>OU342647.1:2500000-3750000 GCA_910589605.1 Chrysoteuchia culmella | reverse complement strand
TGACAAAGTATTATAATATAAAGATTTACTTTTATACTTTGACATTTATAATTACTTAATTATCAGACTGAATACTTGCCAAATGAAAATTTGATTTTATAAGAATAAATATAAGTTATTTTGTGATACGTTAAAAGTTAATAGATAGTTGATTTTAGAAGTTTTAATTAGTAAGATAATATGAACATATTATTATTATTTTACGGTATGACTGTTACCCGATTGTCTCAAAAAGTGTTATAATAAAAAAATATTATTAACAACGTGTTTTATTACAGAAAGCATTTACTTTATACATTTCCTAATACGATATTGGAATTATATACAATTCCGAGGAAATTTATACATTTCCTAGGATATCTATGCATTAAATAGTTTTTCAAACAATATTTTATACATTTCCTAAATAGTATCGGAATTGTACACATTTCCTAGGATTTGTATACAATTCCTCGATTTCATACATTTCCGGTAACATATGCACGTCCGCTGTTGTTGTTCGCAGTCTAGCGCCCTTTATTTTTATGGGCAATGGCTGAAAACCTAACCTAACCTATAATTTCTCTAATTAAGGGCAAATAAGTATGTCGCTGAGCTTTTGCCTTTTTGCATCGCTGTGACACACATGTTAGTTTAATTTAAAAGTAAGTTTATATTGAACGAGTACATTAATTTCCTGTTTAAATTGTTTGTTTTTATGTTTTCATTCTTATTTATGATGTAATTTTTTATTTATTTTATTGTGTTTAAGATGCAAATAATTTGATATATCCATCTATCTATTTCCTCTTCTTGTTAAAAGAATATATAAATTGTAGTGTAAAGATCGGATGAGAAGACTATTCCACCAGTGTAATGTTTGTCGAACATCATCCTAATATTATTTTTAATTATTATAAATGCCGAAGTGTGTTAGTTTGTCCTTCCTAATGCACTAAATAAGCCAACCAATAACTAATCGTCTTGATTTTGGCATAAAGTTACTAATAGCAATAGTTATGAAAGGACGTAAAGAAACATACGCCACTTTTTATCCCTATATTCGCACACGGGAACGGGAACCACGTAGGTGAAACCGCTTGCAGCTAGTTATATTAAAAATAATAATAATAATAATTTTCATACAATCACACCAATTATCTAGCCTACGTTAAGTTTCATGAAGAACTTGTGTTATGGATACTAGATGGATAAACATACTAATATACTTTTTTTTTTGTAAATACATACACAATAAAACACCCAGACCAAGACAAATAGAGATGCACACAAATATTTGTCTTGTCCATGGATCGAACCCGGGACCTCTGACGTAGAAGGCGGCTTTAGTACCCCTGCGCCAAACAGGTCGTCAATATGCGAAAGTAATGTGTGAGTTTCGATTTTTCTGTTACTATTCAGTCATTTTAATGTCCCCTCTCCAGGGCCACTGGCCTCCCTTATTAACGGATAAGTAGAATGGACCATGACAACGACGACTGGACGTGCCTTCCATCTGACGACCGATTATTGCGAAAGTTGCTTAACTGCTACAATATGTATTACTTTACTTATTATTACAGATGCGTACGCTTACTACCGAGCGACGACGATCGGCTAAAAACAACGGGTCCATATACGGTTGCATAAATCAGAAAGGCATATTTTAGAGCTGCATAACGCATATGCATACGGCGGGTGGGAGCTGCTCTCCCTCCGCGTCTCCGGGCTCTAAATTGCACTCTAATATTGGACATACAGTACCACGGCAGGTCGGGAACAGGACCAGGACCGCCAAACACGCTAACTTAAATATAAACTTTTACTCTTTATTATTGTTGATGATTACAGGTGGTATAGCTTTGGATAAATCCATTATGCATTTCATGTAGATGTATAACAATTATGCCCCTTTAATTTTATGGTTATTAAGAGTATGTTAAAGGAAAGATTTTGTAATTTTTGCATTTTTCAATGCTATTTTTATACTTATGGTAAATTTTAAATAGAAAAATATTGGAAAAAATTAACTCGGCCACAAGTGAATTCTCAGACGGGAATCGAACCCCGCGACCTTTGGAAATCCGGTCCAATGCTCTAACCGCTGAGTTACCAAGACTTGCGAAAAACCGTCGACATTCTCCAATACTTTTATATTTCTAACTGACTTCAAAAAAAGGAGGAGGTTCTCAAGTCGACTGTATTTTTTATTTTATTTTTATTTTTTTTATGTATGTTCCACCATAACTTCGCCAGTTGTTAACAGATTTTTAAAATTCTTTTTTTATCTGGAAGAAAATGGTTTATGTGTGGTCCCATATAATTTTTACGAAGATCTGGCTAGTAGTTTTTTTATAATCCTGAAAAATATCAATCACCTTTTGGCAAGTAGTCGTATACCTAGATGACATCATTGTTGTGTATGGGCTGATTTTTAGTGTAACGGCACATAATGTAACAAAAAAATCTGAAATAAAAACATTTTATAAAAAAAATCAAACCGACTTCAAAAAGAAAAAAATAAACTTTTGGAGTCGGTGCTAGTTAGCTAAGGCCAAAAAAATATAGTTAATAGAAGTGCAATGTAGAATGCTTTGGCTGGCACCGACTCCAAAAGTTTTATTTTTTACTTTTTGAAGTCGGTTGAAGTACTTGAAGTACTTTTTGAAGGCCAGCGTTGTTACATTTTTCTATTTAAAATTTACCATATGTTAAAGGAAATTATAGTAAGTAAGAATTATGCCGACGAAACCATTCTGCGTTCATAAAACTCTGCTTATCATAAATTATGCAAAAAGACTTTAGGACAAAACTGTTATGCCAAACGATATTATAACTTAAAACATTATGCGACCGAAGGGGCACCCAAAAACAACCGCGTATTATGTTGTCACTGTGTCGTATTAACTGAAATGGATTAATACGCAGCAATGCGGATGAATTACTATTATTATTATATTCATCGCCGTCTCAGCCATAAGACACCCACTGCAGGGTAAGGCCCCCCTCAAGGATCTTTACGACGATCGGTCCTGCGCTGCCCGGATCCAGCGGCTTCCCACGACCGCGCATCAGATCGACGGTCCAACTTGTTGGGGACGTACCCACGGCACTTCGTCTGGTGCGCGGTCGCCTTTTTAGAATTTTCCGCCCCAACAAACGGCCGTCGGTTCTCCTCGCTATCTATCCCGCCCACTGTCATTTCAGCTGAGCAATCCCTCAAGCGAACGATAAATTCATATTATATATTATTGTTACATTACCCGTTGTTACTTGTAGGTACTGCTTTACTTATTAATACTGAATGTGAACGCTTACTACCGAGCGACGACTATATCGGCTAAAAACAACCGCGTATTATGTTGTCACTGTGTCGTATTAACTGAGATGGATTCATACGCAGCAATGCAACAAATCCTCATTAGACAAGGATTTATCGCGTCAGCTCAAACGCGACACGTTGCGTTTAAATGTAACTCGTAAATTGTACGGAAAATAATTCACCGTGATTTTGATGAGATTTGTTGAGGTATTTGTTTGTTAATTGTTCTTCCTCATGTTTGAAGAGGTTTCTTTCAAACTTTGATGATTATTTAACTTTAATTTCATTCATACCGGCTTTCATTCGTTCCACCGCCCATTTTCTTTAATGGGTACCTACTTATAGTTATGCTTGTGGCTGTTCCCAGACAATTGGCACTTTGGTGAACCATAATTGTCATGTCTTACTAATCTCACTTCCTTTTATTATCTATACTATATATATATAATATTATAAAGAGGAAAAATTTGTATTTTTGTATGTAACGAATAAACTCAAAAACTACCGGACCGATTTTGACGAAATTTGGTATAGAGAATCCTTAGACCCCAAGTAGTAACATAGGCTATAAATTATCCCAAAATTCCCACGGGAACGTGAACCACGCGGGTGAAACCGCGAGCGGCCGCTAGTTATTAATATTAGTCTGAAAGGATTTTTTGTATGTTTGTTACTTAATCACTGAATAGCAGCTGAATGGATTTGGTTAAAGACCAAAGATGGTTTATAGCTTGAATTAATGCTCTTCTCTATTAGGTGCGCTTCGAGGGATAATTTAATTATATTTCCGAATGTCGACCCACATACACGAACGTATGCAATCTAGTGAAAAAAAGTAATAATTATGAAAATGAAATAAAACATTTATCTTAACCTCCCTACATTTATTACCCGTTCAATATTCTGCTTGTATAATTAATAATACCTCAGTATTTAAACATGTGAAATTTTCTCAATTATTAATAAAACATTCGAAATGTTTACTGAGATCCTCCGTCGGACGATTACATGTTAAGTTGCGGAAAACAGGGCGAACGGGACAAATCCCTGTGGGGATTGTTGTTAATTTGCGTCAAGCCGCTGAGGTCGGATCTGACGAGTAAGACTTTATGCGACACAAAAATTAAATACGTGAAAAAGACGCAACATTTTCTGTTTAACATAATATGAGAGGAACTGACGGAAAGCGCCAGTTTTTGTTTAGTAGAAAACGAAAAATATGTAGCTTAAATCCGCAAGAAAATTTCTTGCGGAATTAGGCTACATATTATTTTACTAAGATATGGATTTCCGCCAAGTGACGCCTGTTTCTATCAAATAAGCGTCAGTTTTGGTCATTTTATTATGACTAGAAACTGTTTTTTTTTCTAAGGTCTACCCCTAGTATCTATTACGTAACTTTGACAGCGTCGGCAGCCGAATTTGACAAAGGTGTACCTAAGTACATCAGGGGCGTGCATTGGTTGTCCAGCGTAGTAGGCACTGTAGATCTAACTAGTAACTTTGCAATTATCCTATCCTGCTACCGAATATTATAAGATTGAAAGTTTGTGAGGATATTTGGGTGGATGAATGTTTGTTACTCTTTCACGCAAAAACTACTGAACTGATTATGATGAAACTTTACAGCAATGTAGCTTATACATCAGAAAACCACATTGTATGCAAATATTTATAATTATCCTGATATTCCCACGGTAACGGTAACCACGCGGCGAGTGAAACCGAGAGCAGCCGCTAGTCATAAATGATAAGCTTCGTAATATTTAGTAGGAATATTAAAATGCTGACGAGTTTGATTGTTTGAGCACGCTAATCTCCGAAACTACTTGTTCGAATTGAAAAAGTATTTTGTGCTGGATAGTCCATTTATCTCGGAAGATAATAAGATATTTAATATCAAGCTACGATTAATAAGAGCAGAGCATTAATGTAAAGCGTTGCAAAAACGGGGAAAAAATATTACTTTTGGGAGCTTCCGTTGCGGACGGTGTGTAAACGGTTAATGTTACGTAAAAATCATGTATGACGAAATTGTTCCCCGTCAAAAGTTCAAAAAAAAAGTCCGCGACAGCATATGTCTATGTTTTATGGTTAACTCACTATAACCATTTTTAAGATAATAAAATTTGTTCTAAACTAATGTATTATTTGAGAAGCTGTTTTCATAAACATGATATTAATTCTTATCTAAATAAATACGTTAATCATCACAAGTATTTAATTTTGAACAAAATTGTCCTTTACATCATTTAATTTTAATGAATATCTTAGGAAATATTATAGTTTTAAAGTAACTCCTCAACAAAATAATTCGCGACCAAATTCATTCGTCAGGTAGATACATTGACTGTTAAAGTAAAATTCAATGTCAAAATTCTCTGTAAAAAAGCAGCAATGTACTTTTTCCATATACCTAACTCGGTTGATCACCGGATCTGTCAAAGTTACGTAATACAGTGAGGGTTGGACTAGAATAAATGGATACGTTGTTGCCACAATTGAAAACAGGGCAAACGGGACAATTCCTTATGAGATTTTTTGTTAATTTGCGTCAGGCCGGTTCTGACGAATAAGTTATGCGACACAAAAATTAAATACGTAAGAAAGATGCAACATTTTCTGCTTAACATAAAATAAGAAGAAATGATGGAAAGTGCCACTTTTGCCATTTTATGATGAATTAAAACTGATTGTTTTTATTTCTAGTGTCAATCAGTAGAATTTGACCGATACGTTGATGTCACAATTGAAAACTGGGCGAACGGGGCAAATCAAAGGAGCTCTACTTATGATTCACTCGTCTCGAGGATTCTACTGATATTCGTGCGACGTTTGAGTTTCCGTATTCCGTAAAAGCGACCTTGCCCGTATATACATAGCTTCGCTTTTCGCCTCTAGTATCGCCTCCCAACGCGAGTGCTCGTAGGGCAAAGCGAAAAGCGTGCTATGTCCACGCAAGCAAGGTCGCTAATCGCCTGATCGCCTCCTCGTTCGCCTGGCCACTTTTATTTTCAAAAATAAAATTCAAAAATTGAGGTCCTGTGTGGATTGTTGATTTGAGTCAAGCCGCTGGGGTCGGTTTTGACGAGTAACACTTTGCGACACAAAATTATATAAGTACCTACGTGAATTAGACGCAATATTTTCTGTTAAACATACCTAAGAGAGAGAGAGAAGAGAAACACCATTTGTTGATAAATATTTTTTTATTTTAACATAAAATGAGACAAATTTCCGGAAAGCGCCACTGTTGGTCATTAAGATGACCAGAAAATTATTGATTTTTATGTGAATAATATTAAACAAGAAAATATACTAGAAAAAAGCAACTAGTCTCATGTCGCCCTGACGGGATGAGATGAGACATGATGATAACATGAGACTAGTTGCTTTTTTCTAGTATATTTTCTTGTTTTATATTTATCACATAAAAATAGCATTGTAAAATGCAAAATTAAAAAGTTATGATTGATTTTTTTCTAGTGACAAGGACCAGAAAGCTGATTATGTAACGAAAACTCTGTTCAGTTCCAGATTCTTCGCTATTTTGATTGTCATACACTATGAAAATGTAACAAAACAAAAGTGATGGCGCGAAACTATTTGCTAGGTGACTTTTGTTACATAATAATCAATCTGGAAAATTGCCGAATAAGTATTGCTCCAAAAAAAAAACTATAGGAATTCATCTATACTTACTTAATATTATAAATTACTAGAGGCCGGGCGCGGTTTCACCCGCGTGGTTCCCGTTCCCGTGGGAATTTTGGGATCATTTATAGCCTATGTTACTACTTGGGGTCTATGGATTCTCTATACCAAATTTCGTCATAATCGGTTCAGTAGTTTTTGAGTTTAGTCGTTACATACAAAAATACAAATCTTTCCTCTTTATAATATTAGTTAGTATAGATGAAGCTGAAGAGTTTGTTTGTTTGAACGCGCTAATCTCAGGAACTACTGGACCGATTTAGAAAATTCTTAGACCATTAGAAAGCTACATTTCTCCCGAGTGACATAGGCTTTATATTTTATCTCGATATTCCAACGGGAACGGGCACCACGCGGGTAAAACCGCGAGGATCCGCTAGTACCTAATAATAATAATACTCATAATGACTAAAAGCGTACTTTTTTATTCGTCGATTGATTATTTCTGGTATGAAGAATGTTTTCTGTCAAAGTGTTTTCCCGGATTTTACTTTATGCCTGGTCTATTCTCTTTTGAATAATTATATTGCGGATTTATTTTTTATAGTATCAGACAATTTCCTGTCATATCAAAACAGTATTGTCTGATTCTGATTTTAACGTCAACAAGTACTAATTATTTCCAAAGGTCGAGGGTTCGAGTTCTATCTGAGAATTCACTTGTGGACGAATTGATTTTTTCTAATATTTTTCTGTTTAAAATTTATCAAAAAAACAACTATTAAGTTCAATAAATATTAACAAAAAACCTTATAAAGTTTTAGTTAAAATTAGTAATAGTTTTAATCCCGTATGGTATTTGTTCTCTTTTTGCAATAAATCTTGCAAAATAAAATAAAAGCAGACACAATTAAATTAGAAAGATAAAAGAAATGAAAGCTTTTAATTTACAAGTCTTAAGCATTTGCCGTGTGATGACGGCCTAAGAATACACATGTCACCACACCCTTACATGCCTGGGATGTCGTAAGAGTCGACTAAGAGGCTCGACGCATTGAAAACCTGTGCGAGAGAAAGAAAGCTTGAAACAAACCCTCTACCAACCCGTCTGGCCAGCGTGGTAGCAGTAGGCTAATAGTCTCCTATGAACGCCACAATGGGCGTGAGCTAGGAGAGGCCTATGTCCAGCAGTGGACGTCCTCAGGCTGATGATGGGTATCCGTTACTTTAGTATCAGTGCTTACTTTGGGGCTAGGTTAATTGGTGTGAGTATAAGAAATATTATTATTATTGTTTTGCTGTTACTAAATCGATAATGTAATCAGTATATTTGTATGACAAGTAAAAAAAATTGTCACATTTCGACCCAAGTTTCTAGGAGAAAGTTGTTCAACTCCAGATTCTGAGTCAAGCTTAAAAATTTGGATAGTGTGTTTAAAATTACCCTGTATGTACCTATGTGAGGTGTGTACAGTTGACTGATATTTGTTAATACGCTTTGCCAACATTATGATCATTTTCATTTGTCAGAGAAATGTAGGTAGTTCAATAAAAAATTTCGCGTAATGCCACTTTTTTTTCAGTAATTATTTTATGACAGCACATTTTAATGTTCCTACTAAATATAGAAAATTCAAATACACTTTGTTTTTCTCTCAAAGAACAATTATTTACGCTTGGGTATTACGAAACTTGACTTAAGCTTCCATATTTCTTCGAAATTATTTATAATAATTATGTGTTCCTGGAAATGATCAACCTTTAGGTATGTTTTCGCCTCGTTAAATGTTCAAGAGAATTTGTTCGTACAGAGGAGATCATTATTCATAATTCACGTAACACCTACAATATGTTATCATTAATTTTCAAATGATTTTAGTATTTTGATACTTGGTGTAGGTAGGTTTACCAAAACAAAAATAATTGGGTAAGCCGCTTAGGTAATATTTATAGATGTACACCTGACGTTAGCCTTGTAATGACAAATTAATTTTTTTTCAAAAGTAGAAAATATTATACTGGAAAAAATTAACTTGTCTCCTCATTGGTCAGACGAGACGATAATGGGGACGAGACGATTTTATTGATATATTTTCTAGTTTAATTTTATATACTTACTTCAATATCTACTACTACTTACTACCTATAAATAGCTTTTTAATTACAAATATTATAAAAATCAACTACATTTATCAGGTACATTGTGATAAATTATCTCATTACACAGTTTTTTTTTAAACTAAATTAACCTTGCTCCAATGCACTGTAGGGCTTGTGTTATGGGATACTAGGGTAATGGATATAAAATCATATAATTAGACCTAAATAAGTATTTCTGTGTAGAAATATATATAAACGTCCATGACTCAGGTACAAATGATCCGACACCTTGAAACCGGTGTACGTACCACTCTACCACGGAGGAGTTTGGATGTAAGGCATATCTGCTAGGTACTCTTTTTACATGTTACGGCGGAAATTGAGAGAAAAACGTCGCGTTTTTAGCAATCTGTGTTACAACAGCAAATTATAATGACCTGCATTATTCAGTACGGAGAATTTTCGATGCAAAATTTTTTTTCAATTACCCGCTTCTTCGCAATAATTTTATGGAAAAACGTAATTTAATACTGTAACAGGGGAACGATGTAAAATACACCACGTTATCACAAACATTAATACCCTCAGGAAACACGATAAACCGCGCCACTAACCGTAAATTGCGTAAATTAATAATATTGAGCCTCAATAATTTAATAAAGGCAGCATGAAAAGTTTACTGGTGCATTTTTATGACCAATGAGTTAATGGAAAGTTTAAACAGCAAAGCTACTAAAATACAGGTACACAGAGTGTAAGGGACATCGTCCCGATAACTGAAACCACAGACTCAGACCATTATTATTATTTCTGAGCAAATTTCCCAAAGAAACGTTATGGCGGAAATGAAAAAAATATTCGACTTCCCATAAAAAAGCGATCACACAGTTGATCATTTTGTATGGAGAGTCGTTTTTTTATGAACAAGGGGGTACTCTTAGCCTTCATCATACCTGATGTTAAGTATTGATAAGGCGAGCCTCTCCCGGAATCCTCAGCCACTGAGGAACTGGCTATCTTATCTCGAACTGCCGGAACACAACAATGCTAAAAACATTGTTGTTATGGCGTCAGGCTTAGATAAGATGGTGGCAGCTAGCCAGGCGGAGTAACAACAAGTCCTACCACCAACCAAACTGAATACAATATGTACCCACGCTGGGAATCGAACCCGGGACCCCTGGGTCTGATACCGGTGGTTGTACCACTAGACCACAGAGGCGAAAAATTAAAAAAAAATTAAATACTAACGAAGCCAAATCTATAGTTTGGTAATTGCTCTCCGATAATATTTAATTATGTACGAAATAAGATATGTAAAAGTATGGTGTGTAAGGGTAAAAGAATTAAATGTATGGGATTGGCGAATTGGCATAAGCCACGCTAAGTCACGTGGTCTTGCCGCAAGTTCATTGGCGCATATAGACAATAACGAATATTTCTTCGTTACTTTGTATACAGGCCCTTAAATATGTAAACTTAAAATATATTTCGAATAATTTAAATTTCTACATACTTTTTATGCTGTAATGTTTTCACTATTATTTACTAAATCTTCATAGATTTTTGTTAAGATTGATGAGAGGATCACTCATTCCACAGTCACATCATTTTTGTCTGTTTATCTGTTCGCTTCAACTGGACAGACTTGAACGGTATTTTATGAAGCTAAGTATAAAAAAAAAATTGTTTACTCTAGAATAAAAGGCACATATTTGAACTCCTTAATATTTTACAACATGTATCAAGAAATATAAAAAAAATTGAACACAACTTCGAGCGGTAAAAGAGCTCGACTATGATAAAGGGACATTGCACACAAATACTCAGAGCCTTGTGAACGCGCGTCTATCCAACATTTTCCATTGAACGATTTGAACGTCGCTCTATAAAGAAACTTCCGGCTTTGACGGTATATTCTTAGAACTTTTCTGTTATAACCTGAACTAAAATGCAGTCCTTTTTAACTTGATGTAAGCTTGCTTAGTCAAATACACAAGTTTAAGGTTAAAATCGCGAGGACAGAACTCATTTCAAGTTTAAATTAAACACTAGTTTTTACCGACTTCAACAAAAAAGGAGGGAGGTACTCAATTCAACGCGTATTTTTTTTTCCTTTTTTTTTTTGTCTGATGTATGTATACCGATTACTCTGGTGTTGGTGATCCGATTTTAATAGTTGTTTTTTTGTTCGATAGGGTACACTGTCAATTTGGTCCCACATAATTTTTACGAAGATCTGGCTAGTAGTTTTTTCATAATCTTGAAAAATATAAATCACCTTTTGGCAAGTAGTCGTTTACCTAGATGACATTGTTGTGTATGGGCTGATTTTTAGTGTAAGTAACGGCACATGATGTAACTAAAAAATCTGAAATAAAAACATTTTATAAAAAAAAATCAAACCGACTTCAAAAAGTAAAAAATAAAACTTTTGGAGTCGGTGCTAGCTAGCTAAGGCCAAAAAAATATATAGTTAATAGAAGTTCAATGTAGAATGCCCTGGCTGGCACCGACTCCAAAAGTTTTATTTTTTACTTTTTGAAGTCGGTTTGTTTTTTTTTTATAAAATGTTTTTATCGTAATGTCCACTTCTGTAATTTAGTTGTAGACTATGATTATTTTTAACCGACTTCAAAAA
Organism: Chrysoteuchia culmella; assembly: GCA_910589605.1. Classification (NCBI taxonomy): domain Eukaryota; kingdom Metazoa; phylum Arthropoda; class Insecta; order Lepidoptera; family Crambidae; genus Chrysoteuchia; species Chrysoteuchia culmella. Next base: position 3,738,304 of record OU342647.1, on the reverse strand, counting down.
GGAGGAGGTTCTCAAATCGGTTAGTATTTTTATTTGTCTATTTCTCTTAATATGATCCCGGTGCAAGCCATTCTTTTAAACTTTTTATTTTGAATGATAAAAAGTGCAGTGGAAAACTAAAAATGGAGTGTTTATTGTAATTTGTATATATTGATTTGATAATTGTTTATTGCATAAACATCACCCATAATTATGAATTTTTGCAAATAAATAATTTTGATTTTGATTGATTTTGAAGGCTAAAATGCACATCGAGAGAAATAATATAAATAAATATTTTTTACACTAACACCAATTAACCTAGCCTCATAGCAAGCACTGTAAGGTTTGTGTTATGGGATACTTGGGTAACGGATATAAATACATTTAATAGAAATATATACCTATAAACGTCCATGACTCAGAAACAAATGGTTGTATTCATCATACAAACAATTGCCCATGCCGGGATTCGCACCCAGAACCTCAGAGTAGGCGCCATCTTGAAACCGGTGTACGTAGGTACTACTCTCCCACGTAGGTCGTCAATCGAGATATTAGTTAGATGAATCTTTAAAGAGCGAACGAGAATCACAAAACAACACACAACAACATTATCATTACGCACAGGCTGACAGACATTCATTCTTCGAAAGCGACAAAGGCTGATTAGCTCTTTTACGCCGCTTTCACACCGAACGCCTCGAAACGCGAAATGGGAGCGAAACTGCGAAACGAATCGATCATCATATTCTAATTACTAGAGTCATGGGCCTGCTTCATAAAAAATATTAGTCTAATATTAATAGTTATAATTATTAGGGTCTGTTTTATAAAAGTACAAAAGTAAAAAAAAATTGTTGTTAGTGTAAACGCCAAAAATATTATCTAGTATTATATGTTTAATTAGTAAATTGTTTCGTAAACAATTTGTACTAACCAGTTAATACTATGAGTTAATTTTCGTAAGTCTTTCTAGTTTAATAAATCAATTTATTAGCGTTTCGATAATATTTTTAAATGGGTGATTCAGGGTCAAATGAAGAAGAGAATGTTATTATGAGATGCCCGAAGATATTTAGAAGGAGAACTCTATACTGGCATGGAGTTTACATACAAATTTAACGGATTATTAGGTGCTTATTATACTTACCCGAATGAATATCGAACTCGATAGAATAATATATTTATTTACCCATTGAAATTGTGTATTTTCCACCGATTATACGAAATCATGATTAGCATCATCAGCTAAAATAAACTCAAAGAATTGATTATACGCCGATCATGCAAGTGTGAAACTTTATCTACTAATAATGCTTATAGCTATTTGATAGAATCACGCGTTTACTTGGCGGAAATCCAAGTTTTAGTAGAAAACGAAATGTATGTAGCTTAATTCTGCAAAAAAAAAACACATGCGAGATGCGCCGCCCGGCGCCCGCCAGCCTGCAAATAAATGCAAATGCAAAACAGTGTCACACCTTGCACCTTCACCGACTACTTGCGAAATGAAGTTACATAAATTTTTGTTTTCTACTAATACTTAACGTAAAATCTTCGCGTCCAACTTACCGTAGTGTCACAAGACGAAAGTCTTTGACCAGTGTCTGTTACCAGTGATGACTTAGGGTAGTGAAACGTGGTCGCTATCTATGGGTCTGATAAGAAAGTTCAAGGTCACCCAGCGTGCAATGGAGTAGGGCTATGCACGGCGTTTCCCTACGCGATCGAACCAAAAATAAGGAGATCTGTAAGAGAACTAAAGTAACTGACATCGCTCGAAGGATTACTCAGCTGAAGTGGGAGTGGGCGGGACACATAGCGAGAAGAACCGATGGCCGTTGGGGCGGAAATGTTCTGGAATAGCGACCGCGCACAGGACGACGCTCCGTGGGTAGGCCCCCAACAAGATCTGGTGAAGTCGCTGGATGCAGACAGCGCAGGACCGATCGTCGTGGAGATCCGTGGGGAAGGCCTATACCCAACAGTTGGTGTTATGTGGCTGAGACGACGACGACGACGACTAATACCTATAGGTATCGAAGCCCAAAACTATGTAGTAGAAGCAACAAAGTAAAGTAGGTATTAACAGTATAATAGTTACTTAAATCACTGTATCCCAACTTGTCATGTCACGTCAAAAGTATCAACTCATTTTAAACAGTTTCATGTTACTGAGTTTACTTGTACTGTTTATGAGGTTTAGATCAAAGGTCGTACCTTCATTTAAAGTGAGAATTAATTTACACCTTTGTTCTAAAATAGTTGTAACTTGTAATACGATCCTTTTGGCAGTATACGTAAGGTACACATTGCTACATTCCGTAGGGAGTTACGCGGATACCTATTTTGATATTATCGGGATGTATTGTTTGATTGAAGCCGTTACCGATCTTATTTCATTTTCTTAGTATTTATATATTACGGCCCAAGCTCCCCAACAGACTAACATTTGATTGTTATTTCAAGCGTTGGTTTGAAGTTGAAAGGGATATGATATAGTACTATTTATGTGTATGTGTGTGTATGAGTGTGTGTCTATATACTATAAAAGTAACTTTTATAGTATATAGACACACACTCACACACACACACACACATGCATACATACACATACATACATAAACACACACACGCACACAAAAAAAAATTTATAACAAAGAGCATAAGTGCCTATAAGAACAGGTTCGACCTAGTTTAGGTACTTAAGTGTCATGTCTGGCTATGTTCTGTTTATTTTATGTCAATAAAGTATTTTTTTTTTATTTGAACCAACGATTTTTCTAATTGACAGTAATTGAGTTCACGGCTCTAAAGTGCGACTCACACGAGCAGTACCTAGTTTGCTGTCGACAGCGCCAACTGCAGCTGCCGAGAGAGCCAAATTTGGTCGGCGCTTACAAAGTGCTGCTGCGTGTGGCACTTAGGGTGCAGGGTGCACGACTGAAGCAAGATTGTAATGAGAAAAGGACGCGCGCGGGAGCGCGATCGACTTTGCAGATTAGGGAAAAAAATGAAATCACTTCGTAGTAAATAACTATAGCGATTAAAGAGAAATGAAACTACACTTACAATATTATTAGCGTCCACTAATTAAACTAATTTCCAATAGTACATGTAACCCCAATTCAGAATAATCTTGAATTTTCGTATTTTTAGGAGGTCATTCCGAAAAGAAAATGTATTATGTTGTAAACAGTAAAATCGTGTTTCTGGTACATTATAAATCTAGATAAAGGTATGAAGAAATGTATATCTTATTACCGGATTTGTAACATCTCTAACCATCCTGTATCAAAAAGTACATACTTCTTCTGTATAGCGTCTTAATTCTCTAGCTTTAGTTCGTTGACGACCTGTTTGGCGCAGGGGTACTAACCCCGCCTTCTGCGCCAGAGGTCCCGGGTTCGATCCCCGGACAAGACAAATATTTGTGTGCATGAACATGTCTATTTGTCTTGGTCTGGGTGTTTAGTATGTATATTAAGTATGTATTTACAATAAAAAAGGATATAAGTATGTTTATCCGTTATCTAGTATCCATAACACAAGTTCTTCATGAAACTTAACGTGGGACTAGATAATTAGTGTGATTGTATGCGAATATTTATTTATTTATTTATTTGTTAGTCGAAACTTTATAGATGGTATGCTAGTTACGCAACGAAAAAAAAAGTAACATTAAAGATTAAAAAAAAACAACGGGTTGCACTCCGGGAGTGTCGGCAAAAGTGAAAACCGCTTAAACGAAATAGCAAGAGCAGGCATACATTTTCGCCGCGCGGTAAAAAGAGAGGGGGATATTACTTCCTTTCCTACGCCGCGCCGGACGGTCTACTCTCTCTCCGTCTTACGAATTTTCGATCAGGTCACGTGTCCTGACTAGTGATGTGCCGTTCCCGGGAATATTGGAAACATTGGGAATATTCCCAGAAGCGTTCCCGGCAATATTTCCAAAAGCGGAAATTTAGGGGAAAATTGCTTGTGTTGTATTACAGTATTTTTTTGTTGTATGCTAACCATTCTATTGGCAATATTACAAGGCTTAATGAATATGCCAAAGGTTAATTATCACTTATGGCGAAAATTTCCAATTTTCCTGGGAATATTCCCAGTAAATTTCCAATGTTTCCGGGAATATTTCCAATACCCATATATAATTAATTATAGTAAAACTGTAAGCGATCCAATTCTATACATTGAAAAGAATTAATAGAAAAAAAAATACCTCCTTCCAGGGGTCTTCTTAAACGAAACAGATACCAAAAATATAGTTTTTGAATTTTTTGTGTCTGTCTGTCTGTCTGTTGTCCGCGTTTCACGCAAAAACTACCGAACGGATTTTAATGAAACTTTTTTTGTTATACAGCTATTGGTCGTCGCCAACATATAGGTTATAATTTATTTTGAAGATCGCAATATCTGATGTGGAACCATAGCAGTCCAGTCAAACTATGAGAGATATACAAATACGGTCTTAAGGAAAATTGTTAAGCGTGATGAGCATTTTCTATTGACGTACAAAGTTTGAAGATCTGGTACACCTGATGTGGAACCCTAGCAGTCAAGTTAAACTATATGAGATACAAACATAGCGTCTTAAGAAAAGTTGTTTAACGTAATGAACATTTTCTATTGACGGAAAAATATCGAAGGTCTGGTACACCTGATGTGGAACCCTAGCAGCCCTAGCTAAACTATAAGAGATACAAATATAGCATCTTAAGAGACATTGTTCAGCGTAATATGTATTTTCTTTTGACATACAATCTATACTAATATTATAAATGTGAAAGTGTGTTTGTTTGTATGTCCGTCTTTCACGTGAAAACGGAGCAACGGCTTGACGTGTTTTGTAGTATGTGGGTAGGAGCTAGAGAGTGACATAGGCTAATTTTAATCCCGGAAATATATCACTTTCCCTCTGGCGAAACCGCGGGCGGTAGGCTATGTGATATAATTTTTTAATGTGTTAATATGCATTCATAGCGCTGTACTAATATATAAATAAAAAAGAAACAAAAGCTTATTAGCCTAAAAAATTAAAAATACTGCCGAAAATGGCTCCGTAATTTTAAGCATAACGTTTATTGTCCTAATATCATGTTCCATAATTTTGATACCAATAATCATCATGTTGCATAATATTATCGCGACGCATAATTTTAAAAGTCCTAATATAGTGTAGGCTATAATTGTTTGTCATAAGTATGAAAAGGCATAAATTTTGAAACGCGGAATAGCTTTAAGCATAATTTAAAAAGCATAACTAATGTAAAGCATAATGTTCACGACGAATAATATCTTATCGCATATTTTGTTTAAAGCATAATAAATTTATAGCATAATAATCACAAGGAATAATAGAATTTCATATTTTTTTTTTAAAAGCATAATTGCTGTATGCAGGCAGGCGTGCAGCATGCAAGCAGGCATGCAGCATGCAAGCTGGCAAGCAGCATGCAAGCAGGCATGCAGCATGCAAGCAGGCAAGCAGCATGCAAGCAGGCATGCAGCATGCATGATTTCAGTCACGGCTCCGGCGCTGCGGGGCTCTGGCGGTCCCGCGCGAGCTTATATCGTCACAGATGGTTTTCAGTCACCACCGCAGCTTCGGCTTGCTGGCTGGCGCGGGCTAAAATTACACTCTAGGGGTAGGGCATACAAGACTGCGTGGAGTCGGTTTTTGGGCGATTCGTTTTTGTCACTGACTAGTATGCAAATAAATTAACAAGTGTTTTTTTTTTAATAAATAAAAACTATTTTTTCTGGCGTTTCGCCGGCCGCTGCCGCGGCACGCTCGCTTCGCTCGCTCGGCTCGCGCGGCCTTTTGGTCACAGTTCTTACCTAACCTAACCTGAAACATTTGTTACAATTTGTTGCTGCAGCCCCCCGTCCCCCCTTCTCTGTTTTATTCCAAAATTTTTGAGAGAAAAAATAAATATATGTCCGTCGGATTCCTCCTTAGTATCTCCGGGGGTGTCAAAGGGGGGTCGAAAATTTTGTTAGATTTTAGCTACGAAGCACCGTTTTCGAGATATTCACATTTTTATAAAATTCATTCTTGAAAATTTTACAAGTCCCTGATCCATACAAAATCTGTTGAAATTTTTTTATGTCCCGCTCCCCCTTTGTGACACCCTAACCCAAAAGTATAATAGAAATTGTTACGTATAATTTTTTTACCATAAAAATATTTTAGGACTACCTATAATATGCCAAATAATAAGTTTTTCTATAGTTATGGCAAATAAAATTATACTAAGGGATTTTAGGACTGCGTCATATTAGGCCAAATGAAATTAGGGATTTCATTTATTATGCTTCATAATAATATGCCTTTAGACAGTTATGCTACTTAAAATTTATGCGAAGGAAAAAATATGTGACATTATGTTATGCTATTTGATGATTATGCCAATTGATGTATGACAAACAACTTTAGGACAATCGACATTATGCGAAAAGTTCCGCCCCCGCCGATAATCACTATTGCACGCGGACGAAGTCGCGGGCAAAGCTAGTAGTTATTTATGGTAAATTTTAAATAGAAAAATATTGGAAAAAATTAACTCGGCCACAAGTGAATTCTCAGGCTGGAATCGAACCAGCGACCTTTGGAAATCCGGTCCAATGCTCTAACCGCTGAGCTACCGAGACTTAGTAGTTATTTTTATATTTGTATACAATTTTACAAAATGAACATATATAATTTGTTTGTTCTTTAACAGTTTGTAGAAAGTAATAAAAAAAAATACTTTTTGGTCTCATTATGACTAACACAGTTAGCATAGCACACTCGACAATCAAAGCGACACTGGTGTAAACGTGTTTCTTTTGTTTTAAACTAGAGGAAAGGGGAGGGGGCGGCGCGGCGGGACCCTCCCCTCGCGGCTCAAGCAAGCGCATGCACATACTTGTTGTTGCGTAACCGTGGGATTAAGAAGAAAATATAAATAGCACAGAATTTTTACCATACTTGAAAATATATTATTTTGGAAACTTTGGGAAAGTTTCCGGGAATATTGGGAATATTCCCGTAAGTTTACAACGAGTAAATTACTTGGAAATGGGAATATTCCCAGCGGCACATCGCTAGTCCTGACGCGACTTTAACATTTTTTACCCATCCCAAAAAAAATAAACTCTAGCACGAATAACTTTCGAGCAAGTATCGAGGAAGTAAAGTAAAAAAATGTATGACATATTGAGCAGAGTTCCAACCGGACGTAAACGGAACTACATTTTCCTACACATTTTTTGACATTACGTGCTCGATACTTTCTCGACGATACTTTCTTTTTTATGACTAGATATTTTTATGTTTATTTTTTGTTGTCTACTAGACAAGTGTGCATGGTTGATGCAAGTAAAGAATTATCTTATATTACAAGGAAGTTAATAAATACAGTGTAGCAATTTACACTGAAATCTATACTTGCGTATTACGTTTGGTAAAAAATCTTGAAGTACTCGTAAGTACAGTTACGAACAATGATCTCGCTGCCCAGCATGGCAAGAGCCATGTTGGCCAGCGACAGATCCTGGAAGGCGGCAGTCTCCTTTTGCGAGGACGTCATCTCGCAAAAGGAGGCAGCAGTGGGCCTACCATGAGTTTTTCTTTCCATATACTGTACAGTAAACGAGTGACATTTTGTATGAGAATCTGTAGTTCTGCTACTGCACACTAGAGGCGCTGTACAGATTCGCATATAAAATGTAACAAAAACTCATGGTAGGCCCACGGAACGGGCGCGTGAACAGGATGTCCATATGGATCGGGTCCGACGCAGGCGGGTGGGTGTACGGAGGCGCCGCTACGCACCTCATGTCACTGTAGTAAAACCAGCACCGGGAGGTGGCCCAGACAGATGGGCAGGGCGCCGGTCAACAGTCGGGAGAGTACAAAAAATGGGCTTCCATGACTTACGGCGGCGAGCGGGAAGAAAAAAAAAGACGAACAATGACATGTTTTCACTTTACAACCTTATCGCATTGACATACACGAAAACAAAGCTCTCTCTGGCCACAATTATCATTCAATATTGTAGTGTGCCAAGGACTGTACTTACATTAGTTTGTAGTCCAATTTATGAGTTCAATATAAAACAAGCTGCTTTTATTATTATAACTGTATCCGTAATAGTATAACCTATCTAACAATTTATTTAGAGATTTACACGAAGAAACGAATAAATGCTGCAAGGTATTTCCATTCGCAAAGTTAATTTAGATTGGAAGCGATAACAGAATCAGATAAAACCAACGAAAGTTGAAGCAGATGTGTTCCATCAGACAAGCTAAACGTGGTTTTAAAATTAGTTTTTAACTAAAGTCAATGCGGAAACTAATTCCAGTTCCTTGTTTGATGTAACTAATTTTAGCTTTTAGGTACTTTATGTCTATAAAGGTACCTTGTTTGTGACTTCGTTTTATTAATAACTTAAAAAACCGGCCAAGTGCGAGTCGGACTCGCGCACCGAGGGTTCCGTTTAAAATTTTCAAAAATATTTTTTTTTATATGATGTAACTAAAAATTTACGATTTTCGCAATTTTTCCTCTATCTGTATTATAAGACGTTACTTCGTACCAAAATTCAAGATTCTAAGTTCACGGGAAGTACCCTGTAGGTTTTGATTCCCGAGCGAGTTTCGAAAATTTGCGGCATAAACGGCTGTATCTTTTGGTTGCTTTAGCTTAGAAGTTTGATTTTTTCACAGCTCCAAGGGACAGCAGACCTGAGTATTAGATATAAATTTCAGTTTGATACCTCCACGCGTTCCTGAGAAAAACGGTCTTGTCAGACGGACGGACGGACGGACGGACAATGAAGTGATCTTATAAGGGTTCCGTTTTTTTCCTTTTGAGGTACGGAACCCTAAAAATATATATATTCTATAAGAAATCAACAATATATAAAAATTGCATTGTAAATGCATAAATAAAATCCGAATTGCATTAATTTCGTTGGTAACGTCGATTTATTAACTTAATACGATAAAATGGAAACCTAAACCCTAAAACCCAAGGTAGTGTTCTAGGTCCCCTCTTATTCCTACTCTATATAAATGATCTCCCAGAAAATATAACGCACAAGTCTATACTGTTTCCCGACGAACGTATCAGTCATAATTAAGACTGAAAAAAATGCTCCTAGTGAGCTGCATAACTTGACATAATAACTACATTGAATACAATAAACTACAAACTACATAGGGTAAACTGTATAATGATTGGCACTTTAAGAAAAACCTGACCTACATTTGTAATTTTTATTTCTATAACATACTTAGACAAGATTTACTATTTTAAACTTATTCTTAGATGTTTATTACTTAAATTAATAAATCATCTATTTTTTTTTTACAAATAAAAGAGAAAATGTCTAAAATTCGCCAAAAGTACAGTCATTGGCACTCTTAGTACAATGCCAAGTTTGTCAAGGTTGCCAAGATTAGTACAGTTATGGGATTGCGTAAGCTAATCGTATTCATTTGACAGTTCATATTGTATGTCATTAGTGTCAAATTCCATACAAAATGCAGCCGATCGATACGATATGAACTGTCAGATGAATACGATTGACTTTACGCAATCGCACCCCTGCTATGGGATTGCGTAAGCTAATCGTATTCATTTGACAGTTCATATTGCATGTCATTAGTGTCAAATTCTATACAAATTGCAGCCGATCGAATACGATATGAACTGTCAAATAAATACGATTGACTTTACGCAATCGCACCCGTGGTTACCCTACATAGAATTGAATTGAATAAAAATCAGATGTAGAAGTTCAACGGTGCAACTGAAGAAAATCTGCGTTAAAAAAGTAAGAAATATATCTATTACTTGAACTTAACAGCTCAGTAAGCCAATATTCACAAATTTCACATGAAAATATTATGAGTTAGCACCACACGGAACTGCGAATGTGAGGAACGAAGTTCTATGAAAGCAAATTTAAAAGTAAATCTCAGTGAACGTAGGAAAGTTCAAAGATTTCTGAGCCACGTCCCATTTCTAACACGGTCCTAGATTTCCTTGAATTGCACTTCTGAGGAATCTACTTTCTAAAGAACTAGTCTGAGGGAAGTTTTAACTAGACTGATTTCTAAAACATAAGCCGGAGTTTCCCATATCTTCATCCTTGGATGAATCATTGCAATTAATAATTTACGCGTTTCTTCATAACTTTGGATACTGAATTTGTTTTGAAATATAATTTAATGTATTTAAAAAAGCACTACTGCTTTGATCAAACTGAAGATGGAAACACGCTTTTCCCGTAATCCCTTACCACCGAAGAACTGGCTATTTTATCTCATACCTGATAGAAAAAACAATGCTTTAAACATTGTTGTTATGTCGACAGACTCGAAAAATGGTCTTCTTCTTTTTATCGAGTGAGTATAAGTGGCCACCTCTGGTGTCAGAGTTTAGCAAGCCGCCTATAAGGCCTCTGAGTTAGCTTAACGACTGTAATCAAATGACAACAGCCGGGACCGACGGTTTAACGTGCCCTCCGAAGCATGGAAGTGCTCAGTTATAATAAGATAAGATAAGATAAGATAATGTTTATTGACCAAAAAAAGGTTATATATTGTTACAAATAATAACCAACTTAGAACTAGGACATGTGTACAAATATTAATATTTATAAGCCTCTGCTGCCGAACTAGGCTAAGCCTGTATTTCAGCATACAGCGCCATAAACCTCCACGGACGTTACCAGTGAACTAGTCAAAGCAAGTCATGGGAATATGAACATAAATCAAATATCAAATAATGCCACTTTACGGTCACCCATCCGACACCTGACCGGGCCGAATGTTGCTTAACAAACGTGATTGAATGCGATCAGTCTGTCAAGCGCGGCCATGAGCGCTTCGAAGATCGAGCACGGAAGATGGTGATACCAACCAGGTGGAATTAAAACGAATCGAACGGTGGGAATCGAAGTGCAGAGGCAATAAACTTTATATACGAGTAGGTACAGTATGTGTCGGTACTACTTAAGTTTTTTACGTACTATATCATAGATTAATCGACTTGCATGTAAAATGTATTTATATATTTATGTGTGACCTACATTGCTTTTAGATTATTGTAACTAACACCTTTTGTTATCTGAAATATATTAAATAATAATATGATATCTAAGGGCCATATTTGGCAGATAATTCGTATTTTTTTGTTTGTCAAATAACGTCCTAGTCTGTGGTGAAACGTACTAGTCTTAGTCTCCTTCACCAAGTTAAAACCAATGTACTACCAACCAACCAGTCATAGAGTCTAAGCTCACCTGTAAACAGGGTTGTCATCTCTGTACCACACGACCAGTAGCAAGCTGTCGTTGCGTTGCGGAGGTCGCGAGTCGCAAGGCAACTCCGCCTCGCCGCCGACTACCGCCGACACTCGTGTTACGGTCCCAGTTACGGACGATAGTGGACTTCCTGTAACAAAAAAAATAAATTTATATTCATTTTCCTTTTTGCATCTTGTTGCCAGAGGGATGGGTCTGCTCATGTCTGATTGTGTTAAAATGTGATGAGATATTTTATATTTTTGTTTTAATTTTATGTAATTAATGATGTTTTGAATTGCGAGCGCCTCGCTCGCTTTTTGCATCTTGTTGCCAGTGGGATGGGTCTGATCATGTCTGATTGTGTTAAAATGTGTTGAGATATTTTATATTTTTGTTTTAATTTAATGTTATTTATGATGTTTTGAATTGCAAGCGCCTCGCTCGCTTTTTGCATCTTGTTGCCAGTGGGATGGGTCTGCTCATATCTGATTATGTTAAAATGTGTTGAGATATTTTATATTTTTATTTTAAATTTATGATATTTTGAATTACGAGCGCCTCGCTCGCTTTTTGCATCTTGTTGCCAGTGGGATGGGTCTGCTCATGTCTGATTGTGTTAAAATGTGTTGAGATATTTATATTTTTGTTTTAATTTTATGTTATTTATGATGTTTTGAATTGCGAGCGAGGCACTGCTTGATCAGGATAAATAAAGTTAAGCAATGTTCTCCATTTATTCTTATGAAGTACCTATATGAAAGTAATTATTATTAATTTTAATTTACTTTAAATACGCTTTATGATTATGACCCAGCTGATGCGTCATATAGGAACATTGTAAGTTGCGTCTTACATTAATTGCACTTTTATTTATCTTTTTTTGTTAGTGCCATTGTATTATTTATATTTATACACTTTGACATAAGTACCTGAAGTACGTCATTCTCACTCAAAAGGTTCTTCGGCGGTGTCGTGTAAGGCGGATCGTTACGTTCCCTAAAATATAGTTGAAAGAAGCGATGGCTGGTTCATGCACCATGCTCGTGAACGGGTACCACCAGCGGAAATGGTTCTATCTACTTCAGTCTGCTTGTCTTAACGTTGTGCTTAAAGCTTAAATAGTTTAATCTAAAATAAATTGATATAGACCTGTATACGTCACAGCTTGCAGTATAGTAATCTTGTAATGCGAGAAATGTTGTAATGTATATGATAAGTCCTTCCTTGCGAGTTGAAAATTGTTACAGTTAGGATAACCATAAAATGTGATGAAAATTGACCTTACTTATGTGTTTAAGGTCACTTTTTAATTTGACAACTCTGTATGAAATAAAACAGAGAGAAAAAATAGCTCTTGACGAGTTTCTTGCCGGTTCCTCTCGTTACAAGGTCTACCGCCCGTAGGGTTTGTGAACCGATGGCGTAGCTCCTTTGACGTTCATAAGTGTTTGTAACAGACTAGACTGAATAAAATGATATTGAATTTTAAATGAATATTGTTTTTCTTTTTTTTTTAAGGTATGTACTTATATACAATGGTGTTACATAAAATTGTTAGACACAATGAACATAGAACTAATGAACTAACTTAAATCTACTTAATATTATTTTTACACTTTTTACTTAGATTTCAACAGGGACTGGCATTTATTATAATAAGGTACCTATCTTTTTTGATTATATTAATGTACATAATTCATTTTTAAATAAAAATATTACAGTTTAGGACGCTAAAAGTATAGAAAATAATATCACTCAATAATTATTAAAATGAAATAGTTTTTTTTGGATTATTAAACAAATAAATAAACACACATTATTATAGGTTTATTAGGTTCCTTTTTAACATTATTTATGAAAATATAAAAATATATAATCACAAGTACGTGAAATGTCGGTGGTAATAATTTTTTTATATCTAGGTACTGAATTTAAGAAAGTGTACACAAACCAAATCTTGCTCTATGGTAAAAAAGCTGAGGTGGTAAGCAATTGCCCTTTGCCCTATTAAGGGTTAAGCTCTAATCTGTGTATATTGCCATGCAACAGACTAAGCAGCAATATCAAAGAAAAAGGTTTTGTGGTAGCACTAGAGGAACATAACAGATAACTTAGAACCCTCAGCCCGTTGACGAGCCCGTGGCGCATTGGTTCGCGCACTCGGCCTGCGATTGTTGAGGTTAAGCAATTTTCGCAATGGTCGGCCACGGGATGGGTGACCAAAAATGTATTATCTCGAGCTCCTCCGTGCTTCGGACACGTTAAGCTGTTGGTCCCGACTGCATTTGCAGTCGTTAAAACCCACCAATCCGCATTGGGCCCGCTTGGTGGGTCATGGCCCATTCTCCTTATCCATCCATAAGAAAGGCCAGTGCCCCAGCAGTGAACATTGAAAATGGCTGATAACATGACATCACATGACATTACAGTCCGTTCACCATAAGATGTCCCTTGCAATTTACAACTTTCCTATTTAAAAATATGCAAGTAAAACATATATTATTAATCTGTGGCGGTTACATAAAAGTTTAGTAACACTTAATGGGGGGTAAAAGGTACATAATATATTGTTGAAAACACCGTAGGTGCTGCCAATTCCCAAGGCAGGGGACAACTTATGGAGAATTGTAGGTAATTAATTTTGTTCAAGACCTGAGTGGCGCTTCTGTAAAAACAAATTTTAAACTGCTAAGCTCTCTGTATATTATCCTGTCTAGTACTGCTTATACCTTCTCAATAAATCTGTAATAAAAAATCCATGTTGGGGATTTCTTAAAAAAAAATATTAGTCCAAATCAAGTTGAGCTTGTACAAACAATAGTAGGGTTTTCTTGCAGGCTTTGCAGTTTGACCTTGAGAACGCCATTAACAATGTCGCTCGTAACCTTTCGGCCACCATGGTTTTCAACAGCTGTGGTTTTTCTATTGTAAGTGTAGGCAGCCGATGTACAACTATACACTTAACTGTTCTGGGGATTTAGGATTTTTGAATTTTTCATTTTCCAATGCTATTTTTATGATTATTATAAATTTTAAATAGAAAGTTATATGAAAAAAATCAACTCGGCCACAAGTGAATTCTCACATGGGACTCGAACCCGAACGACCTTTAGAAATCCGGTTCAATGCTCTAGCTACTGAGCCGCCGAGACTGAATTTGGTCTCGGGATCTCTTTGTTTCGATAATAATTTAAGTCTAAATTATGACTTAAATTCAGTTTCGGCATAACGTTTTGGCATAACGAGCACGCATATTCTTTTGTTTGGCAAACTAATAATTATGTAGGCATAACTAAATAACTGTGCCTAAACAGTTATGCCGAATTTAGGTATTACGATCAATATAATTATGCCATGCTAACTTTTGTCATTATAATTTAATGCGAATAAATAGAGGCACATACACACGTTCAATACGTATAAGTTTTAAATACCTATATTAATAACGTAAGATTCCCAGATTCGTTTCTCATATGACACAGGCCTTGTCACCGTCGTGAGCTCGTTTCCGTCGCAGAATCGTATGAGGAATTCCATTTGATGGCACCTTATACGCAATTCTAAGTGAAGCCTCTTGAAGCTGCTTTGTAAGGATAATTATGTATTCCGCTCAAATGCACATCAAAAGTGATTAGGTAATGAGATTAGCAAATTGTTCCCTTAAGTTTTTCGTTGAACACACGTACATTCGCGTTTCAAACATTGCATAAGCAAAATAATGAAGAAATCTTACAAGAGAATGAACATCGTTTGTGTTTCCTGCGGTTCACCGAAAGAATTTAGACAGTATAGTACCATTGACATTTATTTTGGCAATATATTTAGATAAGCCGTTACGATCTATAATTAAAGGTGGCTAATTACATGAAAAAAGAAGGATTTTGCTCTATAGTAATAAATAATAAATAAATCTATTTATTTGCAAGAATATGCTGGTGGTGGGTGTTACAATAATAAATAAATAAATATATCCATACCATCACACCAATTATCTAGCCTACGTTAAGTATCATGAAGAACTTGTGTTATGGATACTAGATAACGGATAAACATACTTATATACTTTTTTTGTAAATACATACATAATATACATATTAAACACAATGGGTTCGTTCTGACATATTCTGTCGTACATTTGACGACGAGCAAAATTTAAATACTAATTATTGTTATATTTTGAATAATTTAACATTATGGAATATATGAAATACAAGTTTAATTGACATTATTATTATTGGAATAAAACAACTTTTACGGATATCAAACGCGCTATATTTACTTTTACGGATATCAAACGCGCTATATTTCCACGAACTAAGTTGGAATGGAAATATAGCGCGTTTGATATCCGTAAAAGTTGATTTATTCCAATGAACAGTGCGCGCCAAAACATAAGATGTACATTATTATTATTATTATTATTATAATGCCATTGGTGATGAAAACAAATATAAAATTGTCATATTACAATACCATGTCCAAGATTATAAGAAATACATTGAAGTTAGTCAAGTCAATTATAAATGTCAAAAAGTAAATAAAACTAAAGTCAGATTTTATAGTTAAAGAACTCGCTAATTGTATAATACATTTTGTTAATGAGGAAATTAAATAATTTATGTCGGAATTTATTCATAGTCAAGTTTTTTTAAGTCATTTGGCAATTCATGAAATACTCGTATTGCCATACAATATGCGTTCCTTGAATGTAAAGCTAGTCTTTGCTTAGGTATTTGCACTGTATTACCTACCCTTTGTCTGCGTACAATATCTTTCTTTACAAAAAAGTCAATATGGTATTTCACAAATATCGAGATTTCATATATATATATATATGTCTTTATATATATATATATATATGAAATACTAATTTTCATCTTCACAGGATTTCTCCGCATTGTAACAAAACATCCGAAATAAAAGGAAAACAACTTACTTATACCTAGCTAAGGTACCAACCAAACAATAAATGTAAGCCGAATAAAGAACTGTTTTCAAGCGTTTCCTTGAACACAGAATATAGATGAATACAGTATTTTATCTTCTTACTAAAGGTCCGTTCGCGAATAATACCGGATGCGCCTCGGCTCGTCGAGACCTTGGCAAGCGTCTCAGTCTCGAATCGCAATTTTGTTCGCAGTAAGCGTGTGGCATGTTGACGGGCAGCCCTATCGCGTATTGCGTACCGCGCGGTTGCAATAATAATAATTAATTTCTATCAAGAAAAAGGCTAAGATAGAATACTGTATGTACTAATATTTATACTGTGCCTTGGATCTCCATCTGCATAGCCGTAATCCTCTTGAGTTTAAGTCTGCACTATGCATCTTAAGATGGTGACTGTTGTATTTGGATTTGCTGAGAGCAGTTTACGTCACGTGTTCGCTACGACAAAGATTTAAGACCACCGTTGCTCTTTCTTGATTCTGTTTTGATGGTCTTTTATTTTTTGCGAGCACTTAAAGGGCAGTTCATTTAAAATATTATAGGACTAATGTTTTATTTTAATTTAGTTCTTTCAGTAAGCTAATAGACTCGGATGAATGAAGGTTTCGTTTGCTCTTTTGTAATTTTCTACTTATTTTTGAGGAAGAGAGTAATGTCAGACAAACAAAGAAATTAAAATATCGTCGTCTCAACCACATAACACCCACTGCTGGGTATAGGCCTCCCCCAAAAGGGGGGGTTTGCCATAATCGCCACGCTTGGCAGGCGGGTTGGCGATCGCAGTATGGCCAAGTTTGTAGGAGACGCTGCTGCCCGTCAACTGAAGGCTGAGTCCCTTAGTCGCCTTTTATGACACCCACGGGATGAGAGGGGTTAGTTCTATTCAAAGCCGACACTACACAGCTAATTAAGATATAGTTTTTCTAAATAAACAAGTCCAAACAGTAATAGGCATTATTAATTATTAAGTGTGAAAGTCGTTATATTGACCTAGTTTCCTCGATTTTCCATGCCAATAATTCATCGTCACTGCAACATTTTTATGAGTTAACTGTACGTGTTTTTTTTTGTGACAAGTATGGTTTACAAATACAACCTCACTAGTGGCCCCCCGCAGTTTCATCAGCTTCCCTTCCTGTGGAAATATCGGAATATTTTTTTTTAATGAAAAACGAGGCGACGCTTAGCCTTTATCATAGGTTCCATAGGTTCCCGAAACTACGGATGGAGCCTACTCTCCATTGATTTCAAATGTACTACATACCTAGTTTTAAGCAAACGGCACAAGCACATTGGGAGTAGAGACAATGTCAAAACGTATTCTCATTCATTCTTAGTTCGGGGCTCCGAACAAATAAGCTGTCCGTAGGTGATACGGAGTAGGAAACGTCCGTAACTTAGGCCGAAACTACGGGTTTCGTGCTAAGAGTGTAGACCTCCTGATCATACATGATAAGGCTGAAGGAGGAAACGCGCCTCTCACAGAATCCCCAACCACTGACGAACTGGCTATCTTATCTTATTATGGTACACTAGCGGCCGCTCACGGTTTCACCCGCGCAGTTCTCGTTCCTGTGGGAATATCGGGATAAACAGAATCATATATTCATAACCAGGCTATCTACTATCTGTGTACCAAATTTCATCCAAATCCGTTCAGTTGTTTCGGAGCCTATTTAATTCAAACAAACAAACAATCAAATCATTCCCTTTTTAATATTAGTATAGACAACCGTCTTTGCGTGATGGAATAACACACCACACATCCCAATTTTATAAGTAAGTAGAATAGTAAGACCTACACCTAGGTAAAGAAAATCTTTTTTCCCCCCATATGTGAATAACTCACATTGATGTGTCACAAGCTTAATGTAGGTCACTTCGGCTCCAACCCTCATTATGATTCCAGGTGTTTACGTACCTTTGCAACGTGTTATGAAAAACATATGAAGTCAAAAATATTATTATCTTGGAGTGTGCGAAACCCGACCGGATCCGAATGTTATCTCTAAATCCTTTTATGAAAATGGTGTTACTTTGTAAACAGAACGGTGTTCTTGGTATTTGCGCTGTGTCACAGGCGAGAATGTTTCCTTTAATAATTTAACGGGTTAATCGCGTAAAGCGTTTACGTGTACGTTTGAAGAAAAAAATTGTGAGATAAAAATTGTATTGGACTCTATTTAAAACTTGATTTATACAGCCATCGCTTACATCATCAGCTTGTGAACATTCACTGCTGGACATAGGCCTCTCCTAGCTCACGCCTATTGTGGCGTTCATAGGAGGCTATTAGCCTACTGCTACCACGCTGGCCAGACGGGTTGGTAGAGGGTTTGTTTTAAGTTTTCCTTCTCTCGCACATATGTCCAATGCGTCGAGCCTCTTAGTCGACTCTTACGACATCCCAGGCATGTAAGGGAGTGGTGACATTTGTATTCTTAGGCCGTCACCACACGGCACCGCTTAGTAGTTTTAAATAACAATTACAAAGAATTACAACAACGGGACTAAACCGCGTATTTTTTATGTAGTACAACTATGTACTTACAGCTTGACGTTTCGGCTATGTTGCAATAGCCGTGGTCACAAGCAGACTACGGCGGTTGTTTTAATATATCATTATAATGGACGCGAAAGTTTAATATCTTATAAGATTTTAAACTTTCGCGGTCCATTATAATTATAAATCAAAAGTAACGGGACTCGACGCGACATTTATTATGTTGTACATATTATGTATTTACAGCTTGACATTTCGGCTGTGTTGCTACAGCCGTGGTCACAAGCTGACTGGCGATTGCAGTGCGCGGCGTCATCTGTTCGGGCGGGCTTGGAAATCTTCGGCCACCCTCAAATTGACACTTTTTTTGTTTTTATCTTCGCTAGTGTGAAGTCATGACGACACATAATACTTACAGTACTTATCGGGGTTTGTTTGAAACGGTAAAACTTGGTTTTTAACGTTAGAACTAGTAAGTTGGCTGTTACACGGCGGCGCCACCCCAGACGCCATACTTTTCTCTAGGTACAATTTTAAATTTCTTTACGGCCGGCATAATTTTTAAATAAGAAAATATACTAGAAAAAAGAACTTGACGAACTCTGACGGGACTCGAACACGAATCCTTGGGAATCCGGTCCAATGCACTGACCAATTACGCCTCAGAGATTTCTTTACTGCAATATACCTGTTTTCGAGCCGATACTTTTATAGATTTCTTTAGATAATGATTTCCGCCAAGTAACACCTGATTCGAAAATGAAAAATGTTCGAATCCGGGGGCCTACTGCCATCTCTTAGCGCAGTATTGTTTCAATCTTACCATGCTATTTCATACTACGTATTTCATAAAGTTAGTTTGTTATTTGACAGAAGTTTTGTGACGTCTTCGCTCAATCATCGCCTCCAAAATTTGAAGTGTGTTAAAATGTGACAAATTCAATAAAAACAAAACGCAAGCAAAACGTTCTTATGACATGGTTTCTAATAGATGAATGCCCGCAGGTGTTACTTGGCGGAAATCAATTGAGCATATTACACGATTTTTGAATTGTCAGTTTTTCCCTACCACCGGTTTCAGACTCTTTTAGCTGACAAGGAAAAACGGGCGCAAAAAACTTACCAGCTTTATCAAATGTCATTAATGGTATTTACGAACAATATACCGATACTAAATACAAATCTATCAAAGTATTATTTGATTTGACTGATGAGTAACATAGTTAGATAATCTTGTAATAACTTTGCTCATGGATGTATTTTTAACATCAAACAGTCAAATTAAATCCTCTTTATTAAAACAAAAAAGATTGAAAATTCATAATTATTTGTTTTGTTGTTTTTAAACAGGACAAAGCTTCGTTTTATAAAAAAAGTTTGTAATTCGAATCCCAGAAATACATTATATTGAAAGTACGTTCAAGTAAAAAAAAAACCTTTCATGCTTTAGACAAATTTCATATCCACCTACAGTACTAACCTTAGAAAAGACCGTAGACATACTACATACAAACAAATTCACCTTCAAATTAGGTAGCACCCGCCTATACCTTGGCCCGCAGCGTCATAAAACAAGAAAATGACACTCGCGGCCATAAACATAGATTCTGGTCCCGGACTATTGTACGAGATTCTACCTGCTCAGAGTGTTTGTTACCAGTAACATAACTCTATGTTATGTGTACAGTAGCGAAAGTTCCCGGTCGACCGTTAAGGCGATATTCACGTGCTCTTGATTTGTATAATTGAATAGGCTTACAACGTCACGTTCTGGTAGCCGGCCAAGGAATTTTGCGCGGTCAGTGGACTACCAGGAATATCGGCGATTGTACACTTATACAACCAAATACGGGTTACCTGAAAGGTGATGTAATTGAAAGCTTATGGACTTTGTTCAGTAGTAGCAAACTACTAGTACTAGTTGTTTTTTTCTAGTATATTTTCTTGTTTAATATTTATCACACAAAAATAGCATTGTAAAATGCAAAATAAAAAAATTATAATGCAACTTTTAAGTTGTGATTTTTTATACTTAGCGATTGACAAAAAAAATTGTATAAAAGCACAATTTATTTTTGTTAACTGATAAGAACATTCTTTCTAGTTTTAATGTCTGATCATATTTTGCATGATTCCAATAAAGCAAATGTAATTGTTCAGTTTTTAAGATTACTAACAAAATAGTTAAAATTTTCCTTTTCATGTTTGTGCCTTAAGTACTTAAAAATACATGTTTAATTATAAATAGCACTTTTTATTTATATCTAATATTGTAGACAAACAAAATAAAATAACAAACTACATTATAAATGATCGTTCAATGAAATACACTACTTTAAATAATGTGGTCATTTTTACCCGGTAGCCACCGTTTCTGTACGTTTTTGCCTAGCGACGTACGCCGGGTTAATACATTTTTGGCCACCCTTCCTGTGACACAACATTGCTTAACCTCAACAATCACAGGCGCGCAAACGCGTCAACCACTGCGCCACAAGGGGACCACTGCACACTAGCAGTAGAGACATTATATTATTTTGATGGCAAATACTTTTCCATGACTTAAATTACCATAAAATTACTCGTCGCGCTAGCTACCTTGTCCTAAGACCCAGACCTCGCACGAATTATGGCAAAACTATGATAACGTTTGAAGGAACACAACTTTATAACAACATACCCTCACACATTAAAAGTGAAGAGTCGTTTATAGTTTATAAGAAAAAACTTGCTCAGTACATTTTGACAAATCAATAAATAGGTAGGTAATAATTTTATTATAAGTACACCAGTAATTCATAAAAATTAATATAAGTACATAAATTTATTTAAAAAAAAATCATTGAACAGACGCTAAACGGGTCGACGTACCCTACTATAATTTATTATATCCATTATTGGGTAACTACTTGTCATTAAATAATTTAACCTTTTGTATCAGAATGATAGATTTTGGTCCAAAAATATTAGAAAAGATCGACTCGTTTCACAAATTGTGTTCAAGCGGAACTTGAACCCTTTGCATACTTTGATCAATTAATCAATTAATATTATTCTCCTCTAGTGTTTTTTCGATTAAAATCTGTCATTATACTTACTTTTGTATATGAAATACTTATAAGTTTTTAATTTGTATATCAAAGTCCAAGGGTAATAACGTACCTAAGTAATCGTGTTTTGCATCTTGCGACCGCGAACTATTTCAAATTTGTTATTTTAGTTAAGTTCTCACGTAAGTGACTATGTATGTCTTTATGAGAATAAATTCTTAAACCCTTAATTAATTACCTACATAACCGTTTCTTAATACGAGTATTAAGTTAAACATGTTGTCACCCAAAAACGTTATAAACAAAAAGTGACAATGCTATCCGCATCGCACGCGGCACGACACGCGTATATATTACTTTTTGCCAGAGTGTACGGGCCAACTACAGTGTACATTCTAACGTATATTGAAGTAAGGTAGTTTTTGTTAAGCTATTCCTTGCGCCACCAGAGTGCGTGTTGTAGAGAAATTTGCTCAGTCTCGTACCGGCATGTAAACGAGCTTTAGCTGGTTGTTTCGTAAATACGATAAATAAAACAGGATAATGTAGATTAAGCTGAATTATTAATTATTTGGGCGTTATAAATGATGCGCGTATTGTACCTGCGTTTTACTTGTGAATTTCATTTCGTTGTTTATTTAGATGTTTATTGTTTTGGTAAGACCAGAATGTGCAAAATATAGTGGAATCATATATAGGAGAATACAAGTGTCACAACTCCTTTACATGCCTGGGATGTCGTAAGAGTCGAATAAGAGGCTCGACGCATTGAAAACCTGTGCGAGAGAAGGAAAACTTGA
Source organism: Chrysoteuchia culmella (assembly GCA_910589605.1). Classification (NCBI taxonomy): domain Eukaryota; kingdom Metazoa; phylum Arthropoda; class Insecta; order Lepidoptera; family Crambidae; genus Chrysoteuchia; species Chrysoteuchia culmella. Next base: position 3,715,713 of record OU342647.1, on the reverse strand, counting down.
AACAAACCCTCTACCAACCCGTCTGGCCAGCTTGGTAGCAGTAGGCTAATAACCTCCTATGAACGCCACAATAGGCGTGAGCTAGGAGAGGTCTATGTCCAGCAGTGGACGTCCACAGGCTGATGATGTGATATGATGTGATATAGGACACCATTTCTAATGCGGTACGGACGGCGTGATACCAAGTCTAAAGGTAGTTTGCGTAATTTGCTAATTAAGTTTATATTAACTATCCTAATATATATAAGATAAGTTTAATATTAATTATCCTACAATTCACGAGCTCGAAGTGGTGGTGGTTAAGCAACTTTCGTAATGGTTGGTGACAGGATGGGTGACCAATTATTATCTCAAGCTCTTCCGGGCTTTGGAAGGTACGTTAAGCCGTTGGTCATGCCTGTATTTAAATGTCAGCCAGCCGCGGTCACTGAGCGAGGAAGACATGCTTTTACCGCTTCGTACAGAAATCATTTCATTACATTCGTTGGATTTTACAAGTTGTTACAGTAAGTAATACGTTATTGTCACTCAATATATTTGTCTTTTAAACTCATTTTAATGAATTGAGAAACGACGATATAAAAGAAAATGTCTGATTTTTTCATTCATGTACTTTACAATACCATCCGTTCTCTCCATTTTTTAGAAGGACGGTAATGAACTTGGATAGGAATAAAATATTTTTATTGCATATATTAAAATTTACATGGTTTATCCATACATACTGTAAGCATGTAAATGTAGTTTAATATATCGCAAATTATGCTGTTAATCTTTGTATTCGCCTGATTACTTGTCTCTCTTCTTATGTTCCGAATCTCTGTCTTAAGCTCCGATTCATTACCATCCATTGCAAATTTCAATTATTATTTTCTCGGTAGATAAATTAAATAATATACCTTTTACTTGTTTTAACTCCAGTGACAACCTTTATTCGATATTTTACAAAAAAAGTTTAAAATACAATTTTTTTTTCTTCCTCGAAACAGTTCTATAATTTGCACAAAATGACGGAATCAACCATCTGCAAAATCAACAAATTGTGATCTTTCGTCTTTAAATTCATGTAACACATATTAGATTTTTCGCATACCTCTAACCACTGAGCTACCGAGTCTCGGTAACGCGATTCCCATATGAGAATTCACTTGGGGCCGAGTTGATATTTTCCAATATTTTTCTATTTAAAATTTATCATCAGTATAAAAATAGCATCGAAAAATGCAAAAATTCAAAAAATCTAAAACAATTAGCCACCTAACCAAACGACCAACAAGAAACAATAACAATCCATTCACCATTATAAAAGTTTTGGGCCTTCAAAGTAGCACCCAAATAATTTTTAGCCCCTTTTTTTAAATTTGTAAATGCTGATCGCGAAGCAGACAAGTAACAGCGCTTCTGACGGCCGACAATAGGGGTACGAGGAGTGGGCTATCTGATACGAGGCAATTTAAACTTGAGTTCATTATAGGAGATTTTGAAATCGTTGCATGTATTTTTGGTATTGGTATTGGTGATGGGCTCTTTTCTCCGCATTTAGACTCTCATTTGGTCCGTTATGCGTGAACATAGCATCGGTATGGCTAGTCAAGCCATCCCAGCTCCTTCCAGAAGCGCAGAAGCCTCCTGGGGCGTTCACAGGCTTCTAGGAGCGACCTCACGTCTTTGAGGATTTCTGCCCGTTGTGCGGCCAAACCCACGCACTCCAGGATTACGTGGGCGGCTGTTTCCTCTGCGTCCAGGCATCCCCTACATAGGGGGCTGTCAGTCGCATTCATGATGAATAGTTGTCGGTTTGTATAGGCAACTTATTTCAGCAACTAAAAGTTGTTTTAATTTATGACTTCTTTGAAATAACGTTGTATTAAACGGAGATTATAATGAGTTACATAAAAATTCCAAAACTTTTCTGCACTGTCGTCATTCTACTGAAGCTAAAAGAAAAGATCTAGACGAGATAAGATTTTTAAAATGAAATGGCAAAAGGCACCTTTGGTAGAAAAGTTGAAAGTTAGTAGTTTAGTAGGTTCATGATAAGTATGAGAAATGAATTAGTCGTACATTTGTTACAAAGAATAATAGTCATGAATATTGATGGTTGGTGACGAAAAGGAATATTGCAAAAGGGTAAATTGATTAGGTATAAGTTGAGGAATTAGGTTGCACAGTAGTAAACGAGTTAGTCCTGCGATTCTGACGGTTAAGCAACCTTCGCAATGGTCGGTCATGCGACAGTGACCAAATATTTCTTCTCTTAAACTTTCCAAGCTTCGGAAGAAACGCTAAGACATTTGGTCCCGGTTGAAATTTGCGATTCACCATTGAGGAATTTAAAATGGATGTTGATTAATGCAGCTGTTAATGTCGACATGATTTTAGAGTAGAAAACGTACTGAGCCAATCTAAATTAAATTTTGAATAGTACAGTTGCATGTGGTAATATTGTGCATATGGTGCATGGGGTACGCAGTTGGTGAATGCGGAATTCATTATGATTGTAATCTGTCTAAATTGGTTAGGTATCTAAATAGGAAACGCTAGGTTTTGGAAGTGAAAACTTTATTGGCGCCGTTGTGCACATCAGAGTTTTAAATTTTGGGTTGGGTAGAAAATGTTAAAGTCGCATCAGGAGACCGAGACCTGACCGAAAATTTTTAAGACGGAGAGAGAGTAGACCACCGGCGCGTCGTAGGAGAGGAAGTAATATCCCCCTCTCTTTCTACCGCGCGGCGAAAATGTATGCCTGCTCCTGCTGTTTCGATTAAGCGGTTTTCACTTCTGCCGGCACTCCCGGAGTGCAACCCGTTATTTTTATGAACACGTTTGGTTGAGCTGGTCACATGTTAAAAAATAACTTTTTGCTTTTTAAGTCTGTGAATACTGCCTACTGCTATAGGTTGTTTCTTTATCTATGCATTTGCTTCATATTGTTTTCAAAAATAGCCCGTAATGTTCTAACCATACTCTCTTCGAATTTCTCTTTTCGAATATCGTATAAAATTATCAATTTTCGACATGATTTGATACTGAGCCTATCTAAAGTAAATAAATTTTAATAGTACAGTTGCAATTATATATTAAAACAACGGGACTAAAACGCGACATTTGTTATTTATTTATTTATTTTATTTTTATTATATTTTCTTTGGGAAGTTTACAGCATATTAGGTAAATAAGCAAGCACTTAAAAGCTAATTACAAACTTCCATAGATAAAAGCTATATAGTTACATAATGGTAAGTGAAATTAACAGATAAATAATCATTTGAAGATAGAAAAAAAAATATATAAAACAATTTAAGCATTACTTAAGCTGTTGAAAAGCAGTGTCGTCATCCATCATCAATTTACGCACGTGCCTTATTGAGCTACAAAACAGATCCAATCGGCTATCATTCATAAACTCACAATAATTGAAAGTGTTGAACAGCTTGCATGATCTAACCAAATAACTGTTTGCTCTGTAATTAGTTCGTGTGAAGGGAATGCGAAGCAGAACATATCTCTGACGAAGATTTGGGGTTGGAATTTTCAGATTAATTTTACTTAAGAGTTCCGGACTATCTATCTTACCTTGAGCTAAGTTCATAAGGAAGCTAATGTCGGCAATTTTCCGACGCAAACAAAGTGGTAAAATATGTAATCGAAAACAGCGTTGATCACAGTCCCAAGAGGGCAGCTTTAATTTAGCACACAGAAAACGTGTAAATTTCCTTTAAATTTTTCCATATTATTAATGTAGATATCATAAGCTGGATTCCAAATTTGTGAGGCATATTCAAGGTGACTTCTAACAAATGCAAACTATATAATATTAATAGTTTTCATATTTCTAAATGATTTGGATGATCTAATCAAAAAGCCAAGTGCCTTATACGATTTGTCAACGATGTGTTCAATATGTTTGTCAAATAGTAATTTATTATCATGGATAACTCCTAGGTACCTGACGCTGACATTACTAGAAATAACCTGATGTTTAATTCATAGGCGAAATAGAATTTATTACGTTTTCGAGTAAAATGTTCCAGTAAAACACTTAGAAACATTAAGGTCTAATTTGTTCTTCTGGCAATTACTGGCAATTACTGAGTTATTAACTACTCTAAAAAAAATCATATCGTCAGTGAAAAGGAGATAATTAGAGTTTTAAAGCATGAATGAAAATCATTGACAAATATCACAAAAAGGAGAGGACCTAAGAGCGAACCCTGAGGGATGCCAAACGGAATTCCAACCCATGAAGAGGAAAAACCATTTAAAACCACTGCCTGTGTTCGATTCCGCACATAAGAAGTGAACCATCGGAACAGGTTGCTGCGAATGCCAAGTGACTAAAGCTTAGCTAGCAGGATCATATGGTCAATTCGATCAAAAGCCTTGCTATAATCAGTGTAGACGGCGTCGACTTGATTACCTACATCCATGTGATGGGAAATAAAGTCATTGAAGATCGCAAGATTTGTGACGGTTGACCTACCCCTTAAAAAACCATGTTGTTGTTCTATGAAAGATGCCTTAATGCTATTATAAAGTTGATGTAGTACAACTATGTTCTTACAGCTTGACGTTTCGGCTATGTTGCAATAGCCGTGGTCACAAGCAGACTCAAGTTTTAGTCCCGTTGTTTTAATATATAATTATAATGGAACGCGAAAGTTTAAAATCGTATAGTACAGTTGCATGTGGTAATATTGTGTCAGAAAACAATCTTCTTCTTCTTCTTCTTTTTATTCAATGGCGGTGCCCTTTTGGATTTCGCCAGTATCCAGTTTTAATAAATTAAAATGATGGAAATTGTACGGTAGATTGAGTTAAAATGGAGTCTCACAACACGTGTTCTTGCGAAAAGAACTCGGGTGAAACTCCTAAGAAAATAATATACGACTCCATTAAACTAGTTTCATTTCAGATTTGACAAGCACATAATATTCCGATACATCAATCACCGCGGAACTGTTTGATTGCTAAATATCGTGTAAACATTGATATGTGCTTCATTACCGGAGTTTATATCTCGCACTCGTATTCAAATAACGCACTTAACTAAATAACGAGAGAAATCGGCTTTTCTGCAAATTACTTATACTTACATGAATCACTTCTACCATTTATAACCTTTTTTTTATGAATGACGGGGAGACTCTTAGCCTTCATCATACCTTATGTTAAGTATTGATAAGGCTGAAGATGGAAGCAAGCCTTTCCCGGAATCCTCAATCACTGAGGCTATCTTATCTCTTAACTGGCGGAACACAATAATGCTGAAAACATTGTTGTTATAGCGTCAGACTTAGATAAGATGGTGGAAGCTAGCCAGGTGGACTTACAACGAGTCCTTCCACCAACCGTGGAAGGACTCGTCGTAAGTAAAATTTGATATCCTATAGCAGCACACTGCTTAACTTGTGTGATTTCGCGAATTCCAAGATATAATAATAATAATAATAATTTCATACAAATACACCAATTATCCAGCCCACGTTAAGTTTCATGAAGAACTTGTGTTATGGATACTAGATAACGAATAAACATACTTATATACTTTTTGTGTAAATAGACACATAATATACATATTGAACACCCAGACAAATATATATGTTCATGCACACAAATACTTATTTGTCTTGTCCGAGGTTCAAACCTGGGACCTTTGGCGCAGAAGGCGGGTTTAGTTGCGCCATACAGGAAGTCAAAATAGATATAAAGTTTACTATTACATCATCTGTTTTGGGTCATGTTCCATCCATAGGCAATATTTCATTTAAATCAATTTAGCTGTTTTGGTGTAAGTAATAGCACTGCATAAATAGTAATCTATTTAATGTGAGTTTAGTTAGTTTTTGAATGTTTAATTGTCATTAAGCATTCAAAGTTTCGTTATTAAAATATTAAAGGTGATGGATTATGAAAATTAACAAAGTTGGAACTAAATGGAAAAGTTTTCGAGAGTACTTTTAGGTCCTTTTTCATAAAACTTAAAATTATCACATAATGACATCCAGACAGAACAAACACAAATGATCATCACCTGATGTTGCCTGGGCGAGAATCAAACCTAAAACCCCTTGTTGATCAGTACTCAATCGAACTGATTTTACTTTTCATATCAACGTCATAAACTGTCGTCTAGGTTAGTCATAAACTGTCGTCTAGGTTAACCGCCTCTGTGGTCTAGTGGTAAAACCACCGGTATCAGACCTAGGGGTCCCGGGTTCGATTCCCAGCGGGGGTACATATTGTATTCGGTTTGGTTGGTGGTATGACTTGTTGTAAGTCCGCCTGGCTAGCTACCACCATCTTAACCAAGTCTGACGCCATAACAACAATGTTTTCAGCATTCTTGTGTTCCAGCAGTTAAAGATAAGATAGCCAGTTCCTCAGTGATTGGGGATTCCTGGAGAGGCTCGCTTCTATCTTAGCCTTATCAATACTTAACATCAGGTATGATGAAGGCTAAGAGTCTCCCCGTAGTTCATAAAAAAAGGTTAAAAGTTAGAAAGACAATGTAATTAAGTAAATTACATCAATCATACGTTACACTTAAAAGTTATTATTTCCGAACCTAAAAGCTTTTAGAACTGCACATATTTAGGCCATATTCCCAATTCTTATAGTTCAGGGAATTAAATAATAGTCCCAAAGTCGCATACTGCATGCCACTCATAAATTAATGGGAAGTAGTTATTTCGTACTGTGACCACACCCTAAAACCATTTACAAGTATTAGAGGTGATTTACGACGTACACAAACGACTTTAAGTAGAAATTCAAGCAATGAGTTTTCATCGAAAACGAACGATTATTCGTTCGTTAAATTGAAATGAATGAAATTTTACGATTTAAAACGTATTTTTTTGTAAACAAAAGTATTTGAAAGTGCATTTATGTTTTTTTTTATTTCTCGACCTTTCCATCTTGGCCATCAAGCGTTACATCTAATATACGCAGTTCATCGGTGGCTGAGGCTTTCGGGAGAACCGCGCTTGCACCTTCAGACTTATGAATCTTAACTTCAGCTAGGCGATTGCGTAAAGTCAATTGCATTCATATGACAGTTCATATTGTATCCTGTAACATGTCATTCCATAGAAATTGCTGCCGATTGAATACGATATGAACTGACAAATGAATACGATTACAGAATATAATTATTTGTAGGATATGGGGTTATGCAGCTCCAGTCGTAATTATTATCACGGCGACCTAAAAGATATATTGTACTGGCCACCTAGTTAAAGTATCTGGTTTTATCCTGAAGGCCACCAGGAATTCTTAAACCATCCTAGCTCTAAGAGATTTTAGTTTCTCTGGGCGAATTTTGTGGCAGCCCTTATGGATAGTGCGTTTGTGAATTAGGGGGCCGCAGTCACTTAGAAGATGTTTGGGTGTTTCTCCCTCCACTCCATAGATACGCACAACATAAATACCAGACTTATAAACAGATTATACTTACCACAATCCAGAATTAAAATGCTAAATACCAGCCCATATTACATGTCATTTAAAGTCTTCAATAAACTACCAACTTCCATAAAAAATGAACTAAATCTCAAATCATTTTCTAAGTCATTGAAATCTTACCTCATACAAAAATGTTACTACTCCGTAAATGATTACCTAAATATATGAAATATGTTAATATATTGGAATCTGGGCCATCCCTTAGCAAAAAAAGTTACCTTTTAACCGACTTCAAAAAAGTAGTAAGTTCTCAAGTCGACGGTTTTTTATATTTTTTTTTATGTATGTTTTACCATATCTTCGTCAGTTGTTAACAGATTTTTATATATTTTTTATTATCAGAATGAAAATGATTTATGTGTGGTCTCGTATATTTTTTAGGAAATTCTGGCTAGTAGTTTTTTCATAAGCCTGAAAAATATCAATCACGTTGTGTATGTGCTGATTTTTAGTGTAAGTTGTGATTTTTAGTGTATGATGTATCAAAAAAAAAACTGAAATAAAAACATTTTATAAAAATAAATTCAAACTGACTTCAAAAAGTAAAAAATAAAACTTTTGGAGTCGGTGCTAGCTAGCTAAGGCCAAAAAATATATAGTTAATAGAAGTGCAATGTAGAATGCCTTGGCTAGCACCGACTCCAAAAGTTTTATTTTTTACTTTTTGAAGTCGGTTTGAATTTTTTTTAGGTTAAGTGTCCGAACGTTAGCTTTTTGTAATTTAAGTGTCCGTAGATAATAAGCTGTCCTGTCATAATTTTTGCTACACCATACTACATACTACCACCATGTTACTCAGCCGCACTTTACCATGTATGTAACACCTATGTACCTATCGCTTAGTTTGCAAAATAAACTATTTGATTTGTTTTTTTTTATTTGAAACTGCAAGCGTCTTTCAACCTCATTTGAAATTGGCGTTTGTTTAGTTTACATCAGATTAAAAACAAAACAATTTATATAGCCGATCCAAAAACATTTTCTGATTCAGAAACAATTACAGAATTTAATTCACTTAACCAAGTAATAATGTTCTTAGTCCCATTTAAGTAATTAACACTCCTTGTACTTACAGTACCCTTGCCGTATAGATCGCTTTAACAACTTCAATTACTCAAATGGACATCTCTAGTCCTAGTCCGACATTTAATGTTAAGTTTAGAATTCGAAATTTTACCTTAACCTAATTAAATAACAATTCTTAGCTAAAATCACTAGACACTTATAATACCTATGTTAAACTTTCAAGGTCATAATCACTATAATTATTGCGAAATTTTTACTCTGTCTTTATTGCAATTGAGTCCCCAATATTATGATTTCGATGTAACTGACTATTCCGCAATTACTTATATTACTAGGGCGGTTACAACCCGATACTCGGGTTCGTCGATCGACGAAAAATTCCAAATTATGCGAAAATCTTTAATTGCAGTTTGTGATCATCACGTTTAACATTTTGTATATTTTATAGTTTTCGGAACAAATAGACTCGCGTACCTTTAATTTGCGTAGTACGCGGCCGAGTAAGGTATTACTCGTCCGCGTACTACGCGCCAAAGTCCCTATCGAGTCGTCACAAATTTTGCGAACCTGAATTAAGTATATAGATTACATATTACAAGTACTAACATTAAATAATGAAACATAAAATGTAATTACTTAACCTCACCAAAAATTAAATTATACCTATTTGGTCAGCAGTTACGTACTATCAAAGATTACATTATATTATTCTAGTAGTACTAGGCAAGTCAAAGACAGACTGACCAAATAGATATCTCACTGACAAAATATTTCTTTTATGATTTTGTAATTTTTGCATTTTTCAATGCTATTTTTATACTTATGGTAAATTTTAAATAGAAAAATATTGGAAAAATTAGATCGGCCACAAGTGAATTCTCAGACGGGAATCGAACCCGCGACCTTTGGAAATCCGGTCCAATGCTCTAACCGCTGAGCTACCGAGACTTGCGAACCGCCGTCGAAATTTTCCAATACTTTTATATTTTTAATTGTCACATCAATGCTAGGAATATCCTTGCATTCGAAAGAAACATCTTTTCAGGTGTTTAACGATCGATTAAGATGCAACTGCCAATAATTTATGATTTTGTAATTTTTGCATTTTTCAATGCTATTTTTATACTTATGGTAAATTTTAAATAGAAAAATATTGGAAAAAATTAACTCGGCCACAACAAAATATTTCTCTTTTTAACCGACTTAAAAAAAGAGGAGGTTCTCAATTTGGTTGGTATTAAGGTTTTTTTTTTTTAATGTATGTACACCGATAACGCCGACATTTCTGAACTGATTTCCGTGATTCTTTTTTGGTCGATGCAGAATACTTGCCAATTGGTCCCATAAAAATTTCGTTTAGTTTGACCCAGTACTTTTTATGTTATAAGCATTTTTCTAATTCTCTGTTAGCGGTGAGCTATAAGTCCGTGACGTGACATCCGTGATTTCGCATGCCACAGACGAATTAAAATGCAACCAGACCTGTCGCTACTTGTTACGTGTTTTTAATAAAGGCACGCGTGACTTTTGATGTAAAACAAAGGTTCGGGATTATTATTATGCATGGAATAAGAATGACGGTACGCTGTTGGTGAATGTGGAATTCGTTATGATTGAAATCTGTCTAAATTGGTTAGGTATTATAATAGAAAATGTTAGGTTGTTATGAAAACGTTTAGTTGAGCTGCCCCCTGATTATGTAACTTGTTTCTATCAACGTTTGATTGAAAGTGCTGTCACATTGCTGCTTTAGTAAATAGCAATGTTACAACTATCTTACTAAGCAGCAATGTCACTGCACTTTCAATCAATTTCAATCAAAATCTGTTAGCAACAGAGTTAGATAATCAATTAGCACGTCATATGATAAAATAAAACTTTTTTCTTTATGTCTGTGCATACTGCCTATTTTTATAGGTCGTTTCTGTAACTGGGCGTTTGCTTCATTTTTAAATAAATAAGCCGCAATATCTTCGAAATACTCTTTTCGAATTTCGTTTAAAATTATCATATTCTTAACTAGCGGAAAACTTTCCAGGTATCCACTTTTTTCTAACCCATAAATGACTATAATACAAACTCTTCGTTTGTGGATTGACCCACCCACTTAAACTACAACCGACTAAAACACAACGCAATAATTACACTTTTGTACACTTTCCGTGGCAAAGAATTGACCTCGTTGACATCAAGATAAAGCTGCTATTGCCTCAAGGCAGTAATAATGTCAAGGACCAATCCCGCTTTTGTAATTTTTGTCTAAGAAAAAAATATTGATACTATTGTAATGCTGTGATCTCAGTTAGAATTTCTCATTATCAATATCAAATGAACTACTTGCCAAATTAATTTTCGGTTGCAAGAGTGCCTAAACGTCACGAGATAATAAAAATAATAATATACAATGAAAATAAAAATTCCAATTTGATTTTCAAGACACAAATATTTTCTTCTATAATATTTATCACACTTACAAAGTTCACCAGTAAGAAGCGACACCTAAGTTATTGATTTGTTACTAACTATAAAAACTTTGAAATTAATAAATCATTTCTATTTAACTTCATCATCCATCATCAGCCTGTGGCCGTCCACTGCTGGACAAAGGCCTCTCCTAGCTCACGCCTATTGTGGCGTTCATAGGAGGCTATTTGCCTAATGCTACCACGCTGGCCAGACGGGTTGGTAGAGGGTTTGTTTCAAGTTTTCCTCCTCTCGCACAGGTTTTCAATGTGTCGAGCCTCTTAGTCGACTCTTACGACATCCCAGGCATGTAAGGCTCCGTCTATTTAACTTATAATGTAAAATATTATGTATATATAATTCTAACTTTAAAAGCTAACTATTAAACACAACACAAAATTACTTGCTACTACATTACATCAACTTTTCTTTAATCTACACGCCGAAATCTAAGAGGTCATCAAAACTTGTCTGGCATTAACTTATTATCTAACCTTTAATCAAATACAAGCAACTTTCTAAAAGCCAATTAAGCAAATTTTCTGATCTGAATATCTTAATCAGAAACTAAATTCATTTACAACGTCTACCTAATACTAGGCGTGTTCAGTTGAAGACGTTGGACGGTGAATGTTTAGTGGCTAACTAACATTTATAGCTCAATTAAAACGAGGTAGCACTAAAAATGTATTCTGCTATTTTTATGCTTGCAAAAGCCTACCTTTAACTAATAAGAAAACTTTTCACAAATTTAATCCCTTGAACGCATAACATTGTGTGGTATTCGGAAAATCCGTTATTATTTAACAGCAAACACAATACTTATTATTAAAACTTTGTATAAAGCACTTTCGTCGGATTAGCGATTGTAGTTGTTAAGCAATGTTTGTCAAGGTCACAGGATGGGCGATCAAAAATTTCTTGATAAAAAATCCTGACTCTTTCTCCCTTCCTGACTATTCATTCCTTCCACACTATGACCTGTTTGGCGGAGGGGTACTAACCCCACCTTCTGCGCCAGAGGTCTCGGGTTCGATCCCCGGACAAGACAAATATTTGTGGGCATAAACATGTCTATTTGTCTTGGTCTGGATGTTTAATATGTATATTATGTATGTATTATTATTATGTATGTATTTACAAAAAAAGTATATATAAGTATGTTTATCCGTTATCTAGTATCCATAACACAAGTTCTTCATGATACTTAACGTGGGCTAGATAATTGGTGTGATTGTATGGAAATATTTATTTAAATATTTACTAAATATTTACTTCATTCATCAAACCTGAACCAGACACCGGTGTCCAGAGAACAATGAAATATCTATTGTGTCTTATGATCCGGGCCTGAAATGTTCAGTACAATAATAATGTTGAATTTTCGATCAAGGATAGACGGGACAATTATCATAAATGTGACAGTTTGTATATTTGTTATTCAATCACGCAGAAATAGCTAAACAGATTGAGATGAAATTTTGCACACATATTATTCATAAGCTGGATAAAATCGTAGGATTTTAAAATGGAGGAAATCAAATTATGAAAAAGGGAAGACTTGGAAATTTTTGCAGTAGTTCAGTTAATTGGAATTTTGTAAAATTACCGGTCGAATGCAACAAGTGAATTTTCCTGTACTGGGAACCAAAAGAAAAATATTTTTTCTCAAATACATACCTAAATCTCGAAAACTAACCCCCATATTCTAAGTCGTTCCTCCAAAACTTTTTACATTCCACTCAACCTCGTCGTGGGTAAAAATGGTAGTGTGCGCTAGGCCTAACACGGAGTGGCTACGTACTCTTTGTCTCCTCCAGGTCCTTACGGAGTTATGACTTAGAATACCGATTTCGAGGAGTATTTCGAAGAGGTTTTCAATGAGGATTCGTTAAGTCGAGGACGAGTAAGTTTTGGAGGAACGACTTAGAATATGGGTGTAAGACATCTACCACCTTGAAGCCTAGCGTTGATAAAACCAGTAACCTGGTTTCTTTCTCCGAATAGATTCTATTTACATGAAAATTCGGGTTTCTTCTCCATTATTTACTTTATTTCTGTATTTCGAAACATTCGAAGAAAAAGGGTTGACCTGATTTATGCTTCTAAGACAGTTGTAGTAAAAAATTTACTTGTATTCATTGATTAAAAATTTTCTGGCAAGATCTATTTTTTGTTATGAGCGACGGGGAAGCTCTTAGCCTTCATCATACCTGATGTTTAGTATTGATAAGGCTGAAGATGGAATCCTCAATCACTGAGGAACTGACTATCTAATATTTAACTGCCGGAACACAACAATGCTGAAAACATTGTTGTTATGGCGTCAGACTTAGATAAGATGGTGGTAGCTAGCCAGGCGGACTTACAACAAGTCCTACCATTAACCAAACCGAATACAATATGTACCCCCGCTGGGAATCGAACCCGGGAACCCTGGGTATGATACCGGTGGTTGTACCACTAGACCGGCTAGAACCGAGGCGGTTTAAAAGATAACACAAAACTCAATGAAAAACAGAAATTATTAGACAATGAAATCTACACAGGCCTCCATTTGGATGGATAAGGAGGACGGGCCATGATCCGAGACGTTGATGACATTACGCGGACCCAATGCGGATTAGTAAGGTTCTTCGCACACAAAGCAAAGCTATCCAAATCTTCAATATTCATCAATATTGTGGTAGTCGCTTAGATACCAAAATCATCAGGTACCTGTATTGAAGATAAGTTTTCAAATTTATAGGTTCGTACAAACACGCGTTTTTCACCTTTGTTAACGATACAAATGCAGCCGGGTCCAAGGGTCCAGTCTCTTCCTCAAGTCATTATAAAAAGTGGTTAATTATTTTGAAGAATGCAAAGACTCTCGTTGAAGTGGTATTCAGTTAATAAACAGCATTTGAAAAACTCCTTATTTCCAATAGATGAGCAAATACTTTTGTCTTGGTTAATTAGCCAAATAAATAAATCTACAACAATAAATAGGTATAACACTTCTTTTTTTTTAAGTCGGTAAAAAGTCTCAATATAAACGAACATCATTTGTATTAACTTGCACTTTTGTCTTCAATTTAAAAGAATTTAAAAAAATATCGTAATCAAATTAAAACAAAATGATAAAAAAGCCTTAAAATAAGCTTTGATTACTTTCAATACCAAATATCTAATCTAAAAAGAAATCATAACAAACTATTTAAAATAAGCCACATCTAGCGAGGCGCTGAGCGTTTTTTGTTTACATAAATGTTTTGTTATCATTGCGCCCGATGCCTGAGGCTCGCTGCGCTCGTGTATTTGTTGTGACAATGTTTTTAAAACTACGGTCCATAAGTACGTATCTCTAAAATATGTATTGTTTGTTTGTTAATTGTGTTGTTCTCATGTAAGTGAATTAATGTGTAATTCTTAATGAGAATAAATGTCTTAAACCTTAAACCTTAATTTCAAGACTGGGCTTTTGAGTAATCGGATTCTCGAGAACTGAACGAGTTCCTCAATAGGTCTGCCAATTATATTTGACTGAAAATAGCTTACGCTAAGAGTATTTTAGGTAAAGTCTTAGTAAGAGGATTTCTGTTAAAAGATGTTACTGAAGATTCATGATTCCTTAGGAATATAAAATTTACATTTTAGCCAACCGTAACAACTTTATATAACATCAGCCTTTTACTAGTAAAGAGCTTTTAGAAATAAAACAACTTTTGCGGATTTTAAACGCACTGTATTACAGGGGTATAAGATCTAATTTTCCGCGGTTTTTAAGGTTTTTATAATTTGGTCACGGGATGACCAAAAAACCTTAATAAAACACGGAAAATAATATCTTATACTCGTGTAATACAGACAGTCCGCTTAGAATCCGTAAAAGTTATTTTATTTCAATGAACAGTTCGCTTAAAATCCGTAAAAGTTATTTTATTTCAATGAACAGTTCGCTTAAAATGCGTATAATTTATTTTATTTCAATGAAAAGTGCGCTTAAAATTTGTAAAAGTTATTTTATTTCAATGAACAGTGCGCGCCAATACTTAAGATTTATTTACCATCTATTTATTCAACGACCTGTTTGGTGCAGGGGTACTAACACCGACTTCTGCGCCAGAGGTCCCGGGTTCAATCCCCGGACAAGACAAATATTTGTGTGCATGAACTTGTCTATTTGTCTTGGTTAGGGTGTTTAATATGTATATTGAGTATGTATTTACAAAACAAAAGTCATAGTAGTCGTAGTTTATCCGTTATCTAATATCCTTAACACAAGTTCTTCATGAAACTTAGCGTGGTGGGCTAGATAATTGGTGTGATTGTATGCAAATATTTATATTTAGGTATTTTTGAGCGTATTCCTATTTATGGTAAATTTTAAATTGAAAAATATTGGAAAAAATTAACTCGGCCACAAGTGAATTCTCAGACGGGAATCGAACCCGCAACTCCTATTTGTTTTCTGAAAAAAAAGTAGACTAATTTTAGGATTATTTGATTAGAAGTAGAATCGCAGTCTAAAGAGTCTTAGCACTGCCTACAAACGAACGAAATGACACACTCACACAGATACACGCCGCTACAGGCGCGGTCGTTACTGTTTAACCAGAGAAAACCAGTGAGATTGAGGAGCCGGTCGTGTAGCGATAACGAGCGGCGAGTGCACCGACTGTTTAGACTGTGGAAGAGTGGTCCATGAATGACCAAGCGCGCCCAATGCATATTGTAGGAGCTAGAGACTGTAAATGCCGCCGGACCCAACGGCTTAAAGTGCCTTCTAAAGTGCTGTGGAGTTCGAAATAATATAGTATTGGTCACCCATCCCGTGACTGGCCATTGCGAAGAACCAAACACCACAATAATCGAAGCGCAAATACGCTAACTACTACGCTATATTATCGAGCCCCTCAACCACTTTTGAAATGTTAATTTTTAGGGTTCCGTACCTCAAAAGGAAAAAACGGAACCCTTATAGGATCACTTCGTTGTCCGTCCGTCCGTCCGTCCGTCTGTCAAGACCGTTTTTCTCAGGAACGACAACGACATGTTCCTTTGTAAATGTTGTTGCTTTTGTTAAAGCTGATAAGTTTCTTGCGGCCGTTCTTCTTATCAGTTAAAAGATGTCCTGAATGGCTGGTAGGAAAAAAAAAATTGGACGATTCGAAAGCACTTATCTATAAGTCTATTTGAATAAAAAATCTTTGACTTTGACTTTGACTTTGAACGCGTGGAGGTATCAAACTGAAATTTATATCTAATACTCAGGTCTACTGTCCCTTGGAGCTGTAAAAAAATCAAACTTCTAAGCAATCAAAAGATACAGCCGTTTATGCCGCAAATTTTCGAAACTCGCACGGGAATCAAAACCTGCAGGGTACTTCCCGTGAACTTAGAATCTTGAAATTTGGTACGAAGTAACGACTTATGGTACAGATAAAGGAAAAATTGCGAAAACCGTAAATTTTTAGTTACATCATATAATAAAAAATATTTTACGGAACCCTCGGTGCTCGAGTCCGACTCGCACTTGGTCGGTTTTTTTTTTCAAGCCTAACAAAAGGCATTTGCGCTTATAACATAGAATTTCTCCAGCCTTATATAAGCCAACATCCGATATTCAATACCATATACAAGAACTTGCTATCATACAAGTTTATCCAATATGTAATCCAATCATAGCACTATTCATTGTTATTAGATAACAAACTATTTTCAATACTTACAGGCAAGCTTTTTCTTCGTTCAATATTTATTGCGTAATATTTTTTTAATGTTTAAATTTGCTATAGAAAGAAGCTGTTTATAGGATTAGCGATCGCCCGTGACTTTGTCTTAGCATTGTTATATCTTTTTATATTAAGAAAGAAAGAAAGAAAGAAAATTATATTTATTTGAGACCAACACGATAATGATACATAAAAATAACACAAAAAAGGCACAGGTTTGTCCCAAAACGGTACTACTAACTAATCCTATTATAATAAAACTATATTAATAATACTAAATTACTAATCCTATTATTATTTTTATATTATAAATGCGAAAGTATGTTAGTTAGTTTGTTTATTTGTTTGTTTGTTTCTCTTTCACGATAAACTGCTGAACGGATTTGGATGAAATTTGGCACAAATATAGACTGGATTAAAACATATGATTTTTATCCACTTAAACCAACCGTGGTTAAAATATAACTATCTTCCTGTTATTTTTGTGCACTGTTCCAATATTAACAAACAATAGACCTGCTTTGAATCCTACAAAAAATATTCAAGAGGCTGAAATAAGGGGCAATATACGAGAGCCATAAACAATCAAGCTAGACCAAGCAGCTACTTTCAAAAATATAATAACACATTTCCAGTAAACGTAAAAAATTGCCTACGATGTCTCTACGGAAAAATACTTGGAAAATCTCCTTCGTTTTCTGTCTCGGTAAAAGGCTCGTATTATGACATTTATACGCGCAAAGAAACTCGAACATTAACGCACGCACGCAGAATCTTAATGACCTCTCCAGGAAAAAAGATTTCTCTTAAAAAAGTGAAGGCATAATTGAAGTCTTTTGGTTATAAAACCTTAAAAGGACTTACATTAATCACTCCTTAGATTTTCACGCGTACTATTCATTGAAATAAAACTTGTACAGTCGATAGCAAGTCCAGTATTACATGTTAACCAGTGGCGTACTTATTGCGTTCGAAATAAGAGTGGTATTTGTGGTGCAACTGATATGCTTGAAGCGCTGTGAACTGTAAAATCGATCTTGTCATCAAAAGACAGGAAATCTCAATGTGAGCATGTGTAAGACCACAATTTAGTGACAAAAAACTGCCTAGACCGTCAAAGACACCTAGTGGAACAACCACCGGTATCAGTCTCAGAGGTCCCGGGTTCGATTCCCAGCGGGGGTACATATTGTATTCGGTTTGGTTGGTGGTAGGACATGTTCTAAGCCCGCCTGGCTAGCTATCACCATCTTATCTAAGTATGTCGCCATAACAAACAATGTTTTCAGCATTGTTGTGTTCCGGAAATTAAAGATAAGATAGCCAGTTCCTCAGTGATTGAGGATTCCGGGAGAGGCTAGCTTCCATCTGCAACCTTATCAATACTTAACATCAGGTATGATGCAGGCTGAGTTCCCCGTCGTTCATTAAAAAAAGGAGAAAGGTAGTGAAATAAGCTCATCGCCGAAGTCATGTTAAAATTGATTGATAATCTATTACTAATCGATAACAAATTTAAAATTGGATTTGAATCTATTGCCTTATGATTGTTAAGTGAAATACGTGTGTAAGAATTAAGTATAGAATACAAAATCTTAAAAAGTAACTTATTTTTATTAAACTAAACGCGCTGTAATCTACAAAAGTGTTTAGTTTCAATGAAGACTTTTATTAATTTTCTTCTGATAAAAATGCTATTACGAAATTCTCATAAATAAATTTCTATTATTAAAACTCTGCAAGAATGTAGGGATCAAACAATTCGTAATTTTAATATTATTGTTACTCGGATCTCATCACCGACATTTATTAGAAATTACACTTTTCGGTGTGCCATTTTATTTTTGGGTTCTGCAAAATGAAACACAATTGTTTTATTACTTTGCTGTCCATTCTGTCTATCTGCTAATGCATGAAGATTGGTTTCTGGTAAATATATCCAACTACTTAGTCAATTTGTAACGATGCCATTTCGTTCTAGCCTTATAGATGGATGAAACCTCTATAATGGCTAGAAACTCCGTAGTCTCACTCTATGGTTATCAAATTGTATTTTTATCTGTTCTGTCTAAATTCAAATTTTCTCCGTTCCACGTTTCCTTTTCGGCTCATTTTGACGTAATCTTCCAGAAACCAGCTACCTAAACGGTACTGTTTTAAAGTTGGGTAAATAATTTATATTTTTCTAAATACACCAGGAACCCGATACACGGGGTAAGCACACCTACTTTTTTACTCGTTATTTCGATTCATTATTTATAACTAAAACTTTTCTATATCTTTGTATTTTATATTGTTTCAGTTCCTTATTTTCCTTATTTCCATAAATAAAAAGTCAAGTCTCCTGGAACGATTCTTTTATTTTCGTTTCTTTATTTATTAAACGAGTGCGGCGGTTCCGACGTTCCGGCGACTCTAGTGCTGCCGGACTAGGAGCCCCGTCACACTGGCTCTCCGGCGAAACAAGAACCACTACTACTTCTCTGCAACTCGGACGGAGTGAGGACTACCATTTCTTTTTTTTATTTCCTGCAAAATTAATGTTTTTTTATTTGTGTTTTGTGTGTTTTTCTATACTAAGTCTTTTAAATTCTAAAATATTTCCCGGCACAATTTGCCTGTTTCGACCCCAAAACCTTTCGGCCCAGTTAACATTTTTACTTGCGTTTACTTATAATTATTGTATTTGTTTTCAACCATTCTCATTTCAACACACTATACACTATCCAAATATTTACTTATTTATAACAAATATCTACACTACATACACCTTACACACACCAAACAGACAGATACACGATCGACGCTACTATGGCTGGTTACAAAATGTAATCGGTTCCCGATGCCATAGTAGCGGAGGCATTTCAAACACACACTTATTATTTACACACCCTTGGCTTTGGAGAGTATCTTTTGCCAAGATCCACTACACAATTTTTTCATATTTATCATCAAATTGTTATTTAATTCTTTTATTGGTTTATTATAAGTCGTAATATTTATTTGCACGTTTTATGTCAATTGACATTGTCGGACGTTGTCATATTATTTATTTTTTCGATTTTACAAAACACGGAAAAGGTTTTATACCTTATTTTTATAACAGTGATTAAATACTTTTTAATTACATTTTCCCTACTACAATACCAAATATAAATATGGATATTTCACAATTAAATAAACCTGAAATTATTTACGAACTTAAATTACGTAATGCGGATTTTCAACCGACTCAAACTGCCATAGAATTACGTGAACTTTTGACTACTATTTTATCGGAACCAAATTTATACCCACCATCTTCATCAAGCCCGTATACTTTTATTTTAGATACGGAGGAAGTAACAAAATGTTTAGATATAATTGATGTAACCATATCTTCCTATCCTAATAGGAAAGCGAAAATATTACCTTATATTACCCACGTTCGTAATAGATTGTCTATAATAGAAATTGACACCGAGAATTCACCCCAGGACATTCAAGTTTATAAATCTCTTTGGGATCGACTTAAAACACTTGAACAACATTTCCGATCTCTCGAACCATCTCCATCAACAACTACCTATCATTCAACTGAATCTTTTCAAGAAAATGTTATTCCTAATTCATTTTTTGATACTTTAACACAAACTTTATCAAATATTGCAAATACTCGACCAAACACCGAAATTAAAAAATTCTCCTTCTCTGGCGAAGGTTGTCCTAGACAGTTTATCCTAAAAGTGGAAGAATTTGCTACTGCAAGGAATATTAGCCCTAGTACCTTATTTGCCCACATTTACGATATACTTTCGGGAATAGCTTTAGATTGGTTTAGAGCCAACAAAGATTTTTTAAGGGATTGGGAAACTTTTAAAACTTCCTTCTATAAATATTTTGAGATTACGGATTATGATTACAAGCTCAAAAAATTTATAGATTCACGTAAACAGAAACATAACGAAAGAGTTATTATTTATTTTGCCACAATGGAATCTTTATTCCATAAACTTCATGAACCATTGACAGAAAAACAGAAAATTGAAATTTTAAGACGGAATTTGAGACCAGAGTTCGGTCACAGATTAGTACCTAATGATTTATCTTCAGTAAATACATTACTTGAATCTTGTAAATGGTTTGAAAACTGTTTAGAAGTTTCAAATTCTAACTCTAATGATTTATCCAATATTTTACCTACCTCATCGAAACAAAAATTGTTTCCAATGTCTCACAGCTTTGATAATAGTACGCATTCACGTACCTACACGCCATCAACACCTATTCATGCAGTTTCTACTACTCTACAACGGAAAATATTTTCTTGTCCTCGTTGCCGAACAGATGACCACATTTTGATAGATTGCACTAGTAACAATAAAGTTTGTTTTCGTTGCGGAAAACAAAACGTTATTTTTACTAATTGTCCAAAATGTAATATTTCTCCAAAACTAATAAGTGAGAATCGTAGTAAGTCGAATTTCGACAAGTCAGATTGGGACAACTGGCTAAATACTATTACAATATTTTTTAAATCTTATAAAATTACTCCACTTCTCTTTACAAATACTACTTATACCGAACGTCCCTACATTAATATTAACGTCAACGGTTTATCATTATCCGGTTTATTGGATAGTGGTAGTGCAATCACTATTTTAGGCAATAACTCACATAAATTATTGCTTGAACATGGTTTTGACATTAAACACAATAACATCATACACGGTACGGTTGCAAATGGTCAACCCATACGTTCCATTGGTTATATTAACTTACCTACTATATATAATAATCAGTTCTTTAATATTACAGCGCACATTATACCTAGCATCTCTGAATCATTTATACTTGGCATTGATTTTTGGAAAGCTTTTAACTTAGCTCCCCAGATTCTTTCCAAAATTACTGTCCATAAATCTTCAAACGCCCCAACTTTCTTAATTAATACTACTGATAATAAATTAAGTAATTATAACAATCTTTCTGAAACTCAGCGCGCTATAGCTGATACTATCATTCATAATTTTAAGAACATTTCTACTGAAACTTTACCACTTGGTAAGACACATTTAGCTGAACATCACATTGACACCGGTGACCATCCTCCTTTACGTCAACGATGCTATCGTTTATCACCTGAGAAACAAAAAGCTCTTCGCGAAGAAGTAGACAAAATGCTAGAACTAGATGTGATTGAACCTTGTGAAAGCCCTTGGCTTAACCCTGTTATTATTACCCCTAAAAAAGATGGTACTTGGCGTTTCTGTGTAGACAGTCGTAAACTAAACGATGTTACCAGAAAAGATGCATATAAATTACCTTTTATTGCCGACATTTTAGATAATCTTAAAGATGCTAAATACCTGTCATCTATCGACATTGCAAAAGCTTTTTGGGAGATTCCCCTTCGTGTTGAAGACCGTCCCAAGACTTCGTTTCACGTCCCTAGTCGCGGAACATATCAATTTAAGGTTATGCCTTTTGGTCTCACTAATGCACCCGCAACTCAACAAAGGTTTATAGATAATCTCCTTTATAACGTTGACAGCTCCGTATTCTGTTATTTAGATGACATAATTATTGTCAGCAAAACATTTGACGATCATATTACCCTACTAAATAAAGTTTACAATAAATTAAAATCGGCTAACATCACTATCAACTTTCCGAAGTGCGCCTTCTTTCGAAGCGAACTTAAATACTTAGGCTATATAATTAACGACAAAGGTTTACATACCGACCCTGACAAGATCAAGGCTATTCTAGAAATACAACCGCCTAAATCTGCTAAAGAAGTAAAAAAATTTCTTGGTACAGCGAGCTGGTACCGTCGTTTTATACCAAATCTCAGCACTTTGGCAGCTCCTCTCACAAAATTAACTTCTACCAGCAAAAAAGCACCTCCTTTTAAATGGACTTCTGCAGCGAATGATGCATTCAATTTAATAAAACAAGCTTTAGTTTCTACTCCAATTTTAACTTGTCCTGACTTTACAAAACCTTTTGCTGTTCACTGTGATGCGTCAGCATACGGGTTGGGAGCAATGCTTACACAGGAATTTGAGGGCATAGAAAAACCTATTGCTTACATGAGTAAATCCCTTACTCAACCTCAAAGGAATTACTCGATTACCGAACGGGAATTATTAAGTGTCATAACTGCTCTAGAACATTGGCGTTGTTATTTAGACAACGGCCAGAAATTTACTATCTATACAGACCATTCTGCCCTCCAATGGTTCTTACATCTCGATAATCCCACAGGTCGACTAGCCAGATGGAGTATTCGTTTATCCATGTTCAATTTTGATATGAAACATAAAAAAGGTAAAGAACATTTAGTACCAGATACCCTATCCCGTATTAAATCCATTAACGCCATTAATATTGATATGTCTAATTCCAATGATGATTGGTATAATACAATCTTATCTAAATGTAAATCGAATCCATCTTCAACCCCTGATTATTCTATTAAAAACAATAATTTATATAAGTATACACGATCTAACACTCCATATCATTCTGAGTTTTCTTGGAAATTAGTTGTTCCTTTGGAACTACGTGATTCCATTATTGCCGAAAACCATTCTACACCTACAACGGCTCATTTCGGTGCTTTTAAAACATATCACCGCATCAAAAATAGCTACTTTTGGCCTGGCATGTATAAAGACATCGCAACATATATATCCAAATGTGAAACTTGTCTTGCCTACAAACATCAAAATCAACATACAATTGGTTTGATGGGTAAACCAAAACATTGTTCACGTCCTTTTCAATGTTTATCAATTGATTTAATTGGACCATTACCATTATCTCGCAAAATTAACAGATTTATCTTAGTAGCAACTTGTTGTTTTTCTAAATATTGTCTATTGTATCCTGTTAAACGTGCTACATCTTCAGTCATAAAGCATATTCTGGAAAATCTGGTTTTTATGACATATGGTATTCCTGAAACAATTATTTTGGACAATGGCCCACAAATGATAAGCAATGAACTCACAGACTTATTTAAATTCTACAATATACCTAAAGTACACTACACTCCACGCTATTGCCCACAGGTGAATACTGTAGAACGCTACAATAAAACCATAATTACGGCAATAGCTTCATTTGTCGATGACGATCATAGAACATGGGATATTCATCTTAATAAAATTCAGTTTGCAATTAATTCTGCTGTAAACGAAACAACTCAATTCACGCCATCGTATCTAGTTTTCGGTCGTGAACTTGTCACATGCGGTTCCATTTACAAAACCGACACAACAGAAGATTCCATTTTAGCTCCGAAAGATACATATTCTGAGAACATTGGTTTACTTAGCCCAATATTTTCAGAGGTTCAAGCTCGTCTCTATAAATGTCACCAAACTAATGCTCATTATTATAATAAGCAACACCAGCAATTAGAATTTAACCAAGGTGATATTATCTGGAAACGAAATTACCCCATTAGTTCAGCTGATAAATATTTTTCGGCAAAATTAGCACCCAAATTTATTAAATGTAAAATATCAAACAAAGTTTCACCGCTTATTTATGATTTATCGGACATGTCCAATAAACCATTAGGTCGTTGGCATGTCAAAGACATTAAACCAATTCCGAGATTAGGATAATTTATTTATCTCCATACACATTAGTTTAGCATATTTTCTTTATTTTACTTAATAATTTATTTTCATTATTATTACATACCTACTTTAAGCGTGATGCATGTCACATAATCTTATGATTTGTATAATTGTTCTGTTTTTATATACACCTCCATTCTTTTGGCTAACCATCAACTACTTTATTAATGCATAATTCTGTACATATAAGATGATTACATTCTATTTTTAACTTAATTTGTCG
Organism: Chrysoteuchia culmella; assembly: GCA_910589605.1. Classification (NCBI taxonomy): domain Eukaryota; kingdom Metazoa; phylum Arthropoda; class Insecta; order Lepidoptera; family Crambidae; genus Chrysoteuchia; species Chrysoteuchia culmella. The sequence continues at coordinate 3,691,183 of OU342647.1, read as the reverse complement.
TATTTACGACTATCGTAATAAGTTGCATACTTACCAACTTACTTATTATCTTATAGTATTACCTTATTATTCTAGGTACTTACTTTTATTCTTTAACGAGATTTAACATTATTTTCCTGACCATTTATTATGGTTAGTAAACTTGTAAATTTTAAGACACTATTCATAAACACTTGTACATGACATTCATCACACACATATACACTGAACATGATCACCAAAAGCCAGCGGGTGGTGACTGGCATATTTAAATAAGCCTGCACTATCTGGGTTGGTTTCATGAGAAATATCTTCTTTTATATAAGATTTCTCTACTTGTCTGTTGCCTTAATTGAAATTTTGTTGAATTAAGACTTTGATAGATATGACGGATGTTAGTATTTATATGGAACCGGAACCAACCTAGTGTAAATTTCTCACTGTAAAAACCATTCACATACTCAAAATTTTATCATGCACATCCATTGAATTAGTTAATATTTTATTACTTATATTGTATTTTTTATAAAAGAGACTTGTTTGTTACTACCTATTTATTTTCCAAATTAAGTTAAGTGCAGAAACGACATCGTTATCATTGCTATATTGTTGTTCTTTTACAAAAAAATCCTTAAAGATTTTTTTGCGCCGGCCGCCCCGGTATTGTAACGATGCCATTTCGTTCTAGCCTTATAGATGGATGAAACCTCTATAATGGCTAGAAACTCCGTAGTCTCACTCTATGGTTATCAAATTGTATTTTTATCTGTTCTGTCTAAATTCAAATTTTCTCCGTTCCACGTTTCCTTTTCGGCTCATTTTGACGTAATCTTCCAGAAACCAGCTACCTAAACGGTACTGTTTTAAAGTTGGGTAAATAATTTATATTTTTCTAAATACACCAGGAACCCGATACACGGGGTAAGCACACCTACTTTTTTACTCGTTATTTCGATTCATTATTTATAACTAAAACTTTTCTATATCTTTGTATTTTATATTGTTTCAGTTCCTTATTTTCCTTATTTCCATAAATAAAAAGTCAAGTCTCCTGGAACGATTCTTTTATTTTCGTTTCTTTATTTATTAAACGAGTGCGGCGGTTCCGACGTTCCGGCGACTCTAGTGCTGCCGGACTAGGAGCCCCGTCACAAATTCAAACCCACTTCATTAGTTCAATGGCACATCGCTTATAGCTAGTAAATGCATATAAGGAACTTTCTCTGGGTTAATTTTGGGATGGGAGACCAAAAAAACTTATTCTGGCTGCCATTTGCAATCGTAAAGACTTACTTATCCATAAAAGTCCTTTCTGAGGAAAACCAGAGGCCCAGAGAGAGCTGTCATAACAATATTGAAGTATCATTATATTAAAGGACGGAACTATACACTGCATGTGTTCTGGCAGTGGAGATATAGCGACAGTAGAGATATAGACACACAACTATAATTAAATAGACGAGTCCTTTAAACCTTGACCAGGGCTCCGCAACTCCATGTACTTGCGCGCTTTTTTATTTTACCTACACACTGACCTCTATAATTATGTTTTATCTAGATGTATGCAAGTCAGCACAAATTTATAAAAAAAAAAAATTATAAACGATACAATTTTAAACTACCACCTAATAATAGTCAGAACATATTTACAGTTGTCAATAACATAAACACAAAAAGTTATGTTAATTTAATTTTATTGAAGAGGCAGCCCTGCGATTGCTGTGGGATCGCGCGGTGCGAGAAGCAATCACAACTGTACGCTTGAGCATTTAGGCACATTTTAGCATGCAGCGGTTGCTGACGCGAAGGAGTAGGCTATTAAAGAAGTAGGTATTGGAAATTTTCCACTGAGTGAAGTATCTATTACGTAGTAACTATTTAGTAATCTGTGCCTAGACATTTGACAAATCAGGGGCCGTACCGCGCAAGTGGCGTCGGAATCGAAATCATCTTCATTTGAGATGATGTACACATTGGTGCTTCTTTTTGACACAAATGAAAACTTACCAAAGACTAAGAGCAATATGTCACATCTCTTAGTCTTTGGTCAAGTCGCATTTTATTACATTTCAGTTTCTAGATCACAGCTTGTTCTATTTTTGCGGTTCTATTTCTGTACAATTAATTCCATTGTTCATTAAAGGCATCAGATATTTTGATTTGATGAAACCCCACTGCGGTCGGGAAAGGATTGGTGAGGGTTCGACGAAATTTCTAGGGAATTTGGATATAACCAAAACCTATCTTTGAAGCATTCGCTCAAGTGAAAAACCACATCGACCGAGCACTTAAGTGCCCTCATCAACTCAGACCCGTGAAGGAAAAAGGTGGGTCAATACGTTACTATACGATACAGGTTGTAATTGACGAAATTCCCTTTGTTCACTGTGGGTTCGGTTTAATGAACTTCAAACGGGGTGAATCCATTTTGATGTAGGTATTCAATTTTATTACTTTAGTAGCGGCCGAAAGGACTGCGTTAGAGGAACTTAAATCAAAGGATGATGTTGAAAATATATAAAAAAAAAAGTTCGAATATACTAGATGGTTGTGGGAAGTTTTCTAACTATCTATACTAATATTATTATAGTTATAATAATATTATAAAGCTGAAGAGTTTGTTTGTTTGAACGCGCTAATCTCAGGAACTACTGGACCGATTTAGAAAATTCTTACTTGTTTAAAAAGTACATCTTATGTTTTGGAGCGCACTGTTCATTGAAATAAACAAAAAAACAAAATAGTTCGTGAAATATAGCGCGTTTGATATCCGTAAAAATTTTTTTATTTCAATAGTCACCATAAGTCATCATAGAGTAGGTTGAAAGACTAAACTAATAACGCTTTATTTCTAACAAAGAAATTACGTAAACTCTAGAGATACCTATATATGTTTATATCCATGAAACTATTGGGCAAGTAGGAAGTTTAGTCCTGCCGCGGGTCATCTATGAAGCACTTACCATAAATTTCCTACATAGTTTAAAAGTTTCAAGAGGACGGAACAGACATCGTGTACGGAACTACGAGAGTTTGGGATCCGTTATGATATCTGAATTTACATTGCTCGCAAGAGGCACAAAACGCGAAATAAAAGTTAGCGTTTTGTTAGCAAAGGAAGCTCGGACTCGTTTTGAATAGGATTAATGTCCGTTTACAAGACGGTTGTAATCTGTTTCAGGAAGTCCATTTTTTGTTTCGTCGCTGATATTATTTATGTTCCAGAATTCATATTTGTTTCTGTATGTGCATATTTATATAAAAGATTGTTAAAGCGGCAGAATTTTAGACATATTTCTCCCGCGTAATTCCCATTCCCATAGGATTATCGGAATAAAAACTATTCTATGTTTAAATACAGGCTATCTTCTACCTCTGAGCCTTTCATTCAAATCCGAGCAGTAGTTTTAGCGTGAAAGAGATACAAACTAACAAACAGACATAATCGCCACGCGTGGCAGGCGGGTTGCCGATCGCAGTATGGCCAAGTTTGTAGGAGACGCTGCTGCCCGTCTCCTGAAGGCTGAGTCCCTTAGTCGCCTTTTACGACACCCACGGGATGAGAGGGGGTAGTGCTATTCTAAACCGACACTACACAGCTGTAATTGTTTTTGCTCAAATTGTGTAGTAAGTATTGAATATCTTGAGTCATATACGAGTATTATATCATAAGTAAACAATATCAAAAATAAACGTCTGCGACCAGTATGAATAAATGCTAATTTGTAAGCTTCCATAAAGCAAAGTTACCTTAAATCAGAGACAGTAGGCCGTAAAGGCGTTCAAACAATAGCGGTAACAAGCCCATCTTCCACTTAGTTACGTAACTTAAGTTAGTTTCATGGCGAACACCTTACTCTTGCCTATTAGTTCGGTATGTGTTACTATAAAATGAGGTAATGGGAAGGTGATTTCAGACATTAGCACATACACCACCAAGGGCTTATTTAAAAAAAAATTGGTCAGGCGTAACTATTATTTTTCGGTAATATTCCACTCGGATCCGAGTGAGCAGCACCAGTGGTAGCGCATACCACTACTCGGATCCGAGTGATCGGAAATAAATGTGTTAATGGTCAAGCTAGACTATCGTATCTTTAATTCAACTAGCTTCAATATTCGTATTGACGTTCAGCTCAGTTAAAAACTATTTTTATGGCCTATAATAATAATTGAAATATAAAGTCATAATGACAACTGAAAAATTATCCGCCATAATATGATTATAAAACATAAACTAAGAGCCAGGCCACATCACTGCGTCGCACCGCAGAATTATCTAATGCACTGCCATACCACCGCGATGAAATTTTATGCGATGCGACGTCGCAACGCAGTGTGTGGTCGGGCTCTAAGGCTGATTGTCCACCGGCGTCATCACTGGGACGTCACTGAGACAAGTTGCGTCATAATTAGGCTTGAATTGAACCCATTAATGAAGATTAGAAGGTTGTGTGTTCATATCACGTCGGGCTCACCAATGTTACTAATTGGGTATGTAGGTACTGTGCACCGATGTACGGGGGGACTCTTAGCCTTCATCATACCTGATGTTAAGTATTGATAAGGCTGAAGATGGAAGCGAGCTTCTCCCGGAATCCCGAATCACCGAGAAACTGGCTATCTTATCTTTAACTCTCGGAACACAACAAAGCTGAAAACATTGTTGTTATGGCGTCAGATTTAGATAAGATGGTGGAAGCTAGCCAGGCGGACTTACAACAAGTCCTACCACCAACCAAACTGAATACAATATGTACCCCCGCTGGGAATCGAACCCGGGATCCCTGGGTCTGATACCGGTGGTTGTACCACTAGACCACAGAGGTGGTTAAAACCAAGAGTTCAGAAGGTGTGAAATAAAACCAAGAGATTGGGTGACGAGCGGCCAGGACTGGCGCGCAATGGTAACTGCAATTTTATTTCCTTTTAATGACATAGCTATACATACTACATAGTTACATCTACTTATGTGGTGCAGCGGTTGTAATAGTACATTATTGCAAAGGCCGTGAAATAGGCAATTGCAGGTCGAGTACGAGTTTGAAGGCCGAGCCGTGGGCGAGGATTTCACTAATACGAGACAGGCAATTGCCATTTCCGCCAAGGCATATATAGTGCTTTTCTCAAAAGAAGCAGGGAAATAAAACATACTTTTTATATTATACATTTAATAATTACTAAAAGAAAATCAAATTCATTGCAGGAGCGTCTCTTTGAATTTGGAACATTACAGCGCTCCAGCAATGTTGTATGAAACGGCGTGCTGGAGTTGTTAAATACTCTTTGTAATGTTTCAAATTCAAAAAACGCTCCTGCAATGGATTTGATTTTCTTTGTCCGTAAATTCGATACTTCGCGTGTTATTTTTTCGAAAATAATGACAACATTTCCATGCATGTTTGAGAAAAAATTTATGTGAGCCTACACTTTAAAATACTATCAAAATTCATCAAACTTAGTTCGAAAAACCTAGTTACTTTTATATTTAGAATATGAGTATGAATATGAATACTGCGCAGAGAAACCGTAATGATAGACAAATGTACGTTAATTATACGTTCCTACAACTTTCCTTGTTACTTTGAAGTAGTTTCTACGCTAAACTTGAATGGGACTTAACAGCAAGAAACGCAGGATGTGTTCAGCTAATGACATGATATTAAAAAGAGTTATTTCATTAAACTAAGTTTTGTAATTGAACTAAATATATTCAATTTGGCACTCATCTTCTGATATATATCACCTGATAAATATTAAACAAGAAAATATACTAGAAAAAAGCAACTAGTCTCATGTCGCCCTGACGGGATGACGACATGAGACTAGTTGCTTTTTTCTAGTATATTTTCTAGTTTAATATTTATCACATAAAAATAGCATTGTATGATGCAAAATTAAAAAGATATATATCACCTGAATTTTAAGACTTTTGTTTATAATTTTAACCTAAAAACCGACTTCAAAAAGGAAAAAATAAGACTATTGGAGTCGCTGCTAGCCAAAAAGTTCTACATTATAACTTTTTTTTTAATTTTGCGTTTTTCAATGCTGTTTTATGTGTTAAATATTAAATAAGAAAATATACTACAAAAAAGCAACTTGTCTCATGTCGCCTTGACGGGATTCGAACTCGCATCCTTACGAATCCGGCCTAATGCACTAACCAATTAGGAAAGGAAAAAAACAATTAGGAAAGGTCTCTGTGTTCGAATCCCGTCAGGGCGACATGACACAGGTTGCTTTTTTCTAGTATATTTTCTTGTTTAATAAGTTCTACATTGCATTTAAATTATTTCTATTACTTTAGACGGCTTGGGTTCTTCGACCCATTTTTTTGTAGTTTTAACGCTCAATAAATACGGTAATTTAGCGTATACTAGCGGCCTTCGCGGTTTCGCCCGCGTGGTTTCCGTTCCCATTGGAATATCGGGATTAAAAGGAGAATGGGTTCGTCCACTATTTGAAGCCCCTACATACCAAATTTCATCCAAATCCGTTCAGTAGTTTTGATGCAAAACAGTAACAAACAAACTAACATACTTTCACATTTTTCATTTTAGTAGGGTTATTAAATTGAACGAACGAATTCGCGGGCTAAAGCTAGTGTATATTATGTGTTGTATAAGACGATAGACGGCCACCGCTCCGCAGTTCGCCCGGGCGAACGTCACCGCACAAGAGGGCTCGCCGGGAGGGAAGGGTTAAAGTACTTTTATATCCTCCCATGTCTTTAAGACTAAATAGTTAATTTTTAAATTACGCAGATGAAATTGTAAACTGTAGTATCTCAACTAAACGAAAGGAAAATAGTCGTAAAGTAGCAAGTCGGAAAATCCCAAATAGACACATACCTACCTACTAAAGCGAAATATGAGTTCCCGCAAATGTATCCAGACATCTAGACGGAGTATTTTTATGAATTTGCTCCACTTTTATTGGCTACATTCGTGCATCATGTTTATTAGGACTTGACTGTTCCATATACTTTTATTTCGAACTGTTTGTATTTTTCGCAATGCATTACATACTTTGCTAGTATCACATTCGGTGTCAGGTTTTATTATTCTGCAGGTTTGAAGGAAGCTTTGATATTTTGTACACTTTATGATACTAAAATCCTTCTTTTTTGAAGTCAGTAATTTTTTTTTATTAAGACCTTCTGTAACACCTTGTAATACGCACGAGTTTTGATACAATTAAATTCGTAAAGTCATGGAATCTATGAAATGTTTTCTTGCGGCCAGTTAAAAATATCATATTCGACTACATTATTATCCAAAGCTGCAATTGATAACTCTATTCATAAATATTAAACAAGAAAATATACTAGAAAAAAGCAACTTGTCTCATGTCGCCCGGACGGGATTCGAACGCGCATCCTTGGGAATCGGGCCCAATGCACTAACCTATTATGCTACAGAGACCCACAGAACATTAAATGTTCTGTGACAGAGACCTATGAGGACACGTCGATTTTTTCTAGTGTATACGCCTTCCTACGGTGTTGGCCACCGTCGTTTTTTTTATCAATGAGAGAAATAACCTCGCATTCAACGTGTGACGTGTGTGTGTGTGTGTGTGTGTCTGTGTGTGTGTGTGGTGGCATTATTTTTCAGTACTTAATGTAACAGTACTTCTTCTATTTTACAATAATACTTCTTTTCATTGTGTTCTGTGATAAATAACAAACAACAATAATCATCATCATTGACGTCCTCCGTGGTAGAGTGGTACGTACACTGGTTTCAAGATATCGCCTACTTTGAGTTCCTGGGTTCGAATACCGGTAGGGGCAAATGTAAGTATGATGAATACGAACATTTGTACCTGAGTCATGGACGCTTATATATATTTCCGGACATAAATACTTATATATGTATTTCAATCCGTTGTCCTAGTATCTCACAACACAAGCCTTACAGTGCTTACTTTGGGGCTAGATTAATTAGTGTGAGAGTTAGAAAATTTATAATCATTTATAATCATTTTACAATCGTAGTTCTAAATGACCTTAAATTATATATAAATATAACCTTTAATATAAATATAACCTTTCAATAAGTTAATAACTTACTCGTTACTCTAAAACGTAAGTACTTATATTAAAACTGTTCTGTGGAATTTTTAAATAAATAAATATCGCAAACTCGTGTTTTAAACACAAAACCATTATCGTATCATGTTGCTAAACACAGGGTATTTTAAAAATGTTCGTGGCCAGCGAATATTCTTTATAATCGTTCAACATAATCCTGACTTACATTTTAGCAGGTCAAAGCTTTTAGGAGGAACGCTAAAAGGTTTTCTTTACCTTACAATAAATGGATTTTACTAGAATACAACTAACTCTACTTAATACCTGTTATTTTATATTTTAATGGTAAATATTACTTCGTTATAGTTTGATGGATAACGTTATTAATTTTTAGGGAGGTAGCAGGTAACTAGTTTGAATTAGCTAAATAATTTCAGTAGGTAATACGCTTGAGTTCCTGGGTACAACAACTTCTTGAGTTCCAGGGTTCCTGGGTCTTTGTGGTCTAGTGTGTTACCACTTGTTAATCACTGGATTCCGCGCTGATGACAATTTAAATCCGTTCTCCCGATTGTATTTTTTTGTAATTACATAGTTGTACTACATAACAAATGTCGCGTTTTAGTCCCGTTGTTATAATATATAAACGTCCATGACTCAGGTACAAATGCTCGTATTCATCATACAAACATTTGCCTCTACCGGGATTCGAATCCAGGAACTCAGAGAAGGCGACACCTTGAAAACGGTGTACGTACCACTCTACCACGGAGGTCGTGAAAGTAAGTGTGAGTATTCTATAAGTAGGTACTGACCTATTTACAAGCGTTTTGTTCTAAGTGGATTTCGAACTTGCCATAAACATCCATTAATAGCAAAACTACCTAATCAGCATTTTCCTCCAAGAATTATCTATCACCGCCAAATTAAACAATAACACAAGCACAAACATATAACTATCTACCGAACAAAACAATAACAACCAATAATGCGATCGTTCGAAGATAGCCGAAGAAACAACACACATAATGAAAGGGCGATATAAAAGTTGAGGCAGCCATTTTCGCCTTGCCGTGAAATACGTAGCGCATTACGTTGCCTAATGGATATGGGTGGAAGTCGGGATAATCCCGACCCGAGAATCCCGCGAGCGAGATCTCTTCCGAAAACGAGAACTTCTCACGCACTCGATAAGTCGCCGTTAGTGTCGCATCAAACTTGCCTCGCTAAGTAACTTGATCTACCTTGACGGTGTGCATATGCGTGAGGCTTAAGAAAATCAGGGGGCTTACCGCCATCTCTTAACGCAATATTGTTTAATGTCAGTTTGTATCGGCGCAATGTTGTTATATGTCATATCGTACCGCGAAACTCTTAAAACAAGCTTGTCTTTTGACGGAAGTTTTGTGGCGTCATCGCTCAATCATTCACTCAAAAAAGATTTTTATCAATCAAACCTACTATGACGTCTTAGGTCAAATAAAGTCAAGTTTGCAATTTAAACATTATTGAAACAAACGGAAAACAAAACGTTCTTACGACATGACGGGTTCTAAAAGATGGCGGTAGGCCTGCTGGTCAAGTGTGATTCTAAGTCAAGGAAGTTTGTTTTTTCTACGCTTGACCTGCAAGACTTATTTGGGCTTTCCGCATAATTATTTGATAAAAACGTAAAAGTGTATTTGAAATCCTAACTATTAATATTTAATGTTTTGGCGCGCACTGTTAATTGAAATAAAACAACTTTTACGAATATCAAACGCGCTATATTTCCACGAACTAAGTTGTAATTGTCCGTATTTTTAGGTTTTTTAGTAAAGGTAAAGCCGCGAACGGAAGCTAATAAATAATAAATTTCGAAAATGAAAAATTGACGAAATAGCCGTGAAATACGCAGCGCTTTACATTGCCTAATGGATATGGGTGGAAGTCGGGATAATGCCGACTCGAGAGTCCCGAGACCTATTCCGAAAACGAGAATTTCGCACGCACTCGATAAGTCGCCGTTAGTGTCGCATCAAACTTGTCTCTAAGCAACTTGATCTACCTTTAGGGTAGTGAATATGATTACGGAAATCCGGTCATGTGTGATCCTGAGTGTTTATGCGCGATCTGAAAAATAGAGTTATGGGGCTATCCGAATATCGCGGGTTCGATTCCCGTCTGGGAATTCACTTGTACCCGAGTTAATTTTTTCCAATTTTTTTTTATTCAAAATTTACCATAACTATTCGAATATTTTTAGTGAAAAAGTCAACATTTATTTTAAATTGATAATTGGCGAAATAGAAAAAAATGCGAAATTATAGACGGCTCATTGTATTCACTGTAGTATGATCGAATATGTTCTGTGGCTCACACCCCACAAGAATAAAGTAAACACCTACATAATAAAAATAAAAAAAAACACCTATAAATTATTCAACTCTAACAAACCAAAGCAACAAAAACACTTTTAACTCAAGTGAAACAATCCTCCATTAAGATTTCATTCGTTTACTTGAAAATCAGGTTCCCACGTCTTACCGAGTGACACTTAGCACATTACATAGAAAATGGTCCTGAAACTACAAACAGAATTTAAATTATATGCCTTTGTAAGCTTGTAAGTAATTTTTGACAACATTCAAGCATGTATGAAGGAGCTTGTCTATTAACAAATCTTTCAACGAAAGAACGATGTCCAATTTCAAAGACGTTTGTGAGGTGGAAAATATTCTTGTTACTTTATTTTAAGGCGGTACCCCCACCGAAACTGGCGCCGCGTTGAATTTTATTTAATATCGTAATTCTAATTCACAATTTTAATAAAACTAAGCGTGGAATTTTTAGAGCCCAGTGTCTTGTATTTTTAGATGGTATCATTTCATTCCCTCGTAGTCACTGCTAGAAGTAGATAGCAAAACTGCTAAAAGTGGCCGTTTTTGACACATTTGCTATCTACTTCTACGAATAGCTATGACGAGATGTAGCGATACCTTCTAAAAATACAAGACAATGGGCTCTAAAAATTCCACGTTTAGTTTTATTACAATTGTGAATTAGAATTACGATATTAAATAAAATTCAACGCGGCGCCACTTTCGGTGGGGGTACCGCCTTAAGCGGGCTCGTTTACTTAATTGACATAAGACATAAGAATGTAATCAACCTTATGATTTATTTGTTAGGTATAATTTGTAGTTTACAGATATTTTCTTTTTTGAACATTACTTACCACTAAATACGAGGCAAGTAACCAAAACAACAAAACAACAACCCCCAGACGCGGAACAAAGAAAAGTGCTAATTAGATGATTCTTCACTGTTCACTGCGACCTCACTAGTGTACCAGTCTTTTATTAAACCATATAACACGTGGGTATCCAAAACATAGGAACCAATTCTATTCTCATACATAGAAATAAACAGTGTCATAGCTAACCCATACAAAATCAAGGCAAACAAAGTCGCATCAAACCAGCCAGTGTTAAAAACAGACCGACAAATAAAAATCACAATACCCGCACATATTGTTCTAAAAACCATTTTAAATTGTGGTCCGCGTCCGTACAAAGCAGTGTACTTGCACGCTTCATGTAACTACAATATGTTTAATTCTTTTGTTCCTTCCCTACACGGATTGCTGAATAACCAAAAAAAGGAGCGCCCGAAACACAGTATATGTATACACAGAACTATGTCTTTATTTTAAAGGTACGTTCGCGATTCATACCCAACGCGCCTCAGTTCGGCAAGACCTCGGCAAGACTCTCAGTTTCGTATGCGCTGCGAACGAACACTGTGAAAGTTTTGTATCCAGTACCTAAGCGTGTGGTAATGGCTAATCTACGCTGGCGGGCAGCCCTACCGCGTGTTGCGTACCACGCGTCTGCAATAATAATTGACTTTTATCAAGAAAGAGGCTAAAACAACTTACTTGATGATTCTTATTACCTTGCCCGAACTGACACAGAATACAATTTATGTGAATTCAGGACACGTTAGCATTGCCAAAATATACTGTGACTTAGGAATACCCAAAAATTTCAGTCTACGTCTAATTCTGTGTTTTAAATGAAATGGTGAACAAGTGAATGATGATTTCTTTTGTTTTTGTTTAAATGTTGTTGGTTCCAACACTTTTATTGCAAACCAGCGGCCGTGTTTTGTTTGCGTGATACTAAGATTCTGTGGGTTGAACATTTTACACTGGTAATGAAAGATTTCGCTAAATTTTTCAATTCTAAAAAGCTTGAGATTTGTGTGTGCTCAGCATTATCCTTTTTTATGAAAAAGCAGTACTTGCTTTCAAATTATAGTTTTATAAAAACTCTCAGGAAACTCTTAGTACCTCCTCAAGATAAGTCACACAAAGAAACAAAAGACAGATAAAGCCAAGTCATCCTTCTAAGAATTACTTTGGAGATTCCTTTTACAAAGGGCAAAGAAAAATTAATATTATCGATGATTGAGGCTCAGAACCTTGACCTATTCGGCCATCCCGGGTCGAAATAAGAAGTCTGAATCAACGTTTGGGGAGAACCCCTTTTGCTACTGTCCCGAAATTCATAAAAGTTCAATAAAACGATGTTTACCCTTTAGGATACTTTTAAACATACAGATATTAAAATTGATCACATAATAAAAAAAAACTTCATAAAGTCACGTAGACATTTATTTTATAAATTAAAATGATAAAGTAAAGGTTATTGTAGGTAAATGTAGCATCCGCCCGCCACCGCACTTTTCTATGGCTCTATCTCTTTCCGTTACACAGAAATATCGTTCACTAGAGCGAGAAAACAAGTCGAGCGCGTTCGCATGCTTCCGTTCCAATAAGCGGCATCTCCGAGCGGTATTTTCGTTTTTATAACTGTATTCTGGATCGAAGTTTATCTTTAAACTCTTGTAGGTGTAGACAGCGTAAAATAGCTCTTCACATTAATATGTTTTTCACAGTAGATCTAAATATTACAATTGGACCCAGCCGACTGTGGGTTTGGTTGGTGGGTCGCAAGGGTTAAATATTTGCTTAGAGAAAAACAAAAAATAACTATTATTTAATAATAAAAAAAAAACGGGTTGCACTCCGGGAATATCGGCAGAAATGAAAACCGTTTAAACGAAACAGCACGAGCAGGCATACATTTTCGCCGTGCGGTAGAAAGAGAGGGGGATATTACTTCCTCTACTACGCCGGCGCTGTACTCTCCCCCGTCTTACGAATTTTCGATCAGGTCAGGTGTCCTAACGCGACTTTAACATTTTTTACCTATCCCAAAAAATTAAAACTCTGATGTGCACAACGCCGCTAAAGAAGTTTTTACTTCAAAAAGTGTTGTTTATAGCAAATAATTGAATTTAAAATATATACAACAAATATCTGGAGGTAAATTGGGACAGACAAACTCGGGAATTTTATCAGGTATTCGATTCAAGAGAATAATATTATTAATAGTCTGCAACTAATCTGTGAAAGGGCACGGATAAGTAGTTAGCAAACATTCTGCAAAGGAAATATTAGGCCGGTGTAAATAAGCGTAGGCCGCGTCAATAGACTGACAGGTCTGAGATCGTGGGAAGTAAAACAACAAACTATTTTAGCTATTAAAATATGGATTTAATCATAATTCAATAACTAGAAGCTTACATACATACACTCACGCCTTCCCTTGTGGGATAGAATATCAAAGGTGCATCAAAAGTTTGGAATTGCTTGGGTATAAAATGTTTTCCTTAGATGATGAGATGAGAGATGTATAAGATGATAAGGAGCCCGTGGCGCAATGGTTCGCGCATTAAGTCTGCGATTACTTAGGTTAAGCAACTTTTGCAATACGGTCACGGTTTCGGTCACGTGATGGGTGACCAAAATTTACTATCTCGAGCTTCTCCGTGCTTCGGAAGGCACGTTAAGCCGCTGGTCCCGGTTGTATTTGCAGTCGTTAAAACCCACCAATACACATTGGGCCTGCGTGGTGGGTCATGGCCCATTCTATTTATGCATCTATAAAGAAGGCCAGAGCTCCAGCATTAAAAAGACATATAAAATTATAGAGACAGGTTGCAAGCCTATAGCCTACATCAGTCTCAGAATATACCCATGATAGAAACAGGCAATACATGTAATTGTGCCGGGCAATATTTTTTAATTTTGAAGAATTTACTTACAGTTAAATATAATTTATTAATTTATTGATGTAATGGAGACTTGGATCTGGAGGAGCACGGGATCGGTGGGTTGGCGAAACGGGATGACGGTTGGTTCTTGTTCTTGGATCTTGGATCTTGAAACGGCAGGAACGATGATGACGACGACGAAAGGAGCTCAGGAGTACAGGAGTACAGGAGCACAGGAGCAAAGGAGCAAAGAAGCACAGGAGCAGAGGAAAGTATGGAAAGTAGGTACGGTATTCAGGAAAAGTAGGTTCGGTTAATTTTAACGTTAGGCGCCAGTGCGACGGGTAGCACGCGGACAGCACTTGTAACACTTTAATTATTTGTAATAAAATATTCGTGGATTGGAGACAAAACTGGGTTTATTTTATAAATAATTAAAAATCGTGTTCACCCATTGACTTATATATTACTTGTGTTCACCATTCTCAATTTCTGACAAAGATGACATTTTGACAGAAGTCAAAAGACGATCTGCTAGTAATTTTTGAATTTAGAAATAGGATGCCGAAAGAAAAACCCAAAAGGGACTGCCAGGATTATGAAGAGGTTGTATGCCTCGTCACAATTTGACGACCTGTTTGGCGCAGGGGTATTATACACGCCTTCTGCGCCGGAGGTCCCGGGTTAGATCCCCGGACAAGATAAATATTTGTGTGCATGAACGTGTCTATTTGTCTTGGTCTGGGTGTTTAATATGTATATTTTGTATGTGTTTACAAAAAAAGTATATAAATATATTTTTACAAATTTTTCATGAAACTTAACGCGGGGCTAGATAATTTGTGTGATTGTATGCAAATATTTATTGATTATTATTTATATATCTTGCAGACGTCACATTCTATAATTTTGTTTCACTCACGTCATGGTAAGCATAGGAGGTTCACTCGAAGTTTTAAATGAATAAATCTAATGAAAGTTGCAAAGTTCACGAGATATAAAAATTCAACCTCGTAGGTTGAATATTCAAGAAAATGTTCACTTACATGAAATACAAGATATTTTTCTAGGTGAAACTAGTATCTTCGAAATGAATATGTAAGCCTGAAATTCCCCTTTTAACTTCACTGCAAACGACGTGAACGTGGCTGGTAAGACGTCTCAAAAGTAATTATCTAACTTTATAATCTGAGACACAATCGTAAAAACGGCTTAATGTAAACATGTCACTTGCAATCAAGTCATGACGTGTGCCTTGTTTCTTGAAAACTTGCTCTTGAAAGAGACACCTGATGTCTTAATTTAAAGGAGATAACGATACAACGATTTTTTTCTATGATAGTTTATGTGAACGATGAAAACTATTAAAATTATATAACGCTAAATCAGTCTTTTTTATACTTATATATTTTTTTATGAACGACGGGGGTGTCTTAGCCTTCATCATACCTGATGTTAAGTATTGATAAGGCTCAAGATAGAAGCGAGCCTCTCTCGGAATCCTCAATCACTGAGGAACTGGCTATCTTATCTTTAACTACCGGAAAACAACAATGATGAATACATTGTTATTTTGGCGGCAGACAGTTAAAATGGTGGTAGCTAGCCAGGCGGACTCACAACAAGGCCTATCACTAACCAAACCGAATACAATATGTACCCTCGCTGGGAATCGAACCCGGGACCCAAGGGTCTGATACCGGTGGATGTACCACTAGACCACAGAGACGGTTAAAATAGATGGATGGATATTTATTTATTCATTTATGGTATAGGTACACAACAGATGCTAGTCAATAACAGAATGAAATGAGAGCAATGCAAATCTCGAACAAAACTGACATCCAAACAGGTGTACACACAGAAATTCATACGATGCGAAAGCATAACAAAACAAATAACAATACTACAATAAATTACTTATAAGTGCAGTAAAATTTGCATTAATCAAATAACATAAGATTATACAGCTATGCTAAAGTACCTATGATTAATAGATAACATTCAATAATTGTGGAAAAAAAAATGAATTTATACAGTGATCAGAGACATGAATTTGATTGAAATAAGTTATTAATAATAAAAGTCGATTGAATATTATAAATATGCAGTTAAAAAATATATATGATAAATTTTAAATAGAAAAATATTGGAAAAACAACTCGGTCACAAGTGATTGGTTGCATTTTAATCGATCGTTAAACACCTGGAAAGATGTTTCTTTCGAATGCAAGGATATTCCTAGCATTGATGTGACAACGCTGGCCAACAGCGTATTAAAAATATAAAAGTATTGGAGAATTTCGACGGTGGTTCGCAAGTCTCGGTAGCTCAGCGGTTATATCATTGGACCGGATTTCCAAAGGTCATGGGTTCGATTCCCATCTGAGAATACACTTGTGGCCGAGTTAATTTTTTCCAATATTTTTCTATTTTTTTTTTATAAGTATAAAAATAGCATTGAAAAATGCAAATCTTAAAACATATATTTTTGGCTTGAGTCATAACAGTGTGCTTTGTAGTAAAGATATCGAGTTATTTATTTGACATGATATGGGGTTATAATATGAAGTGTTATTTTTCATGTTTGTATGATTTTCTTGTCTGTTTCTAAACAATAGCCATTAACTAGAGGCCGGGCGCGGTTTCACCCGCGTGGTTCCCGTTCCCGTGGGAATTTTGGGATCATTTATAGTCTATGTTACTACTTGGGGTCTAAGGATTCTCTATACCAAATTTCGTCAAAATCGGTTCAGTAGTTTTTGAGTTTATTTGTTACATACAAAAATACAAATCTTTTCTCTTTATAATATTAGTATAGATAAGGATAGTAATTTAAGGAAATCAATAAACTATGAATGATTTTAAGCAAGTGCAAAAGATCCTGGTAATGTCGTCGTACATCCGAAGGAACAGTTTTAAAATGTCGGAGCCTATCTGAGTACGAGACAATAGTTCGGTTAAGACCACATCTAGAACCCAAGAGTTTCAAGCGTTTCCTTTGGACACCTATGCTCTGTAAATGTACAGAGTAATACGGGACCAAATCACCGAACAATATTCCAAATTAGTCCTAACTAAGCCAGCGTGCCGTGTCGTGACGGCCTAAGAATACAAGTGTCACCACTCCCTTACATGCCTGGGATGTCGTAAGAGTCGACTAAGAGGCTAGACACATTGAACACCTGTGCGAGAGAAGGAAAACTTGAAACAAACCCTCTACCAACCCAGCCAGGCCAGCGTGGTAGCAGTAGGCTAATAGCCTCCTATGAACGCCACAATAGGCGTGAGCTAGGAGAGGCCTATGTCCAGCAGTGGACGTCCACAGGCTGACGATGGAAGCCAGCGTGAAGACGAAGAAAAGTTTCTGGACTCTTGAAGTGTTTGATATTCCTGGGCACAAAACCTAGGAGTTGGTAACATGATTTATGACATGATATCAAATAGACACGGTAGTTTTGGTAACGAATATAGTTTGCCAAATTCGTACTAGGGGTACAGTATTTCTAGCACGAACCACTTGCGTCTTCATATCGAGCTCGTACTGACAAAAAAAAACGGGTTGCACTCCGGGAGTGCCGGCAGAGGTGAAAACCGCTTAAACGAAACAGCAGGAGCAGGCATACATTTTTTTACGAATTTTCGATGAGGTCACGTGTCCTGACGCGACTTTAACATTTTTTACCCATCCCAAAAATTTAAAACTCTAAAGATTTTTCTTCAAAAATTATAGGAAAATGTATTTCCGTTTACGTCCGGGATGAACGCTGTTATATAAGTCATTCATTTTGGACGATACGTCGGTATCCTCAATACGTCCTCGATAGTTTTTCCTGCTAGGAGTACTGGTCGAGTGGTGTTTGGTCGTCATGGTGTCGCTATTTCTAACGTCCAGGGGGCTAATTGTCTAATTTTAAAATCTATCGCAATCCCTTTAAATTCGTCATTTGAAAGATATTTACATACTTTAGGCCGTCACTATTTCACATTTGAAAGGGATTGTGATCGTGACGCGTTTTGAAAGATTTGGAATAAACGAAATTAAACTGTCTAAGCAAAGTGACAGACCAAAATATATTTCAAATGTAGGTATAGAGAAGTGTCAAACGAAGTGTTAATTAAAACATCATTCGTTCTGAAAGGGATTGCGACTATAAGTTACACAATTCCATAAATCACAATCACAATACCTTTCAAAGGGATTGGGATAGATTTTGAAATTAGACAATTCAGGTCAGGGCAGGTCAGATCAGTGAACAAAATAAAAGAAATAGTTTATGAAAAACAAACACTTTAAACTGTTTCAAAAGAACGGGTAGCTTTTTAGTGACTACTAATAGTTGTCATAGTTACACCCAAAAACCGGTATTTATAATACCGACCAGCAGAAACATATTTATTTTCTTAAATCTAACGTTTGCGTGAATAGGTGCAAATGACTTCAAAATGTGGCTTATATTGTTCCAACAAAATTGGTCGCTTATTTACATAGCAACCTCTTTATTAAGAAAAATTATTTGTAATCAAACCCTGCTGAAACATCGAAAGGGCAGAACTGGTTTTAGGTAGGTAATAATATATTTTTTTCAAACATGCTTGGAAATTTGAGCATTATTTTGACAACCTTATTCGAGATGAATCGAAATTGCTGTACATGGGAGCAGCGGCCGGTAAAAGTTGTATGAACATCCATAAAATAGGTTGGAGAAAAAGTTTCTTCGCATTTTTTAAGAAAACTAAAAACTGTTTATTTACTTTAACTAAAGTATGCCATTTTCTTCGATAACTTTTTGCCTACAAGATGGCAAAAAGGGTGGTAGGGACATGATCCCTTTGCTATAGAAATTTTGGGGCTTCAAGTGGTTTGGCAGTTCTCTCGTGATGTTAACCTGACACTGCCTAAAGAATTCTGAAGAGACCAAAACAGGTGAAAATCTGAAGGTGCAAGGTCAGGACTATACGGCGGATGCATTAACACCTCCCTGCCATACTTTCTTAATTTTTGCTGAGTGGCTAAAGATGTGTGAGGTCTAGCGTTATCATACCCTACCCCCCGTGACCAATGGCGGCCTAGAGGGCAAGTACTAGGAGTTTTAGTTGGTAATACCCGCCCGCCTCCCTTCCCCCCATCGAGTCCTAAGGCTCGATGGGGGGTCGGGAGGCGGGTGTCCCCCGGCCCCCCCCACTTTCTCATCAATAGGATGGGAAGGTGGGGATACAAGGGGATATATACCCCTTCCGAACCTCCACCGAGCTCACGCTGGGTGGGGGCGCGGGAGGGGCGTGGGATGGAGTGCGTGGCCTATATGTTTGTATGGGCCGTGTACTCCAGGTGAGTCCAACATTTCGAATCGCCCCTGCACCTGGGGGCGAGGGATGCGTAAAAGCATTTCTCCTAGTATAAAAAAAAAAAAAGGTCTAGCGTTATCATGATGAAAAACACCCCTTCTGTTGATTAATTCTGGCCGCTTTCTCTCAACATCTTTATTTAATCTAATCAGTTGTTCGCAGTAGAGTAGAGAATCGATGGTACTGCCTGGTGGTAACAGCTCATAATGAATAATGTCACCACACACACAGCATCACCTTATTGCAAGTTAACCCGGGTTTCGCCACAGTCTGTGAAGCCTGTCCGGCCTTTGACCACGACCTTTTTCGCATGTTCTTGTCGTACGTAATCCACTATTCATCACCAGTTATCAGCGTCTTCAAAAATGGTTCGGTTTCATTACGTCGTAATAAAGAATCACAAATGAGTACACGGTTCATTAGGTTTCTTTCAGTGAGCTCGTGAGGTAGGTATCCAAATGTCGAGCTTATTTGTGTACCCAGTTTTTTTCAAATGCGCCTAAACTGTTTTGTGGTCAATTCCCAGTTCTTGAGATACGTCGTAACTACAGATATACCGATCTTGCTCCACTTTTTCAAAAATGGCATCCATTTTATCCATAATCTGGTCGCCCCAGAGTGACGTGAAAACGCTTAAACCAAATTTGTGCTACTCACACAGAAACTGCACTAGGTCCATAAACATCGCAAATTTTATTCGCGACTTGCATTGCATTTTTAAAATGTATCGAATTTCTTTATTAAATTCACTCATCTTGACAGTAAGAAAAACAAATGAAAAATCATACGTTTTCCTAATTTGAATTTGGAATTATCTTCTTTAAAATTTAAACTTTTAATGATACCAAAACCAGACATATACAAATAGTATAGCCAAAGAGATTTTATTACAAGTTCATACATACTATATGCGAAACGACTTTTTCCCCAACCTAATACGTCGTGTTTTAGCGGCCAAATATATTACATAGTAAACTTATATTTGTCGTGTAATTTAACAATTGAAACGATTTTTACTCTGAAACATGGCAACCAAGGAGGTAACTTATCATAGGTTTTATTTAAATTTCGAACTGGCTTGCAAATGGAAAACTGTTTTTTGAAAATAAAAACAAATGAACACTTAACGCGGGAATCCTTATTTAGATAAGAAGTTCTGCCTAGGTACTACTTAGTTTTAATTTCCGCGTATTATTTCAGAAAGTACTATACCAGCCTTGAACACAACTAGGCATTGATGGACATACGTATGTAAGCCTCGGCTTCGCCTCGGCCCACATTTGCCCGTTCGTCCGTCAATGCCTCTTTTGCTGGCCGCTGCAATAATGTAGGTACTAATCGGTGCAGTTTAGCTCTCCCGTGCTGGATGGGGAGTAAAAAAGAATGTGCCAGCTGCTGGCATTCCAGTGCAGATAGTAAAATCATATCGATGGACAGCATATATTTATAAACGAATATTGGCATTTTTTTTATGAAGTACGGGGAGCCTCTTAGCCTTCATCATACCTGATGTTAAGTATTGATAAGGCTCAAGATGGAAGCGAGCCTCTCCCGGAATCCCCAATCACTGAGGAACTGGCTATCTTATAATATTTAACTGCCGGAACACAACAATGCTAAAAACATTGTTGTTATGGCGTCAGACTTAGATTAGATGGTGGTAGCTAGCCAGGCGGACTTACAACAAGTCCTACCACCAACCAAACCGAATACAATATGTATCCCCGCTGGGAATCGAACCCGGGACCCCTGGGTCTGATACCGGTGGTTGTACCACTAGACCACGGAGGCGGTTAACGAACGATACTACGTTTATCGCCTCTCAAGGCCATTCTCTATCTTCTTATATCCTTTCTTTCTTTCCTCCTCTCCCCTCCTTCCACTCCCCCACCCTGCGTACTCCCTTATGTATAGAATCGCATGTCGAAGCGCAGTTTTGCTTTTTAAACTCATTTCATACAGTGTCCCATATTGAACAATTAGTTTCGATTAGCCTCAAGCCTAACAACTAAGTTCTTAAAAAAATATGGCGATAGGCTGGTAACCTGTCACTATTGTATCCGAACAACAGTTGAGACCCACCTTTCCTCATGTAGAATCGTTGAGATGTGGTTATGAGAGTGACGTTCATACATTCACACTCAAGTTGCACTTCTGATAATGGCCATCCAACGAGTGAATGGAGGAGATCCAGATTGCTATACATACCCAACTGATCTGATCAACATTCGTAAATGGTGCGTTTCCTTAAAAAAGTTTACCCTCTTAACGTCAACAGGAAAACCACACAAGAAAAAAATCTTTTTAGTGACGCCATTTACCGTTGTGTCACGGTCTTTATATTACAGCATCACCTTATTCGTGGAAAATCAGAACATCATTGTTTTTTTATTATTTGAGAGAGGGAGAGAGAGAGAGAGAGAGAGAGAAAGAGATAGACACACAATTTATTGACAATCATTATGTCACCAACTGTCAATAAACACAATTAACGCTAAACATTATTTAAAATGACATTGCATTCTATTCATTCGTTTGAAGTAAAAAGTAGCAAAGCGATATTTTATTATATTTTTAGCGCTAAACGTATTTAATATCATTTGGTGAAACTCCGCCTAAAATTTTGACTATACAGACTAACCAGTAAAAAAATCAGATCCAACAGGCTCTGCCTTAGCTTATGTTGTCGCTGCACCAGAAATGTAGCAGCAACGCTGGTATTCTGCCAGGGACATTTTACCGTGCTGTCAATTTATTTGTTTCAATATGTTTGTGAAATCCCAGAGCGTAATAATAACCTTATCACCAGTTTAATAGTGACATTTATATTAATATTTAATACTTTCTAAATCTAGAAACATGAATAAAGAAAAGAAAAAGTAAACGTCAACACATATTTCATTTCGTAAAAGACTCGTAATTTAACTGACAAAAATAACATAAGATAAGACGTATGGAATAAAAACAACGTTGAAGATAATGGTACTTGTGTAAGAGCAAATATTGTTTACATCCTAGTACCGTCTTTTATAATGAGGTCTCATATTCATGCGATAACTCAGAACAAACGTGCTCGACTTGAAAAAATAAAATCCTAACAAAGATTAAAAATATTGGTATAAGGTAAAGCGTTGAGTATGATGTATAGAGATGTAGAAAATGCCACAGCATTCTGATTTCAGAATTGCTGCCACAGTTACTAGTTATTCTATACATTATGTCTGGTTTACATGATTCGAGTTCACGCACGAGAAAGCTTCTAGATAGTTCTCGAAAGCTGGCATGCGTGCACGATCACAAAATGAACGCAGCGCGTACGAATGCAATTTTCTCGTTCGAGAAGGCAGCATGCTTCTCGTGTGTAAAATCGCGCATCATGTCAATTTGACGTTAGGAGTATTATAATCAGTTAGTAATATAAAGTTCCTAAGCTTCTCAATGTATAGCAATAAATGTTTAAATGTTACCAGATCTATTGCAACCCACGGTCGTGGCTAGTGACATCTCTGTTTGTTGCCTATTCAATGCGTCGCACGTTACACACGCGGCACACGTAGACTAATTCAGCAATATTTACATTTATACCATAGCATAAATAGGGAATAAATAGTTCTTTTAATTATAATGTGAAGCATAATAAATGAGATCCAAAAATCTTGTAACAAATACATTTCCGGCGCCGTTTAGAGCAGTGGCAACAAAATCCGCATTTGCAGTCGCTGCCACGCTCGCAACTCCTTTACCTATTCGGGCTTAACTACGAGACAGTACTCTGTTGAGCGAGTGTCTGAACTATAAGGGAAACGGCAACGGTACGTATGATGTGAAGAATTTTATAAAATGCCATAGCACTTTGATTTCTGACTTACTACTAAATTTACTGATTATTCTAGACATTAGTTACATCAACACGTACACTGCTGCGTACGGAGACCGAAGCTTCCTGTATTGTTTTAGCTTCTCAATGTATAGAAATGAATGAATGTGTTGATTTTATTAGATCCACTGCATGACACGGATGTGGCTGGTGACGTATGTTTCCTACGCAGCTCAATGCTACGCACGCCATTGCACGCTATGCACGTGGCACACAGACGCGTATGATACATAATTTGAATAATCAATATCTTGATATCTAATAACCTTTCGGGAAGAAAACACTCCCTGCAACTATAAGGTAAAGTAAAACAAATGAGATTCCAAAAATATTGTATCAAATACATTTTCCGCGCCGTTTGTCGCAGTGGCAACAAAATCCGCATTCGAAATCGCTGCCGCGCTCGCAACTCCTTTACCTATTCAAGCTTCACTACAAGACATTCTGTACTCCACGGAGCGAGCATCTGAATTATTTACGAACTGGCTCTCTCTGAGACGACGCTAAACGTCAGTAATTCAATTCTTCTGTGAAGTTTGGGACAGTCTCGGTTGGTATTTTTTATTTGCATTAATTATTATCAAGCGTCTGTTTAAAATGTTCAATGCAAACCTCTTTTTTATTACGAAGGTGTATTTATGAATTACGAGCGAGTCGGTACTCCGCATTTATTTTTCGAGACCTGCTTTAAAACTTCCCTTTGCCCACGAGACTATGTTCGGTGATGAAATAAAAGAAGGTTTGTGTATTTATGATTTTTGGATTTTTTGCATTTTTCAATGCTATTTTTATACTTGTGATAAATATTAAATAGAATAAAATTGGACCACCTCCACAACCACACCACTCGGCCACAATTGAATTCTCAGATGGTACTCGAAACCACGACCTTTGGAAATCCGGTCCAATGCTCTAACCACTGAGCTAACGAGACTTAAGCTATCTAATATTTATCATACGGTTTGTGAATTTAACACGAATTACTTGTATATAAATTTGGATTAAAGAAATCAAGTACAGCCATTACAATATGAAAATAGGAAGAGAACATAAAGAGTAACAAAAACAAAGAGCAAGAGCATTGACTAGACTAGAAGACTAGATTTTTATTTTTAATAGTTCAGTCTTTTCATAGACTAAAGTCCATTATAATCCAATTTTTTATTCTAGATCGAAAAGCGTTCAAATAAACTATTTAGATAAGCTTACTTAGTACCTACCTACGTGTAGATTTTTATACATTTTCTCAAAATCTTTTACTTTATTTTAAATTATCGACTTCAACGATCGCGTTCTTTAGAAGGAGAAAAGGATGGATAGTCTTGTTTGTTAATACCATAGTTTTTTATGATGCTTTAAAAGTCAAAATGAAGTATTTGGAGACTAAAAAAATCCCAAAAATATCTAAAATCGTAACGTGTCAGATACACTGCCTAACCTCATCAAATACGCGCATTTTTTAATATAAAGTTAAAACAATAAATTGATATTGAAATAAATAAAAATATAAAGAGAGAAAAAATATTTTTGCTTTCATTATTCATATTTTTTTGAATAGAACTTAATAGGTTTTTGCAATTGATTGGTACCCACAAAATATTTCATTACGCTTGACATTTTGTAAACTTAAATTGAAAGAGGAAGTTAATAATGAAAATATTTCCGAGCTTATCCTAGCTTCGAAGTAATTTTACTAAATAAAGCAGACAAATTGAAACGATCTTGTAATATTTATAGACCTTACCACTATCGTTTTATGATTGAAAATCGCATGGTTTTATACTCAAAAGTTCGTTAATTATCAATTATCAGTTCGGCATTTTGCAAATTTATAAGGCTTTTGCTATAATTAACACATAATAATTAATAATATAATAATAAACATTTCTTACCCTCACAACAATTAACCTACCGCCAAAGTAAGCACTATACGGCTTGTGTTATAGAATACTAGGGTAACGGATATAAATACATATTTTACATATACATTTAAGTATAAATGTGTAGAAATATACAGGATGGAAAAACAGACGATTGTCGGTGAAAAAGTACCCTTAATACTGATAGTATTAGACTTTTATTCTTGTGTTAAAGAAATTAAGTACAATTATGTTTAGAAGAACCACACCAATCACACCAATTATCTAGCCCACGTTAAGTATCGTGAAAAACTTGTGTTATGGATACTAGATAACGGATAAACATACTTATATACTTTATTTTTTTAAATACATACATAATATACATATTAAACATCCAGACCAAGACAAATAGACATGTTCATGCACACAAATATTTGTCTTGTCCGGGGATCGAACCCGGGACCTCTGGCGCAGAAGGTGGGGTTAGTACCCCTGTGCCAAACAGGTCGTATGTTTATGTTTACCACCTACTTTGACGAATACGCGTGGCTGTACAAACCTAATTGGGTTTTAGTCACTTGGTTGTTTTTTGTATATGATGTATCACTTTGTATAACATGAATAAAAAAAAAAAAAGAAAATTATGGTGAAAGGAAACATCCCTTTATTTTCAAAGAAACAAGTAAGACTGCATTAAAAAATTTTTTTTTACTTGCCTGAACGCAATCGAGCCGACCTAAAATAAATAATATCACCTGTACTTTAATGTATACCGATCGATAGTATTAATCATAAGGATCAATTTAGTTAAAGAACTCAGTGGTTAAATCATTAGCCCGGATGCAAAAAAAGCTCAAAGCATAGTTCGTGGGTTCGAGTCCCATCTGAGAAATCACTTATGGCCGAGTTGTTTTTTTTTTCCAATATTTTTCTATTTAAAATGTATCAGTATAAACATAGCATTAAAAAATGCAAAAATTAAAAAAAATCCTACAAATACCTTTATGTGTCGGAAGCTTTTCAAATTGTCTCAAGCCTTTAATTATCGTATATATCGCTTTCCAGAACACAGAATGTGTTACAAAAATAAAACAATTCATACAAAGAAAATAAATAAGTTTATCCACGTGTATCCTTTTTGTTCCCGCCGTAAAAAATGTGTAACCTTTTTAAGTCTTCTTATGCTTTCAAGTATTTAACGAAGAAAAATATACCTACCTTTCTCTCCTTCTGTTGTTTTCAGTCTGCCAAACAGATTGATCCCGCCAACTGAGCCAGAAGTTATTGGCTAGCAGTCCGTGAAAAGGACAACCAATGTATTTTGCTCTGTTGATTTTTCTAATTTTACAACAATTAGTTTATAGGGGCATACCCGTAAGTTTTGATATCACTTGTTAAAATAATATGGTGGGAAAACTATTGAAGAAGAAAACTTGAAAACATACTGATATGGCGAGAGGCTATTTTTTCTACTTTATCGGAGAAAATTGCAATAAAATATTTTTGTTATAATTATTTCGCTTTCTATTTTTTAATGTAAAATAAAATAAATATGATACATTTTCTGCCATTTTACACTATTATTTTTAAATTCCTGGTTATTTCTTTAAACTAAAAGCTTTTTTGAATTTATTTGAGCTTTTTTTTGGTACTAACTTTCTAAGGATTAACGTACCTATAGGTGCTATCTGACACTTCCTTCTATAATAATATTATGAATGTAAAAGTATGTCAGTCAATGTCTGTTTGTTTGTTCCTTTTTCACACAAAAACTACTGAACGAATTTGGATGAAATTTCGAATGTAAGGACTTCAAGTAGTGGACTAACACATAGGCTACTTTTATTCCAATATTCCCACGGGAACGGGAACCACGCGGGTGAAACCACGGGCGGCCGCTAGTCTATACTAATATTATAAAGAGGAAAGATTCGTATATTTGTATGTAACGAATAAACTCAAAAACTACTGGACCGATTTTGACGAAATTTGGTATAGAGAATCCTTAGACCCCAAGTAGTAACATAGGCTATAAATGATCCCAAAATTCCCACGGGAACGGGAACCACGCGGGTGAAACCGCGCCCGGCCTCTAGTACTTCATAAAGATGTGTTTTGAATCCGTCATCGTTTTCACTTTTTTATGAAACGAAATCTACTCTCAGTTATTAAATGACCCAGAAAATTCCTCCTCAAAAATTTCTTAACGCACCAAGTATAACTCAGTACAAGGTACGTGAACCTCTTTAAAAAACCAAAGGTACCTAAAAGGGGATCACGACAGAATCTCAATTCTGCTGATAGAGACGTAGGGCGAGCAAGATTAAGATAAAGTGTGGTTACGGCCCACTTATAAATCTTTCGAGGGTAGATACGCGGGTCACGTGGCCCGTTGATTATTTAACAGAAATCGGGCAATCTCCGACCGTAATAACTGAGAGAATGCTATTTTAATAAATGCTACCCCAAAGCGGTGCCTATTAAAATCTGTCTTTGAAATAAATCGTGGTAATTAGTTTAATTTATCGCTCTGTATCGGGCGTTCGGTATTTAAAATTTTTGTGTTCCTGGTTCCTGTTTCAGTTTCTTTGAAAGTGGACAAAAGTAGATTAAAATCTGTTTTTAGCCGATTTCAAAGTAGTTTTTTCATAATCCTGAAAAATATGAATTACGTTTTGACAAATAGTCGTAAATACAAATATCTAGATGACATCATTGTTGTGTATCGGCCGATTTTTTGTGTTTTTGTTAGCTACGGGTCATAATGTAGGTAACTAAAAATTTGTGAAATAAAAACCTCTTTGTAAAAAAAATCAAACTGACTTCAAATAGTAAAAATAAAACTTTTAGAGTCAAATTTAATATATTTTTATAAAAAAAAAGGTTAGGTCTTAGATTCTGTAGATACAAAAATAATAAACAAACTTACGGAAACGTTTTTTTTAGTTTTCTGATTGGCAAAGATGACATTATAGGAATTCAGAAATCTTTCTGAACCTCATAATACCCACCTGTTAGTATTGGAAAGGGGTTTGAACTTTATTTGTATGGGATGAGGCCAGCTTGGCCTCATCCCAGTCCGCAGTATAAGACGCCATTTTGTTTTTTTTTTATAATGGCGTCGCACGATTATACCTATACAAATGAACAGGGGACACACATAGGAACAAAAATGTTATGATACAATATAATGCCTTAAAGTGTCACTTTAGCTAGATAATTAAATAATAATAATAATAATATTTGTGTTATGAATTTTTTTGTTCATTTTTACGTTTCCTATCTATTTATGTTGGTATGATCGTGCGACGCCACTTTGAAAAAAAACATTTTATAAAAAAAAAACCGACTTCAAAAAGTAAAAAATAAAACTTTTGGAGTCGGTGCCAGCCAAAGCATTCTACATTGCACTTCTATTAACTATATATTTTTTGGCCTTAGCTAACTAGCACCGACTCCAAAAGTTTTATTTTTTACTTTTTGAAGTCGGTTTTTTTTTTTATAAAATGTTTTTATTTCAGATTTTTTTGTTACATTATGTGCCGTTACTTACACTAAAAATCAGCCCATACACAATGACAATGATGTTATCTAGGTATACGACTACTTGCCAAAAGGTGATTGATATTTTTCAGGATTATGAAAAAACTACTAGCCAGATCTTCGTAAAAATTATATGGGACCACACATAAACCATTTTCTTCCAGATAAAAAAATAATTATAAAAATTTGTTAACAACTGGCGAAGTTATGGTGGAACATACATAAAAAAAAAAATACAGTCGACTTGAGAACCTCCTCCTTTTTTTGAAGTCGGTTAAAAATAAACAAAATGGCGGTCCTGGAACTAGACCAAAAGGTTCATACTTCTTTGTGATTGCTATTACGGACAACTGGTGTCTCTCGTTTATGAATTATGTTACTTTTCACTATAATAATGAATAGCAGCATCGCAAGTGCAATAAAGAGTTACTTAGCCTTAGTTTCACGCGCGTTGTTCCCGTTCCCGTGTGAATATCTGGATAAAAAATATCCAATGTTAAATTCAGGCCATCTACTATATCTGTAACTTTCAAATCCATGTAGTAGTTTTAGCGTGAAAGAGTAACAAACGAACTGACATACTTTCGCATTTTTACTATTAGTAGGATTCATATTTGTTATAATTATTATCATACTCTTTATTGCACTGACAAACACAGTCACAATTAAATTTGAGACATGTGAACAAAGGTGAAATTGTCTCTAAACGAGATCTTTTCCAGCCAGCCAAGACGTGTAAGATATTTAATATAGTAGTAAGCTCTTTTATTTCATTCTTCCATTTACAAACCTGTACAAAAGTCGCACAATTTTTATAATAAAAAAAGTGACATGCGCCATTTGGTTTATCTATTACATTTTATGACGCGAGCAAGCAACCAATATTATCGCTTATTGGATGCTTTGCTTGCTACGTCATGGTCAGTGTAGGATAACGTTACCCTTTTTATTCCCTTGGGTGTCATAAGGACCGATCCCGCTCTGCAGTGGTATTACTCTTGACGAAATCGAGTTGAGATCGAGATCGAATTAACGCCAAAAGTCACTAATTACAACTTGTAATACGTAATAAAACTAAAAATAAATACTTTTAGGTACTACTTACTGCTGGAGCAGTGGCTTTGCTTGCTACGTCATGGTCAGCGTAGGATAGCGTTACCCTTTATATTCCCGTGGGTGTCATAAAGACCGATCCCGCTCTGCAGCGGTATTACTCTTGACGAAATCGAGTTGATATCGAGATCGATTCAACGCCAAAAGTCACTAATTACTACTTGTAATACGTAATAAAACTAAAAATAAATACTTGTAGGTACTACTTACTGCTGGAGCAGTGGCTTTGCTTGCTACGTCATGGTCAGCGTAGGATAGCGTTACCCTTTCTGTTCGCGTGAGTGTCATAAGGACCGATCCCGCTCTGCAGTGGTATTACTCTTGACGAAATCGAGTTGATATCGAGATCGATTCAACGCCAAAAGTCACTAATTACTACTTGTAATACGTAATAAAACTAAAAATAAATACTTGTAGGTACTAATTACTGCTGGAGCAGTGGCTTTGCTTGCTACGTCATGGTCAGCGTAGGATAGCGTTACCCTTTCTGTTCGCGTGAGTGTCATAAGGACCGATCCCTCTCTGCAGCGGTATTACTCTTGATGAAATCGAGTTGATATCGAGATCGATTCAACGCCAAAAGTCACTAATTACGACTTGTAATACGTAATAAAACAAAATAAATACTTGTAGGCACTACTTACTGCTGGAGCATTACCCTTTCTGTACCCGTGGGTGTCGTAAGGACCGAGCACGAGCTGCAGTTTGGGCCATTATTTGGCCAACACTTGAGCCAATGTATCAGATTGCATCTATTCAATTAAATTAATTTATTCCATTTAACAATACATGGATGGGTATAAAACTTAAACGTAGGTAACTAATAATTATTAACAAGGAAAATTTATTAAAATCATAAAAAAATTAACATGTCAAAATTCAATCACATTAAATTCATAAATTCTAATTTCAACCATTATAAATCTATATAAATAAGAAAATAATATAATAGAAGTCATAAATGTCAACAGGTAAAATTCTAATTCAAGATGTCATTAAAGTATTCCTAATCGTATGTCAGTGGTATTTTAATGGCATTGTTCTTTGGCACAGGGGGACTACCACCATCTCTTAGGACAGTATTATTTCAATCTTTCCATGCTATTTCGTACTATGAATCTTTTAAAGTAAGCTTGTTTTTTGACAGAAGTTTTGTGACGTCTTCGCTCAATTATCGCCTCCAAAGTGTGAAGTGTGTCAAAATGTGACAACTTCAATAAAAACAAAACGCAAACAAAACGTTTTTATGACATAATGGTTTCTAATAGATGATGATAGGCCCGCAGATCTTGTAACTATCATAGGTATCAGTCATTTTGAAGTGCTAACTGCTGGGCACAAGCTTTTTTTGTATTATGGAGAATGAGCGTTATATGAGGTCTATACGCAGCAGTAAGACTCTAAGAGCTGAAAATGATGAGGATATCGTTTGTCATGCTATTCAAAGTCAAAGATTCTATATTTATTACTAATACTCTGTCGGGTCTTTAGAGCAAGATCAAAACAATATTTTAAGTGTATGGCGCTTTATGCTTTGCATAGCCTCACCTTTAACTCCCATTACTTCAACATTGTGAAAACCCCGAAAATTAAACTCGAAATCGGATGTACGTTCGAGTTAGTTTCGAGACATTATCTATCAGCATCAAACTAGGTTCAATATTTAGTAAAGCGCATGGCGAAAATTATTCATTTATCTTACGTAGTAGACCCTCAAGTTTAAGTAAAAAGTCTGAAAGCATAGGTACTTTGTTAGCATGATAGATATTAGTTTTTTTTAACTCGAGGATGTTTGTTATATACCTAGTTAACTTTCCGGAGCGTGGAAATATGTTTTTAAAAACTAATGTATCGAGATTTTATCGATGAACTACAGACTAACTTAGGCTAACTTAAGACGAGTGAACCCAGCAGAGTTTGATGCCGGACTGACTCGATCTACTCCTTATTCTAATACAAAAGATTATAATAATAATTGCTACATTGCAACTTAATTCTAAGGATCGGCAAGACTGCTTACATTGCGTCTGCCGTCCTTCCTGTCCAAAGCATTTCACAGAATAATGTTACATTGTAGTTACATTGTATTAACTATGAAGTGCTTCGTCAGTAGATCTTACAATATAACTCCTCCACCCTTAGAATGAAGTTATCTGAAAAACTAAATTTTTCAGAAAACTCATTGGAAACTTTACCTAATTTTAACAATTTAAACTATATGTTTCAAAACTAAAATAATTACCTACTTTTTCAAATGTATCAAGGGTATCTCATTTACTTGATTAGGTGAAGTTTGAGAGTTATTAACATCAGATGGAGTTTTCTTACACAATTTTCTTAAAATTATCTTATATTTTAACACAATAAAAATTACAATCAATACGGAAACTATTACATATAATACTATGGTAGCAACGCTTTCACTTTGTTGCACACTGACACTTTTCACATTTTTCACGCCTTTTTGTAGCACGTAATTTAAATGCTGAATGTCGTCCAGAGTTACTTTCTTCAAGTTCACAGGTTCGTAGTCCGTAGAATTCTGTTGCTGATTTTCAGGTAAACTGGGTAATGTGATTACAGGTAAGGGTTTGTTTTTCTTGAACATGGAGTAATAACGATGTCCTCGAATTTCTATTCCTTCTATGGATACTATACATCTATCTGGTATGGTTAGTATGTATGTGCCTTGTATTTGCCCATGGATGATATTACTATCGCAGTTTTGTGAAATAATTTTGTTAATCTTGGAGAATAAAATCCAACTATTTGCGGTAATCTTTTGAAGTTTCAGGTCTTCCATGTCGACTGATCTAGGGAAACATGAAGATGGATTTGGGCAATACGTCATCAGTTGTTCAATACAGGTTTTATCGGCATAAGGTGTGAGGTCATCTTCAGTACACAAGTAATCTTTATCTGTAACTTCTTTACACGGTTTGGCTATTGGTAAGTATTTCAATCCTTCTACGAGTAGGTAAGGAAAGTCAGGGATTATAATATAGGTTAGGTTTATGGAATTATAGAATATGGGAAGGGAATACAATTTAAAATAATTATATGTTACATTGTCAACTAAAGGTATATCTTTAATAAATCTTATAACATTATTTGTGATGTAAGTTTTTACAGAAAACGTTTCTTCTAGGTTAATGAGATTTTGTTCATTTACGGTAAACATTAAATTATCGTGTTGAGCTATTTCCAATAATAAATTCAATAATTCGTTTGGGTTTAAAATACTTTTGTGGATAACTGATACTTTACTGAGCGCTAGAGCAGTTTCTATTTCGCTGAGTTTAATGTACATGGTTCGGAAGTTAGCAACAAACATATTTAAAATACTAATGAGATAAGTTACATAGCTTAGCTGATTTTCTTTGACAGAGAGGTCACTAAGTTTTGTTTCAATTCGAATAAGACGCTCATTCATAAGTTGTGTATTTTCATCAATAGTTTTTGTGGAATTTAGGAAATGATCTAACATTTTAGATATTATGGTAACCTTATTGGAAACTTCCTGTTCGTGGGTTTGTATGTTTGCAATAAGCTTATCATATTTAACTGCGTCGTCATAATCTAAATTTCCTGTAATTATCTTGATAATTGAGCCAATTGGGTTAACGAGTCCTCGTTTGACTTTTCTTGAGGGGCTCAGTTGTTGGAATTTTTCAATAGTTTCATCACGTAAGTATTGTACTAATTGTTGTAATTCCTGAATCTCAAATTGATAAAAACTGTTATTACTGTAATGAGTTGTGATGTCATTTAATTCAGAATATTTCTCAATATTAAATGAAATGTCTCGTTCGAAACCTTTCAGATCTATTGTTTTTATAATGGACCACTGATCGCGTTGTAAAAAGGCTTGACCTTGTTGAAAAGGTAAGATTCCCGGATTTTGTTTAATTTCTACCAGTTGAAGTCCCTGGCTGGGGAGAGTTCGACCTAGGAGCCGTTGCGTTATCGACGTCCATATCAGTAGGTTCATCCACCTCATCCACCACCTGCGAAGGGCGTTTCACATTTTTAATTGGTACCTTCGTATCGCGTTCATTTACTTTAATAGGTAAAATATTACGGTCTGCTTTACCCGTGACTATAGCCTTTTGATATTTAGGTTTGTCTTTAGACTGTCGCTTATTGACTGCTTTGGCGAATACGGTTTGTCCTACTTTCAATTCAGGGCCTGTCTCTCCACCTCGTTTATGAATTACTTTT
This sequence comes from Chrysoteuchia culmella, assembly GCA_910589605.1. NCBI lineage: Eukaryota > Metazoa > Arthropoda > Insecta > Lepidoptera > Crambidae > Chrysoteuchia > Chrysoteuchia culmella. The sequence goes on along the minus strand of OU342647.1, from coordinate 3,657,099 downwards.
TTCTTTAATTTCACTGCTTTTTCCGATAATTGTTTATATAATTCGTGAGTTCTTTTTTTATGATCTTTAATAAGTTGCTGTTGATAATTTTTCTGGAAATCTGTATCAAATGTTGAATTTAATTCGGTATGACCGAAAACTACCTCAAATGGTGTTAAATCAGTAGTACTATGGATGGTATTATTATAAGCCATGACTGCGTAAGTCATAACTGTAGCGGCATCGGTATTTTTTCTTTCATATTTGGCTAATCGATATATTTCTATTAAAGTGGAATGGAAACGTTCAACTAATCCCATGGAATTTGGGTTATTTGGCGTTCCAATATGCAAAGTTATTTTGTGTAAATCTGTTAATTCTTTAATTAATGCATTATTAAACTCGGTTCCAGGATCTGAACTAATTTTTTGTGGTGTTCCGTAAAAAGAAAAATATTTAATTAGGGCTCTAACAATTTCGGGTGTTGATCTGGATGGGATTTCTATTGCCTGACCTAATTTACTAAAAGCATCGATAATTGTTAGATATGTTTTTGATTCGATTGAAAATGTATCCATGAATATTTCCTGGAATGGTGCATTTTGTGTTTGCGTTAATTGTAAAACTGGTTTTATGGGCTTTCTATCATATTTAGAAACTTTACATTGCTCGCAAGAATTGATGACTGCTGTCACCATTTCATGCATGTTTTGCCAAAAATAGTTTCTCTTAATTCTTTTAACTGTTTCCGTGATACCTCGGTGACATGTTTTCCCGTCATGTATTTTATTAATTATTGCTCGTTGTTCCTGCTCATCTTCTACGTAAACTACGCGTTCGGTGCATTCAATAAAATTTACTGTGCCCTTTTTAAATAATTCGATAATTATTTTACTAAATCGTTTTCTATGTTCTGGGTGTTCAAAGTAAATGAAATATTTGATTTTAGGCTTAATGTATCGTTTCAAAAAATCTTTTATTATTTGGTCGTTTTGTAATGGTAAGAACACTTCTAAAACTTTTTGTTTATCGCGGGATAAATCTGTTACTTGCATATCTTGACTAAATTTATAAAATACTAATATCTGATTTGGCTTCGTATCAACTGCTTCATGTAATATTGGTATACCTAAAGATTCTGTTTCTTGAGCTGAGTGAATGGTTTGAATACTAGAGTTATCGGAACGAATTGGATAGTTAGATGGTTCGATATCCATATCTGTGGAAATAGAAGCGGTGTCTTCAGAATCGGAAATGGTTATGGTGTCTGAGTCAACGATATCCTTTTTCGTTAATTTAGATGATTGCTCTTCACTATCTTCCACATTAACAATCATGGAATCGTTATCATCATTACCTAATACATTGAATTGAAGGCGTGATAACGCATCTGCATTTGCGTTCTGTTTTCCGCTTTTATGGATTATGTGAAAATCATATTCTTGCAGACGCAAACGCCAACGCGTTAATTTGCTGTTCAATTCTTTTAAATTACTAAGCCATATTAGAGGTCTATGGTCCGTATAAACTGTGAATTTATTTCCATATAGATACGGTCGAAAATGTTTTGTGGCCCAAACTATAGCCAGCAACTCACGTTCGATTGCACTATATTTCTTTTCAGTATCTGTTAGCGTTCGGCTAGCATATGCCACCGGCTTATCGCTACCTATACAGCCTTGTGACAATACTGCACCGAGGGCTACTTCAGATGCATCTGTTGTTAGAATGAATGGCTTGCTCATATCTGGATATTGTAAAATCGGTGCATTTATTAAAAGTTCTTTACATTTTTGGAATGCTTCTGTATATTTATTATCGATAATCACTCTTTTGCCCTTTTTTAAACATGCTGTTAAAGGTTGACATATTTTAGAAAAGTCTTTTACGAAACGTCTGTAATATCCTATGAATCCTAAAAATCGTTTTATTTCAGTCTGTGTTTGTGGAATTGGGTAATCCATAACTACTTTAATTTTGTCATCGTTAGGTTTCAGTCCGTCTTTTGTCAACGTATGTCCCAAATATTGCACTTCTTTTCTAAGGAATTCGGATTTGTCTAATTGTACCTTCAAGTTCGTCTGTCTGAGTCGTTCAAATACTGCACGTAATTTTTGAAGATGTTCTTTTAGTCCATTCGAGTAAATCAGAATGTCATCTAGGTAAACGAGGCAATGTATTCCCTGTAAGCCTCTCAGCACGTTATTCATCGTTCGTTGAAACGTTGCCGGAGCTGTCTTTAGACCAAATGGCATTCTAAGAAACTCATAATGTCCATTTTGTGTAGAAAACGCAGTTTTTTCCCTATCTGAGTCTGTAATTTCAATTTGATGATATCCTGAAGCTAAATCTAACGTTGTAAAGTAATTGCTTTTACCTAATTTGTCAAATAAGTCACATATGTTCGGAAGTGGGTATCTGTCGTCAACTGTAATCTCGTTTAAACGTCGATAGTCTATGACCATTCTATATTTTATTTCACCTGAAGCATCCAATTTTTTTGGAACCAAATGGACAGGGGCACTCCAAGGAGAATGTGATTCTTGTATTACGTTATCTTGCAATAATTTTTCTACTTGATGTAATATTTCTTGTGCTTGAGCCGGTGCCTGTCTATAGGGTTTTATATAAATTGGGTCTTCATTTACAGTTCTGATTTGGTGTTTTACTTGATTGGTGAAAGTAAGTGGAATGCTTTCACAATAAAATATATCTTTATATTCTTCACATAGACGAGTGATTTCTCTACGCTCTTCTATGTTGAGATGGTCTAAACGAAGCTTATTTAAGTTGTCATTCAATAAGGTATCTGTCTCTACGTTTGTATAGTCACCGTTATAGTTAGTTTCTATTTCGTTACAAAATTTGGATACTTTGAAGGGTGCTGTAATAACTAATTCTAATAAATTATTTGTTGCATTCTGTATAATGGTTTCGGCAAAATAATTTTTACAAGAAACTAAGGCAGTAGGCATACGAACGTCTTGACTAAATTCCTTAAATTCAATAATTGCATCACCGTTTTCCTGATTCACTGGTAATTTAATTCGTTGTTCTGATCGCGGTTCTAATATAATTTTATAATCACTTTTATAAACTATTGGGATAGTAGTCTTGTCTGTCTGAAGGATCATATGGTTATAAGAAATATTTGCTTTGAGTCGAGACAAAAGATCACAACCGATTACTCCATCGTATCTTTTATCTACATCGTATATATAAAATTTATGTGTAAATGGTTCTTTAAAAATTGAGAAAAGGGGAATATTAACTACATCATTATGGACGCTGGATGCATGCGTACTAGTTACCATAAACGGTTCGTAGCATCTATAGTTATTGAAATACTCATTAGCTTTAGATGTACTAACAAAAGAACGTGTGCTTCCAGAATCTAACATAAACTTAGCATCTATATCTGGTACATATATATAAGGTAATTTTAGAGTATTGTCTGAATTTATTTCAATTATCTCGGGATGATTTGGAGGCAATTGACTTGAAAATTTTCATTAGAATCTACTTTTTCCTGATTATTTTCTAATTGTGGATTATTATCGCTTTCAATTTCACAAGGATCGGGGTATTGTTCTGTATATCCATTTTCATTATAATAAGCGTACATATTTTCATCAAATTCGGTCTCGTAATTATAAGGGTAATTATAATAATCAGTTTCATCAGTAGATATTTCGTTTACTGGAAACTGTTGCGGTTTAGCGGGTGCGGTTCTCATTGAAACGTCATTAGAGAAATTAGGAGGACGGTAACCTTGATGTTGCTGCTGAGGCCTAAATCCAAATTGGCCTGGCTGTGGTCTAAAACCTTGCGTTTGAGGTCTATAACCAAATTGACCTATTTGCGGACGGTAGCCCGTTGGTTGAAATGGTGTATTCGTATTAAATTGGGGTTTTGTAAAATTATTAAATTGTGGTGCTGTTGGTCGCGGTTGGTTGAATGCATTTGTATTTAGAGGTCGATTACCAAAATACTGATTATTTGGTCGGAAAAGATTGTGGGTGTTTCCCGGAATACCAAATTTAAATTGATTTGTCGGAAATGCAGGAATACCAAATTTAAATTGGGTGTTCTGCGGAATTGATGGTTTAAATATATTTTGTTGAGTGATTAATGGTCTATTTTGGAGCATCTTTGATCGAAGGTTATACTGTTCTTGGAAATTAACTTCTTCTAAAACAAAACTCAATGCTTGCTCTAATGTGGTCGGATTTTTAATTCTAACTATTCGCACCATGTGTTCGGGTAAATTATATAAGAAAACGTTCAAGGCAGTATTATCGTAAATAATACGTTTTGCTTCTTTTAAGGTAACGGATGAACTTTGGTTAACTTTTGAAATAAGAATTGCTCTCACGTCCTGAATTCTACCACAGAATTCTAGGTAAGATTCATTGTTTCTAATTTTTAATGTTTCTAATTCGATCGCTACACATTCCTCACTTCGCGGGTCTCCGAAATGTTGGATTAAAATTGCTTTTATTTCGTCATACGTCTGAAATTCACCTCGCTCGCTGATCAAAGCAGCGGCTTTCCCGGACAATTTACTAGTAACTGACTGAAGTAAAAACTCATTCACGTTTGCTGCACCTTGGTACTTTGATATAACGAATTCACATTTCCTCAAAAACAAACTTAAAGTTTTTGTGTTCCCGTTATACTCAGGTATAAGGTTTAGCATTTCGCGAGGGATGTGTGGTGTCGGATAATCTAGTTCGCTCTCCATTTTAAATATAAATATAGTTACTATAACACAAGCTTAGTTTATGATTAAAAATAAGGTAGGTAATATAAAGTAACCGCGAGATTCTATCGCGTAAACTTTAAATTATTTATGTAAACTACAACTTTAAAATTAATTTGCGAGATTTTATCGCCTATTACTAAAATTAAAATTATATTCAAAGTAAATCGTGAGATTTTATCGCGTAGATACTTCAAATGTTTAAAAACTATATTGGTTTACTTTATATTCACTTTTTGTATTTATATAAAAAAAATCACAATAATCACTTAAATCTAACACTAGGATAAAGGATAGGAAAGGATGTAGAAGAATTTTACAACTTACATGCCAGTCTGCACCTTATTTTCACACATTACCGATTTTAGGCAAATACTCCCGTTAACAAATTTATTTGGTTCGTGGATAGTCTTTACCGGTGTTGAAACACGCGAACTGCTGCACACACGCGAACTTCAGCAACGATTTCGGATTTTACGAAGCTTCGAAACTGTTTCCCGAATTTTCTGCGATGTTAGCGTACTTTTTCGAGGGTTTTCCGCGTATGATAAACAGTAGACTATCCTACCGGCTGCGCCAGTTAACTTTCCGGAGCGTGGAAATATGTTTTTAAAAACTAATGTATCGAGATTTTATCGATGAACTACAGACTAACTTAGGCTAACTTAAGACGAGTGAACCCAGCAGAGTTTGATGCCGGACTGACTCGATCTACTCCTTATTCTAATACAAAAGATTATAATAATAATTGCTACATTGCAACTTAATTCTAAGGATCGGCAAGACTGCTTACATTGCGTCTGCCGTCCTTCCTGTCCAAAGCATTTCACAGAATAATGTTACATTGTAGTTACATTGTATTAACTATGAAGTGCTTCGTCAGTAGATCTTACAATATAACTACCTTGTTTTTTTCTTTGTGTCCAAACACTGTGTTACGCGTTTAGAAAAAAATTATTAAAAAAAAAAACTTATTTTTTTATCAAGTATTAGCGTCGTTTATTTGGATATTAAACCTACCTAATCAATGAAAAACAAAGAAAACAAACTGAAAATAATATCAATAATAGTAAAAATAACTATTGAGCGTGCACCAAGCTCGGCTCAGGGCTATCAGCTTATCGCAGCGCTACGATGACAAAAAAATTGTTTCGCTTCATTTTGTTCTAAACACCATAACCTCCCTCTTAAGTTGGACACATAGTATAAAAACACCCTGTATATAATTGTGTTATTGATTGAGCAAAGAGTTACCTACAAGTCCCCCTGTTGCCACCACCTTAATCAAATGGAAATGTTAATCTACTATTAATGATAACATTGGAAGTGCTACCTATTATTCAGCAGTGACGTACCCTCCATATCTCACGGAACTCTTAGCACTGATTGTTACGGATTACTTCCGCGTTTCACGACATCATTTGAGGGTCACTAATTACTCCCCGCCACTAATTATACTTCTTGTTGTCATTTACGATCCGACTTGAGTAACATCAAACGTTAGGTACCATTGTCGACGGAAGCTAATGAAATAAAATCTGCAATTGAATGTTTCGTTTGGAGAATAATGTTCCTTCTTTTGTTTTGACATTTGAGAAACAAGTGAATGTTAACTTTTCTACTTTTGACATAGTAGCTCCTACGACTTTGTCAGCGTAATTTAATGATAATTAGTGTTTAAATTCACTGTCAAATTTACAAACAAACTCGTCGCCTTAAATTTTAGTAAAAGCATTGAATGGGTGGAAGGAATACTTCGATGATTAAAGATTAAAGTTAAATTAAGTCTATCTGAATTCTGAATAATTAAGCTTTTTTATTTCACACTACTGATTGAGATTGTGAGCAAATTAATAGGTATGCTCTTGTTTCGTCACTTGCTAACAGGACACAGGTGTCCAGCTAATAACAGATTATCTCCTGTGTCTGATAACTCTGGACCTGAGAGGTTAATAAGTACGAGTAGATTTGTCACAAAACTCTTATAATCGCAAAACATTGGCTGTGCATTGGTATTTAGTTAAACGAAACCTATTAAATAAACGGCATTATAACTCGACGACCTGTTTGGCGCAGGGGTACTAACCCCGCCTTCTGCGCCAGAGGTCCCGGGTTCGATCCCCGGACAAGACAAATATTTGTGTGCATGAACATGTTTATTTGTCTTGGTCTGGGTGTTTTATATGTATATAAAGTATGTATTTACAAAAAAAAGTATATAAGTATGTTTATCCGTTATCTAGTATCCATAACACAAGATCTTCATGAAACATAACGTGGGACTAGATAATTGGTGTGATTGTATGCGAATATTTATTAATATTTATTTATTATTATAACTTAACAATTGGTTCATTCACAAACATCTAACAATTCCAGTTTCTAAAATGTACACACGATACAGTTCCAACGCAAACATTAACCAGTTGTCTTGCATCAATAAATTAGTTTCGTGGAACATTGTCGGATTAGCCGTATTACCGGGGCTGTCTTGTCCCTTAGCAAGTGACACTTGGCAATCAGGTCACATCGCAACACTACATGCTACACTATTTATCTGTGTACAAACAATATCACAACAATCTTTACACTTGACGGGCCCGATGGCCCTATCTTCTACTTCTTTTTATTTAATGGCGGTGCCTTTGTGGATATAGCCAGTATCCAGTTTTTTTCTTTTATTGACTTAAAGTATTACAAAAGACATATGATATTGAATTTACACACCGCTACAAAAGCCGTTTCGGCTTTGACTGTGGCAGAGGAGTTCAGTTACAACAAATTTAAAATGTTAGAAAATTGTTTTTGTTACAGTTATTGTTTTTTAAGTATTATAACTTATTTTGTTTTTTTTTTATTTTTCATTTTTCGATGCTATTTTTATACTTATGATAAATTTTAAATAGAAAAATATTGCGTCTGTAGGCCAACGTTGTCACATCAATGCTAGGAATAACCTTGCATTCAAAAGAACATCTTTTCAGGTGTTTAACGATCGATTAAGATGCAACTGCCAATTATTAATTATTTTTTATTTTTTGCACTTTTCAATGCTATTTTTATACTTAAGATACATTTTAAATAGAAAAATATTGGAAAAAATCAACTCTGCCACAAATGAATTCTCAGATGGGACTCGAACTAACGACCTTTGGAAATCCGGTCCAATGCTCTAACCATTGAGCTACCGAGACTTGTAAGCAAATTTTAATCAAAGAAACATTCCTTCATTTTCAATTTAGGTTTAAATGCATTCAAAGAATTTTGATAAACCTCTCACCTGTACCGGGAAACGAACCAGCTTGAATGAGAAAAATGACATCCTTTACTTAGACTTTTACCAATCGATAATCTTAAGTATGAAGATTCATTATAAATTTTTAATTTTGCATTTTACAATGCTATTTTTGTGTGATAAATATTAAACAAGAAAATATACTAGAAAAAAGCAACTAGTCTCATGTCGCCCTGACGGGATTCGAACCCGCATCCTTTGGAATCCGGCCCAATGAACCAAGTTGGTTGGTGCATTGGGCCGGATTGAAGATTCATTTAGTTTTAGTAACTTACCCCCATATTCTAAGTCGTTCCTCCAAAACTTTTTACACTCCACTCAACCTCGTCGTGGGTAAAAATGGTAGTGGCCTAACACGGAGTGGCTACATACTCTTTGGCTCCTCCAGGTCCTTACGGAGTTATGACTTAGAATACCGATTTCGAGGAGTATTTCGAAGAGGTTTTCAATGAGGTTTCGTTAAGTCGAGGACGAGTAAGTTTTGGAGGAACGACTTAGAATATGGGTGTTAGTGTCTTAAATTAAGACACGTCTTTATTCCACCTTATATATTAAAGTTTAAAGTCAATTGGAGGAGTTTGACAGATATGTAAAGCCGTAGCTACTTTTGACTGTGCAATGGATAACAATTTACTTATTATTTATTATTATTTTTTGACATAGTACTTAAGATGCCCCTTTGACAAATAGTTTTGTGTAAATTTTGTACCTATTTATCATTGTAATTTTTTTATATATAATCTGAAATTTTAATTTATTTTGGGTTGTTACAATAATTCAACGAATAATAATGTACTTATCCTAACTTGCTGGCGTTTTGGGCAAACTGTAAGTTAGTAAGTACACAGTTCTTAATAAAAAAATAAAATAAAAACAAGCTTTGCACTTTGTACTTAAACACACTCTTATCGAAAACAATATATGGGCGGTTTTTATGAATAACGGAGAAACACTTACCCCCTAGTTATAAACCTGGTTTAAGTTTGGAATAGCTGTTCACAGTTTTGTCTTATTTGCTCGTAATTAAAGTGTCATTTATTTTCAGAGTCAAAACTCGGAATAACTATTCCAAGCTTACACCAGGCTTGTTAGTTACGGAGTTAGCCTTTATCAAACCTGATGTTAAGTAACGATAAGGCTGAAGGTCGAAGGGCGCCTTTTCCGGAATCCTCAACCACTGAGGAACTAGCCATCTTATCTCCAACTTTTGGAACACAGCAACGCTGATGCAATGAAAACATTGTTGTTTTGGTGAGTGGTTGTTAACCGTGATGTGCCGTCGACAGTACAAAACCTTTGACGGATACTTAGATCTGTTGAGTCGCATTTGACTGAATCATTAAAGTACTATCGATTTATACTTTTTAATGAGTTTGATTTGATTGTAGGTACAGTAATTTATGATAGTCCTTTCTCATCGTTTGGGTAAGTATAAGTAGTATTAAAGTGGTAAATTTTAAATAGAAAAATATTGGAAAAAATTAACTCGGCCACAAGTGAATTCTCAGACGGGAATCGAACCCGCGACCTTTGGAAATCAGGTCCAATGCACTAACCGCTGAGCTACCGAGACTTACTTCTGTGTTTTCGACTACGAAAACGTTGTTTTTTCCTCGAATACCGCAGTTGGTATCGGACGGCGAAGATTTATATCCACACTAGCGGCCTCCCGCGGTTTCACCTCCGAAGTTCCCGTCCTCATGGGAACATCGGAATAAAAAGTAAATCAAGTAAAGTCTATGTTACTTTCCGTCCTTACTAACTCTATGCCAAAATTCAAGTCCATTGGTTGGTTAGTTAGAGCGTGAAGGAAGACAAGCAATCAAACAAGATTAATGCCTGCAGACAATACGCCTAAGTCTCGGTAGCTCAGCGGTTAGAGCATTGGACCGGATTTCCAAAGGTCGCGGGTTCGATTCCCGTCTGAGAATTCACTTGTGGCCGAGTTAATTTTTTCCAATATTTTTCTATTTAAAATTTACCATAAGTATAAAAATAGCATTGAAAAATGCAAAAATTACAAAATCATAAAGTATTAACAGCACGAAAATCCCAGATCACTTTAGTTCAATTCAATAGTTTTGATATCATACCTAGATTATATCTATTATTATATTTTATCAATAGAATAATATCGGTAAAATTCAGGTAATAATATGAGTATTGTATTGTACTGTTTTTCGAAGTATATTTTCATCAATCAAAACATTTACCTATGAATACTTTCTTAGAATAAAATTTCAATGAGCAGTAAACACAAGAAAACTATTCAGTAACAGGTAAAACGTTGAGATGAAGCTATTATCAATATATATACTCAATGCCAGAAACAAAAACTAATCAAAAATCCGTAAAATAAGCAAGCAAACAAATATATCACGCAAGACGTTTGAGAAAGCTGGCAAAAGTATTGTGAGCGTCAAAGACCTATATCCAGATAGACAAAAAGAGCGCTTCAAACTGTATAAGAACCTAGCGTGTAGACTATTTTGTACCTACGATGACGTCAAGAGCGAGATTTAGTGGTGTCTAAATGTTATTGACGAGCTCATGCAAGAAAGCACTGCACAATTAACCATTTCCGTTTCTGAGTGACGCGTGTTTTCATGGCATTGGTTGTCGGCAACACAGACCAACATTGCATTTTTAATTTTGTAGTGGTAACACTATCTTCTTCCTTTTTTTGCTGCGAACAAAAATGCGTGTTGTGTATGTGCTCTTTAAATTAAATAAATACTAATTATTAGTGAAACGGTGTTTAAGTGCATTAGTCCAAATCAACGCAACTCTATGAATGCTACAATGGTCTCAAACGGACTGACTTATGTCGTAAAACTTGGCCGTGGATCAAACTTTTGACACGCAAGGTAGTAAGCGTATTGTCTAGCAGGCATTAATCTTGTTTGATTGTTTGCCTTCCTTCACGCTCTAACTAACCAACCAATGGACTTGAATTTTGGCATAGAGTTAGTAAGGACGGAAAGTAACATAGACTTTACTTGATTTACTTTTTATTCCGATGTTCCCATGAGGACGGGAACTACGGAGGTGAAACCGCGGGAGGCCGCTAGTGTGGATATAAATCTTCGCCGTCCGATACCAACTGCGGTATTCGAGGAAAAAAACAACTTTTTCGTAGTCGAAAACACAGAAGTATATTAATATCAATGAGAGGTAAAATGTTAAGCTAGAGCTGAGCCTAATACATTACTATCCCGTAACAATAGTAAAATCAATACTATACCCAATACCAGAAACAAAATCTAAACATTATTCCGTAAAATCAGCAAGCAAATGGTCTCCAAGTCTCCTCTACCAAGCAAAACGTCGGAGAAAGCGAGTAAAAATATAGTGAGCGTATTGTCTACTGGGCATTATGTGGATATAAATCTTGGCCGTCCGATACCGACGCTGCGGTATTCGGGGAAAAAACTACTTATTTGAAAACACAAGGCGGCTGGTAATCTTTTAACGGCCAGATTTGGATACCTATGAATAAAAGTACCCTAAGGGGCTTATCGGCATTGCGTTTCGGGACCGGTATTAAAGTATTTTTGGATATGTTTGAGTCAATTTGTAGAGTGCGAAAGGTTTCTTCGTGAATTTGTTTTTTCTTTTTTTTTTACTTTTTTAGGGTTTTTAAGCGACCTTATTTTCAGACAAGCAGCCACTCGTCGCGATTTGAAAACCAAACGACCGACCGATTCGACATTTTTGAGAGTCAAAAATATGTATTAAAAGCTCACTGAAAACAATCATCGACATTATAGGATTATCAAAGTTAAAGTTAGTTCAACCGCCTCTGTGGTCTAGTGGTACAACCACCGGCATCAGACCCAGGGGTCCTGGGTTCAATTCCCAGCGGGGGTACATATTGTATTTGGTTTGGTTGGAGGTAGGACTTGTTGTAAGTCCGTCTGGCTAGCTACCACCATCTTATCTAAGTCTGACGCACTAACAACAATGTTTTCAGCATTGTCGTGTTCCGGCAGTTAGAGATAAGATAGCCAGTTCCTCAGTGATTGAGGATTCCGAGAGAGGCTCGCTTCCATCTTTAGCGTTATCAATACTTAATATCAGGTATGATGAAGGCTAAGAGTCACCCCGTCATACATAAAAAAAAGTTAATTGAAACTAAATGATTCTGACAGTAGTAGAAATTTTACTAACATTTTTACTAAAGAAATTAAGGATATAAAAATGTCAAATTCGACATAATTTCAGTGAAACCCTGTCGTTTAGACATTTTTCCACGAGCGACGTTTTCGACGACGACACAGCAGTCGCGTCAGTAGTTCACACGCACTATGACTGTGCCCGCTTTTAATCGTCAAAAGTCAAAGTCAAAAGTATTTATTTGCAGATAATAGGTACACAAGATGTTATTTAAGGTTAGACACACTATTCAGTTAATAAACATTAACAACGTCGGCCACTTCTTGAAAGAAAGAGACGTGTTAATTGATTTTACTCGAACATATTTAACTCCAGTTTGAGCAGACCATGAACAAAATGAACAAATAATTTCATTCTAGCTAGGTACGAGTATATCGCCTTAATTATAATTACTTAAATGGGAAATGCCATCCTCTCTAATAGTCAAACAGAAAGGGTCACGAGAAATCATTCCAAAATATTGTTGTATGAATTTTCCAAACAACAAACGTTAAAGCCATTGAAACTACGAAGACTTTCGAAGTACACGGTCCAATTTACCGAATAGCGGAGTTTCTCGTCCTCGAAACTTGAGGGTCGCTCACGGAATGTGTAATAGAGGACTCACTTTTGACGAACAACTTATCTGCACGTATATTGTTAGTGGGATATGATTTTAAGGGTCGGTTTCACCACCTACAGATATGTTCTGAATAGCTTATCTGGCAGATTATTTAGCATAATTAATTTTTATATTGCAACTTCAATATGCCAGTTAAGATATCTAGCGGGCACGGAATAGGATTCGAATTCGTTGGTTAGTGTTTTTCTATTCTGAAGTGATTGACAGTGACAATTTTCGGGACCGCTTTCGGGAACGTTACCGACGGCTTGTGATAAGGCGGTAGCACCTATCTGTTGGATGTGAAACCGGCCCTACATGTCGAATGGAAGTAGTCACTTGTTTTTTGTGGTTTTCTAGAACGACGGAGACGTCACATAGCGGCTCTAATATCGTTATTATATTACCTACATTACCAGCTCTTACTGACCTACCGACCGATTGTTTTATTTAAAAGTTCAGTTAAATGAGAAGTAAATGAAGTAAATACTTCAAAATTTGTTTTTTAGGGTTCCGTACCTCAAAAGGAAAAAACGGAACCCTTCAAAATTCAAAAAAATCAAAATTTCTAAATTCAATAACATTTATTCAGTCTAGGCTGTTACAAGCACTTAGGAACGTCAAAGAAGCTACGCCATCGGTTCACAAACCCTACGGCGGGAGACCTTGTAACGAGAAGAACCGGCAAGAAACTCGTCAAGGGCTATTTTTTCTCCCTGTTTTATTTCATACAGAGTCGTCAAATAGGATCCTTATAGGATCACTTCGTTGTCCGTCCGTCTGTCAAGACCGTTTTTCTCAGGAACGCGTGGAGGTATCAAACTGAAATTTATATCTAATACTTAGGTCTACCTGTCCCTTGGAGCTGTGAAAAAATCAAACTTCTAAGCCAAAGCAATCAAAAGATACAGCCGTTTATGCCGCAAATTTTCGAAACTCGCGGGAATCATAACCTACAGGGTACTTTCCGTGAACTTAGAATCTTGAAATTTGATACAAAGTAACGCGTTACGGAACCCTCGGTGCACGAGTCCGACTCAGACTTGGCCGGTTTTTTTTATTCATGAAACCATAGTAATGAATAAGAAAATTCTTACATTTGATATGTAGTAGAACAATGTAGTATACAAATAGTACTTATAACAAATAATATTAAAATCCAAAACATAATTAAAAATGTCTTTTGGTTTATGAGCACTTGTTAATATAAAATAATTCCCATTTTAAACAAAAAGATAAAAAGACAAATTGCATTCCAGAGAAATCCACCCGTGATAACGATCCTCACAATCAGCCGTTGTCTGATCGTCATCCTTCCATTCACAAATGACATTCGAAAGGAATCTTTTAAAGCCTTTTTAGCAACAAAACTCGCTTTTAAATTAATGAGGAAATCCTTCAAGCTTGCCCTGCCTCAAGCGCCGTGATTATCAACAGAAGAAGAAGAAAAAAAAACAATTAAGTGTGTTCCGTTTCTACGAGAATGTTTAAGCTTTCTGTTTTAATTAAAAATAGCGGTTATTTCTTCCATTAACGCCCATTCGAAACAAAATTTCCCGATGCTGAACAGTTTAATTTTTCCTTTCTTTATGTTAATGATCTGTTTCTCCGTAAATGTATGCCAAGGTTGACTTTATTGTGAAATATAATTATGATTGCTCGAGTTTCTCGCGCTTTCAAGGACGTAAAGGGGAAATCCTCTTAGCAAAAATGTACTGTAGGCATTTTAGCCCTCCGTGTTTGCATTTGCTTAGCAAAATTGATATTTATTAAAAGGTCTTAAGACTCCTTGGTTACGTACGCTCGGTGAAATGTGTTGACATATTTTTGGCGAATAACGATGTGCTAAGATGTTAATGCTTCTATCAAATTTTTTCATTGAATATACTTGAGTACTTAAAAAATTTGCTATACCTAGCATTAAATCATAATTATAGACGGCAATTTTTTTTGAAGTGAAGTTTCTTTAGAGGCGTTGTACACATCAGAGTTTTAAATTTTTGGGATGGTTAAAAAATGTTAAAGTCGCGTCAGGACACGTGGCCTGATCGAAAATTCGTAAGACGGAGGGAGAGTAGACCTCCAGCGCGGCGTTGGAGAAGAAGTAATATTCCCTCCCCTCTCTTTCTACCGCGCGGCTAAAATGTATGCCTGGTCCTGCTGTTTCACTTCTGCCCGCACTCCCGGGGTGCAACCCGTTGTTTTTTTTTTACTCACTGTAGTGTCATACGTATTATGATTTCTTCTCAAACACAACAATGTAATGTAAGTATATTATTTAAAATATTAAGTTAGTTTTTGTATTTTTTTAAATAATACCTTTAAAATATTTGTAGTAAATTATTTTGTACCAACAACTGTTAGATAAATTCCTTACGCTTTGTAGAAAGTGAAACATGTTTTTCGCGAAAAGGTGAAGACTGACACGTGATAATATTATGTTTGATACTTTGTTGCTATACGTTTGTATTTGATATATAAATAAAAAAGTTATATATAATTAACCAGTAACAGGCAAAGCCCAAGCATTATTATACAATTATACCATTATTGAAAACGCAATACGGCATATTGGTCGTTGGTAATTGCTTCTGATCGTAATCTATTGACAAATTAAGGGCAGTTACTATTTTAGTACCTTTTCTGAAGCGTTTTATGTAAAATAATAACTTTATCGTCTGACTATTTTATCGTCTTTGTAGAAACATTTTCACATTATTTGAACCAGCGACAGTTCGTTACTGCGTGTGCGTTTTTAATAAAAAATAAATAAATCTAGGTGTGGTGAAAAGAAATAATTTTAAAAATCGACGATTGGATTATTTAATTTTTAGCAAAACATTGCAATCAATTTAAAGGTCCATAAGTATATAAACGAAATTTATTTAAGGTGCCTAAAAAGAATAAGAGTTTGTTCTAAAAAGATAGACCTAGTAATCGTCTTAACCCTTATTATCTTATTTAAAAAGCTAAATCGATCGCTTAAAAATTAACAAGTAGGTACATTTTAATTCTTAAACCTCAAAAACCCAAAACTTGACAAAAGTTTCAATTATACTTTCAACTAAACTTTTGAAGCATAACAAACTTTTCTTATTGAAACTTTAATACTTAAGTACTAGAAATTAATTCTTAGTTAATGTCGCCTGTCCGAGCAAGACCCGTATGAGCGATGTGAGGAATTTTTCTAGTATTAAAATTTATATTTATAAAATGCAAAAATGAAAAAAAATTACTATTTGTTTGTTGTTTATAATATAACACTAATGGCATCGGATATTTTCTAAGCTTTAACATTGAAATTCGCACTCTGCTAAATATAGTTTTCGTTTATACGACGCGAAAAGTCAAACCAACGACCTCGGCCGCAGTGGGTAGGATCAGAACCACTGAGCTAACAGACCCGTGGACAAAAAGAATGAAATTTAATATGTTGTAAGGTCAAAAGGCTTACGAAGCTTGGATTCAAGCCGATGCGGGAGCCAATTAGAATAATTTATGGGAACCCGCTGCTCATAAAAGGCTAGTGACATGGTTTTATTAGCAGTAACTGATGCTAGGGCTCGCGTTCTTAACGTTTTAATGGCTTAGTTTATGAATGCCACAAATTTTGTTCGTCTATCATAAACTAAATATATGAAAAAGGTTTGTGGTGAATTTTATTACCAAACTTCTTATATATATTTTTTCTTTTTATTATGTCGTTTTAAGTATCTCTGTTCGTACGCTCGGCATGCGTTTGTGACAATCTAGCAGCTTTCGCATTGTCCGGTCACGAGATGGGACAAAAACTTATTATTTCTAGCTCCACCGTGCTTCGAAAAAAACGATTCTATTATTTTTTGCTTATCTATTCATAATAAATGGCAGTGGACAAGCAGTGGGGACACTTAGATGGTTGTTGATGATGATAATAGCGTTCGTGTGATGCAATATTATTGGGCAGTCACCGATTTGCCTTGCTGCAAAATAAATAAGGTACAATTTAATAATTATTACATATACTTCAAAAAATTATTATATTAATTATTTTATACTTCAAAAAAGAGCTGTGCGCGCCATTTACAACCTTCGACAGAGAGATTCTCTTAAAGAATTGTTTAAAGAGATTAATATACTAACTTTGGCGGGACAATACATTTATGATAATATAGTATATGTAAGGAAACATCACGATTTATTTATTAAGCATAGCGATGTTCATAATTTTAATACTAGAAACAAGAATAAGCTTGCCGTTCCAAGATTTCGACTTGAAAAATGCAGTCGCTCGTTTTTGGGGAAAGGCATAGCCTTTTTTAATAAAGTTCCACAACAAGTGATTTAGCTGCCTTTGCATAAATTTAAAATACATGTTAAAAAAACGCTCTTAAGCAAAGGTTATTACAAGGTAGAAGATTATTTGAAAGACCAAAATGCATGGAAGTGATACTAACACAAAACATGACTATTGTAATTGTATAAAAGGAAAATATTCTAATAACTGAGTATAAGAAAAATTTCCTCTTATATTAAATATGTTTCAAGATTGTAGATTTGTGTTTGGCAACGACATGTTCCTTTGTAAATGTTGTTGCTTCTGTTAAAGCTGATAAGTTTCTTGCGGCCGTTCTTCTTATCAGTTAAAAGATGTCCTGAAAGGCTGGTAGGAAAAAAAAATTGGACGATTCGAAAGCACTTATATATAAGTCTATTTGAATAAAAATCTTTGACTTTGACTTTGACTTTGATAACAAAGTTCGTTATTGTTGTCAATTTTACAAAAAAAGATTATCCGTGTTAAGACTAAATAAAGTCTTACTATACGTACCCCGGAAGCGTGGAGCAGGGACGTGGTCTCTTCGTTTTTCAAGAAAGGAGATAAAATGCTTCTCAAATACTATAGACCAATAACGCTTCTGAGACACGCCTTCAAGTTGTTTTCGAAAGTCCACACGAATCGTCTTGCCGTAAGATTTGACGCCTTCCAGCCACCGGAAAAGTCGCAAAGGCTATAATAGCGTAGACCATATACTCACAGTAAGGCAGGTTATGCAGAAGTCCGAGGAGTATAACCAGCCATTGTGTTTAGCATTTGTGGAAGGCCTTCGACTCCGTCAAAAACTTGGCTGTTCTGGACCCTTTGCATCCGTCCAAGTACAAAAACATCAGACCAGACCTATCCAGCAGCTCAGAGGCGTGAGACAGGGAGATGTCATATCTCCGAAACTGTTCACCAACGCACTGGAGGATAACTTTAAAGCACTGGAGTGGAACGGTCTGGCCATCAACGTCAACGGCGAATATCTCACGGACCTCCGGTTTGCCGACGATATCATTTTGATCGAAATCACTGCAGGATCTGCAAAAAACGCTGCATTAACGCTGCATCTCGAAGAATCGGTCTGGGTATAAACTTGGAGGAAATCAAGCTCATGTTCAATGAACATCTCGCCCCAGAGCCGATTTCTGTCGAAGGTACAACCCTTGAAGTTGTCCAGGAGTCAGTCTACCGCGGGCAATCAGTGCAGTTGGGTAGTGACAACTACGAGCGGGAAATCACCAGAAGGGTGCAGCTAGGTTGGGCAGCATTTGGGAAGCTGCGTCATATCTTTTCGTCACTACTACTACGAAGAGCAGGGTCTTTGATCAATGTATCCTACCAGTCATGGCCAAAGGAGGTGGCTCATGACGGAAGGTGGATCATGACGGTGACACTGGCCCACAAATTACACGTCGCTCAGCGAGATATGGAAAGGTCGATGCTGGGGATCTCGTTAAGGGATAAACTCCGAAATGAGGTCATCCGGCAGAATACCAAAGTCACGGATATTGTCCATCAATGTACCAAGCTGAAGTGGCAATGGGCTAGTCACATCAGTCGTAGAACCGAAGAGCGTTGGAGCAGACGGGTTCTCGAAAGGAGACCATGGAAACCACGTCTCGGCAAACGTAGTGTAGCCCCCCCTGCTAGATGGACCGACGACCTGAGAGAGGATGAGGGTAGTGGCTAGATGAAAAAGGCGGGAGATTGTGTCTTGTGACGCACCTTGGGGGAGGCTTACGTCCAGCAGTGGACTGCTATAGGGTGAATGATGATGATAATGATGAAAGTCTTACTAATTTTCAACAAGGTGCATCGTTTGTTTTACATTACATATCAAAAAGATTTAAACTTGTGTCGACCAATATTTTCAGTAGTGCAATATGATGTGTCTTCTTTTACTCTAAAGCAAATGCAGAGAGGGAGGGACAAACTTGTAAAAAGCGAAGGATTTTTTACTTCGAAAATAGTTAGCTTCTAATGGATATGCAAGTTATATAAATTAGAAGCTAACTATTTTCGAAGCAAAAAATCCCGTTTGTCCCGCGCTTATTATTTTACTGTCACCAAAACCGGCTTTATTCTATCTACTGTTGAAGTTTCATTCAGTTGGAGTTAACAGTCCACTATATTTTGCTATATCTGACAAAATCAGAGCGGCGCTGTGCTATTTACGGTAGTTCCAGTTGCAATAACGAAGCAATGGCACCGTCACAAAAGAAAAAGACAAAATACGGTCGTTTCAAATATTTGTTTCGATTGCGAATGGCTTTTGTTACAAATGGCACTTCTATTGTTGTTCTTTTATGTTCATCCGACCAGATTGTACAGCTTGTTATCAGTGTACCTGAATTGTGTAAGAGGGAAGTTTTAATGAACCCTATTATTTTACTAGTATACTAGTAGGGTGCTACTAGCCTTTGAAGGCCTTATAGGCCTTAAAGGCCTTAGAGCCTTTCAAGCTGCCTATATATAATATGCTAATAGATGATGGTAAGCCTGCTGGTGTTAGCACGAGCCGGCTTACCGTCATCTATTTGCAACCATCATGTCATAAAAACTTTTTGTTTGCGTTTTGAATTGAAGTTTTTTATTGAAGTTGTCACATTTTGGAGGCGATGTTTAAACGAAGACGTCGCAAAACTTCCGTCAAAAACAAGCTTACCTACTCTATGAGATTCGTAGTACGAAATAGCTTGGTAAGATTGAAACAATATTGCGCTAATCCTCATACGATAAGAGAGAGAGACTAGACATTGTGCTTCATCAAACTATGCGGGTGAAACCTCGAGGAACCTTTAGTAAATAATAGTGATTTAATATTACATTCATACCAATCCCCTAGCAAGAGTGGTTTAATTTTTATTCATACATGCTTAGAAAATTTCCAGACCACTACAGGACCTTGTCTAACACACAAATAATTATTTTGCGTCGGAATCGGACCTGTATTCCTGCATCTTAAGAGCAGGAAGTGTGAATTAATTAAATATGAATAACAAGATGTCTTTTCCTGACTAGGTACAAATTACACCATAATTTAATATACTTATTTTTTAATTTTGCATTTAACAATGCTATTTTTATGTGATAAATATTAAGCAAGAAAATATACAAAAAAATGCAGCTTGTCTCATGTCGCTCTGACGGGATTTGAACCCGCATCCTTGGGAATCCGGCCCAATGCACTAACCAATTATGCTACAGAGACCTATGAGGACACGTCGATTTTTTCCAGTATATTCACCTTTCTACGGTGTTGGCCACCGTCGATTCATCAATGGGAGAATTATTATTCTCACAACTCACTCTTAGAGCGACATGAGACAAGTTGCTTTTTTCTAGTATATTTTCTCGTTTAATAATTATTTCTATGTATTTGCTACATAGTTCACCATAAGCAGGCCAAGCGAGCCTCTTTTCACTTAGCTTCGTTAATTTATTGTTAATATAAGTAATAATGGCAAGCGACAACGACTAACTTTATGGGCACTCAAAGGAATTCCTGAAAAATACTTACGCTCGAGTAGAGCTCGCATCGAGCGGCTTTTCGTTCGCCATTTTGATTGTTGCATGCTCACTTTATGACACGTAACATTATATTCTAGCCGTTTGTGAATCTACGCGATCGCTACGCTTCATCTTTCTGTCGTATCCGTATAGACCTTATATCCTCCGTATAGACAGGTAAATTACCTACCATGTGCGTTAAGAAGTTTAAATAAATCCTTTTTAGGGTTCTGAACCTTTAAAAAAAAATGGAACCCCTATAGGATCACTTTGTTGTCCGTATGTCCGTCCGTCCGTCCCTCCTTCCGTCGTCGTTTATCTCGAGAGCGAATAGAGGTATCGAAATGAAATTAAAACCATATCGATACCTTGGGGCTCAAAGGGCGTAACCACCAAAACACGACTTTTCAGGAGAGCCAAAAAACTAAAATTTAAATTTTGTATTTATCACAACTTTGTTGTTATTGATCCTATAAATATGATTCTTACACCAAAAGTCGTTAATTTTTGATGTGCATAATGTTAAAACATAACATTTTAAGAAATATTTGTAATTAAAAAGTTAGCTGGTGAATACGCCCCACAAAATCCAACATGAATGTCTTTTATGCCCCATAAAATGACTGCTGCGTTAGTAACGCTGTCTTTTATGCCCCATAAAATGAGTGCTGCGTTAGTAACGCAGAGTGTAACCACCAACTTTCAAAATGAAAACTGTAGTTTTTATCGATCTGTTATTAGTTATTCAACTTTTTGGGTTTATATTACAATACTTACAACTGTTTTTAGTAAAATAGGTCAATTTGGCAACCCTTAGTCCATCAGAGGCTTGTATTCTATTCTGATATTTATAAGTAGGGAAGTTTTTTTTTACTTTTGGAATAACAAAATAAATTAAGTATTTTATAGTTAGTTACTAGAAGGAAGATAAGAGTAAAAGTCTACTATTGCAAAACAATCTTGATTGATGGCTAGTTCTGACGAAGGTAATAAATATTAAGACAAATTTATTGGAACTACAAATTATTTTTTATGATTATTTTTAACAATTTGCTACACAACCAGTAAGGTTTAACTAACCTTAAGCTACAAAATTTGCAAAGCTTCACAGCTTTGTCAAATGTTAGGCACATTAAAGCAATGATTGTGGCTTTAAAATTAAACCTAGTTTTGGAGGCCCTTAACATGGGTTATAACTAAACTTTTTAAGAGGAATGTGTAGCAAACGGTCTCCATACAAACGGCGATAACGTTTCCACCCTCTAAACCTTAACATACAACAATAAATTATGATGAAATATATTAAATATATTCTTTATGGCTTTAAGTCGTACAGATATACGCCCTACATTTTCATTTGAGATTGTCGTTTACGCCCAGTACTTTGATGATGCCTAATAATTATTGCTTTTACGTCCAAAAATACAAAAAAATCTGCATTACCAGCCTTGAAATTTGGGGTCGTATTCACCATTGTTTTCCGAATTTGAGAACTTTAAAAATACATTTCGATAGCGCAGAAAAAACTGAATAAGATGGCATTTAAAACTCGTTTTGACCAAAATGGTGGTTACGCCCTTTGAGCCCCAAGGTATCCATATATTCAGGTCAACACTCTGTTGAAGGGGCAAAAAAATCCCACCAAAATCATTCTGTAAAAACTAGCCAAGTCTCGATGGAGCTGCTTGTTTATCTCTAAAAAGTAATGAAATCTAGGCAAAGTCGTGCCAAGTGCCAAGTGTAAGGTTCCTTACTGCGATTTCTTTATTATTATAGTTAAAATTGTGTGACTTGGCCGTTGAACATTCTTTATACGTTAGTGGGTATAAGTCAATTTTGTTTACACGTAATGTTATATCTGTTGTAAGTTTGTTTGTTATGCGAGATAATAGCCCATACTGGCATTAGTAATTGGACGCTAGTGTCTCATTTTAGGCTGTTGTTGATTGTGCAACTCATGCATTCAGCATTGACAAAGCTGACTTCTGATATCTTTTTCGAGCGTCAAATCGACCACCGATCTATCATAAAATAGACGTACTGACGGACTTCTATCAATAATTTTTATACTGTTTGTTTCAGGCTCGCCTATACATAAGTATTATTGAAATACGCAGCTTTATCAAGCCTACAATTGACTGGTTATTGAATCAACGTATAAAGAATGTTCAACGGCCAAGTCACACAACATTAACTATAATAATAAATAAATCGCAGTAAGGAACCTTACACTTGGCACTTGGCACGACTTTGCCTAGATTTCGTTACTTTTTAGAGATAAACAAGCAGCTCCATCGAGACGGCTAGTTTTTTACAGAATGTTTTTGGTGGGATTTCACTTCTTTTTGTCGAAACGTGGGCATATTGATTTATTTTATTAGTTTTTCTTATTCGACAGTTTTTTTGTTTTTGGAGTAGTTTTTTTATTAATACAAATCTTTCTTTTCTTTTTTTCCGGTTCTGATTCTTGCACAGTAGCAACAGTTTTTCGTATTGCCCATTCGCGTTCATTATTTATTCTTTTAGATGGTTTAATTTCTGAAAGATCGGCACGGTATTTACGCCTAAGCCGGTTGTATTCGGTGATCGCTGAAGCTTGAGCTTTTATACTCTTGAAGTCAACATTTATGAGGTGCACCCCATGAAGATTGGTTACTCGTGAACGCGCCACGTAGGCTTGGCCACAAGAGAATATGGAGGTGCCGTAAGCGCGTTTTAAAATACAGTCAGCGCCATCTAGTTACGTTAGCACAGCCACTCTTAGTCCAATGCATTATATTGAGCGAAATTAATATTTTAGTGTAATTTGTTTATTTAATTTGTGTAATGTTCGAGTAGAATAAAGTTTTATGATTTTGTAATTTTTGCATTTTTCAATGCTATTTTTATACTTATGGTAAATTTTAAATAGAAAAATATTGGAAAAAATTAACTCGGCCACAAGTGAATTCTCAGACGGGAATCGAACCCGCGACCTTTGGAAATCATTGCAGCATGGAGAGCATTGGACCGGATTTCCAAAGGTCGCGGGTTCGATTCCCGTCTGAGAATTCACTTGTGGCCGAGTTAATTTTTTCCAATATTTTTCTATTTAAAATTTACCATAGAATAAAGTTAATCGTTCGACTATTTCTTCTTGTAAACTTGTAAGTATTGTAAGTATAAGTATAAAAGCCAGTCTAGTCTTATCCAGAGTTTTCCTTTAATTTTATTTATATGCGTATTAAAAGCAGAAGAGGAGGCTTTCGCCCAGCAGTGGGACGCTATAGGCTAGATTAAATTAGAAGATGTGTCCCACTACGCTGAATTTTTGCAATGACAGTCGATTTTTTTATGTACCAATAGTAGAAGGGGGCATTACCATATCTCTAATACAGCTGAGACCAGCTGAGGGTTCTTCATCAGATACTTCAGACCTTCGATTTTTAACATCAAATGAAGCGGCCCACCAAGTTAAATATTTTTTGTAAAGGCGGTATGTCGATCTCTAATAGTTTGGTTGGGCTCTTGTGTTTTCTAATCAAGGTCACCAGTTACTCCAGATCTTCGGTTATCCTAGTTTTTATAGTTTTCCTTTTATGTGGCCATTAAGCCCTAACTCTGTACCAAATGTCAGCTCTCTGAGTTTATGGGAAGTACTAGTTCTATTCTGATGATCATGAGTGAGTGAGTGAGTGTCATATATGCGAAACTTTGCTTTCGCTTAACTTCGGAACTAAATTACCTACAGACTTGAAATTTTGGATTTTTTGTATGTGATTATAGCTTACTGGATGGCGAAAATTTCTGCGTTCTGGTCTTATCCAGAGGTTCTCAAATAGGGGCCTGAAAATGCGGCGAAATGGTTCCAGTAAAGGATGGTACGGCAGTGTTTGCTTCGCGCTCGACTTGGCAGGGGCACTGCCGTGCCCCCAGATAGTATTATGTACCTAGGGAGCAGTGGCGAGGGGTCAAAATATGGCAAAGGTAAGCCGGACCCAAAATTTCTCCAAAAATTATCTCATTTTAATGCGGATCAGTGGGATAGGATTTCTAAAAGGGAAGTAGATGGGAATCGGTATGTATGGACCCTTCACCACTGCTGGGTAGGTACTGTGGAGTTCGTATGTCTCCACAATACATGGAAGCCGCTACACCGTCGTTGCTTTCTGGTTTTGTTTATAATAAAGTTAAGAAAGTGAGGCCCGTCGTAGGTATTTATGGACGATCGCCTTGTAATATAAAATATTTATAAATAGTAAAATTATGTACATAATTGATGAAATATAAAAACAGTATCGAGTTAAACATCGTTTTAATTATAAAAGAGCACGTCCCCGTTATATTGGTGGAGGCGCCGGGTAAATTTGTGCGGCACCCTCGGTAGGCGATTCCGATTCGCGCTGGTCCGGTTTTTTCGTTTGCTGTAGCTATTTTTTTTTGTTTTTATTCTCACGCGCTTTTTAGTACTATTTAAACATTTTCGTTGAATTACGGCTATTAATTTATTAACTGTAATGTCTGACCAGTTAGTAAATATCTAAACGTATTCGGGCGAAATAAGTAAATCAACTTTTTGAAGGTAGACTTAAAAGTAGGTAGTTGTCCCTTGGGAAAAATTAAGTCGGGGGTTTTTATAGTAGATTGTTTACCAAGGGCTGTATGACACACATAACAGTCGAGTGTTTTGGCGCCCGAACGAAGTGAGGGCGCCGATAGTTCGAGACTTATGGGTCCATACACCCGAAGTAAACACTCTACTTTTCATTTTGAATATGAGAAAAGTAAAAACAAACAGAATATTCTAAAAAAATATTTAATAAGAAAAATGTTACAAAATTATTTTATAATGTAGCAAAGTAAGCTGTATAGGCTTCTGTGCCTTTGCCTACATACCTTTGGTAAATAAAAGTCCAAAGAGATTACAGATATCGATTTGACATGACACGCCCTATTCTTTTTTCAAATTTATTACAGCCCTAGGGCCGCCACATATCGCTTTCAACCCGCATTTTAGGCAAGTTATGAGTTACTTTCAGAATATGAGACATGAAAAATTATTTTATCTTAATTCAATTACGTTTTAAAGGTCTCGTAGGCTTTTATTTAAACCTTAACAGACGTAACATTTGAACAAGTTAAAACGACGATTGTTGATGTTCCAACTCGAATAATGCAATGGAGAGCAGTACCAGAATATTTGAACAAAGTCTCGGTCTCAGACCAAGTTGGCAGTGTAAGTAACGAGTTCCCAGCCAGGTGAGGTGAAGTTTGTATTGCATTCAAATCAGTTACACAAGAAATTGGACATATTGAACTATTGTATGCTTCCCAAAACGTTGTGGTAATACAATGTGCGACAGTTAAGCCAACTAAATTACAAGACAATTTGACGTTTTCAAAATGAAAGACATTTATACTTTTGAATGACTTTGGCCTTTTTGATGACTTATTAAAGAAGGTATGTAAATTTTAGCAATAAATGTTTGACGACCTGTTTGGCGCAGGGGTAGTAAACCCGCCTTCTACGCCAGAGGTCCCGGGTTCGATCCCCGGACAAGACAAATATTTGTGAGCATGAACATGTCTATTTGTCTTGGTCTGGGTGTTTAATATGTATATTATGTATGTATTTACAAAAAAAAAGTATATAAAATGTATATAAGTATGTTTATGTCTAACGTGGGCTAGATAATTGGTGTAAAACAAAATGTTATTTTAATTTTAGTTTCCGAAAAACCTTATGAGATAAACAAGAAATTTGACATAATTGGCTTAGAAATTCCCAAAACGTTAAGGTAATAACTTACCATTTTACTTCAAACCAAACTACAATTTAACCAAAATAAATGACTAAATACTTTAAATGACTTTGACCGTTTTAGAACTCCACTTTAACATAAGGTCATGGTTGGTATTTTTAATATTCAACACTAATTTTAACCTAATGGTAAAGTTATATTATAAGCCAGAGATTGATTTACGTTCTACTGTACAGTAATCAGTGTGGGCCATACCATGAGTTTTTCATTCCCGTTTACTGTACGTATTGGAGACCTTTATGAGAATCTGTATTTCTGCTACTGCCCACTAGAGGCGCTGTACCGATTCGCATACAAAAAGTCTTCCGTTTATTTAACAAACAAATACCTAATTGAAAAAACAAATACCTAATTGACCTTGTTAAAAAACAAACACCTAATTGACTGTACCTCAGTTTTTCACGTCGGGCAAGCGTCAGGCTAGACGCTAGAATTTTATGATACATCCGGCTCCGACGAGGCAAGCTATATACAAACAAACACAAACGCACAAACAAACGCAAGACACAAATTTTAAAAGTGATGCCACTTTTACGCGCAATTGGCTGTCAAAAGTTTTCATTTTTTTTTCTAAAACGTCCCGTTTCCGTGCCTTGAGAGTGGCAAAGAAGTGGAACACTCTGCCTTTCATTCGTTTATTTATATGGCTATACTATTATATGTTGTATATTAATATCTAATGTATATTATTTATATTTTTTAATTTTGTGTATGTATATGTAGTTATTTATTATATTATTATTATTTTTTCTCTATTTTTAGAACGTCAGACGTAGCATCCTGGCAGAATAACAGCGTTTCTGTGTTTCATTCCTCCCATCTGAGAATGGCACAGAAGCAAAATGCTGAGCCAGGATATTTATTGGCCCCACATCTGCATATTCCATAAGTTATAGTTTGTAAGATTTGACTTTAAGATTTTTTATTTTTTATTCTATAGTGTGTGTGTGTGCCAATAAATGTTTTTTCTTTCTTTCTTTTCTTTCTTATTTTACAGTAAACGGAAAGAAAAAGTCATGGTAGAGCGGCAGGACCACAAAATCATACAATGCATGGATTATTAATGATGTCATAAATATTGTTAAAGTAAAAGAATCATGAATAAGAAAAATATATAACATAATAACTTATCTTTACTATTTGGTTGAAAGCAACAAAGAGGAAGCGTTTATTTACAAAATAATGCGGATTGCGATAAAACGAAAATACCATTTCGGCATACAAATCGTTTATCCGATAAATTGGCTTCACAGAACAGTTGATATTCCGATGTTCCGACTTCTGTAACGGGTCGAGTAGCAACGTCATTTATTTCATTATTTTTATCTTTTGTTCTTGAAAGCGATTCGTAATAGGACTGTTGTCACATGTGCTACTTTGGGACGTTGAATTGAAACTCATTCGTTACTGTTATTTATATGTTGAAAGGGAAATTAAATTTTCTTGTGAGGTACTAATTAACAATTTGTACTCCTTCGTCGTCTCAGGCACATGACACCCACTGCTAGGTATAGGCCTCCCCCAAGGATTTCCACGACGATCGGTCCTGCGCTGCCCGCATCCAGCGGCTTCCCGCGACCTCCACCAGATCGTCGGTCCACATTTGGAGAATTTCGACGGTGGTTCGCAAGTCTCGGTAGCTCAGCGGTTAGAGCATTGGACCGGATTTCCAAAGGTCGCGGGTTCGATTCCCGTCTGAGAATTCACTTGTGGCCGAGTTAATTTTTTCCAATATTTTTCTATTTAAAATTTACCATACTGTATGGTTACAGTTTTGTTTGAGAAAAACACGTGAAAACCAAGTGCCTTGTCACATGCATCGCATAACATCTTATCTAAGCCTAACGCCATAACATCAATGTTTTCAGCATTGTTGTGTTCCGGCAGTTCGAGATAAGATAGCCAGTTCCTCAGCGGCTGAGGATTCCGGGAGAGGCTCGGTTCCATCTTCAGCCTTATCAATACTTAACATCAGGTATGATGAAGTCCAAGAGTCTACCCGTCATTCATAAAAAAAATATCGCGACCGTGCCGAAACAAACTGTGAAAAGGCACTAAGAAAATTGACTGTAATTTATTTTGGAAAAATTCTGTGTACTTCCATTTTAAATCTCCTATTCCTACAAAATGATGTTGTAATTGCTTTCAAAATGTCCCTACTCCTACAATTCTTGTCCATATCTTACGGAAATCCTCGGCTGTCTTCCTTAAGCAGATTTATTCTAAAGTTGGACGAAAATGCGGTTTCTTTCAGTTTTGCCTTACTGAAACATAAATTTTATGTCCTCTTTCATCTTGTATACTTATCAGAATAAAATTACCAGAATTGTTTTAAAAATCAAGCCACATTTTTTTTATATGGTTTTAAGTCATTTTATTTGTTTGATATTAACGTAAAAAATAAATAACTATAGTTTTATTGTTTATGATTTTTTTAATGTATGCATTTTTCAGTGCTTTTATCATAAGTATTATGATAAACTAGACTTCAGCGCGTGCTACGCACGTGTACCCACTGGGGTCACTTGAGAAAAAAAGTTTTTTTTGACCTTTGACCTTGATAAGGTCAATTAAAAAAATATTCATTTTTCCGGCCGTCTACATTTTTTTGTGATTTTTGAAGCTATTAGTGAAGGCTGTAGGTGTTATACTCATGGCGCTGAAGGGAACATTAGAATGGATAAGGCCTTATATATAGAGATAAATAGAAAAATATTGGAAAAGATTAACTCGGCCACAAGAGAGTTCTTAGATGAGACTTGAACCCACGACCTTTGGGAATCCGGTCCAATGCTCTAACCACTGAGCTACCGAGACTTGCGGACAACCGTCTCGTCTCATTTCGGTAACCATAGGTGAGTTTTTTATTCTATTTTATTTTACTAACAAAATGCCAAATCCAGATTATACCATCCCAGTCAATATTATATCTCGTCGTCATCAGCACTGGTAAGACTTTTTTATTTTTTTTTATTAACGTCGGGGAGACTCTTAGCCTTTATCATACCTGATGTTAAGTTTTGATAAGGCTGAAGATGGAAGCGAGCCTCTCCCGGAATCCTCAATCTGTCTCTCAAATCTGAGGAACTGGCTATCTTATCTCTAACTGCCGGAACACAACAATGCTGAAAACATTGTTATTATGGCGTCAGACTTAGATAAGGTGGTGGTAGCTAACCAGGCAAACTTACAACGAGTCCTTCCACCAACCAAACCGAATACAATATGTGCCCCCCGCTGGGTATCGAACCCGGGACGCCTGGGTCTGATACCGGTGGTTGTACCACAAGACCACAGAGGCGGTTAAGACTGCTGGGAACTAGGACAAATTTTTAATATACTCACTGCTGGGGTCATGGCCTTCCTTATGGATGGATAAGGAGAACGGGCGATGATCCACCACGCGGGCCCAAAGCGGATTGGTGGGTTTTACCGACTGCATATGCAGCCGGGACCAACGGCTTAACGTGCCTTCTGAAGCACGGAGGAGTTGGAGAAAGTAAATTTTTGGGCACCCATCTCGTGACCGAACATTGTGAAAGTTGCTTAACCTCAACAATCGCAGGCCGAGTGCGCGAACCACTGCGTAATGGACTCCTCATACGGTATGTATATTCAATAATAAATACTATGTCTGGGCAAATACGTGCTTTGCTTTTATTATAGTGCTTTATTCCAAATACAGTTGAAATATGATGTTTTTTAAAATATCAAATGAATAAAGCTAAAAGCTAACAAGGTAAACTAATTACAGACTAAGTGAAAATACCTAGTATTTTTCACAATTACAACCTATTAAATTGCGACCTTTGAACAAATTATTATTTCCAGTTAAATGATAGTTAGAGCATTTTCCAAGTAAAATATTCTCTGATGTGGCAATTTCTGTGATTTATTAAAAACACCGATCGATACGAGTATATAGTTTTTTCTATAATTATAATTAACGACGACGCTGGAAACTCAAATATTTATGTAACCTATAAAAGTGTTTTTTTTTTTAATAATACAGTACGTTATTAAATATTTTTTACTTTGCTAGCACTTTCTTTAATGTCTCTTCTATTTATTTTGAAGTGAAAACTTTGTGCACATCAGGGTTTAAAATTGTTGGGTTAGGTAAAAAATGTTAAAGTCGCGTCAGGACACGTGACCCTGATCGAAAATTCGTAAGACCATTTACCGTTGACCTATTTCAAATTACATAAAGTCTCACACTTGAAAGATCTACCTATATTAGATAATAAAAACCATTATATAAAGATCTCTCATTACTACCAACTTTCATATTGATGCCAGGTCAGTTTTAATGGATTCACCTGCCAAATCAAGTTGGTCTCCGTCATCATCAACTTTTTATGAAGTCGTGGTCAAAATATAGTGGATTTTGATCGTTATTGCCAATGTCAAGGTCAGCAGAAGGCTTAAAACTGTAGTCAGCATTTACACAGGGTTTAGTTCCATTTCGATGCCGGCACTCCCGGAGTGCAACCCGTTGTTTTTTGTTACTAAGAACCCTTTCTTTAACATCCAGTTGGTTTCCGAATCGAGAATTTCAAGTTGAGAGCGCCTAAAGCTTAAAACAAAATGTTCATACAAGGTCATGCATGAGCAAGCTTTGACTACGATAATAATAATTAGTTTTCTTTGCTACGATTGTGTCACTATTTCTCACGAGGTTTCTAAACTCAGAAATTGACCATTATTCATTAACAAATGCGAATTTTGCAGTTTTCTATTAACGAGTTATATACAGGGTGGAAAAAATGGAGAGGAGCTACCTTAAATCCTTTAGTTAGCTCATTTTGCTGAAAGGAAACATTCCTTTATTTTTTTTAAGAAACAAAACTGCATTGAAACATTTAAATAACTACGCGTCACACACCCAGGAATCCAACCAGCTAAAATCTGTAAAAAAGAACATTCTGTTCTTTTATATTTCTGTATTATATCTATATTTTTCTGTACTATAAAAATAACATTCAAAAAGTTCAATTCTCTCAAACAAACATAGTAAATTAAATTAAAGCAAACACATGAAAACGCAACTTATAAAGTCAATGGGACGGATAGAGAACTTTTATTCTTGGCTCTTATCTTTAGAATCTAAAGGAATGTTTCCTTTCAGTAAAATGGGCTAACTAAAGGATTTAAGGTAGTTCCCCTCCAGGGCCCACAGATTTTTTCCACCCTGTTTATGTCACGGTAAATGTTAAAAGTGTGAAAATTATTAATAATAACCGGTAATTATTAATGCTGACCACGTGATTTGGTAAATGAGATTAGACATATGAAATATATCATTTTACGAAAGGTACCTCTAGGTTAGGTTACGTTAGAACTGTGACCGTAGAGCTTAAGACGCGGAAGCCGACCGTGCAGCGACAACGGCCGGCGAAGCTCCAGAGACGACTTTCTTTAACCATTAACTATAGTCATGGGTCCCCTGGACCCATCTTGCTTTTCCAAAGTAATATTTAAAGCGCTGTGTGTGCCGCAGCTCTCCCAGCATCTCAGTTCCTTAACTTGTATGGTGAGCATGCTGTAAGACAGCCGACTTTCGCTCAATTCTCTAAATGTATGTTATTGATTCGGCCGTCTATGGAGTATTGCTGGCACCTGTGGGATGGTTCTGCTAAGTATCAGCTAGAGCTTCTGGAATCGATTGAAAACCGTGCCAGGAAACTCTTTGGAAACTCAGCATTGGCCACGGCAGAACTTCAGATCCCCAGTCACCGCCGCAAAGTTGCTTATCGGTTTTTTATAGGAACACTTTGGAGAGTGTGCGAGAGAACTGCACGCCCTTGTTCACCCGTACGTCGTTGAAATCCAGCGATCCGTATCAAGCGCTTTGCTGACACATTTGTGTTCCCTGATTTCTACAACCTTGGCCTCTTCAAGGCGAGAGTGAATAGGTATTTCCTGGTCAAGCAAGCAACACCTTAGACCACACCCTGTTTGTTAAGCACGATGGTGGTTGAATGCCTAACCAGCTATTAAACAAAACCGGTCTATGGTGGAAGCCTCAAACTTGATAAGAACAAATGGAAAACATTTGTTTTTTGCCTTCCTGCTACTCTAGCGCCAAGACTGTTCATCTATGCAGCAAATACCAGAAATTTATATGCAATTTATGTTTGTAACTAGTCTCTATTGAACTAGCGTCAGAATTTTTGTTATGGAAACTATATCTTGCTTTTGAGTTTTTGCAAAACAATTTTTTTTTATGTTTATGGTATTTTTTGTTTTATTATTTTTAAACGAGATTAATATATATTTTTTTTAACGTACTTAATTTGTAACTGTGTGTATCATATATAAGTGCAAGTTAGAAATAAAAATAATGTACATGGTAAATTTAGTAAAACAATAAATAAAACATTGATAAGTTATTTTATAAAAATATAATAGATAAACTTAACGTAATTTCATAAAGAAGATCTATTATCCTGGCTTTTATTTTAATCCTACGATGTCATAGAACAGTTATTGCAGTGAAAAACACTCACTCACACACTCACACGCCCACCCACAAAACACACATACACACACACACAAACGCAAACAAACACCTAAATATTTACTCACTCTAAACACACTTGTATAGCGAAAAATGTACTTTGATGAAATTGTTATTTGACGTGTTTTAATAAGATGTCAATTAAGTTGTTGGAGAGTGAAAGTCCTGGCTGGCAAGAACTGGTGCTGGCCAGCAAGTGTCATGTTTATGCAAGACAAATGTAATCTGTCACTAGATAATTGTTTTTGTATTGTCTGTTTATACTTCACTCGAACAAGTCGAATACAAGTGTCTGAACCGAAAACTGTGTTTACGTAAATAACTTAGTAGTAAATCAGATCCAATTGCGTGCTAACACCAGCCAAATTTTATTTAAGTTATGGAAGAGTGGGGCCTCCTGGCACAAGTGTCTTTGGATACTTAAAAGGTAGCCAGTTAATTATGTAACCGTAACATATTTTGTTTACGAATACACCATTTTTCATTGTCATGTTAAGAGGCTGTAAATATAGATATTTTTGACCGACTTCATTGAATATTAATTACATTTTATCAAAAGTAACGCGAAATAATTAATAATGTGCGCTAAAAAGAATTAATTAATCACTTTTACTTATAATCATGGTAATTATTAATAATTGTTTACCGTAACATATATATATATCGATTATTCGGATAGGTTCTAAACAAATAACACAATCTCCCCCTTTACTTTAGGCACAAAGAAAAATATGCTATACTAGTACCTAGGTCTTGTTCTGAGGCAAATCTTAGCAGAAATAAACTTTGTCAAGGATTCGCAAAGAACTGACCATAACGCGTCTGGTCCCCAAACTTCCCTTACTTTTTATTGACAAAATTATCTCAACATTCAAACGCCTACGGACTTTCCACTTTAACGTTACGTGTTCTATTTGTTTTATCTATATCACAGTATAAATGGGTCTAACATATTTTGTGAGTGTGTTTAAATACTGTGTGTATATTTTGGTAAAAAGTCCGTACGCGCCTCGGTTCGGCGAGAGCTCGGCAAGAGTCTCAGTCTCGAATGCGCGGCAGTGACGTGACGACCGCACGCTGTGAAAGTTTTGTACACAGTAAGCGTGTGGTAATGGCTTATCCTTATTGTTCATTGCATACCGAGTGGCTGCAATAATAATAATTAACTCTTATCAAGAAAAAGGCTAAGACAATTTAATGTATGTACGTACAGTAAGAACTTCCCGGTTGACCAGTAGAGCTTAGGGAGCTCTATTTAAAAAAAGTAACAGTATATCAGTTACTTTTTTTTAAATAGCGTTGATATTACAAATAGTAGAACATTAATAGGTAGGTACTTTATTTTGATTAATTAATTATTTCTGTAACTTTAGTACTTTCGGAGAAAAAGTTTCCCAAAAAAACTACTGTTCCCCGATTGTACTTATCTGTATACTGTGTCTATGTTTCAACAGTCGAACGTTTGTAATAACAAGTTATAAGAGTTACTCAAACAATTTGTGAGACAGATTCTGAGAACGTTCTTGTACGTGGACTTTCAGTTTTATTATTATTGGTCACATATATATGGTTTCTTTGTTATCAAACGTTTATTTTTCTGCGTAAAAGGAATAGGCAGTCTTATTGATGGCAGTATTAGTAAATACAGGATATTTTAATATGATTTAAGATCTAGTAACTAATAAAATTATTTCACCGGAACGTTATTACTAATAATTCAACCGCCTCTCTGTGGTCTAGTGGTACAACCACCGGTACCAGACCCAGGGGTGTCGGGTTCGATTCCCAGCGGGGGTTCATATTGTATTCGGTTTGGTTGGTGGTATGACTTGTTGTAAGTCCGTTGCTAGCTACCATCATCTTATCTAAGTCTGACGCCGTAACAACAATGTTTTCAGCATTGGTTGTGTTTCAGCAGTTAAAGATTAGATAGCCAGTTCCTCAGTGATTGAGGATTGCGGGAGAGGCTCGCTTCCATCTTCAGCCTTATCAATACTTAACATCAGGTATGATGAAGGCTAAAAGTTTCCCCGTCGCTCATTAAAAAAATAGTCAACATGAATTAATATGAGAAGATATTTTATTTTTACCTTTCGTTTATTATTTACATTTAGATTTAAGATAATCCACCAAGTTTATTTACAAACATTCTTTCCGCAAGTAAAGTGGAATTAAAATTTATTTTACCTAACTAGAATTCAATTCCTAATATCGTAGTGAATATGGTTGATATAGGTACCCAAGAGTCGCACTAAGCGTTTTGAGTCGACATTCATCATCCGCACCGCTAAAGAGTGGAACTCCTTGCCTAAGTCTGTGTTTCCTGACACTTACAATTTGGGGGTCTTCAAGTCACGAGTGAATAGGTATCTTCTAGGCAAGCGCGTTACATCCTAGATCGCATCATCGCTTTCCATCAGGCAAGATAGCTGTCAAGCGCTTTACCTATCTAATAATAAAAAAAAGAAAATAAAAAAAGGAATTAAAATCACCAATAAACAAATTAACTTAAAAAATCCAAATGAACAATATTGAGAATCTCCAAAAACCAAGTGCAGAACATTGCTGAAATACGTGGTTTCCAAACATTGGATGCTTTTAGCCGAATATTTGGCCCTGTAAAATAGCTGCTCCCAAGAGCTTTAGCGAGGAAAAAATACCCCACTTCGTACCAGTTAAGTAAAGAATTCTCTCGGGATGACTTTATTCTTCGCTCGTGTGTATGTTCACTGCAAATATTTTGTCAGGTGAAAGCATAGCCTATAGCTTTATAAAGGCTGGTGCACATTAGGACGGGCCGCACCGCACCGCATCGCATAACAAAAATCCCCCTACTACTCGGAAAAGTAAGATGCTATACGGAAAAAAACGTACTTTTGGTTATAAAACTTAAGGACGGTTAGAGATGTTTCATGTTACTTTTATCTAGATTTGTAAAGTTTCAGAAACTTTATGATGTTGTCGAGGCAACCTTTTCTTTTCGAAAAGACACTTCAAAAATATGAAAATTAAATATTATTCTCAAAGGGGGTTACTTATACTATTGGAAATTGGTTTAATTAGTGGACACCAATAATATAATAATAATTTAATTTCTCTTTAATCACTATTAATTATTTACTACGGAGTGATTTAGTAGTTTCTTTCGCCTAATCTGCAAAATCGGTCTCGCTCCCCGCGCGCGTCGTTTTTACATTGCCATCATTGCTCGCTTCAGTATAGCACCTTTAAGGCTGGCGCATATTAGGGCGGACCGCACCGCATCACATCGCATAACAAAAATCCTCCTAACGATATTTAATAATAATAATAATAATAAAACACTTTATTGCACATAATAAGAACACAAAGAAAAATAAAAAACAGACAGTAAAAGGAAATACACAAAAGGCGGCCTTATTGCTAGGTAGCAATTTCTTCCAGGCAACCTTGAGTGGTAAAGAAATAAGAGGAAGAGCAGAAAAGGGGAAAAAGGGGGGGAGTGGGTGCAATTGAATATAGAACATTATAAATAATCATACTTAGAATGAATATATAAACATATAGTAGGAATGGGAAAGGAGAAAAAATGATTATATATGAGAAAGGAAATGCATTCTGACTTGATCGCTAAAAGACTTCAATGAGCGAGCTTTTCTAATACCTTCTGGAAGGGAGTTCCATAGGCGAACAGCATGCACAGAGAAGGAATAGGAGAGGAAATCAGTGGTATGGGAAGGAATATCAAGAGTTATTTGTGCAAAATAATGTGCCTAGAAGTATAGCGGCCAGGCCAGTATTTCTTTTAAAGAAGGCATTCTTTGAGTTTAATAAATACTGACAATGTTTCTCAAAGCGGTTAGACGTTAGATTGAAACAAGGCTAGCAGGGGAAGTAACGACTTTCGTGCCAGGAGGTCTACTCTCTAAGCACGAAAACCGTAGTTTCGGCCTAAGTTACGGATGTTTCCTACTCCGTATCACCTACGGATAGCTTATTATTTCGGATACCCGAACTAAGAATGAATGTATGAATACGTTTTGACATTGTCCCTACTCCCAATGTGTTTTTGCCGTTTGTTCAAAACTAGTACATCCGGAATCAATAGAGAGTAGGCTCCATCCGTAGTTTCGGGAAACTTACGGACGGAGGCCCGTATCTTAGTTGACGGGCTTAGAGAGTAGGCCTCCAGGTGCCAAATTAACCGAGTAGTACACCACTCTCGTACATTTTATATGAACTACCAGCGGTTCCACCCGCGTGGATCCCGTTCCCGTAGGAATATTGTAATAAAAAAAAGCCTATATTACTTTTCGTCCTTTCAAGTAAGGTTATGTTAAAAATCAAGTCGATTAGTTGCTTAGCTAAGGCATGAAGAAAGTATAAACAAACACACTTTCGCATTTATAATATTAGTTTTAGGATTAGGATTAGAAAGTTAGAAAGAAATAAAGAAAGGACGAAAGAAAGAAAGAAAGAAAGAAAGAAAAAAAGAAAGAAAGAAAGACAAAAAAGGAAGAAAGAAAGAACGAAAGACAGAAAGAAAGAAAGAAAGAAAGAAATAAAAAAAAGATGTTTTGGATTTGGATCATTTTAGTTAGTATTAGAATCACAGACTGCGGGCGGGCCGCATTGCGACGCGCGCACTGGAGGATCGCTTCCTAGGCGTATTTTTATGTTGCGATGTGACTAGTATGCGCGAGCCTTTAGTGTTCTTTACACGAAATTTTATTGACGTTTTCGCTTGGCTTTGAACAACCGCAATTTGATGGCGATGTTTCTATGAAAACCAGTGCTAACCTGCAAATTACGTTGTTAGTTAATTAGTTATATCATAACTGTTTAAAAGTAACTATTCACGGTGACAAGTTAATGAAGCTGTAGTAATTGAAATACTGGGAACCTTTAGATAGTGGAAAAGCTTTGTAATAAAATTATTGAATGAAAATAAGTGCTATGTTTTATAACTTTTTAATTTTGCATTTTACAATGCTATTTTATGTGATAATCAACAAGTCTCATGTCATGCCGTCAGGTCGTCAGGGTTAAAAGTTATAAATAGATGGCTGTTTCATCTTAATCGATAGTCAAACATCTGTAAAGATGTTTCTTTCGAATGCGAGGATATTTCTCTCAGTGATGAAAGGACGGTGGACAACACCGTAGAAAAGGTATAAAGAGAAAAAAAAGAATATACAAGAGAATTTCAACGTTTACTCATAGATCTTTGTAGCATAATTAGTCAGTGCACTGAGCCGGATTCCCAAGGATGCGGATCCCGTCAGGGCGACATGACACAAGTTGTTTTTCTAGTATACTTTGTTTCAATTACACATAAGAAAACTATTTTTTAAGAAATGAATATGCGAATCAACATAACAATTTTAATGCATAATTTTTTTTTTTATTATTTTTTTTTATTTGTTTTTATACACCAATTATCTAGCCCACGTTAAGTATCATGAAGAACTTGTGTTATGGATACTAGATAACGGATAAACATACTTATATACTTTTTTTTTTTTTGTAAATACATACATAATATACATATTAAACATCCAGACCAAGACAAATAGACATGTTCATGCACACAAATATTTGTCTTGTCCGGGGATCGAACCCGGGACCTCTGGCGCAGAAGGTAGGGTTAGTACCCCTGTGCCAAACAGGTCGTCAAAAATTATAATTAAACTATGTCACAGGATAATTAGATAAATCGATTTATTTCGAAAATTCTAGGGATATTGCGAAAACACGGAAAATTAGACAATAGTGTTGTCATTTCTCAATCCTACTGAAAAAAATATAGGATTTTTGCGAAAAATCTGGTTGCCTTAGTAAGATTACGAAAAGAATCCCTGGCTATTTTTATATAACAACACTGATTGGCTGATCGGACCGTCCAAAACATTATCTTCTCTGAATGGTTGACGACTTGACGTTTCAAATGTCAGTCTATTCTCTCACGTGTAGTAAACTTTCTATGAACCAATCAGAATAAGAGTTAGCAAGCAACCAAAAATTAAGCTAATCAGAGTAAAGAATATCCAATGTTACTAAAGCAACCAGTATTTATGCAAAACCCCTATAATTTTCAGTAAGATTGAGTAATGTCAACACCATTGTCTAATTATCCGTGTTTTTTGCAATATCTCTAGGATGTTTGCAAAAAAACTATTTATCAGATCCACCTACGACACATACAAGAATATTAATTACTTATGCGTATATTACGTTTCCCTACATCTTAAACAGAAGGTTTAACTTTCAAAGTCAAAGTCAAAGTCAATATCATCTATTCAGTCTAGGCTGTTACAAGCACTTATGAATGTCAAAGAAGCTACGCCATCGGTTCACAAACCCTACGGCGGGAGACCTTGTAACGAGAAGAACCGGCAAGAAACTCGTGACTTATTTCTAGCTACATAAAGTTCTTTAAAAACACATTTGAATTAACATAAAATAAATCTTAATCCGTGTGGTGACGGCCTAAGAATACAAGTGTCACCACTCCCTTACATGCCTGGGATGTCGTAAGAGTCGACTAAGAGGCTCGACGCATTGAACACCTGTGCGAGAGAAGAAAAACTTGAATCAAACCCTCTACCAACCCGTCTGGCCAGCGTGATAGCAGTAGGCTAATAACCTCCTATGAAAGCCACAATAGGCGTGAGGGGAGAGGCCTATGTCCAGCAGTGGACGTCCACAGGCTGATGATGTAAATCCTAATCCTAACTAATTTTATAAATGCAAAAGTATCTTTTTTTTATCCTTCCTTCACGGATTAACTAAGCAACCAAATCGAAACGATTTTTGGCGTTGAGTTAATTGAAAGGACATAGAGTAACATAGGTTACTGTTTATCCCGATATTCCCACGGGAACGGGAACCACGTGGGAGAAACCGCGAGTGGAAGCTAGTTATATATTATAGGTACCTATCAATACTGTTTTTGAAAGTATCCGGAACATAAAGACCAGTTTCAATCAATCAAATCAAATCAGTTTATTGCACTCCATAAGTATACAAGGTCTTAAAATAGGTGAGAACATTATGGGTCCGGATTGGACATGACAAATATAAGTATGAGTAGAGGGCACTATACTCATTTTTGTAAAAAATAAAATTATTTATTATAAAAAGCATAAGATAGTATTGCTAGAGTGTATGTTGCTAATTTCAAATATTATTTTAAAGTACTGTATAATAAGTTTTGGTAATAAGTAATTGTTTAAGTTTACCATTGAATTCTTTATCTTTATCTATGTCTTTTATATGTTCCGGTAATTTATTATATATTTTTATCAAAACATCGTTGCCATAGAAAATCTAACCCTTTATCAAATTGTCGGCACTTTTGATGTCAAAGTCTCCAGTATCTCTGAAGGTTCATTAGTTTGTCACATTAATTATTCCAGCAAATAATGTAACTTAAGTAAATTGGGAAGGGTTGATATTTGAAAAGGATGCTTCCAGTCCAGCAGGTTCTTGATTACACAACCATACTTTGTTATATCAACACAATATGCCGCCATATTTAATTATTTTATTATAAACTAGCGGCTGTTCGCGGTTTCACCCGTGTGGATCCCGTGGGAATATCGGGATAAAAATCCTATGTTCATAAACAGGCTATCTACTATCTGTGTACCAAATTTCATCCAAATCCGTTTAGTAGTTTCGGAGTCTATTCAATGCAAACAAACAAACAAATCTTTCCTCTTTACAATATTAGTATAGATAATGGTGGACCTTGAAACGTTATTCTTAATTGTTATATTCTATTTTTGTTGTACGTATCAGAGTTCTGGTACAGTGGAAAATTTATTTATTCTGTGGTACAGTTGACTGTACTACCGCATGAAAGTTCAACGATGGTCCAGTTAACTGGACAATGCCAACCGCACTACGGGCAAAAGTGTTAATTTTGAAATGGTTTCTCATTTTATATATAACCTTGCGTTTGATTACATACCATTCGTCGTCTTTGTCGTCATCTCAGCCACTTAACACCTACTGCTGGGTATAGGCCTCCCCCAAAAGGGGGGGTTTGCCATAGTCGCTACGTTCGGCAGGCGGGTTGGCGATCGCAGTATGGCCAAGTTTGTAGGAGACGCTGCTGCCCGTCTAATGAAGGCTGAGTCCCTTAGTCGTCTTTTACGACACCCACGAGATGAGAGGAGGTAG
The DNA here is from genome assembly GCA_910589605.1 of Chrysoteuchia culmella. NCBI lineage: Eukaryota > Metazoa > Arthropoda > Insecta > Lepidoptera > Crambidae > Chrysoteuchia > Chrysoteuchia culmella. Next base: position 3,615,986 of record OU342647.1, on the reverse strand, counting down.
TGCTATTCTAAGCCGACACTACATACCATTATGAAACGGAAATTAATTATCATTTAAAATATTATAGTAGTTGCTCAGAAGACAATTATTGGTGTTCACAATAAAAGCCATAAAAGAGAAAAACTAAAATTATAAAGTGTGAGTGATTCTGGTTTGAACCTTTACACTGAACTTATTATTTTATTTTATTTACGGAAAAGGTACACCCACAGTATATATATCATACATACTTAGATATTACCAGTTTACAATAAAAGTTCTTATATATATATACCAATTACAGGCAGACACAACATTTGTAGAATAATTTGTATTACGTTTACGTTTATTATTTACATCTATTATGACCTATTTTTACAAGAAGTTTAGTATTGGCATTCCACGCGACAAAATTGCGGGCGAAACGACATATTCTCGTTGCTAAGAATAAGTGTTAGATTGTTAAGATGCTAACGGATGCTAATAAATATACCAATAAAAAAAAAATTAAAAAAAAACCGACTTCAAAAATGAACAATTAAGATATAAGCCTTTTGGAGTCGGTGCCAGCCAAGGTAAGACAAATAACAGTAATAAAATTGCAATGTAGAATTCCTTCGCTGGCACCGACTCCAAAAGGCTTATTTTTTTTATTTATTTTACATAAGTTTTTGATTTCACATTTTTTTTAAAGTCCCGCACTTCGATTTGACTCAAACTAGTAGTGTAGATAACTACTAGTTTGAGTCAAACCGTATGTGTAAAACCGCTCGACACCAACTTGGTGTCAGTCCCCCAGTTGTAACAAAACTTTTTAATATCGCTTTGTGTTTGCCGCTAAACTAACTTTCTTTGGAATCAATGTTTAATTCTTAAAGCATTTGTGTTAAAATATTGCAAACCTATCTCCAAACCATTTTCGTAAAATTAAATGTGGCGGTGGTCAAATACTTGCCCAGTTTCGAATAAAAAAAATGTGACAGATTTTAAAACTGTTTTAGTGACAATGAAAAATAGTTTACTTTTATTCAACGATAAAAATTATACAATATATCTATTGTTTATCCGAACTAACCTTTCGGAGATAACCTTTGTAGATTTTTTTTCATCTCAATGCCTGACCGTGCAACGAAATAAAAAAAAATAAGGTTTCATCACTTAATGATAAGTCTCAACCGCCTCCGTGGTCTAGTGGTAACAACCACCGGTATCAGACCCAGGGGTCCCGTGTTCGATTCCCAGCGGGGGGCACATATTGTATTCGGTTTGGTTGGTGGTAGGACTTGTTGTGAGTTCGCCTGGGTAGCTACCACCATCTTATCTAAGTCTGACGCCATAACAACAATGTTTTCAGCTTTGTTGTGTTCCGGCAGTTAGAGATAAGATAGCCAGTTCCTCAATGGTTGAGGATTCCGGGAGAGGCTCGCTTCCATCTTCAGCCTTATCAATACTTAATATCAGGTATGGTATGATAAAGAGTCTCCCCGTCGTGAATAAAAAAAAAACTGGATAGCTTATAATTTGACATATTTTTAATATCACAAGTGTCAAATGATCTGTCATTTAAGCTATCCATAACTTATCAGCAGTTGGTGAAACCGGCTGTATTTTCAAACTCTGGCTTTAAATAACCATATTCGTTTAAGATTATGTAATCTTCGATGAAAATCGCAAGAGCTATTTTCTTCCTTTTCTCAGGTCCAACCGCACATAAGTGAATATCATTTGAAATTCTTTACATGCTCCATCGTCCCTCTCTATTTTGGGACATTCTTGTAATATATGAGTGCCGTCAAGAGATATTAAGATACTTAATAATGTCTAAGCCGCTTTGTTATATCTGTTTTGTTTGAAGAAGGACGGTGGGTCGGAGATTTGAGTAAGCTTTATTTAATCGCAGCCGTTCGGATTTTCTGCTTCGGCCGTAGCTTTGCTGTGTTCCATTTCTTTTCCTTGTCCGTTTACGGTTTTGTGGGATGGATTTGACGGAGATTTTTTTTATGAAAGCGATTGTTATATTCTTAAAGTATTTTTTTTTTTATATATATAAAAACAGCATAATATTTTATTTCCGGTGCATAAAATTTCTCATGTTTGAATGAAAAGGGAAGGATTCATTAAAAAGGATGAAATAAAAATATTTTTTTTAAATATTTTAAAACCCACCACAAAAAGAGAAGTACTAAAAGGGTATATTATACGTTGGGGGTCCCCCGACCGAGAGAGAAATTTTAATTTTTTGGATTATTTTTTGTGTCGGGGGTTTTTAAATTTTTAAATTTTATTTTTTTATTATAAAACTCAATTGCAGAAACAATTTTATAAACGAGCGTCGCCGACTTTCTTGTATATCTTGTTTAAACTTGCATTAAAAACTGTTAATAACTGTTATCGAGCGTTAACCAGCTAGGTTTAAGAAAATGTAAATAATCATTAACATACTTTAGTGTGGTGAAACATTTAAAAGTACCCACAGATAAAATCTGAAAATTTGTTTTTTCTAACCGTTCACAGTAATAGTTACAGCAAGAAACTTGCGTATTTGTATGTACTTTTATCACTTAAATAGAAAAGAACCTTTTGTTGCCATGACCCTGATGAATTATACACTGAAAGATAAAGCAGTTCACACAGAGACATCTACATTTTTTGATGGAACTACGAGCTCTCTGTGCTTCGCTATTAGCATTAATCTGAAACCCGCCGTACTGAAATCGCTTTGGGGACTATGGACGTTTCACAATTTTGACAGTTCGGGGACTATAGTCCCCATGGACGTTTTAGTGGCGTCACGGTTTTATTAAAGGAAAAAGTATTTACCTGAAATCACTGTGTTCTGTGTAGCGGAAGGTGACGTCACAGCCAGGAATAGAAATACAACCAGCGTCCCCCTCACACACCCGGCTAAATGCATCGTTTTATTCTCTAGCTAGCATTAAATTTGTTTTTAAACATTTACACTTGTACATCGACACAATCAAACACGTGTTTGCACCATATGTCCCAACCTGAAACAAAGGAAAAACATTTGTCATAACGTTTTTTTTTCATCTTCAATTCTTTTTGATATAATACTTTGCTTTGATCATTTCTATGAAAGCGGGTATACCCGCTTTTCAACAAAAGCTGATTTCGACTTTGATCAGATAAAGGTTGGTGTTTTAATAATAAACTCCAGTTTTTTTTATGGAAAGATGAATATTTCGAGAACTTTTCCTAAATAAAGAAAACGACATAAAAGGTAAGTAAGTATACATTTTCAACATGTAAACTTATAAACTAAGTAATATAATGATGGTAAAAACTTGCATTATTAAGTTTCTGCGATTTTTAGTATGGAGAATGCAAAAGCACATTGAATCTGCCATTAGCTGTTCATTCAATCAAAAGTAAATAAATTTATAAAACAAAACTAAAATAATAAAAATAAATTAAACGTAAAATTATGCGGGGAAGTCATGGACAAAAGTTGGGTTGCTTTGTTTATAATAATTATGTTCATAACTTTTTTTCATAAAATATGAGTATTATGAATGAGATCAACATCAACAATTTTGATGTCTTATAAATGAATAAGGAGAAATGGTCAAGACCCATCTTATACTAATAAAATAACCATATTTTTTTTTACACTCACAAATAACCTATCCCTAAAGTAAGTACTGTAAGGCTTGTGTTATTGGATACTAGGGTAATGGATATAATACATACAATTATACATATATAAGTATTCATGTGTAGAAATATATATAAACGTCCATGACTCAGGTACAAACACTCGAATTCATCATACGATCATTTTCCCCTACCGGAAGTCGAACCCGGGACATCAGAGTACGCGACACCTTAAAACTGGCGTACGTACCACTCTACCATGGAGGTCGTCGTTTTAAGGTTCCGTATCTCAAAATCAAAAAAAGTTACCCTTAAAGGATCACTTTGTTGTTCGTCAACCGAAGTAACGAGTTGAAATTAAAACCATATATTCAGGTCAATAATTCCTTCAATGTGTGAAAAAAACAAACTTATAATTAACCTAAAAATAAAGTAGGGCGTTTATACTGCAAAAATGTATATTTCGACACTCTCAAGGGAATTAAAATTCAACGGGTACATTCCGTTGAACTAGAACTATGAAATATGGCAAGTAATACTGTCGTACAATTACAGGAAAAAATCGGAAAAGTCTGCAAGATTCGATTCCTGACGGCCTACCGCCTATCTCTTTGCGCAATATTGTATCAATCTTACCATGCTATTTTGTACGCGTTTTATTAAACCATCCTTCAACTCAGCGCACTGCTCTGTTGAACAGGGATATATTACAGTCTGCTTTTGTAAAATTTACCTCCGGAAACAATACTCGACTTATGTTGTAATCCTTAAAGATTTTTTTTTTGCGCCGGCCGCCCCGGTATTGTAACGATGCCATTTCGTTCTAGCCTTATGGATGGATAAAACCTCCATAATGGCTGGAAACTCCGTAGTTTCACTCTATGGAAATCAAATTATATTTTTTATCTGTTCTGTCTAAATTCAAATTTTCTCCGTCCCACGAACCCTGTTCAGCTAATTTTGACTTAATCTTACAAAAACCATCAAGTTGAACCGAGCTCGTTTAACATAACCATATTTATCTAAAGTTGTGGATGAAGGAAGCTGTCCCTTCATAATTACTACTACTATATCAGGAACCCGTGTATCGGGGTAAGCATAACTACCTACTTTCTTACTCATTGTTTAGATTATTTATAACTAGGACTTTTGCTATATCCATGTATTTTCATTTTGTTACAGTTCCTTTTTCTAATTACTATAAATAAAACAAGTCGCCTGTAGAACAATACTTTTATTTCATCTTCTATTACTAAATGAGCTGCAGCTTTTAAACTTTGTCAAATATTGATCACCCATCTCGCTAAGTAGACCTTTAAAAAAAAAATCTAAGAATTTTCCGATATCCAATAATTTAAGATAAAGTTGATACTCGTATTATGGGAACAGTCGTGAGCAATAATTATGTAAGTAACACATGACAACCTTGTCACTTTACAATATTTATTGTCTTTCTTGGACACGGAGAGCTTTGTTTCCATGTATTTCAATGGGGTTTTTTTTAAGTACGACGGGGAGACTCTTAGCCTTCATCATACCTGCTGTTAAGTATTGATAAGCCTGAAGATGCCTCTCCTGGAATCCTCAATCATTGAGAAACTGGCTATCTTATCTCTTACTGCCGGAACACAACAATGCTGAAAACATTGTTGTTATGGCGTCAACTTAGATAAGATGGTGGTGGCTAGCCAGGCGGACTTACAACGAGTCCTACCACCAACCAAACCGAATACAATATGTACCCCCTCTGGGAATCGAACCCGGGACCCCTGGGTATGATACCGGTGGTTGTACCACTAGATCACAGAGGCGGCTAAAATTAATTAATTATCAAAGATATATTTGTCATTGATTTTGACTACCTACCTATTTATTCAAGTTTCATTTGTCTCACCAAAACTATGACGTAATTACAACCACAAACATTACCGATATCTGTTTCTAAATGATGCTGTTAATTGCGAATATTAATTACTATACCATTTTCAATTTAATGTCTGGAATATAGAGCCTTCTTTATGTTTTTATTAGACTAATTATATGAGAAAGGTGGGGTGTTTGAACTTACTAACTGCCTGTTGCTAACTGCCTGTTGCTAACTGATTCTCAGTCGCCACGGGCTATTGTTAGTATTCAAAATATGGAAATCAACAACAAAAGCAATATATAATTATTGAAATCAACAATATAAAGGCCATGTGAACGCACGTTATGAAAAATGTTTTTTTTTTATGAATTATTTGTTGGTGTATGAAAATAAATATTTAGTAACCTAATTTAATTCATCGACCTAGTTACATCTAAATACAAACAAATGCCTCCTTGTCAATGGCGTCTTATTACGAATTCATTTTTGAATCCATTTACGTATCAACTGGAGTTTTCACTTAGAATTTATGATGGGAGTTACTGAAAGTTATATTGAAAAACCTTCAAAGTTATCAAAAAATAATCAATTATTATAGAATTTACGCTCACACGTTGGTATTTGTTGTTGTTTAGTTCAGCGTCAGAGAGTTTTCCAAAGTTTTAATGGGCTTCGACTAGTTAAGTGGTCACGGTAATTTTTTTTATATTTTCGTTTATTCGAGAATGGGCAATTTTGACATAGAGCGAACAGAAACAAATTTTATATCAAACTAGCAGCCGCCTGCGGTTTCATCCGCAGGTTCCCGTACCCGTGGAAATATCAGAATAAAAATAATACTATATAATACTATCTGTGTGCTAAATTTCATCCAAATCCGTTCAGTAGTTTTTGTGTGGAAGAGTACCAAAGAAAAAATTAAATGAAAAAAAAACAACGGGTTGTACTCTGGGAGTGCCGGCAGAAGTGAAAACCGCTAAAACAAAAATAACGATCAAAATCCACTATATCTTGACCACAACTTCATAAAAAGTTGATGAAAACGGAGACTAACTTGCTAAGGCAGGTAAATCCATTAAAACTGACCTGGCGTCAATATGAAAGTTGATAGTAACGAGAGATCTTTATATAATGGTTGTTATTAACTAATATACGTAGATCTTTGAATCTACTAAGATCTTTCAATTGTGAGACTTTATGTAATTTGAAATAGGTCAACAGTAAATTGTATTACGAATTTTCGATCAGGGTCACGTCCTGACGCGACTTTAACATTTTTCACCCATCCCAAAAATGTAAAACTCTGATGTGCACATTGCCGCTAAAGATAATTTGTAATATTAGTAGGATATTCATTCCGCTTTGGATACTACATTACATTTTTCGGAAATCTGTCACAACAGCCTTATCTGAATTTGCGTTGATTTGACAAATGCTATAGAATTCAGGATTGCTTCCTTATAAACAATTGTTTATAATGATGAGTTCTACAAATTCTTTAAATGTGGTTTTTATTTGATTATTTCGTGATATCCAAACCGGACACTGGTGTCCAGACATCAATGGAATATATTTTGTGTCTCATATTCCGAGGGCCTCAGGTGGCTTAAAAATAAAGCTTCGCTTCCGCTTAGCTCTGAAGAATAGGCCCTGTATTTGAATCTAAAGCCTGATTCAAATTATATACTGCTGTGTAAAAGCTTAAAGAGTCTATCCAAACCATAGTAGAATAACAAAAGCGCTATCTTAGGAGTTTCGTATACGATCACTTACAAAACCTTGACATAAAATGCCAAGAATAAAGACTACGTAGATACATTCTTGTTGCCGTATTTTTCATAGTTGAAGTTTAATCAGTACTGCTTTTTTCTAATAGAAGCTGGAATTGATTGAGTACATAAACATATCCAGTTAAATAGTTAATACTCGTACCTATTATGTTTTTAATTCTCACAACTCTTACTTGGGATATAATGGATTTCTCTTAAGCTAACTGACTTAGAAAAAAAATAATATAATAATTGCATACAGTAACACCAATTATCTAGCCCGCGTTAAGTCTCATCAAGAACTTGTGTTCCTAGGTAACGGATCAACATACTTGTATTTTATATACTTTTTTTTTGTAAATACATACATAATATACATATTAAACACCCATGATAAGAAAGAAAGAAATAAAGAAATATTTTTTTGGCCATAACCACAATTATTTTTACAGAGAAAAAAATGTATATACCTAATTTACAATTTAAAGAAACAATTATTTGTGGCAGCCAATCAGGACCCTGCCTCAGCATAATGCCGTTGAGTGCAACGGCATATTGCTTTGTGATGTTGTATCACCACTGTGTATACTTACAACATCACAGAGCAACAGCGCTGGTATTCTGGTATTCTGGCTGGTATTCTGCGGGAGGTACCGCCATCCGTTGGTACTTAAAAATATACCTAAATGTACTTACAATAATAAGAATAAAAAACATGTACTTAACCAAAGACAAATAGACATTGAAATAAAACAACTTTCACGAACTAAGTTGTAATTAGCCGTATTTTTAGATTTTTAGGGGTTTTTTTTATTTCCCAACGTTTCGGCACCTTTTCAGCTGCCGGGGATGAGTCATCCCGTGACCACGGCAGCTGAAAAGGTTTCAAAAGATTTCAATTAACAGTGCGCTTCAAAACTTAATGACATGTTCATTCTCATCTTGTCCGGGGATCGAATTCAGGACCTCTGGCGCAGAAGGCAGGCTTAGTACCTCTGTCAAATGCTTTAATCCTTTATTTTACGTACTTTAAGATATATATTTTTTTTGAGTGAAATGAAGCCTTATTCAAAACTCAGTGTCCATGATAAATAGAAATAATATCCTTTATTAACCTTTATTATTATAAAACATAATTTAAAAGATAATAGCTAGCAGAACAGATAGCAATTAAATAGGTACTTTCGCATTTCAGGTAATAAAACAAAACAGAAATAGGTATCCAACTGGGATATAATGAAATTAAAGCAACATTAAAATTAATTATAAAGGTATTATACGATTCTGTTACAGATCTTTTAAGCAGAAAACTGGCGGTGATACGTAAATTTATAATAAATGAAATTGAACTAGGTGATTTTATCTTCACTCAAAACCTCAAGCTCATTCGTAGAACTGAATGTACTAACCATGTAATAATTTATCTCACAGGTCTCTAGCCTCGAGATACACCCAAAAGCTATTAAAAACCTTCCGTCCTGTCCTCACCAAAGTTCTTAATATTCGGGTATTCTAACATTTGCTGTGACGTCAAGTTTTCTCATTTGGAACTTTATACTAAGAGGCATACGACGGAGTTTTGTACAAACATTTACTTTAGAAATATTTGCACTTGAGAATGTACACTGCATACATTTATCAACTGCGCCTTTGTTTTTATGGGCAAGGTGCCTCGTCAGTTTTATTTCTGTTATGAAATAAAAGTATTCTCCTTTTACATGGACCGATGTGCCACTTCGCTACTTTTCGTTTGAATTCTTTATACTAGCAATGGACCGTAACTACATTTATGTACAGTTAAAAGCATGTCCGATTTTACACCTTCAAGAGTGGTTGCTTCAGATCAAACAGTAAATGCCGACGTCCTGTTTTGACAACATCGTTACAAGTTAAGAAGTATGCTAATAAATAAATAATTGCATACAATCACACCATTTATCTAGCCCACGTTAAGTTTTATGAAGAACTTGCATTATGGATACTAGAAAACGAACAAACATACTTTATATACTTTTTTTGTAAATACATACATAATATGCATATTGAACATCCAGAGCAAGTCTACTAGACATGTTCATGCACACAAATATTTGTCTTGTCCGGGGATCGAACCCGGGACCTCTGGCGCAGAAGACGGGCTTAGTAGGTACCCCTGCGCCAAACAGGTCGTCAATTAATAATTATAATGTCAGTTTTAATTTTTTTATAACCCGGTAAATTTGATATGATTTAAATCTTAATTTATTTAATATAGAGAACTGATGAGAGCAACTCATTCTCTGGCGGCCGAACTCTAATCGCTTAAGTGGCGTACGCTTTTATCTGTACATTTTAACCGCCTCTGTGGTCTACTGGTATTAACCACCGGTATCAGACCCAGGCGTCCCGGGTTCGATTCCCACATATTCTATTCGGTTTGGTTGGTGGTAGGACTTGTAGTAAGTCCGACTGTCTAGCTAACAACATCTTATCTGAGTCTGGCGCCATATCAACAATGTTTTGAGCATTGTTGTGTTCCGGCAGTTAGAGATATGGTAGCCAGTTTGTCAGTGGTTGAGGATTCCGGGAAAGGATTGCTTCCATCTTTAGCCTTATCAATACTTAACATCAGGTATGATGAAGGCTAGGAGTCTCCCCGTTGTTCATAAAAAGGGTAATTTTTCATTGCATGGAAACTAACATCGGCTAGTAATACCACTATACAACATTCGTTCCTAGAATTTCTCCGATAAAATTAGGCTTTTCTGATGAAAGTAGTAACCGGCCATTCTTTCTGACAGCGCTAATTCACTCAATGACTCACCAAAACGTAATTGGACGGATCCATTTTTTACAATGTTACCCAGATTTAATTTAGGTCCTTGTCTAGATAGGTACTACGACAGCTGATTGATAAGTATCCGAAACGACGAACTTAAAAAAATATATGCAAAAAAAAAATATTACGTTATATTCTGGCATCTTTTCGAAAATAAGACACCAAGGATTTGATCGAACTTATGGAATTTGTATGACAGGACCTTGAACTTTCTGTGTCGTGAATTTTATTAATAATGGAAAGAACGCGCCTCTACATTCGTCTGTGGTTGCAGTCGCCAAACTCCTGAATGAATTGCGGTTCGATTACTGCATCCACCCTATTCCCAAGATCGCCCCATGCGACTTCCACTTATTTCCAAACTTGAAGAAAGGGTGAGGTGGCCAGAGATTTTCAACAAATGATGAAGTCATTGTTGCAGTAGATGAGTATGTTGAGGGGTTGGAGGAAACATTTTATCAAACTTGAGGTAGAAGGATACTAGGTTGAGAAATAAATTTATTTTAAATGCATTATTAAAGATTTTCTTTGTCGTTTCGGAAACTTATCAATCGCCCTCGTATAACAGGGGTGCGATTGCGTAAAGCCAATCATATCGTATTCGATCGGCTGCAATTTGTATGGAATTTGACACTAATGACACACAATATGAACTGTCAAATGAATACGATTAGCTTACGCAATCCCATGGCATATCCAGGGGCCTAATTATTAAATATGAATTGTGGGATAGAGAAACTAGTTAACACAGTTTAGTTTAGATCTAATATTTCGTGTTTTTTCAAGGCTTTTTGGTTTTCCTGACGTTTCGGCACCTTTTCAACTGCCGAGGTCACGGGATGACTGTAAGTAGTTATCCGTAAAAGTTGTTATTTTTCAATGAATAGTGCGCGCCAAAACATAATTTTTTTTTGATTGTAAACTGTATTGTGTCCTTACTTTGCAAATAAATAAATAAATAAGATGTACTTAGCAACACTTGTTGAAGTTTGTTTGTTCGCTTTTATGCAAGTTCACAGGCAAAATTATTTTATTACAATAAACCACCCTTGTTTAAATTTACGAATTTATTATTTTCAACAGTTCGCTGAGAAAGTCGTATAGAAACAAAAAAAATCTTCGCTAATTACAAAAATCTCAGATTTGCATTATTATTGTAATATGTAATTGACGACCTGTTTGGCGCAGGGGTACCTACTAAGCCCGTCTTCTGCGCCAGAGGTCCCGGGTTCGATCCCCGGACAAGACATATATTTGTGTGCATGAACATGTCTATTTGTCTTGGTCTGGATGTTTAATATGCATATTATGTATGTATTTACAAAACAGTATATAAAATATGTTTGTTTACTCCAAAAGGTTTATTTTTGCTTTTTAGTTTTTTGAAGTCGGTTTTCATTTTTTTATAAAAAACTTTTTTTTTGACAATTTTTAAAGGTAGAAGAGGTCCCGTGCCTACGCTAATAACCTTATGTCAACTCCTCATCACCTATTACAAAATGCTGCTTGCTGACGTTACTTATTGAGGAGTTCTCCCGATACTTCACACATCATCCACTTCATCACATGCATTGAGTCGAGCATAAACCACATTAAAGTAAACTTATCGCTTCCGTGAAATGCTAAGTATTTAATAGTTCCGATGACCATTTGTGGCCTTCATCATCAGTTCCAGACATGATGACAATGGGACCACATGGGAAGTATACCCTTTCGAACAAAAAAAGAATCACTCAAATCGGTCCAGCCGTCTAAGAGTAATCGAGTAACATACATAAAAAAAAAAGATTCCGTCGAATTGAGAACCTCCTCCTTTTTTTGAAGTCGGTTAAAAATGATCTTTGTTTAAGACTTGTACAGTCTGCTATTATGGTGGTTCGGTTCTAACCTAGCGATAGCTATATTCATTGACTTGAAAAAAGCTCAAGGTCTTTTGGAGTTCAGAAAGCTTGAAAAAGCAAAAGTTTTATCAACAAATTAGTTTAAATCAGGAAATAAAAGCAACAGTTTGTGGATTATAATCTTTCCTTTACCGGTTAGCACGGCACGCATAAAAATTAATAGCAGCAACAACAACTATAGGTAAATTACGTTTTGCGTGAAGCCCACAGAAACTGACCTAAATGGATTCGTGCGGTACCAGTTCAGGCAGCTAATTCTGGTAACTTACTGTCATAATCGTATCTCAATCGTGTTTCGATTATTTTTTACACAGTACAAACAGCCCTTTTGCCATGAGCTTTTCTTTCGTTTATACAGTAAAATGGAAACAATTTTGAATGAGAATCGGTAGTTAGATACTGCCCAATAGAGGCGCTGTACAGAATCTCTTACAAAATTATTTGTACCTACTGTAAGCACAGCAAATGGAAAAAACATGGTAGAGGAGCAGGAGATCAGTTCTACACTTTTTTTCACAAAATTATATCTCAATCGCGGATGCAATGTTTATTTATAACTGTAGTAAAAAGAACTGTGTAAAAGAGCACAATTGAAACACGATTTAAATACGATTGTGACTAAACGTTAGCAGAATTAGGCCTAAGGAATAGCGTAAGTGCACAACAATGGAAATACGTTTGAATTACATTAAAAGATCACCAAAAAAAGGCCTCAGACAAGCCGGGTTATTACTGAAGACCATAATATTTTCGGTCATGAATAAAATATCGCATTTACATTGACTTTTTCCTAGAACTCTGAGTTACGTGAAAATATCGATTCTATATTACCGGTAATGAATTCAGGTCAAAACGTTTAAATACTACTAACTCATTACTAAACACTATAGTTAGTAGTAGTATTTTAACTAAATTTAGTTAAATACTACTACTAACTATAGTAAAACTTTAAGCTCGTATTGGAAAAATAATTTGACATGCAGGTAATGCATTTTCGACAATCTGTTTGGAACAAAAATAGGTAGGTATGCCATGCCTGCCTTGTGCGTAGAGGTCCTGGGTTCGATTCCCGAACAAGACTAATATTAGTGTGAATGTATATGTTTATTTTTGTTGATCTGGGTGTAACATGTATGTCTATGTATTGACAAAAAAAGTATGTAGGTATTTTAATGCGTTATAGTACCCATATCACACCGCCTGGGGGCCTACCGCCATCTCTTAACGCAATATTATTTAATGTCAGTTTGTATCGGCGCAATGTTGTTATATGTCATATCGTACCGCGAACCTCTTAAAACAAGCTTGTCTTTTGACGGAAGTTTTGTGGCGTCATCGCTCAATCATTCACTCAAACAAGATTTTTATCAATCAAACCTACTACGACGTCTTGTGTCAAATAAAGTAATTTAAACAGTATTGAAACAAAAGGAAAACAAAACGTTCTTACGACATGACGGTTTCTAAAAGATGGCGGTAGGCCTGCTGGTCTTTAGGGGTGAATGCGAACCCTACCCCCCGTGACCAATGGCGGCCTGGAGGGCAAGTACTAGGAGTTTAAGTTGGTAGTACCCGCCCAGGTGAGTCCAACATTTCGAATCGCCCCTGCACCTGGGGGCGAGAGATGCGTAAAAGCATTTCTCCTAGTATATAAAAAAAAGAAAAGTACCCATATCACAAGTTCTTATTGAAAATTCTAGCAAGTTGTGTGATTGTATAAAAAACTAGACTTAAGCGCGTGCTACGCAATCCGTCGAAAAGTGCTATGTTTGACCTATGTTGCCAGTAAAATCGGACTATGCAAAAAAGTTTTTCTGACCTTTGACCTTGATAAGGTCAATTTAAAAAAATATATATTTTTCCGGCCGTGTACATTTTTTGTGATTTTTGAAGCTATTAGTGAAGGCTAGGTGTTATACTCATGGCGCTGAAGGGAACATTAGAATGGATAACACGGGCCTTATTTATAGAAGATTATAATTTTATTAACCACAGATAAATAATAAGTACTGATGAAAGGACTATAATAAGAATAAAATAGAAACGTATTTGGCATGCTACTGAGGTAAATTAACAATAAGAAACGAGAACTAAATAAACAAATTAACCTCAAAATGCTTGAAACATTATATTTTTGATTTCTAACAAGAATCTGTTGCTAATGTAATGAATACGCAGCCCGGGGTGTAGTAATATTGAGCAAAATTTATTATTCGTTCCGTTGAAAGTAGAATTTATTTCACAATCACGTTATCCGAAAACTGATTTAGGCAAATCCTTTCTTAACTTAATAAAAATGTACATTGTAAGCGTACGAAACTGAGAGATTTTCTCTCAAACATTATTACTGGTAAAAAGGGAATAAAAGTTTAATATTTGTTAGTTAAAAAATAAACAAAGTAAGACTTATGGTAAATTTTAAATAGAAAAATATTGGAAAAAATTGACTAGGCCACAAGTGAATTCTCAGACGGGAATCGAACCCGCGACCTTTGGAAATCCGGTCCAATGCTCTTTTCCTGGATTCGATCTTGGATTTACAAAGGTCGCGGGTTCGATTCCCGTCTGAGAATTCACTTGTGGCCGAGTACATTTTTTTTTTCCAATATTTTTCTATTTTAAATTTACCATAAGTATAAAAATAGCATTGAAAAATGCAAAAATTACAAAATCACAAAGTAAGACTCTTTACTTTATGCTACAATAAAAAAACTTACCGCAATACATCATGATATCACTATCTATTAGAAAATTTACCTTTAACTCCTTGAATAGCAACAGCTCCCGCTACTTCCCACAGCATAAAATCTTTGTTTAAAATTAATTAAAACCTGTAATTTATTATTAAATATCGCAATGACAGTTATCTGTTTACAATTTTATCCTTTATTCATGACATGTCATGTCAACCAATACCAAGTATACTCTTTGTACCAAGTAGATTCAGCCATGGAATTAATAAGTTCTTATACGTAGTACCTATTAATTCCATGGATTCAACGCTTTTAACATTATGATATTTTTTAGATCATAGTGTAAAAAGAGTATAAATTTAAAAGAATAATTTTGATTAGTAAAGTCAGAATATTGTCATGGGAATTTCTTTGTTTTCAGTTTAAATTAGTTTAATTGGATTTATTACACAATTTGTAATTAAATGTGAAAATGGCTTTGAGTGCAAAAAAGAAACACAAAAAAAAAACCAGTACCTACGTGGATTCATGAAGTGCGATAGTAAAGCAGTATTATTTTTCTATCAGCCGACACATAAATTGTCAAAAAGACCGAAGTTCCGAGTAGCTCCAAAAAAGTTGAGCGGTACTGTTGTTTGCATTACCTACATTGAATTTACGATTAAGTTTGTTAGAAAAAATCAAAAAGTAAAGATTTGGTTTTAATTAGTTGGGACCATAATTATTCAATTACTAGTGACCTACAGAGCCTCCGTTTTTAATATTACAATGGAAAAAAATATACCTTTGTTTTGTTTTTTTTATTTTATTTTTTATTTGGATATTTTTTTAGTTTACTTGTTTATGGGGATGTTAATTTTTTTTGTAAAGTTTCTAAAAATCAATTTCTCATTTCTGTTTATTTTTTTTGTTTAATCAGCTCTGAAGCATTATTATTTGTCAATGAATTTTGAACTTTACCAAATTAATTTAAGTATCAAATTCATTCGATAGACGCTATGTGCCAGTCTCGCCATCAGTTGATCCTCTTGTTGACCTGGGACAATCACGGTGACGTAATGTCGATCGGAATTTCGAGGATTCTGTAGTACACTGACGGAAATTAACTCCTGTCCATGGAAATAAATTGGGTTTAAAATAGTAATGCATCAACCTGCGGGCCTATCATCATCTATTAGAAACCATGGAGTCATCAGATTTTTTTTATTGAAGTTGTCACATTTTGACACACTTCACACTTTGGAGGCGATGATTGAGCGATGACGTCACAAAACTTCAGTCAAAAAATAAGGTAAGTTCAGAACATGATGTAAAACAATTGAGCGTCGAAGTGTTTGTGGTGTCATAAAGAGAAGGAAGGTGAAAGTTTTTTTTTATGAACGTTTTTTTTATGAAAGTTTTTTCCCATACATGGTCTATCTATTCTACATGCAAAAATTCATCCAAATCTGTACAGACGCGTGATTGAGTTACAATAAAAAACGACATTATTTGTTTTTGATAATATTAATATAATCATTGAAATAAAACAACTTTTGCGAATTTTAAGTGCATTATCTTTACCCGAAACATATATTCGGTACTATATTATGTCAACCCGTGACCAAGGCTACTGAAATGCCAAACCCAACCAACAAAACCAACAAGCCCAAAATCCCAAAAAATATAGTACCAAATTAATATTCCGGTTTTTTTTATTTCATTTATGAATGCAAGGAGAAACTTAAAATGTTCTTATATTTTTTTTATTTCTTTTTCTCTTTATTTGAGTATACAAAGCGTAACAAAGTATAATATTTGATTTACACTTAGCAACTTTGCCACCAGCATCGATTACTACAAAGTAATCAAAAAGTACAATATTGTATTGTTGACTAGAGCAATAAGAGCGGAAAAATTAAAAAAAAAAAAAACAGATTAATGTTCATGTACAATTTTTTTTAAGTCTAGTATTATGTTGTTAGAGATTATATTTATTCTGTAAATATATAATATATTTACAAGTTAAATACTATATAATATATCAATATAATAATATATAATCATTGCAATTCACCTTTCCATCTGATTCCGCTAGTAATATAAGAAAAAAAAATGACATTATTTATGTAAGGCACATTAACGCATCTATCAAGCGCATCGGAATAAAGCTTCATCTCTGTCATATTATATTTACTCCTGCGGTGTGTTATCATCTTTATTCATTATCTATCGTAGCTAATGCGACAGGTAATACGTAACGTCACTGGCGACAGACATATTCTACCTACTATAAAACTATAGGTATATTATTTTATCCTAAAATACTTAAATGTTATGTTTTCAATTTTGTATTCACAATGTTAGTTAGAAGCGCTTTTAAATCATTTATTCCAATTTCGACCTACATGTTTGGACCCACTTATTAAAATTCTTATTTCACCCCACTTTTTATGCCTATTTCGACCCACATGTTATTGTTTAATTTTTATAGATAAAATATTCTTATTTCGACCCATTTTCAATTCTCCTTTCGATTCCTTTGTTTGTATAGGCACTTGAATTATTTTTAAGTAGGAAACGGTACAGTCGGCAATAAAATCTGAAGTATTTATTTTATTTTATTTATTTAAGGTCAGTTTAAAAGACTCACAATCATACATAAATAAATCAATCACATGATAAGATACAAAAGATACGTAGTGTGGTCTTAATGACAAACTGCCACGGCAAGTTAGGTTCACAAGAAACAATACATGAAGTAGTTCATGAAAATTAAAAAGCTATATAAAAATAAACTTATTTTATGTGTAAGTTACTTTGCTTATTGTCGCAGATGATTTTAAGGCTCACCAACGCAGCTTCGGCTTTAAATTGCACTCTAGGGGTAGGGCATACACGACTACGTGGTGTCGGTTTTGTCAACAATTCGTTTTCGTCACAGTAAATTATGTACAATATTAAAGATTAAAAATACTTAAGAATTTCATGATAAAAATAATTGTATGGATTTCAATTATGCTATAGAAGTTAAAGTTGTTATGCTAAAGAATTGTAGGGCTACCGATATTAATGGCAAAATAAATTAGGGATTTCATTATTTATACTTTTTAAAATAATGCCTTTAGATAACTATGCCTAATGAAGTTTATGTGTTTTGATGTATGCGTTTTATTCAATACGTGGGCTTTTCCAAAAATAGTTAGTAAAATGAAAAATAGTTAGAATATAAAAAAAGTTTATTTACAGCTTTTCAAAATATCCCACTCAATCCCAATGCACTTATGCATTTGGGTGAACCAGCTTTCAAAACACACAAAAAACGTGTCTTGCGGTCGAAAAAAAATCGCCAAAATTCTTCGACGGCCTCGTCTGCACTGCCAATTTTTCGCCCAGAGAGGATCGTAGCTATATATCCATGATTCATCAGTTGTAAGAATGTAGGAAACGTTTTGCGAGGTTCCTCCTTCGAACTCTTCTTACATAAATTTGCACCAATCAACACTACGGCATTTTTGCTCATCGGTGAGAGAATGAGGTATCCATCGAGAAGCAAGCTTCCTAACTTTAAGGTGTTCATGAAGGATGGTGGATACTACCTGTGATCTAATGTTTAGTTCAGCCTGTATCTCTCGATGTGTAATATGTGTATTCTCTCACAATAGCCACTCTACCCTGATAACGTTTTCATGAGTTACTGCAGTTTGTGGTCGGCTGGGTCTGGGGTCATCGTTTAAGTTCTCTCGACCACTTTTAAATTCACGAAACCAATAAGTATTTTTTGCTAACGCAGGAGCAGACTCCCCAAAACCATCTTGTAAATTTTCTTGAGATTCCTTGATGGTTAACCCTCGTTTATAACCATAGAAAATCATAGCACGAAAACCTCCCCCGAGACGTCCATTGTTGCAAACAATGAAGAGTGATCTGTCACTTTTCTTTCTCATAATCTTCTCTTTCTTTAAACATAAATCTTTAAAAATAAATAAACTACACACTGGCCAGTGATTTTCACAACTCCTTTGTTTGTGTTGAAATTAGCCGTCAATTTAAAATAATTTCATGAAAGAAGAAGTTGTTTTTATTCTGTATGGTTATCAATTTTCGGAACAATCTAGGTATTTTATAAATTTAAGAAACTCAGTTGCAATAAACCATGTTGTGAAATTTTTAAGATAGGTTAACTAGCAGGGCCCTTATTCACTATGACCACTTAGCGATTCCTTGCTCAAACCACGCCAATGTCGTACTTGGTTTTGACATTTTCAAAAGTCGTTTTCTCCATGATACTCCCAAATTATAAAGTTATTGTACAAGTACATGAAAGTCACAAGTTGTACAATTATTAAACAAGTAAAATAACTTTAAAATTTGTAAGTGTCATAGAGAAAACGAATTTTGAAAATGACCAAACTAAATACGACATTCGCGTGGTTTGAGCAAGGAATCGGTAAGTGGTCATAGTGAATACGGGCCCAGATAAGTTTTAAGAACACATTGTTTTTTTTTGCTATTAATGGGTTTGCTCTTGATCCCAATCAAGCCATGGGGCTAAGACAGGATCCACGATGGAGCGAGCTAGCTAACCCAGAAGGTGCAAGTTCACTCTTGCTTTGAATATGGACGTGTTATAAGTACTCGGAAACACAGACGCAGGGAGGGAGTTCCACTCCTTTGCTGTGCGCAGTAAGATGTTGAGTAGCGTTTTAAACGACATTTAGGAAGGAATATCCACCAAGAAAGGGTTGTAACCCACAGTACGTCTGAATGTCCAATGAAAGAAGGGGGATGGCGGTATGAGCTCATGCACCTCCTGAGCAAACTCTCCGAAGTACAGTCTATAAAAGACCGACACATATTTATCCACAAGTGATCATTTACTGTAATAAATTTAACCCTTTTCAACAATTTAATTGATACATTTATTTATTTCATTTTCCAAGGACTTTTTCACATAATGATGTGAAACTGTAAATTCATCTATAAAATTATGAGTAATTCTGTATTTTTAATTTATATTACCTATTTAATTTTGTCGTCAGTAGCCAGAGATTGGGTATTGAGTGTAATTGTGATAATTTAAAATTTTAAGTCTTTCTCGTTTTTTTTAAACGTGATTCACCTACTAAATATATTTATAATAAACTTTTAGTTTTATTTTTACATAGGTAACATTCAAATTAGCTCATACGGTAAAAGCGAGTATATAGTGTAATTGATCAGTCTCTTTTAATGTTTTTTTATACGAGCTCTTAATTTTTCTACTAACTGTACTTTTAAAATTTTATATAAAGTGGGGTGAAACTGGAAACCAGCAAAATGTAGGTCCAAATGAGAATGTGGGTCGAAAATGTGGGTCTAAATTGGAATAAATGTTTTAAATACATAGTTTAGATTTTAGAATTTTCACAAGTACGAGTAGAATGATGGCAAGAAATATTTTTTTGTAAAAACTATCCTCCTCCTCCGTAGTAGAGTGAGTGGTACGTACACCTGTTCTAAGGTATCGCCTACTCTGAGGTCCAGAGACAAGTTGCTTTTTTCTAGTATTTTTTCTTCTTTTATATTTATCACATAAAAAAAAGCATTGTAAAATCTACTACTTACTAGTTATATTTTTTTTTATTAAAAAAATAATAACTAGTAAGATAGTTTTGATTTCAAGATTTTTATATTGATCCCTTGCAAAAAGTTGCTATTAAGAAAATCTGCCTTTTAGAAGTCTATTGGGCATTTATGTATCCATTTGTATAAAAAGCTATTATATGCAAGTATTGAGTGATATAGAAAAAGCTTGCATCATCAGTAGCAATTGTAGGCAATTAAAGTGAGCATCATCGGTCCAATTTCAAAGTCGTTGATATCTATACCGAGACTAATTGTAACTACGACAATTTGTAGATTCCTTGGAAGTCTACTCTAGTGTTTTGTGGAATTTAGGTCAAGTCTAAACATCTTTATTATTTTATATCGCCGCATTTATATAATCAACAATGTGGTCTAGTGGTAACACCACAGGTATCGGGGTAGTGTACCACCCTGATCTCCCATGGCCTACGGCAGTGTGATGGCAAGTAGTGAGGGGTTTAGCTGATAGTGTCTCCCCCTCCCCCCTCCGGGCTCCCCATACAACCTTTGGAGGCTGAATGGGAAGCCGGGAGGCGGTGGTCCTTCCCTTCTCCCGTCCTCCCACCGAGCTTTCGAGCTCGGTGGGGGGATGGGGGCTGGTTTGATCCTACCCCGAACCCCCGCCGAGCCTACTAGGTTTGACGGGATGTCGGGGGGTGGCGGGGGATAGGGTGCTGGACTCGCCAGTCCGGTATTCTATGAGAGCCCAGCATAACCGTTCGGTATGCGTAAATGCATTTCCCTCAATCAAAATTAAAAATATATAAAAAAACCAGAGATCTTGGGTTTCCTAGTGAAATGTTTTGTTCGCCGTGATTGGACTTATTTTTTTCCTGAAAAACGGGGAGACTGAGATCATACCTGATGTAAGGCCTAAGATGGAAGCGAGCCTCTCCCGGAATCCCCATCACTGAGGAACTGGCTATCTTATCTATAACTGCCGGAACACAACAATGCTGAAAACATTGTTGTTATGGCGGCAGGCTTAGATAAGATGGTGGTAGCTAGCTAGACGGACTTACAACAAGTCCTACCACCTACCAAATACATATTTTACCCCCGCTGGGAATCGAACCCGCTATTTTGAGTATTTTGAGTCCACCTGGTAGCTTCCACCATCGAAATCATTGTTGTGTTCCGGTAGTGGTTGCTGGATGCGAATCTACCTTTAGGCTTATCCGTTACTTATCTGCAACATCATCATTTAATAGAAACCATCATGTCTTATGAACGTTTTGTTTGCGTTTTGTTTTTATTGAAGTTGTCACATTTTGACACACCTCACAGTTTGAAGGCGATAATTGAGCGCAGGCGTCACAAAACTTCAGTCAAAAAACAAGCTTACTTTATGAGATTCGTAGTACGAAATAGCATAGTAAGATTGAAACAATACTGCGCTATGAGATAGCGGTAAGCCAATAGGTAAAATAAAGGTTTTATATTTGACAAAAAAAATACAATTAACAGATATGCCTTATTATGCTCTCCACGGTACCTCTTAGATAATTTATATTTATATTTTTTTCTGACAAAAAGAAATTTCGCCGATCCATAGATATCTAATGGGTTTGTTCATATATATAAGAATTAAAACCAGAGTTTTTAATTAAAACACATACTGGACCTATTACTTCAATACAATGAATAATAGGTACGATTACTTCGTTGTATTCAAGTATTTATCAGAAATGGACACTTTTTGTTCATATAAAATTCATGATTCATATTTTATGAAAAGGCTCGTATGGCTTGAATGACTCATATTGAAACTTTCATGTACGGATGATCAGAATATGTACCTTTATGAATATCTAAAAGCCCTTTGTACGTTAAGCCCCTTCGGATCTTTTTTAGGGTTCCGAACCTCTAAATAATAAATAATAATAAAAATATGAAATAATAAATGGATACCAGGGTTGTTACATAAAATAATGACCGACATATTCTGCTGATACGTCAGCATGCATACATTAAATTTGGTAGTACAATAATTCAGTCAAAGGATCATAATCGTCTCAGCCACATAAGACCCACTGCTGGGTATAGGCCTCCCCAAAAGGGGGGGGGGGGGGGGGTTGGCATAATCGCCACGCTTGGCAGGCGGGTTGACGATCGCAGTATGGCCAAGTTTGTATGAGACGCTGCTGCCCATCTCCTGAAGGCTGAGTCCCTTAGTCGCCTTTTACGACACCCACGGGATGAGAGGGGGTAGTGCTATTCTAAGCTACACTACACAACTAAAAAAGATATGACATAGAAAATTTGTGCGGAACCTTCGGTGGGCGAGCCCGATTCGCTCTTGTACGGTTTTATTTTTAATTCTATTAGTACGCAAATCTAGATTTAAAGCTTTAACTGGTTAAGAAATCTATTTGAGGTAACTTGGGAAGGTTTTTTGTACCTGTGAATAATATGCGATAGGTAACGTTTTTTATGGCGAATACATAAACGTTACATTCAAAGAAAAAAATAGGTAAATTTATCTTTACGGGATAATAGCAAGCTTTACCTATTCCAAAATGAGTTGTTGAATGGAGAAATGTAAAACCAAATGTAATTTTACACTAAAATTATTTCCAGATTATATTTTATTTATTCTATCATTCAGCCGCCAAAATAGAAGCCTTTAGTTTTTAATTACTTAATTCTAGGGTCTGTTATCTCTCGTAGTTTCTAGCATTAATTTTTTTTAATGCTCTGTGGCAACAATATATTTATGGAATGAAACGAAATAACTATCTTCTTATAAACATAACTAAGCATGGGCCCTTGGTCGTCTGACACCAAAAAGTTTATTAAAGATCTTTCCATAAAACTGGTCCACGCCTCAGGAGACCTGAGAGCTGGTGCCTATCTTGCCCAGCGGCTGAGTCTTTGCATTCAGCGGGGCAACAGCGCCAGTGTTCTCGGTACTATGCCACGCGGCTGTGAGTTGGACGGCGTATTTTTGTTATAGTATAGTTATAGTATAAGATTTTATATTTAACGGTTTCTTGTTGCAATTTATACATCAAAATTAATATTGTAATGTTACTAAGCATATGAGACCGATTAAGGAATTATTATTCTCATTTACTATAAAGTATTTCTGAGTAGAAAATATTTTTTTTTCAAACTTAAGCTTTGAATTATTACAGAATTTATTTATTATTATCCATCATCAGCCTGTGGACGTCCACTGCTGGACATAGGCCTCTCCTAGCTCACGCCTATTGTGGCGTTCATAGGAGGCTATTAGCCTACTGCTACCGCGCCGGCCAGACGGGTTGGTAGATGGTTTGTTTCAGGTTTTCCTTCTCTCGCACAGGTTTTCAAAGCGTCGAGCGTCTTAGTCGACTCTTACGACATCCCAGGCATGTAAGGGAGTGGTGACACTTGTATTCTTAGGCCGTCACCACACGGCAAATTTATTATTATACGGTCAACAAAACAGATTACAATCAGAATTATATGTATAGGTACATTAAATAATTGACAAGTGCTAGACTGTAATCCAAACTATATTGACGCATCATTTACAAAGTGATAATTAACAAGTAAGATCTATCTTCAAAACAAATTGATTAACTTACACATTAATTTAATTTTTTAAATTAAATTTACTTAATATACGTAATTACACTTATGACAGCGAGCGGTGTGGGCGTGTGTTATTATGATAGATATAGTTGTTTAACTGACTTTCCAAAAGTTGAGGGATTTGGATTTAAAATATCAATTTGCGTATGCTTCACAGATATCTCGTTGTAAATCCGAATGCTCAAATAACAGGATGGGTTCATTGAGAATTCATCATTTCTCCATTTGAACTTGCCAGAGCTAAAACTTTAGTTTGCAAAGTTCCTTGACGTCTACTATTATGAGGCACAACTATTTTCATTTTATTCCAAAGATAGTCCACGGATAACCGATAATAAGTTCGCAAATTGACGAAGAACATAAAAAATATATTTAATTCTAGCAGCCGTCCGCGGTTTAACCTACGCGGTTCCCGTTTCCATGGGAATATGTTGACAAAATGTAGCCTATATGTTAATCCATGCTATCTTCTACCTGTGTGCCAAATTTCATCCAAATCGGTTTAGTAGTTTTTGCATGAAAGAGTAACAAACAATCAAACAAACAAACTGACATACAATAGGGAGACTTCCCGGTTGACCAGTAGAGTTAAAAAGTTTATTCGAAAAGTAATAATGTTAAAGAAATATTTTATGATTCAAATGAAATAAAAATAAGAGTTTATTTGGATACATACATGAGACAATTACAATTTTATAGCAAAAAAAAAAGAAAAATTAGAAACTTACTTAAACCAAAAGGTGTACAGTTTTACTGTCTGAAGTGGATGTCTCACGGCAGCAGCCAAAAAGGTAGTCAATTCAGCATTTTGCTGGACCCAAAGAGCCTGGCGCTGATTTTCAATTGACCCCTGGCCATTATTTTTGACAAAAGTATGCCAAATATGCCATCTGATGCTATATAATTTATAAAGATCTACAGTAAATATGTTTTTTGGTTTTTTCACTTTCTTATTTTAAAAGTTAGAGACAATTTTACCACTTTGAAAGTGTATATCATTCAAACGGTTGACTTTGAGAAAAACTGTTTTAGGAACCTCAATGTAATTTTAAAAGCCCTAACTAAAGACAACCCACACGTACAAGTTTGATATAAAAAAAAAATCAGTTTCAATTCCATGTATGTGGAGCCCCCTTTTTTATTGTTGTTTAAAAACCGTAAAGCCGTTTACAAAATACACCTACTAAGATTCAACTGTGTAATCCTCATAGTTTTGGAATAAAGTAGCTGTGACATTTTACCACTTTGGAAGTGTATAGGTATCTTTCAAACGGTTGATTTTGAGAAAGAAGTGTTTTAGGAACCTCAATGTAATTTATAAGACCTATACATAGACCCCACACGTATAGGTTTGATAAAAAAAAATGTTTCAGTTCCCTTTGGGAAATGTGCTATATTTCTAAAACTGCCAACTACATTTCGTTCAAACCAATTTTAGTTGAAAGTTTTTATTAAGATCTACAACATATTATTTTTTAGACTTTTCATTCTGTTGTTTCAAAAGTTGGGGGGGACACACATTGGACCACTTTGGAAGTGTACATCTTTCAAACGGTTGACTTTGAGAAAAAATCGTTGTAGAAACCTCAATGTAATTTTTAAAGTCCTATCTATAAATACCCCACAGGTATAGGTTTGATGATCAATAGTTATTTGTTAGGCTGGAAAGTTGGTTATTTAACGGCGAGTTACCTCTATTGAAATCTGAGCAAGTGAAGGATTCTAGGATTAGAAGGATTGAATCCTGAGCGAAGCGAGGATTTCAAAGGTACAAGACGCTAAAAACTTTTCTGCCGAGCGCAACACACAATTTTTCACCTCACAACAGCGAGGAACATTTTATGGTTGTTTCCGCGGTCAACTTCCGGTAAAAAATTCTTCAAACATTTCTCGTTGTTTTAATAATAAAACTAAAAAAAAAAAAAAAGTATTATAGTTAATTCAAAGTGATTTAAAGTAGGAATATATTGTTACTTATTAATAAGAATAAAAACGATTCCGTAAATGTTGACACTGACATGAGGTACAAGACAAAGACAATTTAAAAATAAATATTTATGTCACAGTCCGAAATCCAATTATAGGTTGTGAAATCTCACCCAGCCTAATATAAAATTCATATAACAAATAGTTTAATCTTTTTGTTACTGTTTTTATGATTCAATGAACTAAAATAATATAATAAAACCAAAACGGACTTTAAATTATTATACATAATTTAAAGCTATTTAAAATAAGAATTAAATATAACAAAAAAGTCAATAGTCCGATTCGGAACGCATTATGACATATTTTTAGGTATTCAATTAAAAAAGTACTTTGCCGCACTAGGCCGCAAAAAGCGATTTTCTACGCCTAAACTGATTGACAAAACCACCTTTTCAAAACGTGTGAGGTAAAATAAAATTTTAGTTTCAGTTCCATGTATGTGCCCCCCTTTAATATAAATATTTTTTATTTTTGTGTAAAAAAACGTAAAGCGGTTTACAGAATACAT
Organism: Chrysoteuchia culmella; assembly: GCA_910589605.1. NCBI lineage: Eukaryota > Metazoa > Arthropoda > Insecta > Lepidoptera > Crambidae > Chrysoteuchia > Chrysoteuchia culmella. The sequence continues at coordinate 3,589,661 of OU342647.1, read as the reverse complement.
CTACCTACCAAGTTTCAACTGTGTAATCCTCATAGTTTTGGAATAAAGTGGCTGTGACATATATCGGACAGACAGGCATGACGAATCTATAAGGGTTCCGTTTTTTGCCATTAGGCTACAGAACCCTAAAAAGTTGCCTATATTGGAGAGTTACTAACTAAGCAAAAATCAATTCGATTGGTTGCTTGTCGTGACAAGGCAACTGATCAATATAACGCATGTGATGTGGTCTGTTTTTTTTCAGTAATATTAGAATCAGGAATATTAATATTACTGAAAAAACCAGACACATTTATGGTAAATTTTAAATAGAAAAATATTGGAAAAAATTAACTCGGCCACAAGTGAATTCTCAGACGGGAATCGAACCCGCGACCTTTGGAAATCCGGTGTGGAAATCCGGAGCATCCGGTATAGCATTGGACCGGATTTCCAAAGGTCGCGGGTTCGATTCCCGTCTGAGAATTCACTTGTGACCGAGTTAATTCTTTCCAATATTTTTCAATTAAAAATTTACCATAAGTATAAAAATAGCATTGAAAAATGCAAAAATTACAAATCATAAACCAGACACATTGTATTCGATACATTTTTTTTTATAGAATACAATACAGAAACTGAACGTAACGCAAATAAGTCGAAGCTAGAGACAAATCGTGTAAGTAGTACAATGTAAAAACTGCGTGACAACTCTCGCTCCAATCTAACTTGGAGTGTTCAATGACCCGGATTTTTGGAACCCATTTTATCTCTATGACACTTCAACATCCCTTCTCAAATAGAAACAACGCCGAAATGTGTTTGACGGCTCTCGGCTTTTTCCTCTAACGAAATTATTTTTCCCTAATGCCTTTTCATTTTGATTGTAGACTTTTTGGGTGATATAGTCCCTACCCTAAATTGTTTGAATGAAAAGCTTTATGGAAGTAGATTGGAGTGTTTAACAACGTTTAACCAGTCGCGCTTTTTGTAAGTCATTTGTAATATTGAATAAAAAATCGGTTTGTGTAAAAGTTTTTTCGTTCACTCGTCATCGTTTTGTTGCTATTTGACCATGGCGACTTACGCAAAATAGGTTACATTTTACATAGAAACTGTATTGTACAAAGATTTTGAATAAGTTTTCTTATAAGTACCGAGTTTCGAGAATTCCATTCTCAAAAGTTATGTTCGACCATTGTCCACGTGTTGATGCTTTAACTATTTTATCAAGGCGACTTACGCAAAATATATGATGAGTTGAAATAGGTCATATTTTATGTAGGAACAGCTTTGGCACATAGATTTTCTTCTAAGTATCGAGTTTCCAGAATTCCACTCTCAAAAGTTGTGTTCTTCCATTGTCGTTTTGTTGCTATGTCTATTTGACTATGGTGACATACGAAAAATACAATATTTTGTTACAACACTCTGAATTATGTTTTATAGTGCTACTTTATTGCCGATACGGTAGGTCTAACACCTTTTACTGGTTGACTGGTAGAGAATGCCTGATGGCATTAAGTCCGCCATTTGCTGTAGTTTTTATATTGAAATAAAGAATAAATAAATAAATAAAAATCCAACTATAAATATTATAAATGTGGAAGGATGTAGGTTCGTTTGTTTGTTACTCTATCACGCAAAAAGTCTACTTTTTATCCCGATATGCCTGAGGGAATGGGAACCCGCGTGGTGGAAACCGCGGGCGGCCGCTAGTAAATGATAAATTATATTCAATAGTGATAAATATTTAACAAGAAAATATACTAGAAAAAAGCAACTAGTCTCATGTCGCCCTGACGGGATTAGAAACCGCATCCTTGGGAGTCCGGCCCAATGCACTAACCAATTATGCTACAGAGACCTATGAGGACACATCGAATTTTTCTAGTATATTCACCGTTCTACGGTGTTGGCCACCGTCGTTTCATCAATGAGAAAAAATATCCTCGCATTTGAAAGAAACATCTTTACAGATGTTTGACTATCGATTAAGATGAAACAGCCATCTAATTATAACTTTTAATTTTGCATTTTACAATGCTATTTTTATGTGATAAATATTTAACAAGAAAATATACTAGAAAAAAGCAACTAGTCTCATGTCGCCCTGACGGGATTCGAACCCGCATCCTTGGGAGTCCGGCCCAATGCACTAACCAATTATGCTACAGAGACCTATGAGGACACGTCGAATTTTTCTTGTTAAATATTTATCACATAAAAATAGCATTGTAAAATGCAAAATTAAAAAGTTATAAATATATTCAATAGCTCACATTTTTCATATGAACAGTTTTGGTACATTGGCTTCCAACGCTATGTTCCTATCGAGTTTCCAGTTTTCCACTTTTAAATTAAGCCTGCTTTGCGCGATGGCCTTCAAAGCAAAAACTCTACAGATAGGTTGAAGCATTTAATTAAGCATCATAATCTAATTTTAAGCTAACCAATCAGAACATCACGATGGCACACGATCGGAAAATCCCTTGGGATCGTTTAATTGAGATAAAAACTATCCTATTTTTAATCTAGACTATAAACTATGTAGGTACCTAAGTCTTCTGTGCATGATGTTGTAATAAAACATCCAAACTTACTTGATATTAATTGTATCTTTCCAAGTTATTTTCATTAGCTTGAAAATGGTTTTTTTTCACATTTTTCTTTTTATACAAATAATATTCTTTTGTATTTTATGTTTGTATCAGAACGTCATCAAACCAATCACGACGGAAGAAAAGCGCTGGTCGTCGACCATGCGTTTTGCTGAGTTGTGCTCGTGACCGTTTTGAGACTTTTTTTATTTATAACACTTTATTTGCACAAACAAACAATATTTACATAAGTACTTAAAACATTGACATAATTTGTCGTCATCCGAAAGTCCGCCTAAGTGCTAAAAGTGGTTAAACGACAAAGTTACATTTTGGAATGAAGTTTTCGTAATTACCAATAATTAAATTTACCTAAATGACCCCATAGCATTCATATAATTAGAGGATATTGACGAATAGGAACGCAATTAATGGATAATTGAGTTTCTACTGGAACCATTGTTTCTGCTTCGGAAACTCTTCCTTTAGAGGTAAGTACTTTATAATGACAGTAGGTGATTATTGGGCATTCTGGAACAGTTTTTTCACTCCATTGATCTCACGTCCGTTCGATCAATTTCGTAAAACTGTTCCAGAATGCCCAATAATCAATATGAAAATATGTGAACGATCTTACTGCTGTTCGATTACTTTCGTAAAACTGTTCTAGAAATCGTAGTAGTAAATAAATTGGGCATTCTGGCTCACAACAATTGAGTCCTGAACGCTCGCCCAGGCTCGCTACGTCGCTGCTCCGCGCGACGACGGACTCAATTGTTGCGAGCCAAAATGCCCAATTCATTTAATGTCGTGAAAATATGCTTTTACGCTTTTGACTGTATTTAAATATCAGTTTGATTGATAAGACTTAATTCAGTGAACCGATTTATCAGACATGAGATTATTTATATATAAAGACTATGTCATATTAGGCTCATTTTCATATAACACATGAAACATTACGGTTAGATTTAACGTTAACATGAAATTCATAAAACAAAAAGAATCAATAAAATTAGAATGTATATGTCCCCCACCTTCAAACGGGTCTAAGCGACATGGTAACTTATTGCCGAACACTATACGGTGTATTGTCTGTGGCCCATCAAACTGTGGAAAGACAAATTTAGTAATCAGTTTATTGTTACATAAAGATGGCCCGCGTTTTAGGAATCTGTATGTTTATTCAAAATCTTTATACCAAGCTAAATATTTATATTTGGAGAAAGTTTTAGATATGGTTCCTGGTACATCGTTGCATAAATACAATCACAACAGGGAAATTTTGAGTCCACATGAAGCTTTGCCAGATTCTATTATAGTTTTTGATGATGTTGCTTGTGAAAATCAAAACAACATAAGAGATTATTTTGCAATGGGACGTCATAAGAACATTGATTGTTTTTATATTAATCAGACTTATACCAAAATCCCCAAACAATTAGTAAGGGACAATTCAAATCTAATAATATTATTTAAACAGGATGACATCAATTTGAAACACGTTTATGATGAGCATGTTGGATCTGATATGTCATGGTCTAAGTTTCGTGAACTATGCTCCGCTGTTTGGAAGAAACCATTCAGCTACCTAGTGATTAATAAGGATTGTGAGAGAAACAATGGATGCTACAGGTCAACATTTGACACGTTTGTTGTGGTGGACTAACATACAAAATGAGATGTTTAATGAGATATTAATCATTGTTACTTGAGACTTGAAAGCGAACGTATCCTTTATAATGGAAAAAAAGCTTAAAGAACAAATTGTTAAGTCCGCAGCAGCTGTTAAAAGAAAAGTTGAAATAATAAAAGATGTAAAGCATGCAAATAACACAGTGTTGGAAAAAATATTTAAACCCATCGTAGATCCTCTTACCTTGTTAGCAAACAATAATGTAAATAAACATCTCAAGGAAGAGGCTCATGAACCGTTGATGAAAAAAAATAAAAATGATGATCATCTTACGTCTTGTACTTCCGAAGAAGATTACAGCGAATTTATGAGTGAAGACGAAGATGGTTCTGAAAGTGAACGCGAGAAAGTTAAAGGTTATAATAAAACTCTTGTCGTATCACCTTCTGACAAATTCAACGTGAGCGATGGATCCTTCAAATCTTTGCAGTCATCACCAAGTGTTAAGAATCAATCATCATGGTCTACATCATCTGAAGCAATGGATGACATACCGTTTGGTGTAAGAAATGAACGTGGAAAATTAATGCTTGGCAAAACCCGTGTTTTTGACGACGGCAAATACTTAAAAATCGGAACACTAACTTTTGATAAAACAGTAGGGTTAAAAGAACTACTGTTTAAAAAGAAACCCAATTTAGAAGTGGTCACTGACAACGATTTACTAAATTATAAAACCATTTTAATAGAAACGAATGCACATCGACGTAACTTCGAGTCATCAAAACCAATAAACAGCAACAAAGGGTTTAAATATAATAATGTTATTAAGCCTTTGTTCAAGTTCTCTCGAAATGTCTCCTCAAGCCTGGAAAGTATTCCAACAGGAAAAGGTATTCCACTATTGAAAAAAGTAAAAGAAAATACAGATTATGTTTACTGGGATGACCCAAACGAGTTAATAGAACGATTAAAATTACTATTAGCATCGTGGGCAGCAGGGAACAATGGAGTAGGTAATGAAATCATTGCTATTGTAGAAGAATTATATGAAGCTGGTATTATAAATGTAGAACTTAAAGAGCTTCCATCAGGACGACTGCGCAGTATGATTTCAGTCGTTGACTCATCTAGACTGCAATGAATATAGATAAATTTGGTCATCACGTTCATAAACGTTTACGGTTATTAGAATTTGTGGATACTTTAAACGATACGTTAGTGAAATCGGACGCTGGACACTACGATTTGAAATTGTCTAAATTAAAAGGTCTTTCACCACCAAACGAAGACGATGAAGCAGTGAACAAAGCTTATGTGGATAAAATCGAACAAGACTTAAGGAATGAATTTAAAAAAATTCAGAGTGATGTAAAACTGTACCTACAGAATTTGGAAAAACTAACATCAGACCGCTTATTAAAGAACATTTATTCAAAAGCTGAAGTAGATACTTTGATTAAGCTTAAATTAAATCAAAAATGAGTAAAAGAGACATAGTTAATGAAATTCATAAAGCAGCAAGAAGGAATTTTCCTCGGCGAATGACTATCATAAAAGGATTAGATGACTTATGGCAAGCTGATCTTATGGATTTTCAAAAATATTCACATTTCAACAAGGGGTACAAATATGTTTTGGTTGTTATCGATACATTATCAAAATACGTATGGGTAAATCCCGTAAAATCAAAAGACAAAAATAGCGTGACTAAAGCAATGCATATGATATTATCTTGTTCATCAAGAAAACCCAATAATTTACAAACTGATCTTGGCAAAGAATTTTATAATGACGTTTTTCAAAAGTTGATGAGAACGTATGATATAAATCATTATTCCACTCACTCTGTTAAAAAAGCTGCTATTGTAGAACGAGTAATTCGTACAATAAAAGGTCACCTTTACAAACTCTTTAGTTTATATGGCTCTTACCAATGGCTAGGACCTAACTTAAACTCAGTAGTAGAAAAATACAATAACTCTACTCACCGTATTACTAAATACAAACCTATTGATGTGAATAAAGCAAACCAGGTGGAAGTTAGATCTAACATTATGCAAACACGAATATCTAGTACTAGCAGATATCCCAAGTTTCGCATTAATGATAGTGTTCGTATTAGCAAATTTAAGGGGGATTTTTACAAAGGCTATACACCTAATTGGTCGACAGAAATTTTTAATATAGTCAAGGTTAACGATACAAACCCACCTACATATATTTTAGAAGATAAACATAAACAGTTAATTTTAGGCTCGTTCTACGAACACGAACTGCAAAGAACAAAATTTCCTGACCTTTATCTCATAGAGAAAGTTATTAAAAGAAAAGGTAACAAAGTTTTTGTTAAGTGGTTAGGTCTCAATAAGGAAGAAAACAGTTGGGTTGATAAGAGTGCATTACTTTTGTAATATAAATTGTGTGTCTGATGAAAATTATTCATTTAAGAAAGATCGATGAAGCAGGGTAGAGGTTTTTTAAATAACCTTATTAATAGTTTACCAATCGAGCTACATATTCCTGGTTATCAATTTTGTGGTCCGGGAACTAAACTTCAGAAGCGTTTACTAAAAGGTGATCGTGGTATAAATCAATTGGATGAAGCTTGTATGTATCACGACATTGCTTATAACAACAAAGACTTAAACATTCGACATAAAGCGGATTTAGAGCTTTTGAATATGGCCAAGAGAAGACTACAGTCGAGCGATGCTGGGAAAGGTGAAAAAATTGCATCTTGGATAGTAAAAAATGCAATGAAAGCAAAAATCAAAGCTGGTGCTGGGATACGTCCATTTATGTCAATTGTGAAAAAATTACAATCTCAATTGAAGAAGTTAAAATCTAAAGATAATCGCACAGCTATAAATTTTGCGTATGCTTCTGCAAAAAAATTATTTAAAAACAAAAAAGGAATACGTTTACCACGATGTATTCCTATTCCAAAAACTGGGGGATTTTTACCTCTCATTCCAATTTTTGCCGGTTTGTCAGCCCTTGGTTCTCTCGCTGGCGGTGCGGCAGGTATAGCAAAAGCTGTTAATGATTCCAAGGTTGCTCAGAAAAACCTACAAGAATCTGTACGACATAACAAGGCAATGGAAGCAGTCGCTCTGGGAAAAGGGATGTATATTAAGCCTCATAAAAGAGGATCTGGACTATACTTGAATTCTTCAAAAAACTAAACAAAGGGCTACCCAAACGCCCCCTTACAAATATAGACATTTTAAAGCACGCAACTACAATTCCATATTTTCGAGGAGTATTTATGAGAGATTCACTTCCCTCAAAACCAAGAAAAATTGAGTGTGCTATATTGAACCTAGATAGTTCTGAAAATCCTGGAACACATTGGGTAGCCTATGTAAAACAGAATGATTACTGTGAATATTTTGATAGTTTTGGTGACTTAAAACCTCCATTAGAATTGATAAAATATTTAAGGAACATGTCAATAACTTACAATTATGTACGGTATCAAAAGTTTGGTACTATAAATTGCGGTCATCTGTGTTTAAATTTTTTAAAGAAGTATTGGAAACAACATTTATATTAAGAGTTAAGTAATAAAATTTATCAGTATAAACATGTCTTTCACTGTGTCGATAACCGGCAGCGGAGCCTCTTTGATAACAAATTACTCTCCTACAATACAATTAGACGGAGAGTATGAGTGCGGTTTATTATATTTTTCAACATTCAATTCCATCCCTAATATAGATGGAAGAAACAATAAATTTTATTATGGTAAAGATGGCGTGATAAAAATACCAGAAGGGTCCTATGAACTTCAAGATATTTGTGACTATCTTAAGAGCAATATCAAAAATGTTGTGCTGAGATTGACCGCAAATAACAACACATTGAAAACAAATATTTTTTGTTCAGAAGAAGTTCACTTCAATAAAAATGAGTCGTTGGGTAAAATTTTGGGTTTTGGAATGGAGACAATAAAAGCTAATATAAATACAGAGTCTAGATATCCTGTCAGCATTTTATCGACAACTATCGTGCGCATCGAATGTGATGTAATCAGTGGATCATTTGTGAATGGAAAAGCTAGCCACATAATTTACGAATTCGCACCTAACGTACCACCCGGTTATAGAATAATTGAAATACCTAAGAATTTAATTTATTTTCCCGTCAATCAAAGTTCAATAAGTGCTATTAATATAAGACTATTAGACGCTGATAATAATCAAATTAACTTACGCGGTGAGGAAGTGCAGCTATATTTACACTTTAAAAAGACATGCTGACTTTCAATAAAAACCAAAATATTCCACGAACTCAAGTCAGTTCTAAGAGATCATCTCATAAGGGAGCACCAGTTCGATCAACAAAGAAATTAACAAAAAGCAATAAAGACTTTTTGAAATCACTGGGATTGATAAAATGAATTTTTTAAACATAACTCAACCTGCCTCGTGCGATAACAGTATCGAAAGTTTTGAATATCATTCGTATAAACCATACGTGACAAGTTTCAACAAGAATGATGAAATACGGATACCGATAAATCAGCAAGATCTCTACGTATTGCCTTCACTAAGCAGTTTGTATATTGAAGGAAGAGTGAATGTGTATAAGAACGCAAAAGAAAAAGAACGAGTAACGAGTGTGCATTTTGTTAATAACCCTGCACTATTTTTATTTCAAGATATTCGATACGAAATAAACGGAGTAGAAATAGATAGAATAAAAAATGCAGGCGTTACAACCACAATGAAATCGTATTTATCGTTGAACGATAACGAATCTAAATGCGCACGAGTTTGGGGTTGGTCTCCAACAGGCACTACAACTGACAGCAGTGGAGTATTCTCCGCTTGTATACCACTAAATAAAGTGATGGGTTTTGCTGAAGATTATAATAAAATTATAATGAACTGTAAACATGAATTAGTTCTTTTGAGAAGTAATACTAATCTCAATACCTTAAAATTAAATGCAGGTGAAGTTGTGGATGATATCACAATAAATAAAATTACTTGGCGAGTGCCTCATGTTAAAGTTTCAGATCGAGAAAGAATAAGTTTGCTTAAGCATTTAGAAAAAGATCGCCCAATAACAGTCGCATTTCGTAATTGGGACTTATATGAGTATCCATTACTTCCCAAAACACGTAAACATACCTGGTCTATTAAAACATCCTCACAGATAGAGAAACCACGGTTCGTCGTAATTGCTTTTCAAACGAACCGTAAACATAATGCAACATTATCAATGGCAGAGTTTGACCATTGCCATATACGTGATGTTAAAGTTTTTCTAAATTCTTCATATTACCCTTATGAAAGTCTGAACATTAGTTTCGCTGACAACAAATATACTTTAATATACGAACAGTACGTTAGGTTCCAGCAGTCTTATCACGGACGTCGAGCTGAACCGTTGTTGAGTATAAAAGAATTTAAAGAAACTGCTCCAATGTTCGTGATTGACTGTTCTCGCCAACACGAAGCTTTAAAGGGATCCATTGACGTGCGAGTCGAAATCGAAGCTGATCAAGAAATACCTGATCAGACCGCTGCTTACTGTTTGATTCTGAACGATTGTATTTTTGAATATAAGCCTTTGAGCAATATCGTAAAGAAACTATCATGAATAGCAATACAATAGTCGTGGATGTACAAGGGTTCAAAGATTTAAAAAATAAATTTATTTTGAAAGAATTAGTCATAGGCACATCAGAACACACTCAAATTTTTTTGATAAAACCTCCTTACCCATTCTCTACCCGGACACTTGAAGAAAGAAAACATGTATGGTGGATAGAAAGAAATCGAGGATATCGATGGAGCGAGGGATATATTGACTACAGGGAATTCAGAAGACTTATTAAACCTTACTTGAATAAACACAAGATAATAGTGAAAGGAGAAGAAAAAGTTCAATGGGTGCGAGAATTATGTGGTCATGAAAATGTTTTAGATATAAGTAACAAAGGTATACCTAATCTACAAACTCTAAGTAATCTTTACTGTAAAGATATGTTTGCATACAATTGTTTTAACCATATGAAATACTGTGCTTTGAAAAATGTTATTTGTATAAGGAAATGGTTATTAGAGAATAAAATATCAATGTATGATTATTTTAAAAAATAAATAAGTGTACATTTAAAACTTTTTTCATTTACCTACCTGAATACCTTTAATAGAGAAATAAAACGACATGATTAATTCCCTTAAAATTTAATTATAAAAAAAAAAATTGTGACATTCTTATTTAATAAACCCTTAATTAATATAGTAAAAACGTTATTACATTTATGATAATACTAAAGATTATAATTATGTTTGTAGGTATTTTTTTTAAATGTATCTCTTTATAGGTTTATAAGTAACTTGAGATGTTACGCATAAAACCTACATGAGAACTTTGATTTACAAAAATAAGTTGATTCATAGCCTTAAAAACTATAGCTATAACCACATATTTTTTTTGATATATTGTTTATGAGGTTTTCCGCCTGGTCCATAATCTGGTCCATGTCTTCCGACACCACATATTGCGCAGATAGTAGGGCATCCTCTGGCGAGTCACCTTCACCCAGCATTTCATGCTCGAAGTCTATTATCTCAATCTTGATGAGACGTCGTCCTTTCTTCGGCGGACTTTTTATCACGAACGACTGCTGGGTGTTGTGTAAGTGCTTGAGGAAGGACGATCTCTTCTTTCGTTTCCTCTTCTGCTTGTTTTCCATCGCCTTTCGGATTTTGAGCTCCAACGGCGTTTCTTCGTGTTGTGGCTCTACAACCCAAGGAGGGAACATCTGTGTCCATCCTTCGAGCGGGTCCTGCGCGTCTTGTAAGACCGGAGATGGTGAGCGCAAGTCTTCGACGAGATTCTCGGTGTTCACTGACATATCCTGAAATGAATAATATGAGACATATATTTAAAAGCGAACAGTTTCCTATATTTAGTTGGTAAATACATTCAACTTATATTTTAAAAGCAACTTACCATATTTGATGTTCTTATGAAAATAAATTAAGATTTGCAGTTAACACGAATATTTATACCTTTGCTTTGTGATCGTGTGAGTATGTAACCTACAGCTGACACAGCTCCTAAAATTAGACGAGTTAGAACTTGCTCCTGATGTCGATACCTTATGTTATGGTGTGAGTTTTATGTAAGTGGAAACGTATTGCTGACAAAGCGGCAAACGCGTGCCGCGATGCATTCAGAATCAGACAAGTTAGGACTTGTTTCTTGTCATTTATATTTTATAAATTCTCAGTGATCGGTGGCTATGAAGTAAAATGGTGAGAGGAAACTAGATTCAGAATAAAACAACAACTTTCATACATACAATTTATTTTAAGTAGGTATTTTTTACCTATACGTACTAGGTACAATTATATTATGAAAAAACTTTTTTTTTTTTGTCATAATTGTAGGGTCCAAAATTTTTATTTCTTTATTTATTTAATAATTACAAGGATACTCCCATTTACCATCTATATAAACATTACAAAATAAACTACATTTATTAAACTAATCATACATATTGATAATTATACCTACCACTTAATTAACATAATAATAGTATTAAAAAACTAACTTTAAAACATTTAACAAACTCTATTATTTTTTCAACCAGTCCAACCAAACAGAAAAACTCAGAATAAGCTTGATTTATGTCCCCAGGACAAAGTAGATATTTTATCTTTAAGTATAATGCGTTTATCATCATGTGAAGATAGAGCAACTTTACTAACGGCTTGCGTAAAAATCTCATGTTTCAAAGACTTAAATAATACATTTGTCTTCCTAAGTGCCTTATTAAGCAGTAGTACCTTATTATAATCTTTAAAATCGATTTTTTTAACTACAGATTTTTTAATCCCTTTTGCCTTTTTTATCTCTTGGTCTTGAGTTTTTACACAATATAACTTAGATCTCAAACCCACAAATTCAACGATAAGTTGCCCTCCCATCTCATCTTTAAATAATCCAGGGACCTTTTTGTTTCTCGGAACTATATTAAACTGATTATTTTCCGTGTAATTGCTCGTGTCAAAGTACTGTTGAAAATTGGATCTTATGTCTTCGTAAATGTCCGTTGCCTCGATAGAGTACAACAAACTATCAGTATCGGTGTAGCATAATTTTAAATTGGAACCATAAAACGGTTTTGTAATAGAGTAGTGAAAATCATACATGTGATTTTTTGATATTTCTAGAACAGTGAATCCTATGTAAATAGGTTTATCTAAAATAACTGACTCTGGTTTCATTTGCACAGCTACAAAGTTTTCTGTGAAAACCGTACAGCTATGAAAATTCGGCCTTGAAATTAATTGCTCGGCAGTATAACATTTTTTTGTTTTATTTCTGATGTCATTCCACTGATTGACTAAATGAACGCTCAATCTTTTTTCGGTATCCTCTAAAGTTTTCCCAAAAATGCTGTTATTTAATAATTTGAAAAAGTCCTGTTCAAATGTTGATTTAGCCTTTTGACGCAATTCAGTATTCAAATCTATATATTGCTTAAGAAATGGGCTTTGTTTGAATTTAATTACTCTATGAATTTTTTTCAACAATAAACCATGTTTTAAGCACGTTTTTAAGTGCACGTAGTGAATTACGTAATAAAATTTATCGTACAAATTTGGAATCAATTTAGAGTTTTTAGAATTGGGTGGTGTAAATTTCTGGGCACAAAAAGGTAAGTCATTGTGCAAGTCGTGTAGATTCTCTGGGTACTCTAAATCTACTTCTAAGATATAACCAAACTCTGAATCATTAGGTATATGAAGAACATTAAGTTCACTAATTTCCGTTTGGCTAATGAGCTCGAAATTTGAATAAGGCAAATAAGAACACATTGCATAACCATATAAGTTATTACAATCAATGTACAGTAAATAGTTATCAGGCATATACGGATCGTAATTCGATATGTACTTGTTATTCGCCTTAGCGTATCTCGTAGAGCACAAACACACACCACCACGGATTCCTTTTTGAATCATACGTAAAATTTCTAGATTTTCAATAAGTTCCAATTTAACTTTAGTTTTAAGTAACATTGCGTCAAAACTTAGGCCAGGTGCCGTCATATAAAATGCAGGATCTAATTTGTAATTAATTTTACAAGTTCTACGAAAGTTTTCAAAAACATCTGCAAGTAAAATGACATCAGTTTTAAGATATAAATCAGTATATTCGCCTAGATTTTTTAAATTGAACGTTTTCCAAACACATTGAGCGTGACAATAATCTGACTCTGAAACAATTTCATCGGTTAAACTACTATAAAAACATTTTCGTGGTGGTAACCTGTCTTCTTCAAAGCATTTCCAATTTGTCATGTACTCATAAGGATACACACCTTTACGTCTTAGTAAATCAAAATGTTCCGTTTTATGGAAAAAGTGAGGTAAGTGAAAAAAATCATTTTTATTCAAATTTCCTGCAAGCTTTTCTAAGCTAGTACCTAAAAATTTGAATGAATCTACAAATCTAACTGGCATGTATTCCTCACGTCCTACACTAAAAAACTTTGTAAAGGATATGTAGTTTTCCTTATTTTTTGCTATAACTTTAATGTTACCCGGTGTCGCTCCTAACTGTCGAATAAATAAATGGCTATCATACCCGGATAAATTATGAAAAAATACCGGAATGAATTTTGGTACACAATATTGTAAGTTGCAATAAGAATGTGCTGCACCACGATATTTTCCTGTCAAATGACAATGATCTCTAACTTTATCGTCGAACAATAACTGATCACAAAGGAAACAATATTTTGAATCATCAAAGCTCTTTTGCTCATAGGATGTAAGTGACGTCATTGGAATCGGTTCTTTTAAAATCTTGTGTATATTAGTTATATCTTCGCCAAGATATTCAAGAAACTTTTCTACACAATCCTGACCACGATATGACACGTATTTATTTTGAGAGCTATCATATGAACAAACAACGTAGTATGCAAATGCGGCGGGTAAATGTTTTTGTAAAACGCATGTATTATTCGAGACCAATCCATCACTACTTGATTGAGGCACTAATAAGGATTCGAAATCCGCATATATAACAAATGGCATATCTTGCATTCTTTCGAAATGTTTAAATTGAATAACAGTGCCTGGATCAGGCAACACTGTCCGGACACCGCTACAAATATGAGTATTCAAATTTTGTTCGCTATTAAAAAATATCATACAATCGTCACAAAAGTATATTTTTCCGTGATGTTTTGTTAACTGAGGTCTAAGTAATCTGCTTAAATTTTTTATCAAACAATAATGTTTAAATTCACCTTTTTCTAATAGTAATAAGTTAACATGATGTTTCCTTTTGCTCTGCGTTTTATAGAGGGGCCCAACAATGTTAGACTTGTTTGCAAGACCGTACACATTAACGCTGATTTGGTGGTTATTTTTCTCGAAAATCCTAATATCTGAAAATCCAACTGGATGCATCATATTTTGAATATTCAGAACATTCTCAAAGTGAGGATATGAAGATGTTCGGTGTGCATTGTTCTTAGCTGGAAACAATGCGGCTACTATACACCATAAAAAGCAGAAGGAGTCATTATTTTGTATGTTAATGCATGCATGCTTTAGTTTTAAATTTCGCGGCAAATCAATGAACCGGGCGGCTCTCAATGGATTATATTTGTTAACATTAACCTCTAAGTATAAATTTCTTACAAAAGACCAACCGCTATCTTTTTCCTCAAATTCGTCAATGCTTGTTACAATAGAGCTGACAATTTTTGAAAACAGATCATTAAAATCGTAATTATGGTGTAACACCACATTTTGACCAAAAGCAAATGATTTTATTTCACTAGTGCTAGTTTTCGGTAACTTAAACTCGGCGAAAAATTCAAAATTAACCTTAATAGAACTATAGGTTGCCTGTCTTGCAGCTAATAAGTTATGCACGCGAGAGCGAACCTGAGATAGGAACTCAGCCGGCGGACACAAGCTGACGTCATTCGTGTCGTCACCGCTATCAGCCGTCGCCGGCGCCCGAACCCTGTACGATGCGATCCGACTTCGGAATGCACTGCTTATTTTTTCAATTCCGTCACTTATTTCGATGGAACTGTTATTTTTATGGATATTACTCCGCAAATGGGCTGAGAATGCTTTACTTTTAACGGATATGTCACAAACTGTGCAATACACTGTTTTGCTTGCCATAATAAAAGCGAACTATTATCCTAAGCTGCTAAAGTTTTTAAATCGGTGATATTTTATTGAATGGACTGGTTGGATAGGTATAATAATTCCTACACAAATTTGTAAGTACTAAAAATGTACAAAATGTATTAATAATTATTTAAATATTTTATAGGAATAGAGTTTAACTTATAATAAGTAAAATTGTTTGTTATTTATTCATCTTTTTATTTTATTTTATTTATTTAGTAAAATACCTATAACGAAATGACTATACTAACATTAAAGATATCTTAAAAATATAATCATTATCATACAAAACACATAAAATATAAAAGTAAATAAAAAATCCTATTACTAAGTATTACTTTTTCTTAATGGTAAAAAATTTACCCTCCTCCGTAAATTTTTTTTTGCAGAGCTTGAGCGCCTCCTTTAGTGGAATCAGCTCTGGAGCATCGGAATCTGCTTGGTATTTCAATGATATTACCGCCTGTTCCCAACGATCTTTCGGCTCCACCTTCAATATCTCCTTGGTGTTGTATACCTTTATTTCTATGTAAACGTCACCGTCTCTCTGGGTGGTGCGACGCAGGACCCCGTCGGCGACACGCCGCGACAAAGACGACTGCAAGGGCTGGGTCTCACTGCCTCGTCGTCGAACCACCGCCTCTTCCTCACTATCTGAGTCAATTTGCCACCCAGTTGACTTTGTAACAGCCGATTTTTTTGACGTTGGCGCCTTCCTTTTTACCGCTTTGGCAGGTTTCGGCTCTTTCTTGGAACTGCAGTAAAATAAAAGAAAACTATGTATTGAACGATCAATGATATTACACATAATATCCTATAATAAAAAAAAAAGTGTAAGCACCTACATCAAGATTACATGTTGAATAAACTAGTCATAAAAGAGTAAAGGAAAAAAAAATAAGTATCTAAGTAATTGATTATAAGATTAAGATAATCTTTTTAAAGTTGAAACTCTAGCGTTATTATTATCATTACCTAACAATCTAAGACTTAAGTTTTAAAGAGAAAATATGTTTTTTTTAATATATAATAACTAGGCAGACATTTGTTTAATTAATACTTACGTTACTTTGGAAGTCGTTTCCTCATCGCCGCCGTCCGAATCGACGAAATCTTCTACGACCAGTTTTCTAGCGCCTTTGCTGCGCTTATTGTTGTAGTATTCTGAGTCCGACCTGGAAGTTATTATTACACACATTAGATAAAGCTAAAAATAATTTACAAGAATTTAAGATACAATTTACTCTCAAAGTATTTTAGATTCGGTAAAAAATTATTCCCGTTTTACGTTTGAAACTTAAATTGGACAGAAGTTTGTAAATATTATGCAAACGTTACCAACGCGTTTGAGTTAGAAAAGTCTTGACAGATATATCATAAAGCTCTTAACGCAAACACGATAGTAATTTTAGCACATTTACAAACTTACCTTTATCGGATTAGTTAGTATTCACCACTAAGAAGATCATTTAGTAAAATAACAACTTACGAACATTATTGTAACAGCACGGATCTTCGTTTTGCTGGTGTGAGTTGTACGGTGAGCTTGCGGTGATGGCAGAGCTGGCTGATGGACAGTTAAGTGTCTGGGCGAGCAGGGCGCTGGGCGTGGGCCGGCAGAGTGCTTTCGCAGAGAGAGGATGAAGCAGTTGGCTGACTGGCGAACCGCTGGCTGGTGACGGAGAGGCAGAGTGTCTTCGCTAATAGTGACGGAGCAGCACTACAATTTGTGACACTTATTGATCGGAAATCGTTTTAAATAGGTTGTTTTTGCTGAATCTTCAATAATTTCTTAACCAGGGGTGAAAAACATTTTATTACATTCGTGTGTTTATTATTTGAAAAATCCTTAGTTTAATAGTAAATGATATTGTAGGTAAAAATTTAAAGAACTTTTTGTTTTTATTTTTATAATAAATATTTAATTTGATGAAGCACTACAACAAATAAATAAAGAACTGAACCTGGAAACAATTTACGTACCTACAGGGGCTTTTAAGTTGAACTTCAAACTAATTTTGTTCCGGATAACCTAATTCCAAATTGCTTTTAAAATATAATTGTTTAAATATAAACCTGTAATAGTTTACAACCACTGATTACCAAAGTTAATTGTAATTATCATTTGAAAAACAAAAGTATCGCATTGCGGAAATCGCTTCACTTTAAAGCGGTAAAATTGACACTCAAATGTACCGAAAAATGTAGGGGAGACCGGGCAAAAAGGAAACTCACTCGCGTTTCTTGTAAATAATCAAGTTTTGTGATTATAAATGATGAGTTGATAACAAGTTAAAACAGTATTTTCAACTATGAAATTTAAATACTGTGGGCAATCCTCCGTCGATCCTGTTTTAGATAAAAATTAAATTTTATTAATGGCAAACCGATCCCGACATAATAAGACTACTAAACAGAATATACTTCGAAAAATGAGGATATTATTTATTATTCCTAATTACCAAATATCTTAGTATCCATAACACAAGTTCTTCATGAAACTTAACGTGGGCTAGATAATTGGTGTGATTGTATGCAATTAATTATTTATTTTATTATTTATTATTTATAGCATATATTTTTATTACAGATGTAGTTTACTGATTTTAATAACGGTTTGAATTTCTTTATATGATTTTGCCTTAATCTACCCAGCCTACTATAAAAGTTGAAGTAATGTAGAGGTGAACGCAAGGTAGACTTTGCTGTTTGACCTTGAGTGCGCTCTTGTGTCAATCGTTATAACAATGAGTTACATATTGCAAGTACCTATCTTATTTCAACAATCACTGTCGTCTGGTGATAATGACCATCTAATCGAGTGGTAATAATTCACTGACAAATAGGTTTACTTATCTATAACGTAGAACTAATAATTTAAGAATGGTAATCATTACTTCGTCGTCTCAGCCACATGACATGGGACAGCCTTCTGGGTGGGTATAGGCTTAATCATTTCTCACTTACCTATTATTTAAATGAAATATTTTACCTACACATAGAACTTGCACATGCAAAGTAATTAAGCTTAAGTTATATTCAACGATAAGATAGCCAGTTCCTCTGTGGTTAAGGGAGAAACGCGATTCCACCTTCTGTCTTATCGTAACTTAAAAACAGTAAAACCTGACATGCAGTTGACTGTATATTACATTGTTTATAAGACGCATTCGTAATTTTCGCTGATCCTGAATTTCTTCGTTACTTGACGACGACTACGTAGCGATGTTATTGTGTCGCTACAACTAATATAAAGAACACATCTCACTACATTTGTATGTTTGTTTATTTGTAACAGTGCAATAACAATAATAAATAATTTGATGAAATTACCAGGGTAAAAATCTTTATTTGATTAAAATACTTAAATAAAGTTACTTAAAGATAACACTGGACTTACTAGATCCTTAGTTAAAAAATGTGTTGTGTTTTTGTATGTGTAATGCTTGAAAAGTTAATTGTATATCTTATATGGTAACTACGTAAAAAAGAAAAAATCCTACAATAGCGTCAAACAATTAAATTATTTGGGTGTAAGTAAACGTTTTATGATAATATATTTATTTTAAGGACATCATTAATTTACGATGTCAGCAAAATCATCGTTTGCATGACTTTATTTTATCCGAAAAGCCAAACAAAAATTGTTTGTCATTTGACTTTTCAAAATATTTTATTTTACGAGGAAATCGTATTTAACACTATAACATTTATATTTCGTAAAACTTGAACGAAACCGTGTGATCTACCTAGTACTTGTTATAAATTCATTCTCACGATACGACTGTCGGGACCTATTTGTTTATTTGACAAAATATAACACTACATGTAAAAGCTTAATGTAATAAGCGGATTATATACTCAACACAAACCATTCCTTAATGTCTTAGTCAAAAGATACTATTTGCAATTGAACCTATACTTAACTTAAACCTTCCAGTGTGTCACGCAGTTTCCTTCTGACCAAAGTCAATCATAGTCACACCGTCCATCCTACTGAGCAGATCTGTGCGAGTTTATTGATCATACCGGAAATTTGGACAGATGGACTCACAACGGCCATCTCTTAACGGTTTCGCGATGGGGCTTTCGTTTTTGGGTGTCACCAATCAAATTTGGTCACCGGCACGATCATCATCCATCAGACGATTTTAATGCCTCTGCCATAGAATTACCAACCATTTCTGGATGTCACCAGCCAGTGCGCGAAAGACATGAGCAACCGGCCCAGATAACGGTGGTTTTCTAGCTTTGACATTGAATATTATCTGAAATTTTTGATCAATGCGCGATGGAAATTCGTTTCTTAGGTGTCACCAGCCAACAGGCGAAAGACACGAGCAAACGGCCTAGAACGATACTTTCCTTAGCGTTGCGATAGTAATTCGATCATAGGTGCCACCAGCCAAGTTTGGTCACTGACACGAACAACCAGTCCAAAACAATACGATAAGCTCTATTACGTCCGCTGTTGAGTGTTATCCAAATTAAGGTTTCAGTAATCTCGAAGTTAGCCTTGAAAGTGAGTGTGAGAGTTAAAGTGAGTGAAAAACGTGAAATAATTAATTTCACATGTGAACTGAGCAGCGTTATTACGCAGGTAAGTCTTACACAAAGTTTTAAAATAATTATGGAAATAGGTACTATAGAACAGGCCCACACTGATTTCTAGAACAGTTTTACGAAAGTAATCGAACAGCAGTAAGATCGTTCACATATTTTCATATTGATTATTGGGCATTCTGGAACAGTTTTACGAAATTGATCGAACGGACGTGAGATCAATGGAGTGAAAAAACTGTTCCAGAATGCCCAATAATCACCTACTAATGACAACAGACTTTGTAATTGTTACAACACCGAATAATGATGTCTTTTACCCAATTAAATTATATATGGCTTTTTGTTAAAAGCAAAGTACGAACGTAAAACTTATTTGAAACTTAATTTACAAGCCTTTTTTTAGTCCGAGAGACTATATAAATTAGTCCAATTAGCACATATGTCCAGCAGTGGACTGTGATAGGTTGAAGGTGATAGATATGATTTAAGTTTAATCAAAAAAATGTACTAGAAAAAAGCAACTTGTCTGATGTCGCCCTGACAGGATGAGACATGAGACAAGTTGTTTTTTTCTAGTATATTTTCTTGTTTAATATTTACCACATAAAAATAGCATTGTAAAATACAAAAAAAAATAAAAGTTACTATTTAAGTTTAGTTTAGGTGACTTTCATCATCTGTTACAGCAAGATTAACTCAAATTTAATCACTTAAGCGCTTCTGTGGTCTAGTGGTAACAACCACCGGTACCACACCCAGAGATCCCGGGTTCGATTCCCAGTGGGGTACATATTATTCGGTTTGTTTGGCCTTCCAGCTGGCTCCACCATCTTGTCTGTCTGACGCCATAACAACAATGTTTTCAGCATTGTTGTATTCCGTCAGAAAGAAAAAAAGATAGCCAGTTTCGCAGTGGTTGCGGATTCCGGGAAAGCGCTCTTCCATCTTCAGACTTATCAATACTTTACATTTGATAGGCGATTGCGTAAACTCATTTGCCTATCTTATGTAAAGTACTGAAAAGTCTGACACCCATATTCTAAGTCGTTACTCCAAAACTTACTCGTCCTCGACTTAACGAAACCTCATTGAAAACCTCTTCGAAATACTCCTCGAAATCGGTATTCTAAGTCATAACTCCGTTAGGACCTGGAGGAGCCAAAGAGTACGTAGCCACTCCGTGTTAGGCCTAACGAACACTACCATTTTTACCCACGACGAGGTTGAGTGGAGTGTAAAAAGTTTTGGAGGAACGACTTAGAATATGGGGGTGGGTCTCAACTCGAACTCCCTCTCCATACAAATTACAGCTGATAGCATTCGATATGAACTGTCAAATGAATACAATTACTTTACACAATCGCACCCTAAGTATGATGAAGGCTAAACGTCTCCTAGTTGTTTGTTAATAAAATAAACATTATTATATTTACGGCCCAGTCGCCGGAACACTCGCATACCATAGTTGAATTGAAAGTCGTAAAAAGCATAAGGACCTCCATTTTTGATTCACTCGTCTCGAAGTTTTTACTCTGCCGCAGAATTTATTAACGCAGTAAGGAACAATAGCACTGTTTTGAGAAAAGGCGTTTAAAGTTTAAAAAAAGTTTTAAGGTGTCTCTCGTTACCTATCCATCCGATGTACAAAAATGATATATGTATTAAAAGAGCAAAACAGGGCCAATACCTTGGTATACATTTTTTTGTTTAAAACTTAATATTTTGTATTCAAAATAAATAAAAACTGTTCATGTTATGATCTTATGAAGTTTTCGTTTGATTCAAATGATGCATGAATGCCGTCTAGGTGTTACTTGCTGCATTTATTACTAGGTTCTGCAAATATGTTAAGAGATTAAGACGAGTTTTTATATATTACACCATAATGTATACAATGTATGTATTTGCCATACTGCATTTATAACTCGGAGACATATAAGAAATTTACATTTACTGCGTTCATGATTTGTTACATTCATAAAGGATATTATGTGTAGCCTACCTATTTACGCAGTATAATCGTAATTACTGCGTTTGTTTTAAGTGAAAGTCATCGGCTGTTATTATGAAAACAACAAAAAATCGTATTCTTTTTTTAAAGATTTTATTGCCGATTAGTGTCCCATCAAAGTCAAAGTCAATGTCAAAGTTTTTTTTTTCAAATACACATATATATATAAGTACTTTCGAATTGTCCATAATTTTTTTCCCTACCAGCCATTCAGGACATCTTTTAACTAATAAGAAGAAAGGCCGCAAGAAACTTATCAGCTTTAACAGAAACAATAATCTGAGAATTCACTTTGATTTTTTTCAAATTTTTTCCAAATAATTGTTTTTCTTCCTTAAGCAGTAACTACCGTAACTTTACCGCAACAACATTCTAAGTTTTCACCAAAACATTATTACATGGGGAGACATTAGCACCATTCATTCGCGTGTTAGACAATCATTAGTGTTAGGTCATAATGATTTTTCTTTTTAAATTGTTTTTATTAGCAGTACAACGTCTATTAAGAGCCAGTATTCTTAATAAAAAAAACATGGCACAATTTCTATGAGGGATTAAATTCCCAAGGATGCGGGCCCCGTCAGGGCGACATGAGACAAGTTGCTTTTTTCTAGTATATTTACTTGATTAAAAATTATCACATAAAAATAGCATTGTAAAACGCAAAATTAAAAAGTTATCAGTAATAGCTGTTTTAAATACCTGATTAATCTACTTATGGGATATTTTTAGAAACATTGTTTTGTTATTTAGACATGATACTAGGGTTATGGTGCTTTTATCCTATGTCCAATTTTTCTGCTTATGTGTTCGCTTTTGACGCGTAAACCAAATCGGATCTAAACAAAATTTTGTGTAAAGACTCAGGTCCATTTTTACAAGTTCTTAAGGGATTTCGTGTAGAATGTCTTAGTCCCTTTTTATGGTTCCGTAGCCTAATGGCAAAAAACGGAACCCTTATACATTCGTCATTTCTGTCTGTCTGTCCGGCCGTATGTCACAGACACTTTATAACAAAGTTGAAACTTTGTGAAAAACTATGAGAATTATAAAGTTGAAACTTGCTAGGTAGATGTATTCTGTAAACCGCTATACGGTTTTTAATAAAACAAAAAAAAAACAATATATTAAACAATATACTCCCCATACATGGAACTTTTTCATCAAACCTATACGTGTGGGATTTCTATAGATAGGTCTTTAAAATTACCTTGAGGTTTCTAAAACGATTTTTTCTCAAAGTCATCTTTTTGAAAGATGTACACTTCCAAAGTGGTAAAATGTGTGTTCCCTACTCTAACTTTTGAAATAAGACAGTGAAATATCTAAAAAAAAATTATGTTGTACATCTTTAAAAAACTTCAAACGAAAATTGATTTGAACGAAATATAGTTGGCAGTTTTAGAAGAGTTTCACAAGTTTTCTAAAGCACAGTTTCCAAAACCGAAAATATAACTTTGTCATTCATACAAACTTATTTATGCAGACGAAAAATTATAGTGGCATTTTGGGTAGGTGTAGGTAATCGGTAGTCAAGTGAATACCTAATTTAATATAATAATAATAATAGATAATTAACCTACCAATAATTCAATTGCACCATTACTTAAAAATTACAATTGATTTCAGTCGTTTGATTAAAGTTTAAAGGGTTTTATTTCTTTAAACACACGAAAAATAGATGTTGTTATGAGAGAGCGATTTTCTCCTGGTACAGGTGTTTTTACACCTAAAAGGGGGAATCAACCATACCCTGTATTACCCACTTGTTTTTATGAAATACATATTTTTTCATTTTTTCAAAGTTTAAAGGGATGCCATGATGTTGATGATTATCTAATCGACTGTTGGTAAATTTGGCTCTTAGTACACTGAAACAAATGCTCGGTATCTAAATTGCCCGATGCTTTCCAGAACGTCTCAATCTCAAGGCAAATTTTTCATGCAATATTATGATTGAGGTTACTCGTTCTCAATCATAATAAGACTGACTCGTTCTGAAATTCTTAATTCAGAAACCATCAAATAGTAGTGGGCGACTGTTACTGCACGTATAATTTGTTAAAAGATAAGAATTTACTCAACGTCATTTGACGTTAGGTGTTATTTCTATAACCGAAGAATAAACGAAGTCCAAATCGACAAAGCAACCATAAATACATACCATTACAATTTTAATAACAGTATTTTTGTGTTAACTAGCCCTTAAGGATGACAAAGACTGATTGATCAGTCATAGCATAGGAAAACAATGGTCCAATCATTATATACCGATAAACGACAAATTTTGTAGTTAAACTAATTTGTCTCTGTTTGTAATCTATTGTAGTTAAAGGCTTTTTCAAGGTTATAATGATAATAAAATTCATTCAATCCTTAACGACAGGAAGATATATTATTATTGCCACTCTATTAACACTAGAATACACGCGCCTTAAATTCTTCTGCAATGCTCGCGCGGGGTGCATGTAGCCCATTATGATATAGGTATTTTGCATAACACACTTTATAATTAGAGTAAAGAAGTTATAATGTCACGACTTCACTTTATGTCTTAATAAATACATTATCAAAAGTCAACAATTGCTTAAATTTTTTGATTTATGAACTGAAGATGAACTTCTAGAAAAAATATTAAAAATTACATATTTCGGACCTATTCAGATCAATATTTTTTATTCGTTCAACTCTTTTAACTTGTTAAGTGAATCATTTTATTATGATGTATACTAAATAGTTGTTCTTATGCAATAGTGTTTTCATCACAGTCTAGCTTTTTTAATTTTTTTTATCTGTCCCAAAGCCGGTCTCACCCTACTATAAAAATGCACTGCGCTTTCATTTATACGCCTAGGAGATGGCACACTATTGGCTAGAAGTATGTGACGATCCGCACTAGAGGAATACCTGAAACGACAGCTCCGAGGCGCGTTTCGTTAAAAAGTTATTTAATAATCTTTCACTGTGGGCTACATATGTAGCCCGCGCGAGCGCTCTAGTGTTAATATCATCATTCAAAAATGTAGTGCCTGCGTTTTACACTACTATAAAATCAAATAATAATGGTATTGGTACGCTAAAGCAAGATTTTGTTTAAAACTGACGTTGGCCCATTATATCCTAATAATAGTGAATGTAATGGCCGGTTGCACCAACATTGTATTAACTCGTCTAAAGTATATCGTAATTTGCTTGTCAAAGCTGTTATTATCAAGTTAGTTAGTTTTAGAGTATCGTTGCTATAGAGGATTATTAGGAGTATTTAACTCTTTTTGATCAGTAATGATTCTTTTTGTAAATTACACAACTTCAATAAGGAAAGAATTGAAGTACGTAGCCAGTCTAAAAGACTACATTTTGTAAATATTCATTGGATACTTTTTTACAGTTAAAAGTAGTTGATCCCTCGACAGTTTTGATGTCTATATGGAATTTGTCAGTTTTCAAAAGTAAATTACTTATTAAATAAATAAATAAATTCTTTATTTACTCTTCCACAATCTTTATACATTATAATGGCGGTTTCTTAACATAAAAATATAAATCATTAACAAAGATTGTGAGAGACTGGTGTCTGAACTAAGCGTTTACCTTTAGCCAAAAAAAATATGCAATACATTTCATAAACCAGAAGAGGTGTTAAAAGCACAAAGAATTTAATTACTTTAAAGAAACAAAACTTAGAGTACTAAAGATCAGGTGCCTTACAAAAACAATGAAATTAACAACAGCAAAGAAACGTCTGGAAAAGCATTTGGGTAGACAATAAGCAACTGTAACATATTTATACTTTCACTAATTCGTAAAATGAAGTTTGGTGCAACCAGATATTAGTGTCAGTTGCACTTTAAATCAAATCTGACTTTAGTCACGTTATTTCTATCTAAAAAAAGGTTGAGTTTCTAGCTTGTAAATGGTCCATCATGTTCAAAACATGAATGAGAGAATAGACTAAATTTTAGCAAGAACGTCCAGAGGAATAAATACTTCCCTTCTTATTAGCAAGTATAAACGTAATAAAAAAATCACCAGCTAGTTAAATTTTTACATCTGCAAACACATTTATATTGTGACATAAACTTACCGCTACATAACAATTGAAGACTCCGTGCCGTTTCAAATTGTTCTTTTTACAAATGACAATAAGATCCTTTATATTTCACTGACAGTGACATCATGGATCGTTCGGGCGGGCACCTTCAAACTAGACGCATGAAGTAGCGCTGCAGTGGCGCCACTATAGAAGCGCTGTTGTGGCCCGAGTTTGGTGCAGCAAACACGCGTTTGTGTCACTTCAGGAAATATTTGTGATGTTTTTTTATTAAGATTGAATCGTAGATTGATCTTTAAGTATACTTGTTTCATAAATTATCACGATTTCTTCATCTAAATTACATAAGAATTTTCTAAAATAATTTCTCATACTGTAGGAAATATTTTTTACTTCTTCAATAAACATTCAATGTCAAATTGATGTTCTCTTATTATGTCAAGATTCAATAAAAATATAATAAGTGCATGTCACTTCCTTACGCAACAATGACGTGCGCGTGGCGCGTCAGCGGCGCTTCTAGATATTGTATGAAAACTAAAGTGGCGTGCCTCCACGCCACAGTGGTGCCACTGTAGCGCTTCTTCATGCGTCTAATATGAAAGCCCCCTTACAATGTCTCAGTTTTATCGTTGTACTGGCAACGTGTCAAGAGTTTCTCCGTTAAACTGATTAGTCGTCAAGTACTTCGCTAAGACCTGACTGTGACAGTACATAAGGGATTATAATTAATGACAGAGCTAGAAGTTCAACTTTTGTACGGTATTAAGTATAACTCCGAATAACTGAGATGAAACAAGAAGTAAAAACTCCTTCAAGTTTGTTGTTGCGTTAATAGAATTAGAGTCATTATTCAAATACTTCAAGTCTTATTTCGAGCGTTTAATGGAGCGTGTGAAGGGTTTTTTCGTGTTGGGAAAATAACTTTGCCGCGAAATAAAGTGAATGTTACATATGCAGGGGGGCTACCGCTCTTGGCGCAGTATTGACCTGTATGGACGTCACAACTTGCAGTACAGTAACCTTGTAATGCGAGAAATGTTATAATGTAAGTCCTTCCTTGCGAGTTCAAAATTGTTTACGGTTAGGATAACCATAAAATGTACTTTTACTTTGGTATTTTTTTGTGATTTAAATTGATCTTACCCATGTGTATAAGGTCACTTTTCAATTTGACGACTGTGTATGAAATAAAAGTGGGAGAAAAAAAAAGCCCTTGACGAGTTTCTTGCCGGTTCTTCTCGTTACAAGGTCTCCCGCCGCAGGGTTTGTGAACCGATGGTGTAGCTTCTTTGAGGTTCATAAGTGCTTGTAACACCTTGTGACGCCGAGACTGAATAAATGATATTGAATTGTTTCTATAGGATTCGACTAGGATTCTCATAAAGTAAGCTTGTTTTTTGACGGAAGTTTTTTGACGTCTTCACTCAATCATCTCCTTCAAAGTGTGTCAAAACTTGATAACTTCAATAAAAAACAAACGCAAAAAGTCTTTCTTATGACATGATGGTTTCTAAAAGATTCATCATTATCAGTTTCCACTGTTGGGGAACAGGCTTTCCTGATGGATGACAAAGGGGAATCCACGCGTCCACCTCACACCAATTAACCTTGTAACGATGCCATTTCGTTCTAGCCTTATAGATGGATGAAACCTCTATAATGGTTAGAAACTCCGTAGTCTCACTCTATGGTAATCAAATTGTATTTTTATCTGTTCTGTCTAAATTCAAATTTTCTCCGTTCCACGTTTCCTTTTCGGCTCATTTTGACGTAATCTTCCAGAAACCAGCTACCTAAACGGTACTGTTTTAAAGTTTGGTAAATAATTTATATTTCTCTAAATACTTCAGGAACCCGATACACGGGGTAAGCATAATTAGCTACTTTTTTACTCGTTATTTAGATTCACTATTTATAATTAGGACTTTTCTATATCTTTGTATTTTTATATTGTTTCAGTTCCTTATTTCCATAAATAAAAAGTCAAGTCTCCTGGAACGATTCTTTTATTTTCGTTTCTTTATTTATTAAACGAGTGCGGCGGTTCCGACGTTCCGGCGACTCTAGTGCTGCCGGACTAGGAGCCCCGTCACACTGGCTCTCCGGCGAAACTAACAACCACTACCACTTCTCTGCAGCTCGGACTGAGTGAAGACTACCATATCCTTTTTAATACCTGCAAAATTAATGTTTGTTATTTGTGTTTTGTGTGTTTTTCTATACTAAGTCTTTTAAATTCTAAAATATTACCCGGCACAATTTGCCTGTTTCGACCCCAAAACCTTTCGGCCCAGTTAACATTTTTTACTTGCGTTTACTTTTAATTATTGTATTTGTTTTCAACCATTCTCATTTCAACACACTATACACTATCCAAATATTTACTTATTTATAACAAATATCTACACTACATACACTTTACACACCCCAAACAGACAGAAACACGATCGACGCTACTATGGCTGGTTACAAATGTAATCGGTTCCCGATGTCATAGTAGCTGAGGCATTTCAAACACACACTTATTACTTACACACCCTTGGCTTTGGAGAGTATCTTTTGCCAAGATCCACTACACAATTTTCTCATATTTATCATCAAATTGTTATTTAATTCTTTTATTGGTTTATTATAAGTCGTAATATTTATTTGCACGTTTTATATCAATTGACATTGTCGGACGTTGTCATATTATTTTATTTTGAAATCGAACATTTTTTCGATTTTACAAAACACGGAAAAGGTTTTATACCTTATTTTTATAACAGTGATTAAATACTTTTTAATTACATTTTCCCTACTACAATACCAAATATAAATATGGATATTTCACAATTAAATAAACCTGAAATTATTTACGAACTTAAATTACGTAATGCGGATTTTCAACCGACTCAAACTGCCATAGAATTACGTGAACTTTTGACTACTATTTTATCGGAACCAAATTTATACCCACCATCTTCATCAAGCCCGTATACTTTTATTTTAGATACGGAGGAAGTAACAAAATGTTTAGATATAATTGATGTAACCATATCTTCCTATCCTAATAGGAAAGCGAAAATATTACCTTATATTACCCACGTTCGTAATAGATTGTCTATAATAGAAATTGACACCGAAAATTCACCCCAGGACATTCAAGTTTATAAATCTCTTTGGGATCGACTTAAAACACTTGAACAACATTTCCGATCTCTCGAACCATCTCCATCAACAACTACCTATCATTCAACTGAATCTTTTCAAGAAAATGTTATTCCTAATTCATTTTTTGATACTTTATCAAATATTGCAAATACTCGACCAAACACTGAGATTAAAAAATTCTCCTTCTCCGGCGAAGGTTGTCCTAGACAGTTTATCTTAAAAGTGGAAGAATTCGCTACTGCAAGGAATATTAGCCCTAGTACCTTATTTGCCCACATTTACGATATACTTTCGGGAATAGCTTTAGATTGGTTTAGAGCCAACAAAGATTTTTTAAAAGATTGGGAAACTTTTAAAACCTCCTTCTATAAATATTTTGAGATTACGGATTATGATTACAAGCTCAAAAAATTTATAGATTCACGTAGACAGAAACATAACGAAAGAGTTATTATTTATTTTACTACAATGGAAACTTTATTCCATAAACTTCATGAACCATTGACAGAAAAACAAAAAATTGAAATTTTAAGACGGAATTTAAGACCAGAGTTCGGTCACAGATTACTACCTAATGATTTATCTTCAGTAAATACATTACTTGACTCTTGTAAATGGTTTGAAAACTGTTTAGAAGTTTCAAATTCTGACTCTAATGATTTTTCCAATATTTTACCTACTTCATCGAAACAAAAATATTTTCTAATGTCTCGCAGCTTTGATAATAGTATACATTTACGTACCTACACGCCATCAACACCTATTCATGCAGTTTCTACTACTCTACAACGGAAAATATTTTCTTGTCCTCGTTGCCGAACAGATGACCACATCTTGATAGATTGCACTAGTAACAATAAAGTTTGTTTCCGATGCGGAAAACAAAACGTTATTTTTACTAATTGTCCAAAATGTAATATTTCTCCAAAACTAATAAGTGAGAATCGTAGTAAGTCGAATTTCGACAAGTCAGATTGGGACAACTGGCTAAATACTATTAAAATATTTTTTAAATCTTATAAAATTACTCCACTTATCTTTACAAATACGACTGATACCGAACGTCCCTACATTAATATTAACGTCAACGGTTTATCATTATCCGGTTTATTGGATAGTGGTAGTGCAATCACTATTTTAGGCAATAACTCACATAAATTATTGCTTGATCATGGTTTTGAAATAAAATACAATAACATCATACACGGTACGGTTGCAAATGGTCAACCCATACGTTCCATTGGATATATTAACTTACCTACTATATATAATAATCAGTTCTTTAATATTACAGCGCATATTATACCTAGCATCTCTGAATCATTTATACTTGGCATTGATTTTTGGAAAGCTTTTAACTTAGCTCCCCAGATTCTTTCCAAAATTACTGTCCATAAATCTTCAAACGCTCCAACTTTCTTAATCAATACTACTGATAATAAATTGAGTAATTATAATAATCTTTCTGAAACTCAGCGCGCTATAGCTGATACTATCATTCATAATTTTAAGAACATTTCTACTGAAACTTTACCACTAGGTAAGACACATTTAGCTGAACATCACATTGACACCGGTGACCATCCTCCTTTACGTCAACGATGCTATCGTTTATCACCTGAGAAACAAAAAGCTCTTCGCAAAGAAGTAGACAAAATGCTAGAACTAGATGTGATTGAACCTTGTGAAAGCCCTTGGCTTAACCCTGTTATTATTACCCCTAAAAAAGATGGTACTTGGCGTTTCTGTGTAGACAGTCGTAAGCTAAACGATGTTACCAGAAAAGACGCATATAAATTACCTTTTATTGCCGACATTTTAGATAATCTTAAAGATGCTAAATACCTGTCATCTATTGACATTGCAAAAGCTTTTTGGGAGATTCCCCTTCGTGTTGAAGACCGTCCCAAGACTTCGTTTCACGTCCCTAGTCGCGGAACATATCAATTTAAGGTTATGCCTTTTGGTCTCACTAATGCACCCGCAACTCAACAAAGGTTTATAGATAATCTTCTTTTTAACGTTGACAGCTCCGTATTCTGTTATTTAGATGACATAATTATTGTCAGCAAAACATTTGACGATCATATTACTTTACTAAATAAAGTTTACAATAAATTAAAATCAGCTAACATCACTATCAACTTTCCGAAGTGCGCCTTCTTTCGAAGCGAACTTAAATACTTAGGCTATATAATTAACGAAAAAGGCTTACATACCGACCCTGACAAAATCAAGGCTATTCTAGAAATACAATCGCCTAAATCTGCTAAAGAAGTCAAAAAATTTTTTGGTACAGCGAGCTGGTACCGTCGTTTTATACCAAATCTCAGCACTTTGGCAGCTCCTCTCACAAAATTAACTTCAACCAGCAAAAAAGCACCTCCTTTTAAATGGACTTCTGCAGCAAATGATGCATTCAATTTAATAAAACAAGCTTTAGTTTCTACTCCAATTTTAACTTGTCCTGACTTTACAAAACCTTTTGCTGTTCACTGTGATGCGTCAGCATACGGGTTGGGAGCAATGCTTACACAGGAATTTGAGGGAATAGAAAAACCTATTGCTTACATGAGTAAATCCCTTACTCAACCTCAAAGGAATTACTCGATTACCGAACGGGAATTATTAAGTGTCATAACTGCTCTAGAACATTGGCGTTGTTATTTAGACAACGGCCAGAAATTTACTATCTATACAGACCATTCTGCCCTCCAATGGTTCTTACATCTCGATAATCCCACAGGTCGACTAGCCAGATGGAGTATTCGTTTATCCATGTTCAATTTTGATATGAAACATAAAAAAGGTAAAGAACATTTAGTACCAGATACCCTATCCCGTATTAAATCCATTAACGCTATTAATATTAATATGTCTAATTCCAATGATGATTGGTATAATACAATCTTATCCAAATGTAAATCGAATCCATCTTCAACCCCTGATTATTCTATTAAAAACAATAATTTATATAAGTATACACGATCTAACACTCCATATCATTCTGAGTTTTCTTGGAAATTAGTTGTTCCTTTGGAACTACGTGATTCCATTATTGCCGAAAACCATTCTACACCTACAACGGCTCATTTCGGTACTTTTAAAACGTATCACCGTATCAAAAATAACTACTTTTGGCCTGGCATGTATAAAGACATCGCAACATATATATCCAAATGTGAAACTTGTCTTGCCTACAAACATCAAAATCAACATACAATTGGTTTGATGGGTAAACCAAAACATTGTTCACGTCCTTTTCAATGTTTATCAATTGATTTAATTGGACCATTGCCATTATCTCGCAAACTTAACAGATTTATCCTAGTAGCAACTTGTTGTTTTTCTAAATATTGTCTATTGTATCCTGTTAAACGTGCTACATCTTCAGTCATAAAGCATATTTTGCAAAATCTGGTTTTTATGACATATGGTATTCCTGAAACAATTATTTTGGACAATGGCCCACAAATGATAAGCAATGAACTCACAGACTTATTTAAATTCTACAATATACCTAAAGTACACTACACTCCACGCTATTGCCCACAGGTGAATACAGTAGAACGCTACAATAAAACCATAATTTACGGCAATCGCTTCATTTGTCGATGACGATCATAGAACATGGGATATTCATCTTAATAAAATTCAGTTTGCAATTAATTCTGCTGTAAACGAAACAACTCAATTCACGCCATCATATCTAGTTTTCGGTCGTGAACTTGTCACATGCGGTTCCATTTACAAAACCGACACAACAGAAGATTCCATTTTAGCTCCGAAAGATACATATTCTGAGAACATTGGTTTACTTAGCCCAATATTTTCAGAGGTTCAAGCTCGTCTCTATAAATGTCACCAAACTAATGCTCATTATTATAATAAGCAACACCAGCAATTAGAATTTAACCAAGGTGATATTATCTGGAAACGAAATTACCCCATTAGTTCAGCTGATAAATATTTTTCGGCAAAATTAGCATCCAAATTTATTAAATGTAAAATATCAAACAAAGTTTCACCGCTTATTTATGATTTATCGGACATGTCCAATAAACCATTAGGTCGTTGGCATGTCAAAGACATTAAACCAATTCCGAGATTAGGATAATTTATCTATCTCCTTACACATTAGTTTAGCATATTTTCTTATTTTTACTTATTAATTTATTTTCATTATTATTACATACCTACTTTAAGCGTGATGCATGTCACATAATCTTATGATTTGTATAATTGTTCTGTTTTTATATACACCTCCATCCTTTTGGCTAACCATCAACTACTTTATTAATGCATAATTCTGTACATATAAGATGATTACATTCTATTTTTAACTTAATTTGTCGTATTTACGACTATCGTAATAAGTTGCATACTTACTAACTTACTTATTATCTTATAGTATTACCTTATTATTCTAGGTACTTACTTTTATTCTCTAACGAGATTTAACATTATTTTCCTGACCATTTGTTATGGTCAGTAAACTTGTAAATTTTAAGACACTATATATAAACACTTGTACATCACACACATATACACTGAACATGATCATCAAAAGCCAGCGGGTGGTGACTGGCATATTTAAATAAGCCTGCACTATCTGGGTTGGTTTCATGAGAAATATCTTCTTTTATATAAGATTTCTCTACTTGTCTGTTGCCTTAATTGAAAATTTGTTGAATTAAGACTTTGATAGATATGACGGATGTTAGTATTTATATGGAACCGGAACCAACCTAGTGTAAATTTCTCACTGTAAAAACCATTCACATACTCAAAATTCTATCATGCACATCCATTAAATTAGTTAATATTTTATTACTTATATTGTATTTTTTATAAAAGAGACTTGTTTGTTACTACCTATTTATTTTCCAAATTAAGTTAAGTGCAGAAACGACATCGTTAACATTGCCATATTGTTTCTTTTACAAAAAAATCCTTAAAGATTTTTTTGCGCCGGCCGCCCCGGTATTGTAACGATGCCATTTCGTTCTAGCCTTATAGATGGATGAAACCTCTATAATGGTTAGAAACTCCGTAGTCTCACTCTATGGTAATCAAATTGTATTTTTATCTGTTCTGTCTAAATTCAAATTTTCTCCGTTCCACGTTTCCTTTTCGGCTCATTTTGACGTAATCTTCCAGAAACCAGCTACCTAAACGGTACTGTTTTAAAGTTTGGTAAATAATTTATATTTCTCTAAATACTTCAGGAACCCGATACACGGGGTAAGCATAATTAGCTACTTTTTTACTCGTTATTTAGATTCACTATTTATAATTAGGACTTTTCTATATCTTTGTATTTTTATATTGTTTCAGTTCCTTATTTCCATAAATAAAAAGTCAAGTCTCCTGGAACGATTCTTTTATTTTCGTTTCTTTATTTATTAAACGAGTGCGGCGGTTCCGACGTTCCGGCGACTCTAGTGCTGCCGGACTAGGAGCCCCGTCACAACCTAGCTCCAAAGTAAGCACTGTAAGGCTTGAGTTATGGGATACTAGGGTAACGGATATAAATACATATAAGATGTATTTATGTGTAGAAATATATATAAACGCCCATGACTCAGGTACAAATGCTCGTATTCATCATACAAACATTCGCCCCTACCGAGATTCGAGCCCGGGACCTCAGATTAGGCGACACCTGGAAACCCTCTTCCAAAAGTCGTCAAAGTGTTAATAAAAGTCAATGGGTTTTTTTTTTTTTTACTAACAATGAGTTCGAATAATAGGTACTTGAAATTTCATTAAATTTCTAAACCAAACCTAAAATGAAATTTGCACCAATATCATTTTATACGCAAAAAAATCAGTGTATATATTACTTATGTTACGTGAACATATAGCTAGCGTTTTCAGATGAAAAAAAAAAATTCTAGAATATTTACAGCGTTATTACGTCAGTCGTAAAGCCGAAACTTGATTTAATATTTCTGGAATAATTTATTTATTTTATCTACATACTGTAAGTATAAGTACTTATATTATGAGTGGATGCGTGTCTCATCACGGCCATTGTCAATATCCTATGCTACCCCGCGTCACCGATGTAAAGTTTTAATCCAGGCTATCTACTGTCTCTGTGCCAAATTTCATCCAAATCCGTTCAGTAGTTCTAGCGTGAAAAAGTAACAAATAAAGAAACTGGCATACTTTTGCATTTATTATTAAGTAATAAAAGCTGTTGTATCCTATTTTTTTTTTTTTAGTAGTATCCTATTATATTTTTTTTCTTGTCAGCTAAAAGAGTCTGAAACGTGGTAGGGTTGTGAAAAACTGACAATAAAAAAATGCGTGTTATATGCTTAATTGAATAAATATATTTTCATTGTCTTTATCATGAAAAGTTTAAAAAAAAGCCCTTGAATGCACTATTTCTCACATTGATGAAATAGCGCTGTAGTACAGCGAAAAATAATAATTTGAAGTAGAAAATTTCGACTTTTCTAACGTCTCGGTAGTTTAAAAGGAAAAGTATTGATCCGCACTGTCCAATAGCGTTTTACATTACCCGATCCGATATTTGTATCGTATCTGACACCGATATCGGATATCGTATTATCATCGTATTTCATACATTTTACTTGCCCCAGATATCAGTGTTGGATCCGATATCGGTATCGGATCCGACACCAATAATAAGAGAACGCTCTAAGGTTGCCAGTTTGATTTCTATCTTTGCAAACTATAGATTAGTTGTTGTTATAAGTACTACATAATACATCAATAATTGAACCATGTAATATAAATATGTTATGTAAATAGAAATAAGTAGCGAATCATCAAAATATTTATTTCTATTTAGTTTTTAGTAACCATCAAACCAGCAATCACTTCCTTTCAAAACCGTAGCACTAGCTAGTCCTATTGAGTAAAACTGACAATAGATAAATAAACCTTTTAAGCATTCAAAGTTAAATCCAACGCAAAAGATTGTACCCTGCTAATCCAATTAGCCGGGTATAAATCCACCGCCGAGCAACTGGCAAGATATGCAAAATGCTGCAGATTCAGTCAGCACATTGAAAATGCTGCAAGATGTTTGTACAATGGTCAACGAGTGCGGGAATCTTTGCTAAGATCGAAAGCTAAGCTCATTAGAGAAAGAGCTTAGTAGGAAAATATTCATATTTGGAATTCTTACAAATTACGCGTAGGAGTTCTTCATCACTCCGTAGGTGGGAAAATTTTTGCTTATGCCAAGTTACGGAAGTCAAGTCTTCTGTTTATTTTTTATTTTTCATTTAGGTATCTTCTTACGAATTGATTTGTATTATTATATTCCCACTATAAGAGGAACCCGTGACGCAGTGGTTCGCGCGCTCGGCCTGTGATTTTTGAGATTAAGCAACTATTGCAATGGTCGGTCACGGGATGGGTGACCAAAATTTACTATCTCGAGCTCCTCCGTGCTTCGGAAGGTACGTTAAGCCGTTGGTTCCGAATGCATTTGCATTCGTTAAAACTCACCAATCAGCATTGGGCCCGCGTGGTGGGTCATGGCCCGTTCTCCTTATCCATCCGTAAGGAAGGCCAGGGCCCCAGCAGTAGTGTCATTCAAATGGCTGATGACGATTCCCACTATATTGGAGTATTTTACAAAATGAATATATGTGAGAGCATTTTTTATATGGAATCATGCTTTGTATCCATGCTATGGATGCCCGCTAGGGATGCGTTTCTCTATTGTCGATGATGTATCGACAGTAGGGAAACATATCCATAGCTCGAACTGCGCATCTCCCTCGTACAGTTAGCTCGGGGCAGTGCATCTTCATATCACATCTTACTCGCCCCGCTACATCTTAGCATTAGTGGAAAAGATCAAACAGCTTCGTACATAGCTGCATAGCAAATCTCTCGAAGAAAGGCAGCTTTAGGTTTAATAAAAATTTAGCAAGGATTTAAGCTA
The DNA here is from genome assembly GCA_910589605.1 of Chrysoteuchia culmella. NCBI lineage: Eukaryota > Metazoa > Arthropoda > Insecta > Lepidoptera > Crambidae > Chrysoteuchia > Chrysoteuchia culmella. Next base: position 3,552,537 of record OU342647.1, on the reverse strand, counting down.
TCATTTACATCAACTGCAACAATTATCGTATTTTGTAATTTTAAACTATAAAACACTTCTAGAGAACCTCACTACTACTGCGATTAAAAGGTAGATATATTCCTTGATTTAATATTAAATTAAGATCATAATGATCAAGAATAATTAATCTTATGATTATGATTGGCGTTTCATAAAGATAAAAAATACCTCGAAAGGTATTACTTTTTTTGTTAGCAAAATTGACTTAACATAATTTATAAATTATTCATATTTTTTTTTATTAAAAATATATAGCATAAGATTGATTTGATTAATCTTCAAACAATGCTTGTATTTTAAAAATTGTGGCCATTGCACTTGCGGTAGAAACTATAACAAAAAATGTTAGTATGAAAAACGAACTTTCTTTAAAAATCTGTAAACCGAAATTTCATAGGTAAAGTCCTAATATTTATAATGTGTTACCAAATATATTGTATAATTTTGAAATATGAATGAAATAGATTTCCTACCAAACAAAAGTTGACACATTTTTATTCAACGTCAAAACTTCTATACGAAAAAGTTTGCCACGCAGTTTTATCAATAGAAGCTGTTTTAAAATTATTCAAAATGTTATAGTCCACGTGACATATTCGAACTAAAACTAAAAAAGGAATGGATTGATTTACTGCTACAAATATTTGTTGGGAACACATACGAAATTGAAAATGTCAATTTGGTTTTAAATAAATATCCATCTGTCAAATGAAGCCGATTGCGATGCCGATGCCACTTGCGCGGTAGGGCCCCAGTTCCATACATTGACGAGCTCTAGATAATAATATTTTGGTCACCCATCCCTTGGCCGACCATTGCAAAAGTTGCTTCACTAACACGATTTTAGGCAGAAGATACTATGAACTCCCCATATACAATAATGGTTTAAACCTAAAATGTATTCTGAGATTTTGAAGCACGTACTTTTCCTTGTTCATTTAAGAAATCTCAGCAATTTACGAGCTTTAATAATTAAAGTACTTTTCTTTATTTTCCGAATCAATTTAAGAAGAGGAAGGAAAGTATTATGAACCAGTAAAGTATTATGATGAAAATTGTGATGCCTCAAAGTTGACAGAACTTTTCGAGAGAAAAGAGTGTTCCCTTCAAAAGAATTTACATAGTTAATTTTCTTATCATAGAATTTATAAATAAACTTGACTAAATAGGTCTCGAATTTAACTTTAATTAATTAATTCTCGAAATTAATTAATCAAAGTTTTAATATGTGTTGCTCCAGCACACGAAAACAGTTTAATAATTTTGAATGAAATCTGGCAAACAGGTAGCTAAGCCTAGATTTAAATATAGGATTAGGTTTACCTCGATATGTCTACGGGAATGAGAACCATGTAGAAAGAAAGAAAGAAACAAAAACTATTTAACCGCCTCTGTGGTCTAGTGGTACAACTACCTGTATCAGACCCAGGCCATAACAACAATGTTTTCAGCATTGTTGTGTTCCGGCAGTTAGAGATAAGATAGCCAGTTCCTCAGTGATTAAGGATTCCGGGAGAGGCTCGCTTCCATCTTCAGCCTTATCAATAGTTAACATCAGGCATGATGAAGGCTAAGAGTCTCCCCGTCGTTCATAAAAAAAAAGAAAATTAGGAAAAAAAAAAAAAAAAAAAGTGAACATACTACTAAAAATAAAACTAACTTACGGCCACTTGTGCCAAGCTGGGTTAGCGCTGGGTTAACCCATCCCAAGAGTTAATTCCACGTGCAAGTGCGAACAAATAAAAAAAAGTAGGTCCCATCCTCAGCATGTCACAGTGACATACGGAGCATGCCACTGAGACGCTGATATTCTGGAGGAGCCTATTCGGTGTCAACAGCGGAACAAAACAAAATAACAAAAAAATAAAACCAAAAAAAAGTACATTTGCCATTTTTACGAAAATTACAATAAACACAAACAAGTAAACACTGTAAACACAAAATTTTTATCAATATTACAAGAAAGAAACAATAAATAAAAATAAAACAATTTAAAAAATAATATAAAACAATTTAATAACTATAACAACAATGTTTTCAGCATTGTTGTGTTCCGGCAGTTCGAGATAAGATAGCCAGTTTCTCAGTAGCTGAAGTTTCCGGGAGAGGCTTCCTTTCATCTTCAGCTTTATCAATTCTTAACATCAGGTATGATGAAGGCTAAGAGTCTACCCGTCGTACATAAAAAAAAAGTTGGTCAAACCGTGGCAACTAGGCACTGAATGTACGAGTACCTATGGTATTGTTATGGTTGGTGGAACTTATAAAGGTATTGCAAATATAATTATTTATAAAAAAACTTGAACGAAACACATAGTATTAGGTTTAAGTATGTAAGTATGTTTCATTAGGTACCTCTTGAATCAACACCGTTTTCAACAATAAGAATAAAATTATTTTTATTTTATAGATTGAACTGTTAATTACATTTTACGTTTCACTTGCCATAAAATATCTTTACAAAAATAAGTAATCCGTTAACAAAGTATCTTCTGGCTGTTGTCATGATTTACAATATAATTTATAAAAAACGCATTTTTTATTAGATACATTCAATACATTCTTGACTTTGAATCTTAACTAAATTTACTATTACCATTTTAACTATTTTATAATTTACTAAATTTAATTAAGGTGGGCAAATTTAATTTATCAAAATTTCCTAAAAAAAGAAAAGGCGCAGTCAATTTATGTTGATTTAAAAATAAACCTAAATGTCAAAATTCCGATGTAGTAATAATTTTCCTACCACAACAACATTAACACAATTATTAACATAATAAATCTTTTCTTATACTTAATAATGTTTGTTGCTGGCACATTGCCTTTTGCATCTCTCTTCAGTTATCCTAAAATCCTAAGGTAGTCTGGAAGAGATCGCTCTTGGCGGGGCGATAAGGCCGCCTTTGCTGCTTTGCGTTTTAAGTTTCATGTTATTGTATTTCTTTTGTAATGTGTGTGTACAATAAAGTGTCTTATCTATATATCTAGCTTCTTAAGACATTTATTACTGCAATTACATACCTGGTACTGAATCCCACAGTATGTTTCATTAGCTAATGGCGAACGAAATGTTTTATGTGTATGAAATAAATATTTGATTTGATTTAGTGTCCTGAGTTGCTGTTATTGTATAAGTATTAGTCTATGGTACAATTTATGTGGAGCAGTAACTATGGAACATTTTTCAGATTATACAACAAAACAAATGAAAACCGATTGAATTGTTTTATTGACATTTAAAACATAAAGAAAAGGTTAATGCAGAACATGTGTATGTACTCGTATTTTTGTAGTTCTCTTTTAAATAAATCAAAAACTTATGATGTTGTGTTGATACGAAAAATTATAAAGACTAAAAATAATCCTACTAATATTATGCGAAATGCGAAAGTATGTCAGTTTGTTCGTTTATTTGTTCCTCTTTCACGCAAAAACTACTGAACGGATTTAGATGAAATTTGGTATGTAGGGATTCCAAGTAGTGAACTAACACATAGGGTACTTTTTATCTCGATATTCCCACGGGAACGGGACCCACGCGGGTGAAACGGCGACGGCCGCTAGTATTTCATAAAACATCAACACTAAAAGAAAATGATCAACTTTTAATGTGTTTTTTTCATGCTTTTATTAAAGATAATTGTAAAGGTTTTAAGTATATTCTGCCTATAAATAGAACATAAACAGATTCGGTATAACATTGACTGTCATTGCATATTAATTAGTAATGCTTTATACTAGAATCTTGACGTGCAATTCCAATAACCGCGACCGCATATTGTCTCTTCATAATAAAGGGCGCTACGATTAATATTGTCAGCATAATTTATGATTGTAATAACTTTGGAAAATTATCTAAGTTTAAATTGAAAGCAAGGCTGGCAGCCCTGGTTTATTCTCAAAAAGGCAGATTCACTTGAGGCATAACCCTCAAATACTCATCAAGGTCTAAATCACAATTTGATAGCGAGACGGGACAAAAACTTTTCAATGCTACTTCCTGGCACTGCACAAAAACACTTGACCGCCACCGATACACTTACCGAAAGCCGGGAGAAATTTCCCTCGCTCATCATTAGGCACATAACTCACTAACACCACCACTAGGTGAGCAGAGCCAAAGCCGCGCGCGGTACCGGCTCCACTCGAAATCATAATTCATTCAGCTGTTATCCATCGTCCAATTCTGTCGTACTTTTTAGGGTTAAACCTCACCGAATCGCACAATAGACATGCGAACAGCGCGAATGCCGCGAGCGAACTACGTAAGGGCGTAACGTCACTCCTTTACAGTGCGCGTGCGTGAAACAAAGTGACTCTTCGCCCTGACGAACTTATTCACGAGTTAATTAATATATCAACTTTTCTCCACCCCCCCGTATTAACTGTCTCCTTTAATAAAATATTTTGCTTAGTATCTTTTTCCGGGAAGTAGTAGGGGTGACGTCACCCGCAAATTTGCCAAAGGAACCAATTAAGCGATAATAAATTAATCTGGAGTGTCCGAGGCGTGGAGTTGCTTCTGTCTGTCTGTTGCGATTCGCTTTTACTAATTGCTGTGCTAATGACATCGACGAGTTTAATATTAAGAAAAACACCTTTTAAATAGGATCTTATTTAACTAAAACGTTTGAATCTTCACTCCAAAGACGTCGATGCGTCGATCAAAAAGGCGCGTGGTAACGAAATCCCTAAAGGCATAGTGAAAAAGTCACTAATCGCTCATCTGTAACTAATATTATTGTGTACAGGGGAAAATGAAATAGACTAATCTATTTTCATCGGTGACAGGAGGGTCTTCTTGAAGAAAAAATCAATTAGAACGTTGCTGTCTCACATTACAGTCCTTTATACTATATACTTAAGTAGCAAAGCTGAAAAGCCTAAACGTGAAAAATACTAAAATAATTACGTATATTTTACGCTTCTTGTGATTTTCTTTTTAACCGACTTCAAAAAAAGGAGGAGGTTCTCAAGTCGACTGTATATTTTTTTTTATTTTTTTTTTATGTATGTTCCACCATAACTTCGCCAGTTGTTAACAGATTTTTATAATTCTTTTTTTATCTGAAAGAAGTGGTCCCATATAATTTTTACGAAGATCTGGCTAGTAGTTTTTTCATAATCCTGAAAAATATCAATCACGTTTTGGCAAGTAGTCGTATACATAGATGACATCATTGTTGTGTATGGGCTGATTTTTAGTGTAAGTAACGGCACATTATGTAACAAAAAAATCTGAAATAAAAACATTTTATAAAAAAAATCAAACCGACTTCAAAAAGTAAAAAATAAAACTTTTGGAGTCTGTGCTAGTTAGCTAAGGCCAAAAAAATATAGTTAATAGATGTGCAATGTAGAATGCTTTGGCTGGCACCGACTCCAAAAGTTTTATTTTTTACTTTTTGAAGTCGGTTTGATTTTTTTTTATAAAATGTTTTTTTATAATTTAAACCAGAATAAAACAAGTTTTTTTTATGAACGATGGTGAGACCCATAGCCTTCATCATACCTGATGTTAAGTATTGATAAGGCTGAAGATGGAAACGAGCCTCTCCCGGAATCCTCAATCACTGAGGAACTGGCTATCCAATCTTAAATGCCGGAAAAACAATGCTAAAAATATTGTTGTTATGCGTCAGACTTTGATAAGATGGTGGTAGCTAGCCATGCGGACTCACAACAAGTCCTACCACCAACCAAACCGAATACAATATGTACCCCCGCTGGGAATCGAACCCGGGACCCCTGGGTCTGATACCGGTGGTTGTACCACTAGATCACAGAGGCGGTTAAGATGAAACCAAAAAAATCGAAAGCCCAAAACATACGAGGTTGATTCCCATCTCAGCTTGGAGACTAGCTATTCCTAAACTTTTTCGTCGAGTTGATGTTTTAGATATTTGAGAGCTTTTTACAAATAAATATTTTCCTAAACAATGAAAACAGTAATATTCCTTTTTGCAAGATAAATACTTATCCTTATTCTAACTTAATATCTTAAATGAGAAAGTGTGTTTGTTTGTCCTTTCTTCACGGTCTGACTAAGCAACCAACCGACTTTTTTGGCATAGACATAGTTAAATAGATGGAGAGTTACATAGGCTACTTTTTATCCCGATATTCCCACGGGAACGTGAACCAGACGGGTGAAACCGCGGACCGAAGTTAGTTTAGCGAGAAGACCTACGAGTATTTTAAAATTTTCTATATCAAATAAAATATATTTTTCTTGCGAGAATGATTCTCACCGATGAGTCATTTGGACCTCTAGACTCAAGATGTCGTCAAATTTTACAAGGTATAAAGGAAATAAATATGGAGTATCTAGAAAAAGAAATATGCTGTTTTTCAAACAAAATTATACTATTTTTATACGATGAAAGTGACAATTTGAGGGTGGCCTAAGATCTTCAAGCCCGCCCGAACAGACGACGCCACCCACCATCAGTATGCTTGTGACCACGGCTGTAGCAACACAGCCAAAACGTCAAGTTGTAAGTACATTTAAATGTTACACTTGTTTACAAAATTATACTACAAAAAAATTTACTCGTCTCTCTTTAAGAAACAAACGCTGGTCTACACAAATTAGGTACTATACATTTTCGAAGGTCGTGTTCTCATAACACTCGGTAGTTGAATCGGAAGAGCTAAGCGTTAAGATTCGAGTTCCGACTGAGCAAGTTGTGAAACTTGTTTATCTTTTTAAGTATTTCTAGTACAAAAACATAATCTAGAAAAACTGTTACGTTGGTGAAGTTACGGGTGGCCGGTAGAAGCTAAAAATACAACTTCTGGAGAAAAAACATCAATCAATCGTAAAAATAATATGACATAATGAATGGAACCTTTGTGAAAGGTAATTTTCTATGTCCCTTTGAAGTTATTGTTATCTTTAAATAGTTTATGTGTGTTTGGGAGAGATGGATGGTTTTGAACTGACATTGTTGACGGATATTTGGAGTAAAAACGGTCCACATTCCCTTGATACAACTATGACCAGCGGGCCTACCGCCATTTCTTAGCGCAGTATCGTTTCAATCTTACCGTGCTATTCGTACTTCGAATCTCTTAAAGTAAGCTTGTTTTTTGACGTTAGAAGTTTTGTGACGTCTTCGCACAATCATCGCCTCCATAGTGTGAAGTGTGTCAAAATGTGTCAACTTCAATAAAAACAAAACGCAAACAAAACGTTCTTATGACATGATGGTTTCTAATAGATGATGGTAGGCGTACTGTCATTGCAAGTTCATGGTGCTATACGCAGAGTAGATCTTGTTTTAATTTTTGAAATATACAAAGTGCTACAACTTTTTAAATTTGCATTTTACAATGCTATTTTTATCATATACAAAGTGTACCTGACAATTTTTCCTTTCATCCACATCTTTAAATATTTTTACTAACTTGCTATAAAAGAAGAATTGTTATGCACAATTTCCTTCTTATTTTAGATTTTACCCCCTTGAATTTCACCTCAATTAGGTAAGTGACTAAAATAGAATTTACAATCCCTTCAGTTATCATTGAAACATAATCCCTAAGATCAAAATACACAATATTTTAATCATATCAAGATACTCTGATTTTAGATTTTACGATCGAAACCTTTTAACTGACAATATAACACACTACATATTACAGTACGCTAGGATAATCAAGGCACCTTCTAAAGGTGGCAACTGAACAACTGAAAATTGTTATTTAATTGTTATTCACCTGACCCCGGATGCATGAGCGTATATTTTTGACTTAGTCAAAAATAATTTTTTTTTTCAAAGACTGTTTTTTTCATATTCTTTCATATTCAAAGACTGTTTTATCGACATGTGTATAGAGCATCCGATAGTTATGGAAAACGTTGACAGTAAATTTCGTGCGTGTCAGAGCCGCGGAATCACGTCAAAAATTTGTATTTTAAAAGTAGTTAGTCCTATGTTGCTACCAGTTGGTACCATTACTTAAAATGTTAGTACCTTTGTATATTTCAATTTATTCTTATTTCTAAGTGGTCCGCCATTCTGACGTCAGGACCGCGGAACCACTGCCGATTTAACACCCCCCAAAAGTTTTTACGAAGATTTCAATAAAGCAATAGTTTGCTATGCCCTGTTTCTACCTTGAAATGGAATCTAAAATAACATTCTTCATGTCAATGCCTGTGATGTGTGACTAACTACTGACACTATTCAACATACACATTTTTGACGTGGTTCCGCGGTTCTGACACTCACTAAATTTCAACTCGTTATAAGAGCTCAAAACCCCATTGCCAGGATTGACTTATTATTTCCCTTGCTTGTCTAGTGAATCAATGATATTTTTATTTCTTCACGTTGTTACAGCAAAGTGCCTGTTTTCGAGGTGACACTCCTTTTAGTACTCAATATGTGACATCATAATCCTTTTACCCATTTTCTTGTGTTTTTTTATGAACAGCAGGGAAACGCTTAGCCTTTTATCATACCTGATGTTAGAACCTAATGACAATGCTAAAGGTGAACGTGTGCTTCTCCAGAATCCTCAACTACTGAGGAACTGGCTATCTTATCTGTCGAAACCCAACAATGCTGTGAACATTGTTGTTATGGTGACAGACTTAGTTAAGATGGTGGTAATAGCTAGGCAGACTTACAACAAATTCTAACACCAGCCAAGCAGAATACAATACGTACCATTGGGAATTAAAACTTCCAAGCCTAAAATATATACTTATTTATTTATTTACATTTTACGTAGTTATACTATAAATAACATAATTGATTTTACTCAAGGTAGAGTGAATTTTAGTTTTATTACAGACATGCACGTTGACATCAGCGTTTTATCAGATACAGTGACAATTGTCATTTGTTCTATCAACAATTAGACCCAGACTATAGATGACTCATGGTATTTAGACCGACAAACTGTGACTATTATGTAGGCTACATGATGTCTATAATTTTAACCTTGACATTTAATTGCACAATCAGTTACTGATTTAGTGGCAGAATGGCTTCATGGAAACCTCTGGAAGAATGTTTTTCTTATAACTTTTTAATTTTGCATTTTACAGTGCTACTTTTATGTAATAATACATATATAATTAAACAAGAAAATATAATACAAAAAAGCAACTAGTCTCATCCCGTCTCATCGCGACATGAGACTAGTTGCTTTTTTCTAGTATATTTTCTTGTTTAATATTTATCACATAAGAATGTTTTTCTTTACAATTTCTTTACTATTTTTTTACTCTAATAAGTAAAAGCAAAAGCGGCGCCGATTGATATTACTTTCTGTCCAGATTTTTTTTCAAGTTCTTAATTAAAAGAGTTTTAAATAGGTAGGTAGGTAGGTACGAGTAAAGCCTTCTAGATTACATGGCATTTCATGGCTAACTACGAAAATTTTAAGTGTTTGCCAATTTATGATTTCTAAGTTTTTTTGCGATTTCAATGCAATTTTTTAATCAAAAAATATTGGAAAAAATCGTTTCGCCCGCAAGATATTCACAGACAGAACAACATGAGTCGATTTTATGCAATATTTTTCTATTAAAAAAATATCATTAAGTTTTGCTATTTTGATATACTATTAGATCAAATGCTAAAATTAATTTTGTCTGGTGGATCCTAAAAAAAATGGCGCTTCATAAAGCGATGTCTTGATTTGTTAGCTTAAAAAGGGATACATTCCATTTTCTAAGAAAAATAAATAAAAACTTCTTATCCAAAACAATGATTGCTGGCACAGAAAATTATTTTTCAGGAAAATGTAATAAATTTTCTAGATATAATCTGTACTAATGAGACTGTCTGCGCCCTTATCAAAGATTAAAAAGTTTGGAAGTCCCGTGGTAGCTATCATTTTAAATGTGAGTACTAAAAGTTGTCAAGGACAAAATTTGCAAATTTCAACAGTTAATTGTATTTAATTGAATTATGAACAGTTAGAGTGCGATGCGAAGTTTATGGAGGCTGTGAAGGATAGTCGCACTAAGCGTTTTAAGGTGGGTCCAAATATCCGTATCGTACCTCCATTTCTTATCAGTGTTATACTTATAAATAATAGACTATAGACTTACGGAAAGAATAAGTGTAAACATACCTTTATACATTTTTGTAATTGTTCCACAAGTACGTTCGTCATCAGCCATTTTTAATGTCCCCACTGCTGGGGCACTGACCTTCCTTATGGATGAATAAGGAGAACGGGCCAACCACGCGGGCCCAATGAGGATTGGTGGGTTTTAACGACTGCAAATGCAGCCGGGACTAACGGCTTAACGTGCCTTCCCAAACATGGAGGAGCTCGAGATGGAAAATTTTTGGTCACCCATCCCTTGACCGACCATTGCGAAAGTTGCTTAACCTCAACAATCGCAGGCCGAGCGCGTGAACTACTGCGCCACGGGATCCGCTGGAACTTTCCAGTACTACGTACTCACGTTAGAGTTAATTTATGCCTTATGTCCAATTTGGGCAACATAAAGTTCAAATTTTTTGAAGTGAAAACTTCTTTAGCGGCGTTGAGCACTTTTTCTGTAATGGGTATAAAATCTTAAACTCGCGTCAGGACACGTGACCTGATCGAAAAAGCGTAGGACGGATGGAGAATGTTGAGGTGACAGGTTGACTATGGTCTCGGTTGCTTAGCGACAGACTGTTGATAATGTCTTTTACTTGTCTCTTGTTTTATTGTCAATATATATTTTTCGATTCTCTATAATAACTAATGTTTTCTTATATCTTATTACCTAACTTAACGTTCACTTTAATATGGTTTGTCATGTTTGTGTACGATAGCGCAATAAATGAATATTGTATTCTACCACATAAATGATAGTACTTTTATACTGATAAAGCAATTGGTGCAAAATTATTCCCTAACCATTCCAAAATATCAAACATGCTCAACGTTAATAATCAAGTTTTCACTTCTGCCGGCACTCCCGGAGTGCAACCCGTCTTTTTTTTTTCGTTATCGTTTCTCGGTGCTTTATAAGCAACAATAATACTACAATCAATAGAAAAAATGGTTAATACAGGCATATTTGAATATGGGTCGCGATGATATTCCATAGTCTCTGTTCACCAAGTTTGTATTCTATCACTAAATTTAATATCGTTATGCGTTTACACTAATTTCATTATCAGAAATACCTCCGGGATCGTCGCAAGGATTTTAATTCAATTAACAATGTTTCCCTTAGAATAGATAATGAATATTACAAATTAATATGCTTTGGACACGTCGGTACCGTTCTGCTATGTCAATACTGGCAAATGCAATTAAGGTGCTTGGAAATGTTATAACACCGTTCATATTTCATGTAAACTTAGGTTCAATAGCTGCACTTGAATGGATGAACGTTCTGAACGCACAGGTTGCCGTATTAGACTGGTCACACATTGTAAGAAATTTCTGCCAGAAAAAAATCTTACGCTCGCCGGGAGGTACTTGGTTCATATGTCGTAGGATATTGCGAAAACACGGATAATTAGACAATGGTGTTGACATTTCTCAATCTTACGTAAGAAAGGGTTTTTTCGAAAATGCGAGTTTATTAACATTGGATATTCTAATAACTCTAATTGTGCTTGCTTTAACTCTTAATCTGATTTACAGAAAGTTTACTAGAAAGAATGCATTGACATTTGAAACGTCAAGTCCTCAACCAATCAGAGGAGATTTTATTTTGGACGGTCCGACCAGCCAATCAGTGTTCTTATTTCATAATAGCCAGTGATTCTTTTCGTAATCTTACTAAGGCAACCCGTTTTTTCGCAAATATCCTATCTTTTTTTTAGTAGTATTGAGAAATGACAACACCAGTATCTAATTATCCATGTTTTCGTAATATCCCTAGGATTTTCGCAAAAAAACAAGGGTGGAAGGCATTTTAAAGGGGCACTGTAGTCGTCTTAAACATTCGAAAATAAGCTCTATTACTAAGGAGATAAGTTTAGTTTCAGTAAAATTCCGCGTGCCATCTTTCTGGAAGCGTTAGAATTTTTCTGACAGTTCATACAATATGCGGCTGCGTTTAAGCCGTGAATAGCGACAAAGATGGTTTTGATGCTACATGAAGCTGAATCGCGCTAATGAAATGATTTTCTAAATGAATAAGTAGTGTTAAAACAATTGGCACACATTGATTTGAGTTTACAATTTTAATACCAACATTAATTAACACTGAATTGAACTTGTAGTGTAGAGTAGTGAGAATACAATACAAATAGATTAAAATGGAATGGTATAGGTGGGTGGGTAATATATATATTTTTTCGTGAATCAAATCGAAACTATAATATTGATATTCGATATCGGATTCTGAAACTATATATTTTAATATCGATGATATTGGTGGCGACCGTATCTATCTCTATACTCCAATATAGGATTCGTAAAAGTATATTCGCCTGATACGAGTTACAGAAAATATAACGTTATATTGCATCAATATTCTTCACTTGCTTCACTTGCTTCACTTCCCGGCCCGCAGGGCAATCAGGCTTGTGTAAACTTTATCGTGTTTTTTTTTAATTTTTATCTCTCTTTTTTCTAGGCATTGAGTGAACTTTTTTTTTTTAACTTCCAAACACTATGCTAACGCGCACCATCGCATACTTAAAGGAACACAAATACAAAAATACGCACATACCTATGCACACATACACGCACATACACACATATATACAAAATCTAGGATAATGTTTGTCTTTGTTAATAAAATAAATCGCTAAATATGTTAAGACTAGCACTAGTTAATCTTAATAATTACCTAGCTGTAGTCATAATATGTAAGATTTGCTCCACCTTAATGTTAGCTAATTATGTAAAATGTGACCAGCACTGTTGGATTCATAATGATTGTATCTGAATACTACTTAGTCTTATAATTGAAATATTATGAATCTGTTTGTGGTCTTTTAAATAAAAAAAAAAAAAAAAAAAAGTCATATCAAGATTAAGACACCTTTTTATCTTTTTTTAAGTGAGTTTTGAGTTATTTTGTTTCAATCTCATCCTACGATATCGCCTCTACTCTCGCTTGGCATTGATTGCACTCTATTCCATTGCGATATGGTACAATATCGTGTTTCGCTAAAATATATACTTTCAGATCGTATCGACTCTCGCTTGGCATTGATTGCAATCTATTCCATTGCGATACGGTCCAATATCGAATACAAAATAGTGTTTTGCCAAAATATATAGTTTCAGAGCGCATTGGATTCGGATTTGACGATATTTATGCAATATACGATTCCATCAAAACATCAACGAAAAATCTTTGTACGATTTATATCGCTCACTCTTATGGAAAGGTCTTATAATTAAAAGCATTAAGGTAGCATTAAGGCATTAAGGTAGAGTACGAACAAAAGATCCAGTGTGTCCAAAAATTAATTAAGTTCAGTATTAAAAATAATGACACCGTACGAATTATTTAGGGGTGTTATTTTCTTTCTTTTATGATGAATTTGATAAATTAACTAAGTGTAGAATTTAATTGTATAAAAATTATGTTAAATCAAATAATATAATACTTACATACTTAAATTAATAACAATGTTTTCATTGTTTAGAATTCAGAATCTTAGGGCCGGTTTGGCCGCTTACTCATAAGTTATGGATACCCTATAATAAAAATAAATAATAAATAAAATCTTTATTGACATAAAATAAACAGAACATAGCCAGACATGACACTTAAGTACCTAAACTAGGTCGAACCTGTTCTTATAGGCACTTATGCTCTTTGTTATAAACAATTTTTTGTGTGCGCTATGTGTTTGTGTGTGTGTGTGTGTGTGTTTATGTATGTATGTGTTAGTATGCATATGTGTGTGTGTATGAGTGGGTGTCTATATACTATAAAAGTTACTTTCTATGAACAAAGATATTTTTTACAATTGTTATGCCCTGCCTTGCATCACAAAATATTATTTTTGTATTTCGATTAGTGCTTCCGTTGACTGATAATCAAGTGTTAACAACCACGTTTTTAAAGTTTTCTTACAAATGTAATTTGATTGGCCAAGAATATTATTAATTTTTATAATTTTGTTGTACAATATTGGTCCTATAGCATATGAAAACCGGTAAGCGAAACTAGTTTATACGACATATCATTTGATATTAAACCGGCCTTAAGAGATTAATCATTTATTTATTTTTATATTAACATTTTACTTGGCAAGCGACTGGTATTTATTATTACTTTGCAATATTCACTATGTTACTTATGATTGCCGTGACGGCATAAGAATACAAGTGTCACCACACCCTTACATGCCTGGGATGTCGTAAGAGTCGACTAAGAGGCTCCACGCATTGAACACCTGTGCGAGAAGGAAAACTTGAAACAAACCCTCTAACAACCCGTCTGGCCAGCGTGGTAGCAGTAGGCTAATAACCTCCTATGAACGCCACAATAGGCGTGAGCTAGGAGACGCCTATGTCCAGCAGTGGATGTCCACAGGCTGGTGATGTAATGTATGTATTCACTATGTGTTTGGAATTGTTTTCGCATTCGAGTTTTTTGATTTTTTTTCCATATATACTCTTTACTCAAGTCTTTACTGCTGCCATGAAGTCTTCTTTATGCTATCTCTTTATAAAGTAACCCCTTTCAATAAAATCAGCTGTGCCTATCTTTTCATTAATCCTTTGTTTGTTTTAAAAACTCCAGTCATCAGTTCCCTTGAACTACAAATTCACCCGCATGGATAATAAATAACGAATAATTAATTTTTATTTGGCGTCGCCCCCTAATGGGAGTGAAAACGGTACAATTTGGACAATAGGTGTTATTCAATACTATGTTTCGTGTTGGATAACAGTTCATATTTCATTATGTCAAATTGTTTTGTGAATTTTCAAATAGAATTGTTATTTTCTTTCATTTCTAACTGCGTTCTTTTGTTTTGTTTTATGAATTTTCTTTGCACCAACTAGTAAGTGAGTAGCTAAATATATTTTGCAGAATAAATAGTCAACAGACAATAAATAGTATTGTAAAAATAAATAAATAAATAAATGTTTGACAAAATATTGATTTTTTTATTGCGGTGATTATAGTTATTTGTTCAATCAACCATCATCATCATCATCAGCCTGTGGACGTCCACTGCTTGACTTAGGCCTCTCCTAGCTTACGCCTATTGTGGCGTTCTTAAGAGGATATTAGCCTACTGCTACCACGCTGACCAGACGGGTTGGTAGAGGGTTTGTTTCAAGTTTCCCTTCTCTCGCACAGGTGTTCAATGCGTCGAGCCTCTTAGTTGGCTCTTACGACATCCCAGGCATGTAAAGGGAGTGGTGACACTTGTATTCTTAGGCCGTCACCACACGGCACCATACTGTGTTTGAAATGTGTTTCATTTGTAACAAAGTTTATATTTTTTAATATTATATTATATCATACTAGAGGCCGGGCGCGGTTTCACCCGCGTCGTTCTCGTTCCCGTTCCTCGGTCCAGTTTTGGGATTATTTATAGCGTATGTTACTACTTGGGGTCTAAGGATTCTCTATACCAAATTTCGTCAAAATCGGTCCAGTATTTTTTGAGTTTATTCGTTACATACAAAAATACAAATCTTTCCTCTTTATAATATTAGTATAGATTATTATTATAAATGCAATGTGTGTTTGTTTGTTCTTCCTTCACGCCCTACCGAATCTACCAATCAACTTGATCTTTTTCATAGAGATAGATAAAAGGTCGGAGATTACCATAGGCTACATTTAATCCCGACATTCCCACGGGAACGGGAACCACGCAGCTGAAACCGCGGGCTGCCGCTAGTTTAAAAATAGCTAGGTATAAAAAGAGTACAAAGCAATTCCATGAGTAGAAACGGTTTATCAGATATTACGAGTAATATCTGATAAACCGTTGAAACCGTGATAATAAATGTGTATCATAAACTATTTATGATATATATTGTTAAAATACATTAGAAGAAATGTCTTTTCTTTTCTTTGTTATGTAAATTAGAAATAATAATTTTCATTAAAAGGAATCTTTTTGACAAATATTAAGGCAACTTCGTCCAGTAAGTAATTCAAGTACTTAAAAGTAACAAAGTTGTACAATTAATAAGTACCAAGAGGCACATTTGTATGCTTGAGTAGTAGACTCTGATGAGCAATTATAAGTAAAAACATATCACACTAAATTCTCCAAGGCATTCAAAAGAGTTTTTTTATAAATGTATTTTTTTTTATAATTGTTTTTGTCACTTAGACACTCTAAACATCATTTTTCCGACACTTTTATATCAGTAATTAAATGCAATTAAAAATTATTTCTTAGTTCAGTTTTACAACTTATGTCAATTACTATCCATTGTTTTATGTAATACATTTAGGACATTCAGCATTTACGTTAAATCGTCTATTTAAATAAACATTTAAACATCAAACAATAATTTAATCTTATTATTCAATTTACTTTTCGAACGGTCAAAATAATCCAAACAGCTTCAATAGAATAAAGTTACACTCATTTACATACATTGTGCACCTTTTCTCTTTAAAGAAAGTTAAGAGAGGTCTGCTCTCTATGTGTCGTGTGATTTGTACCTATGTTTTGTTATCATTTACAATAAAGGTACTTAAATAAAATATTAAATTAAAACCAAATTGTAGGATTTATGTATTTTTATTTGTCTAGCTTACCTCGTCACATTTTCACCCTTTGCCACTGATAAGCATAATACGTATGATTTTATACTTAATTGTAATAATATTATTATTACAATTAAGTATAAAATCAAACGTATTCGTATTAATGAAAAAATAAACAAAAGGGGTTCAAACTGCCGGCATAGTACGGAAAGGGGCAGCTGCGTTTTAATTAAACTGACCGGCCAGACAGTGCATTTTGACGTCATGAGTCATTGAATTGTAAAAACGTCATGCGTTAAGTATAACGATAAATGATTCGTCTATTCAGAATATTTTGCTAGGTCGTTAAAGAAAATCATCCAAAGTGTATTTGCCCAATTTTTATCAAAACCTATAATCAACTCATTCGAAGATACTTTGAAAAATATGTGGAGTACAGGGAAAGAAAGATCATTATCACTTGAGGATAGTTTTGAGAAAATTGATAAATCTTATTTAACTTTGTCAAAGTATTGATTTAAAAATATTGATAAGTATCTTTTAATACTAAAAGAAATGGGATATAAAATGATACCAACAGAATTATAAAAAAAAAACAATTAATTTTCCAAACTAAGCCTACGTCTTTAGGGGTGGGATACATCTGACCGCACGGAACAGAACTTTCCTATGCTGTTGCCGTAATTAGCTATTAAACAAGACTACTTTTTGTTCAATATTTTGATATTTCACTACTACTTATAGTGATAGTGTGTGTGATGTGCCAAAGTGCTAGTGATGTGCGCCAAGGCAATAGAAGTGAATTGAATCATACTTACGCGAGTGTATTTATTACTGTGATTATTTAAACATTTTTTTGCATTCAAATTTTTTATATTATTAGAAGTTAATTGAGTTATTTATTTCGATCTTATTGTTTATTATAAATTAATAAATGCACTATATTATTCATTTTTATTATAAAAATAATAAAAAGCCTCGCTTACTTCACATTGACAGCTATCAAAGAAACGCGATAAAAGGTTCATAGTACATAGACAATGATCTTTTTAAATACGAAAGTGGAGACTATGATCTTTATACAAACAGCCATACTGACGTTTTTTGAGTCACAGTGGTTCGTTTTAACTGTTTTGGGTTTCAGAACCAAACTGCTTTATGAATTTTGTACTAGAAAAATGGACAATGATCTTTCTTTCCATGTACCCTTCCTAGGCTTTATTAAGCTGACTGAATGAAGCTCCAGATGTTTTATTTTTATTTTTACTGAGCTCTTTGTACATATACAACATTATTTCGCGGAAATCTCTCATTTAATTTACTACTTATTTCTTAGTATCAAGCTAGGTGGCCGGTCTTTCATAAATAAGATAATATAAATTTAAATACTTACCAGAACTTGATCTCAGTGACAACATTTATAATTTGTAATAGTAATAGTTTTATTAGATTTTTATTATTTTTAATATCCACGAATCCTTACGGAGTCAGACGGTTTAAATAGTAGATTGTACCATAAGGCAGCAAAATAATATTTTTACGGCAAGGGCGCTTTTTTAAATCCAGAGCGAAGTGAGGGATTCTAGAGTAGAATCCCGAGCATAGCGAGGGATTCTTTAGTAGAAACCTGAACGTAGCGAGGGATTCAAAGTACGTCACCCGAGCCAAAAATATATTTTGCGGCCGAGTGATACACTCTACTTTTCATCCCCGTCTATGAGAAAAAGCAATAAGAGGCGTTTCTAGATACAACTAATGAATGTATTTATAAAAAAAATATTAAACACCAATATAATGTTAAAAAAAATATAAAGTAACAGCTTAAAAATTAATATTGATATTTGAAACATTGATGCAATTTTGAAATGTTATAGTCATAGTTAAAAAAAAAAAAAAAAATCTTTTTATTTTCTTTTTTCTTTTGCGGAGCTGCACGCGCCGGTCACCTAATAATCGGCCAGTGACTTTTTCATACAATATTTTCGTGCGATCTCTTTGGTCACGGAGCACTAAGGGACGATGTTAATGTTCAAAGTTCAAATCTCACTTACTTTGCTCGCACTTATAGGCGAATCAATCAGCGTTTTTCGAATAGATGGGATGAAAAATAACTTATAGTAAAATACGCATGTATATAACATCGTTTAATAAATGTGAAAATAACATAATAAAACAAATTAAAATGTTCACCCCTGATTGAACAAATTGGAAGCATTATTATTAATATAATTATGTAAATTTACTAAGACCATTTAAAACAGTGCAACAAACGCTTTATAAAACGGGCCAACTAACCGGTCAAATAAGGAACATAATATCACAATGTACCTCCAAAAAGCGGAGTGGAATAAATTTAAGAAAGTTACCGATGTTCGCACACTATACCGATTACGTTGTGAACTCCAAGATAGCTGCTCATTTCACCTAATGTTTAGGCAGTTGTCTCACCGCCCGCTGGCGAGTAAGCGACTATTTTCTCAAAGAAGAAGCTCAAGAAACTTACAATAAACAAATAGTTAATACATTCCGTGTAAAGGCGTATCGGCGAGTACTCGTTCCACTAATTTGCAACTGAGCGCCAAGAGCTACCAAAGATAATACTCGCTCTGCGATAGGTACTGGCTTGGCGGTCTAGCTCACACAGCGCTGTAAGACCGAAAGCCGAGCGAGTGTTGCGAGTATTCGCCTGTCGCACAAGATCACTTGTTGATAATCGAGCAACAAAACTATCAGAGGGCTGATTATTTAACTAAATATCGTTAAAGATTCAAGTTTCGTTGCTGTATTGGCTACCATAGGAAGCCATAGGTGGGAAGGCAAGCGGTCGCGTGGTAGATCACCTAGGCGTTGGGCAGACTCTATAAAAGCTGTTAACCGCGAGAAATGGAGGTGCATCGCGAGGGCGGCGTTATCCAAAATGCATCATCATCAACCGCGACCTCTCTGTCCAGAGTAATGACTCAGGAGGAGTATTGGCTACCATACGGTATGACAGCTATGACAGCGACAAAACTGGTTGTTATGTAATTTTTAGGGTTCCGTACCTCAAATGGAAAAAACTGAACCCATATAGGATCACTTCGTTGTCCGTCCGTCGGTCAAGACCGTTTTTCTCAAGAACGCGTGGAGGTATCAAATTGAATTTTATATGTAATACTCAGGTCTACTGTCCCTTGGAGCTGTGAAAAAATCAAACTTCTAAGCCAAAGCAATCAAAAGATACGGCAGTTTATGCCGAAAATTTTCGAAACTCGAACGGGAATCAAAACCTACAGGGTACTTCCCGTGAACTTAGAATCTTGAAATTTGGTACGAAGTAACGTCTTATAGTAAAGGAAAAATTGCGAAAACCGTAAATTTTTAGTTAAATCATATAATAAAAAAAAAATAATAATAATTTCATTTTGCAATAAAAATACCATAACTATGACTCGATTGTCGTGATGGGTGAACTTTTACTTATATACCTACAGGTTTGTACGGAACCCTCGGTGCGCGAGTCCGAATCGCACTTGGCCGGTTTTTTATAAGATAATCAGACTGCGGAACTACAACTTGTCTCTCTCCTCGTTTGTAGCTCCACTCGCTCGTCGTTAGCGGTGGAGCATCTGCCTAAAGTCCAGGGTAAAATTTTACAAGCACAATTTGTAAGGCCGCCTTTCATCTGACCGGCGGAATTTCGACACTGCTAATTGTGTAAGAATTTTCGAGTCTTTTACATAAGACTTAGGTTTAAGAAAGGGTTGAAGGGGTTATTAAATATATAAAATTTTGGTATACCTATGTAGTTTCGAACAAGCTGGTGGATAAAGCCACTTCTGTAGTATTTAATGTTCAACAAAACAGACGGTAGCAATATTTTTAATGAACATTATGCTAATTATTAAGCTCCCTTATCCTGCTGGACTGGGAATCAAAAAGAACGTTCCAGCTTCCCAGTTTTAAGAGTTAAACTCTTTTTTTTTTTTTTTTTATGAACTACGGGGGACTCTTAGCTCTTAGCTTAGCTGATGTTAAGTATTGATAAGAATGAAGATGGAAGCGAGCCTCTCCCGGAATCCCCAATCACTGTGGAACTGGCTATCTTATCTTTAACTGCCGGAACATAAGAATGCTGAAAACATTGTTGTTATGGCGTCAGACTTTGATAAGATGGTGGTAGCTAGCCAGGCGGACTTACAACAAGTCCTACCACCAACCAAAGCGAATACAATATGTACCCCCGCTGGGAACCGAACCCGGGACCCCTGGGTCTGATACCGATGGTTGTACCACTAGACCATAATCTAACTACCACGACTAATAAAGTAACGGAGATAAATTCATACATACATGGTGTTAAAAGATTCATACCGAAACCTTAATATATGCGTAGTGTACATCAAAATAAATAAGAATATGTGTAAATAATTGCGGGTAAACGACGTTTAAAAAAAAAGGGATGTTATTTTTACACGCTAAAGAATGCGTGAAACAACGTGTGCGTGTGTCTAGAGGGGACGAGTAGGCGGCCGGGATCCAAAATTCCAAAATTCCAAATGTATTTATTTGCAGAATACAGGTTTTACAATAATTGGTGGTGTTTACAAAATCTGAGCGCTGTAATCTTACCCAATGGGTGTGCGAAATTCATTTTCACAGAGAAAGTCCATTAAATTTAAAAACATTATTGTAAAAAAATACATAATAATACAATCAATTATTTAAATTTAAATGTCAGGGTCACATAAGTATTCGGTCAATGTATAGTATGTTTTATTTACTAAAAATTGTTCCAGTTCCTTTGATTGGTTTTTATATTCATTGCAGAATTGTTTTTACTTTAAACGATAATCTAAAAAAATAAATAGGTATTGACTTTGATCCTCAATAACTTCGTAACTGTCAGGTTCCCAGATTTGACCCCATACCAGAAAATGATAGTAACAATAGGGAGAATACGTGGTTTTCGTTTTCGTTATGGGTCTTTTAACACCCTGTATATAAGCATTTATGTGTAGAAATATATATATAAACATCCATGACACGTGTACAAATGCTCGTATTCATCATACAAACATTTACATGTACCGGGATTCAAACCCAAGACCTTAGAGTAGGCGACACTTTGAAACCGGTGTACATACCACTCTACCACTGAGGTCGTCAAGACTTGTCGCCTTATGTTACTCTTTTTAGCGTTTTACCAATTCCACAAGGGCTTTGTGGCGTGATGATATGTATGTATGATTGAAGTTATTAAGTAAAAACAAACAAACAAACATCCTCTTACCCCAAACGCATGTACCGTTTTCGTACCGTCTCGTGGGTAAAAAAAAATACATTATTGTTTAAAATAAATCAGACTTAAGTTTACGCGGCCATGGACACAAAGCCACGGGCAGCTGCTGAGCTACAAATAAATGTACTATCAAGTCTTATTTGCGATTCGTATTAAAGCAGAACTAAATGAGTTCTGCAATTGACGAGATAAACGGGAGATAAGGGAGGTTTCCCATTAGCCGTTCTATTGGCGCTGCGGTTTGAAGCCGAATCAATTAAACGTTATTTGATCAGTATTGAAAAATAAATGTGGACAGAACTTGAATTAGTGCTAAGGAGAATTGTGTTATTGTAAGATATGTTCTACATTTCACTTCAATACTTTTGGGCCTCGTTTGAAAGATGATATGAAATTGATAAGTGGGATGCTTCGATAGCTCGAAATCAGCAAGTTTGTATGAGCAACGTAATGAGAGTAAAGGAAGTAAGAAAAATTGTATAAGCCTGACTTCAGACCCGCTGTTTCTATTCTGGAGCCCTATTTTTGATTCACTCGTCTCGAGGTTTCTACTGTTTTTCGTCCGACATTTGCTTTTCCATATATCTGTAATAGTGACCTTGCATATGCTTAGTAGCATGTACATGGCTTTGTTATTTGCCTGAAATACCGGCTCCCAACGCGAGCGCGCAAGGGGTTAAGCGAAAAGCGAGCTTATGTCTACAAATTCAAGGTCACTACTGATCGCCCCCGTTTGCGAGACGAGTGAATCAAAAAAAGAGCTCCTATTATGTCTAAAACGGATCAGAATAGAATTTAAACCGGGAGGCTAGAATGCAATACAAAATGTACGACACGTCACCCATATACCCTACTAGCGGCCGCTCGCCGCGTGGTTCCCGTTCCCGTGGGAATATCAGGATAAAAAGTATCCTATATTCATAACCAGGCTATCTACTATTTGTGTACCAAATTTCATTCTAATCCGTTCAGTACTTTCGGAGCCTACTTAATGCAAACAAACAATCAAATCTTTCCTCCTTAAAATGTTAGTTTAGATACCCAAATCGGCCAGAACACCCGGTCAGCAACTGGCCAACATCTCACAACTGCAGGCGTAGTGAGGCAAATCGCCGTTGTGAGGCCGGTAGGCTGATTATCTAACAAAAATCGCCTAGCAACCAGTTTTGTGCTGTCACTAGTGACACATTTTCCTACTGTGTGATAGCTAAAATATCCTTAGATAAAGTCCTCGGGTTGTAACGAACCAGGATGTGAGCCTGAAAGCGGATTCTATTCTGTGCTTCTCTGTTTTACCTAGAACAGAGGAGAATCAGTCTGAGGCCAGCTAAGGTTGGTACCAAGTAAACCCTGTTTACGTCTGTAAGTGAAAAGTGTGTTTAGGTACCTATGTCTGTACTAGCGGCCGCGGGTTCACCCCGTTCCCGTAAAAAAAACGGATTAAAAAATATTCCATGTTATAAACCAGGCTATATCAGTGCCAAATTTTATTGAAATCTGTTATGTAGTTTTAGCGTGAATGTAAAAATAAACAGACAAACAAACAAACCAACATAATTTCGCATTTAGTGTATGTATGACAAGCAAAAGTTGCTTTGAAATTTAATTCAAAGTAAGATCTTTTAAACGAAATTTCAAGTTGGGAAATATGTTTGTAACACGCGGGAACTCACAAATGGATTAAAAAGTAATTACATCCATCAATTTAAGTGATTGCAAAAATTAAATTTGATTAAATGGAAGAGAAAATTCTTCGCCTAATGTAGAACCTACCTATGTGAAGCTAAAGATTTATTTCCAATACAACTTAATGTTTGATTAAATTAAGTGAGAGTGTTAAACTGGCCAAGTGCGAGTTTGATTCGCGTACCGAGGTTCCGTTCTGAATACTTTTTCTCAGATTAGTATCTTACTAAAATCCACTAATACCATGAAAAAGATGAAAGTACGGTTTTCTATCATTTACTTCTATTAACATTTTTATTAATAATGTCAGCCGAAATGTTTAATTTTGTTCACGTTCGTTGTTCACTAAACATATTTAAAATGATATTGTCGGTCATTCATTTGAAGTCAAAAGTGTCAGAGCTAAAATATGTTTATCGCTAAACGTATTATGTTGCAGTTGGTGAAAGTCAGCATTAGTTTCAAAATATCAAATACTTATTACTAATAAAACAGATGGTACACCTTGAAATAGATTCTAAATACTTACATGTTACAAACGATAAATGTAAATTGCATGTTGTTGTTGTAATTAAAAACATATAAAAGTATTTAAAAACATGCAAAAACAAAAATATAATATATATACTTAAACTTAATGCCATCATAATTCCCCACCATCTATTTTTTAAACGAAACATAATATGTATGAAATTACTATTCAAGTATGTTAATTCGAACCCTAAACATAAAAAAGAGGCCCGAACCAAATTTAAAATTTAAAACAAAAATCTCACCGATTCCCGCCTTGAAACAAAACTCGAACAACACACAAGTCACTGCACTTCAAAATATTATGGCCGTGCACCGTCTGTCATAACTGGCTACCACTGTGGCCACAAAAGTAGGGGCTTAGCTCCCTCGCTCAATTAGGGCTAATTGTATTGACCTAAGCTAACCCGCCTGATCTAATTCGGGCATATGATGCATTCACCTTCGTAGGGATGATTAGATGCATAATTGTAATACGAGTACCACACACGTTTAGATGTTAAAGCTGTCTGTATCTCTGTTTATTTCAAAGCTCGTGCTGAAAGAACAGAACACGACGACGCGACGGAAGTATTGTAATAACTGTTAATAATGTATTGAAACTGATTTTACTAATAACGTAGAAAATATTGTTGCATATCCGACTAGAAGAACCGAATAAAAACAAGGGTCCCTCTTCAAATTTTTGACAGAAATTAGCAAACCCGAACAATTTCTTTTGCTTTACATTAATTAGTATAACACTAATCAATAATTATCATTAAAGAAAGCTCTGTATTGCACGAGATTAAAAATGGAAATGTATGTTTTCCATTTTTTTGTTTTAATTATCCTTAGTAAAACTAGGTAGATTAACATTTATAATAAGTTCATGTAGCTATACTATCTACCAACCTGAACTTTGACGAGTACATCGACTCCTTCGCGAAGTGTGCTGCAAAGAAACTGGGCGTCCTTTTTAAGGCTAGACGATACTTCTCTCCGAATCAGCTGCTCCTTTTATACAAAGTGTAGATTCGGACGTCTATGGAGTACTGCTGTCACCTGTGGGATGGTTTTGCTAAGTATCAGCTTGAGCTTCTAGAATCTATTGAAAACCGTGCCAGGAAACTCATTGGAAAATTTGCATTGACACGGCGGAATTTCAGAGCCTCAATCACCGCCGCAAAGTTACGGGTCTATCGGTCTTTTATAGGTTACACTTTGGAGAGTGTGCCAGAGAACTGCACAACCTTGTTCCCCCAACCCCTTTCCACATTGGGGTACCAGACGCAGGTTAGCTTATCACCCGTACGTCGATGACATTCCAACGGTCCGTACCAAGCGCTTAGCTGATACATTCCTTATGCGAACTGCTAAAGGAAATGCAATATGCTGCCTGCTCATGTGTTCTCCGAAACCTTGGCCTCTTCAAGACGAGAGTGAATAGCCATTTTCTGGGCAAGCATGCAACACCTTAGACCACATCCTGTTTATTAAGCACGATGGTGGTCAAACCTGCCTAGTTGTTGTTAAAAATAAAACATTTCATTTATAGTACTTACCTACTTTTACTTCAATCAGAAACCCGCGTCTTCCAAAATTAATACCACTCTGTTAATCCAATATCATAAGAGAAGCAATCGCAACAGTTGTATTTGAGTTTGTGAAATGAAATGGCTAAATTACATTGATAAATTCAATGCCAATATCGAGCCCGAACTCGTAGACTTGATCTATAAGCTTTAGAGTCCTTCCAAATATTGATTCAATGGGCTGACCATCCCTTTATTTAAAAACAGTAAACTTTACATATTTCAAAATCAACACTTCGGTAGTATCAGTCAATCAATTTGGTTAGAATTGAATTCACCTGGACAAGCAGAATTGACTCTACTTACTAGGAATGGTAAACAGCTGTTTCACCTGATTTGAATAAATAATGATGAAACATTTAAAACTTATACTTATAACCGAGTTCACCAAATGTCGAATTAGATAAACATCGAATTGTCCTAACATAGTACTTAAAATTCAATTTAAAAATCGGTCTTATTTGTTTATTTTAACTTTCTTTTAATTTCCTCTTCGAAATAATTGACGACCTGTTTGGCGCAGGGGTAGTAAACCCACCTTCTGCGTCAAAGGTACCGGGTTCGATCCCCGGACATAACAAATTGTTGTGTGCATGAACATGTCTATTTGTCTTGGTCTGGGTGTTTAATATGTATATTATGTATGTATGTATTAAAAAAAAAGTATATACGTATGTTTATTCGTTATCTAGTATCCATAACACAAGTTCTTCATGAAACTTAACGTGGGCTGGGTAATTGATGTGATTGTATACAATAAATAATTATAGCAAGCTAAATTACATTGATGAATTCAATGCCAATATCGGCCCGAACTTGCCAACTTGATCTATAAGCTTTATGGAGTCCGTCCAAATATGATTAAATGGGCTGAGCATCGCTTAATTTAAAAACGGTAACAAAAGATCAAAGAGGGTACTTTTTTATATGGAGGCTGGCCTAGTCCCAGTCCGCAGAAGGTCCATCATAAGACGCGATTTTTATTTTTTTTTCAAAATGGCGTCCATCGTACGATAATACCTATATAAATGGAAAGGGGACACACAGAGAGTCAAAAAATGGTACGATATAAATGCCCTATAGCCTGACAATTAGAGTTAAAAATAAATAATGTTGACCCTAAATTTCACCTTGTATCTTTAACTCCAATTATCTCACTTAAGGGTATCATGTTGTACGACATTTTTTTTTATCTCTATCGTACAATATGTTTTTGGGTATTTTATATTTTTTGAATAGCAAAGCAAACTTCTTCATGTGAAAGCCATTGTTTAACGCGTAAAGTCTACTTATAGAAGGATCAGTTTAATCTATATCAGCTCTTTTAACATTTTAATATATTATGTATTTTTAAAGTACTTACCTATATTAATTTAGCCTAAAATTCATGAACTTTGTGTACCTACTTACTATTACTTGTTCTTTGTATCAGTATTAAATGTTTTATTTGCTCTCAATTAATTTGTAATTCATAAAGGAACTTATAGGTCTAATATTAAGTGCAGGAATTTTTTTATCATGTATGTGTATGACCGTTTGTTTCTAAACAATAAATAAATAAATCTCTAAGTTCTCTATCCATTTATATTTCAAAAAAAAAAATGGCGGACCCTGAACGAGGTCAAAAAGTTCAAATTTAATGTATTTCAAATCTACTCTTTAGCTACGAGTAGTTAATGGTTGATTTTTATATCTCAGGTAAAAGTTATCAGTCATACGTACATCTTATGTTTTGGCGCGCACTTTTCATTGAAATAAAACAACTTTTACGGATATCAAACGCGCTATATTTCCACGAACTAAGTTGTAATTGTCCGTATTTTTAGGTTTTTAGGGGTTTTTTGATTTTCCCGACGTTTCGGCACCTTTACAGCTCGTAATTCGTAATGAACTAAAATAAATTACACTCACCGGCACGTTTTATGGCCCACCCCGTTATTTTCATACAAATATGCCCACTTTGCGACTCTTAAATATAAAATGTCAACATATTTCTGCAAAGATCGTCCCTTAGTAAATCTAAGAGCTGATTTGATTTTATAATACCCAAAAATTGCTGCCTTATTTTCTAATAGACAATAAGCATTTGAAATATATTTAAATGTAAACTTCTGTTTATTTCATTTTCGCAATATTTAAGCGATGATCTTGGTCAATATTTGGAGTCCCTTTTCATAAGAAAAAATATTAAAATCATTAATGTTTTCGTGTGAACATTGCGTGATTACTGATAACGGGGTGTCCTATTAAAGGGCATTTCAATTCAAACGGTGACGTCATAAGCTTTGTCCAATGCACCCGCATGAGCTTAATAGGTATGACTTATCAATGCGACAGCAGTAAATATAAAACCCTTTGGTTACACTGATTAACAATAGTGAGACGATTGAACAAGCCTATCAATATTATATGTCACAGTCTTATTCCAAGAATGATTGTTAGTAAATTATCCAGGGTATTTATAAACCGTCGAATGATTGTAAACGGACATTTTAAATAAAACGGGTAATGTCATTTCCTGCTGATCTCGTTTGTTAATAAACTGACCGCTGGACAATGATTATTTATAAATAAACGAAAAATTATCTGTTTTATTGCAAATCTTTCGGCCTGTTTACAATTATTCGGCAGAATACACTCGATTATTTACAAACAATCGTTTCTTGCTAGTGAGTATAGAAAAATATCGTCAACAAAACGCATGACGTATTGACCTGAGTTTATGACATAAGTAAACGGAACTACTTTGTCTGATGTTTTGACGTGACGATTCGAATACCGCACTTTCTCGATACTATTTCGAAAATGACGCAGTAGTTAGCACGTTCGGCTTGCATTGGAGAATTGGATTAAATGAGTCACGCAACATATACCTATTGTGATACAGAATGTGAATGTGAGGGAATTATACAAGGTGGAAAAAAAGTCGGTCGCTCGAGGAAAGGTACCCTAAATATTGATGTAAGCAAACTTAAGCCTCAGGAAGTATTCCTTAATTAAAAAAAAAAAATTAAAGTGCATTCAAAGATTTTTGAAAATTACATATTTGCACCGGAAATCGAACCGGCTTCATGTGAAAAAACATTGTGTACTTTTATTGTATTTGGCTTGAGTAACTTAGTGCCTTAAATTAAAGCCAAAGCAAGGAAAGTTAAAATATCACAAAATAAATAAATAATAAATAAAGCATTTACTTTCTCATCACAAACTTACAAAATCTAATTTATAGGAACATGATGTTAAGCTATAAAGAATAATAGTTGGTTCACTAAATAGCTTGAAACTTTGTGACAACAACTTTTGTCAGTCATCTCTTTTTTGGATGAAAATTATAGATTAACTAACTTTTATTATTTTATATTAATCTTGACATTGTAAAAGTTACCCCTTAAAATTTTATATTTTGCATTGTACGTAGCACACAATATCTAATGTGTCGTCATGCTCCCAACTCGTTCACAGTCGTAGCTTTTTTTTATGAAGTACGGGGAGACTCTTAGCCTTCATCATACCTGATGTTAAGTATTGATAAGGCTGAGTCCATACTCAGCCTTCCATAAGCGAGCCTCTCCCGGAATCCCCAATCGCTGAGGAACTGGCTATCTTATCTTTACGTGCCGGAACACAACAATGCTGAAAGCATTGTTGTGTTGACTTACATAAAGTCCTACCACCAACCAAACCGAATACAATATGTTCCCCCGCTGGGAATCCGGGACCCCTGGGTCTGATACCGGTGGTTGTACCACTAGACCACAGAGGAGGTTAAAGCTTGCCACCAAGTTCGGAACCTCGCCGAATATTCGGTATTCGGCGGCTATTCGTCGCAAGCCTAAAACTGAATTATTATTTAACTATTTTTCACATACGATAAGTAGTTTTGTGTTTACTACTATTCAAACATGAAGCTTCGCGCGCTGTTCGCTTGACTTTAATCGTACGTAAGTAACAGCAAACAATATAATCTCAATTTTTACCATGACAAAGCATGATTTTCATCGTGTCCCAACACTAATGTGAATATGAAAATTTAAAAACGAACCATAAAATGTTACTTACCAGATATTTACTTCATTTCTCATGATAATAAATTTTTAATAGAAAAATATTCTCCGGTTTCGGTTTGATGAATTAAATAGAAAAATATTGGAAAACACCAACTCGGCCACAAGTGAATTCTCAGATGGGAATCAAACCCACGAATCATTCCCGGACAAACCGGACACCGGTGTCCAGAGAACAGTGGAGAATCTGAAAAGTTAACTTAACATTATTTTATTTTTCAGGTTAACGTTAGGTCATTATAATTTTATTTAATTTATCATAAATATAAAAATAGCATTTAAAAATGCAAAAATTCCAAAATCATGAATTTACTTCTTTGCAATATTTGTATCATTTTCGTTTTATAACAAAAAAAAACAATAAAGGTGTTAAAAGTATGTTTCTTACAAAATATCAGCTTCTTATCAATACTGTTAAACGACCAAAGGATTTAGGAGCCAACAAAACCGGTCGGCAAGTCAACAAAATCTTCCGGTCATTTACATACTTAACTCAATTTAAATTCAAAGTTAACTCGAGTATTTCATTAAACTTTGGAAATTTAACCTTAGAAAATAAAAGCGAATTGGAAGCGGGGAGATCTCGGAGCGTCCATCTCGAGTCTCTCGCGATACTGAAAGCAATGTATGTAAATTACTTGAGAAGTTCATTCCATAGAATAACGGGAACAAAGCTATAGGTCTGTTTATCTCGTCGTTACATCGCCCCGTCATACTTCGGATGACTATCTGAAACGATAATAAGAGTTCATTAACGTTTATATAGTTATTCCTTTGTAATACAAAAATCTATAGTTACTGACGTAACGTTATAGAATAAATATGTATTTGTGGACACGGCCACGAGAGACATCCGTGTGCCACGTCTGTATCGTATAAAGTATAGTAAATAAAAAATCGGGCAATTGCGTGACGGGCCACGCGCTGTAGGTATAGGGTTCCGTGTTCCGTAGTCAAAATACCACTAAAATTTTTCGTCTGCAAAAATAACTTTGTTTTTGATAGTGATTGTATCAATAACAAAGTAATATCTGCGGTTACGGAAAATGTGCTATATCTCTAAAACTGCTCGCTATAATGGCTATAATTCGTTCAAAACAATTTTCGTTGAAAGTTTTTATTAAGATCTACAACATATATATTTTTTTAGATTTTTCACTTTCTTATTTTAAAAGTTAGAGGGGAGAGGGACACACGTTTTACTACTTTGGAAGTGAACTTCTTTCAAACGGTTGACTTTGAGAAAAAATCGTTTTAGGAACCTCAGCGTCATTTTTAATATCTTATCTATAAACACCCCGTATGTATAAAGGTTTGATTAAAAAAAAAACCAGTTTCAGTTCCATGTATGGGAGCCACCCTTAATCTGTGGGTGGTGGTGGTGGCTGTCACATACAGACGGACGGACAGACAGACAGACATGACGAATCTATAAGGGCTCCGTTTTTTGCCATTATGCTACGGAACCCTAAAAAGACCAAAGCAGCAGACGTGCGTTTCAATTGTTCGTTCTATAGCATGCTTAAAGCCCAGTTTATTCGTGCAATACTGTGGACATTATTAAGTTCATATGATAGCGACACTAAGTCAATGTGAAGCGTGGAAGTTATATTCGACACGGCTACGCGCGTGTAGCAATAACGTCAAACCACGCAGTGTATCCGTGGCCAGCCATTGTACCTTTTGACATATTTTAAAAGTGAAGCTAAGCTAAGTGCTAAGGTATCTGCTAATGTGTATATATGTGTATATGCTATAAGTGCTATGCACAAAGGTGGCATACGTTGAATGAAATGTATTACAGTCATTAATTACAGTCAACTCACACACACTCACACCCACACACACACACGCACACACACACACATACACAAACACACTGAAAATAAGTATATTCCTTTTATATCTTTATTTAAAAATTGTAAGTAATAGCAAGACCGGATTTCCAAATGTCGTGGGTTCGAGTCCCATCTGAGAATTCACTTGTGGCCGAGTTGTTTTTTCCGATATTTTTATATTTAAAATGTATCATAATTGTAAGTAAATCTTGTAAAGTAATTTTGTTAATATTCACAGCGTTTGTTTTCAAATATCGCAGTTATGTTAAATGAAGAGCAGAGCCTTCTGATACAAGTATTTTAATGCTTAAAAGGAGACTCTGGCCACTAGCTATGTAAAATGATATTTGAACGTAATTTTTTTTTTTCAAGTTGATACGTTTCTTGATTGCCAACCTACGCCACGCAATAATGCACGCATGCATTTACTGTATTGGAATTACAATTACGTCGTAATAAAATGAGCATATCTAAGAAATTCATATGTAATGTATAAATTATGTAATCAAATGTTACGTTCTCGGTGCGTGTATTCCAAGTTAGCACTATTAATTTTGCTTATCTATCATCAAGAACCATAATTCGTATACTCTGAGCTGTGTTTGCTCTTTGCGTTGTGTATTGATTTGTATCAGTTTGTAATATACTAAGGCCTTGCTCCTATAATTAGCTAATGAATCAGTAAGTTGCCAATGGGATTAATCACAGGATTCTCACCAGTGCCAAGAATAGCACTACCCACGCACCAAGGGGAGTTAACACGTTCACTGCGGGGCTAAATTCAATGAACTTTCCCGCAGTGCAATAAGAGGCACATAGGCCTTAAATGTAACATTTTACCGGTGCGATTAAGGCCCATCGACCTCTTACCGAAATAAATATCTTAAATGCCTATTGTTCCAAAAAAAATCATTAAAAGTCCCAAAAGATGAGATATTCTGATAGCTAAACAGTTATTCTGTCTTCTCTTATTTTCGCCTCAAGGTCCGAGGTCGGAATAGCTGTGAAAATAAGAAAATGTTTCGGAGGCATATCGACCCCCATCCGCACTGAATTATATATTAAAATCATGTTGTAACTAGTTATGTGTGCACTTAGAAAAAAATACATATCGATAATTTTTAAACAATTTATGAATTATATTAAACATGTCTATCATAAAAACATTTTAAGCACATTAGTTGCTTGCAATCAACACAAAAAGATTTTTTTTTTACTTTTTTGTAGTATGTACGTAGAATTTCGTTTTCACCCACAAAAAAAATCCACACATTTTCTTCTTTTGTCACCACTTTTCTGATACACGTGATTTTTCTTCAGCTTGGGGGTCAAAAAAACATTCTCTTGTTGTGGCTCTAACAATATTTGAAGGACAGACTTGTACGTTTTGAAAAAAAAAATATTTTATTAGATTTCTGTTTCTCAGCATTTATTTTTTGATACACACGGTGATATTTCGAAATAGAAGTGTTTTCACTTGAATCGTGAGATATTGCTAAATCTAGCATTCTCCGACAGCGTTTATTTTTACGAGACATTTTTTCGCAACCGACTCCACTAATTACCACTGCAATGTCTATTCATGCGCGATGTATGTGCAACACTAGTTTATAATTACGAATCATATATAGGAACAGGTGCGGTAGGGGGTGAAAAAACCTCCTACGTTTTAAGAGGCCTATAGGCCTCTTTACCGCACTAGATGACGATTTTTTCCTTGTAGTGCGGTAAGGGGTCTTAAGACCTCTTACGTATTTTTTGTCTAATTTGACTTCCAAATTGAAAGCACAACTCAATCATATATTTATCTTCTTCATACGTATAGAAATCTACGAGTTGTCTAGAGCGAGATCACTGTATTTGTTCCCGCACCGAGCGGAAGTGCATGTAGGTGGTCTATAGGCCCTTTACCGCAGTGAACGTGTTAAGAAGAAGAAATAATGATTTTTCTCAAACATACTTGGAAATATGAGCATTATTTTGACAACCTTCTTCGAGATAAATCGATATTGCTGTACTGTACACACATGCGAGCAGCGGCCTGCAACAGTTGTATGAAAATCCATATATTGTCGTGTTTAGCGGCCAAATAAATTACATAGTAAACTCATATTTGTCGTGTAATTTAAAAATGGAACGATCTTTAACTCCGGAAACATGGCAACCAAGGAGGTAACTTATCAAAGGATTTATTTAAATTTCGAACTGGCTTGCAAATAGAAAGCTGGTTAAAAAAAAACTACAAATGAACACTTTAACGCGGGAAAAAAATATAGTTGTTCGTTTTTCATCTGATTTCGAAAAGTAGTTTTAATGTTCGCGCAATATTCGAAAAAAGTACTATACAAGCCTTGGCCACAACTAGGCATTGATGGACTTACTTGACTTACACGTTCGTCCATCAATGCCTCTTTTGCTGGACGCTGCAGTAATGAACTATAACTAAGTAGTAAAGATATTTTTTGTAAATGAGAAAGGCTTTGCCCTGTCTTTGCCAAAGCCCTAGTCACTTTAATCTTGATGACTTGTCGCCCAAGTAACAGTCATAAGTTTTATGAAATAGAATTGGGTAGAACTATTTTGACAAACGGTAGATTGACCAAGTAATTTTCAGACTAACTATGAGAAATGAATAATTTTTAACCGACTTCAAATAAATTCGACTTCTTCTTCTCAATTCGATGGAAACTTTTTTTTTAATGTATGATACTCGATTACTCGAAGATTGGGCCGATTTGAGTAATTCTTTTTTGTTCGAATGGGTATACTTCCCATGTGGTCCATTGTCATCATGTCAAGATCTGAAGATGGGATTCTGGAGAAATCCAGGGATCTCTTCAAATATTATAGGCACTCCTATAGCGATTTCGGTATTTTCTATAGTAACTTATGCATATGCTTCCGGAAAGCACCATTTGGTGAAGTGGAACTGATGATGAAGACCACAAATGGTCATCGGAACTATTAAATACTTAGCATTTCACGGCAGCGATGCGATTACTTTAATGTAGTTCATAAGCAATTTATGCTCGATGATCATGTGATGAAGTGGAGCTGACGATGAAGTATCAGGAGAACTCCTCAATAAGTAACGTCCCTGCACCTGGAAAAGCTACATTTTGAAAAGGTGATGAGGAGTTTTCATAAGGTTATTAGCGTAGTAACGGAACCTCTTCTACATTTAAAAATTGTAAAATAAAAACATTTTATATCGAATATTGTTGCGCCAATTCACGTGACAAGAAAAAAATTACAATTCCTTTTGAATGGTTTCCTAATACGCCATTGAAAGAATGAATTTCTGCTATTGAATTCAGAAATCTTGTGTAAAATTCGCATTCTGCTATGGTGCCAAATGTTAGAAGCGGTTCAATATTAGGCCAATCTATTTCAATATTACTTGAGATGTATAAATCCCTTGAACCGAATGTGATCCCGGTGATCCTTATGGCTTACATCTGTAACTTTAATCGACATTAATAGAAGTTCGGTGGCACCCGGTCCATTATTAATTATGTGACATTATTGGAAGTATTAGTTCGCTAACTATAATAGTTTTCTTTATATTTACTACTCAAATAGGAAAACGTACGAATATAGTACGAGTATCAACGTACGAGTATGTAATGAGAAATTAGATTTTATTTCATACAGATATAAAGTTAGGATTTGTTTAAAACCATTTAATGGTTTTTGTGCACCATATATATATATATTTTTTTTGAACGACCGGGAGAGTTCTTAGCCTTCATCATACCTGATGTTAAGTATTGATAAGGCTGAAGATGGAAGCGAGCCTCTCCCGGAATCCCCAATCGCTGAGGAACTGGCTATCTTATCTTTACGTGCCGGAACACAACAACGCTGAAAACATTGTTGTTATGGCGTCAAACTTAGATCAGATGGTGGTAGGTAGCCAGGCGGACTTACAAAAAGTCGTACCACCAACCAAACCGAATACAATATCCCCCGCTGGGAATCGAAACCGGGACCCCTGGGTCTGATACCGGTGGTCGTACCACTAGACCACAGAGGTATCATTGTGTGTTCTGAATCAGTCTTTTTATCGTATTTGAAATTCTGTTTTCTTCTAAAGGTATTTCAAAATATTGTTTATACTGTTGTCAAACAAAATAGTACTATTTCTCTGTTTTTTAAAGGGAGGTTATTATATATATTAGGCGTTCTTTTCTACTCGAATCTTTCAATATAAAATCGGCCAAGTGCGAGTCGAACTCGCACATGAAGGGTTTCGTCTCTCACCCAAGGTTGCCTGGAAGAGACTGCTACGTAGCTATAAGGCCTCCTATTGTGTGTTCCTTTTTTTTGACATTTTCTCTGTATGTGTTTCTTTTTGTATTGTGTGCAATAAAGTTTCTATTATTATTATTGCCAAAATGCCACTATATTTTTCTTCTCCAAAAATAACTTTGTTTTTCATAGTGTTTGTATGAATGACAAAGTTATATTTGCGGTTTTGGAATATGTGCTATAGCTCTGAAACTACTAAATATATTTCGTTCAAACCAATTTTCGTTGAAAGTTTTTTATAAAGATCTACATTTTTTTATTTTTCACTATCTTATTTTAAAAGTTAGAGGGCCCCCCCCTCTTTGGAAGTGTATAACTTTCAAACGGTTGACTTTGAGAAAAAACTGTTTTAGAAGCCTAAATGTAATTTTTAAAGATCTATTAATTTTTAAATTTCAACTATGTAATCTTCATAGTTTTTAAAAAAAGTGGCTGTGACATCTTACCACTTCGGAAGTGGAGCGTCTTTCAAATCTTTCAAACGGTTGATTTTGTATCGGTATTTACTCATGTATAGGTATAGTAAATTTTTTTTTTCAAATCCCTTTGGGAAAAATGCTATATTTCTAAAACTGACAACCATATTTCGTTCAAACCAATTTTCGTTGAAAGTTTTTATGATCTACAGCTTCTATTTTTTTTTTAATTTTTTACTCTCTTATTTCAAAAGTTAGAGGGGGGGGGGGGGGGGGGACACACATTTTACCACTTTGGAAGTGTACATGATTCAAAAGGTTGACTTTGAGAAAAAAATTTTATAGAAACCTCAATGCAATTTTTAAAGACCTATCTATTGATACCCCACACGTAGGTTTGATGCAAAAAAAATTTCAGTGTCAGTTCCATGTATGGGGAGCATTTTTGACCAATCTCGAAATTGAGACGCTTACGCTTCGCTCGTTTCGTGCGCTCGGTCAAATAAAACAGAAATTTAACTAGAAATGGTAACGTCTCAAGTCAAAAGTCGTGTCTCAGCTCGCAAAATGAATAGAATTCTACTAATTATTAGAATTTGAATGACTATAACCAAATTCAATAATTGGTTAAAATTAAACTGATTTTAAATCTTACCCGGTATAAATAAAAAATGGGTAGGTAAAAATAGGTAATGATGTATTTTCCCACAAGTCGGGATTTACCGGGTCCATCCATCTCGATTAGTGTGGGGGTTATTGGGTCGGGAATATAAAAAATGCAAATCATAGTCTTTATTTTTGTTTTTCTTCAAAGATCTATACGTTCAGCGGGTGTTTCTTGGTCAATAGCAGTTTTTACATTATCTGATAATACATTCTCGTTCTTATTTATGACATTTATTTATTAAAACAGTGTACTTACTAGCTTACAGTTTGCCCAAAACGCCAGCAAGTTAGGATAAGTAACAATCCAAAATAAATTAAAATTGCAGATTATATATAAAAAAAATTACAATGATAAATAGGTACAAAATTTACACAATACTATTTGTCAAAGGGGTATCTTGAGAACTATGTCAAAAAATAATAATATTAAAGAATACAACAAAGAAACATAAGAATACAAATGTCAAAATCGTCTATGAATTATATTAAGTACCATCGCAGCATGTCAAAGAAAATTATTGATTAGGGAAAAATATTAAAATATAAATGTCAAAATCATCTATAAACTAAGAAATAATCGCAGTATGTCAAAAAAATTATGGAATAAAGAAATATTAAAATACAAATGTCCATAATAAATGTCAAAATCATCTGTGAACATAAACTACTCCATCAAACTCACAATATTTTGTGAGCTTTTAAAGTCTGCATAAGCTAGATATTTTATAAACTAGCGGCCTCCCGCGGTTTTACCCACGTGGCTCCCATTCCCGTGTAATAATCCGGATAAAAAGTAGCCTATGTGTTAGGTTCACTGTCTGTCCGTATGGTGACGGCCTAAGAATACAAGTGTCACCACTCCCTTACATGTCTGGGTTGTCGTAAGAGTCGACTAAGAGGCTCGACGCATTGAACATCTGTGCAAGAGAAGGAAAACTTGAATGAAACCCTCTACCAACCTGTCTGGCCAGCGTAGTAGCAGTAGGCTAATAGCCTCCTATGAACGCCACAATAGGCGTGAGCTAGGAGAGGTCTATGTCCAGCAGTGGACGTCCACAGGCTGATGAGTTCCAAAATACCAAATTTCATCCAAATCCGTTCAGTAGTTTTTGCGTGGAAGAGGAACATACAAACTGACATACTTTCGCATTTATAATATTATAGTAGGAAGTAGGATTGATATATTAATGGTTTCCCAAGAAATCAGGTTTGAAATTAATAATTTCATTATACCACTTTATAAAGTAGTAGACTTGTTTCGTCAACAAACAACAAACATCTAAAGGCGTCCATAAAAAAAACTTTTCTACGCCGTTCCAAAAAAAACTTTGCAACTTTTCCGTTATGAAACCACCTTTGATTCATCAAAGTCGAAATAATGATGTGTTCCGGTCAGGACACCTCCGGGATCAGAGTTGGAAACTAATTTGCATGTTTTGTGAGGATTTTGAGATGCTATTGGAGTCGCTTGTTCGCGCCAATTTTTATCGTTTTGAATCAGAAAAGATAATTGAAGTTTTGCGTTTTTGATTATCGTATTTTTGTATTTTTTAAATGCTATTTTTATACTTATGAGAAATTTTAAATAGAAAAATATAGGAAAAAATTTACTCGGCCACAAGTGAATTCTCAGGTGGGACTCGAACCCACGACCTTTGGAAATCCGATCCAGTGCTCTAACCACTGAGCGACCTAGAATTGCGGACCACCGTCGAAATTATCTAATACTTTTATATTTTTAATACGCTGTAGGGTGGGGTGTGAGGTCGAGTCCCATATGAGAATTCACATGTGGCCGAGTTGATTTTTTGTTGTATTCACAAAAACATGATTAAGATATACAAAAGTTTAGCTACGTACCGGTAAATACAACAATTACAAGTGTCGACAAAATTAGATTGATCTTGTCTAGTCTATAATTTAATTAACATATTACATAAAAAAACATATTTATTTATTTATTTATTCTATTTTAGGAAGGTTTACAGCGTTCGATACAGTTTAGTAAGATGTATAAAAACTAAAAGCCTATTACAAACCTCCACAATTACGTTACAGTTTACCTATGAGAACAATGAATAAATTGAGCTAGGCATTCCATAACTAACAATAAAATATTATGAAAAGAAAAGAAAAGAATATATATTATTTAAAGGATAAAAATAAAATTTTAAAAACATCAAATCTATAACAAAATTGATATTGATTAAAATAAATATATAAGATTGACCGAATAATACTAAAAACAATAAAATCATTACATTAATAAATAATTAGATATCCATGCTCGTTAATAAGAAATATTTTATGAGAAAACTTTAAAATTTTAAGTGCTATGATCAATCCTTTTGCATTCACAATGCTAATTTGTTGTAAGTCAGCCAGGCGGGCTAGCTACCACCTCTTATCTAAGTCTGACGCCATAACAACAATGTTTTTAGCATTGTTGTGTTCCGGCAATTAAAGATAGGACAGCCAGTTCTTCAGTGATTGAGGATTCCGGGAGAAGCTCGCTTCTATCTTCAGCTTTATCAATAATTAACATCAGGTAGCAGTGTAGTGTCGTAGAATAGCACAACCCCCTCTCATCCCGTGGGTGTCGTAAAAGGCGACTAAGGGACTCAGCCTTCAGGAGACGGGCAGCAGCGTCTCCTACAAACTTGGCCATACTGCGATCGCCAACCCGCCTGCCAAGCGTGGGGATTATGGCAAACCCCCCCATGGGGGGAGGCCTATACCCAGCAGTAGGTGTTACAAAAATGTCTTTTTATAAAATGGCAAATTCTTTAAACACATTAGTCTTGTAATGTAATGCAACAGACATTTTGTCCCTTAAATCGTTATGAATAATGGAATATTCAAACTTAAAACTCACGTCAACCAACAGGTAAAACAAAACGTAATGAATTCTGCTCCCGTAGGAGTGAAGTTAGCAACTAATTTGCATACATAGAGATTTCGGGGTTAACTATTTTCAGTGCAATTTATACGTGTAGTGGCTAATGCATTGCGTTTGAAACAATATTAGTTTAAAAATTTAATTAAAATATTAATTATGAGGACCAAAATATTCTTAAAAAAATATATAACTTTTGGTCTTTACTTCGCGTTCCCTCTGAACAGGGCCTGTATAAAAGACGTGTATATTTACTTATATATATATATATATAGGTATAATCAACATTTTGAGTATCATAGACTACGGTTTTATTTGCATTCTCATGTAAAACATGGCAAAACTGTAATTTTTACGTAAAACAAAACTAATGGACTTAGATACATACACAATTATAACTCTTAGTTCTTGGCGAAATCCAAAAGTGCACCGCCACTACTTAAAAAGAAGAAAAACCCTTAGTTCATGCAGATGGAGTTACAAGCGTTCACTAGTAATGTAATATCAAGATCATATAAGCCATTAAAGTACCGCTTTAATAATTAAAAAGCAATTTAAATACTTTTGAGCAAGTTGCAAGCGAACTTCGAAGCGAAGACTAACTAACATTAGTGCAGTTAAGACAGCATTTTTAATTGTCGATCTATTATTTTAAGCTGTTAGCTGCAGCGTTTCTCAGAGCGCCGAGCTCAGTTGGCTTCGCTTTTAAAAGAAGCTAGCCAGGAGTGACTTGTGGATATAAGTAGCTGGCCATAGCTAGCTAATAATGTTTCCATGTTGGAGTGCAGCACTCGTGGCGGATCTTGACAGACTGATCATATCCAATCAAGTTTGTTAAGCAACGCTATGTCGGATGGGTGATCGTTAAGTGGCATTAAAACTGAGCGCTTCCGTGCTTCAGAGGGGACCATAAGGCTGTTGTTCCTGGCTGTTGTTATCTAGTCTTATTGAGGGCTTGATGAACTCTGACACCAGAGGTCACCAATGAACCTGAAACGATAAGGAAGAAAGAAATGCTGGAGTGGGACGGAAGAATAACCTAGAATTTGTGAAGATAGTAAAAACCTATCAACTGACAGTATCAAATAAGATGAGGATGAAACATGCGCCATTTTGTGACGTCATTCTGTCAAACTAACTTCACTTTAGTACAGTATGCAAAAAAGAAATCAAGGAAAAATAAAATAAAAAATGAAATACGTTAAAGTATAATAAATATTAAACAAGTAAAGTCGTAAGTATGTATTGTATGTAAGCCGAATTTACATTACTAAATTAGTGGCATAAAATGAATGTCGCGACACTAATTTTCATCGACAAAATATGTAAGTTTACACTTCAAGTTTCACAACGTATGCATTGCTTTCACGACACTAAAAATAATACTTTCATCATCATTCATCATGCATGACAATAGTTTCGTTATGTAAATTCGAATTTAACGAAGTCCTATCTGTTACATCGATTAATTAA
Organism: Chrysoteuchia culmella; assembly: GCA_910589605.1. Taxonomy (NCBI): domain Eukaryota; kingdom Metazoa; phylum Arthropoda; class Insecta; order Lepidoptera; family Crambidae; genus Chrysoteuchia; species Chrysoteuchia culmella. Next base: position 3,511,150 of record OU342647.1, on the reverse strand, counting down.
TCCTTTTTTTGCAAACGGTACTTTCGCGTCTGAAGTTATCCAACGGCCCGTCCTATTTTTATTTGAACGGTATAAGCCTATCAACTGACAGTGTACTATATGTTCGAGAGTGCTATGCTCGGCGTTTCCCTCCGTGATCGAATCAGAAATGAGGAGATCCGTATGAGAAATAAAGTAACTGACATCGCTCGAAGGATTGCCCAGCTGAAGTGGCAGTGGGCGGGACGGGAGAAGATCCGATGGCCGTTAGGGCGGAAAGGTTCTGGAATGTCGACCATACACAGGACGACGCTCCGTGGGTAGACCCCGACAAGGTGGACCGACGATCTGGGGAAGGTCGCGGGAAAACGCTGTATGCGGACAGCGCAGGACCGATCGTTGTGGAGATCCTTAGGGGAGGCCTATATCCAGCAAACCCGAAACCAACCCATGACCTGACGAACCCTCTTGGTTATGCAGGTCGAAGCAGCGAGAGATGTACGCTGAATGGCCTCCACCGCGCGCACTTTCTTGACTCCCTACAAATATTTTCTAAATCTGTATCCTTTGTACCTATGGTTCCTCTCCCCTTTCTGGGGCGGACGTACACGATAACGCCTTCGGTGCCTTCCAGTGTCGCATCGTGCCCACTATTGCTTTAGTGGTACCGCATGGCTCCGTTTCTTCTTTCTTCGCCTCGGTTCTTCGTTCTTCATCTGTCTTCGAGTCCACTCCGAATCCTGTGCCACTTACGCGCGAAGTCCCGTAGCCGCCTGAAGTTCGCCTCCGAGCCAACGAGATCGCGGTAGTAGACCGGACCAATCTCAAGCACCTTCACGCCGTCTAAAAGAACCCTACGTTCTTCCCCGTATAGACTACACTCCCATAACGCGTGTTGTACGTCCTCTATCTCCGACTCCTCACAGTAGCAGGACCCCACGTCCGTGAGTTTCATCCGGTGTAGCCTACCCCTAAAACAGCCATGACCTGGGAGTAATTGGGAGACTTCGTAGTCAGGCTGGACCCAAGTTGCCTCTAGTCGACCCGACACCTCCGGGAAAAACCTGTACTGCCTATATCCAGCAGTGGGTGTTATGTGGCTGAGACGACGACGATATTAAGTTTAATTATTATTATTATTAGCTTATATTTAACTTACAGTTTATATTTATGGCTGGTTAGGGATTTAGGTATTTTTCAATAAAAGTTTGGCTATATTATATTTTCTGAAATAATTATTTTATTATCGTTGGGTATTGTAATTCATTATTTATTGTTAACTAAATAGTTTTGTCGTAAGTGATTACGTCGTTTTATAATAAAGTCGTACAAGAGACATATTGTATGAACATATTTTGAGTAAAATAATAATATGGTACCTATCTAAATACAATTTATATTGTATATTGAGTAATCACATAGCGCATGTGCTAGGTACTCAAGTTTAGATAAATACAAGTTAGGTTAAGGGATGAAATAAGACCATACCTAAGCTATGGCCTCGGCCAAGACAATAAAATTTTATTTGACTTTTTATTACCAAAATATATTTTTTACTGTTTACGTTTGTTTTTTACTTAACAGTAACTAATAATAAAATATAAACGTGACAACTTGATAACCTCCTTCTTTTTTAGGTCGGTTTATACTACACCGTTTCGTTTAGGACTATACAGTCCTAAACGAAACTGTCCGATACCTACTTAACGAAACCGTATTATATGTATTAATTAGACTCTTTTACATATTAATTTGTTTATTTTATTAGCACGTTCGCAAGGTACTCACGTACGCACGTATGAATAATTCTTATTCTTATTAATATTTTTTTTCTAAGTATTTCAAGTATGCTGCCCCATACTACCGTACGGTGTCCAAAAATATACGAACTTTTCAAAAAATCAAATTTGATGTTACTAAGTAATTGATAAAGGAGAATACCAGATTTACTTAAGGATATAAGGATGCAAATATGCATCAAAATAAATCTTTTTACTTATAGTTTAAAATTTCTTAATTAATAAAAAAAATCAGTTTGGGGTTTAAAGTTAAATAATATAAAATGCGACACTGACTTCCTGCAACACCGTTGTAGTTTACTCAATGTTTTACGCACAGCACAAATCTCACTTTGATCAGAAATATAGGTCCAACAGAGGATTACTCAACTCAACGTATCACTTCCCATAAGAACATAAAGTTGAATATATTACGAAGACTATCGCGTATTTTTAATGGATATACGCGATCTAAGTTCAATCTTATTTGGTTAACAATAAAGACGTGTCGCGGACAAAAATTCCTCCGTTATCCGTCGTCTGCGCTAGCTATAAAAGAAATTCAAGAAATCGAAAAAAATAATACGGAAAATTAGTTTAAACAGCACTGACAGCTAGCTCAAACGCAACCACAGACTAACTCTATTAGAATCTTGTTAGCATCAAAATAACAGAGTAGAGAGCGTTGCATCGTATATTTCTTTTGCCGCCATGTTGGTAGACCTGTATAATCTGTCAAAAGATTAAGCTTATTTATTAATTATCTGCAGTTTTTTAATGTTTTGGATTTTCTATTATTAAAGAAACCATACCGAAACATTAGAATGTGTAAAATGTGTTAATAAATGCATCTTTTGTGTCAAATGTTACGATATGGCTGTATCTACCTACAGCCTTTGCCTGTCATGGGAAGTGTAAAACTAAATAAAAATAATGGTGATGCAGGAAATCAGTGTAGCTTTTTTTTGTATTTAACTTTTAAACCCTAAAATTAATATTTTTATTTATTACACTATACGAAAACGTAATTACGAATGTTTATTTTCCTACATGTTTGCTTCTGACGCTGGCTTTGCGCATGGTCAGGCAGGATTTGGCATTCTCCTTTATATAACTTTTACCCTAAGGATGACAAGAATAAAATAAAAAATTGAAGTTAAAACTTCATAATTATGAAATTAAATGATGTTGTTGACTGAAATTTAGAGACTTATTTGATAAAAATTAAATGTGTCCGATACTGTATTACCTTCCCCTATTTAATGTAAAACTAGCGATACTTGAACTCTTAATGATAATACATTTTACTGACACATTTTTTGTAGAAAAAAGAAGTCTCATGTAAGTCTTAAGTAGGTAAAATAATTCTGTGTAGGTTTGTTTTATCTGCTAAATTAGTTTAATCTGCTTTTTTTCCTATCAGAATATTGACTTTGCTTTTGCTTCGCTCACTTATATTTTATTCTTTGCTAATCAAACTTATATTCATTATCTGTTAAATAGCTTTCGCGCTCGAGCTGTTTTTTACTTAGTCCCACTGTTTGTCTACATTAATTATTTGTTTTTAACTATATTTTTAGTCGAGCCTGTTTTATGTTTGGTAATCATGCTTAAATGTATTGCGATAAATGTTTTGCCTGCATCGGCGCTTCGCTTTTGTTCTCAATATGCCGTTCTAGATCATTGTGTGCGCACACCGCGTGCACTTCGTTTGTGTTCATTTATTGTATTATTTTTCTTATCTGCTATCGATCTTCGATGCATCTTTTGCCTGTTTCGCCATGGATCTATCAATTATCATTCCGTAAATTACTCGCGCGATTATATGCTATTGTGTTTAAAAATGTTGACGTGCTATAGATGCCAATGTATTTTTTTATTTTATTATTTAATTAGATCACAAACGCATTGTGATATTGTTAATTATTTTGTTTTAAGTATCAATTTTGTTTTGCTTGTCCTGCCAATGTTTGAGTGTTTATTATATCTACCGCGTTTCGTTTATTCATGTGTTATGACTATGAGTTGTCACTACAATTATTGTCTGATCTATCATGGAACCGCATTGTCGGTTTGTATACTTGTTTATATATTGAAATGGCTAACACATTGAAAAAACTTAAAGTGTATTATCAAAACGCGAGGGGGTTGCGTACTAAAACATCGTTATTCTTTCGCAATATATGTGATTGTGACTATGATATTGTTGTAATCACTGAGACTTGGCTACTGGATGGCATTAAGGACACGGAACTTTTTAATAGTCGCTTTGTTGTTTTTCGGCGTGATCGAAACTTGGCCGCTACTGGTCAAATTTATGGGGGCGGTGTTCTGATTGCGGTGCGCAGCGATCTGACCGTTGTACCCCAGCCTGACTTCCACTCGACTGCTGAGGATCTTTGGCTAACATTGACTTTTAAGCAGCGTGGCACTTCTCAGCCTCTAAGATTACATATTTGTGTGCTTTATCTATGTAATGAGGGCCGGGGTTTTAGCTTTTCACAACAGCTATCTAATTTTTTAAATGTTTTGAGTGATGTAGTCATGAGAAATCCTAATGATAAATACTTGATAGCGGGAGATTTTAATTTAAGTAACATTACTTGGGTTCCTGGGTGTTTGGGCAACCTCTACTTTAAACCGACGAATTATAGTTCTGATGATGAGAATTTACTTCTCGACGAGATAAATATTCTCGGTTTTAGACAGTTCAACGGCATTAGAAACAGTTATGGCAAGATTCTGGACCTTATATTGGCAAATGATAGCGTCCAGGTGTTTGACTGTAGCGATGATCCACTCGTGCCAATCGACCTACATCATGGTGCCTTAACTATTGACCTTCAGTTTGTTGACAATGTTCCCTTAAATAGTGTACCACATATTAAATACCTTTTCAACAGAGGTAATTATGAGGCGATTAATTTAGATATCTCGCGAATTGACTGGCATCATGAACTAATGTCGAAGCCTTTGGAAGAAGCAGTTGAATATTTCTACAGTGTATTTTTATCACTGCGGGAAAAATATATTCCATCTAAAAAGGTTACTACGGGTCACTTTCCTACGTGGTATTCGCAGGCTTTGAAGAAAGCGCTGAAAGAAAAATATAAGTTTTTAAGAAAATTTAAAATTTATGGTAACAGTTCCGATGAGCAATCTTTTAAAATTTTAAGGGATCGATGTAAAGCGTTAGAGAGAGATTGTTACCGTGGATATATAAATAGGGTTGAGAGTTCATTGAAAGATAACCCTAAAATGTTTTGGTCCTTTATTAAATCAAAATCGAACTCTAATGACTTACCTAGCAGTATGAAGTATGGTGATAATGTGCTTAATACCGGACAATCTATATGCGATACTTTCTCTGCCTACTTTCACTCCAACTTTCTACAAAACTCATCTTCTCTGACTAACTCTAGTTCAATCTCCCATGATCCTTCCGTTACTGACATTAACAATATCATTATCGATATTGAGGAAGTTATTGAACTACTCTCTAACCTTGACCCGTCCAAATCTGCTGGACCTGATTTTTTACCTGCTCTCTTTCTAAAAAACTGTGCGAAGGCCATAGCAGTACCTATTTCTATTTTATTTAAAAGATCTTTAGCGGAGAATGCAGTTCCGAGAATATGGAAACGAGCTTTTATTACGCCAGTGCATAAGAAGGGTTCTAGGGTGGACATGACCAACTACCGGCCAATTTCGAAGCTTTGTATTGTCTCCAAAGTCTTTGAAAAAATCGTTTACAAACAATTATACGCAGCTTTACAGCAATCTTTGAGCCTATCACAACATGGTTTTCTAAGAGGTCGGTCCGTTGTGACGAATCTCGTATTGCTGAATGAGTACCTTACTGTAGCTATGGATAGTGGGTGTCAAGTCGATGTAATCTATACGGACTACAGTAAGGCTTTTGACAGAATTCAGCATGACATGCTTATTCAAAAGTTACAGATGATTGGCGTTAGAGGCGACTTGTTGAGGTGGTTGTCCTCTTATATAAATAATCGCTCGCAGGCGGTTGTAGTCAAAAACTACATATCTGGGTGGCTGTCAGTACCTAGTGGCGTTCCTCAGGGTTCTCTGCTTGGCCCTCTCCTTTTTGCGGTGTTTGTTAGCGATATTGAACAGTGTTTTAAAACTTCACAACTATTATGTTTCGCAGACGACATGAAAATCCTAGCACCTATCTCTACATCAGATGACGCTCGATTATTACAAGAAGATCTCATGCGACTGGATAACTACTGTTTGAGAAACCATCTAGATCTTAATCCATCTAAATGTAACGTTGTCACCTACAGTCGGAAGCGAAATCTGATGCTGTTTGACTATAAGTTGAAAGGCACTGTATTGAAGCGGGAGACGGTCGTCCGGGACCTCGGTGTGCTTCACGATCATAAGCTTCTCTTTGATTCCCACGTTAACAGTGCAATTTCAAAGGCCTCGAGGGCTCTTGGGTTTATTATGCGCAGCTCCAAAGACTTCAGTCAGGCCAAGACACTAAAAATTCTGTACTGCTCACTCGTACGAAGTCATTTGGAGTTCGCTTCTCAGGTCTGGAGCCCCAGATATCTTACTTATATATCCCGTATTGAAGCCATCCAGAGGAGGTTTATGAAGTTTCTGTGTTACCGTACCAAAGAACGCTATGACTCGAGCCGTTATGATGAACTGTGCAAAAAACATCATATACTTCCATTGCAAATGCACCGTGATATAGCTGATTTGGTCTTCCTTAGCAAAATTGCCACTGGCGTTATTGACTGTCCAGAGCTTTTATCTAAACTCACGCTTAGAGCCACCCCCAAGTCAGTTAGGTATAACCCTCTGTTATTCACCTCCCCTGCTTCTTCAAACTTTAGACAGAACTCTTTTCTTTGGCGAGCGAGTAATAATTTTAATATCCTTTCGAAACGGGTAAATCTTGATCTGTTTAACAGTAGCGAGGCGTCGATTAGGCGTATTGTAAGCCGCTTATTTTTCAGTGATAGCTGCTAAATTCAATGTGTCACAAATGAGTCATATTTTTAATTTATGTGTACGTGTATATTTAATAGTTAGGCTAGGCTAGTTTAATTTTTTTTTTATGTATCTTATTTGTGAAGACCTGTAAATGGCTTTATGTTTATATTTAAGTTTTTTAATGTATTAGGTTAAGCAGTTGGTTTTCCAGTAAATAAATAAATAAATAAATAAATAAATAAAAAATAGCGTTGATTAATCCTTAGATCTTTGAATCCTTAGAAGCTGTGTAGTGTCGGCTTAGAATAGCACTACCCCCTCTCATCCCGTGGGTGTCGTAAAAGGCGACTAAGGGAGTCCGCCTTCAGGAAACGGGCAGCAGCGTCTCCTACAAACTTGGCCATACTGCGATAGCCAACCCGCCTGCCAAGCGTGGCGATTATGGCAAACCCCCCCCCCCCCCCCTTTTGGGGGAGGCATATACCCAGCAGTGGGTGTTATATGGCTGAGAAGAAGAAGAAGAATCCTTAGATCTCAAAATAAATATTAAACAAAATTCCGTGCTTACAAAACCGGATAGCTACATTGTTATAATGTCAAATGAATTAATATCATAATTGGGACCTTGATGGGATTCTCCTCATAAGAACAAGTCGGTACAGGTCTTCCACATCTGCTCACTAATTAGATGAGATTAAGCGTTTGTCCCAATTGTCCCGCCCGTGCGTTTATTACTTAACACCAATTACAGTGTCAAATGACTTACTGAGGCCTAACGATGTTTGTTACTCTGTGAGTTCAAAGGCAATGGCTTCGGAAAATTTTGCAAATCTTCATTGTGCGAGGAAATTTGAAAAATTTATATTGGTTTGTGGTGTAGCTAGATTGTTAAAAGGTGATTAAGAGAACATGGGTTCTTGTTTATGTTTTTGTGGAATCGGCAGGCTGATTTTCTAACAAAAAAATGTACCTAGCAACCAGTTCCGCGCTGTCACGACTGACACATTGTCATACTGTTTGACAGCCGAAACAACGACGAAACTGAAACTAAACCAAGCTTTCATTAGATAATCATCCCTCGGGATTATTGTACCATGTTTATAGTGGAAACGATGATATTTCGGCGGATTGGAGAGGTTTGCCCATTCTGAATTGGAAGCGAAAGAAAAACATCATAATTTCTCAGCTGGTAGCTTTTTTTATGATATATAGGTTAGCGCTTGACCGCCATCTCGCATGTAAGCGATGATGCGATCTAGGATGAAGCGCGTCTGCCTAGAAGATACCTATTCACACGCGACTTGAATGCTCCCAAATTGTAAGTACCAGGAAACACAGACTCACACAAAGAATTCCACTCTCTGGCAGTACGGATAATAAAATTTGACCCAAAATGTTTAGTGCGGATTTTTGAGATATAACTATACAGCGGTGGCGCATACTTCAAGGTCTGGTTGTCCGATAAAAAGGGAGATGGTGGAATTAGGTTGTGCAATTCAGCTGCACACTCACCGAAATGTCCGATAAAAAACCGATAAACTGGCTTTTGAGCTTTTTATGGAAGAGATCATTGTTGCCGATGAGTTTATAGGCCCTCTGCTCAATAGACTCAAGCGCCTGGAGCTGGTATTGGGCAGAACCATCCCAAAGATGAGTCACAGTACTCTACACGATCGAACTTGCGCTTGGTATAGATTGAGCAACTGTTCCGCTGTAAAGTACTTTCTCACCTTTGCAAGAACTCTAAGCTTTTTTTTATGCTAATTGGGCTTTACTCTCAATGAATGACCCTAAATTGAGAGTTAGTGACAATGACATACCGAGAAGCTCTAGTTGGTCAGTAATCGGCACGGAAACACCTCAGAAAGAAGGTGTCAGGTCGAAATAACTCCTTTTTGCGGAAAAAGACACGCACGCAACGCAAGGTTTCATTCAAGAAACAATAAAATTTCATAATGCTTTCATTAATAACAAAGAAGAGTATCAATGGCAAATGATGAAACTTTTCGAACTTAAAGGACCATACTAAAAGAACGCAACCGTAGGCACATCAAATTAAAATTGTCTGAACTAAAAGTAAAAGTCTTAATAATTTGTGAACCTACCCTTATATTGAATAAGTTATATAAGTGTACCTATGTTATTTCTACTTTTAACTACTCGCAATTTTTGTCTTTATCATCAGTTCCTGCGAGTCTAGTGTTTAGTAATAATGTTGATAACTAAAAATTGCATATATTTGTCTCTAACTTAAACATATTTTTATATTGCATGTCAAACCTTTACTGAATCCTTAAGTAGTACGTGGACATCGATGCTGGTCCTACAATTAGTAAAAGTCTAATTTTAAGTAACCCGTAGTGTATGACTGATTTTAACTGAAATTTTGACTGAAAATAAATCACAATTTAGCTGCTGCCGATCACAATTCGCAACCATTTGTCTCCGATGGGAATTTCACAAATCACCTGATGCTTGTAACCGCAATTTATGACCCTCAGATACTTTAATCAATTACTAAAGTTCCATATCTCACCTTAAGACGGAAACTGGTTGATTACGATTACGATAATGTAACAATCAACCAGATAACAGTACAATTAATCAATACTGTAGTTGTGGAACTAACTGACAATGACAAACGAGAAGAGGTTGCAACAAAATTGAACAATTCCAATTTATCTGCCTTCAACGGAGGTGCAAAGAAGCTAATTGTTCAACTTCTCTAATTAAAATTAGCTCCGCTGTAAAATCGAAACATCCCGAAGCAACAAATAGTTTAGAGTCTACGTACGTAAGGTTTTAACAAGATTTTTTTCTGAACTCAATAGCAGTACTAACTTGGAATGTTTCTTTGCTTTTCGAATTAGAAATACTTTGATGTATTGCGCTTTCGATATTTTAAATCAAATAGTACCTATCTTATCGGAAAGATGTTTGAATGATAAAATAATTTCGGAGACACTTCTTCGTAAATTTTCGTTTTAACGTTTCTCGGGTCTTCGTGTTATATTGTCCCGAAGGCGTTCTTGGTAAAGTACCTAGTAGTTAATTCTATGAATAAAATATTATTTAAAAAAATATATAACTAGTTACTTTCATATATTATTAATAACCTAACCTAACCTAATAAATTATATTAAGACAAGTGATGGGGTTGGGTTTTTTGAGGAATAAATAATTTTATATATTTGCCTTGCTGCTAAAACGTGCTTTAGTTTATTTGATAACTGTCACTTATGTTTATCGTGTGCCTAATGTCACCACTGTGCTCAGCAAAATATCAGTGCAGCAGGTCTACCCGTCTGCTGCGTATACTGAGCTGAGCATAGTTTTGACGCTGTACGTCTTTGCTGTATGTACATTGGTGTTTTTATTATGTAATTGTGTTGTCGATTGTCGTGCACTGTCAATTTAAATTTTTTTTCTTTCTTTCTTGAACTTAATGACACCACTGAACTTAAATGTTACAATATTAAAAAAAAACATTAAACGAATATATGATTTTTGAATTTTTGCATTTTTCAATGCTATTTTTATACTTATGATAAATTTTGGCCTTTGGAAACCTTTGGAAATCCGGTCCAATGCTCTTGGACCGGATTTCCAAAGGTCATGGGTTCGATTCCCATCTGAGAATTCACTTGTGGCCGAGTTAATTTTTTCCAATATTTTTCTATTTAAAATTTAAAGTTTGAATTGTGCAGTATTTTAGATTTTCCGTAAATACGAAATCGTTTTCCAAAATCAACCACTAACCGATAACTCTCGTGGCAAAACTTAATAAAGTCTTCAATATACCAGACACTAACCCAATTTATCTAGTTACCGTATCTAATTTCAAACCGATACTTAAGCCACGTTTATAACCATGCTATAAATTAAAGCCAGTTCGGAATCAAGTCTTGTGCATAAAGTAAGCTGAAAATTTCCGGAGAAGCCGTTAAGCTGACGATTCAGTGCAATTTCGCGTCCGTACGTAATAGAGCTCTAGTTGTTGTACCCAATTAACTGTTCCGTAGTGTTAAGCAACTATGACTCTTATTTGCCACGGTGAGCTGGAAATTTAAACACTTCCTGACTTTTGTAGCGTTTGAAATCGTCACTTCTGTTCGATTGGAAAATGGGTAAGCTTTCTTTATTGAGACTAAATTGTACGATAAAACCAAATTCCTAGGTGCCGTTTCATTTAAAATAATTGATGTGAAATGCGCTTAAATGAGTGGAGTATTTAAGAATGTCACAAGTGAAAATATCATTAATATGACACGTAGGTACATCTTATGTTTTGGCGCGCACGTTCATTGAAATAAAACAACTTTTATGGATATTATTCCAGCTGCCGTGGTCACGGGATGACATCCATCCATCCCTTAGTTCGTGAAATATAGCGTGTTTAATATCCGTAAAAGTTGTTTTAGTTCAATCATTAATGCGAGTCAACATATTGGAATAAGCTAGAAACCCTCCATTTAACATCTTATAAAGTGATGGCTTGTTATAATAGTCAACTATGGTGGAAAAATAATGGTTTCTTCATGAACTTGTGAAATTCTTGGACGCCAACTTTGATTTTCTACCTACTATGGATCCCTAAGAAGAGCATAGAGAAATTTCAAATTGCAACCCTTACTCATCATCATTAGCCATTTTTTTAAATTTATTTATTTATTCAATGTGCCCGTTGCTGGGGCACTAGCCTTCCTTACGGGACGAATAAGGAGAATGGGCCATTACCCACCACGCGGGCACAATCGTCGTCTCAGCCACATAACACCCACTGCTGGGTATAGGCCTCTCCCAAGGATCTCCACAACGATCGGTCCTGCGCAGTCCGCATCTAGCGGCTTTCCGCGACCTTCACCAGATCGTCGGTCCACCTTGTCGGGGGCCTACCCACGGAGCGTCGTCCTGTGCGAGGTCGCCATTCCAGAACCTTTCCGCCCCAAAGGCCATCGGTTCTTCTCGCTATGTGTCCCGCCCACTGCCATTTCAGCTGAGCAATCCTTCGAGCGATGTCAGTTACTTTAGTTCTCCTACGGATCTCCTCATTTCTAATTCGATCATGGAGGGAAACGCCGAGCATAGCTCTCTCTATTGCACGCTGAGTTACCTTGAGCCTCCTTATCAGATGATTCTGATTCAGATTGGTGGGTTCTACAGACTACAAATACAGCCGAGACTAAAGGCTTAACCTGCTTTTCAAGCACGGAGGAACTCGAGATGATATATTTTTGGTCACCCATCCCGTGGACCGTTGCGAAAGTTGCTTAGCCGCCGCAATCTTAGACGAACCATTGCTCACCAAGGTCCTGCTACCATTACACAACACATTTTAAAGCAAGCTTGTCTTATTATATTCCAGGGTGTTGTTCAACTGTAACGCTTAGTGAGCCGAAATAAGTGACGTATTGTGGAAGCTTGTAGCTCGCTAATTTTCAGTTGGAATACTGAAACGGACGAGTTCTAGGAATAAAATATTATTTCAGTTTCGTAATGTTTTGAATAATGGACAGTAAGTTATAAAAAGTTGGTTCGTTAAATATGGATGTTAATTAACTATTATTTGAAGTGATAATTTGTGCAATGTTGTGTGCAGTTTTTAATTAAGTTTTCATGAATAGCGGTTATTTTTGTTTATTGCTAGGAATTTGCTATACACTGTTAATTGACTTCAAGGCGGTGGTAATTTTACTGGGTTTATTTTAATTAGGGTTAAGGAAAAAAGGAGTCGAAACAACAATTCGTAGTCTCAGCCGTCGTCCGCGGCGGCCGCCATTCCAGAACCTTTCCGCCTGAACGGCCATCGGTTCTTCTCGCTATGTATCACGCCCACTGCCATTTCAGCTGAGCAATCCTTTGAGCGATGTCAGTAACTTTGGTTCTCCTGCGGATCTCCACATTTCTCATTCGATCACGCAGGGAAACGCCGAGCATAGCTCTCTCTATTGCACGCTGAGTTACCTTGAGCCTACTTATCAGATCCACACTGGTCGATGACGTTCGTCTTGAGACACTGAGGTGAGTTGGATGCGTAGATTTTACAAAACGCTGCCCATCCGAGTTGGATTCGACGAGAGATCTCTTTCTCGAAGTAGGACTTACCTAACTGGATTGTCTGTCCTAGGTAAACGTAATGTTCAACAACTTCGAGTGTAGTGTTCCCTACGTGAACTGGAGTAGGTACAATATGGGAATTCGACATGATTTTCGTCTTATCCATGTTCATCCTTAGACCCACTCTTTGGGAAGCACTACGGAGATCTTCGAGCATTGTGATCAGGTCCTCCAGGGACTAGGTATAAGGATTTTTTTATCGGCAATACGATGGTGTGTTAGATACTGGCCATTTATGTTGATGCCGAGTCTTTTACAGTCCAAAAGCTCAAAGATGTCCTCCAACGCAGCTGTGAACAGTTTCGGAGAAACTATTCTCAGTGCGGCTATACCACAATATTACTAGGGAAATGGAGGTGGTAATGTATCAGTTAAACATTAATTTAATTAAAAATGAAATACAAGAACTCCGAAACGAAGCTCGATTCGTTTCGGAGTTTGTTCTCGTTGCGAGCTGTCCTTGTAATGATTGTGCAGCTAAAATGTCTTTTTGTTTCTTAGCTTGGATCCTTAGATCCAAGCTAAGAAACAAAAAGACATTTTAGTGGCTTTTAATATAGCATAGTTATGTATTTTTATAGTGTATTGTACCTATAACCTCTTTATAAATCGTTGTTTTATGTATACAAGTTATATAATAGATATGCAGTTTTTCACTTCACTTTGTGTATTGTTATTAGCTTGTATCACCATTGTCACCAATCACCATACTTATGTTGTGTTTTGTACTGAGAGCAGAGCAAGGAAACGTATGTTATCTTTTTGTTGTTTGTTTCGTTTGTCTAATTATAAATGTCAATGTCACTCCGGTCTGTCACCTCAGCGTCTAGTATTTGCTGTCACTCACTTTTACTTTTTGTCCTGTTATTGGAATGTTAAGGAATGAAAAAATTCTATGTTGTGGTATTTTTTAGGTTAATTATTTTTGTTTTTATTTGTTTTTTACTTTGTGTTTTTTTTTTGCGTATCGGATCGTCAAACCGGTCACGACGGAAAATCAGCGCTGGTCGTAGCCACGCACTATGTTGAGTCGTGACCTTTTTTGAGGCAAATTTCATAGGTTTTATTTTTAAGTATGTCTTTGTTTTGTGTCATAAATTTTCACAAAAAAAAAAACAATTTACAAAAGAAGTTAAATACATACATAAATCTAAGAAAATATCACATAAATTAAACAGTACTGCTATAATGTTAGATCATTGTTCTCTCTGCAATTTGCACTTTAACCCTAACATCGTATTTAAATTAATTTTCTCTCCCCTCAACCTATTTGTTAAGGGTTAGCTGGAAAATTAAAACGAGTACCTATAAACCATTGCAATGCAATGTCTATTACGGTACGCCGCAGTTTACTTAAGAACGTGTATAAACAAATTTAATTGTTCGAGTGTAATAGACAAGCAATGGCATTCTGATGGGAATTAGAATGTTAATGGAATTTAGGTTGATTTGCCTTGCTTATTGTGCGTTTTTATTGAGATATTTTAATATGTACAGTCAACACCAGCTACGGCTTACACTTCGTCGCTTGTAATAGAGGCGGATTTCATAGTAAAAATGTTCCTAAAGCTGTACGTGGTGTTGACTGTACATTCTCATATAACATTATTGATATTTGCATGCCCACAAAATTAGGGTAGAATATTGTTGTTAGTAATAGGTTTTTACTTATGAAATTCCCGATTTGTATGAAGAATTTCGAAGAAAGTTCGTTTTCCATACTAACATTGTTTGCTATAGTTACTACCAAAAATGCTAATGCCACAATTTTTTTATGTACCAGCATTGTATGAAGACTCTCAGCACAGACAGCAATCTAATCTTTATTTTTATTTTATTAATAAAGATTATCTTAGTAATTTCATTAATTATAGTGGACATTTTACAAACAGCAACAAAAAATTTAGTACCTTTCGAGGTATTTTTTTATCGTGAAACAAAAATAATTAACTTATGATTCTTCATGTCGCCCTGACGGGAACTTATGATTACTTCATGTCGCCCTGCGAATGTCATTTTAAATTTGTTTAGCCCTAAATGTGTTCAGTGAGGTTGATGAAAGTCGCCCTTTGTATTTAATAAATTTTAAACTCTGTACAACTCTGTTACCTTTGATACACTGGAGTACCTATAGATTTTTTGCACGACGGATTGTGAAAACAGTTTTTATTATGATTTAATTGGGAATAGGTACCTAGATTGTATTGGTTTCTGGAACTGGCTTGTCTGTTTGGGTCCGTTTTGAAATTCTATAAAAAAAAATTTGACCACTGTTGCCATTTTTATCTACAGTTAAATTTGTGTGTTTTGAAAATATGTGAATTTTTTAAATTGACTATTGTTGCCAATTTTTTTTAAATAAAAATTTGTGTTCCGGGGATTTAAAGATGACATTGTTAACATTTCTGTCTTGTCCAAAATAAGTTACTACTTACAACTCTTAGATATATCTAAATGAAGTAATCGAAGCAGTTTTTTCCCTTTGCCTTGCCTTTTTAATTTCACTGTACCAATTTAAATTTAAAACTTATTGTACTTAAACTTATTAATATTATTACGAAACTAAATAAAATTATTTGATATATTCGTTTAGTAATAAATGCATGACATGATCCGTTTAACCATTTTTTCGAGTCTGGTGGTCGGAATTCCCAAAATTAAAATCTCTATCTTACTATAACAAAAAGATCTCCCAAATGTGCACTGCCGAGCTTCAACTCGGCATTACCGAGTACGCATTTAACCGCCTCTGTGGTCTATTAGTTACAACCACCGGTATCAGACCCAGAGGTCCCAGGTTCTTCGATTCCCAGCGTACATATATACATACATATTGTATTCGGTTTGGTTGGTGGTAGGACTTGTTGTGAGTCCGCCTGGCTAGCTACCACCATCTTATCTAAGTCTGACGTCATAACAACAATTTTTTTGACATTTTTGTGTTTCGACAGTTAAATATAAGATAGCCAGTTCCTCAGTGGTTGAGACTTCTATCTTCAGCCTTATAAATACTTAACATCAGATATGATGAAGGCTAAGAGTCTCCCCGACGTGAATAAAAAATACGTCTCCTACAGGTACTTCTAACTATCTGTGTACCCAATTTCATCTTAATCCGTTAAGCCGTAAATAAGAACCAAACATCTAACCATCAACAACTTTCACATTTGTAATATTAGTAGGAAACCGAAACAGTTACTATGGCAAATAAATGATTGCCAAATTAATTATAAATAAGAAGTACACACGGTTTTTAAACAGTAAAGCCTGACCTTTTGCTCCATATAAGAAATACATAAAAAAAAATGTGCCACAGAAGGTAAGGCATACTTTTTATCTCACAATACTAAATCAGATAAAAAATATTTAAACACAATCATAATGTGCTGTTAAACTTCTCAACAGAACTGTTCTATCAACTTTCCTGTCAGAAGTTAGTTTGGAACAGGTATTGTAATGCATGCAGTTCCTAATGAAACAGTGTGCCGGTTATAAATTATAATTTCAGCATCACGCTGACGGCAGCTACATACTCAACTCGCTTTCGGTTACACCACGCAAACTTGCCGACCAAATAGAATTATTTGTGAAGTTTAAATTTAAAGCTGAGTTTAGCTTTTGGAAGTCTTAACAGTTAACAACTTTAACTTGCATTTACCTCTTATATTGGCGGTAATGTGGTTCTCTACACTTTATGTCACGACCATGGAAATCTTCTAACCGACAAGAACATTGTTCAAAAAAACATTTGTTTAACACTTTATGACTTATGCATTTTTACCGACTTCAACAAAAAAGGAGGGAGGTACTCAATAAAACGCGTATTTTTTTTTTTTTTTTGTCTGATGTATGTATACCGATTACTCCGGTGTTGGTGATCCGATTTTAATAGTTGTTTTTTTGTTCGATCGGGTACACTGTCAATTTGGTCCCATATAATTTTTACGAAGATCTGGCTAGTAGTTTTTTCATAATCTTGAAAAATATAAATTACCTTTTGGCAAGTAGTCGTTTACCTAGATGACATTGTTGTGTATGGGCTGATTTTTTGTGTAAGTAACGGCACATGATGTAACTAAAAACTCTGAAATAAAAACATTTTATAAAAAAAAAATCAAACCGACTTCAAAAAGTAAAAAATAAATCTTTTGGAGTCGGTGCTAGCTAGCTAAAGCCAAAAAAATATATAGTTAATAGAAGTTCAATGTAGAATGCCCTGGCTGGCACCGACTCCAAAAGTTTTATTTTTTTACTTTTTGAAGTCGGTTTGATTTTTTTTTAATAAAATGGTTTTATTAAATGCTATTTTTATACTAATGATAAATTTTAAATAGAGCTTATGATAAATTTTGAATAGAGAGAATAGATAAGCCTCGGTAGCTCAGTGTCTATAGCATTGGACCGGATTTCCAAAGGTCGTGGGTTCGAGTCCCATCTGAGAATTCACTTGTGGCCGTGTTGACTCTTTCCAATATCTTTCTATTTAAAATTTATCAATATTTTTCTATTTAAAAATTTAGCATACTTATCCCAGTTGTTACGGATATATAGTTTTTGTACAACACCTTGCATCTATGCAATAGGAAAAATAGAAAAAAAAATTTGGTTTCGAGACTCTTCTTGCAGACAGAGACCATTCAGCAAATGTTTAACAAAATCCTTTAATTAGAAAATACACAAATTGTTTACAATATTGAATTTTTTATGATGATCCGTATATCAAACGCTAGTAACAAGTGGATGATGCCTTAGACCGCGATTGTATAGAAATTATTAGAAGTTTTACTTTGGTTTAAAATAAGTAACAAATAACACGAAAACCAAAGCGAGAATAAACGCCTAAAGCCAAATTACATGCACCGTTACAAAAAAACTAAGAAAATTTCCTTCACAATTTTTATTTCTTTTTCCCTCAGTCAAATCGATTGCGTCACGATCTAAATACCGTTATGAATTTCTTTTAATTCCCCCAAACCTTTGATGATGTCAGTGTAAACCGACTAATTGGTGTTGCGCTGGAACTGCTGGAAGCGACTGTTGCATTTACGGTACGTAATGACTTTGAAGTTCTAAAACGATCCAGATAGCCATTATAGCGGTTTGTGAAAGCAACTCTCCTTTAAAGATTGTCTGGTTTTGAAATGTTCCATTAGCTTCGTCAGTAAAGGTGTACAGGAAATTTTGTCGGTTAAGTTATTAACAGGCAAACATAAAAATACCCAATGTTATTTAAAGGCAAATTGATATACGTTAATTGAAATTCACAATTAGTTAACATATATTTTCTTATTTTTTATTGTTATGTCTCAGTAAACTTGCAAAGGTACATTACAGTCATGCTTAACAGGTTGGTAATTGCTTGCTTACTCCTTTCACTGAGCTGTTAAAGACACTAAAGACTAATTTCAAGCGATTTCGTTGTTTAAATAGGTATTTTAGTCATTTTTTTTTCTAAAAACGTTATGTGTTAAAACTTTTCTTCTTTTTGTTTTGTTTGACGACCTGTTTGGCGAAGGGGTACTATCCCCGCCTTCTGCGCCGGAGGTCACGGGTTCGATCCCCGGACAAGACAAATATTTGTGTGCATGAACATGTCTATTTGTCGTGGTCTGGATGTTTAATTATGTATATTAAGTATGTATTTACAAAAAAAAAAAGCATATAAGTATGTTTTTCCGTTATCTAGTATCCATAACACAAGTTCTTAATGAAACTTAACGTGGGCTAGATAATTGGTGTGATTGTATGCAAATATTTATTTATTTATTTGTTCACTTCTTCCAACCAAAGACAATATTTTAACTTTTTTATTTATAAATATGTATTACCGGCCCTGGCATAGCACTTCTCAACTATCCTAGCTTTTTTCTATTTAATGGCATGTGTATGGTTTGTTTTTAATTGTTTGTTTTTTGATATATTTTTATTTCAATGATTATTTGATTTGTTTGTGTTTTTTCCCCCTGTCCTGTCAGAATACCAGCGTTGCTATAACACATAGTGTCATGGCAACACAAAGCTGAGGCAGGACCTAATTTGACCATTGATGTAATGTGTTTTGTATTTTTTTCATTTTCGTATTTTTGTTATGTTTGTAATTTCGTCTTTGGTAAATAAAATGTTTCTCTCTCTCTTTCTCTTTCTCATTAAACATAAAGAAAACGTGATTGGTCTTCAATAGAGCACAATATTGTCAGAAATTCTCAGTTTATAAACACAAACAAAATTAAGGATCGTATGAGTCCCAAATATTTTAGTAAATTAAAACAGAAAATACAGTGAACCATTATACAATTCATAGATGAATCATTCATAATGTTATTTAGGTACTTCACTTAACTCGCGAAATGCCATACGCTTTGATGTGTAAAAAGCTATCACAATTTGCGTCTAGGTATGAAATGTTACTCTTTGGTATCACAAAGGGTAATGCCGAGTTAAAAAGCTCGGCAGTGCATTAGCAAACCTTTGAATCGGGATCCAGAGGCTGGCTGTTACCGAGTCGGTAATGAATAACGGTAGCGATGCTAAAGTGCTGGTTATATTTGGGAAAGACTGCTCTGAACTTCATTAGGGAGATCTTTTCATTAGGAATTTTCCGAATGTACACGTGGACGAAGTCGCCATCTGAAACTACTGTTTTCACATACATACCTTTCCACTGATTTTCACATTTTTAGGGTTCCGTACCTCAAAAGGAAAAACGGAACCCTTATAGGATCACTTCGTTGCCCGTCCGTCCGTCCGTCCGTCTGTCAAGTCCGTTTTTCTCAGGAACGCGTAGAGATATCAAACTGAAATTTATTTCTAATACTCAGGTCTACTGTCCCTTGGAGCTGTGAAAAAATCAAACTTCTAAGCCAAAGCAATCAAAAGATACAGCCGTTTATGCCGCAAATTTTCGAAACTCGCACGGGAATCAAAACTTACATGGTACTTTCCGTGAACTGCTTGAAATTTGGTACGAAGTAACGTCTTATAGTACAGATAAAGGAAAAATTGCGAAAACCGTATTTTTTTAGTTACATCATACTTATAATAAAAAATATTTTTGAAAATTTTAAACGCAACCCTCGGTGCGCGAGTCCGACTCGCACTTACCCGTTTTTTTTTATTAAACGACAAAGCCTTCCTTGATCCCGGAAATACAAGCCTCTTTGTACAACTTCGCATATCGGGATAAAAAGCAACCTACGCCACCTACTTTCCGTACTTTTAACTAACTATATGACAAAAATCAAGTGATTCGTCGCTTAGTTAAAGCGTGAAGGTAGGACAAACAAATACACTGTCGTATTTATTCTATTAGTTAGGATTAGGGCTAGTTTAGATTATTTTCAGGTTGGTAAGTTTTTGTTTCTGTCTCTGCGTGCAAATAAAGTGATATCTAATCTAGTCTTATATACTATTTTAGGGCATGAAATTGTTACGAAAAGTAGTTACGCGGAACCTCAATAACTAAGAAGGTTTATATTAATAGAAAATGTTTGGGTATACTCACATAACACAAGCAAGAGGTCAAAAGAGTATGTTGCGCATTTAGCACTAATAAAGGGTTGCAAACAGGAAATTCAAAATCATACCTACAAATGAAAATGGTTCGTACATTTTTCTGTGCGTATAATGTTTCGAGCAAAAGAGTGGTGTACTTTTTTTGTGTTCTGAAGGCAACACCGGCCGAACCCAGCGGTGATTAAAATCAAGCCGATCAAGCCCAGTCCTAAACAAGTATCCTATGCTTTAATCCAGGTTGTCTACTATCTGTAGGCCAGGCTGTAGGTTTTAATTTCATCCCAACCCGTTCTGTAGTTATTGTCTCCGTTCAGTTTATTTATAAAACAAGTTATAGCAGCGCCTGCTAGTTAGCAGGCACAAAATAGACTTCTAAACCACGTGAAAGTTGTTATTGTTTTGTAGTGTAGAAACTAAAAAAAAAAAAAAAAAAAAAAGTACATTTGACACATGTCCAAGGTGTCCTAAACTCATTCCCGTTGACCGTTTGTCTCTATCTCTTATGGTTTCTGAGATCTCGATGCGTACATACATACGTACGTACGGACGGACAGAGAGGGATTATAAGACTTTTCTAAACTTTAGAGTTTAGAAGTCTAAAATGCACAGCAATAGATTAAACCAAATCTCAATCTCTCAATAGTTTATCAATCAACTCTGACTTTGGAACTAACGTCCCTAAACTTAGCATTGAGTAAATTAACACAGTCTTTGACAGTTACCGCCATTGTACCCGAGATTTGGCTTCTATCGGTGGCAAAGACTAATCTTTGTTAACTGTTACACAACTTTTGATACTTCGGCCTTAGTTATAGTTAGTACTGTCGTTTTAATGACGGCGCTATGGTCCATTTAGGTATTCAACCTCCGTTCATTGTGTGCATTGAGTTCAATCAGGGGTGGATGACTAACAGAACAGAAGAACTAGTAAAAAATACAGCCCTTGACGAGTTTCTTGCCGGTTCTTCTCGTTACAAGGTCTCCCGATGTAGGGTTGGTAAACCGATTTCTTAGCTTCTTTAACATTCACGAGCGATTGTAACCGTATAGACTGAATAAGGTGAGGTGCTGTGTAGTGTCGGCTTGGAATAGCACTACCCCCTCTCATCCCGTGGGTTTCGTAAAAGGCGACTAAGGGACTCGGCCTTCAGGAGACGGGCAGCAGCGTCTCCTACAAACTTGGCCATACTGCTATCGCCAACCCGCCTGCCAAGCGTGGCGATTATGGCAAACCCCCCCTTTTGGATATACCCAGCAGTGGGTGTTATGTGGCTGAGACGACGAGACTGAATAAACGAATGAAACGTATCGAATTTGAATTTAAGCTGGTTGTCTCCCGTCACCTCCCTTATGGTGTCAGACACTGAAGTATGTTTGAATTTGTTTGCCTGCTTTGAGACGTTACTTCACTCAGTACCAAATTCGTAACATGCTTCTTCTAACCTCATCTGGTGACCAAAGGTCTATTATTTCGAGCCCCTAAATAATTTGGAGGGTACGTCAAATTACGGACGTCGGGAGCATTTGCAGTTGTTAGCATCTTACAATCTGCATTGAGCCAGTGTGAAGGGTACATAAAGTACTTCTAAATACATTGCCTGGCGGCCTACCGTCATCTATTGAAAACCATCGTGTCATAAAAACGTTTTGTTTGCGTTTTGTTTTTTTCGAAGTTGTCACATTTTGACACACTTTAGACAAAGAATATACTTTTTATTATACACCTACGCGCTTTAGAGGCGATCATTGAACGAAAACGTCACAAAACTTCCGTCGAAAAACAAGCTTACTTTGAGGTCCGTAGTACGAAATAGCATGGTAAGTTACAACTTTTTAATTTTGCATTTTATAATGCTATGTTTTTGTGATAAATAATTATTAAACAAGAAAATATACTTACTAGAAAAATTCGACGAGTCTCTGTAGCATAATTGGTTAGTGCATTGGGCCGGATTCCCAAGGATGCGGGTTCGAATCCTGTCAGGGCGACATGAGACTGGTTTTTTTTTTCTAGTATATTTTCTTGTATAATAATTACAGCATGGCAAGATTGAAATAATACTGCGCAGCAAGTGTAAAGAAATCATTGATCGCTATAATCATAACTCATTCTATTTCTACATAACATTATCACTTCTACAACATCTAAGATTTTTTTCTCCACATAATCATAGGCTCATCTAAAATATGTCACAGAAAACCCAAATCTGTTTTAAGATCCCATTTCAAACGAATATCCAACATTTCAAGTCCAAAAATAGGAATCCACACATAAAGATTTCTTATTGATGTGAGAAGGGAATAGAGAGAATGGGTCCAAAATATTCGTACTACCGGGGAATTTATATAGGTACATCCTTTTGTAATAATAAAGTGGCCCTGGTTCCCATTCTGACATCCTAATATTTCCCCGGGAACAAAAAGACGGGAACACAGAAATACAATAAGGAAAAGTTTTCTCGATTACCCAGTTCAGGAATA
This sequence comes from Chrysoteuchia culmella, assembly GCA_910589605.1. Taxonomy (NCBI): domain Eukaryota; kingdom Metazoa; phylum Arthropoda; class Insecta; order Lepidoptera; family Crambidae; genus Chrysoteuchia; species Chrysoteuchia culmella. The sequence goes on along the minus strand of OU342647.1, from coordinate 3,488,312 downwards.
ATCGGACATGCCAATTTCACACTTAGAATGAATGTGAGCACGCAACGATGAAGTTACAGCTTTGTGTGGAATATGATATTTGTACTTAAGGCGATACTCGAAAAAAATATGCTGAAGCGAGATAGCAATGAGAAAACGACGCGCACGGGTGCGAGACCGATTTTGCAGATTAGGCAAAAAAAAACCCAAAATCACTTCGTATTAAAAAAACTACAGCGATTTTAAAAAATGCTTCTATACAATCCTAAATATTGTTGGTGTCCACTTATTGTCCAATTTCCAATAGTGTAAGTAACCCCATTTAAGAATAATCTTGAATTTTCGTATTTTTTATAGGTCTTTTCGAAAAGAAAAAGTGTCGAGGCTAAATCATAAAATCGTGTTTTTGAAACTATACTAATCTAGATAAAGGTATGAAGAAATATATATGTTATTACCATATTTGTAACAACTGTAACCGTGCTATAGTTTTATATCAAAAAGTCCATACTCTTTCCGAGTAACACCTTAATAAGCTATTGTCTTGTTTTAGCGTTTAGGGAACGGCTTTTGGGTTATTCTAGGTGTTGATAATAAAAGTTTTGTTCGTAATAATGTTTGACAATGAATATGGCCATTCTATTTGAGCTCTTTTTTTTTTAACTTCTTGCCTTGGCTATCACCTACTCCAAAAGGCGAATGTTTTGCTTTTTAGTTTTTGAAGTCGGTTCTTTTAAACTGTTTTTTTTTTACTTTTAGGGTTCCGTACCTCAAAAGGAAAAAACGGAACCCTTATAGGATCACTTCGTTGTCCGTCCGTCCGTCTGTCTAGACCGTTTTTCTCAGGAACGCGTGGTGGTATCAAACTGAAATTTATATCTAATACTCAGGTCTACTTTCCCTTGGAGCTGAAAATCAAACTTCTAAGCCAAAGCCATCAAAAGATACAGCCGTTTATGCCGCAAATTTCCGCAAATTTTCGAAACTCGAACGGGAATCAAAACCTACAGGGTACTTCCCGTGAACTTAGAATCTTGAAATTTGGTACGAAGTAACGCCTTATAGTACAGATAAAGGAAAAATTGCGATAACCGTAAATTTTTAGTTACATCATATAATAAAAAATATTTTACGGAACCCTTGGTGCGCGAGTCCGACTCGCACTTGGCCGGTTTTTTGCATCTGTAATTGTATTGCGGACAAACATTCATACATACAGGTCAAACTGAGAACCTCCTTTTTTGAAGTCAGTTAAAATCAGTCACAACAATATTATCTAGGTAAACGATTATTTGCCAAAACGTAGTTTTTTTTTATTAGAATTATGAAAAAAATTCCATCTAAATCTTCGTAATTATATATTAAAACCTTCTCCTAATAGCAACAAATACTTTTCTGAAAACCGCACCGATATCGGTACAGCCAAAGGCGAGATAATCGCGGACAAACATACATACAGGTCAAACTGAGAACCTTCTTATTTTTAAGTCAGTTAAAAATAGTAGTAAAAGTCGACTAGTCTCAAAAGGTGCCCAGACAGTATTCGAACCGGCCACTTTCAAATGTCCGGTTTAATTTTCTTATTGAGCTACCGAGTCTATCTACCGCGGTCTATCAACTGGTGCATGCTCTATTTTCATGTCGTCTCAGCCATATAACACCTACTGCTGGATATAGGCGTCCCCCAAAAGGGGGGGGTTTGCCATAATTGCCACGCTTGGCTGGCGGGTTGGCGGTCGCAGTAAAGCCAAGTATGTAGGAGACGCTGCTGCCCATCTCCTGAAGGCTGAGTCCCTTAGTCGCCTTTTACGACACCCACGGGATGAGAGGGGGTAGTGCTATTATCTATAAAGCACTATAAAGGTTGGACTATTCGAAAGTACTTATCTATAAGTCTATTTGAATAAAAATCTTTGACTTTGACTTTGACTTTGACATGATACGTAACTAATAAAGTAATAAAGCAATGTCTTTATTTCACCTTTTTAAAGGCAGTTAAATACATTTAAAAGCCGTTATGGAACGTAAAGTTCACCCAGGCCGTGTCGTGCGGTTTCCACGCTACTAAACACGGTTAGTTGAGACTGTGTATCTCCCGACTTACCGAAATACGTTAGCTGTTTGTACCCATCTTGAAGTAAATTAAGGTGGCCTACCGCTTATCAATCTCTCACCCTCGTGTACGTTTATAACGAAGGCTTTTTAGATTTAGTGGTAGTCGGTAGATTTGCAACCCTTATGCGGGGTAATAGGGTACAAATTGAAAGTGTTTTTTAGTGTTTAAGTGGATTTTTTGGTATTAAACTATTATGTTTAGACTTTATTTTAAATACAGGCAAAGTGTGTGTTATGTGCTTATTTGAACAGTTAGTACCTTTCGAGCATGTAATAAAATTGGCATAAACTATATTAAGAATTGCGTTTATTTATTCATTTATAATGTAACAAATAAGCATCATTAACACGTCAAAAGTAGTTTTTTTTAATGATTCCAACTGCTGACTTTGACTTTGACTTTGAATGTTAGGAATCTAAAAAAAAATGAGATGATAACTAAAACGGCCGGTTTGGTCCAAAACTAAAAAAAGGCTTCAAAGTGTAATGGAAGAAACATTAAAGATATTTTGATGAAAAATTCCCTACTCGAAAAAAAAGCGAATGTAACTTTATAATCTCAAGGTCCTAGTAGCTCTTCCATCTCCTTGAATACTACTGTAATTTAACAGATTATAAGACAATTTGACTCGATTTGTGGAACACGATGTCCATTTGTACATATCTACCAGTAAATTGGTGGTGGTCTAGTAAACGACCGGCACAGTACATAAATAGTAAATCAGTACCGCAGCTTATATTTTTCTCTTCTAACGTCCATTTCCTACATGAATTCGACTCGATTGATTTGTTTAATAATAGTCTTAATGTTTATAAACAGAAAATAAGGAATATCCTAAATAGCTAACTTTTCTTGTATAACTTTAATGTGTAAGTATTTAATTTATTTAATTGTTACAATTTCTTTTCATATTTTGTTCTACACTGCTCAGCATGTATTAACTCTTGGTGGAAACTTAATTGATTTTTGTTTGTTTATATTATTTAATGTATTAGTATTAAAACATTGTTTGTTTCCCAAATAAATAAAAATAAAAAATAAAATAAATGAAATGTTGAACAACGAGCATGAGGTACGGAAGATATCAGTTCGAAACCTCGTGGCACGTGCAGTCATGAAATGTAGAAAGAAGCTCTCCTCTCACTTTCGGACCCTAAATTTACTGACATAACTCACAAGTGAAATAAATATACATAATGTAACTAACAAATATTTGAATACTATATAATAAAGATATTATAACACCCAGGTACACACAAATGTTTATCACAAAGATATTTTGTCCCGGGTTGGGAATGCGAATCCACGACGGGTCCATCACCTCGTCACCTGGCTTCCTTTTTTATACCTCACCTTGCGAACGAGCTTGAGTTAAGTTTGAATTCAGTTTTGAGTTGACTTACTGTTTTACCTGATATTTACTGTGCGGTCGGTGGTCATCAATCTCTGGCCTCCTGCGTGGTGATAGCAAACGGCTCTTAGTAATGGCTCCTTAAATTTGCCGTGTAGTAGTAGCCTAGCTGATTACACTGAAAAAAGGGTTTTCCTGGTTCTTTAAAAGGATTGTTTTTGATTATCTGTGTAGCATTTATAATGAGATTTTGCTGATAAGCTTTGGGGTGGACGAAGCGTTAACTTCAGCAATTATTTTTTTAAGTACTTAATGAGAAATAACTTAATAAGGTCATACGTACATCTTATTTTTATTTGATGATACGTTTGATATCCGTAAAAGTTGTTTTAATAAGGTCAATTTGAGCCCGATGAAAAGGAAGACAGTGGTTTTCTCGATAGAAATTACACGTCGTTAAATTAGTAATATAACCAAACTAATCCTAATCCTAGCAGCTAGAATTCCAAATAAGTATGTTACCCTTTAATGCCTAAACAAACCAAATACCCAATCAGATGTATTTTGGCATAGGTAAAGATTAAACCTTGGAGAAAGGCAAAGGCTATATCCCATCTTAAAAAAAGATCCTTAAAGAGCGCTATACAACCGAATTCCATTAATGTAGTTTAAATAAATAAATCAGACAAAGTCGCAGACAGAAACAATAGTAACGTAATAATATTACCATAATATTACTCCCTGTGTAGTGTCTCAAGCTGTGTAGTGTCGTACTTAGAAATTAGAATAGCACTACCCCCTCTCATCCCGTGGGTGTCGTAAAAGGCGACTAAGGGACTCAGTCTTTAGTCGCCTGTAAATCGTGGCGATTATGGGAAACCCCCCTTTTGGGGGAGGCCTATACCCAGCAGTGGGTGTTAAGTGGCTGAGACGACGACGACGAATATTACTCCCTACCATAAAATACAATTCCGTGTAATCCATTCAACGCGTCCAAAACAACTATTAACCTTTGACCTTCAAACATCAAGGATCATAATTAGCTCTTACAACTTATCCGATCTTAAAACAACGAGAATCGTGAATATCAATATAATGCCCGCTTTACACTCGCGACGAACTGTGTCTACAAACCCTGTTTCGCATTTGCGAACCTTACTACTTTTTCTAATACCACTTTCTAATTAATTCCCTGATTCTAATTTTGTAATTTTTATTATAGAACTAGCTGGTGCCCGCGACTTCGTACGCGTGGACTTTTATGTAGTATTTTTTTATTTTTTTTATTTGACATTAAAGATCGACCATTAAATCGTGGTACTTACTATCCGACCAAGACAATTAGGCGCATGACAGGAATGCGGTTTTGCACACCTGCAGCCCACTTCTATCACCGCAACTCTCCTATTATCTGATTATAATAACTCTAGGTACCAGTGATTATCTGATTGATTACCGCGTCTTAAAAAAATGGCTTTTTACTTAGTTTTTGTAATTTTTTCTCAGCTGTCATGCGCCTAATTGTTCTGGTCGGATAGTACAACAAAAATGATTATTAAATGCCGTATGCCAAAGGAAATTTATTTTACTAATTATAGAAAGATTATAAGTAAGTCGTTTTAATGTTTATACATAGTTACCATTTCAGCGTGATTCAATTATCACACTGAACCCTGTTTCATAGGTGTCAAACCAACTATGAAACAGATTTACGTTATTTTTCACGTCATTCGCGGTTCGACCTGTCAATTTACAGAGCTTTTAATGAGCAAAAGAACAAACATCATTCGATTATTTTTAGTTTGGTTCGGGAACTGTGAGTTCATCTTCATTTACAAGTTCCACAGGCTTTCCTGGCATGTGAAACAGGCATAGGAATCGCGTGTGGACCCCCGTAATTTGGACTATAACACGCAAAGCTTGATAAGAGTTGGTTACTCTAATAGATTGATATTTACCCTGTGCACCTAAGGTCAAAAAGGGTTGATACTAAGGAATTTGTACCACTACTACGTTTGTTAAAAGTATTCGAAAATCGTGGTTGCTAAGTAATAATAAAATGAATTTGAACCGTATTCTAAATTAATAGGTACCAAATTAAATCTGAAAAAATTCCATCTTGTATACATTGATACTTAAGTATAAGAAATAGTACCTAGGCAAGTTATATTTAGTTAAAAATATATTATATCGATTCCCCCCTAAAAAGGCAACACAAAGAATGGGATCATGTAAAAAATTGGAGAAAGCTTAATTATGTCATATATTAAAATCTATTTATCAATAATAAATGGATACACAATTTTGTGAGATGGAAAATACTAAGTGTAAAACTAACATTAACAAAATGTTTAAAACTTTGACTAGAAAGTCATACGATTAACAACAATATTTATTTATGTTGCGACCGGTGTCAGTTGCAAGAAATACGCGCCGATCAAGTAACCGCACAAAGGCTGTCAAGTGCCGGTATACTAAGTATAGATCTAGATCGTATTATAAAAACTGATAACTTAACAGTCTAATCAAATTAACATTCGTACAGAGATAATACACACCCGTAATCGCTCATATTAATCACTAGGGCGGTTACAACCCGATACTCGGGTTCGTCGATCGACGAAAAATTCCAAATTATGCGAAAATCTTTAATTGCAGTTTGTGATCATCACGTTTAACATTTTGTATATTTTATAGTTTTCGGAACAAATAGACTCGAGTACCTTTAATTTGATACCTTACTCGGCCGCGTACTACGCGCCAAAGTCCCTATCGAGTCGTCACAAATTTTGCGAACCTGAATTAAGTATATAGATAATATATTGAACATTTCACTTCCACAAATTCCGTTGAATATAACAAATTTGAACTCTGGTAAAGATATATAAGAATTAGGGGAGAAGACAAAAGGGATGAAAGTTAAGGCGGAAGAGATAGAATCAGAAAGTATGTCATTACACGACATACACCACTGCAGTATGATCTATGAAATCATCGCGGTAATAGGCGTTGTAGCATACGTCGGTGGTCCGCCGCGTGCGCTGCCGCTGGAAAGCACCACGCGCGTCGGTCGCCTGTCGCCTTCACTCCTCAGCAGTGTCAGTGAGTGTAACAAGTGCATTGCGTAGTGCACGGTTACTGAGCGATGATAGTGAGGGTATAAGTTATGTACATATTGCGCGTTTAATAAACAAAGCCACGTCGCCTAATCGACGTGAACGCCTTTGAGAATTACTATAAGTCAAAGTCAATATCATTTATTCAGTCTAGGCTGTTACAAGCACTTATGAACGTCAAAGAAGCTACGCCATCGGTTCACAAACCCTACGGCGGGAGACCTTGTAACGAGAAGAACCGGCAAGAAACTCGTCAAGGACTGTTTTTTTCTCCCTGTTTTATTTCATACAGAGTCGTCAAATTGAAAAGTGACCTTAACATATCAGTAAGGTCAATTTCCATCACAAAAGGATCATCCATCATAAAGACTATTATTATTAAGAAATCATAATCATAATATATTTTAAGATAACAAAACCGGTGAGCATCTTTACTCTAGACAACTTAACAAAGAGAAACAGTAATACATTACGCTGAACGTCATCCCTTTCACACTCTTCTTATCCTTTGAACTTTAAAAGACGCAAGTCGTTGAGTTTGCAATTGTTTGAAGAAGATTGACATACTAGTATTATTTAATTAAACCGTAGTTACCGTTGATGATTACATGATTTGAATAATGTACCTATTCAAAATATTATTTAATATTTTAATATATTTATTTAAGTGATACACAAGTTGAATATAATGTTTTACTACTGACATATTAATAATTAGAATATATCAAAATTGTTATGCCCCAACAGGGTTTCTTAAATGTACTTTTATATTTTGTATGACTATGTAAATAAACCATGGAAACAATAAAGGATTGAGTAAAAAACTTTCAAAAAGTTTAATGAAAGGGTTGAATAAATAGTAAACAAAAATTACGGATCTCCATTTGACTGATATTCATACATGTTCGTCCATAATCTTGGGATTCTTGAAGTGAAATGAGTCAGGAACCCAATTTGGAACGAGTAAAGTATTTTAAACATCGTGTGATCAGACGTCGTGGGATGAATGTGGAACAACGCCTAAAAAGACGACAGTGACTGTTGTTTGAGGAGATGAATTAGAAAATCTTTAATCGACTTACCAAAACCACTTAGTTAATAGAAATGAGTGTTTTTATTGATGTTTAAAGAAATAATAATATTTTTAAAGAACACAACGTTTAATTTCTGATTCCAAAGTTAATAATATTAAAAATAACAATGAAAATATTTTCGACACTACCGAAGGAATAGGATTAGGCCACTAATACAACTAAAGCTCATCTATTTTTATATCAGGATTATTGTAGTATTTTTGAAGTGAAAACTTCTTTAGCGGCGTTGAGCACTTTTTCTGTAATGGGAATAAAATCTTAAACTCGCGTCAGGACACTTGACCTGATCGAAAAAGCGTAGGACGGATGGAGAGTAGACAGCTATCCCCTCTCTACGGCGCGGCGAAAATGTATGCCTGGGCCTACTGTTTCGTTTAGGCTTTTAATAAATTTAATAAATTTGTTTATTATTATTATTATTATGTATCTCGGCATTGTATCACGGGCAAAGCCCGGTCCTTTTGCCAGGCTTGCGTGGGGACATGGGTCCAACACGTAGAGGCCCTTTGAGACAGGTTTAATAGAATGTGCAATGTGTGATGCACATGCCGGCATCCGCTCCCCACTACACGCAAAGGTGCGGACACCGGCAGGCACATAGACTATTTTGAGTGTGAGCATAAATATATATAAAATGATTGGGCTATTGGGTGCGAGGCTAGTGGATTGGGATATCGGGCTATGGGGTGAGATAACGGACTTCCGCCTTTTCCTACATCTCACAACTCGACCCGTCGGCGGAAGGTGGCTCGCTGCCCGCTAGATGGGCACCCCAAATTGGCCGACGTCTGCCGGCCGGGGCGCAACACCGGCGCGGGCAACTGAAGGGTGTAGAGAGGTGTGCACCGCTTTCTACCCACTGTACAAGGGACAGTGTGCCAACTCGCGTCTTATGCATATTTCACTTCCACCCTGCGAGCGTATAGCTCTTGCGACTCCACCCTGATCAGCCGATGAAGGCCAGCCAGGGGCGAGAGTCCGGGCCCTCTTGAAATCCACTCTGGCAGGCCAGAGGCGAGGACCGCGTCCGACTCTCTGGATCAATCGGTTTACCCGTGGTGTCGCCACTCACCAACAGCTCGCCACAGGCTGCCTGCGGGTTTATTATTATTATTATTATTATTATTATTATTATTATTATTATTATTATTATTATTATTATTATTATTATTATTATTATTATTATTTATTAATAATAATTTATTAATAATAATATGCAAAATTATTCCCTAACCATTCCAAAATATCAAACATGCTCAACGTTAATAATCAAGTTTTCACTTCTGCCGGCACTCCCGGAGTGCAACCCGTCTTTTTTTTGTTGTTGTTTTATTCAACAACAAACGATTCTTACTAAATAGTAAGGATAATAATTATTCTCATTACATTTTTATAAAATCATTAGCGGTCGCCTGCGGTTTCATCCGCGTGAATCCCGTTCCAGTGGGAATATCATTTTAAAAGTATCTAATACCTTTGATAAATTTTAAAAACATTTTATGAAAAAAAAACAAACCGACTTCAAAAAGTAAAAAATAAAACTTTTGGAGTCGGTGCCAGCCAAAGCATTCTACATTGCACTTCTATTAACTATATTTTTTTTGGCCTTAGCTAACTAGCAACGACTCCAAAAGTTTTATTTTTTACTTTTTGAAGTCGGTTTGTTTTTTTTCATAAAATGTTTTTATTTCAGATTTTTTTGTTACATTATGTGCCGTTACTTACACTAAAAATCAGCCCATACACAACAATGATGTCATCTAGGTATACGACTACTTGCCAAAAAGTGATTGATATTTTTCAGGATTATGAAAAAACTACTGCTACTACTAAAAATCTGTTAACAACTGGCGAAGTTATGGTGGAACATACATAAAAAAATTTAAAAAAAAAATACAGTCGACTTGAGAACCTCCTCCTTTTTTTGAAGTCGGTTAAAAAGAAAAATATTGGATAAAATCAACTAGGGAAAAAGTGAATTCTCAGATGGGACTCGAAACTACGACCTTTAGAAGTCCAGAGCTCTTGGTCTTCTGTACAGAGCATTGGACCTGATTTGTGGGCAAGTTGAGTTTTTCCAATATTTTATAATATAAAAAATCACCTTACCTTATTATTTGTGTGCCAAATTTCTTCCAAATCCGTTTAGTAGTTTTGCGTGGAAGAGTAACAAACAAACAAACAAACTGACATACATTCGCATTTTTAATATTAAGTAAGATGCTCACAGATGTAGTAACAGTTTTTATTTAATCAATAAAAACTGAAACCCACGCCCATGCTACTGGATGACAGTAGGTAAAATTAATAAAAAAAAAATCTTAATAAACTGTCTAAAATATTAAAATAGGTTGAAAAATAAATAAATTACAATATTTAAGGTAATCACTCAAACAAAGTTAATTGTTACATATAAATATATTTCATTAAAGGATTCCAAAAAAACCATTAGAGGATGATACAGCGAAGCTTTGGTTATAAAATTTCCCGGCACAAGGCAGTAACCGTCCGATACGCTTGAGAGCTACAGTGGAAATTTCGTACTATTGAATACTTTTTCATTTCTGAATATCAGCGGTCGATGTGCTTATAAAGCCACCCTTTACCGCATATTGTACTATATTCGGAACAGTAACGAAATTCTCACATGAATCAATAATTACGAAATATTATTACCTAAATTTCTGTAATTTCTATTAAAATTGGCCAAGTGCGAGTCGAACTCGCACATGAAGGGTTTCGCCTCTCACTCAAGGTTTCCTGGAAGAGACTGCTACGTAGCGATAAGGCCGCCTATTGTGTGTTCCTCTTTTTTGACATTTTCTCTGCATGTGTTTGTTTTTGTATCGTGTGCAATAAAGTCTCTATTATTATTATTGCCAAAACGCCATATTATATTTTTTGTCTGCAAAAATAAGTTTGTTTTTTCATAGTGTTTGTATGGATGACAAAGTTATATTTGCGGTTTTGGAAAATGTGCTATAGCTTTGCAACTGCTAAATAAATTTCGTTCAAACCAAATTTCGTTAAAAGTTTTTATAAAGATCTACATCATATATTTTTTTTTGATTTTTCACTTTCTTATTTTAAAAGTTAGAGGGGGGGGGGGACACACATTTTTCCACTTTGGAAGTGTATAACTTTCAAACGGTTGACTTTGAGAAAAAACTGTTTTAGAAGTCTCAATGTAATTTTTAAATATCTATCTAATGATATCCCACACAATATAACCTATAGGATATAGTGATTAGTGCTGAAAAAAAAACGATCAAAATACACTATTATCTTGACCACAACTTCATAAAAAGTTGATGAAAACGGAGACCGACTTGATTTGGAGGGTAAATCCATTAAAACTGACCTGGCATCAATATGAAAATCGGTAGTAATGAGAGATCTTTTTATAATGGTTGTTATTAACTAATATACGTAGATCTTTCAAGTGTCAGACGTTATGTAATTCCAAATAGGTCAACGGTAAATGGTCTTACGAATTTTTGATCAGGTTCACCGACGCGACTTTAACATTTTTTACACATCTGAAAAATTTCAAACTCTGATGTGCACAACGCCGCTAAAGAATTTTTCACTTCAAAAATCCCTATTTATTTTAATACTGGCAAACATACATACGCGGCGGTTACGCCGAGTATCCACTTGAATAGAAGTTGAATTTACAATAACGCAACTGCTTCGCATTACCCAATTCTAAAATCCAATCACAACGATCCACATAAAGTCATAAATAATACAAAACTAATAACTGTGACTGGTTTACGTTTTATAACGGTTCTATTGGTGCTGTGTTAACAACAGGGGTGTCGCATATTGCCAAAGTTAGGGTCACGATCTACGCCAGATGGCTGATAGAAGTTGTTTTAGCGCGTCGATTGATCCGACCGTTCAGATATAAAGTGGAGATCTGTGGTATATGCTGATACAGAGCTAGTTTGGTCACTCATAATTGTAGTGAAGTCACTTGAAAAGGGTCTAACTTTATTAGCAAAATATGCGCTAAGATAAGACTATACTTTGGAGAGTGTGCTCAGGAGCTGCATGAGCTCATATCGCCATCCCCCTTCTTCCATCGGACATCCAGATGCACTGCGGGCTACCCTTTCTTTGTTGATATTTCTAAATGTCGCACAAAGAACCACTCAACATCTTTTATATTGCGCACAGCAAAGGAGTGGAACTCCCTCCCTGCGTCTGACATCAAATTATATCCCGTCCATCATCAAAGCAAGGGTGAAATAGGCATCTGGTCTAGCTCGCTCCACCGTAGATCTGTCTTAGAGAGCGAACCCATTCAAAATAAAAAATAACGCATCGATTGATCCAAGTGCTCGGTTATACACTATACAGGGTCCCTAGCCAAAGTAACAATTCAAAAACGATAACGAAGTTCGAAAATAATTAAATGTATGGGATTGGTGGATTGGCATAAGCCGCGCTAAATCACGTGGTCTTACTGCAAGTTAATTGGCGAATATAAACAACAACGAATCGAATTATCGTTTCGCTACATAACGATGTTACTTTGTCTACGGGCCCTGTGCAGCGATCTATGGTTTTATGCGGGCACAACACTATTTTGCTTGATTCGGAAGTAACAAAATATGTTATGGATTGAGGCCTTGTCTCATAGTTGAAGTCCTTTATTGTGGCAACAGCATCTTCAAAGTGATAACAGATGATCTGTATGCTCCTATTTTGAGACATAGCGGTCATCCTGGACGATGACAGCGGTGGATGATAACGCCTCTGGTATACTCTTGGTGTCGTATGTGCGGATGGCCTCTGAGGTATACATGGATACATAATAATAATGTTGTACTTACATAATTGTAAAATTTGTTAGCGTCAAATCTGCTAACCCATAGTTTTACATTTTGTATTTACTCAACCAATGGATCTCTGTTGTCCTTAACAAATGAATTTAAAAAAAATATTGCAAACAAGCATGTTTGGTATGGTGATAGTAATATTTGAATATAAATGTCATTATTTTTCAGCTCATTATTTGCTTTTGTACTTATTAAGTGAAGGCCTGTTAAAGAATTAATTCAAATTATTACTATTTCGGTAACTTGTAACTTTTGGAGTTTCACAAGCTCGTCAGCGATTTTGCCGAATTTTCAGATTTTAGTAGTTGTTCACTATACGTCCGTGCCAGATAAGTGTGCAAACAAGGTCATTCATCTCTTAGCGGTCAATTATTATAATTCGTAATTCGTAAATAGTTTGCTTTTGTTTTTTCGTTTGTTTAAAGGACAACTTATACCACAGTTCATAAGGTTACCTGGTTTAGCGATACGCTTTATAGATTTCTCTCGCTCGTTTTTTGAGTAATAAGGTTACATTGGTACAAGAAGGCAATAACCTTCTTTGCACTTTTATCGGCCACGGATGTAGTACATATTACTTAAAATGAACTTTAAACTTAGTGAAAAACAGACCAAAAAATACAAGCCGCATTTTAAATAAAAATTGTTTCCAAAAATATCCAATTACAAACAATAACTTAGAAAATCTTCAAGATTTTACTTTTTGCAGTCGTCTCCATACATAGCGCACAATTTTGACTGATGACATCTAACCTTAAAATCACTATGGCGTCGACGACTTCTGCCGCTTGTGATAAAATAAAAAGAATCAAAGGTGTTAAACCAGTTACTTACAAGTGTGAAACAATAAAAAAGGAAAAATTGAAAGGTCTTTCATATGTAAACCACTCCAATCGACAAGTACCAGCAGTGCGTACGAGTATTTGCAGGTTTGTATTTCATTTATTTTTTGTTTGATAGATAACAAACACTTACTTTTACATATAATTTTAGCGTATTGAAGTTACTCGGTACTTAAAGCTTACATGGACTTTATCATCATCAGCCATTTTTAATGTCCCGACTGCTGGGGCACTGGCCTTGGATAAGAAGAACGGGCCATGACCCGGAAACGGGATTTTTTTACGACTGCAAATACAGCCGGGCCAACGGCATAACGTGCCTTCCGAAGCACGTAGGAGCTCGAGATAGTAAATTTTTTGGTCACCAATCCCGTGACCGACCATTGCGAAAGCTGCTTAACCTCAACAATCGCAGGCCGAGCGCGCGAACCACTACGCCACGGGCTCCTCAACTTTGACTTTATACGGACTGACAAATTCACAGATGTCGCGATGCCTACAGAAATGGTGCTCAATTTAATTATTTTTATTATGTTGGCCACCAGCCAACATATTATAAAAAGAATTAAATTTTTTGGAAACAATTGGAAAAAAAGCAAGCGAGCAAAGTCATATTTCAAGTGTTAAAATATTACCGCTTTGGATTTAATGTCACCAGCCCCGGTTGCGTCATAGCAAGAGAGTATATTGATGGTTTATCTATTTAGTTATCTATTAACTTTACTCATAAAACCAACAGCTACAATAGGTACATATTAAAGTATAACATATAGGTCTTAAATAATACCAATTACAGGTTTCCATGACTATAAAAAAAAAGAAAATATCATTACAAACTGAAATAAAATATCATTACATCATAAATTAGCAAACTAATTGAATGAGTTAATTAATTAAGTAGAAATAAATTTTACCGAAATACTGTTTGGGTTGTTTTCATCTACACAATTTTTTTGAAATGATTGAAAACATTAAGTACAAATTACTAAGTTACTTCATGTGTTTACTTTGGTTTAATAATGTTTATAATACTGTTTTAGTTGAACTAGATGATACAATACAACATTACCTCTATTATCATAATATTATCTATGCACACATCCCGGCTAAAAACTCCACCAGACTAACATTACCATCCCAAAAAGCTTTCCTTGGACGCAACCGACCAATTAATATAAAAAAATTAACCCGGCATGAATGAGGTGAGATATTGTTACACTAGCTATGAGGTGGGTAGGAGATACCCGAAACTTCAAGCTTAATTTTTTTACTATGACTGTGTCATTCGCATTTTTACTTGCGATATGTTAATATAATAGTGTCCATTCAACAGGATCAGTAAATAAAAAACCATAATTAAGTAGAAAAAGCGTAATTTTCTTTGAAATAACAGTCTCAAAAATTTCTTAAAAAATAAATGTTTAAGTAGTTTAGCTTCTTTTCGCATAAAAATGTATCAAAATTTACAATTTCTTGGGCAAATCAACATAACAATAGTATCTAACCACTATAGCAAAAAAAAAACGAAAAGTCTTTAAAGATCAGGTAACATAGCACTTAAATTACTCCAAAAATTAGGCCAAATATTAACCAAAAAAAGAATTGGACACATTTTGAACAGCAGTTTTTTGTTTTTCTTATTCCTCACACCCTTCCCCCCGGCTACTGCAAAGACGAGACGCAAGGCAACAGTAAAATTAAATAATCTGCGTTTAAAAACTTCTCGAGTATGACATACCCGACCTCACTCACGCCGGGTAAGTGACACTAAACAATTGCATAATTACATTACAGAAAATGAAGACATTCAATACTTTTATAGGTACCAAGATTTTTCATTTGCCTACCACACAATGCGAAGACCACATTGAAGGATCATAATTTTCAGTTAAATTTCATTAATAAAGCTGAATAAACTTCTCAAAAAGTTGTTTCATTTTATGTAGGGTTACACTTCTAAAACGACATATATCCTAACTTATATGATTTTAAAAGAACACAAGTCACAGGGTGGTTTTTAAAACAACACTAAGAGCTAGCGCGGACGACGGATAACGGAGGACTTTTTGTCCGCGACACGTCTTTATTGTTAACCAAATAAGATTCAACTTAGACCGCGTATACCCGCGAAAAGTACGCGATAGTCCTCGTTATTTATTCAACGTTATGTTTTTAGTAATACGGTCGTGTCGCGGACATAAAGTCCTTCAATGTCCGTCGTCTGCGCAGGCCATAATTGTATATTTTATTGTAAATTTTAAATAGAAAAATTTTGGAAAAAGTTAACTCGGCCACAAGTGAATTCTCAGACGGGAATCGAACCCGCGACCTTTGGAAATCCGGTCCAATGCTCTGTATATCTGTTGTATATTTCGTTTAAACAACACTAATTGTAAACCTACTTATTGATTATATCATAAAAAACAAAATTACAGTCTGTTTACATAGACAAAAATTATGCCAAAATCTTACTGTTGAAGAAATTGTATTTTAATAAAAATCAGGTTTATTCCCTTCCTGTAAAGTTGTAATAAAAGGACATGACAATATGTTGCTTTAAAATCACACGATTCTATTGCAGAGACGGCTCTAAAAGATGTGGATAGGAAAAAGGGAAATTTAATGAAGAAAAACCTTCCCATTCCTCTTAGGTAGACTATTTGAATCGCAGAACATCTCAGCTGCAAGTGGAAATTCTGACGGTCCACTGATTCCAACCCCTGACTCAGCATTTTCAGTTGAAGGTTTAATCCGTAAAGGTAAATGTAGATTTCTTATTTCTTTTTTGTCCTAAACCAAAACGAATTACTCTGATTTTATTTTTATTTGATTTTATGAACAGTTCAGTAGAAGCTTTATGTTGTTAGTAATACGATGCATTTTGCTTCGATATTTTACTTTTTCTTGTAATAAAAATAGATGGTTCCGCTTGTTTGAGTTAGATCCCAACTGATATTGTAATCTTCAGATTTCCTACTTATATTATTAATATGAAAGTTTGTATCTATACTAATATTATAAAGCTGAAGAGTTTGTTTGTTTGAACGCGCTAATCTCAGAAACTACTGGACCGATTTAGAAAATTTTTAGATCATTAGAAAGCTACATTTCTCCCGAGTGACATAGGCTATATTTTATTCACACGAGAACTGGCACCACGCGGGTAAAACCGCGAGGATCCGCTAGTCGCCTATATGGGTTAGCGAGGATCTGCTAATATTTGGATATAAGTTACTCAATCACTTAATAACGGCTGTGGATGAAATTAGGTACACAGTCTGGATTAAAACAGAATACATTTTATTATGAACACACGAATAAAACCGAAAAGTTTACACAACATTTTTTGCTGTGTTTCATTTAGAACGTAGCTACAATCTTTAAAAAAAACTCCCTAATAAAGTGCTTCTCGTCTAGGTATTCATAAACTCCGACTTCATTACCTCAATACTGATATTTCTTTGAAATTGCTTTCATTATTCCAGTTTTAAACCATTTCGATAGTAAATAAAGTTGTTCAACCAGAAGTCTTTATAGCTTACAATTCAAAAAGTACAGTCGGCACCGCATTAGCTACCAAACCATTGAAAAACCTCAATCCAACTAAGATTAAAATTGCGAAAGTATGTCAGTTTCTTCATTTGTTTCACGCTAAAACTACTAAACGGTTTGGAGAATTATTATTATTTGAGGTTAGGGGCTTTGCAACCCTGTTGAGCGCTCACTCCGACCTAAGAGATCTATTGTAACTCGCCGCCTATTTAGTACCTCTTTTAGCCCGGTTGCTTCCAGAAAGTCAAGAATCTTCCTAGCTTTTAGAGATTTCTGCGTTTGTGCATAAATGGTCCGCAGTCACACAGAAGGTGCTTTGGTGTCTCCCTCTCCTGTTTACAGTAGCGGCAAATATCAGTATCACTGAACTTCATATGAAATTAGTGCCTTTTTTTTTCAAGACGGGGAGACTCTTAGCCTTCATCATACCTGATGTTGAGTATTCATAAGGCTGAAGATGGAAGCGAGCCTCTCCCGGAATCCTCAACCACTGAGGAACTAGCTATCTTATCTCTAACTTGTTATGGCGTCAGACTTAGATAAGATGGTGGTAGCTAGCCAGGCGGACTCACAAGTCCTACCACCAACCAACCCGAATACAATTATGTCCCCCGCTGGGAATCAAACCCGGGACCCCTGGGTCTGATACCGGTGGTTGTTACCACTAGACTACAGAGGCGGAAAGGTGCCTGTTTAATTTGCAGTGTCCGGTTAAGGCTCTGACAATCACACAGATGTTCGTCCTGATGAGCTCTAGAAGTTCTGCAGTTGTTTTAGCGAGTTAAACGGATTGGCAAAGAGGTAGAAAATAGCCAGGATTAAAATGGAATTACTTTTTATCCCGATATTCCCTTTCGATCGGGAACCACGCGGGTGAAACCGCAGGCGGCAGCTAGTTCATTTTATAACTTTTTAAAGTATTGGACGGTATCTAATGAGAATTTGCAGTCTTTTAAGGCGTGGTTGACTGTACAGTTGTAGATTCAGCAGCAAGTAAGGCTTCAAAGATTGATCTTGAGAGTGCCTTTATGAAGCTCGTTCAATTTTCGTAGTGCAAGTGTAAAGCTTGATGTGTTATTGGCTGTACTTTAGAAATATAGATTTTTATGTTCACAAACTTACATAGTTCCACTTAAGTCAGTCTCTGAGCAGCCAATGGATTTCTAGGCCATACTTATTTTTAGAATTGAGACCCGCGGCCGATCTTCTTTCGTTTTTTTTCTATAGAATATACAGAATCTCAACAATAGCTGAGAGAGTTATTTTATTACTAGCTTCCGCGCGCAGTAGCTTCACCCGCGTGGTTCCCGTTCCCGTGGCAATATCAGGATAAAAAGTACCTTATGTTAAGTCTTTTCAAGTTACTCTTTTCCAAAAATCAAGTCGATTGGTTGCTTAGTTAGGGCGTGAAGGAAGGACAGACAAACACACATTAGCATTTATAATATTAGCTACTATTAGCATTAGCATTGATTATATTGTTGCACTTAGGGCCGGCACTTATGACTTAAGTTAAGTCCAACATTTGAAGTAACATTTAAGAAAGACAACAGCGTATTTCAATCTGTATATTCCTCGCCTTAGCTAATCTAGGATTCATCGCAATATTGAAACATAACAAACAAAATATGATAATAGTGGATGCCGTGTGGCTGATATGATGATGAACCAAATATTCTACGACTCCATGGATATAATTTTTGTGTAGCCTTGGCTTTTGTACATTATGTTGCAGTGAAAATATACAACCAGTGATCCGCCTTCTGATTATTAGTGATTAAACAGGTTATCTTTAACACCATCAATGTGCCAGTAGGTCTATATTATAGAGGCAGATAGAGAGAGAGAGAGAGAGAGAGAGAGAGAGAGAGAGAGAGAGAGAGAAATATTTTATTAACACAAAAGACCATAATACAAAGTACACACACAAAAACGATACAGAATTATAAAGCAATACAAACACACATTACAAATAACATAAAAAACAAAGTATGGCCTTCAGTTCAATAGGGTCCCCGCCTCAGCATTGTGTTGCCATGACACTAGATGTGTCACCGCAACTCTGGTATTCTGGCAGGGCCCGTTTGGTGCGCGGTACGAAAAACAGAGAAAACAAAAACTAAATTAAACATAAAAATATTAAATTACAGCTATAAAAAGTTGAGACAACCATAATATTATATAAAATAAATAAAAATAACACAATGAAAATAAATTACAACACCAAACTTTATGGTCAGCATTATGGTCTTTGACCTTGGCCCGTTCTGTAAACCAACGCAAAGCTAAATTGTAAAAAAATAAAATAATATGATAGGTATAATAAATAGATATCCATAATGTCTCTCCACATGAATTGCAGTGCCTTAAATTCACTGTTTAAATAATTTGTAGCAAGGTAATTAAATCAATTATGAATGTACATAGCCTAATGTGAGTATTTCATTTACTAATCCTGAAAAAATAAATACCTGAATGTAAAACAAAATATCTTTTTGCGAGTCAAAAATTATGTTACCATAGCAACGAATCCCGGATCGGCACTTACGTCACTGAATACGTCCGCTTAAATATTAGCTAGTTAGAATGGACTTTAAGCGTCACTTAACTTTAATGGTTTATTGAAATACACATAAGTCGAACATATCTTCAATCCTGGAGCCCTACCGCGTAAAAAATATGGATATGGACATGGGCTTCATTTGACAGTTAAATTATACCATTTTTTTTGATACGGGGAGACTCTTAGCTTTCATCATACCTGATGTTAAGTATTGATAAGGCTGAAGATGGAAGCGAGCCTTTCCCGGAATCCTCAACCGAGGAACTGGCTATCTTATCTCTCTGCCGGAACACAACAATGCTGAATACATTGTTGTTATGGCGTCAGACTTAGATAGGTGGTACCTATTTTGTATTGATCCAACTCCCTACCGCGTAAAAAATATGGATATGGGCTTCATTTGACAGTTGAAGCTCATAAAATTTCCTAATTAACCTTAACCGCCTCTGTGGTCTAGTGGTACAACCACCGGTATCAGACCCAGGTGTCCGGGTTCAATTCCCAGCGGGGGTACATATTGTATTTGGTTTGGTTGGTGGTAGGATTTGTTGTAAGTCCGCCTGGCTAGCTACCACCATCTTATCTAAGTCTGACGCCATAACAACAATGTTTTCAGCATTGTTGTGTTCCGGCAGTTAGAGATAAGATAGCCAGTTCCTTAGTGATAAAGGATACCAGGAGAGGCTCGCTTCCATCTTCAGCCTTATCAATACTTAAAAACAGGTATGATGAAGGTTAAGAATTTCCCCGTCATACATTAAAAAAAAACTATGTTAAAACGGAACAAATACAGACGAGAATGAAATATTTCAATTTCAGAACTTGTTTCTTAACCCAATAAGCATGTACAATAATTTATAAACCCATCAGTTACATCTAGCGTTAACTTTTTGCACCGCTGAGCTAAACTATTTACGTGGTTGGTTCGGAATCATATCAACACGTCCTCGATCGATAGCTACTATCACGCTCCGATTGTCGCCGGTGGGTTAGAGTTAACGAAATTTTAGCGTAGCTGCCATCTATTTGCGCATTTGACCATTAAACTGGCCTTACAATGTTATTCCCATTCTAAAAATACCAGTATCTGCCTTCGACACGTTAAGTAGAAGAATACCATTTGAGAGGGCATTATTAAATTGCGCATTTAATTTGTAGTTTTACTTTATGATTTTTAAGTTCTTGAATTTTCAATACTATTTTTATAAGCAAAAAAAAAAGAAAAAAGGTATTATGTAGAAAAGACCGACTCGGCCACAAGTTAAATTTATTATTTTCGAATAAAAAGTTATCATAATTATAAAAACATTTCATAAAAAAAATGAATACCGAGGCAAGAAAAATAGGACCGCAAAGTGCGTGACTGGCACCGACTCCAAAAGGCTTATATTTTGCGTTTTAGTTTTTTGAAATAGAAATAGAAATTATTTATTTGCTCAATACAGTGTGATTCATTGAGATGGATGACAATGTGTGTTTACTGTGGTCTACTGTATTCTACCTTAAATATTGTAGGCATGCAAAAATTATATACCTATTCATTTAAATTGTACAATGTCAGATTATTAAATATTAATTAAATTCCAACTCGTGATAGTGTCAGTAATTAAAAAAAAGAAATGAATACATAAAATATAATTACATTATAGTAACATTTGTATACTCATATTCTTGAGTCAATGTCCTTAAAATTTATTGTTAAATTGTTTGTAGTCTAAGTATTCTCTTACAGAGTAAAAGTTGTTTTCGAAAAGCCAGCGTAACAAACAATGCTTAAACTTAATGTACGAGATCAGATGGCAGGTTATTATATAATTTGATTGCCATGAAATATACATTTTTCTTCACAAAAAGTTATAATTAGATGGCTGTTTCATCTTTATCGATAGTCAAACATCTGTAAAGATGTTTCTTCGAATGCGAGGATATTTCTCTCATTGATGAAGCGACGGTGGCCAACACCGTAGAACGGTGAATATACTAGAAAAAATCGACGTGTCCTCATAGGTCTCTGTAGCATAATTGGTTAGTGCATTGGGCCGGACTCCCAAGGCTGCGGGTTCGAATCCTGTCAGGGCGACATGAGACTAGTTGCTTTTTTCTAGTATATTTTCTTGTTTAATATTTATCACATAAAAATAGCATTGTAAAATGCAAAATTAAGGAGAAATTCCAGTTATTTAATAGAAACAACAATAGTTTTACTTACAATTGTTCACTGCACGAAAATCACCAAAAGACTGACTCACAAAATTCACTTTTCAAGGAAGTAACATCGCCATCTTGAACACAGTGCTAATATTGGAGGGAGCGTTTTCCCGCCAACTCAAAACCGGGCTCAGATGGCGCTGCTAATGCTCCTTTTTATAATAAGTTAAACAAATCTTATTAACAATGAATGTCAACTTATTTCTAAATGAGTTTCAGGATTTTAGAAAGCCAATTCGCTTTATTTTAACACCAGATTATTAATTAGCATTAAATAAGTCATTTACTCGTTTGGGTAAGCGGAAACTCTTCCACCAGACATAGTTCCTTTTTAATAACAATCCTTTTGTAAAATTAAGGTAATTGACTAAATTATCTTTATAAATTGTTATTGAATTATAGAACCAATTATCACTCTAAATTAATCATATTAAATGAAAACAGAACTTATTAAGTAGCGGCATTGATCGATCACCGCGGCGACGAAGCCGTCGCGTAAATAACAAAACTCCTTTTTAAAATAATGATTTCTTAAAATCGTAACAACAAATAAATTGTCTACTTAATCAATTAACAAAGTAAATTACAATGAAATAAACAAATAATTCGGAATTAATAAAATTTGATCTTAAAACTAGTGACGTCGACCCGGTCATCGCGCTCGCGGCGACGACATATACATTTACCTACCGGTAAAGATATAGTTATCGTTAAAGTTAGATGTCGAATTCCTTACCCTTACTGCGGATCGAACCCAAGGCCCAGTAGGCCCAGTAAGAATAACTATTGTTGTGTTCCGGCAGTTAGAGATAAGATAGCCAGTTCCACAGTGATTGCGGATTCCGGGAGAGGCTCGCTTCCATCTTCAGCCTTATCAATGCTTAACAGCAGTTATGATGAAGGCTAAGAGTCTCATAAAAAAAATCGAGTATGTATCGATCGGAAGTAAAATAAAAAGTGTATGAGATATTGAGCAGCGCTCCTATGGACGTAAACGGAACTACATTTTCCTATATATTTTTTTTGCATTACATACTCGGTACTTACTCGATAGTTTTTCATGATAACTCTACAGAGATCCACTTATGAATAATAGTGCAGATAAAAACAAATGTTTAAGCGTATGATCTAACAGTGCTAGCTTCAAATAGAGAATTAAACGTTATTAGTTCAAATGAAACGATCAGCAAACTCTTCTAGATCTTAAATAAAGAAATAAGGAAATTCATTTTACGACTCCAATTCGAAAACAATCGAAGTAGTTTAATGTGAAACGTATCCGATCGCAGACGGTGTAATTACGTCAGCAAACACCGACTCGGTTATCTTCCAACTAACAGCCGGGATACGTTAGGAACTAGGAGGAAGTAAGAAGACAACTTTTGTGTACCCACTACCGGTGTATGGATAACCGAGGAGGTTCGGAACTTTTTGTCATTTCCTCTTTTGAAAATCGAATGACCGATTGATATCTTTCTTGTGATCAGGAGCCTCTATTCATGATATAGAGTTGACGCATGCAACATAAGTTTTATTTCGCTAGCCTGTGACGAGTGTGCTCAGTCAAATATATGGAAATTCAAACGAAGCCCTCGATGCGCGACGAATGAAAAAAAAATAGAGCTCCAGACCCTTTACTCTTGACGGATATAAGTTGCTATCGAAATCAGAAATTAAACTTAAAGAAAACTTTTTTAAATAAAATATTTATTTGTTATGCAAGGCTGGAAAGTTGGTTATCAGCGGCGATTTACCTCTATTGAAATCTGAGCAAGTGAACGATTCTAGGATAAAAACGATTTGGTAAATGTTGACATTGAGATGAGGTACAAGCCAAGACAATTTAAAAATACAGGTATATGCCACGTTCCGAAATCCAATCATAGGTTATAAAATCGCACCCAGCCTAATATTTTTTTTTTTTAACAAATAGTTTAATCTTATTGTTTTTGTTTTATGATTCAATGAACTAAAATAATATAATAAAATCAAAACGGAGTGTTATGATTAATTCAAAGCTATTTAAAATAAGTATAAAATGTAACAAAAAAGTCAATAGTGCGATTCGGAACGCATTATGACATATTTTTAGGTATTTAAAAAAGTACTTTACCGCGCTAGGCCGAAAAATGTGATTTTCTACACGGAAACTGAATGACAATCCTCCTTTTGCGATGGTGTGAGGTGAAAAAGTCATGTACTCTGGCAATGGATTAAAGCGCCAATGGAAATCAAATCGTCGTCGAACATAACTAACAATTATTGAATTTTGAATCTTGACGTTAATTCGAATTCGATCGAAACTCGATTCAAGAGTAACTCACTAGTGTTATTGCACTGGAGAAAACATAATAATGCTAGTTGTTTGTCTGTTTGTCTATCTGTTAACGACTGCCAATGCAGCTGGAATCAACAGCTGAGCATCGGACGTCGGAAGACACGGAAGTGTTCCTGATAATACAGATTTGGTCACCCATCCTGATGCTGACCATTGCAAATGTTGGATAACTGCCACATTAAATTTATGGGGTGAAGACACTTACTTAACTACCCACACAACTTTTCAAATCAAATGAAAAAAATCATTTGATGATGAACCTTATCAGCGATCAGGTCAGCGAAAAGGATGACCAAAAATCCAAAATGGATGTGATGTATGAGATTTTATAGGTCATACAAAGTTAAAATAACGCACAGCCCAAACCGCTGAACCTATTAAGCTGAAACTACTGGATACAGGATATCAGCATCTTTGCATACAGGATCCCTAAACGATATAGGCGAGCACTAAGAAAGGTTTTTTTTATATTCCCACAGGAACGGGATCCACGCGGGTGAAACCGCGGAATTCCGCTAGTAACGAATATTGACGAATTTGTTCACGAACTATTAGCCTTAAAATACGCCTAGATTGTTGCACTTCCGTCCACTGAGATGTTTTAGTAAACAAATCCGCACAAAGAACAAATCAAATCACGTCAAAATTCCTCATAAGTTTTTACTTTTAAAATAATAGCAAAGCAAGCTCGAATTCTGCCACTGGATCTTTTATTATCTTAAATAAATTAATAAATGAAATAAATATATATGTTGGAAACTGATTTAACCATATTTTATGTTTTTGAATTTTTGCATTTTCTATGCTATTTTTATACTTATGATAAATTTAAAATAGAAAAATATATATTGACCGGATAGAGCATTGGACCGAATTTGCAAAGGTCCTGGGTTCGAGTCCCATCTGAGAATTCATTTGTGGCAGTTAATTTTTTCCAATATTTTTCTATTTAAAATTTATCATTAACCATTTCGGATCTTATAAATAATTATGTTGGAAAGTTTATGGCCAGTACGCAAAATGTTACAGCCACACAATGAAAGCAGTTAAAAGTAGTAAGTCACTCGTCGCCATGCTTTTGCACAAAACACAAAAACATTCTGAAGAATTGATTTTGAAATTCTTTACGTTTTGGACTGGCACAACCAAATCCAGCTAAGTCTTGCGAAGTGGTTATTGCCACAATCGCAGGCTAAACGTACTAAATATGTCAGATTCATTCACACTCAAAATGAAAGAACGTTCAGAATTTTTCATTTACCCTTCAGTACGCATCTCTCGTCTATGACGTCATTCTACGTTAATGTAATTACGACGTGAGAATTAACGCCACAGGAATCTATCCCGTTGAATTCACATCTAGAAATACGAATGAATTTGAAACCTAATTAGTGGTAGCAAGGTACCATTTTCTTTGAGAGTAGTCATGTAAGGAAACTAGGAAGTCATTAGTATTATGGGTTGCGTCTATGCCACTTGGACGGTTGCATGTCGTTGAGGAGGATGGAATTTCTGATGATATTGTGGTTCTGTTACCAGTAGAATAGGCTTTAATATTTGGACCAAATGGCTTAAGCGCTTTTCAGACTACTCTATAATATAATAGCATATAGCTTCACATTTACACTTTAGTATATATTATACGCTATCTAAGTAAATGTATGGTGAGCGATATCGTTGTGCTATGAGCTATAAGCTATATGCTATTATATTATAGCGTAGTCTGAAAAGCGCTTCAGACGTTAGAAAACTACGTATATACTCTGCATTATATTCTGTGCTTTCTCTCTTTGACAAGAGTATGCTATTTAAAATCACAGATTCCTTGTACATTTTTTTTCCAAAAATGGACACCTGTACTGAAAAAGAAAGCTGGAAATCCTTGTAGAATGTATTGGTGTTTCCAGACGTAAGTTTTCTGATGAAGTAAAATTTTGAATAGTTCTCTTTTTTTTTTAAGCATTAGAAATGTGAATGAACTTGCAAAGTCTAAACACAAAATCACAAATTAAGTTACAATTGTAATGAAAGTGTAATGTAAACGCACAAAAAAGACATTTAGAAGAATATTGCACTTAGACTTGACGCTGTCACCGACTTGCCGATTCTTTGTGTTCTGCCTAGAATAGATCAGAACAGAATTGCAACCGGAAAACTAGAACGCAATAAAAAATATTCCACCAGTCACACACCAACAGACACGAATAGGCCAGAACGCTTAGTCAGTAGCAACCCAGCCAACATCGCTACTGCAGAGAAAGTGTGGCAGAATCGTCGGTGCCTGGTTGTAATGTAACTGGGCTGTCTGTGTTCTGATGAGCTTGTGGCGCATTGGTTTGCGCTTTCAGATGAGATTGTAGCAACTTTCGCAATTGTCGGTCACAGGATGGGTGACCGAAAATGTATTATCTCGAGCTCCGCCGTGCTTCCGAAGGCCCGTTAAGCCGTTGCTCCCGGCTGTATTTGTAGTCGTTAAAATTCAATCTGCATTGGCCCGCGTTGGCCGATTCTCCTTATCCATCCATAAGGAAGTGCCTCAGCAGTGGGAACGACAAAATGGCTGATATGAAGTGTGTGACGATGAACTTAGATTCTATTCCATTCTTGACTGTTCTGCCTAGAACAAAATAAAATCAATTGGTCTATCGGCCACAGACCTACCGATTCTACATATTTTGTTCTGAGCTTAAATTTGGGTGGCCTCTGTAACAAAATATTACCGCCTTTGTGGTCTAGTGGCACAACCACCGGTATCAGACCCAGGGGTCCCGGGTTCGATTCCCAGCGGGGCTACATATTGTATTCGGTTTGGTTGGTGGTAGGACTTGTTCTAAGACCGTCTGGCTAGCTACCACCATCTTATCTAAGTCTGACGCCATAACAAATGTTTTCAGAAGTTAGAGATTAGATAGCCAGTTCCTCCGTGATTGAGGATTCCGGGAGAGGCTAGCTTCCATCTTCAGCCTTATAATACGTAATATCAGGTATAATGAAGGCTATGAGTCTCCCCGTCGTTCATAAAAAAATATATATAGTCTTAAATTTCGGAATACAGTGACTCCCTTGATCTTAATATAAAGTTCTTCATAGAAGCCAAACAATCGTGACTGTAAGTATAATCTCTTACAATTGCTTCGCAACAAGCCGTCACGCGCTTCTCAAACTTACCATTGTTCTGAATAAAAAGGGAATCCGAATGTATGGGGACCAGATTTTGTGGACCTTTACGGATATTTCAGGAAAGTTCGACAATGCATAGCAACTAGGTATAATTATAAACAACTACATTACATACAAAAAGCCATGTTTTATTTAGATCATCAAAACGACTGAAACGCTAAAATAAGATGATTTATTAATAAGTAAGTGACAGGACACCACAGTGCAACTTTCACAATGGTCGGTCACGGGATGGGTGATCAAAAATTAACTATCTTGAGCTCCTCCGTGCTTTTTTTTTTTTTTTTTTCATTTATTTTCCACATAAAAAGTACACAAATAAAAAAAATCACATCTGCCAAACTGCGTAACAGTTTGTCGGCAGCAGCTCTCGTGGATACAGATTATGTACTTATTTACTAATATAATATACCCTATACCCATACCCATACCCTCAGACACTACGTAACTATAAACACAATTTTTATGAACACATAATATAATTTAACGCACACAGTCATACAGAACATAATTACCCTTATTCACCATCACCAATACACAGATACACTACCGGGATACGGTACGTCATTTGGCAATTTGACTTACCAAATGTCGTAGCTTATTTTAATAATAACCTTTTACACATATACTCATAATCATAACACTCACTCACTCAGCCATAACATAAACCTGATCGATTACCTGTACTGTATTACTTACATACTTAACTACTACAATAATTTTATTTAAACTAAGTTAGAAGTTATAATAATCTGTGGCAAAAGTTAGTCATTATGATAAATACTAAACAGAAAAACACTGGAAAAAATAACTCGGCCACAATATTCCTCCATTAAAAATTTATCATAAGTATAAAAATAGCATTGCAAAATACAAAATTTACAAGTTATACATAACTTAAAAAGTTACACCAAACAATGTAATGCACAAGTTAGACTTGTCTAATTATGTACTTAATTATTTTATCTGTTGGCACCTCCCGTCTTTTATGGACACAGCGTTAAGTAATGCTTCTTGAGTGTATTTTTTAGGTGTATTTTACTTATCATGTCTCTGAGAAGACCACATGGCAGTTCATTCATTAGTGTAGGTATTAACCAACGCCTTTCTCGCATACCATAGTAGTTTTAAATTTTTGGAACAACAAGCCGCGGCTTCTTAGATTGTCGGGTTGCATATGTATACTTTCTTTCATGTTTGAAATCATTTTTATCATACTGCTCACACAGAATTGCGATTTTTACTTTTGCTTCTACTGGTAGTATTTTACATATGTTAAACAGTGCTTCGTAGTTTCCTTTAAGTTCCTTTCGTTTTTTATTTGGTATTAAGAGTTTAAGTAACCTTATTTGCAACGATTTAATTTTGTTCATGTGTACAGGAAATGTGCTACCATAGATATTTAACCCGTAAGACACTACCGCATCTGCTAGTGCTTCGGAAGGCACGTTAAGCCGTTGGTCCCGGCTGCGTTTGCAGTCGTTAAAACCCACCAATCCGCATTGGGAACGCGTGGTGGGTCATGGCCCGTTCTCCTTATGGCCAGTGCCCCAGCAGTGGGGACATAAAAAAATGGCTGATGACGAAGTGACAGGAGGACGACAAATAATTATGTTATCAAAATTATAGAGTACCTACCCAATTTATTTTATCATTAAACCTTTCACCAAGATAACGTAGCAAAACCGTTCTGATCTGAGTGAATCTATCTCTAGCTAATAACAAGTGGGATACAAAACAGCATTTTTTTATTAAGAGAAACTTAGAATGGTCTAAAATCGAATTTGACAGCTTCCAATGAAATTTCCAAATAAAAATAATGCTGCCGTTAAATGTAGTTTTAATGTCAATATTGGATTTCTGTACGCAATTCAAATCAATATTTACTGTACTGGAACTGGATTTCAGCAAATAATTATTAAAAACAGCTTAAGGCCGGATTATTTTTACAAAGTGACATCTGACATCTGTCAAATAAATCTACTGGATAAAAAATCCGACTGTAATGGTACTTCTTCATCAGGTCAGTCGATTCATTCAGTGATGAGAACATGTGATTAAATAAATACACAATTTCATACAATCACACCAATTATCTAGCCTAGAGTAATTTCATGAAGAACTTGTGTTGTGGATACTAGATAACGGATAAACTTTACCCAGACCAAGACAAATAGAATTTATCTTGTCCGGGGATTGAACCCGGAACCACTGGCGCTGAAGGCGAGCTTCGCACCTCCGCGCCAAACAGGGCCCTGTTTAATAAAACTTACAATTCTACATATTTGTCAAATTTTGCTGTCAAAATAGACAAGTGCTGTCTAAAAAACTTTACAATTATGTTAAAGAAATACCATTAAAATTTTACAAATTGTATCATTTTTAAATGCTGTTTAAAAAAAATTACAAGTTTAAAAAATGCCTGTAGACTTTGATTACAATTTTGTGTTTACAATTTTATTGTTGTTTTGTTATTTACATATGATTACTTTTGAGGCAGAATCGTCGGCGCCAGGTAGTAATGTAACTGAACTATGTGTGTTCTGATGAGCTCGTGGTGCATTTGTTTTCGCGCTCAGATGAGATTGTAGCAACTTTCGCAATTGTCGGTCACAATTTTATTGTTGTAAATTGCTATTTACATTAATAAATGACGGCCTGCGATAATACGGTTAATCAACTTTCGTAATAGTCGGTCAGGGGATGGCTGACCTAAAATCTGGCTTTGTGCGCACGGCCTGCGTTAGTGCTGGTTAAGCAACTTTCGTAATGTTTGGTCACGGGATGGGTGACCAAAAATTTACTGGTTCTAGTTCCATCGTACTACGGAGGTCCCGGCTGTATTTGCAGTCGTTAAAACAATAAAATAAAGGCGAAAAAAAAATTGAATTCTGACACAGGGTGAGTCCACGTGTCGGATTTTATAAATATGTAAAATTAAACATAATGTAGGTAAAATTTAACATGTAAAAATGACACACAAATAAAAATATGTACAAATGAAAACCTTCTTTTTTCTTTCTGTTTAATAAATATTTTCTCTTTACATGTGACAATTAAACTGATTTATTAAACACATAATTCTTGTGTAATCGTGATTTTTCTCATAGTATTTGATATTCATAAATTTATTATTTTAGGAATATCGGTAGGCCTAGCACGAATAACTTTCGAATAAGTATCGAGGAAAATAAAGAAAAAAAAATATATGAGATATTGAGCGTTACTACTAGTTTTTATTTTTTTGGTTTTTTTCCATGTGTTTTTTGTGTACGTGTTATGTGTTGCCAAATTCATTCTATTCTACATTTTCCTATACATTTTTTGACATTACATGCTCGATACTATTTCGATAGTTTGTCGAGCTGACCCTATGGGTGACTGTGATGTTGGAGTAATTTTATGGGCATGAATTAGACAGATAGATAGATAAAATCATTTATTCGCATCACAAACATACATGCACATAAACAATATAAAAGAAAAGAAAAATAAACAAACTACTTACGGGCTAACAAAAATAAGCGGGCACACAGGTTCGTATAGAGACCTACCCATAAAATCAAACTATTGTTTAATTTCATAAGTACCTATATCTGTGCATGTGTGTCATAGCGATGCAAAGAGGCAAAAGCTCAGCGTATATTTTTGCCCCGAAGGAACAAAACACTAGTTTTCAGCTTTCACCCGTAGAAAAACGCGAGAGACGCATTAACAAAATCGGACGCCCTGTTATTGTTTGCCCTGTATTAATTAAATAAATTAATGTCCTTAGAAATATTCCAACATCACTGTCACCCCATACCTATCCGCTGGTACCTATAGGTAGCGACCCCATTGTCACCGGTGATCTTTTGTCTCAGTACAAAAGCTTAGCCATAAAATGAAGTCTAAAAATCAGCTCCGTTTAATTATTACAAACCCTTCTGCTTTAGACATTGTTCTTCGTCTACACAGATTCTAGTTGGAAGAAATCTTAAATTAGGAAGAACTTACTTGGTAATGCTGTATTTGAGTGTAGGCTAAAAAAACAATGTTTTGAGCTAGATTTAGAAAGTACGGGTCTTAGTACCTTTGTAGAGGCATGATTACTAATGACGACGTCCGTGAATGTAAAGTCTGAATACTTAATATTGATTCCAACTGATAAAAATATTTTTCACCTCACACGCTCGGAAGAGGAGGTTTTTCCATTCAGTTTCTGCGTAGAAAATCGCTTGTTGCGGCCTAGCGCGGTGAAGTACTTTTCTAATTTAATACCTAAAAATATGTCATAATGCGTTTTTTATTTTTTTGTTACATTTTATTCTTATTTTAAATAGCTTTGAATTAATTATAATACTCCGTTTTGGTTTTATTTTATTATTTTAATTCATTGAATCATAAATACAAAAACAATAAGATTAAACTATTTGTTAAAAGAATTTTATATTTTGCTGGGTGACACTTCACAACCTATGATTGGATTTTGGAACGTGATTCCTACTTTAGATAACTTTGAATTAACTCTAATACTCCCTATTTTATTATTTTGGTTTTTATATCATTAAAACAACGAGAATAAGGTATATTTAGATTAAACCTTTAGTTAAAGATTTTTTTACCGGAAGTTGTCCGCGTAAACAACCATAAAATGTTCCTCGCTGTTGTGAGGTGAAACATTGTGTGTGAAAAAATTAACTCGGCCACAAGTGAATTCTCAGATGGGAATCGAACCCATGACCTTTGGAAATCCGAATTGGAAAGAGCATTGGACCGGATTTCCAAAGGTCATGGGTTCGATTCCCATAAAAATAACTATTTCCTGAACCCCAGCAGTAACGGTTTTAACGTATCACTGTTCCGCTCGAATCTTGGCTAGGGGGGTAAGTAAGACAGTATGATGCGCCATACCTATTATATCGCGTGATACAGCGGTGTTCATGCTAGTGGGGCATGATGGGGTTACAATTCAATTTAATTCATTTCAATATCATTTATTCAGTCTAGGATGTTACAAGCACTTATGAACGTCAAAGAAGCTACGCCATCGGTTCACAAACCCTACGGCGGGAGACCTTGTAACGAGAAGAACCGCCAAGAAACACGTCTATTAGGGCTATTTTTTTCTCCCTGTTTTATTTCATACAGAATCGTCAAATTGAAAAGTGACGTTAAACACATGGGTAAGATCAATTTTCATCACAAAACCATACTTTTTTTTTGTTAACTACGGCGTCACTCTTAGCCTTCATCATACCTGATGTTAAGTATTGATAAGGCTGAAGACGGAAGCGAGCCCCTCCCGGAATCCTCAATCACTGAGGAACTGGCTATCTTATCTCTAACTACCGGAACACAACAATGCTGAAAACATTGTTGTTATGGCGTCAGACTTAGATAAGATGGTGGTAGCTAGCCAGGCGGACTTACAACAAGTCCTACCACTAACCAAGTAAAATACTAAAATAAAAGTACATTTTACGGTTACCTATCCTAACCCTAAACAATTTTCCTAACCGAAATGGTTTGATCCCATAACCCATATCGCAGTAGTTAAAATAGTACCACTGCTCCATTGGACCGACAATATTCATTCGACGATTTTGAATAAACATCAAAATGAAATAATTCACGTTATTATTTTTCATTCACCGTCATTCCCAAAGCTCAAATAGTCGGAAATATTCAAGCCCTTTTATGTTTTGTATGTACCTTTGAAAACAGCGAGTTCAAAAGCGAAATTAAGTGACTGACCGTTGCGTCCGAATCTATGGGAGTGGTCTACCGCCAGTTTTGCATTTGACACGTTTTCACTACGAAAATTTAAACGGTTTCGTTTCCGTGAATTGCTGAATTTCCGTATTTTATGCCTTTAGAATTTAAGCTGTTTAAATTGATGTTTCATACATGTTGTCTGCTTTTGTTGCTGAGTGTTGATTAGTGTTCATTCAATAAACATGGTTACACATAATGGTTTTGAGTGATGTGCCATGTTTATCATGTCCACTACAAATTACATTTCCTTTAGACAATCCTTAAATCGACGGCGGCTAAGTAGATATGGACAACTGAAAAAAGTCAATTTTACGAGAGAGCACATTGAAGGCAAATTTCGAGCTTAGTAGGAGCTGGGGGAAACGCTCATATTGTCTTTGTTTTTCGATGGATTTCAATGAAAGTTGGTAAAGTGGCTTAAAATATAACTGGTTAGTTACCCAAATGTCAAAAAAGGGTTTCGTCTCTCACCCAAGGTTGCCTGGAAGAGACTGCTACGTAGCTAAAAGGCCGCCTATTGTGTGTTCCTCTTTTTTGGCATTTTCTCTGTATGTGTTTGTTTTTGTATCGTGTGCAATAAAGTTTCTATTATTATTATTATTGCCAATATGCCATTATATAATACAGGACGCCGAGATTAGTGAGATATACCGTTCAAAATCTAAGTCAATTATCGTTGATTTCACCACTCAAAGAAGGAAGGAGTCATTGATCGCCTTATATAAGTCATCGAACAAGAATAGGCGTGAGAAAAAAGAAAGCCAACTAAATTCTAATCATGTTGACATCCCTGGCCCTCCTCAGAATATATACATATCCGAGTTCCTCACTACCAAGACGAGACGTATTTTCTATGTTGCTCGTGACTTCGTCAAGAATAAAAAAATTAATGCAGCGTGGACCTCTTTTGGAAAAGTGTTCGTAAGAAAAGAAGAGGGCGGATCGACGTCTCAGATATGCGATGAAGACGAACTAATCAATATGGTTATGTGACTATATTTAGTAATCATTTATTTAAATAACTGCATGTATTTAAAGTCGTTTTTTATAAGTATACTTTTTTACTTTTACCTCTGTTTAAGTTATTCTACTTTTATTATATTAGCATGCCAAAACAAATTCATGTATCACTTCACACGCACTCACCGTCTTTTTAACTTATTGGCCTCTAACGAACAACCACTGC
This sequence comes from Chrysoteuchia culmella, assembly GCA_910589605.1. Lineage (NCBI taxonomy): Eukaryota > Metazoa > Arthropoda > Insecta > Lepidoptera > Crambidae > Chrysoteuchia > Chrysoteuchia culmella. Next base: position 3,454,183 of record OU342647.1, on the reverse strand, counting down.
ATCACATCACTCCGTCATGTCTGCACGCATTATATAATAATTATATACATTATTTACACTCATCTTTATATATACACACTTATATGTATAATAACACTTTAAACGAACACGTTTTACAATATTTATACAATAATAATAATACAAATAGCGTTGTGGGTAATATTGTTGAGACTATTGGACTTTATCTTTTTAATAAGTTTCTATTCGCGCTTAATTCTGTGATTACTGTTTTCCGGGAACCAAACCTAATATGTAGTAAAATAATATTCTTCAACTTACATAAAATTATATTAACTGAACATGGTTAATCACATTTTAGGAAATATTGAATTGGGTTTGGATTCTCTCTCGGTTGCGAAGTCACTTAAGTGCGATATTGAAAGCTTAAGGTCTCACTTAAGAAATGAATATCCACGGCGCTCATTAAAAGTTTTCACACAAAATATACGAAGCATTAATTGTAACTTCGATGACTTTTGTATAATGCTTCAGAGATCGAAAATAAATTGGGATATAATAGTTTTAACTGAATGCTGGCTTACGTTGTCAAAGCCCATCCCTAATCTTGGCGGGTACAGTCACGTATCAACTACAAAACATAAATCACAAAATGAAGGTGTCGTGGTATATTTTAAAAATGATCTAAATATTGTGGTTGAGGAACCACAAATCACTGATGCTAATTGTCTTCTAATAAAACTGGACGGAATAACCTGTATTTTATGTATTTACCGCCCACCTAGTCAAACTAATACAACAAATTTCGTAAACTCTATTGATTCATTGTTATCAGTCCTCAATAATTATAAAGACATAGTAGTGTGCGGTGATATAAATATTGACATTCTGCCTAGCACTAGTGATTCGCGCTCATATGAATACTTGAATGTTATGGCCAGCCACGGCATCCTGCCTGGTCACACATTAGTAACCCATAGTAAGACGTGCCTCGACCACATGATGCTTAAATCTAAACTGGATGCTACTTGTTTTGTAATTGAGTCAACCATTACCGATCATGATAGCGTAGCTTTAAATATTAATTATAGTCCAACAATTAGCAAAACTACCACTTCAAAGTTAAATATCGATTATCACAATTTGGACAAAAGTATATCATCCATTGACTTTAGCCAAATCACAAATTGCAGGGATGTAAATATTGCTACTAATTTGCTGATTCACCTTCTCAATACAGCTATTAAACAGAATTCTAAAGTTTTGATTTCTTCTAGAAGACATGATGCAAAGAAACCATGGGTAACCAAAGGTATGTTGCGATGTCTAAGAAATAGAGACTCTTTGCACAAGAAACTAAAAAAAGATCCAGAAAACTCAGTTTTAGCAGTTACTTACAAACGCTATAGGAATTTTTGCAAAAGTATTTTAAAAAAGGCCAAAAGGAATTATGAGAAAAGAGAAATTGAGTCAGCAATGGCAAATAAAAAGAAATTGTGGGAAGTTATATCTAATGTAGCTAACTTAAGAAAGAAACAGGATCAGTCTACTTATCTCTTATCTCCCGAAGATCCCGTGGGTAGTGTTAATGAGGTCAATAAGTTCTTTGCTAACGTAGGTAGTAACTTGGCAAAACAATTCACGAACACTGCATCTCATCGTAACTCTAACCCTATCAACACTGATCTAATACCGAGACCAGTAAATTCTTTCGCCCTGCTTCCAACTGATGAAGCTGAAATCCATTCAATCATTCTCGGTCTAAGAGAAAACTGTGCAGTAGGCTCTGATCAAATTTCTGGCAAGTTTATAAAAAGGTATAGCTACTTCTTAGTTCCACCTATAACCCATATATGCAACCTCGCAATCTCATCTGGGGTTTTTCCTTCAGCATTTAAGACGTCTTTGATCAAGCCCATACACAAGGCGGGCGAGCGGGACTGTGTTAACAACTTCAGACCAATATCGATTCTTCCAACTCTTTCAAAAATTCCTGAACGCCTTCTAAACAACCAACTCACAAATTACTTAGAGACTAACAATTTAATTTCAAGTTCACAATACGGGTTTCGTAGAGGCAAATCAACAAACGTCGCAGTGCATAATCTTACTGAACTAGTTATTACAAATTTAGATGCCAAAAAGAAATGTTTAACCATCTTCCTCGACATAGCCAAGGCATTTGACACAGTCTCGATTCCCCGCCTGTTGCATAAGCTTGAAGACCTTGGAGTAAGAGGCTTACCACTTAAATTATTTGAGGACTACCTCACCAATCGAAAGCAAAGGGTTAAAATCGATAAATGGATCAGTGATGATCAACCCGTAACTTGTGGCTTACCCCAAGGTAGTATAAATGGTCCAACGCTATTCCTAGTTTATGTCAACGGCCTGTGTAACTTGAAGCTTTTAAATGGAACCATAATCACATTTGCCGATGATACTGCCGTCTTCTTTAGTGGCGATAGTTGGAAGGAGGTTTTTGATTCTGCAAGTATGGGCCTCAAAGAGATCAGTACGTGGCTTCGAGATAACGCTTTAGCCCTTAACGTTTCCAAAACCAAGTTCATGGCCTTTGCTCATAGAAGGGACCTACTTCCTCCACCATCTTACACTATCCGTCTACATTCATGTTCTTCGGATTCTATTGATTGCCTTTGTCCTTTTCTACAAGAAACTAATTCCATAAAATACCTTGGTGTCACGTTAGATGAAACTTTAACATTCAAGCCTCATATTGAGATCCTAGTTACACGCTTAAGAAAACTAATTTACATCTTTAAAAATTTAAAACATGTTGCTAATCCCCAAACTATAAAAATGGTATATTTTGCCTTATGCCATTCATTAATCGATTATTGTATCACCTCATGGGGCGGAGCATCAAAAACGCACCTCATCCAACTGGAGAGAGCGCAAAGGGCTATCCTAAAGGTGAGCGCCGGTCTTCCCTACCGATTCCCTTCAACTGAGCTGTATAAGAGGTGGGATGTTCTAACAATACGGCAATCATTTATACTTAATACAGCGCTCAAACAACACTCCAAACTCACTTACAGTTCAGAATACAACTATAATAAGCGCAGGAAGCACCAGGTTTGCAGTACACAGTCCTTTAAATCTAGTCATTCGCACAAGTTTTTCACTTTTCTCGGTCCTTTTATTTATAACCGCCTAAACCAGATCTTAAATATCTTTCCCCTGCACAGAACAAGTTGTAAAGCCGCTGTTATGAAATGGTTAAAAACTAAAAATTACGATGACACCGAAGCATTCATTCACCCGACCTCATAGTTACCCCCAACATTAACTAACATTAGAATATATATATATATATATATATATATATATATATATATATATATATATATATATATATATATTAAAAATTTATATTATACAATAGTTTATCCACACACACGCAATACAGAAATTTACTAACACACACACATATACACAAACAAATCCATGCAAAATAACCTTGCACACACATTTAATCATACACACATACGAGCACACATACACTACATGGTATCCCAGCATAGATATAGCGGTAAGTTCCTACTCAAGTATTAATTCGGTGATAGTGTCATGAATCATTTGGCTTTTTTTTAATTTTTATTGTTGTTATTTTATTTTATTTTTTTTTTTACATACGATCTTTGCGTGTTCAATGTTACCATTGAAAAATGTAACTAGAACTGTTAAGTGTTTGTTTACTTTTATGTCATTTGTCCTTAGTTATATCATTCTACTCGCAATTATTTTACTGGCCAACACAACTGCCATGGTTTCACGAAATGATATGCAATTTTTATGTAACCATAAAATCTCCGCGGTGGGGGGCGCTGGTGACCTGTATTACGGGTTTTACAAACCTATCTCAGGCGCCAGTCTCTCAGCCAAGGGTTGTAATGTGGTTGCTTGCATATAACATCGACCAAATAAATTGTTATGTATAACCATTGTTGAGAGACAAATAAATGAATTATTATTATTTATTATTATTATTATTATATATTTTTTTGTCTGCAAAAATAAGTTTGTTTTTCATAGTGTTTTTATAAATAACAAAGTTATATTTGCGGTTTTGGAAAATGTGTTATAGCTCTGAAACTACTTAATAAATTTCGTTCAAACCAATTTTCGTGAAAGTTTTTATTAAGATCGACAGCATATATTTTTTTAATTTTTTACTCTCTTATTTCAAAAGTTAGACGGGGGGACGGGGGGACGACGACGACACACATTTTACCACTTTGGAAGTGTACATCTTTCAAACGGTTTACTTTGAGAAAAAATCGTTTTAGAAACCTCAATGCAATTTTTAAAGACCTATCTATAGCTGATATCCCACACGTATAGGTTCGATGAAAAATACATTTTCAGTGTCAGTTCCATGTATGAGGAGCGCCCCCATAATTCATATATTTTTTATTTTTGTGTAAAAACCGTAAAGCGGTTTACAGAATACATCTACCTACCAAGTTTCAAGTGTGTAATCCTCATAGTTTTGGAATAAAAAGGGTGTGACATTCATCGGTTTGGCCGAATCTATAAGGGTTTCGTTTTTTGCCTTTAGGCTACGAAACCCTAAAAAGAAGTCAAAACTGCATCTGAATGCATCTCCAATAATTAAAAAGTGATTGAAAATGTAAATGTAAACCTTCTACATATTTATGTGATCCTGGTACTTTAGTGACCTACTAAAACGTTTTCCACACCAGCGACACATCCACACTATTCCATGGAATTTAAATAACAGTTGTTCCATGGGGAATGACTACGGGAGAGTTAGTCCATCGTTAAAAAATAATCCCCTCATCCTCTCAGCGGCCGGCGGCCGGACTATATTTTACAAAATGTTTTCTTGTAAATGTTTTTTGCCAGTGGCCAGTGTATGTTAGCGTGCATTTTTCAAAGCCCCTTTGTACAACTTATTTTGCAAATAAATAAATAAATATTGATTACAATTGTCCTTTGCATATTAAAATTAATTAAGTACGTACTTTAGAAGATGTCAAAAGTTGTTAAATAGATCGTAGATAAATAATTATTATTGTTAGAAATAAATAAAGACAATATTTTATACGTAAAATTTTATATTCATTCTTCTGAAAATTGATATTGCTGCATCGACAGTTGAGTCTAGCCCTTATTGATTCTCTATTCAAAATTATTTGTGAAACAAATGTTTGCTGTTTTGTTTCATTTTTTATGTTTTAGTGCCATCTACTCCTACAGTTTTGTTTTGTATGTAAATATACATAACTGCAATGGTGTGCACATTTTCTGTAAATGTGTGCTCAGCAAACACGCTAGAATTATTTTGTATAGACAATTAGTGTCTCATATACCGACCACACACTCCTTCATGACGGAGCAAAAGACGGAAGACCGAGAGACCGGCCACACCTGGGCCCTTATTCACTATGACCACTTACCGATTCCTTGCTCAAACCACGCCAATGTCGTACTTGGTTTTGTTATTTTCAAAACTCGTTTTCTCCATGATACTCACAAATTATTGAGTTATTGTACAAGTACATGTTAGTCACAAATTGTATAGTTATTAAACAAGTAAAATAACTTTCAAATTTGTAAATGACATAGAGAAAACGAATTTTGAAAATGTCGAATCCAAATACGACATTGGCGTGGTTTGAGCAAGCAATCGGTAAATGGTCATAGTGAATACGGGCCCTGCAGGTAAGCACGCACAGTCCGACAGCGCAGTTCTCAGTGTTCAGAGAGAGAGCCTTATGAAAATGATTTAAAACCTCCTTCGAATAACCTCTTACATCGCTCATTTCATACATTTACTACGTCTGTCATCGGAAACAATTTTGGCGCTTTATTTTCATGATATAATCAATTAATTTAAAGATTTCAAGTTGGTTTTAATGTTTTGGTTTGACAAGAAGAATTTCCGTATTACGAAAACAGTGAGCAATAACCTTCTTTTAAATTATATTTGTGTGAACTGAAACAAAAAATATTATAGAATAGATGTTATTAAATTATGAAGGAATTATGATATTCTTGGTTTTGTTTGTTCGTGGTAGATCACCGGCAATCACAAAATAAGTAATACTTAAGTTTGGTTAACATTAAAAAAAGGCAAATGATGAGCATCCGTTTATGATGCGGTTACGTTCAGACGGCATTATTTTTTCCGCAAAACGCTCACGAGATTTTTTTATGAAATAGGGCAGTGTCAGTAAAAAGTACTGGTTCATCGGAGACTATATGAGAAATATAATTAATTACTTACACTTAATACAGCGTTGTCATATCACTGCAAGTGTACACAAATAAATCAAACGCCTCCAACTAGATTCACATAGAAAGTGTAAATGAAAAGTAATTTTAAATAAACTGCCGCAATTGTATATTCAAACTTTACTTAGGTACTGCATCTTTTATTTTTAAGCTTTTTTTTTTCTTTATTGTTTTTAGGAGCTTTTGTACAGAGTTACATGCCAGCACCATCGTAACTATAATTTATTGAGGCACTTTATTATGCTAGATAACATTATTTTCTTGTAGATTAATGCTTTGTGCTGCGAACCTGTAAGTCAACACTGCTACTTTGGATGTAGGGTTTGATAGAACACTCAGGAACTGTAAAACAGCGCCATCTAACGATGGCTTGAACAACGTCGTAGTTTATTAGTCATTGATCTTTGTACGTTTATCGCGCAACCGTAGCGCGCTAGTGGTTAAGAAAACGCCAGATGGCGCCTGCGGTAAATTAGTTGAATATGAATATGGGCCCGCTCCACGAGCGCCGCCACTCTGTCTGCGAACCTCTTCCTGTGATAACCAACAATAAATCCCAGTACACGAAACATTGCTTTTCTTTCGGGGCACATCCTTACAGGAACATACCAATATGAAGCCGGTTGACTTTCAGCTTCGCAACTAACTCCTCACGTAATGCTCGATTCCTGTCACACTCCACCAACAAATGTTGGACATCTTCAATTTTATCATTCATTTTATTTTTAAGCTTAAAACACGCCAAGGATTGACAGTATTACACACTTTTCCGACAACAAGCGCTCGTCTCCGTCTCCCGAATTAATTCTAGGACGTTCGGCATGCTCTCGGTCGGTATGAAGGGCCCTCGTCGAGAGTGGCTCTCATATCGAACCGCGCTGATATTAGACACACGCCCCGAATTAATAAGGTGGTGCGAATTATCGGATCTTAAAATAATTGAGTGAGTGTGCCGAATGTGGACGCGTCTTTACTGTCGATGTAATATATTGTAATCTTACTTATATTATAAACTAGCGGATCCGCGTGGTGTCCCTTCCCGTGGGAATATCGGGATAAAATAAAGCCTATGTCACTCGGGAGAAATGTAGCTTTCTAATGGTCTAAGAATTTTCTTAATCGGTCCAGTAGTTCCTGAGATTAGCGCGTTCAAACAAACAAACTCTTCAGCTTTATAATATTAGTATAGTTGTAAAAGCATGTCAGTTTGTTTATTTGTTTGTTACTCTTTCACGCAAAAACTACTAAACGGATACGTATGAACTTTAGTATGTAGGGATTTCAAGTAGTGGACGAACACATAAGCTACTTTTTATCCTGATATTTTCAAGGCAACGGGAAACACGCGGGAAAAACCGCGGGCCGCTAGTAGATACATTTTTTGATAGTCCGATGGCACAGTGTGAAGAGAGACTTTGTCAACTAGAAAAACAGCTATTTTCTATTACGAGTATTATTTCAAATCTACTAAAATGTTATGGTAAATTTTAAATAGAAAAATATTGGAAAAAATTAACTCGGCCACAAGTGAATTCTCAGACGGGAATCGAACCCGCGACCTTTGGAAATCAGGTCCAATGCTCTAACCGCTGAGCTACCGAGACTTACTTACTTACTTAAATGTGTTTTGCCGATAGGCAAAATTTCACACACACCGTGTCCTGGCCCTTTTTGCTGCTGCACGTGCAGTATCTTCTTTCTTCTTTCTTTTGTCAATTTTTCTGTTTTGTTTGCCTTTTGTTTTTTTTGAAGTTGTCACATTTTGACCCACTTCACACTTTGGAGGCGATGATTAAGCGAAGACGTCACAAAACTTCTGTCAAAAAATCGGCCAAGTGCAAGTCGAACTCGCACATGAAGGGTTTCGTCTCTCACCCAAGGTTGCCTGGAAGAGATTGCTATGTAGCAATAAGACCACTTATTGTGTGTTCCTCTTTTTTTATTTTCTCAGTATGTGTTTGTTTTTGTATCGTGTGCAATAAAGTTTCTATTATTATATTAAATACACCTACCCAAAATGCCACTATATTTTTGACCTGCAAAAATAACTTTGTTTTTCATAGTGTCTGTATGAATAACAAAGTTATATTTGCGGTTTTGGCAAATATGCTATAGTTCTGTAACTGCATAATATATTTCGCTCAAACTAACTTTCTTTGAAAGTTTTTATAAAGGTCTACAGCATATATTTTTTTTAGACATTTCACTTTTTTATTTTAAAAGTTAGAGGGGGGAGGACATACATTTTTTCACTTTGAAGTGTTTATCATTCAAACGGTAGACTTTGAGAAAAAACTGTTTTAACCGCTCTCGGTCTAGTGGTAACAAGCACCGGTATCAGACGCAGGGGTCCCGGGTTCGATTTCCAGCGGGGGTACAATTTGTATTCGGTTTGGTTGGTGGTAGGACTTGTTGTGAGTCCGCCTGGCTAGCTACCACCATCTTATCTAAGTCTGACGCCATAATAACAATGTTTTCAGCATTGTTGTGTTCCGGCAGTTACAGATAAGACAGCCAGTTCCCCAGTGGTTGAGGATTCAGGGAGAGGCTCGCTTCAGCCTTATCAATACTTAACGTCAGGTATGATGAAGGCTAAGAGACCCCGTCGTTAATAAAAAATAAAAAAGAAACCTTTTAGGAACCTCAATGTAATTTTTAAAGTACTATCTAAAGATACCCTACACGTATAGGTTTGATGCAAAAATATATTTACAGTTTCAGTTCCATGTATGGGGAGCCCCCCCTTAATATAATACATTTTTTTTGTCTAAAAACCGAAAGCGGTTTACAGAATACATCTACCTACCAAGTTTCAACTGCGTAATCCTCACAGTTTTGGAATAAAGTGGCTGTGACATACATCGGAAATGACGAATCTATAAGGGTTTCGTTTTTTGCCATTAGGCCACAAAACCCTAAAAACAATCTTATTAAAAGAGACAGTAGAATAGTACGAAATAGCATGGTAAGATTAAAACAATACTGTGCAAAGATGGCGGTATGAGCCTGTTTTGTCCTCACGCAAACTCTTATATTAATTACTAATATCTTTATTACGTACCTACAAGTTTAATTATTACTTTGAAGTTACGAGTATTGTTTGCTAATGAATAGATAGCAGTTCTTAGTATCGAGATCAATTCAGACGATAACGCATTATTATAGCAATCAAGTAATTATGTCTAAGTTACATAATGATATGTCATCATATACTATGAGTACCTATATCAAAGTATGCTGTGTAGTGTCGGCTTATAATACTCGACCTCGACTAGGATCAAGGGAACGGGAGTAATCACTCAAACCTTTACCCTTATTTTGCTCAAAAGCCTGTAGGTAAGCCTTTTGGAAAATTCTAGCATGTGAAATTCAATTTAAAAGTGGAATTTCTTCGTTACTTTTGTTGAAAGAAAGAAAAAAAAAACTATTTATTGGCCACACACAAAATTATAATAACATAAATAAAAAAAAATAAAAAAAAAGTGCGCGGCCGACTAGGCCCCATCCTCAGCAATGTCACAGTGACATACGGAGCATGCCACTGAGACGCTGGTATTCTGGAGGAGCCTATTTGGTGACAACAGGAATAATACAAAAGAAAGAAACAAACAAAAATTATACACTGTACACTATATATATATATATATTTAAATATATATATATATATATATATATATATATAAACAAAAATAAAACTATAAAAATAAGAAATCGATAGATATTGGAAAGGCTGCACAGTATCGAGTTCCTTTGCCTTGCAATAGCACAAAAAATTTGATTACCGAGTCTGGTTGACAAATTCTATCTATTAATGTTTATTCTGTGCTAATTTTAATGGGAATAAAAACATTTTATAAAAAAAAAAACAAACCGACTTCAAAAAGTAAAAAATAAAACTTTTGGAGTCGGTGCCAGCCAAAGCATTCTACATTGCACTTCTATTAACTATATTTTTTTTGGCCTTAGCTAACTAGCACCGACTCCAAAAGTTTTATTTTTTACTTTTTGAAGTCGGTTTGATTTTTTTTTATAAAATGTTTTTATTTCAGATTTTTTTGTTACATTATTTATTTATTTATTTATTTGTTATAGGTACACTTACAGATTAAAGTCATTACAAAACTTATAATCTATGCTAAATATATGAGCCAAGACTTTAACCCAATAATAGCGTACACAGCATGCACAATTATTTGAAACTTATGCGAATCAAAACAATAATAATTGGATTACAAAACTAACTTTTTTTTTTTTTTTTACTTCAATCTATACAATTTCAATTTAAGATGTTTCTGCTTCAAGAAGCTCGGACACAGTTTTCTTATAAAGCGAGAATTTGTTATTAAAGACATCAAGATGTCTATTACCACGGCTTATTACTTACACTAAAAATCAGCCCAACACACAACAATGATGTCATCTAGGTATACGACTACTTGCCAAAAGGTGATTGATATTTTTCAGGATTATGAAAAAACTACTAGCCAGATCTTCGTAAAAATTATATGGGACCACACATAAACCATTTTCTTCCAGATAAAAAAAGAATTTTAAAAATCTGTTAACAACTGGCGAAGTTATGGTGGAACATACATAAAAAAAAATAAAAAAAAAATACAGTCGACTTGAGAACCTCCTCCTTTTTTTGAAGTCGGTTAAAAATACTATACGTTGGTATTACTAATTCGCATTAAAATATAGCATATCCTCCCAAACTTTGCAAGTGAGGTCTACTGTTCTCACAGAACCAATAGTTACAGATAAACATACAATCACCATTCTAGAAACCTTTCGTAGCAGACTTTAAATCGTAGTATATCTTCGTAGTAAATCGAGCGTAGTACGTAGCAACATGTTGGCTACATGTTGCTACGTACAGTCTGATTATGGTACGGTTTACCAACCGTACCACGTACTCGTGTTATCTGTTAAAATGTACCATGATTGATTTATGTTTTATTCTGTTTCAGCAGAAAATGGCCGGTTTACATTGGTCAAGGACAGTGGCGAGGGTCGAGTGCCTGGACAGTGACTGTTAAGACTGCAGCGAGTCAAGTGGCAAGAGAAGCAAATAAAAAGCGATTCTAGTTTGGATCCACTTGCAAGTTAAGTTGCAGCTTGCAAGCAAAGTTGACTCGCTACTGTCCAGTCGTTTACACCGCTGCGCGCTGTACTTATTTACTTCGCTAAATACTCAACCAATATAATTCGGGCATAAAAGAAATTCAGAATAAATATTTTCAGCCAACTTTCATCGTTTGCTAAGCTGTCTACTAGGAAACTTTGTACCCTATGTCGTGATTAAATTATAACTCCTCCCTCACCATCGTCTTTCTACTTTATCAGTACAATTAACTCATCACAACAGCGCCGTAAAATTCATTTCGTCACGATCGGTACTAAGTGATACATCTATCTGTACTTTTGTACAACTCAACTGAATTAACTCGCTCGCAAACGGCCTACAAGCAACTTATACGCACGCTGCCATTGTAGTTCACGGCTTCGTCCACAGATGGCGTTGTTTTATAAAACGCCGCTGAAACCTGGACTGAATAGAAAATTACAGAATTCTTAATGGCTTAGCATTGAAAGTTTTTGTGTAAGCGTTTTTGTAAATGGAGAAATTATGAAGGGTGCACATTTTCATTTTGGAAACCAGTACGAACTAGATTTCACATATTTTCTTGGTGTATTTATTGGATAATATTGCACTTTTTAATTTCTCTGTTTGTAAGATGTGTATTTAGACATATTCAATAAATAGTATGGAAAATATGTTGGGAATTGAGCTTTACAATGAAATGGTTAAAATAAAGAAAAATATATAATAACTTTAAAAGTGTCAGTTCGCCCGAATTGTGTGAAACTTTTTCGGACTAAACGTCACTAACAAAGTAATTGGATTAAAATACACTTTTGATATGTGAATGTGTGATACATAAGAGTCTAAAGATAGTAAGAGTAAAAAAACCATTTTCATCGGCTGGGAATAACGTCTTAATTCTTTTTATGAATGACAGGAAGACCCTTAGCCTTCACCATACCTGATGTTATGGATTGATAAGGCTGTAGATGGAAGCAAACCTCTCCCGGAATCCTCAAACACTGAGGAACTTACTATCTTATACCTACCTAACTGTCGGAACACAACAATGCTTCTTCTTCTTATCGTATGAGGATTAGTGGCCACCACTAGTGTCAGAGTTTATCAGGCCGCCTTTAAGGCCTCTGACTTGGCTTAAATGGTAATAAACAATGCTGAAACATTGTTGTTATGGCGTCACACTTAGATAAGGTGGTGGTAGCTAGTCATTCGGACCACAGAGGCGGTCGTCATGAGAAGAATATAAACTATTAGGTATGTTAGTGCCAAACTAGAAAAAATATTTTTTTTTATGTCCTAAATTTGCTGATTTGCCAATTCGTGTGAATTAATTCCACCCCGCCCATATTTCATATCGAACAGATATACAAGTTAATTTGAACTCGATTAGATACGATGGTGCAGTTAACTGCGTGATTTATTCACGGCTTTTAAATTGACTAAAGTTTAATTTCAACGAAGGATTTAGCTCGTTGTTGAATTTCAGGTTAATTGATTATTGTATAAAATAACTACTTATTGCCATGCCAGAATACCAGCGCTGTTGCGGTGTTGAGTTATCGTTCTCACATCGTAACAGCATTTCAGTTGAGGCAGGGTCCTGATTGGCCCATCACACATTGTTTTTGCTTTAATTGATTTGATATGTTTGTATTTTTATTCTTATTTTGTTTATATTTAGGTAGTAGTTTTTTACATCATGTTTTTGTTTGGTGTCTTGTGACGTGTCAATAAAAACTTTTTTCTTTCTTTCTTTCTTTAATGGTTGTCAGAAATTAAGCTGATTGCCATTCAAGTGTTTTGCATCGCCAACATGTTTTTTGCTGTGTAAATCTATGTCCTTATCTATCATTGAATGATATCTATTAGAGGATGATGCACGACTTTCTATACCCCTAGCAAGAACAACTTACGTCTTCGTATCGAACACGAAATGTCAAAAAATTTAGTTCCGAGTACGCCCGGTAGGAACGCTGCTCAATATGTCATAGATTTTTTTTCACGCTACGTCCTCGATAGTTTTCCGTGCTAGGGGTAGGTACTGAAAGAAAAACGCTCATTATCAGAACAATTTGAAGTTTAAAATCGGACAAAGAGATTTTATGGTCTGCTTTGATTTTCGCGTATAATGGTGGCCCAATAACCTCTTGTGTTCTATATGGTATTGGTATCACTATGGTTCAAAACCCAATACTGATTAACGTTGGTTTACTGGATGATGTGACTGTGGTTTTGTGGTTCCGGAATGGAGAGGAAGACAAATATGCTTTCGCCTGTATGATACAAAACTTGATACGACTTGGTTAATACAGAGTTACTTCATAATTTATAATACTAGCAACAAATCCCACATATTTTATTAATTTTGAATTTTTGCATTTTTCAATGCTATTTTTATACTTATGATAACCCACGACCTTTGGAAATCCTGCTCAATGATTTTCAAAGGTCGTGGGTTTGAGTCCCATCTTGAATTCACTTGTGGCCGAGTTGATTTTTTCCAATATTTTTCTATTTAAACATTTATCATAAATCCCACATATTTATAAAAATGGCACCACAAATCAGCATTTGTAATGGAATTCTATACTCGCCAAAGATGAATAGGCCACAAGTATCCAGTGTTCGTGTCTATAAATCTATCAGGAAGGGAGGTACCATCCATAAATTCGTTCGGTGAAACCAATAATTCTACACAGAGTTTCACTTGATTTTTTAGGATTAAAATTTTATTACTAGGCGATAGCTGGATTGCTAAAGTTTGAGCGGTACACTTCTTCATTTGAATTCGAGTATATAGTGGCTCTTCGCATAAATCTATATACTTAATTCAGGTTCGCAAAATTTGTGCCGACTCGATAGGGACTTTGGCGCGTAGTACGCGGCCGAGTAAGGTATCAAATTAAAGGTACTCGAGTATATTTGTTCCGAAAACTAGAAAATATACAAAATGTTAAACGTGATGATCACAAACTGCAATTAAAGATTTTCGCATAATTTGGAATTTTTCGTCGATCGACGAACCCGAGTATCGGGTTGTAACCGCCCTAGTAAGATACTTAATCTCATCAGCCATTTTTATATCCTCACTGCTGGGCCTTCCTTATGGATGGATAAGGAGAATGAACCATGATGTTGGCCCAATGCGGATTCGGGGATTTAACGGTTGCAAATACATCCGGGACAAACGTCTTAATTAGGTAAGTGCTCAAGTACCGACCCGAGGTCCTCCGTGCTTCAAGAGGTTCTGAAGCACATAGGACCTTCGTAATTTTTTGTCGTTGAAGCACTAGTAAATTTTTGTTACCGATCCCGTAATCTCTCCCGTATCTAAGTTGCTTAACCGCTACAGCAATGCGCGCGAAATTGAGCGAAGTCTTTTTTCTTTTCAAAGATTTATTTAAAGATTTTTGAAGTGTCACATAATTATATTACTGCAGATGCATTGACACGGATGCAAATATTCGCTAAATTCTTGCTTTAGAAGGCACTAGTAATTTAGAAAACACAGGAACTAAAGTCGTCATATTTTTTGATCACCTATCTCTAATGGCTAGCGAAAGTTGCTTAGCTACTAGCGCAAAATATAAATATAAGGTTGTGGCGGCACCTACCTAACGCCGCACAAACTGACACACACGGAACTTACCTACCGTGACAACAGATGGCGCTGACAGCAACTCAGTATGGGATACGAAGAACATGCAAGGAAACCTACAACACGCAAGCAAAGTTTCACCGAGCCACTCACATAAATACAACATCCGACAATCATCTGTCGGACCGCGGTCCCCGGACTACCAACACCCAGTCCGGAGGAAGAGCTCACCATTAGACCTTCCTACAAGTGCCTTACCAACTACCACCCTTTTCCATACCCTAAACCATCATCTCAACAAGGTAACAGTTTCACTTTACACCACCCTCTACATAAAGTTAGCCTACCAAAATTAATTCAAAATAATTTCCGCTCATAAACATCGAATCTGCATCGTATTACCATGTCTGAACTAAATCTTGGCTGTTCAGAAGTTGTGGAATGTTTGCTTACGAATAAGTTTACAAACTATGCCCACAGTTTCAAACAGATAGAGGGTGACAAGTGTACGAGTGAGATGTTTCAGCTGGTAGATAGTAGCGAAAGATAAGCGAAGCCACCGTTTGATAGAAACTTATGGAGTTAGTTTCATATTATATTTCTAAGACACATTTACATGTCATCAAATGATGTTATTAAATACGATCGTCTGTGAGTAAAGTATGTATAGTTTTGAATTTGATCCCTAAAATATGGTTGAGCGAAGCGATGGCTGGTTCATGTGAACGGGTGCCGCCAGCGCAAATGGGTCTACTTCAGTCTGCTTATCTTAATGTCGTGCTTAAAGCCTAAATATTTTTATCTAAAATAAATTGATACTGACCTGTATGTATCTCACAACTTGCAGTACAGTAATCTTGTAATGCGAGAAATGTTGTATTGTATGATAGATAAGTATTGCTTTGCCAGTTGAAAATTGTTTACGGTTACAATTACCAATGTAATATTATAATTAGTATTTTCTTTTTATGATGGAAATTGACCTTACTGATGTTAAGGTCACTTATAAATTTGACGACTGTATGAAATAACACAGGGAGAAAAAACCAGCCCCTGACGAGTTTCTTGCCGGTTCTTCTCGTTACAAGGTCTCCCGCCGTAGGGTTTGTGAACCGATGGCGTAGCTTCTTTGACATTCATAAGTGCTGGTAACCTAGACTAAATAAATGATATTGACTTGACTTGACTTGATTTATGAAATGCTGTTACCATCATTGTTAATAATAATAAGTAATAATAATAATAAGTTCTTTACTTATCGCAGAAACACAAGCACAGAAACAATTACAAAGATTAAGTACCTACAGTAAGCATACATTTTTGTAGCTGCTTGTACTTAAAATAGGAGAACTCTGTGCTATAAGTACCAGCGCTATTTACTTTTTCATCCTAATCATAATCATAACTAATATAGTAAATGTGAAAGTGTGTTTGTTTGTCCTTCTTTGGCGCCCCAACTAAACATTTTTTGTACACAACTAAATGATTTTTGGCATATACTTAGCTAAAAGGACGGAGAGTAATAAATGCTACTTTTTATCCCGATATTCCTACGGGAATGGCAATTTTGTTAAAACTTTCATTATTTTATGATTTTTGAATTTTTGCATTTTGCAATGCTATTTTTATACTTATGATAAATTTTAAATAGAAAAATATTGGAAAAAATTACTCGGCCACAAGTGAATTCTCAGATGGGAATCGAACCCACGACCTTTGGAAATCCGGTCCAATGCTCTAACCGCTGAGCTACCGAGACTTGCGAACCACCGTCGAAATTCTCCAATACTTTTATATTTTTAACACGCTGTAGGCCAGCGTTGTCACATCAATGCTAGGAATATCCTTGCATTCGAAAGAAACATCTTTTCAGCTGTTTAACGATCGATTAAGATGCAACAGCCAATAATTTATGATTTTTGAATTTTTTGGATTTTTCAATGCTATTTTTATATTTATATTCATTATTATAATAAAAGTATGATGTTTTGACTATTAATAAAAAGATATCTCATTACTGCCGTTATGATTTTAAACTTTAAGGAGTTGTCTGTATGTTGTTATTTGATCAGAAAAAAAATGTATAAAACTGTTAAATTACATTAAAAACGGTACTATAATTTTTCGGTTTATTTGAGGATTTTTGGTTTCCCGACGTTTCAGCACCTTTTCAGTGGCCGTGGTTGACTAGCTACTTATAAGTCTACCTTCAGAAAGTTGATTTATTTTTGCGTTTGGAAACTCTGTTTTTATGCTATAGCGGCAATAGAAATACAACATCTGTGAAAATTTCAACTGTCTATACGGTTCATGTGATACAGCCTGGTGACATACTGACAGACAGACGAACCGTTTTTACCTCTTGGGTACGGAACCCGAAAAATTTAAGTTCATTTTTCAAATTACAAAAAAAATATTAACTCCAAACTTAAACATCACAAGCAAAGTAGCCCAAATTATTATGCACATAAATTGGCACATAATTGATCGGAAACACAAAAATTAAGAGCAACATAGGTACGGAACGTTTCAATCAGGGTACCGCATGCATTATTCAGCTGGGTCTCCGGTACCCTGCGGCTGAGTAATTGAAATGCACGGGACGGGTAGCTGGGTAGCCTCTTCGATGGTAATCGACGACACCTCACATAAATCACTATGCCTTTTAAATGATACTGTGACTTACTGGAGGTCTGAGGTAGTTTGGGATGTACTTACGAGTCTACAACGTTTTAATGACCGTTCAGATTCTGAAGGTTTATTAGTGATATAAATTTTTACATTCACATTGTTATTTTTTTTTTCATTCTAAGCTAGGAAGAAAACCAAGTTTGTATAGTGTAAAATAGAATTCTGATTGCATACTTGCAAAAAAACTACTTGTCACATGTTGATTGTTCAATAATAATAGGTCTTTGTATGAATTTTTTCTTACATTTCAAGAGAACCCATCTACTTCAAGATTAAAAACTACTCGATTGCTTGATTTTATGATAAATTAGGATCATAATTATTTTTGTCTTTTAAACGATAACAATTACCTCAAAAGGTATAGCATAATTTTATCAAACTATGAGAGTAATGTACTGTAACTTGCTATCACAAAGTCTAGCAACTTTCTCAGCTGGAAGTTAGAACATTTGTTATTCTGATACTCGGTAGCTAATGAAAATTTATCGTCTGCTCATTATTGACGACCTGTTTGGCGCAGGGGTACTAACCCCGCCTTCTGCGCCAGAGGTCCCGGGTTCGATCCCCGGACAAGACAAATATTTGTGTGCATGAACGTATCTATTTGTCTTGGTCTGGGTGTTTTACATGTATATTAAGAATGTATTTGCAAAAAAAAAAGTATATTAGTAATTATGTTAATCCATTATCTGGTATCCATAACACAAGTTCTTCATGAAACTTAACGTGGGCTAGATAATTGGTGTGGTTGTATGCAAATATTTTATTTTTTATTTTTATTTTCTTTTTTTGCCCCACAGATTCGACGTAGCTAGTTCATTACGATGCTTTGATATGAATTGCATTATATTAAATTAAATTTGGTCTTTATCTATGAAATTGACGATTTGTATGAAGAATTTCAAATAAAGTCCGTTTTCCATACTAACAATTTTAGTTATAGTTACTACCGCAATTGTTATCGATATTTTTTTTTATTTTCAAGAATTGTATGAAGACTAAGCAATCTAGTGCTATTGTTTAATTTAAAAAATTATGAGTAACTTTTTCATTATTTATAATAATATTATAAAGAGGAAAGATTTGATTTTTTGTTTGTTTGTATGCAATGAATAAACTCAAAAACCACTGAACGAATTTGGATGAAATTTGGTACTCAGATAGAAGATAGCCTGGTTATGAACACAGGATACTTTTTATCCCGATATTCCCAGGTGAACAGGAACCACGCGGGTAAAACCCCTAGCGGCAGCTTTTATTAAATAAATTTTTTGCTTATGATAAATTTTAAATAGAAAAATATTGACTAAAATCAACTCTGCCACAAATGAATCTCAGATGGAATCTCGGATGGAAATCCAGTCCAAGAGCATTGGACCGGAGACCAAGAGCATTGGACCGGATTTCCAAAGATCGAGGGTTCGAGTCCCATCTGAGAACTCACTTGTGGCCGAGTTGATTTTTTCCAATATCTTTGTTGACGCGACCGCTCTCAAGGTCGCGCAGCGGCTGCGGGCGCTCGCCGCGCCGCGCCGCCCGCCGGACCACTGAGCCACGGGTCACCAACGCGAACGCACGCGCGCTCGACGTCATACGATTTACCATTTTTTTTATTGTAATAAAATCAAACTTAATGTACATAAAATTCAGTAAAACCTCAATATCAAGAACATCGTATTATTTCTATCTGTCGACCCAGTAGAAACCTCCTGCACAAATTGGTCTTCGAACCGGATTTCTACAATCAAGAAAAATACCACGCGGAGAGGTTCTTCTACTGAACGCCACATTTTTTGTCGAGTGACCTACGTTATCTACACGGCTCATGGATGGAATAAAAAGGAAGCGAAGAAATCATCATCTGGGTATTCGTGAGTTCGTTCCATTATCCTTTCTGTTCCTGTGAATCCACATAAATCCATACATGATACCTAATCCACGCCTAATCTTACAAAATCCAAGCAATCATTAACCATCCATTTTAACCAATCCATCCATCCACGCACTACCACGCTTTATTATTCGGTATTCAATTTATTTTTCTTTCGCATAATCAATCACGCGTGACGCCGGCTGCGCTCCGGTGTTGCGCTGAGCTGCCCGTGCGCCGCGCTGCGCCGCAGCGTCGGCGCCATCCGCTGCCCTTTGCATCGCGGCTTGCTTGCGCCCGAGGCGTGCCGCACGTGCTGCCGCAAACTGCAACTTGCCACAACGTGCTCTTTGCCTTCTTGCCTGTTTCTGCACGCATCATTTTTACAGATATAGTATCATTTTGCTTTATTTCACTTCATTGTGTTTGATTGTTTGAGGGCTCAGTTTCTGCATTTCTTACCTCATTTCATTAATTTATTTGCATTGCGTTAAAATGACCTCCAATATAAAAGAACTTAAAAAGAAACGTGCCTCCTATAAGACAAAACTTACTCAATTTGAAAAATATTTAAATATCTTATACACTTGTGAAAAGCCCAGTAATATTCAACTTAACGAATTAAGCCTAAGATTGAGTAAGGTCGAGGAATGGTACAACGAGTACGACTCCATACAGATAAATGTAGAAAGTTTACTGGAAATTTCAGACGCTGAACGCCAGTCGGAGTACGACGATCGCGAGATCTTCGAGTCGCAGTACTTCGCTGCAGTCGCCAAGGCCCAAGGCCTGATCGGCGGGCCGGCCTCTGCGGAACGCGGCAACGCATCATCAGTAACAGGTTCTGTTCTCACAACAGGTGGGCCAAGCTTAAACATTAAATTACCAACAATACACTTACCTACATTTTCTGGGCGATACGAAGATTGGTTAGAATTTCACGATACTTATCTCTCTCTCGTTCATTCAAATAATAGCATACCTAAAATCAGTAAATTCCATTATTTGCGTGCTGCTTTAACGGGCAAGGCTGCGAACGTTATCACTGCATTAGATTTTTCTGAAAATAACTATGATACAGCTTGGTCACTATTATGTGACAGGTATCAAAACACAAAATTACTCATTAACAATCATATCCAATCTTTATTTGACACAGAACAAATTACAAAAGAATCATCCAGTGCCTTAAGAAATTTAATAGACATTATAAATAAAAATCTTAACGCACTAAAAACACTTAATGTAACTATACAAAATTGGGATATTCTAATAATTCACATGATGTCCAATAAACTAGACAGCATTACTAGTAGAAATTGGAAAGAACATTTAAACATACAAAAGGATATACCTACTTTAATCGATTTCATTAAATTTCTTAAAAATCGTGCTGAATTATTAGAAACACTCGATCATACACACATAAAACGTAGACATAGCGAACCTGCCCACATTAAACCTAGGGCTTTCGTTGCTAACCCTACACATACAAAGCAATTTAACAAAACACATACATATTCGTGTCCTTTTTGCAAGCAAGCTCATCCTATTTACTTATGTTCTAAATTTAAATCATTATCGCATACAGCAAGAATAAATAATGTTAAACGACTAAAGCTTTGTATTAATTGTTTGCGTCAAGGACATGACGTCAAGTCTTGTCGGTTGGGTCCATGCAGGATTTGCGAAAAACAACATAACACTTTATTACATACAGACGAGCAAACAGTTCAGGAGGCAGTTGCCACTACTTCACAGGACAAATGTACAGTTTTACAGTCACAAAATGATGGTGCTTCCTCTTGTCACTCGGACTCACAGGACTCACTTCAACAAACCAATATTGTACTTTCTTCCACTAACACCAGTACTACTTTGTTATCAACTGCTCTCATAAATGTTTTGGACAGCGAAGGAAATAAACTAATTGTCCGAGCTTTGCTTGACAATGGTAGCACTTCTAACTTTGTGAGCGAAAGATTGTGCCTTAAACTTAAAATACCAGTTGAAAACACTTCAATCACAGTGGAAGGCTTAAGTCGTAAAGCATTACGTTTGAATAAGCGTTGTAAATTAACAATAGTATCACGATCTGAATCTTATGAGTCTGACATCAATTGTTTTATAGTACCGCAAATCACTCAACTGTTGCCAACTACGCGATTCGAAATTTCACACTTAAATATTCCGAAGGATATTCAGTTAGCGGATCCTTCATTTTACATACCCTCAGAGATAGATATTTTATTAAATGCTGATATTTTTTGGAACATATTAGGAAGACAACGCATTAACTTAGGCAAAGGCAAACCCATCCTGTCTGAAACAAGATTAGGCTGGTTAGTGTCTGGGGCCATACATGCACAAAACACAAATACAGTCCACTGTCATTTTTCCAATGATATTCATTTACAAAATCAATTAGACAGATTTTTCGAATTAGAATCAGTTCCCTCTCCTCGCACATTAACAAAGGAGGAAAATGAGTGTGAACAATACTTCATACAAACAACCACACGTCAGAAAGATAGACGGTTTGTTGTGAAAATTCCTTTAAAACAGTCTCCAGATATATTAGGAGATTCCTATGAGGAAGCTGCATCTAGATTTCAATCTTTAAAACGTAAATCAGAAACTCAATGGCTAATTCAACCTCACACTACACCTCCATCTCAATTACCTGAAACTAAAATACAGTGTAATTTTTCACACAATGAGTTAAATTTCATTAAAAAATACTCAAATTATTGTAAATTACAGCGTTTAGTTGCTTATCTGTTACGATTTCAACATAACTGTCGCTATCCACATAAAAAATATAGTGGTTTTTTGAAGGTGACAGAATTGAATGCTGCTACCTTTTTGTTATGTAAAATAATTCAACTCGATACGTTTTCTAAAGAATATTCAACTTTAAACAAAAATTTGATAATAAAAGGGTCAACAATTCTTAACCTCAATCCATTTATGTCTCATGAGGGCTTAATTAGGGTAGGTGGCAGACTATCCAACTCGAATTGCACATATGATACCAAACACCCAATATTAATTCATGCGTCTCATCATATTACACAATTACTTTTCAGACATTATTATACAATATTACTGCACGCCGGACCTCAACTCATGCTTGCTATCGATTAGACATAAGTTTTGGGTGATAGGCGGTCGCAGTCTTGCTCGGAAGGTAACACACGAATGTAATACGTGTTGCAGATATGCAGGTAAATCCATTCAGCCTGTCATGGCCGATTTACCTAAAGATCGATTATGCAGTGAATATCCATTTATTAATACAGCTGTCGACTACGCGGGCCCTATTCTTATCGCCAATAGAAAGGGTAGGGGATGTAAACTTATAAAGTCATATATTTGCATTTTTGTGTGCTTGGTTGTGAGAGCAGTGCATGTTGAGTTAGTGACTGATCTAAGCACTGAAGCCTTCATGGCTGCTTTAAATCGATTTATTGCACGCAGAGGTCGCCCTGTCAACATGTACTCCGACAATGGCACAAATTTTGTAGGTGCTTATAATGAGCTCTCAAAATTTCTCAAACATAATAGTAATGATATCAGTAAAGGTGCTGCAGATCAGGCAATTAATTTTAAATTTTCTCCTGCATATAGCCCCCACTTTAACGGCTTAGCCGAGGGCGCAGTCAAGTCAGTTAAATTCCATTTAAAAAGAGTCCTCTCATTAGCTCATTTAACTTATGAGGAAATGAATACCGTTTTAATTCAAATCGAAGGAATCCTTAATAGTCGTCCTTTAACACCATTATCATCAGATCCCAATGACCTTGTTCCATTAACCCCATTCCATTTCCTCATTGGACGAACTCTGTCAATGTTACCCACTGCCCAGATTCGACTTGAGAAAGAAAATCAAATCTGCACCATCCCAAGATACCAACGAGCTCGCGCTCTCGCAGCGCATTTTTGGAAAAGATACAAAAATGAGTTCCTTTCAGAACTACAAAAACGAACGAAATGGCAGCGCAGCAACGGCGAGCTACGACTAGGAGATATGGTGGTCGTGAAGGACGATCGCCTCCCACCTAACCGATGGCTGCTTGGCCGCATCACTCAGCTTCATCCGGGCTCTGACGGCATCTGTCGAGTCGCCGACGTGAAGACTGCGTCAGGGGTGCTACGACGAGCCTACAACAGGCTCTGCCTGCTGCCAACTCAACTCTTGGAACCTGGTGTTCCAACGCGGGGAGCTTGTTGACGCGACCGCTCTCAAGGTCGCGCAGCGGCTGCGGGCGCTCGCCGCGCCGCGCCGCCCGCCGGACCACTGAGCCACGGGTCACCAACGCGAACGCACGCGCGCTCGACGTCATACGATTTACCATTTTTTTTATTGTAATAAAATCAAACTTAATGTACATAAAATTCAGTAAAACCTCAATATCAAGAACATCGTATTATTTCTATCTGTCGACCCAGTAGAAACCTCCTGCACAATCTTTCTATTTAAAATTTATCATAAGTATAAAAATAGCATTGAAAAATGCAAAAATTCAAAAATCATAAAATGGAGAGGAAAACTTAGACAAACATGCTATCGCCTGGTAATTTTTTGCTTCCAAAAAAAAATAGTACCTTTCGAGATAGTTTTTATCTTATAAGAAACGTAAATAATAATCTTATGATTACTGATTTTTGACCGTTATGACCTTAGTTGAATAAAAAAAACAACTTATGTATTTTTTAATCATAGAAGTAGTAAAGATCTATAGAATCGTAAGAAAATAATCGGCAATTTCATAGGTAAAGACCTATTATTTATGAAAAAATTTCGACCGCCTATGCCTAGTGGTAATACCACCGATATCAGATCTCGAGATCCCGGGTTCGATTCCCAGTACCTATTTTATTTGATTGACTGCAGGACTAAATGTTATAAGTCCTCTTTACTAGATACGTTCAGTATAAATACTTATCATCATATTTAATACTATCTGCAACTTTCGCTAGGGTATCTTCATAGGATCGGTGACCAAAAATGTGTTCGTCGTATCCTCCATGCTTCGAAAGGCATGTGAAGTTGCTGTACTTCGATGCGCCCTCCGTGGTTAAGACCAACCAATAATAATTGACACTGCGTGGTTGGTTATGGTCATGTTTTAAGTAATTCTCCAATTCCAAAGCTATACGGGGTTATTTATTTATTTATTTAAGGACAACCAACATAACAAACGATATTCACGTTTACAATAATGCACATTCTATAAGCATTTCAAATCGTTGTCATACTTATAGGCTGCCACAACATGCGCCAATTTTTACTATTAGAAAGCAGACAAAAAACAAAAAACAACTTAATTTAAACACTTTCCTATTTAATTAAATTTGAAAAACACTATCCAAATTTTTAAGTTCGACTCAGAATCGGTAAGTGAACAACTTTCTCCTAGAAACATGGGTCGAAATACGAGAACAATTTTTGGACTTCCCATACTAAATCGATCACGTGATCAGTTTGATTTGTATGGAGTAATTTTTTTTTGTCATATTTCGACCCATGTTTCTAGGAGAAAGTTGTTCAGTTACCGATTCTGAGTGGAACTTAAAAATTTGGATACTGTTTTTAAAATGAGCCTGTATATGAGTAAGGATTCTGCTCCATTTGTGGGAATATTAAGAATTACTGATGCCGATAATAACGATAAAAGAGCATAAAACTTATTCTCACCGTAATTTAGATAGGTATAGCCAGAGTCTCGGGTAGCCGCTAACATTTTATTCGATTTTTTATAAACGCTTATTTAACTCGGTCAAGTTAAGTCTTACGCTAGAAACTACAATCACCAGTTTGATTAAAACCTCCGGAACTTTGAATCGAATTGATTCACATAGCATTCGCCGATTCAGTGGAATGATCACTAAAACATTTCTAATTAAGGATTCCATCGCATCCGATAGCATGTAAAGCAACAGCCCCAAGATGGATGTAAATTGTGAAACGTGAATCGCTCAAATATTTACCGGCGCGCCGTTTCGCTGGACTTCGCTCCGTGAGAACTGCAGTGGAAACACTCGGGCAAATATTTGACGAGTTGCCGCTGTGTGGTTAGTAGACAATATTTTTTTCAAAGCGTAAAAATGGCAGGTGTGAGCAAGCAGTCTTCTTTCTTAGGCATTGTTCCGTCTAGTCAGGTAAGATACTTGAGTGGCGCTCTGCGAGATGATGCACCAGATCATAGAGTAGAAGGAAACAAGCGGAGCTGATGTCAGAAGCTTTGACTATAATGTAAAAAGGATAGCTCTTCGACCGCAGCAGAAAAATAGTTACATCGCGAGTTCACGTTATCTGTTCGATGGAGAGAATGTCGTGTTATTTACACAAAAATGTCGGCGAATAGTTTGCATTTTTGGTTAAGTCGGATTTTTCTGATTAAATCATAGCCTGAACAAGGCTATAATGTCACTAGGGAAACAAGGGTATAATGTTCTAATTGTAAATGTGTAATTCTAATTACTTAAATTTACGATCGCAAATGTCTTTACCCATACACTGAGACAAGTTAAGATTGCGAGAATGAACTGCGAGAAAGATGAGGTGCATAGGCATTCCCTTCGCTAGTGATTGACTGAAATTAAAATGCATAAGCAATGCGACTTATTTTAAGAGAGGGCCAATTCTCTCAGTACTAGCTCGTCTCCGCGTACGAACTATAAGTATAATTGTTCATCAACTTAAACATAAATTATAAATTTTAAACTAGCGAATATACTAGAAAAAAATAAGTCGTCTCCATATCGCCCAGACGGGACTCAAATCTTTAAGAATCCAGCCAGCGTAGCATGCGCACCGCGACTCGCTGTCGACGCTTATCTCGGGATGTCTGTACCGCTCATATCAGTACGGTGTGAGCGGGACAGACTATACGCTCGCGCGAGAAAAGTGTCGAGAAAGCTTTGTCGAGGTGCTCATGCTACGCATGCAGCTCAATACTCTAACCATTGAGACAAAAAAAAATAACCTAACGTAAATTAAAATTTTATGATTGTTTTAGCGGTCAATTCTGATTTTAATCCATGTGTGTTTTATTAGTTTGAAGTCTGCACCAAATCCAACCACTGGAATTATTCACAAGTGTTGTTCTAGAGCGCTTTAGATGTTTGTTATTACCATGTGCTTTGTGGTGCTGATTCGTTTCAAAGAATAAACTCTTTGAAATTATTTTCTAAAACAGCTTTTAGTGAAATAGCATTTAAATTTTAAATATTATCGATGTTTCTACGAACTGAGAAAATTATACCCAATATCAAATTTATTTATGAGTTATGTATTTAAAACATGCTTTGTTTATTTATTTAAGTATTGGGTAATGTGCATTG
Organism: Chrysoteuchia culmella; assembly: GCA_910589605.1. Taxonomy (NCBI): domain Eukaryota; kingdom Metazoa; phylum Arthropoda; class Insecta; order Lepidoptera; family Crambidae; genus Chrysoteuchia; species Chrysoteuchia culmella. The sequence continues at coordinate 3,427,327 of OU342647.1, read as the reverse complement.
TTTTTGAATTGATAATAGTTTTTTTTTTCTTTTTTATGTACGACGGGGAGACTCTTAGCCTTCATCATACCTGATGTTAAGTATTGATAAGGCTGAAGATGGAAGCGAGCCTCTCCCGGAATCCTCAATCGCCACAGAACATCCTTGTTCTGGGTCAATCGCTGAGGAACTGGCTATCTTATCTCTCTGCCGGAAAACAACAATGCTGAAAACATTGTTTTTATGGCGTCAGACTTAGATAATATGGTGGAAGCTAGCCAGGCAGATTTACAACAAGTCCTACCACCAACCAAACCGAATACAATATGTAGAATCAAACCCGGGACCCCTGGGTCTGATACCGGTGGTTGTACCACTAGACCACAGAGGCGGTTAAATAAAATTTGTTGCAACGCTGAAATTGCTCAGTAACCAAAACTGTACTAAGCCTCTTTTTTCAAGGAAAAACCCGTTCAATATTTATAGCAGTAGTTCCTTATAGCTTGTAAACATTATTTATGGTTACAAGTTAAAAAATAAATATTCTTATCATGTACCGCTATAAAAAAGCTGCTTAACACCGCTCAACTAAAGTTCACAAAACGAAAATAGGCTCGGGGTGTCTGGACACTATGTCGTAAAATGTACGACGCAAACTTATTGGCAGAGCGACTTTATTGGCAGTATCATGACATTGCTGATCCCTCATAAAAATATGTATCGGGATTGCAAGAAAAATATGACGAAAACTTATGTTAACGCAGGGCCCCGGTCTTTGAACTACGTACAAGCGAAAATGGGCTTTGAAAGGGGGTTCTAGGGATTAATATCCAGTGCTGAGTCAGCGTTCTTGGAACCCTTACTCTGCGTAAAGTGTGAAGTGGTGTGTTCGAAGACGCTATAATTTTGTTTGCCAGGTTGTTACTGCGTGTCACTCTGTAAGCCGGCAATCTATAATGTATTGCCGTACAGGACAAACCGGAATTGAAAGTGCCTGGTGCGCTGCCAGAAATTCTCAATACATACTTGGTTGGTGGTTAAATTTTAATTAACGAGCTGAGACCTGTCGGGAACATAATGAATTTGAAACGAGGTTATATTGAAATAACCACTACCTACTCAATAAATAATACTGTAGATTTTGTTATTGAATCCAACTTTAAGGAAGTTAGAAGCATCGCAACAGAATGCCCCAATCCCGTCAGGGCGACATGAGACTAGTTGCTTTTTTCTAGTATATTTTCTTGTTTAATATTTATCACATTAGAAGCATCGATTGTATACTTACATCATGTATATCAATTATTTTTATTAATGAATAAAAAGGGTTATGGTTTTCAGTATTGATGAAAATGTTTTAAGCTACAAAAAAAACTTGAACATTACGCAATAAGTTCTATTTTTAGAACTCAAACATCGAGGATTTGCAACGTAGGTAAGTACTACGAGAGAACACGTCTTCCTCAGGATCCCTAGTACATACGAGTTTAATAATATCTGTGCATTTTTGGACTTTGTCGCGTTATGTTTTTGACACTGCTTTGACTTTCTGTACAAATTGTCACAATAATTACGACGACAAAGTTCAATAGTGAATCACGGATATTATTGAACTCGACTGTACTACGAGTTTGTCAAACTACGAATAAACAGGATGGAAAAAATGTATGGGCCCTTGAGGAGAACTAACATTTTAGCGAAAGGAGGATCCTTTATTATTTAAATAAACCAAACTGCATTGAAAGTTTAAAAAAATACGCTTTCCACACCCAGGAATCGAACCAGTTCAAAACTGTAAAAAATAACATTATGTACTTTTATGCCATCAATCGATTGGGTCAGTCAAAAGGATCAACTCTCTCTAACAAACGTAGTAAATTTGAAAGGTCGCGGGTTCGATTCCCGTCTGACAATTCACTTGTGGCCGAGTTAATATATTCCAATATTTTTCTATTTAAAATTTACCATAAGTATAAAAATAGCATTGAAAAATGTAAAAATTACAAAATCATAAAAAAAAGAAAAAAAACTCAACTTATATACCTACTCAATGGGAGGTAGTTCCATTCCTGGGCCCATAAATTTTTTCTACCCTGTATTCACCGACATTACATAATTGTTTCCTTTTAATCAGTGCCCAATCTTGACGGTCGAGTTACTTCTCCATTAGAATACCTACGCTATATAAGTATATCCGAAGAACTCCAGCTACTTTAATTACAATTCGAAATGCCCCAAACCATACTTGTCTAGTGAAAAAAAAAAATGACACAATAAATACAAGTACCCAATCGTCATTCGCCCGACCCATCAAGAGGCGAAGCTCTGGATGGCCACTCGGCATAATAGGACACCCATTATCAGTATCCATCGAAGGATTAAATTGCAGGGAAAACATTTTATTTCCTTATCCCTCCGTAATGGTATCTAAAGAGGGAATCGTGCTTATTGAATAAGATCTCTTTGGATGTGTAATTGAAAATGTATTGATATTTAAGTTACTTACATCTAACGAGAGTAGCATTTGGCTATTAAGATAAAACAAAATTGTTAAATATTAAATAAGAAAATAGTAGTACTAGAAAAAAGCAACAAGAAAATAGCATTAGAAAATGCAAAATTAAAATTCTATTAAAATTGTAAAAGATGCGAAATTGAACAAAAAAGCTAATTCTGGTGTTCAAATATAGCATGTCCAATGTAATTCAAATACTAGAAACTTTTATTTTCCTTTTCATGATGGGTATTAACATACAGAATTCTTAAACGCAGCAAATGAAATAGATTTGATAAAATCAGGCATTACTTGTCGGAAATCCATATCTTAGTAGAAAAACGAAAAATATCCAGCTTAATTCCGCAAGAAAAAACACATGCAAGATGCAAAGCAAACCCGTCCGCAAATAAATGCAAATGCAACAGTGACAAACCTTCACCGACTACTCTATGCATGATTCGCCCACACACGGATCATCCTAAAGTATTGCGTGTAGAGTAGTCGGTGAACGTGCTAAGGTATGACACTGTTTTGCATTTGCATTTACTTGCAAGCGGTTGGGTGGTGCATCTTGCACCTGTTTTTTTTATTTCAGAATTAAGTTGGATACTTTCATTTTTCAACTAAAACATGTTATATATTTCAATTGATAACTGTAAACATCCTTTTAATTTTTTATTTGTTTAAATAACTGTAGCAAACACGTCCGTATCGTTCAATTAAGGGAAGAGCTTTAATTATACAGAAGAAGAAATGGGTTAAGTAAATATCAACTACCTAGACAATGGACCTTCATAATTTTCGAGCTACGATGCTTCGAGAGCCATCCGAACGAAGACAATAGTCTCTCTGCTGGAGGGCTTTTAGGGCTGAATAACTAAAGCTATAATTATTATTATCGTTTATTTCAGAATAAAATTCCATATTTTGTTAGTAACAATTATGTCTTAACCTATGTTAGTAATTTATAAATAAAAACAAAAACTATAACTAATAAATATTCAGTGCCTGCAAGCAGGAGCGTGAAGGCACAACCACCGTTCCAACAGGGGTGAGTCCCAACGCTGGGCAAGTGCATTCAGGATGCTGTTTGAAGTGCCACGAAAACGATTTAGCAGTGAGGCACAACGCTTTCTTATTATAAGAACTGCATAAATATTCTTGCTGGAGAATTGTATCAACTCTATCGACAATGTATCGAAAATTAAAATAAAAATATTGTTTATTCAATTGAGTATATTACACGCATTTGAATTGTTAGTTTTGCCCTACCACCTGTAGTATTTAAAGAAATGGAAGCGAATTTAACGTGTTGTCATAGGTGTGATTTAAAAAGTTACAAAATAATTTTGATGATGATTCCATTCCTTATCCTGAAATATAATTATAATGGCACAACGTTGTCGGTGGATAAGCTCCATGAGTTTCTGACAATAAAAATTATAACAACGATACAGAAAAAGAAATGGGTTACATAAATATCAACTACAACAATGGATCTTCATAATTTTCGAGCTACGTTGCTTCGAGAGCCATCCGAACGAAGACAAAAGACTGTACTGGAGGGCTTTTAGGTCTGAATATCTAAAGCTATAATAACTGTACCTAGATATTGTTGCTGAATTGTATCAACTCTTTCGAGGATATACGGATGTATTTTAAAAATGGAAACCAATTTAACGGGTGTTTGTATGAATTAGTGTGCTTTAAAAAGTTACAAAATAGTTTTAATAAAGATTCCATTCCTTATCCTGAAATATAATTATAATGGCACAACGTTGTCGGTGGATAAGCTCCATGAGTTTCTAGCAATAACAATTATAACAACGATACAGAAAAAGAAATGGGTTACATAAATATCAACTACCTAAACAATGGATCTTCATAATTTTCGAGCTACGTTGCTTCGAGAGCCATCCGAACGAAGACAAGAGGCTCTACTGGAGGGCTTTTAGGACTGAATATCTTAAGCTATAATAACTGTACCTAGATATTGTTGCTAAATTGTATCAACTCTTTCGAGAATGTACTGATGTATATTAAGAATTGGAAGCCAGTTAAACCGGTTTTTGTATGAGTAGGTGTGCTTTAAAAAGTTACAAAATAGTTTTGATAATGATTCCATTCCTTATCCTGAAATATAATTATAATGGCACAACGTTGTCGATGGATAAGCTCCATGAGTTTGTAGCAATAACAATTATAACAACGATACAGAAAAAGAAATGGGTTAAATAAATATCTAAACAATGGACCTTCATAATTTTCGAGCTACGTTGCTTCGAGAGCCATCCGAACGAAGACAAGAGACTCTACTGGAGGGCTTTTAGGACTGAATATCTAAAGCTATAATAACTGTGGCTAGATATTGTTGCTGAATTGTATCAACTCTTTCGAGGATATACTGATGTATTTTAAAAATGGAAGCTAATTTAACGGGTTTTTGTATGAGTTAGTGTGCTTTAAAAAGTTACAAAATAGTTTTAATAGTGATTCCATTCCTTATCCTGAAATATAATTATAATGGCACAACGTTGTCGGTGGATAAGCTCCATGAGTTTCTAACAATAACAATTATAATAACGATACAGAAAAAGAAATGGGTTAAATAAATATCAACTACCTAAACAATGGATCTTCATAAATTCGAGGTACGTTGCTTCGAGAGCCATCCGAACGAAGACAAGAGACTCTCTACTGAAGGGCTTTTAGGGCTGAATAACTGAAGCTACCGTATTATAATTACTGCACCTAGATATTGTTCCTGAAGATTTGCATCAACTTTTTCGAGATTATACTGGTAGTATCTTTATAATTGGAAGCGAATTTAACGTGTTTATATCGGTACACCAAATAGTACCGATTTGATAAAGTTTAGTCAGATCGTCAATTTATTATTTCATAATTGTTTTTTGATAATGCTACCTATTGCTGAAATTTATTTCGGTAAACCCACAGACAACATTGTTTGATTGAATCTTTTTCCTCGCGTAGAGACAAATAAGATATTTACTTACGTTTAACACCTTCTTAGTTCAGGATTAGTTCCTGCGCTTGTTTTTCTTGTCAGCTAAAACAGTCTCAAATTTATCGTACAGTAAAAAAATAACTAAAATGGTTATTCCTTATTTTTTTAGTTTATTCATTTACATTCACACATACCTAAATATATTTTATTGTGAAAATTGTAATTGACAAAGCTCAAGTAAAATTAGTTGCAAAATATGATGCAAATGAAAAAAATATTATATAAATACCTACCCAGAACCAGTTCCAATTCCCAATATCAAAAACATATCGGAAACTTCTGCGAATTTCTAACTTCAATCCAGATGAGTAACATTCAATACCTACACACTATATATACAACCGACAGATGTATGTAAGCTTAGTAAATGTACCACTCGGAGAATACGTAGGTGCGCTCTTGCTAAGTTTTACCGAAGTGGTTGAGTCTATGTTTGCTCAAAGGCTGAGCTAGTTCCAACTTCTAGATAAGTTCGTGTTAGTGTAAGTCAAAAGCGAATGAGTTAGCTTTCTGTTAAAATTCGAACGATTAGACTTTTTTCGTCATTAGTGCATTAGTTTTAGAAGATAAAACAAGCCCTGGGCCCGTGGCACAGGGGTCTGCACGCTCGGTATGTGATTGTGAGGTTAAGCAACTTTTGCAATGGTCGGTCACGGGATGGGTGACCAAAAGTTTTGTATCTCGAGCTCTTCCGTGTTTCGGAAGGCACGTTAATCCATTGGTACTGGCTGCATTGGCTGTCGTTGAAACCCACCATTTCGAATTTTCTATGACTTATGACGATAGTGGCACGATAAGATGATATTAGTTAGACAAACATTGCAGCTTAAATATATACGAGTATGAGAGTACGTTTGCTAACATCAACAATTTTGAGTCCTGACAGGGATACCTAATTCTCTCTAATTAAATATGTTACTAGGAACCACCATGACTTCATTCCTTTCATCCACTTCATCATTGCTGTCGCGATAAAAAGTACTTTGCAGTCTAACATCTACTTTCAGACCCAAATAAATGAAAATTGTGGTAAATTTGAAATAGAAAAATATTGGAAAAAATTAACTCAGCCACAAGTGAATTCTCAGACGGGAATCGAACCTCGAAGTCTCGGTAGCTCAGCGGTTAGAGCATTGGACCGGATTTCCAAAGGTCGCGGGTTCGATTCCCGTCTGAGAATTCACTTGTGGCTGAGTTAATTTTTTACAATATTTTTCTATTTAAAATTTAACATAAGTATAAAAATAGCATTGAAAAATGCAAAAATTACAAAATCATAAAAAAATAAAATTGGTTTAATTTTAGGCGCAAAAACAGGCAGTTACTTCCTCATTTTTATTTTAGAATGGATGATTTGAGTATCTTGTAACTTGTTCCAAAATGTATGAAAGTTCGATTCCGTATGTTTGTAACAAATAAAAGATAGGGAGATGTAGAACAATGGTAACACCAAAGAAATTTCATGTTAACTAAAATAATTTAAAAAATTGTGAGCTAAAGAAGTTGTAGGTATAAGGTGGTACATGGGATACCAATAGAATATTGACAAAATATTGTGAAGTGTGTGGCTAGTCTAATATCCTTGTATATATTTTTATTATTTAATTTGCCGTTAATATTATTAACTGTTGGGAAGTGTTGCCATTGATTAATAGTTGATGATTAATTCTGAAATTAATGAGAACTAAATTCAGCCACAACTCTTCCAATTCAACTTAATTATGTTCAGCTAATGTATGAATGCGATAGACTAGGAAAATGATGATGTAGAAACATCTTTACGAATGTTTGACTATCGATTAAGATGAAATTAAAACTTTTTAATTTTGCAATTTACTGCTATTGCAACATGCTATTTTTATGTGATAATTTTTAAACAAGTTTATATACTAGAAAAAAGCAACTTATCTCATGTCGCCCTGACGGGACTCAAGTTAAGTAAGTCCTTTTTTTGTTTTAAATTAAATTAGTGATCATATGATTTAGACCAAATAAAAATAATTAGACTAGTAATAATCATAATATTAACCTGAGGCTACAGTGGATCCCCTCACATATAGGAATTAGAGGAAATGAACAGGTTGATATTTTGGCTAGGTCGGCATCAACTAGTGGCGTATTAGTTAACATAAGACTTATTTATTCAGAGGCACTCCCGCGGTTCAAATGTTTAAATCATTGGCAGTGGAAAGAATACTTTGACAGCAGATCAAAGAAAAAACGCATTTGGTATAGAACCCTTCAAAGTGAACCACCTCGAATTCCTCGGCTTACTAGCTCTACAGTCGACAGAAATACCCCTGTTATAGCTTTTAGATTACGTTTAGGCCATTTCCCTGCAAAATAGTTTGCCTACTTAATGAAAAAGGTGGAGTCACCTAATTATGATATATGTGGTGAAGTGGACGATGTTCAGCATATATTGTTGGAGTGCAATAATGTATCACATCGTAACGGAGAATGCGATAAACGCAATCCAGCTTAATGTGTTGAATGTCGGTGTAGCGGAAAGCATCCTGTCGGAACCGATTTCTGACACCGCCATGATGCTATATAAAATAGCTCATAAGTACCGTCAATAGTTGATAAGTTTAAATTGTATTGGGGTTCGATTGAACTGAAATGTTTCCATCGAACAAAAAAAAAAAAAAAAAGTTCCTTAAAAATGAAGATTATTTTTACTTTTTAGCCGAAAATTATTGTGCAAAACCTTTATAAGGTTATAATAAAACAATTTTACCCGCTTTTACATACAATGGACAACCTGTGGAGCAAAAGTGTCCAACGAATGAAAAGAATAAAAGCCATCACTCAACGAAACAACGATAACAATATTATAATAGGATTTGCGTACAGAATATCTTTAGTCTTTTGTGTGGGAATGAAATCTAAAACGCTTGATGTGTTTTATTTGACTCGTAGAAAAAAAACATTGCATGCAACACACGTATGATGTTGCGAGAACATACTTTAAGGCTGTGCCCCGAAAGAAAAAGCAAATTTTCGTGTACTGGGATTTATTTTAGGTTCTCTCAATGACAGGTTCACAGACAGAGTGGCGGCGCTCGTGGATGGAGCGGCCCCAAATTCAACTAATCTACCGCAGGCGCCATCTGGCGGATTCTTAAGCACTAGGGTGATACGGTTGCGCGATAAACGTACAAAGATCAATAGTTAATAAATTACGACGTTGACCAAGCTATCGTTAGATGACGCTGTTTTACACATAGCTATGTTTAAAAAAAAGTTTATTTGCGCGACTTGAGTTTCAATGATGATTTTTACGTATTTTTGAACGATGCCCCTTATCTCTACAGTTTTTTGAGGTACAGTCGTTGAATTCCCCGGTTGACCAGTAAAGTGTTTTTAGGGAACTTCATTTTAAAAAGTAATAGATTTATAGAAAATGTTAATATTACAAAAAATAGAACACTGTGAGTATTTCATTCAAATGATAAATGATTTCTTAAACCTTAGTAATTTCCGAGAAAACGTTTCCCAAAAATTAACTCTACTGGGCAACCGGGGAGTTCCCCGATTGTACTAAGGCATGTTTTAATTACTATCGATCCATGCTAACACAATGAACACAATGAAATACTTTGTTTGTACTATAGATTTTAATATAAGACAATTAGCCCGCTGGTTGTTCATAAGAGTGAAATAAAAAAAGCAGAAAACAAACAGTTTGCATCTGAATACGTAAAATGTTACTTTTATTTATATATATAGTTCGTAATTAATTATACATAGTTCGTAATTTAATTTTTTGCAAAAGTTTTGTCAAAACGCAAGAACAAAATTTAACTTCTATGACGAAATTTTTAAGTGGGGCTATCGGAGGTTTTATGTACACCTGGAAAAAGATTATGGATGAAATCACGGGTGCCGCTAAAAGATTAGAAAGATATCCATCATCAGCCTGTGGACGTCCACTGCTGGAGATACGTCTCTCCTAGCTCATGCCTATTGTGGCGCTCATAGGAGGCTATAAGCCTACTGCTACCACGCTGGCCAGACGGGTTAGTAGAGGGTTTGTTTCAAGTTTTCCTTCTCTCGCACAGGTGTTCAATGCGTAGAGCCTCTTAGTCGACTCTTACGACATCCCATGCATGCAAGGGAGTGTGACACTTGTATTCTTAGGCCGTCACCACACGGCACTAGAAAGTAGAAAGATACATACCTCTAATTTGAATTTCATTTAGTTATTAAAGTTATTATTCATTATTATGTACTATAGCAACATTATAATAATAATAATAATAATAAAGCCTTTTATTAATTCCCAATACTTAATTCATTACATTAGATATACATTTCACTTGATAATATTTCATTTCCATAACTGTTATTACATTTCATAAGTTTCACATTTTCATTCCTTTTTTTTATTATTATTGAATTAAATTAAATTATTTTATTACATGCAAAAATCATATAAAATATATATTAATGAGAATCCCTCGGGAGGGTAAAGGCCTCCTCCATCCCCACCCACTTCTTCCTGTCTCTAGCCTTGATGTACCACTGCACTCCTGCTTGGTCTTGGATGTCATCAACCCATAATTTGTGCGGTCTCCCGCGTTTTTTCTTCCCTTTTGGACCTTGCCATAAGGTAACGTGTCTTGTCCAACGTCCGTCGTCCAGTCTCGCTATATGGCCTGCCAATTTCCACTTAAGTTTCAGAGCGTGTTGTAAAAAAACTATTTTTTAGTTTTCTTCCTTATAAGGCTATTTCGAATTTTCTGTATCCTGCGAACTTTTAAAATTGATCTTTCCATAGCGAATTGACATGTTTAAATTTTATCTCTTGCTTGTTTGTTAAAAATCCATGTTTGTGCTCCGTATGTTAAACAAGGAAGAATAGCATTATCAATAACTTTCTTTTTCAAGGACAATGGGAAGTTACCTTTTAATATTTCTTTGTGAGCAACATAAAGTATTATCTTTCTTTTCATCCTAATAATTTAGGGCCTGTTTTCACAATCTAAAAGTAAGGCCACAGTAGCTTACTTGACCTAATATGATTTGCCATTATTTTCATATCAGAATTGCTAAATCTTCTGTCAAGTAGGCTTAGAAATTACTTTAGTTTATTTTACCTTGACCGATAGTGAGCTATCAGTCAAGGTAAAATAATAAAATAACAGCGGGTTCTACAGTTTCAAAATTTATGAGTACACCACCTTTATATTTGTACACGTACTCTTTCACGACACCTAGAAGAAATACGGAGTCTGTGGAAACAATCGACTGAGCCAAAAATTTGACATTGGCGAAATCCAAATGGATAAACAGAAGAAGAATAAAGGTGGAGACTGACTTGAACCGTTTGTTTGTAATGTATCATTCCAGGCGATCTTGTTACAATACGGCGACAAAGACTGACTTGTAACGTGTATTTGTAATGTAGCATTCGAGCTCTTGGCTCAAGTGTGCTCCATTTTAACTCATAATGTCAGATGTAGAGATTGTGTGTACTTCATTAATTACACTAAGTTATTGTTATTAGAAAAATAATATAAAAAAAAATGGTGGTACGAATTTAATGAATATTCTTAGAAAATTATCGAAAATGTTTCGACGACTTGCTCTGGCTATCTTAATTCTAACTGCCGGAACACTACATGCTGAAAACATTGTCTTTATGGCGTCAGACTTAGATAAGATGGTGGTAGCTAGCCAGGTGGACTCACAACAAGTCCTACCACCAGCCAAACCGAATACAAATTGTACCCCCACTGGGAATCGAACCCGGGACCCCTGGGTCTGATACCGGTGATTGTTACCACTAGACCACAGGCGGTTTCATCATACATTTCACTCTCAAACTGCAACTTTGATACTCTGCCAACTCCACAAAGGATTTGTGCCGTGAGGGTATGTATGTAAGATATCTGTGTAAACCCATTTAATGATATATTACATGCGGATTATGGATTAAACTACTGAACTACTGCTAGTTCTTTCATAGAATAAAAATATCGCACCAGCGATGCGACCTATTTTTATTTGTAGTTTTTTTACGAACATTTCTTTTCGAACGCCTTGCATTTTTATAAGCTATTCCTATTTTCGCCGCCAACGATCACGCGCCCAACTAAATTCGCGAATAAATTTTAACCGAATATTGGCGCTTTGTAGTCGAATAATATTTTAGCTCAACATCCTTGTTTACTATAAAAACGAAACGTTTACTCATAGTTAACAAATACTGCTTCGGTAATGTTAACGGGTTGCCATTCGATACGCCTGAAATCATTAGTCCTAATTACATCTCGCCGTAATTCTGTGGTCTAAAATTCTTAAGCACAAATTATTGATTAGCAAAATAGATTATTTCGCATTGTTGTCATTTGGCCTAACGTTAAAATCCCTAATAATTAAAACCAATAATATTCAACCAATATTAATGATTGGTTATGCCTAATGATGAGCTAGGGAAGCGAAAATATGACAAAAAAAAATAGGCGAAATGAAAATAGGCTAAACTAATTTAGGTCATTTGACGATTGTGTGAAAAATTTCAGACCTATAGTATGTGTGCCAAAGGCCATTAAGGCAAAAAATAATTAGGCGTTCCAATATATACCCTGTTAACAAGATGCATTATGAAGGATTTATTGTTCACATTATAATTTACATTATCACCCTTATTAATAAGTAGCAGCTCGCGACTTTGCGTGGTCAGTCAGTTACAAAATTAAGGATGAATGAATGAAGGATTAAGTCTGTCAGTCACGGTATTGTTTTATTAGGAAAGATAAGATAAGGTATTACCCAGAGACGGAACAAACACATTAATGATCATCAAATTTTTTTCGGTCTAGGATCAAACCTCCAACCCCTGGATCAGTAAACATAATCAGTACCACTACCCGCGGGCCCATCATCATCTATTAGAAACCATAATGTCGTAAGAACGTTTTGTTTCCGTTTTGATTTTATTAAAGTTGTCACACTAAGATACACATCACACTTTGGAGGCGATATTGGAGCGACGACGACACAAAATTTCCATAAAAAATAAGCTTTCTTTAAGAGGTTCGTAATAAGATGTAAGATGTAAGCATTGTAAGATCGAAACAATACTGCGAGAGATGGCAGTATTATTGAAATAAAACATTCATCTCCCCAACAGTTAATGTTCTCTGTTAAAAGTCCCTTTTCTGTGGCAAACTTTGAGTTTTCTAAGGATCATCGCGATACGGTTTGGAGGAAATGAAGGAATCGTCACAGACCCTGTTGACCGTCAGAACTACACAAAAATGCGAGATGTAATTTCCTTGAGACCGTTGTTATGAAAGTTGAAGCATGTTTACATAAAGAAGACAATTTAACAAGTCGCTTTTAATGTTGCGTATTCAGATTCAGTCGAGCATTTAATGCAGTATTAAAAAAAACATTATATAAAAATATTAAAACTGACTTCAAAAAGTAAAAATAAAACTTTTGGAGTCGGTGCCAGCCAAGGCAAGTAACATAAAAATATAGTTGATAGAAGTGCAATGTAGAATGCCTCGGCTGGCTCCGACCTATTTCACAATTTTTAGTTACATACATCATGTGCCGTTACTTACACAAAAAATCAGCCCATACACAACAATTATTTCATCTAGGTAACCGACTACTTGCTAAAACGTAAATTATATTTTTCAGGATTATGAAAATACTACTAGCCAGATCTTCGTTAAAATTATATGGGACCACACATGAACATTTTCTTTCACTTCTATACATTTTAATATAAGTCGTTATATTTCTCCAATTGCATAAGGAAATTCATACAACACAAATTATTTTTTTAAAGATTTACTCCTTAAGTTTATCAATCAATAACCTAACTACATTGATTTAGTAGGTCAGGCGTGAAAAACTAACAGATAGCATTCATATATCATAGTCACAGGTTCATATGTTTTAACCGCCTCTGTGGTCTATTGGTACAACCACCGGTATCAGACCCAGGGGTCCCGAGTTCGATTCCCAGCGGGGGTACATATTGTATTCGGTTTGGTTGGTGGTAGGACTTGTTGTAATTCCGCCTGACTAGCTACCACCATCTTATCTAAGTCTGACGCCATAACAACAATGTATTTAGCATAGTTGTGTTCCGGCAGTTAGAGATAAATAGCCAGTTCCTCAGTGGTTGAGGATTCCGGGAGAGGCTCGCTCCCATCTTCAGCCCTATCAATACTTAACATCAGGTATGGTGAAGGCCAAGAGTCTTGAATAATAAAAAAAATTCAAAAAAAACCGGCTCAAAGGACCAAAACATAGGACTAATCGACTGTAGACAATATTACTCTCACTTTCGACATCAGTCATTTTTAATGTTCCCACTGCTGGGGCACTGACCCACCACGCAGGCCCAATGCAGATTGGTGGGTTTTAAAGACTGTGAATACAGCCAGGACCAACGGCTTAACGCGCTTTCCGAATCAAGGAGAAGTTGAGATATTAAATTATAGGTCACCCCTTCTGTGCCCAACCATGCGAAAGTTGCTTCGGACAATCGCAGGCCGAGCGCGCGAACCACCGATCTCCTCGCAAATTTATCTTTCCTCGCATATTTTGTTTCATCCATCCATCATCAAACTCTGGACGTCCACTGCTGGACATAGACCTCTCCTAGCTCACGCCTATTGTGGCGTTCATGGAAGGCTATTAGCCACGTTGGCCAGACGGGTTGGTAGAGGATTTGTTTCGAGTTTTCCTTCTCTCGCACAGGTTTTCAATGCGTCGAGCCTCTTAGTCGGCTCATACGACATCCCGGGCAAGTAAGGGAGTGTTGACAGTTGTATTCTTAGGCCGTCACCACACGGCACATTTTTTGTTTAAGTTTATTCAAAAGAACCGGCAACCATTGTATTAAGTGTGGAGTCGAACCAACAAGCCTTCAGCACTCGTTCAAAATTCCAAACAGCAGTATTGCAGCGGCACAAATATGCGAGCGTTGGATCTCAAACATTGCTTGCTGCAGAACAAAGGAATTGCCCCTATCATGGGTTAGTTGTTTCAAAAATATGACCCTTCTCAGCAGTCGAGTAAAATGGTGAAAAGACATTACGCTGTTTTAGTCTCCAGAGTGTATTCCGTAATTAATGATTTGGCGACTCCGGAAGTTCCTATTTAGCGACATCCAACAGCCATTTGGTCTGTTCAGATATCGACTAAATGCATATTAGCTCCCAAAAAGTCTAGTTGTTTCAAAATCTAGATTATTGCTGAATTAAGCAAATCCTTTTTAAAGTTTGATCGGGATTTATATTTATTTATTTTGCTGTGTTGTAAACTGAACAATTTTAGTAAAACTCGAATATTAGAGAATTTATAGTAATGTGAGACCCGTCACAGTTCACACACTACTCTCGTCTACCCCTCAAATCCGTAGAAATTAAGTTCCTAGTATTTGCTCTCAGCTTTGACAGCGATATTTGCAATTTCAAATGAGCACTGGCGAATGCAATAATCCAAAGAGCCATATATTGCATGCTTAATACTGAACAATTAGCTTTGTTTATGTAAGAGGCAAGAAGAAATGAAAAACCTATATGTATAAAATTTAATGTCCTGACTGACTGATTGACTGAGATAATCAACGCACAGCCCAAACCGTTGGGTCTAGAAACTCCATATTTGGTACATAGGCTACTTATAAAGTGCCCTGCACTAAGAAAGGATTTTTTGAAATTCAACCTCTAAAGGGGTGAAATAGGGGATGAAAGTTTGTATGAAAATCTGTTAGTTTTGACGATAAGATCTTCAAATTTGTATTTAGGTTGTCGATTAAAAATGAACATTGACCTATCTCGACGTTTTCGAAAATTCTACCCCCAAAGGAGTAAAGAGGGGGGATGAAAATGTATAAGAAAAGTCCTTTATTTTCAAAGTAAAGTGTTAGGGACTTCAAATTTTGTATTTAGGTTGATGATTGAAACTTAACTTTTACCTCTCTCGGCGTTTTTGAAAATTACACCCCCAAAGGGGTGAAAAGGGAGATGAAGTTGAGTAAGAGAAGTCCTTTATTTTCAAAGTAAAGTGTTAGGGATTTAAAATTTTGTATTTAGGTTCGTCAACCTAAATACAATCGTCATTGAAACTTAACTTTTACCAATCTTGGCGTTTTTGAAAATTACACCCCCAAAGGGGTGAAAAGGGAAACTAACTACTATGAAAATTTCTTACTCAACTTGATGAAGTTTTGAATATTTTCATAGTAAAAGTTACATATTTTTTATTAAGCTTATGGTTGAAACTTAAATAAAATCCTATTATAAAATGGGGTAAATAATGTTGAAATCGATATGGATGCCGTTATTGAGGTTTTATGGGATGTAGATTGCAAAAAAGTCATCAATTTTGAAATCCGATTCATGTCCACCGCACATGAATCAACCCTTAATCGTATAATAAAAGGTTCAAAATTTGTATAGAAAAGTAATGTAAAATAGATTGGACATAACGACTTTGATCGCGTTTTCTACTTCTTTCCATTCACACTTATCCATTTGCTTATATTATAAATGCGAAAGAAAGACTGCACTCTGTCCGACTGTTCCTTTTCTCGCGTAAACCGCTGAATCAATTTTAGTGAATTTTATATGGACATAACTTGAACCGTGGGGATGGATATAAAATACTTTTTACTCTGATAAATGCTGATAAATGGCACACTTACCGCAGTGAAACGTGGTCGCTAAATGGGTCTGATAAGAAGGCTCAAGGCCACCTAGCGTGCAATGGAGATGGCTTTGCTCGAATAGGGAAATGAGGAGATCCGTAGGAGAACTAAAGTAACCGACGTCGCACCAAGGATTGCTCAGCTGAAGTGACAGTGGGCGGGACACAGAGCGAGAAGAATCGATGGCCGTTGGGACGAAAAGGTTCTGGAATGGCGACCGCGCACCGGCCGACGCTCCGTGAGTAAGCCCTCGACAAGGTGGGCCGACGCTGTGGTGAAGGGCGCGGAAAGCCGCTGGATGCGGGCAGCGCAGGAACGATCGTCGTGGAGATCCTTGGGGGAGGCCTTTACCCAGCAATGGGTGTAATGTGACTAAGACGACGAATAGACACTACGCGACATCCTAAAACCGCGCGATATCCTAATTCCTCGCAGACGAAGTCGCGGACGGAAGGCTAGTAATATATAAAGACAACAGAATTTTTTTTCGACAAAAATATGCTTATTTTCTTCTCCAAGGTCTCACGTGTATGAGATTTTCGATTAATTTTGTCAATGAAAACGGTTCGATGGTTCCGTGTAAAAATAAAGAAGGTAGAAAAAAATTGTATCACATATATTATATAATATTAGAGAGAGTATGAATATTTTTTCGTCTAAGAATATTCATTAAAATCATACCGCAGTCAGTTCATCAACTTAGCACCGTACTTAATATTAAAAACGCTGTATTTCAATTTCGTTTCAGAAAACCAAATCAGTTTCAATAAGAAAATCACAAAATGAGAATTGGATTAAAACTCCGTGCTACGTAATTCGAAACTTAATTCACTTATTCAATGCACTTCACAGGCTCATACTGCACAAGTAATTATTTTTGCAAAGCCCAGCGGACCGACTCCGCTTGCAAAATAAATTATAACTGGAATACTGTACGAAGAACCGTTCGAGAGTTGCCGAAACTTGCCCAAGCATTTTGTTGAGAAGTTAATTTATTTTTGCAGCTATTCTCTTTTTATGTTTTTGCTAATAATTCCAACTGTTTAGCTTCTGTATTGTGAATTTTGCGCTTAATGGATTCTTTTATTACATAAAAGATAATCTAGAGTTTTTTTTATCGTGTGGCGATTCGTGCCTTGTTGTGTATAGGTCACCGTCTTTTTGCAAGAACCGATTGTTTGTAAATAATCGAGGATATTTATAAACCGTCGAATTACCTAACAAATTGGCAGTTTATATTACAATGATTCATTACAATAATTCGGCAGTAATTTTAATTTAAGTTATTGAAGAGAAAACTTCCTTAGCGGCGTTTTGCACATCACTTAAATTTTTGGGATGGTTAAAAAATGTTAAAGTCGGAAACGTGACCCTGATCGAAAATTCGTAAGACCAGTTACCGTTGACCTATTTCAAATTACATAAAGTCTCACACTTGAAAGATCTACGTATAATAGTTAATAACAACCATGATATAAAGACCTCTCATTACTACCAACTTTCATATTGATGCCAGGTCAGTTTTAATTTCAAGAGTGGAATATTCTTTTCTTTCATTACAACGCCATCTAGATATAGTTGCCACTAAGTTTTTGATCGTCGTCTCAGGCACATGACACCCACTGCTGGGTATAGGCCTCCCCCAAGGATCTCCACAACGATCGGTCCTGTGCTGCCCGCATCCAGCGGCTTCCCGCGACCTTCACCAGATCGTCGGTCCACCTTGTGGGGGGCCTACCCACGGAGCGTCGTCCCGTACGCGGTCACCATTCCAGAACCTTTCCGCCCCAACGGCCATCAGTTTTTCTCGCTATGTGTCCCGCCCACTGCCACTTCAGCTGAGCAATCCTTCGAGCGATGTCGGTAACTTTAGTTCTCCTGCGGATCTCCTCATTTCTGATTCGATCACGCAGGGAAACGCCGAGCATAGCTCTCTCAATTGCACGCTGCCTTGCGACCGTAAGTCGCTGCCGTAAGTCATCACTGGCAACACACACTGGTCATAGACTTTCGTCTTGAGACACTGAGGTAAGTTGGACGCGAAGATTTTACGGAGTTTCCCGAATGCTGCCCATCCGAGTTGGATTCGACGAGAGATCAAGTTTTTTGATACTTGATGAAATTGAGTTGGTGCCTTGACAGAGAATTAGAGTTTCATACTACGGTACCAGATGGTGTTTTTAAAATGTAGATTCATTATTCATTATTATTATTTGTTATTATATTAAGCGGTTTTCACTTCTGCCGGCACTCCTGGAGTGCAAGCCGTTGTTTTTTTCATTTATCGTAAAAAATAACGTTTTATGTTACTTACAAAAAATCTATACTCATTGTCACTCCATGTCACGATCTCAAACCCAAACGATAGTTTGCATTTGCAGTTAGTTAATTTTTTTACATTTGTTTTAACTACCATTTCTGCTTTTGCATTTATTTTTGGTTTTTGTACGAGTACGAGTATCATGTTTGAAAAGTTATGATTTTGATAACAAAAATCAAATTCATTACCGATCCGTGTCACGGTCTCAAACCCAACCCATTGATCTAAATTGAAAACCACTATGTAAAAGTTAACCTTTCCCTGGCTTATGGGCATAAACCTTTGATCATCACTGTCAGTTATAATTACGCTAACCAGATTACACTGTCCGTTACCGCCTGCTCTGGAATCCAATTTAGTTAGCAGACTGACCAACTGGTTTATAATTAGTTGCCTACTAATGCATAGCCTAGGTGATGTGCTGGCACTGGTTGCTAGCGTTGGCATTGTTTGATATATTTGGTACAGTTTCTTTGAAGTGAAAACTTCTTTAGCGGCGTTGTGCACATCAAAGTTTTACATTTTTTGGATGGGTAAAAAATTTTAAAGTCGCGTCAGGACACGTGACCTGATCGAAAATACGTAAGACGGAGGGAGAGTAGAGCGCCGGCGCGGCGTAGGAGAGGAAGTAATATCCCCTTCTCTTTCTACCGCGCGGCGAAAATATATGCCTGCTCCTGCTTCGTTTAAGAGGTTTTCACTTCTGCCGGCACTCCCAGAGTGCAGCCCGATGTTATTTTTTATTTATTTATTTTCGGAAGGTTAACATCTTGTAATTACAGACATACAAATAACATTATTTATTACTAAAAGATAATTATAAACGTCCTCATATACATGTCTATTAATTCCCAAAAGTATACCTGGTACATAGGTATAGCAATGTAATTTGAATAAAATATAAAAATACAGAAATCAGCGAGAGAAGAGTGACAATAGTCATGAATACACAAAAAAAATATTCTATGAATCTTTTATGAAAACAAAAAAAATATGCCGATTTCGAAATAAGTTAGAGTACATTCACATTAGGCTGTGTAGTGTCGGCTTAGAATAGCACTACCCCCTCTCTACTCCTACTCTCATCCCGTGGGTGTCCCGTGGGTAAAAGGCGACTAAGGGACTCAGCCGTCAGGAGACGGGCAGCAGCGTCTCCTACAAACTTGGCAATACTGCGATCGCCAACCCGCCTGCCAAGCGTGGCGATTTTGGCAAAACCCCCTTTTGGGGAGGCTTATACCCAGCAGTGGGTGTTATGTGGCTGAGACGACGACGACGACATTCACATTATTTCTGATGAAAGTATCGCAAGGTTACACTTATTAATTGTCGTCAGGCTTGTCGTAAATAGGTGTGCAGCCTGTTACTCACAGATTAACTGCTGAACCAAATTTAGTAATTTTGATAAAGACATAGATAAATCCTTGAAAAAGGATGTAGGCTATTTTTGTCTAGAAAGGGAATTCCCGAAGTAATCCTTTTGGAGCGCGATATAATTTAATACGGATCAAGTCACGAGCAAAACTATGATTACGTACTTTTAAATTAATATACTAATAGCACATAAAAATAATATAAAAAAAAATCACTCGTTGCTGGTATTGCACGGTCTAACAACTCCTGAGGATGCTCCGTGTGTGGGCGAAACACGTGTGGGGTAGTCGGTGCAAGGTGTGTCACTGTGCTGCATCTGCATTTATTTGCGGGCGGGCGGGCGGTGCATCTTGCATATAAGTTTTTCTTGCGGAATTATGCTACATATTTTTCGTTTCTACTAAGATATGGATTTCCGCCAAGTAACACCTGATTCTATCAAATACAAAAAAAAACAACATGAAATTTGCATTCTTTGGGAATGGAACCCGCTTCCTAATATCCGTTACTACAAGTACTTAGGCAACCCTTAACAACACTCTCCATTTTCAGCCTACGCAAATACTCTCGTGGCCTCGTGGGGGATCTAGGTCCCCAATAAATGTATAATTTATTTAAAGAAGATTTCACACATTCATTTCTATAAATTAGTGAAATACATAATAATCACAAATCTAAGTTTTATTACAATTTTCGACAAAAATGGGACATTTTTATATGAAAAAAAATTGGCCAAGTGCGAGTCGAACTCGCACATGAAGGGTTTCGTCTCTCTTCCAAGATTGGCTGGAAGAGACTGCTATGTAGCATAAGACCGCCTATTGTGTGTTCCTCTTTTTTGTCATTTTCTCTGTATGTGTTTGTTTTTGTATAATGTGCAATAAAGTCTCTATTTATTATTATATTAAATACACCTAACTAAAATTTTTTGTCTGCAAAAATAACTTTGTTTTTCATAGTGTTTGTATGAATGGCAAATGGCATTATATTTGCGGTTTTGGAAAATATGCTATAGTTGAAACTGCTAAATATATTTCGTTCAAACCAATTTTCGTTCAAAGTTTATATAAAGATCTACAGCATTTTTTTTTTTGATATTTCACTTTCTTATTTTAAAAGTTAGAGGGGGGGGGACACACATTTTACCAATTTGGTAGTGTACATCTTTCAAACGGTTGACTTTAAGAAAAAATCGTATTAGAAACCTCAATGTTCCTAAAAAAACTAGCGGTGTAACGGGTTCAAAATGTCAGACCAATTTTACGAGCGGTTGTTAGATATTTACATTTATTAGAATATTTAACTCAATATAATTATTTCTTAGTATTTATTATCAGTTCAGGTCCCTGTGTGATTCATCGTACCAGAAATTGTATTTCACTTATAACGGGATTAGAAGCATCGATGGAATCGCAAGCACTTCAATAGCAGCAAAGTGGAGCCATTAAACACACATGTAATTTCGCAGAGAAAACTGCTGAAACTTTTTGAGTGAGATTTTTTTTATTCTTAAACTAATAAACTACATAAACAACTTTTACGGATATCAAACGCGCTATATTTTCAAGAACTAATTTGTAATTGTCCGTATTTTTAGGATTTTTAGGGGTTTTTTTATTTCCCGACGTTTCGGCACCTTTACAGCTGCCGTGGTCACGGGATGACAGCAACGGCAGCATTACAACTTAATTCGTGAAAATATAGCGCGTTTGATATCCGTAAAAGTTGTTTTATTTTAAAGAACAGTGCGCGCCAAAACATAAGATATACGTACATTGTATTACTTTAAATATAACGCATGCGCAAATAATAGTGCGAAACTTCTCAAATTTAAATACGAGTACAATGTAGTATGTACAAGCATAACTTCCCGCAGGCTGGTTATCTATCTTAAACTAACTTAATTTCGTCGCTGTCTAATATAATACCTATTACTAGCGGCTGCCTGCGGTTACACCCGAGTGATTCAGTTTCCCGTGGGAATATCGGGATAAAATTAGCCCATGTTTTCAAACAGGCTATCTTCTATCTGGGTGGCCAATTTCATACAAATTGGTTCAGTCGTTTTGCGTGAAAGAGTAACAATCATCCATCCATCCAAAATCCTTACAAACTTTTGCATTTATAATATTAGTAGGATATGAAGAATAGAATTATAATATTAATAGAGTAAGATAGGATTAGTAGAACTAGTACGAATTATGATGATTAACGTGTGTTTATTCATTTTTAGATTATTGACAAACGGTATGCATTATTTATGCTGGACTTAAACTAGGGTCAAGGTCGGTATAGCGGTGCCATAACTTTTGTTAGAACGGTAATGCTAGGTTTAACTTACGCCGAGTTTATGAGTTGAAATATTGTTTAAGCCGAATTTATACCTGGTATAATTTTTATACTATATTTATAAGTAAGGCTGTTAAATTATTTAAAAAAACGTATCTGAAATAAAACCAAATCAAATACTTCATTATTGAAATACATCTCTAACACTTCTCTGTCTAATTATCCAGTACGATATGCCAGCAATACACTGATCATTGAGCGAATTTTGAACGAAACTCGAAAGCAATGCACATTCGAGTTAATAGCATCAAATAGAGCAGCTAACCTTTCCATATAACGGTATTTTATACGTATCAGTGAATTTATTTTCATTGTCTGCTTTGTTTTAATTGTAAAAATAAAATTATTGACATATTTGATCGAATAAGAGAGGGTCGGACCCCGAATTTAGCAACTAGGTATGTTTGATAAAGTAAAACCAAGATGTGTTAGTGTAATTTTTTTTTCATATTGTTATTTCATGTTATACAAAGTGATACATCTTATACAAAAACAACCGAGTGACTAAAACCTAATTAAAACTTAGAATTTAGTTATTTATTTAATTATGTGACTATCGAATTTTCCATTTTTTATTATGAAATCAAATAACAATTTCTTCAATCGCAGAGCGAAAAAGCGCTTAACAACACTGATTTTAACAAATTTCAAAATTACGCTTTTTAGGTACTTTTTAATAGCATGAAATTGAAATTTGGTTGATGTACCTACCATTAATAAAATATTTATAGTAGATGCGGAAAAGGAAAACTTGCTAAAAAATTGGCAAATTTAATCTCGTTCGCATATGCAACCTTAAAAAACTAGAAATTACGTCTTTTAATAACGCCAAAATTCAAAATTCAAAATCATTTATTCAGTCTAGGCTGTAACAAGCTCTTATGAACGTCAAAGAAGCTACGCCATCGGTTCACAAACCCTACGGCGGGAGACCTTGTAACGAGAAGAACCGGCAAAAAACTCGACAAGGGCTATTTTTTTCTCCCTGTTTTATTTTATACAGAGTCGTCAAATTGAAAAGTGAGCTTAACATATCAGTAAGGTCAATTTAATTACAAAAAGAAAATACTAATTATAATATTACATTTAATGGTTATCCTAACGGTAAACAATTTTCAACTCGCAAGGAAGGACTTACATTATAACATTTCTCGCATTAAAAGGTTACTGTACTGCAAGTGTATGTACAGGTCAATAGCAATTTATTTTAGATGAAAATATTGCAGCTCTAAGCACAACGTTAAGATAAGCAGACTGAAGTAGACCAATTTCCGCTGGCGGGACCCGTTCACGAGCATGACGCATGAACCAGCCATCGCTTCGCTCAACCATATTTTAGGGAACGTATCGACCCGCCTCACACGACACCGCCGAAGAAACGTTTGAGTGAGCATGACGGGTACTTATGTTAAAGTGTATAAATATAAAAAATACAATGGCAACAAAAAAAAGAAAGAAAAGAAAGATAAAAGTCCATTAATGTAAGACGCAACTTACAATGTTACTGGTAAACGCATCAGCTGGGTCATAATCATAAAGCGTATTTAAAGTAAATAATAATAATGACTTTTATATACTTAACTAGCTGGTGCCCGCGACTTCGTACGCGAGGACTTTTATGGTTTTTTTATTTTTTTAATTTTTTTTTATTTAAAGTTTTTTACCGCATCTCTACTGACCCGCAAACAGCAACATAGAGCTGGCCATGGGAAAAACAATCAGACCTTAGTGCGACACCAGCGGATTTCAGCGTTTGTCACTGCTACTTATTTATAGTCATTGCAAAGCACGCATTGTGAGGGATGAGCGGTATACGCGGTATAAACCCAGTCAGGATCTCAGCTTTGACAATATTTCTTTGCAAAGCACTTACTTTAAGTTTACTTGCATAATTTTGGCTAAGTAAAATTTCGCAAAAGCATTATCGGAACACCGACTTTAAGATTGATCTTGTGAGCAGGGAGACCACTCGCTGGAAGTGAATTTAAAAATTATTTTGGGTAATTTGTGGCGTCGTCCTGATCAACTACATTATTAAAGCAAGTGTAAACCAGTTCATCCGCAACAATTTCCGCAAATTTTTTTTTCATTTATTTCATTTGCTTGGTAATTTTTGGGTGTTAGTATGGCGCGTTCACATAACCAAGAATTTTCCTAACTTGCGATACACTGGAGGTATAAGTTGGTTGTTTACAGGTTGTTTGAAATGCAGGAAGCTCTACAGCATCAACTGTCTTTAAAAAACTAAAAGAAGTCGTTCCTCGAATAATATGGAGCAACAGGTGTAATAATTAGCATTCTTATTTTTTTTGGTAATTTTTTTCGTGTAATAAAGAAAACGTGTCCTTGATTTTTATATTTCAATAGAAAATGCCCAAACAAATTTGCTAGGCTAGGCGCCATTTCCAATCTCCTACTCGTACATTGGGTTATTTTTAAATTTCAACAGAAAATTCCCATCTCAACAAACAACAAACTTAACAACTTTTGCTAAGGGTTCATTTCCATATCTCTAATAGTAGCTGGTCTATTACTTTTCTGGCATTTCTATTGTCCTAAATTGGGTTCAAATATTCTGGATTTTAATATGTCAACAGAAAATGCTCATCACGCTTAACAACTTTTGCTTTTGTGACATTTCCATAATTCTCATAGTTTAGCTGATCTCTTAGTGACCTACATCAGGTTTTACAGATAAATAAAAAAAGATAGCCTATTTTATGGACCGACCTATTAGCTACATATCACAAAAAAAATTCAAATCCGTTCAGTACTTTCGGAGATTAGCGTGTACATACAAACAGACAGACAAAAATTTTAAAAATCGTCTTTACTTATTCTCTTACTGTTTTTACGTCGACCCCAATTGGTTTTTGGTAAATATATTCAATGTACAGAAATAATAATTTTACAGTTTTATTATATGTATAGATTACAATAATTGGAGAACATTACTTATTTTTAATTATTTTGATCAAGCAGTGCCACGTTCTAAATTCAAAACATCATAAATAACATAAACATTATAAAATTTAAACAAAAATATAAATATCTCAACACATTTTAACACAATCAGACATGAGCAGACCCATCTCACTGGCAGCACTCGTTCACGAGCATGACGCATGAACCAGCCATCGTTTCAACTTCTGTTAACTGTCTAACTTTTCTAATAGCATATGCAGCTGAGCCAAGTCTACTAGCTAATGCCGCGATATGTGGGGCCCATTGGAGTTTTGTGTCTAGAGTTACACCCAAGAAAACAATTGAATCGACTAAATTTAACTTTTCTTTATTAATTTCAACATCTATTGGCAGGACTTTTACATTAGGCAAATAAAATTGGATACATTTGGTTTTCCTTGCGTTAAATAACTTACAACAGTTATTTGCATCAAACCAAGTAAGAATTTGAGAGAGTGCCATGTTTACATCGTCATAATGAGTATGATTTCTGTCAATGTTAATAATAAGGGAAGTATCATCCGCAAATAAGACAATCTCACAAAATTTCTCTGCAAAGAATGGTAAATCATTTATGTAAATTAAAAATAGGAACGGACCTAAGATAGAGCCTTGAGGCACGCCCATCTTTACAAGACAGCCGGCCGATTTTACGCCATTAATATCAACGGTTTGAGTCCTCGAACTGAGATATGACAGTAACAACTACTTAGCATTGTCCTTTACACCGTAGTGGTTAAGCTTCAACAACAGCGTCTGATGATCTACGCAATCGAAAGCTTTGGATAAGTCGCAAAAAATGCCTAGAGCATTCTGCGACCCCTCCCAGGCATTAAAGATAGTACTTTAATAGCGCGACCCCAGCATCAGTTGTAGACCGACCCTTTGTAAAACCAAATTGTTTATTATGCAAGAGATGATTTATATTAAAGTGAGTTGATAACTGTTCGAGTATTATTTTTTCTAATATTTTACTTAAGACGGGTAATATTGAAATTGGTCTATAATTACAAGGTCTTTAATTTCATAAGATCAGGAAAAATTCATTGATCAATACACAGATTAAAAATGTCAGCAAGATAAGGAGCAATAGTATAAACAATTCCTTTGACTATATTTACAGATATGCCCCACAAGTCTGTAGAATTTTTCATTTTTAGTGATCTAAAAGCTTTTACAATGTCTATAGCATCGACTTTTTTAAAGTAAACAATAACTCGCATTCCTTTACGTTCCTTTTAAGCATATAGAGTGACGCTGCTGGTGAAGAATACAAATTCGAAGTAGTTTCTAAAGGAATATTCACAAAAAAAATATCAAAAATGTTAGCGATTTCTTTGTCCGACTTTACTATTGTATTATTCACGTTAAGCGCCATACTACGGTCACGTGGTTTATATTTACCAGTTTCACGATTAATGACATCCCAGGTCGTTTTAATTTTATTTTGGGCTTGTTTTATTTTTGCTTTTATGTATTTAGACCTTGCAACAGAACATATATTTTGAACGTCTTACACCCATATTCTAAGTCGTTCCTCCAAAATTTACTCGTCCTCGACTTAACGAAACCTCATTGAAAACCTCTTCAAAATACTCCTCGAAATCGGTATTCTAAGTCATAACTCCGTAAGGACCTGGAGGAGCCAAAGAGTAAGTAGCCACTCCGTGTTAGGCCTAGCGCACACTACCATTTTTACCCACGACGAGGTTGAGTGGAGTGTAAAAAGTTTTGGAGGAACGACTTAGAATATGGGGGTTAGAATATTGTTTCACATATTCTATGAAATCTGGGCTATGGTTAGTTTCTCTTAATTTATAAAGATCATAAAGTCTATTTCTACTTTTATAAATATCTGTCGTAGCCCAGTCACAGAACTTTAACTTTTGAGTACATTTAATAGTCTTAGGTTTAAAGCAATTTTGAAACTCATTAACAATCAGTTTAAAGAGGTCTCCGTATAGAATATTGGGATAATCGTGGGTATAAGGCATTAATGGCATATTACATTCCACACCGTTTTTAAAATTGTCTAATCGTTTCTTAGTTATAGGGCTGCATTCTATAATTTTTGTATCGTCAACAACATTTAACTTGTATGCTACTTTCAATCCATAATGGTCAGATGAAATATTGCTAAAGACCACTTTGTTTACCGGATCACATTCTGAAAAAACACTATCCAAGCAAGTAGAAGAGTGGCTTGTCACCCTTATGGGTTCAAAAAACTGATTGGTTAAATTAAAAGAATTAAACAATGCCAGTACACGAGTAGTCAGTGGATAGCTTACTAGAATATCAACATTAAAATCTCCGCATACCATCACTGGCTTATTTTTTAATTTTAATTTATTAAGTACATCTTCCATTACCGATTCACAGGCTTCAAAGTTACCCTTATGGGGTCGATATACACATACTATAATTAAACTACTTAATTCTATACATGATAGCTCGACATGGCTTTCTGAGGTAAGTTTCACAATATCCTTTCTTTCCTTAAACTGATATTATTATTTACTAAGATTAAAGATCCGCCATGAATCGCTGATTTTCTACCAAACACACAAAATAGTTGAAAATTGTTTAAATTAAATGACGTATTACAATGCTCCAGCCAGTGTTCAGTAACACAAATGATTTGAATATTGTTACTTTCAACAAATGGTTCTAATTCTAAATCTTTGCCAATAAATAATATACTAGTCCATGTGCAAGACATTTAACAAGGATCTTTATAAAAAAGACTTTGATTATTGAAACACCGTCAAATAAAAAAAATAATCTTAGAAAATCAAATTCTGGCCCAAGGTAACAAAGAAAGTTAACGAACGTCCCCCGCACTCAATTATTGTATTTCGTTTTCGTCCACTAAACCACAGTTAGACGAAACGAAAAAGATTAAAATGTCACGTAAACCTAACCCCATTTGATTTTTCAATTAAAAATCTCAAAGGGTAAAACAAAAGGTGTTGAACAGACAAAGGCCTGAATGCGAAGCTTTTTGCAGCGGTTTCATAATTTCCTTATTTGCAGATGTCGACAGATTTTTTTACTTTTTTTTTTAAAGCCAGCGAAAAGCGGTGGCTGGATTTATGCTCAATGCTATTTACATTAAAATAGAGCATTCTTTTTCGTGAAATGTTTACAGGTTTCTGAATGGTGGAGTGTCGAGGTGATACATTGTCATGACTAAAGCTTTGTAACTTTGCTGGTTTTAATAACTTGACAAGAAATAAGTGTTGCAATTTTAAAACTGAATATTTTATATCTGGTATATCTGGCAAGATCTATGTTCGATTTCCCTCTTATTATGATACATGAAAATGTTAGCTTTATATCTTCTACTTCCCATGGTAAGACTGAAACGATACTGCGCTAAGAGATGGCGGTAGGCCCACTGAATGGAAGAGATTTCCACACACTGTTTTTAATTTATCAGAATTGACAAAAGAACAATAAGAGCTACCAGAACTGCAAGAAATGCGATCTTCCTAAGGCCTCAAAAAGGAGGTATCAAAAATACTAAACACACGTTAGACTAGATTAAATAATATCCTTTCGTATCTCTGAACCTATCAGCCAATACCAAAATGGACTGAGCAAAGACGACAATGGACCGAATTGAATTTGCACGAGACCGTCAGACGAGACAACCTTGGGGACCTACCGTGTGAGCATAGTAAAAGTTGTGACCAGTATCTCAACTTATACTAACTACCAGGTACCCGAGTCTGACCTACTTGGTAGTCCGAACGTTTAAAAAGGACACAAATAGTACGAGCACAATTGGGTACTCTTTGCGCATTACGCCCTTTTGTCTACCCCCATCCGTAACCGGGACGTCACATCAACGAAATAACGGCGCCGCTGTTGCACCATAATACAACTACTAAAGCCTCCTGTCCACCGAAACCGGTGGACAAAATACGGCCTGTGCTACCTCGGCACAGGTCATCTCGACTCGTTGAAGTCGACGTTTACGGTGGCGGTGGACAAACGGCCTTAGGATTGGCGCTTATATCAGTATTGGTGTTTTATAGGAAAGTTTAACTAGTCTTGAAGTGATGCTCACGATTGCAAATGGAACTTTATACGCCTCGCTAATCTGTGTCTGTATGGGAGAACCGTTATGAAGACATGTGAAGATGTTGCGTTACTGCTCGACTCATATTGTGTACTATGGTACGAGTATTGCACTTTTATTTCGCAAATTGTTACAGACAATAGAGGGGAATGCCCTCGAGTCTAAAATTTGAAAATTGAAAAAGGAAATGATTAGCTTAATTTAATTTCCTTTTTAATTTCATTGATCTTATTACATAACAAAACTTATAATTATCGTGTTGCCAACATCCTCCAATCCACTTATGGCCCATCCTCATCCTCATAAAGAAGGCCCAACTGGTCACTGCCGGGGACGTTGAGAACCGTAACAACAGGCTAAAGATCAAATATGACACAAATATCATTTAAACTATTTAACTTAAACCAAAATACGTCTCACAGACGCCGTCTAGTGAATAATCGGAATATTTTTTCGCTGGAGTTTCGTATTGACTTCTTCGTTTCTGTACCTTTTTTCACGCCCTTTGGAACTGTTGGAGAGTGAAAATCCTGGCTGGCAAATGTCATGCCTATGCATGACAAATGTAATCTGTTATGCAGAAATTTAAATAGGTATGCTGTGTTTTTACGGTCGTGAAAAACTAAAATTTGAGACCCTGCAATTTTGTAGAAATTATTTTTATTTTAAGAATTTTAGTTTATTTCTGCGTTTCATCTTTACTGAACTTTAAAAAGACACTTTAAAGAAGTTTCTAGATAAAATTTATATTTCTAATTTCGATCTCATTTTCAAATGTGTTAGTCGGTAGGCATAAAATAAATTTTAAAGATTACTTATAAGAGATTTAATCAAAAATAATATTGATTCTTGTTTTTTTTTTTAAGTTTAATATGTTACTAAATAGACTAGCTATTAATTAAAAACAAAACCTTTCCCTATTAAATTTTACAATTGTGA
Source organism: Chrysoteuchia culmella (assembly GCA_910589605.1). NCBI lineage: Eukaryota > Metazoa > Arthropoda > Insecta > Lepidoptera > Crambidae > Chrysoteuchia > Chrysoteuchia culmella. Next base: position 3,397,106 of record OU342647.1, on the reverse strand, counting down.
ATTGTTTAACTCTGGGGGTCCTACAGACCTATGATAGGTGGTTGTGTAACAATCATACGTGCGAGGTGGTTAAGGGTTAATAAGAACTTCAATTAACCTCCTTCAAGTACACGCCGAATCTGTAACAATTGACAATCGTTTCTTACAGCAATAGTTTTTTAAATATTGTTTTAAAATCCGCATTTCACCAATAAAAAACACTTGTTACCATAACGTTCAGCGTAAAGCCTCTATATCACAGTTGGTGGTCGAACAGGCGTTTTTGGTCACGTAAAAAACGATAAAACACACGGTCCCGCGTAAATTTAGCCACAATCCGCTCCGTTTTTTTTAATAGCAGTTACTTTTCCAATGGGATGCAAGGGTTTGATTTGTGTTTTTCGATTTATGCAGATTCATCTATATAGGTAATTGTTGCACATCGGTATTTTGGTATCAACAAAACAGTTTTACAAAACCTCTCTGGCCCCGAGTTATGAGACACAACAGATATATATTGCTCTCTGGACAAAGATAACTCAAAATAAAAAAAAATAAAAATTATTACAGACGCCATTATCATATTATTTGTGTCGATGTTGATTAGACTGCAATGCTATAGAATATTGCTACTACAACCACTGTTCAGTTGTAAAAAGATATTTCAATTACCAATTTATACCCTTGATTCAGCGAGGGTTTAATTTATTTCTTCGGATATTTTTTCTACAAATTTCGGCAACTTAGAAACATACACTTGTCGCGGCGTTACAAATATTTGTTATGATCTCAACTAATAATAATTGCATAGTAAAATGAATACTTGATAACCGATCTGAAACACCAATTAACGTAATCTAAGTGTTCATTAGCATCGTGTTAATTACTAATATACGATACGAGACATCCGCCTGAACATCATCATCAAATTATAATCAAAGTTAATTATCAAATTACAAAATCGTGAAAAAGGTATAGCGGTGTACAAAATAATGATTATATATGTGGTAACATATGCCCCAAACATTACGAAGGCGTATATTATAACGTATTGACGGTCGTACCGTCCCCTGACCGTGTGCATAGGGTTAGGTAAGCGAACAGAGACACACTGCACCAAGCGCTACTCAACATCTTTTATATTACGAACAGCAAAGGAGTGGAACTCCCTCCCTGCGTCTTTATTTCTTATAATCTTTTCCTCTTATATTAAATATATTTCAAAATTGTAAATTTGTGCTTGGCAACAACATGTTCCATTGTAAATGTTGTTGTTTCTGTTAAAGCTGATAAGTTTCTTGCGGCCGTTCTTCTTATCAGTTAAAAGATGTCCTGAATGGCTGGTAGGGAAAAAAAATTTTGGACTATTCGAAAGTACTTATCTATAAGTCTATTTGAATAAAAAATCTTTGACTTTGACTTTGACTTTGACTTTGACTTTCCGAGTACTTATAACCCGACCACATTCAAAGCAAGGGTGAATAGGCACCTTCTGGCTCGCTCCATCGTGGATCCTGTCTTAGCCCCAGGGCTTGATTGGGATGGCAAGATCAAACCCATGAAAGTAGAAAAATACTTGGAAACAGCAGCGTCAGAAGAAATCTTATAAAGAAGCACCCACACTACGAGCATAACCTTGTTAGAGCATTGGACCGGATTTCCAAAGGTCGCGGGTTCGATTCCCGTCTGAGAATTCACTTGTGGCCGAGTTAATTTTTTCCAATATTTTTCTATTTAAAATTAACCATAAGTATAACCTTGTTAGTTTTAAATAGGTACACTCAGCAGCACGTCAGGTTCTACGCTTTAACCTTGAGAGCGCTCTTTTGCCGGTCGTGATTGTGGCTGTTTTTGTAGTGCATGTATCGTAAGTTGACTGTACATAACAATGAAAATATTTATGGTAAATTTTTTATAGAAAAATAACGGAAAAAATTAACTCGGTTACAAGTAAATTCTCAGACGGGAATCGAACCCGCGACCTTTGGAAATCCGGTCCAATGCTCTAACCGCTGAGCTACCGAGACTTGCGAACCAAAGTCGAAATTCTTTAATACTTTTATATTTTTAATACGCTGTAGGCCAGCGTTGTCACATCAATGCTAGGAATATCCTTGCATTCGAAAGAAACATCTTTTCAGGTGTTTAACGATCGATTAAGATGCTAATGAAAATATTGTTGTTTCTTTTTTATGAACGTTGGTATTGGCTGGTTTATAATATACATAAGGCTGATGATGCAAGTGTATGTATGTTTCATTTCTCCCCATACAGTTGGCACAGCATCAAAGGTGCACCTTGAGAGCGGAATGTATGAACATCACTCTTTGCCACACCTTAAACGACTACTCATTTCGTGGTTCGTTTGTTGGTTGATTTGGCACACATTGAAAGCTGGATCTAAGAGCCGGAAAAAATATCGAATATATATAAAAATTTGTTCTAATATGTACTGTTTCCCATATTATTAGTCTCTGATCGCATATGTTCACCTACGCCCTAACACCGGTGGCTTTGCCGAATTAGAGCCGTATTTATAGCGGTCCCGACGATTCCCATGATGATAACGTGCAATCGGACTGCTGCGATACATGCCCGTACGCATTACAGTCCAAATGTGTATTACGATGTTTTATATTACGACTGGTGTGTAACTCAGCGCAGTTAGTATAACGTGTGTTTATTTTGCAGCTCTTTTTCTAGATATTTAGTCACATTTTTTTATAAATTACGTTCGTTAGGCTCATCCGAATCCGAGGAATATCGACCCGAAGTAGCAGTAGTGCTGATTGCATGAATTGTTGTGCACTAGATCTGAATTCCATCATCCGATTTTTGTTGACTTATAGAAAAAAAATACACCTACTTTGGTCCGACAGTTCTTGAATTCGGACCGGACGCAACGCAATGCGTTAATGGTCTAAGACTTATGATAGAACTGTTGGTCTCGACGATTCCCACGATCGGACGAATCGGACTGCTGCGATCAACGCCCGTACGCATTACAGTATAAACAGTATGACGATGTTTTATATTACGACTGGTGTATACACCAGGAATACACTTTATACTAACTTAGTATAACGTGTAACCTTTTGCTCTTCCTTTTCCTGTTGCATTTCTAGCATTGATGTGACAACGCTGGCCTACAACGTATTAAAAATATAAAAGCATTAGAGATTTTTTACTGTGGTCCGCAAGTCTCGGTAGCTCCGTCGTGGGTTCGAATCCCATCTGAGAATTCACTTGTGGCCGATTTGTTTTTTTCCAATATTTTCTATTTAAAATTTTATCATTAGTATAAAATTAGCATTGAAAATTGAAAAAAATCAAAATTATCAATTATTGGCTGTTGCATCTTAATCGATCGTTAAACACCTGAAAAGATGTTTCTTTCGAATGCAAGGAGATTTCTAGCATTGATGTAACAACGCTGGCCTACAGCGTATTAAAAATATAAAAGTATTGGAGAATTTCGAAGGTGGGTCGCAAGTCTCGGTAGCTCAGCGGTTAGAGCATTGGACCGGATTTCCAAAGGTCATGGGTTCGATTCCCGTCTGAGAATTCACTTGAGGCCGAGTTAATTTTTTCCAATATTTTTCTTTTTAAAATTTACCATAAGTATAAAAATAGCATTGAAAAATGCAAAAACTAAAAAATCATTCAAAATAAAGAAAAAAAGTGTAACGTGTGTTTATTTTGCTGCTTTTTTTCCCAGATATTTGCTTAATGATGTAGTTTACTGACACTGTTTATGTCCGACCCAAGATTGAAAATTAATCTGAAGTAGCAGTTGTGCTTTTTGCGTGAGACTACATTAGAATACTTTCATCTAATTTTTCTCCGTTGACTCATAGAAAAAGTACTACATCTAATTTAGACAGACAGCAACAAGACTCAAATGTGTAGGAAGATAGTTAAAACTATTGGCTTTGACAATCACATGATTATTAGTAGTATACAACGCAATTAAAATAAGATTTACTTCCTTTTTAACCGACTCCAAAAAAGGAGGAGGTTCTCAATTCGACTGTATATGATAAATATTAAACAAGAAAATATAGTAGAAAAAAGCAAAAAAATTCGACTGTATATTTTTTTTATGTATGTTCTACCATAACTTCACCAGTTGTTAACAGATTTTTATAATTCTTTTTTTATCTGAAAGAAAATGGTTTATGTGTGGTCCCATATAATTTTTACGAAGATCTGGCTAGTAGTTTTTTCATAATCTTGAAAAATTCACCTTTTGGCAAGTTGTCGTTTACCTAGATGACATTGTTGTGTATGGACTGATTTTTAGTGTAAGTAACGGCACATGATGTAACTAAAAAATCTGAAATAAAAACATTTTATAAAAAAAATTCAAACCGACTTCAAAAAGTAAAAAAAAACTTTTGGAGTCGGTTTGAATTTTTTTTTATCAAATGTTTTTATGTTACCTAAAATACACACTTAGTTTTTAAAAAAAATATTTGAAACTGTATAATACTCCATAAAAAAATAGAAAAAAAAAGAATCATCCAATCACTCGTGTTGTTGATTTGGATAATTTTAGCAATGAAGTGACATCAGGCTGGTGAGATCAATAAAAGATTTATGGCACTTCAAATGCGTATTACGACTTTAAAATAAAATAAAGAATATTACTAGGGCATTCCTTAACTTTCAGGTAACATATTGTATCAAATACTAACAGCGTAAGCTTTTCTTCATGGTCTATTTTTCATCAACTCATCGAAAAATAAACAAATATGGAACAAGAATCTAAAGCGATTTTTTTTAATGGTGCACTTAGTCACGCTCGAACGTATAAAATGATAAATCCAACAACAAATCTACAATCCTGCCACTGACACAGCAAAACAACAACAAAACTTAATGAATAGGGGCTGACACTAACCAAACTATTGAGGAAGAGGATACACAATGGCGTCACCTTTTTGCCATCTAAAAGCTAAAACTCGTCGAGTGTTGACCCAAACAAATGACTGGAGTTTCCAAAGTAGCTCACTACTCTGTAATACCATAACTTTGAAACATTTCAGTGTGTTATTTCTCTCCCGGGCACTTTTAATTACGACCTGGCCCTCTATGTATCATAAATTCTAATGGACTTCGCGTACCCTCAACCCCGCGCTGTGCAGTATCTAAATTGCAACGCGGGTTAATAATTTAAACATGGCATATATGTAACAAATGAAGCTCGACATTTTTCTCTTTAAACGATTGTAGTTCCGTTTATACTTTTTAGTAAAAGGTACTGCGCCGCCATCCTCTTTTAAAAAGCATCATGTCTTAGGAGCGTTTTGTTTGCGTTTTGTTTTTAGTCAACTTGACAACTTCGAAGGAGATGATGACAATACTGCGCTATGAGATGGCGGTTAGCCACCTGGCATAATGGAGCAAATGAGAGATTTAAAAAGTAAGTTTTGCCTAAAATCAAATACGGTATTATATACAATGAAAAAAAATATTAAAAAATTCATGTCTATAATAGATTTCGTAAAATGTTAACGAAAAACGTTGATATTTATTCTTTAAAATGCATAAAAAAATAAATTTAATCATCGTCTTTTTTAATCTGTTCCTTAAATTAGGTACAACTTTTTAACTTTGCATTTTACAATGCTATTTTTATGTGATAAATATTAAACAAGAAAATATACAAAAAAAAGCAACTTGTCTCATGTCACCCTGACGGGATTCGAACCCGAATCCTTGGGAATCCGGCCCAATGCACTAACCAATTATGCTACAGAGACCTATGAGGACACGTCGAATCTTTCCAGTATATTCACCTTTCTTCGGTGTTGGCCACCGTCGTTTCATCAATGACAGAATACCATCCTCGCATTCGAAAGAAACATTTATACAAATGTTTGACTATCCCAAGGATTTCCAAGGATGCGGGTTCGAATCCCGTCAGGGCGACATGAGACAAGTTGCATTGGGCCGGATTCCCAAGGATGCGGACTCGAATCCCGTCAAGGCGACATGAGACAAGTTGCTTTTTATTAGTATATTTCCTGTTATTCAAATATCTGAAACGCCATCCACCATATTGAGTAACGACGTAACGTCACTCCGTTAGTATACAAACTTGAATTTTTGTTGTTTTGCTTGGTCTTTCGTAGAGTCGTAAAATTGTTTTTAATTTTGTTTGTAACATTCGTAACATATTTGCTGGTAAAGGGTATCTTATTACACCAATTTCAATATCGTATTGTATCTCAATACGTACTTGTGCGTTATTGTAATGTAAAAAAAATCAAACCGACTTCAAAAAGTAAAAAATAAAACTTTTGGAGTCGGTGCCAGCCAGCATTCTACATTGCACTTCTATTAACTATATATTTTTTTGGCCTTAGCTAGCTAGCACCGACTCCAAAAGTTTTATTTTTTACTTTTTGAAGTCGGTTTGATTTTTTTTTATAAAATGTTTTTATTTCAGATTTTTTAGTTACATCATGTGCCGTTACTTACACTAAAAATCAGCCCATACACAACAATGTCATCTAGGTAAACGACTACTTGCCAAAAGGTGATTGATATTTTTCAAGATTATGAAAAAACTACTAGCCAGATCTTCGTAAAAATTATATGGGACCAAATTGACAGTGTACCTGATCGAACAAAAAAACAATTATTAAAATCGGATCACCAACACCGGAGTAATCGGTATACATACATCAGACAAAAAAAAAAAAAAAAAAAAAAAAACGCGTTGAATTGAGTACCTCCCTCCTTTTTGTTGAAGTCGGTAAAAACGCACGGTTTATGAAGATGCTCCGTCTTAAACGAACGGTTCTTTTTTTCAAATCTTAGCAAAGAGTTTTTATGTCAGAAAAGAGGTCAACATTTCATGAATAAAATTAACTTTGGGAGATAAATATAATAAATAAACATTTAATTTAAATAATTATTACAATAAATTAAAACTATTTATCTGTTATAAAAACACAAAGAAAAAAATATTCGTTTAAGAAAGTCCGAGTTTTATATATTTCCTCGCAAATATGTTATAAAATATCGTATGACATACGTGCGCTTTGATAATTACAGCCTCTGCTTTCTTGTAGCAATATCGTCTCGGCTGTAATTTTCAACTTACCGCACTTATATATAGAACTTACAAATTTAAATTGATTCATTTATAATATAACGTCATCATCATCAACACATAAATAATCATACTTTAAATAATTTAAGTATGTATAAATAGCACAATTCTTCATACATAAATAATAAATAATAATAATAATAAATATTTCCATACAATCACACCAATTATCTAGCCCACGTTAAGTATCATGAAGAACTTGTGTTATGGATACTAGTTAACGGATAAACATACTTATATACTTTTTTTTTTGTAAATACATACATAATATACATATTAAACATCCAGACCAAGACAAATAGACATGTTCATGCACACAAATATTTGTCTTGTCCGGGGATCGAACCCGGGACCTCTGGCGCAGAAGGTGGAGTTAGTACCCTTGCGCCAAACAGGTCAAATTAAATTAGATTGCTGGTACTGCGAGTACCAGCAATCTAATTTGCACAAACGCACACACTCTCATACACATGACACACACACGGAAAAAATACGGAAATTCGTTTGTCGAACGAAAATCGGTAGAAACGAAGCGCTCGACGCGCGACGAGTGAATCAAAAATAGAGCGCCAGGTGTTAAACTTAAAAGGAGATTTCAGCCACTAGCTATTGTAACACCAAACTTTTTAACGAAATAAACTTATTCTTATGCTTCTTATATCATAATGTACTATTACTAACGGAGTGTCGTCACGAGCGAAACAGCATGCGGCGTTTTCGCGCGTAAATTAAAAATCATAAATAAATAGTGGCATTTAAGTAATTTTTCGGCTATTCGAAATTGAAATAAAAATTCTAAGTAGAATGGTTCATTTGTTTTGACGACCTGTTTGGCGCAGGGGTACTAACCCCGCCTTCTGCGCCAGAGGTCCCGGGTTCAATACCCGGACAAGTCAAATATTTGTGTGCATGAACATGTCTATTTGTCTTGGTCTGGGTGTTTAATAAGTAGGTATATTAAGTATATATTTACAAAAAAAAAGTATATAAGTATGTTTATCCGTTATCTAGTATCCATAACACAAGTTCCTCATGAAACTTAACGTTGGCTAGATAATTGGTGTCATTGTATGCAAATATTTAATATTTTAATATTTAATTACAACCTCGGAGTCATTTAAATCATAACTTTTTAATTTTACATTTTACAATGCTATTTTTATGTGATACATATTAAACAAGAAAATATACTAGAAAAAAGCAACTGAAACTACTAGAAAATTGGGCCGGACTCCCAAGGATGCGGGTTCAAATCCCGTCAGGGCGACATGAGACTAGTTGCTTTTTTCTAGTATATTTTCTTGTTTAATATGTACCATTTAAATCAGTTTTCAAAATAGGGTAAGTGTACTAGCTTATGAAACACTGCATAAAAAAGAATAATCCCGTCAATGCAAGCTGTGACGTATAACGGAATGCGCAAAATAGCCAATCAAGACTAGTAAGTGACATGATATAAATCAAAACCAATTTGACAACTGTACACTGTTTTCATTTTTACCGATTGCAACTTCGAACATTGTTTTAGGTTTTAGGTTTATATAGTTTTACGATTTTTTTATGTCTACTGAGGACGAAACATAATATTACATAATTTGTCCACATAGTAGCGAATTTATTTCAATGACACTTACGAATTAATTTTTGAAATTGAAGTCAAGGGATGCTACTAAAAAGTTCTGATATCAGATGGTTTAAAAATGAATTCCTTTGTATATACCGCTTCAGGGAACAATTTAAGAAAGTTACTAGCTGTGTCCCGGGGCTTCGCTCCCGTGGAATTTCAGGATAAAAAATAGATAGTAGCCGATTCTCAGACCTACTCAATACGCTCACAAAATTTCATGAGAATCGGTCAAGCCGTTTCGGAGAAGTATGGGAACGAAAACTGTGACACGATAATTTTATATATTAGACTAGCTGTGCCCCGGGGCTTCGCTCCCGTGGAATTTCGGGATAAAAAATAGATAGAAGCCGATTCTCAGACCTACTCAATACGCTCACAAAATTTCATGAGAATCGGTCAAGCCGTTTCGAAGGAGTATGGGAACGAAAACTGTGACACGATAATTTTATATATTAGACTAGCTGTGCCCCGGGGCTTCGCTCCCGTGGAATTTCGGGATAAAAAATAGATAGTAGCCGATTCTCAGACCTACTCAATACGCTCACAAAATTTCATGAGAATCGGTCAAGCCGTTTCGAAAGAGTATGGGAACGAAAACTGTGACACGAGAATTTTAAATATAAGATTATTTCGAAACCTGAAAAAATTTAGTCTATAATTCCAGTTCCCATACAGCACACGTATTGTTTAGAACGAGAAAATTTCCAGTCCTCAGCCGTATGCAATTAAGAGGCCTTTTTATAGCCCGTCCTATGGCCTTTTTTATTACGGGACGTTTAAATAATTTTATGAGATTGCGTTCCCGAAATTACCCCATTTTCTTTTTAAAACAACCTCACTTTGCATTTTACTCGTTTTCGAGATTCGTGGAGAGCGTTAAGATTTTGTTAGGGGATGTATTTAGTTGTAGACACAAGTGATCGATCCTTAAGCTTCTTATTTCAGTACTGGATGGAGCCTGAAGTTGGAAGCTATGCTTAGACTTGGGGATTAAGCAAATAGTACCAGACCGACTATGTAGCACAGCTTTTATTTGGCTTTCGTAATTATTAAAATTCGTGATAATTTTTAATCAAGTAAATATACTAGAAAAAAGCAACTTGTCTCATGTCGCCCTGACGGGACTCGAACCCGCATCCTTGGGAATCCGGCCCAATGCACTGACCAATTATGCTACAGAGACCTACGAGAACACGTTGAAATTCTCTAGTATATTCACCTTTTTCTACGGTGTTGGCCACCGTCGTTTCATCAATGAGAGAAATATCCTCGCATTCGAACGAAACATCTTTACAGATGTTTGACTATCGATTAAGATGAAACTGCCATCTACTTATAACTTTTTAATTTTGCATTTTACAATGCTATTTTTAACGGGAACGCAATCTCATTAAAATTCGTGTTTATTTATTTATTTATTTATTGCATGTCACAAAGTTTACAAGGATGTTACAAGTAAGTACAGTTCATGTGACACCCTGTAAGGGTGTAGCAATCGCAATAGAGAGGGCTTATCTATTATTTAGAACATTGTAACAAGTCCATCTGACTTGAAATGAAAAAGATAACAATAATCAAACTCAAATAAAAAATAGTAATCAACATAATAAAATACAAAAATATAAAATTAATTCATGTCTAAGATCATTCCATAGTATAGATTAATAATAACATTTACAAAATTATCTCGTTTCAATAAAATATAAATCAAAGTTATTTTACATCTCATTAAATTAAAGTACTTACTAAAAACGAATACGAATACTTAGATTAAATAAATTAAAATTATTTACTTAAATGATATTGAATTCATGTATAATAAAACTATAAAAAGACTATTTCGCAGATTTTCCATCAAAAATAACTATTGATGTTAAAATGAAAAATAAATAATTACAAAATCATAAAATTAAAAAGCAATTAAAAAGCAATTAAAAATTTATTAAATTTCAAACCACTTTACATTCAAATGTCAAATTTTTCTTCAAAAAATTCTTTTATATTATAATAACATTTGGCGAGGAGATATTGCCTTAGTTGTTTCTCGAAATCATTGGATGTTACTATATTTTTTAATGAATTTGGCAATTTATTGTAAATTTTAATCATCATTGAATGTGGGGCATCAGAGTACAATTTTAGTGTTGTTCCAGGCAATTTTAATTTATTTTGGTAGAGATTATTACGTCTGATTGATTTTATTGGAGAATATAAATTTTGATGCTTTCTCACAAACTTACAGGCCTCAAAGATATACAGTGATGTTAGTGACAATATTCCGAGTTTTACAAAATATGGACGACAAGTTTCGGTTTGTTTTAAATTATACAAAATTCGGATACATTTTTTTTGTAGTACAAAGATTTGCTGAATATGAGGGCAGTTTCCCCACAGAATTATACCGTACGATAGTAGTGAATGGGCATAGGCATAATAAGCCGACAGTGACGTTTTTAGGTTCGTGAGTCTCTTTAGTTGGCGTAAGGCATACATAAATGATGACAGTTTTTTTGCTAATCTTTGGATATGCGATTTCCAATTTAAATGTGTATCCAAATCTACCCCCAACAATGTAGCTGAATTTACCATTTCTATTTTAGTTCCTTTGAACGAATAGTTAATCTCTAAACCTTTTTTTTGAAAGGGTTTAAACTGTATAAGCTTAGTTTTCTCTAAATTTAATTGTAAATTGTTACGATTTAGCCAATTTGTTGTTATATTTAGTAATTCATCAATTTTGGACTTTAATCCACTTGTGTCGGAACAGTTTACTATCATGGAGAAATCATCCGCAAAAGACACACAGTGCTCCTCCAATGGCTTTGGCAGGTCGTTGATGTAAATCAGAAAAAGAATACAGCCCAAGACACTTCCTTGTGGAATTGAGCCCATTAAGGGAACACTCCCCGATCTTATGTATTTGACTTCTCCTGTAGCAAAGTTTGTATTCTCCATCTCCACACATTGCGAACGACCATGCAAATATGATTTGAACCAATCATGTGCTATGCCTCTAATTCCATATCCATATAATTTGTCTAGTAAAACATCATAGTCAACCCTATCATACGCCTTACTCATATCAAGGAGTAACCCTACTGCGTAGTCCCTATTATTAATTTTCTTATGTATTTTCTGCATATATTTGTAAATAGCTAGGATGGTGGATCTATTTTTTCTAAAACCGTATTGGCAATTGTTAAGAATATTAAATTTGGTCAAGAACGACTGTAAACGTCTTGACATTGCTGTTTCTACTATTTTAGAAAATGTAGGTAATAAAGCAATTGGGCGGAAATTATTTGGGTCCGTTTTGTCACCTTTTTTGTGTACTGGTTTTACTAACGACAATTTCAAAGCATCTGGGAAGCTACCTTCTTGAAACGATTGATTTATTAATTGGGTTAAAGGTTGGACTAATTCATTTGCGCATTTTTTTACTAAGGTAGGTGGGATTTCATCCACACCAAAACTAGTTTTATTTTTAAGGTTTTTTATAATTTTAAGTGTCTCGTTTGGCGTAATGGGGTAAAGGTACATAGTTTTCTCAATGGTATTAACATATTTTGAACTTTGTGATTTATTTGACTTTGCTGAATTGCTTATTGTTGAGAAAAAGTCATTGAAATAGTCAGCTACTAATTTCGGGTCTTTAATAGGTAACCCATTTTTTAATAGGTGTATATTTTGTTTACTTTTTTGGGGTTTGCGATAAGTTGTAGAGTTTATTATTTGCCAGAGAGCTTGGCTTTTATTTTTACTATTATTATATCTATGTATATTGTTAATTTTTCGTGACATTTGTACAGCTTTTTTTAATGTTTTACTATATAACATGTAATGTTCTTTCAATATTGTATTCGACTTCGATTGAATAAGGTGTTTTTTTAAAGATCTTTTATTTCGACATGAGGTTTTTATCCCTTTTGTGAGATACGTTTTCTTTATTTTTGTCTTTTTTAATTCTTTCGGTATGCATTTATTTAGTATTCTCTGTATTACACATATAAAATTATTATAGTTTTCATTTAAACATCTATTTGGATTTATGTATTTATCCCAATCTATTAACTTAAGTTCGTTCCTAAATTTTTCAATGTTTTTTTCATGAAATGATCTTTTACGTATCGATATTGTATGAAGAGGCTCGCTATCTACCGTTGTCGAGAACATTATACCTTTATGGTCTGAAAAACCAAACTCACGCACATTCAAAACATTGTTATTGTTACTAAAATTAGTGAAAAGTAGGTCTATACACGTAGAGCTGTTTTTTGTTATTCTTGTAGGTTCCTTTACCAATTGCTTAAAATTATTCATAAGCATTAGATTACGTAAGGTATTTTTTAGTGTATTATTTGTTAAAAAATCTATATTAAAGTCTCCGCCCATTATTATTGATTTAGTTTTGTCTTTCAACCATAATATTTCTAAAAGATTTTCAATACACTTAAAGATTGTTTCTACATTTTTTTTTGTATTCGGTAAGTAAATGTTAACTATTAATGTGTTATACTTTACAATTTCTATTGCACTTATTTCAAAAATGTGTACTTGAGACATACTTTCAATATCACTGCGTGATTTTATTTCCAAAAATTGTTTCACCAATATGCAAACTCTGTTTGTACTTGGTTTTTTACATTTTACATGAACAATGCTTATTTACATGATTAGTCTTTTTCTAGAACTTATATAGTAGAAAAATATCAAATAATCCATGTGGCGGTACCAATACCAGTATGGGCTATTATCTCGCTTAACAAACAAAGGTATTTACAACACATATAACATTACGTGTAAACAAAATTGACGTGTACCCACTAACGTATAAAAAATGTTCAACGGCCAAGTCACACAACATTAACTATAATAATAAAGAAATCGCAGTAAGGAACCTTACACTTGGCACTTGGCACGACTTAGTCTAGGTTTCATTACTTTTTAGAGAAAAACAAGCAGCTCCGTCGAGACTTGGCTAGTTTTTTATGATGTTCCATGCATGTTTGAGAAAATATAATTTTCTCAAACATGCATGGAAATGTTGTCATTATTTTCGAAAAAAGAACACGCGAAGTATCGAATTTACTGACAAAGAAAATCAAATCCATTGCAGGAGCGTTTTTTGAATTTGGAACATTACAAAGAGTATTTAACAACTCCAGCACGCCGTTGCTGGAGCGCTGTAATGTTCCAAATTCAAAAAGACGTTCCTGCAATGAATTTGATTTTCTTTTAGTAATTATTAAATGTATAATATAAAAAGTATGTCTTATTTCCCTGCATTCTTTTGAGAAAAGCACTATATATGCCTCGGCGGAAATGGCAATTGCCTGTCTCGTATTAGTGAAGTCCTCGCCTACGGCTCATCCTTCAAACTCATACTCGACCTGCAATTGCCTATTTCACGGCCTTAGCAATAATGTACTATTACGTTTTGGCAAGTAGTAAGATGACATCATTGTTGTGTATGGGCTGATTTTTTGTGTAAGTAACGGCACATGATGTAACTAAACATTTTGAAATTAAAAACTTTTTATAAAAAAAAACGATTTAAAAAGTAAAAAATAAAACTTTTGGAGTCGGTGCCAGCCAAGGCAAGAAAAATAAAAATATAGTTAATACAGTGCAATGTACTATGCCTTATTTTTAACTTTTTAAAGTACCTTTAATATTATTTATAAAAAAGCTTTTATATAATAATAACTTCAATAAGATTAATAAAATCACACATAAATCATATACATTATAAATATATTTCAACGTAAGCAACTACACAAGAGACTGCAAAAACTGCCGACAAAGGGTTATGCGAAATATTTCAATACTCCATTCATTTTTAGGGTTCCGAACCTCAAAAGGAAAAAAACTGAACCCTTATAGGATCTCTTCGTTGTCCGTCCGTCCGTCTGTCAACACCGTTTTTCTCAGGATCGCGTGGAGGTATCAAACTGAAATTTATATCTAATACTCAGGTCTACTGTCCTTTGGAGCTGTGAAAAAATCAAACGTCTAAGCCAAAGCAATCAAAAGATACAGCCGTTTATACCGCAAATTTCTGCAAATTTTCGAAACTCCCACGGGAATCAAAACCTACAGGGTACTTCCCGTGAACTTAGAATCTTGAAATTTGTTACATCATATAATAAAAAATATTACGGAACCCTGGGTGCGCGAGTCCGACTCGCACTTGGCCGTTTTTTTTACGATCGTCATGTGCTGGCTCCGAATCCGTAGCCATATATTGGTCGAATCTTTCGCTACATTTTCCCCTTCGCAGTTCGTCGGCTTGCCGAAAAGGTTCCGAATAATAAAATATAGCTTTTATAACTTGACCATTACTCCAGTTATTATTCTACAGTATTCGGAAACGTATTATTACATTAATAACAACGTTTACAATAAAATACGCGATACGCGAGTTTATTAAATGTGAGATTTTATAACAGTAGTTTCATTAAATATACCGTGTTTTTTTTCTTTGTGCCCAAAGTTAAGGTGGAGGTAGTGTTACGGGATTAGATTATGAAATTATAAAAAAAAATTTTTCGCCTTTATCCCACGAAAATGTGGTGTTGTTTTTATTATTTTCCTTGTAATTTTTACGCTTTTTCACTCCATAAGAACCTTCCTTGTGCCTTAACAAAACTTTAAAAAAAATTGCCGAATTAGTCGAGCCTTTCTCGAGTTTTACACTTAGCACATCTGGCGATTCATTTTTATTTATAACTATGCCCCTGCATTTTATATCTGTAATATCTTCGAAAATATTCATTTAAATTACATGCTGTAAACGGCCATATTGATCTATATTAAATCAACAATGTATTTATGGTACTTAATTGGATAAGGATTAATGCTGTATTGCTTAAAATTGCTTCGAAAATAAGCCAAACATTATTTTTCGTAAAAAGTAAATGACAAAAAATGCTATTGTGGGTTATCCATAAGAGATAAACATATACCACCGCGGAGTTTTCTGTAGACCTTTTCAAAGTGTACAAATACTTAGTACATTATTTTGATAAATCTCGTAGGGTTCAGCCTGCGTTTGCAATGTAAGCGGAAAAAATGTAATCATTTACGACATCACATTAGAAACTTCAAAAATTACAGTATTTCTCTACTCTATATTGAAGGTAACATAATAAACCTTCCTCTTGAATCACTCTATCTATTAAAAAAACCGCATCAAAATCCGTTGCGTAGTTTTAAAGATCTAAGCATACATAGGGACATAGGGACAGCAACCGGAAGCGACTTTGCTTTATACTATGTAGTGAAGTGTTAGCGTCGTTTATTTGGATATTAAACCTACCTATGCAATGAAAAACAAAGAAAACAAACTTAAATTAATATCAATAAATAGTAAAAATAACTATTGAGCGTGCATCAAGCTCGGCTCAGGGCTATCAGCTTATCGTAGCACTACGATGACAAAAAAACTATTTGAGTAAAAAAAATAATGTTTCGCTTCATTTCGTTCTAAACACATAACACAACCTCCCCCTTAAGTTTGGACACATAGAATAAAAACACACTGTATAGTATAATTATTTAGAATAACAAAGAACGCTTTTCTTGTATTATTTTTGAACGAAAATTGGTAGGTACGCGTATAATTTGCGTTTTGAATTAAATAAACATTTTTATGTTCGAAGGTTTTATAAAGATTTATGTGAGGAGTAATTTAGTAAGGCTGGTTTATTTTACTGCCTAGGTAAGGGAAATGGTAAAAGTAAGTTTTTTTTAGTCAAAGAAAACTGTTACGCACGGATGACGATAACAGGGTCGGCCTTCGGTCTGTATCTACAATACGGGTCTGCCTTTGTTGAGAGCAATAAGAATAAAAAAGATCAATTCTTTGGGAGAATTGATTGAACCAATCATATTATTTTCTAAGATAAAAATTACTATGACATAGGTCTGTCTGTACTACGAAAATGCTAAGAAATAAGAATTTGTTTTTGTACGGAGGATTTTATAATAATATATGCATATTAGGTTCACCACCCATCACGTTACGGCCTACGCAAAGGCGGACAGTGGTTCACGAAGAACTGTGTACGTTGAATTCTAGAGAACAAATGGATAATAAAATTATTAGTGTATCTATTCTTGATTGTTTGTTTGTATGATTGTTTGTTTGCAACAAATAAACTCAAAAACTACTGAACGGACTTGGATGAATACAGATAAATAGCCTGGTTATGAACATAGGATACTTTTCCTCATCGGAACCGGTGGTTCCCGTTCGGGTGAAACCGCGAGCAGACGCTAGTGTCTAATAATTATTAAAATTGGTATTTAATAGCTGCACTGAACACGATCCAACGCAGAGCTAATTGGTGACAAGGAACTGGTGAAGAGCAAGTTTCACTCCCTAGCTCACTGCCGCAAAGTTGTCTGTCTGTCGGTATTTTACAGACTATACTTCGAAGAGTGTGCTCAGGAGCTACATGAGCTCATACCGCCATCCTCCTTCTGCCATCGGACATCCAGGTGCACTACCACCCATTCTTGGTTGATATTTATAAAGGTCGCACCAAGCGCTACACAACATCTTTTAAATTGCGCATAGCACAGCCAAGGAGTGGAACTACCTCCCTGCGTCTGTATTTCCGTGTATTTATAACCCTACCATCTTCAAAACAAGGGTGAATAGGCACATTCTGGGTTAGCTCCTGTCTTAGCCCCTGGGTTTGATTGGGAACCAGATCCAGCAAAGCCATTCAAATAAAAAAAGATATGTTGTCAGCGTTGATGTGTTCCGGCACTGAGATAAGATAGCTAGTGCCTCAGTGGCTAAGGATCATGAGAGGAGTGTGATTCAACCTTCAGCTTTATCATCACCGTCGTATGTATACAAAATGTAAGAAATAATGGCAAATAGAGAGAAATGATCTCTAACTACCCCTAGGGGGAGTTAAAATATTCTGCATGTTCGTAAGAAAAGTATTGACAGTCTGATTATAGACATTTGTCTTACGACTGTTGACAAAAGGGGTAACTTATAAAGTGTTATTTTAATTCCTCACTATACGGAAGTCGTCACTTAAAAAATAATCCTGTAACTCCGTGGTAGTTCTGTAGTTAAACTCACTAATAGCACACTCACATCAACCCTAAAATACGAATTATAAATCTCGTTCTCTATTATGAACAATCCGGTAACGCAGTCGCGGAAACCGCTAAACGCAATTGCGAGCTTCCAACATCTGCCAAGTGTTTGGAGCTGATACAAACATCTATGCCGGGTTTCCATAACTTACTAACGGGTTGTTTTGGCTACGGACAGTTAAATTTTGACATTTCTTCTATAAAAAATATGTCTTCTTCTTCTTCTTCTTCATCCGATACGGGCGGTTTCCGCAACTCGACGACTTTTTGCGCCTTTTTTGCGTCCGGAGGGTGTCGGGCCGGATCACTCCAGTCATCCCAGCTCAACCAGGAATGCTCCCAGTGCCTTCACGTCAGAGACGGCTTCCTGGAGACTGCCTGGTGAGCCGAGGTACTTCGCCCAGTAGGGGGCTACTCCGTCACAGTCCAGCAGGACGTGAGCAGCTGTCTCTTCGTCCTCCATGCAACCTCTGCATAGTAGGCTGTCAGTGACACCTAAATTGAAAAGGTGCTTGTTAAAGTTGCCGTGGCCAGTGATGGCCCCTGTTATTAAACGTAACAGCTGTCTACTGAGTTTAAGGAGATCTCTGGAGAGACGAGCGTCCGCGCGCGGTAGTGCTAATTTAGCTTGTCTGCACGTCTCCAGTGAGTCCCAGCAGTTTTGATGCAAGTTAGCTGTGTGCTCACGGATCTTACCATCATACCAGCTAGCCGGGATGGGAGCAAAAGGTTCTGGTCCAAGAGGGGTAGAATCTGAACCCCGCCTCGCTAACTCATCTGCCATATCATTACCTCTTGTGTCGATGTGGCCTTTAATCCACTGGACAGTGAGATTGTTGGAAGCACCTACATTGTTTAGGGTGTTGTAACATTCTTGTATTAGGCTCGATGTGCTGCGACAACTATTCAGAGCCTGTAGCACCGATTTGCTGTCAGAGAGTATATAAATGCCGCAGTTTTTTACCTCTCTGGATATAATTGCCTGTGCTGCCAGTGTAATACCAACACATTCCGAAAATATGTCAATGGGCATTCTGCGGCAAAAAATAACTTTACGTTCATGGGAAATAGGGTCTAGGTTGTCGAACTGATAGAAAAACAGACTGCAAAACCGTTTTTTTTTTTTTTTTTACCCATATTTTAGCTAAGTCGTTTTTTAAATAACTTCTTTTTAACTATAAGCATAAAGAATTTATTGCTCTCTTCACAACAAATGGCTTAGGACCAAAATATTTTTTTTTTGGACGAGACTAGTCCCTGATATAGGTTCCAGAAGAACCGTAACTATAGCTTACTAGGATCCACCTTAGCTTAGCTCACTCAGTAGTTAGTTCAGTAACTAAACTTACATCAACCCTAAAACGAGAATTATAAATCTCATTCTCTATTAAATGAACATTCCGGTAACGCAGTCGCGGAAACCGCTAAACACAATTGCTAGCTTCTTACATCTGCCGAGTGTTTGCTGCAGCAAAAACAAATATACGTTCGTGAGAAATAGGGTCTTGGTTATCGAACTGAGAGACACACAGACTACAAAATGAGTTATCTATTAAATTTTATTTTCAACCATTATTATACTGTAGTTGCTTATTCCTTTTTAACTCAGCAGTTAGTTCAGTAATTAAGCTCACATCGACCCTAAAACGCGAATTATAAATCTCATTCTCTATTAAATGAACATTCCGGTAACGCAGTCGCGGAAACCGCTAAACGCAATTGCTAGCTTCTTACATCTGCCGAGTGTTTGCTGCAGCAAAAACAAATATACGTTCGTGAGAAATAGGGTCTTGGTTATCGAACTGAGAGACACACATACTACAAAATGAGTTATTTATTAAGTTTTATTTTCAACCATTATTATACTGTCGTTGCTTATTCCTTTTTAACTCAGTAGTTAGTTCTGTAATTAAACTTACATCAACCCTAAAACGAGAATTATAAATCTCATTCTCTATTAAATGAACATTCCGGTAACGCAGTCGCGAAAACCGCTAAACGCAATTGCTAGCTTCCAACATCTGCCGAGTGTTTGGAGCAGATACAAACACTTCATGGGCGTTCTGCGGCATAAAACAAATATACGTTCGTGAGAAATAGGGTCTTGGTTATCGAACTAAGAGACACACATACTACAAAATGAGTTATTTATTAAGTTTTATTTTCAACCATTATTATACTGTCGTTGCTTATTCCTTTTTAACTCAGCAGTTAGTTCAGTAATTAAGCTCACATCGACCCTAAAACGCGTATTATAAATCTCGTTCTCCATTAAATGAACATTCCGGTAACGCAGTCGCGGAAACCGCTAAACGCAATTGCTAGCTTCTTACATCTGCCGAGTGTTTGCTGCAGCAAAAACAAATATACGTTCGTGAGAAATAGGGTCTTGGTTATCGAACTGAGAGACACACATACTACGAAATGAGTTATTTATTAAGTTTTATTTTCAACCATCATTATACTGTCGTTGCTTATTCCTTTTTAACTCAGCAGTTAGTTCAGTAATTAAGCTCACATCGACCCTAAAACGCGAATTATAAATCTCGTTCTCCATTAAATGAACATTCCGGTAACGCAGTCGCGGAAACCGCTAAACGCAATTGCTAGCTTCCAACATCTGCCGAGTGTTTGGAGCAGATACAAACACTTAATGGGCATTCTGCGGCAAAAACAGCCGCCACTGCAACCGAGATTATAATATTGGAGTTTCAATTGCACAAGTTTGTACAATTTGCCGCTTCGCACTATCGCGGCGCCGCATTCGCGTTAATGACGACGGGTTAAGCCTACCGTTAATTTTTGTTTTTATCGTTTATTATGCCCGTGATGTTGCGTTGCCCTTTTTCTTCAAGTTCAAGGTCTTGTTTATAAAATTATTTTGGCAGAAGCTATTTATATTATTTAGAATTGAAGAAAATTATTAATAAGAATTATAAAAAAACGGTTTGTAATTCCACCTAGGACACAGATTTGACCAAAACCAAGATAGATAAGAAGTTCCTAAGTAATGTAGTTACTTATAAAAAAATATAAAGAATAAGAGTAGCCAATTTTTTTATGCGATTAACTAATTAATTACCTTCGACTGTGATTAATATTTACTATTTTTGATTAATAAAACAAATATCTTTTACTATGCTTTCATATTGAACTCGTATAGACATTAGCCTCAAGCAACCAACTATTTATTTACAAGCAACGGAATTTTTTACACATTATGCCTCAAAGTATCGAATGCACAGCCATTCACCGGAAACACACCACTGCTGCCAGAATTACTGCTGAGAACTTTGACAAATTAGTTCATGCTTTATCGCTGCTACCTACCAACTTTGTTTAGTGTGACGCGAAATTCCACCAAATATATATTTACGATAGCGTTCCGACATCTCGCCTTCATTGTTTCAGAATAAGCAGTTACATTTTTAATGCAATTACATTTTCAAGTACTTCGAAACTGTACCTTGTTAGATGCGAGCAGGGAATTGACTTCAAAACTTCCTCTCAAGAAAGAACTTTTTGCTTTTGTGAACGGCTTGGGCAGTAATGGTTATTTGTTTTTAAAGTGCAGGTTCTGAAATACAAGTATCACCAGTGGGTAAAAAAGGTAACTTTTAACTTTTACAAATAAGCAGAATATAAGTTTGTTACAATAATGCCGTGTTTTTCTGTTTATAAAACTTGACCGGTTTTTACAGTTATTATATTTTTATCCGCGGCGGTACGGAGACGGTATATGCGTTTAAGGTTAGAAATTGTTTGTTTGTGCAAACCAATATTGTCATTTATCTCCATAACTACTGGTCTGAATCAGTTAGATGGGGTTTTCAGCGATGGGTTCGCGTTTGATTGGTGCATAGTCTTATATAGGTGTTAAGTTGACAACTCACCAAGAGGCGCTGCAGTAAACATTTTGTTTGTGCAAAACCAAAGCTACTAACTCGTCCGATCTTGATACCGTTTTCAGTAATGGGATTTATGTAATACAATATACATAATACCAATGCTCTCTAATAAGTTTGGAATAAATAGCAAAATAAAAAAAATAAAAAATCCCACGAAAATCGGCCACCCGCGGTATAGGGTTCCGCAGTCAACATACCAGTAACATTTTTTGTCTGCAAAAATAACTTTGATTTTGAACATAGCGTATTTTTTCATAAGTTATATTTGCGGTTACGGAAAATGTGTTATATCTCTAAAACTGCTGGCTTTTTTTCGTTCAAAACAATTCACGTTCAAATTTTGTGTTAAGCTAATATATATTTTTTATTTTTCACTATCTTATTTTAAAAGTTAGAGGGGGGGGGGGGGAGACACATTTTACCACTTTGGAAGTGTAAAGCTTTCAAACGGTTGACTTTGAGAAAAAATCGTTTTAGGAACCTCAATTTCATTTTTAACATTCTATCTATAGACACTCCGCTTGTATAAGTAATAAGTACGAGTATAATACCGCATGGAAATCCGGTCCAATGCTCTAAAATTAAAAGTATTGGAGAATTTCGACGGTGGTCAACAAGTCTCGGTAGCTCAGTGGTTAGAGCATTGGACCGGATTTCCAAAGGTCGTGGGTTCGAGTTCCATCTGAAAATTCACTTGTGGCCGAGTTGTTTATTTCCAATATTTTTCTTTTTAAAATTTATCATAAGAACTGCAAAATTAGTTCATTTAATTACAGCACCCGACAGATAATTAAGTCGGGAGGTTTTTTGTATTACCCTTTTTCAATTACGCTTTAACCGACGTCGTGTGTTTAAGAAAGTGTGAGAATTTTTAATGAAACAGGTTTGTTTACATTTTCATTAAATTGGATTGACACAGAGTATAGTACATAAATTTTATTATTGAAAATAAGAAAAACAAAAATGAATGTCAGAAATATATGTCAGTAAAAAAAATATATCAAATAGTCAATGTCAAAAAAAAATAACAATGTCAATTATGTAATAATAATATAAAAACAGTAAAATATCAATGTCTAAATTACGATGTCAGATTTATGGATTACATATAAAAAGTTACAATAATAATAATAAAAGCGAAATAAGTTTACCATTAAATTACGTACATTAAATTATTTAAAAACAATTACCTATACTTAGGTGAAAATAATAAAAATAAAAAAGAGAGAAAGAGAAGTAAATAAAATAATAATAATTTAATATATGTCAAGACACAATATAACGTTTTTTTAAATGAAAAGAACTAAGCTTTTACTTTACGTACTTAGCGAAATGATCTTATGCTGATTCAGTAAAACATTTATTTTGTTGGGAGCTTCCTAAGGGTTTTTTGGACTTCACCTAATTACGGATAAATCAAAATTTAATAACTTTATCCGCTTAATTAAGTAAAGCGATCATTTCTAGCACACAAAAAGCCGCAAAAAGAAGCGTAAATTTATCCTTAGAAATAAAATTATATTGAAGAATAATTAAAATTGACTTCATTAAAATGAGAAGTCGTGAAAACGGATCAAAAGTTTTGGAGACTGATCTTCAAAGAGAGCGTTTTATTTGTACGGAGCTAACGAAACAAAATTACTCGTGGATATTTTGAATTTCGGATCTCATTAAATCTTTGTCATTCCATACCGACTGTTACTCAAATATTGATTTGTTCCAAAAGCAGATAGTACTTGTTTGAACCATACGTTAATGTTTAATAACTTTAAGGGAAGTAAAGCTTTTAGATGTTACGTACAAAGGCTTATCGAAAGTCAGACTATTATTGAAATATTAATTTCCGCCCCGTCTGAGCGATATGGAGACTACTTGTAATTTTTTTTCACTCTATAGTAACAAAAGCCAAACAATAACGGTTTCTATTATAAAATCACAGCCAGTGAAAAGGTGGTAGGAATATGTTTCTACCACATCGTAGTAGGATACGTGATACTTACTAAAAAATAAAAAAATCGGCATTTGCTTGCAAGACACCGGTGTCCAGAGAACAATGGAATATGTATTGTCTCATAACTCGGGGTCTGAGAGGTTAAATTAACATATAAACCTAAAAAAGTGAAAGACGAAGAAATAAAACTAATATATATTTTTTAATATATAATTCTATTTATTGTCTTCAGGCAATTAAATTCATCATCTCATTGGTAGCTGTGACTGAGAAAAGAAGTATATAAGTAAGATGATCAGTGTCTATGAATATAGAAGATGTATTTATAGATGCCTGCATAGCGCTTTAAAATATATCAAATTAAAAAAATATATTTTTGTTGTCAAACTCTCTGCTAAAAATTTAACCCTACGATACTCACTAATCGTCACATTAGCCGTAACAGTCGGTAAAGCCGCGACATATCGGTGCATTAGACCCCGATGTAGATTAAAGTAGAATCAAACAGTTAATTTTTCATTCATTTTCGCCTTTCATTCGGTACCTTTCACTTGAAATAAAATAAATAATTGCATACAAACACACTATATTATCTAGCCCACGTTAAGTTTCATGAAGAACTTGTGTTATGGATACTAGATAATGGATAAACATACTTATATACTTATTTTTTTTAATACATACATGTTAAACACCCGGACCAAGACAAATAGACATGTTCATGCACACAAATATTTGTCTTGTCCGGGGATCGACCCGAGACCTCTGGCGCAGAAAGCAGGGTTAGTACCCCTGCTCCAAACAGGTCGTCAAAATGTCTGAACACAAAAAAAAACAACCATTTTGAATTTCTGAAGTGAAAATGAAGCATTCACTGGAGTGAATATTCATACGAGTGAACCATTTGATACCACCATCAGCGATGACAGTGCTCGGAATTTGTGAAATTTATTTGCACGACCCTATAAAAAATAACCACAAACGTAAAAACAAAATATAACAACTATATAGGCAGTTGTATCACGGGTCGGGGGCCTTTCGCCGATCATTATTTGAAACTGTAGTCCTTTAATAGGAGGTAAAAGTGCGTTTAATCGCCGTCGGGCGGCGCCTTTGTGCTTTGGGTAAACAATCATTTTGACAGTATTTTTTTGCATTTTTTCCATTATATTTTCTGCTATAGTCAAGTGGCTTAAAAAATGCAGATTTGCCTTGTCTTAGGCTGTAATATTATCGGCAATCGTTCTATCTCGGAAGATGAGAGTCGAAAACGTGCAATAACCTCATCCTGTTCTGTTAATTTCAGACCAGAAGGTTTAAACGATTATAACAGAATTAATTTGTACCAGTACCAGTGTCTAACCGCTGACGATTTTGAAGATGATGTTAATTGGATGTGGTACTATACTATTCTGGAGTCTTACGAGAAATCATTTGTGCCTCAGACATCGTAATTGTGCTTCTATGACTAGCTTTAACACTAGGAGTGCCAAAAATGTCGACCCTTCTAGAACTGCCGCCGTCCCAATTTTATCCCATTACATTTAAAGCGATGATCATAAATATAAAGCATAAAAATATTATCGAAACCATTTGTAACTTACTTCAAACATGATTATGTACGTAACAAATTGCATATTGACTATGATTTCATGATTGATACTAATGAACTTTGAAATAATTATAATGGGACAAAATTGGCACGGCGATATTTCTAGCGGGGTAGCATTTATATAAAATATAAGTAATTAATGTAACGTGAGGAATACTCTTATGAAAACAAAATACCAATTTATGAACTTATTGGGTAGTGTTCTACGCTAAACAATGTGCAACTGATTGATCGAACCTATGCATAATTGCATAGCCACACACACATCGCCTTTTCACATAGCTCATGTGTGGTCCCATATATTTTTTATGAAGATCCGGCTAGTAGTTTTTTTCATAATCCTGAAAAATATGAATTACATTTTGGCAAGTAGTCGTTACCTAGATGAAATAATTGCTGTGTATAGGCTGATTTTTTGTTTAAGTAACGGCACATGATGTAACAAAAAATTGTGAAATAAAAATTAAACGCGACTTCATAAAGTAAAAAATAAAACTTTTAGACTCGATGCCAGCTTAGGAAAGTTAAATAAAAATAAAGTATAGAAGTGCAATGTAAAGAAAGAAAGAAAGAAAAATACGTAATTTATTTTGTGAACCAAGTACAAATGTAGAATGCCTTGGCTGGCACCGACTCCAAAAGTTTTATTTTGTACTTTTTGAAGTCGATTTTATTTTGTTTAAATTACGCTTTACAGATTTTTTCAAACCCTTTTAAAAAGTTAACCCTGCGATACTCACTAATCGTCACGTTAGCCCGCGACATATCGGTGCATTAGACCCCGATGTAGATCAGCGATGGCAGTGCTAGGGATTTGTGAAATTTATTCTCAGGACCCTACCCCACCCTGCGTCCACGCTTCAATGGATTGTAAAGTTGCTAGATCTGAAAAGTTAAAATTGAAATCGCGTTCAGCTACCTTCTTATCTTCTGGTTGCTTCTGTTACACCTGATAAAGTTTCTTCCAGTCGTTAAAAGATGGACGATTCGAGAATAAAAAAGTATATTTTAATTAGCAAAAATTATCTTCTGCTCAAAATCAGATTATGCTTGTTTAGCTAGAACTCGTCAGCTTTGATCCCCACTTTTTCACTCATTCGGAAAAATATAAATTCTGGATGGTTTAAAGTATCAACGTTTGAGCAATTTTAAGAGAGAAATTGATCATAAATATATATTTTATACCCTTTCCATTAAGTTGACATCTGTGCTGGAGTCCCAGGACGGTCATTCACCGCTCCTCGTACAAGGTTCGATTACATTGACGTCATGGTCCCGTTACAAAAAGATAAGTATTGCCTCTTAATGCCCGGTTACGAGCCGCGCGGGACCGGAGCCCAGTCCACGCGTTGCTTTTCACTTTTGAGTCGAGCCTTTTTAGGCTTTTCCGGAATTATAGAGGAAAGGTAGCATTTTGTGAGCTGATGCAACGTTAGTACGATAAAAGGGGTTTAACGCTTGTTTTTTTATTTATTTTGTTCTAAATCTGGCAATGTAATGACTGAACTTTGTCTGCAGACTCAGGAGTTGATGCTTTGTCCCCTAATTGTTCACCAATTTGGAAAATGTTGTGTTTTGGTAAAACAGATTTTTTTCTTTACGATTTTTAAGATTTTGCGTTTAAGCTGCTCTCAGCCGCTGTAGGTCTTTACCCAAAGGTCGCAAGTTCAAGTCCTGCCTGAGAATAACCTGTGGCCGAGTCGTTTTTTATTTCCAATATTTTTCTATTACAAATTTATCGGAAGCATATTTTTTTCTCTGAATGCAATAAACAGCAAATAAGTACACAATTATGTATTCAAAGTCAAAAACTATTTGTAGAACTCACAATTACTAATTCAACTCGTATTGAAATAATCGAAAATTGCAAAAAAAACAACGGGTTGCACTCTGGAGTGCCGGCAGAAGTAAAAACTGCTTAAAATAACGAGAAATAATAAAAAAACTTTGATATAATTAATTAAATTACAAATACAATATTTATTTATGAATAATGAATCTACAATATAAACGCCATCTGGTACCGTAGTATGAAACTCTAATTCTCTCTAAAGGCACCAACTCAATGTCATCAAGTATCGAAAACTTAGTGGCAACTATATATAGATGGCGTTGTAATGAAATAAAAGAATATTTCTCCCTTGAAATTAAAACTGACCTTTCATCAATATGAAAGTTGGTAGTATTGAGAGATCTTTATAAGATATAATGGTTGTTATTACTATACGTAGATCTTTCAAGTGTGAGACTTTATGTAATTTGAAATAGGTCAACGGTAAATGGTCTTACGAATTTTCGATCAGGGTCACGTGACCGACATTAAAAATTTTTACCCATCCCAAAAATTTAAAGCTCTGATGTGCACAAGTCCGCTAAAGAAGTTACACTTCAAAAACAGCTAATTTTTACATTTTAACTGAGTTCAATCAAAGTTAATGTGAAACATCAGAGCTTCTATACAAAAAGTTGTCGTATTAAAATTATTATGAGTTCCACAAAATGATGTTTTAATGGAGATGTAATGTGTCTATCATGTATTGTTGGTTCACGGGGCCCACCGACGTCACTTATTCATCATTGTTTCCATCACTTATTCATCAATTTTACCATGCTATTTCCTACTACAAATCTCTTAAAGTATGCTTGTTTTTTGACGAAAGTTTTGCGACGTCTTCGCTTAATCATAGTGTGAATTATGACAGAATGTGATAATTTCAATAAAAACAAAACCCAAATAAAACGTTCTTTGACATGATGGTTTCTATTAAAGACCCGCTGATCATATCCCTTACACGAATACTTATTTATTTAGTTTATTTGGGAAACAAACAATACAATTTGTCTTATAAAAGTAAAATATTTTATTTATTTATTGATTAACTCTTTATTGCACATATACAGCAAATGGCGGACTTAATGCTCTTAGGCATTCTCTACCAGTCAACCGGAAAGGATGTTAAAGGAGAGATATAATAAAAACTAAATATATCTTAAATCAGCAATGTTTCCACTTATTACTATACTCTGACAACCTGTTTGGCGCATGGGTACTAACCCTACCTTCTGCGCCAGAGGTCCCGGGTTCGATCCCCGGACAAGACAAATATTTGTGTGCATGAACATGTCTATTTGTCTTGGTCTGGGTGTTTAATATGTATATTATGTATGTATTTACAAAAAAAAAGTATATAAGTATGTTTAGCCGTTATCTAGTATCCATAACACAAGTTCTTCATGATACTTAACGTGGGCTAGATAATTGGTGTGGTTGTATGGAAATATTTATTATTTATTTATTTATTATTATTTATTACTAAAACATATGTTTGAGCAATGGACAAAGGTAACAATCAGAAACTAAATCTGTACAAAAAATAAAAAAAGAATTGGTATTATCTGTACTTACAACAAAAAGGACAAAGTTGGGTAGGTACTGGCATTACAGTCTTATAACTAAGGGGAGACAAAAAGAATAAAATTATAAAAAAAAACAAACACATACGTATACGCATACTTTGTAGATTTTAAAGGAATAGTAAGCACAGTGTGTTGTTGCCTAATAATGGTTCACAACTTTTCCGCATATCACCATGATAATTTAAATTAAAGTCGTAATGGTTGGCTGATGTAATTCAGCTATATTGCTCCCCTTCTACATATGATGCGTGTCCCACATATCTACGTAATAAAACCACGAACAGTACCGCGATTATAATTAAGAGCCAAAAACATTTCGGCACAAAACCGGATATTAATTTTAATGGTTGAAGTTGGGGTTCTGGCCGCAAACCTATTGTGTGGTGACGTAATAATTATTTATTATTGTAACGTATTTCCTTATTATGTTCAATTGGCAACAAGATTTTGACTGATTTTATGGTGCAGTGGTTCTGATCAATCTTATTCAGGCATGGGTCGAAATTCTCCAATACTTTTTTTATATTTTTAATACGCTGTTAAATATAAAAGTATTGGAGAATTTCGACGGTGGTTCGCAAGTCTCGGTAGCTCAGCGGTTAGAGCATTGGACCGGATTTCCAAAGGTCGCGGGTTCGATTCCCGTCTGAGAATTCCCTTGTGGCCGAGTTAATTTTTTCCAATATTTTTCTATTTAAAATTTACTATAAGTATAAAAATAGCATAGAAAAATGCAAAAATTACAAAATCATAAAAAAAAGTACCTACCGGAATCGTATAAATTGACAATTATCTCCGGGTTGGGGCAAAACCGACTATCTACCCTTTTTATTTTATTTTTCACTTTAATATTGTATGTGACTGTATTTGATTTCTACAAATACTTACAATCTTATAAAAATACGTTTTAAATACTAGGCAGACACCTCCCAATTAGCAAGTGTAGTAAATTTAATTATAATTATATTAATTGTTAATAAGGTTATCAAAGCTTTGTTCTTAATCATGGAAACTCAATTGATATTCAGAATACAGCGCGACCAATCAGAAGCGTTCCCGCCTTTTCCGTTGACGCATAAACCCTCGCCCCACCACTGCGAGGCGGGCTCGGGTCGGTGGGTCAATTCGACGGACATTCTGTTGCTGACTACGATACAGTGTACAAGTCTAGAGGAACTTATGCTAGTTAATTATAAATATTGAGCGCTCATGGCCGCGCTTGACAGGCTGATCGTATTCGATCACGTTTGTTAAGCAATGTTCGGTCCGGTTGGTGTAGGATGGGTGACCCTAAAGTGGCATTACATCTGAGCGCTTCCGTGCTTCGGAGGGCACGTTAAACCATCGGCTGTTGTCATCTGATAACAGTAAAGTTGTTATGCCAAGTCAGAGGCCTTAAAGGCGGCCTGATCAACTCTGACACTAGAGGTGGTCACTAACCCTCATACGATAAGAAGAAGAAGATTATAAATATTATAATTTTTGCTCAATTTACGAAAGTGTAGTTCTGCAATAAATAAAACTAAGTTTGTGGAATAAGTTTAATCATTTCCGGATTGCTGCATCATAAGTTTGGTATTTGTAGTTGTTGTGTCATATTTTTTATATTTGTATTTGTAACTCCGTCATTGGTTCAGACATCCGTAACAACATACGTAGCACCGATGCGCTCAAAATTAAAAATATCTAGTCACCTATCCCTTAACCGACGACAGCAAAAGTTACTTCACCAGCGCTATGGCATCATCAAGAGATAAATGAGATGAGCATTAAAGTTGGCAGCTTCATTAATTTTCAAAACATTCAAACTCCATGAAAAGTGATTTTTACCTAGTTATTCAATAATTATTGATAAAACATTACAATTCAAAATGGCCACAAAGGGGGCTTCTGCCTTACCTGTCATGAAAATCATACGACAAAGTAACATTTCATATAAGAGCATTTAAATCGTTGATTAGCTATCATTCATCATAATTCATATTTCAATACAAGGAGGAAATTGTGGCAAATGTGAAATTTCCCCACTGTGGTACAAAAATCACAGTCTGCGAAAATTCAAAATGAAATCATAAAAAAAAAGACGGGTTGCACTCCGGGAGTGCCGGCAGAAGTGA
The DNA here is from genome assembly GCA_910589605.1 of Chrysoteuchia culmella. NCBI lineage: Eukaryota > Metazoa > Arthropoda > Insecta > Lepidoptera > Crambidae > Chrysoteuchia > Chrysoteuchia culmella. The sequence goes on along the minus strand of OU342647.1, from coordinate 3,366,252 downwards.
AAACTTGATTATTAACGTTGAGCATGTTTGATATTTTGGAATGGTTAGGGAATAATTTTGCACCAATTGCTTTATCAGTATAAAAGTACTATCATTTATGTGGTAGAATACAATATTCATTTATTGCGCTATCGTACACAAACATGACAAACCATATTAAAGTGAACGTTAAGTTAGGTAATAAGATATAAGAAAACATTAGTTATTATAGAGAATCGAAAAATATATATTGACAATAAAACAAGAGACAAGTAAAAGACATTATCAACAGTCTGTCGCTAAGCAACCGAGACCATAGTCAACCTGTCACCTCAACATTCTCCATCCGTCCTACGCTTTTTCGATCAGGTCACGTGTCCTGACGCGAGTTTAAGATTTTATACCCATTACAGAAAAAGTGCTCAACGCCGCTAAAGAAGTTTTCACTTCAAAAAAAACAATAATTTCATTGAATGAAAAGTAGAAAGAGTTTCTATGTCTACTAGAAAGAGTTCCCACACTGCAAAAAAAAATTTTCGACATTTTCAGTTTGAATTTTTAGGGCCGCACCAGCTACTGATTTCTGGATAGCTAAGCAAATCCATAATAATGACACAAAAGGAACATATCGACACATTAAAGAAAGTAGAAGGAAACACAGATTGCGGATAATTAATAGTAATAAATACAACATTGTAACCTAGTTAATAGATATTGGACCATTAAAGAAAATTTAAGTAAAAACCGATAAATACATAGTAAAAGAAGAAGGCTGATTCGTTTCACACGTGGGACCACTCCATTATAATTAATTTACGTTGATGTTTCAGTAAAAAAAAAAGTGGCTGTGACATACATCGGATAGGCCGAATCTATAAGGGTTTCGTTTTTTGCCTTTAGGCTACGAAACCCTAAAATCGCAAATTAAAGTGCAAGTCGAACTCGCACATGAAGGGTTTCGTCTCTCACCCAAGGTTGCCTGGAAGAGATTGCTACGTAGCAATAAGGCCGCCTATTATGTTTTCCTCTTTTTTGTCATTTTCTCTGTATGCGTTTGTTTTTGTATCTTGTGCAATAAAGTTTCTATTATTATTATTGCCAAAATGCCACTATAATTTTTCGTCTGCAAAAAAAACTTTGTTTTTCATAGCGTTTGTATGAATGACAAAATTATATTTGCGGTTTTGGATATGTGCTATAGCTCTGAAACTACTAAACATATTTCGTTCAAACCAATGTTCGTCGAAAGTTTTTATAAAGATCTACATCAAATATTTTTTTTATCTTTCACTTTCTTATTTTAAAAGTTAGAGGGGGGGGGGGGGGGGGGGACACATTTTACCACTTTGGAAGTGTGCATCTTTCAAACGGTTGACTTGTTAGGTACGTATAAATACAAATATACAAAGCAATAGAAAAATATACAAAACAAATATAAAGATAAATTGCTAACGCCGCCTATATGAAAGAGACGTTAACATTCACGTTATTATATTGACAATATATTGATGGTTGAGGAGCGCACAACACCGAAAGATGGGAATGACAATATAATATTGACAATATACCGATGTGAATGGTTGACAATATCTTGACAGTGAGTAGTCCGCTAATGTGTTAAAGAAAAACCGCGCAATTTTAATTAGCGAAAGCTGTTTTGTCTTAGACGCTAGCAAACGCTTACTCGAAACTACGTGCAAAAAATACTGCTTTACATACTACTAATTTCTTTCTCATTCATGTTTGGTATCTTTGAATTCAAATATCATTTTACCCCGTATCCATTGACGCTTGTCGCAATCAAATAATGCTCGGTGAAGACTGAGGAATGTCATGATTTTAAAATAGTACAATTCGCACGTTTACAACTCAAAACTGATTTCGCGGGATAGTCACTTAGATACATACAGATTTTATATTTTGTAAGGCACAGTTTGTTTTTTTTACCTTTCTCTATCTGCGATCAGCCTCTAGGCCATAATCAGATTGTATATCATTTAAGGTTTTCAAGACTTCACACATGATGTCCCCCTTATATTCAGACACTAGTTAGATGGTAGCCAACGGCTTTCTCTTGAGTCGCTTAATGGTTTGAGTGGTGTTAAGTAGGCCACTAGCAAGTTGCATTTTATGACGCTCGAGACGGCGGATGTAATTCTCACACGATTCCTTTATATCGTCTTTGATGTACAGTATCTGCAAGTATTCATGCACTTCTTCGTTTTTTGTGAACCAAGGTGCGCTGCATAGTATTTTAAGGAACAGTAATTACAAAAAACAAATTCCTTTCATTTCCTTGCGTGATTGCAAGTAACGATCATTCCCATGACTTTTCTTTTAACCTTCCTGCAACAGTCTTTTATTTCTCTTGCAACGGCATGATCTGTCCCCATCAGGGGAAATCCCGTTACTTACGGCTCACCTCGTGTGTTACAAGGAGAAATGGCGATATTCACATTCGTAATACAAGCTCCTTTGAATTGTTAGAAAACGGAGGGCATTTACAATATCCTACACGTAGGAGTCGAATCATAATATCTAAAATTTTCAGGCGCGACTCCCGTGGAAGTCATGTTGTATGCTAATATCTAAAATATTCGTGCGCTCTGTTTTTTTAATTAAAACTATATTATTTACAATAAGTAGTTATGGAAAAGAATACTGTTTGTGGTTCTGTTGCTTATTTTTATTTCCATATGACAAGACGTGTTATGGTTACTTTGGAATCGGAGAAATTTGTATGATCATTATTTAATTTGATTATTGCGGTATGAATATCTTCTCACATTTTAAAAATTAGTATCGAAAGTCGAAATCGACATCATAAAAAAAATGGTTTCTAAGCTAAAAACCATAGTTTAGAGATTTTTTTAGCTAATAGATAAAATTTTATTAAATTAAATTACTGTCACAAATAAATCTCAAATATTAATTAAAGAAAAATACTGACCTAGATGTTTAGAAGTCAATAAACCCCAACCCCTATTCGTATTCCCCATACAATATTCAACAGGCAATGTTGTCATTATTCATAATTAAAATTCATTAAAGGGGTTTTTCATTTCATTCTTCTAATAGACGTGAACATTTTTCAGATACAACTATTAATACTAATTACACACAAAAGACGCATTACTTAATAATTATCAAGCTATACTTACCGACGATTTCATAAGATTGAATATTGTTTTTTGTTACCTGGAAGAAATTGTTACTTAGCTTAGCAATAAGGCCGCCTCCTGTGTGTTTCTTCTACTTTCTTTTATGTGTCGATAGTATTATGGATTTGCTTAATGGTTCAAAACGAGGTTTAAGATTAAGCGAGCTTAACTAACCCCGGGTTTCTATAACTTATTGACAGATTGTTTTGGCTACGGACAGTTATATTTTGACATTTATTCTATGAAAAATATGTCAAAATATAACTAACTGTCAAACACTCCGCTTGTGAGTTTTAGAAATTTAACCTTTGTTCTATATTCATAGTAATACGATCAGAATCAGAATAAATTTATTGCATATAACTGTGTTACAAAGTTACTAAGATTACCCCTACAAAAACAAACCCTTAGCTTTCTAGTATTATTTATTTATTTAAATGTTTATTGTACAATGAACACAAAAGTTAGGTAAAAAACATCTCTACCAGTCAACCTTAAGGAAAACAGAAGCAGCAAAAGTGATACAAAATACGATTTGATAACACATATATATATATATATATATATATATATATATATATATATATTGTTCGGGACGGCCGGCAGAATAGTGCAATAAAGTGAACAATAGACAGTGACTAATAATTGTGGTAATAAAGTTGTATTGTGATGTGAAATTTCGTGACTAGTTATAAGTGTAAAATCTATTGAATTCATTGTCTATTAGTGTTTTATAGTATAATAATAAGTTTCTTTGTGTTTGGAATGTATTTAGTCGATAATATTTGCAGTTAGTATTTTTCGTGTATTGTAAAGCTTGTTCGTGTTGTACTAGTTTGTATGAAAGTTTTATGCAGTAGGTATTTACAAATATCATATCCTTTCTTCGTCGCTCGCGCCGCCAGGCGCGCGGGTAATCTGGTTTTGGCGTAAGCCATTTCAGACGTTGCGGGGGTCGCAACCCGCTCCCATGCAGGTTGGTCGAAATTGGGGTCGTCCCCCCTCCCTAAGTTCTTCACCGTCGCCCTCAGCGCGGTCAAGCCCTGCCAGGTGAGACCCGTAAGGGAGGCCTAGCGAGCGACCTGCGAGCAGGCGACGGACTTATCGTGAGGGGGGAGCGCCTCTTGTGTGGGTATTTCGATTTTTTTTTTTTTTTTTTTTTTGTGGTAGTGGGGAGCGGGCCCGCGGTGTCGCGGGCGGGGATGTTTCAAGGCGGTGGTGGGGGCTCTATCGATCGCGGCGGGCGCGAGAGGGAGCCACTTTGCGTCGTCTTCGGTGTTGTGGTGGCGGCGTCGACGTCGTCGTCGTCGTCTGGGGGCACTATCTCCCTAGGGAGAGCTCGGCTGCGGCGGTCGCGGTGGCGCTCGTAAAGCGGAGCGATGTTTTGGAGGTGCTCGTGACTTGATGTGTCCGCTCGGGTGTACATCGCTTTGGCTAGGCGGCCGACGAACTCGTCCAAGCCCTCTACCTTTAAGTCTCGGGTGATCGTAGCGTTGCGGACGTAGCGTGCTGCGTTGGCGATGAGGCGCAGAGAAATGTTCTGTTGCGCCCTCAGTCGGCGTCGTTGCGTTTCTGCAGTGAGGGCGAACCAAGCTGGGGCGGCGTAGGTGAGGATGGAGCGCAGGTAGGTTTTGTAAATACCCAACTTGGTTCTGAGCGGGAGGCGGCTGCTGAGGGCGGGGCGCAGAAGCGCTCTCGCGGTCCTTACTTTAACCACCGTGTTGGTCACGTGGTGGCTCATGGTGAGTTGACGGTCCATGGTCACGCCCAGGTATGTGACGGCGGGTGACCATTCCACGGGAGTGCCGTTGATGGTGAGTTGCGGTGGGGGGCGCCGGTGGGCACCGAAGGTGATGGCCTGGGTCTTGGCCACATTTATAGCCATGCGCCATTTGTCGAGCCAGGGCGGCAGGGCATCCAATGTAGCCTGGATTTTCGATGCGGCATGTTGTGGGCGTATCGATGAGGCAATATAAGCCGTGTCGTCGGCGTACAGCGCGAGCTTTACGCCGGTTGTGACGGGCACGTCGTTGGTGAAGACTGCGTACAGCGCCGGCGACAGGCAGCTGCCTTGGGGGACGCCCGCACGGACTGGTCGGGAGGCGGACACGGTGTCTTCGACGGCGACCCGGATGGTTCGGTCGCGAAGGAAAGATGCTATGACCCGCAGCAGCCTGGGTGGTACGGCGGACATGGAGAGTTTGTAAGGCAGGCCGTCGTGCCATACTCTGTCGAAGGCCTTCTCCATGTCTAGCATGACTGCTACGGGAAACTCACGCTTGTTGAGGCAGACAGAGATGTGGTGCAGCACCCGGGTCAGTTGAAGCGTCGTAGAGTGGTTGGAGCGGAAGCCGAACTGCTCAGGCCGCGGTTCGATGTGCGGCGTCAGACGGGGCAGCAGTAGCCTTTCGAACACCTTGGAACTGGTGTCGAGGAGGGTGATGGGCCTGTGGCTCTCGGGACGGGAGCGGTCCTTCCCGGGCTTGGGTATCATGATCACCCTACCTGTTTTCCACTGTGTTGGGAAGTGGCCGGTGCGACAGATGCCGGTATAAAGTCGTGCGAGGGCTGCGACGGTCTTGAGGGGAAGGTGGCGGAGCGCGTCGTTGGTGATGCCGTCAGGGTTCGGAGCCTTCCGAGGTTTGGATCTGGCGATCTCTCTCAGCACCTGACGGGGAGTGAAGATGATGGGGTCGTCCTGCGGCGGGGGTGGCTGTGAGAGGCAACTGTTTACGTGTGTTTCCACGGCCGCGACGTGCTCGGTGTCTGAAGTTGCGTTTGGAGTGAACTGTCGCTCAAGATGGGCGGCGAACAGCTCCGCTCTGTCTTCGGCGCGGTATCTGGGTTGACCGTTGGAGTCCTTAAGTGGGCGAGTGGGCGGCGGGTCGGAGTTTCTGAGTTGTTTGCAGAGACGGTGAACTGAGGGGTACTCGTCACTGATCTCTGCAATATACCTGTCCCAGGAGTGCGCTGCGTGCTGTTCGAGAGCGCACTTTATCCCCGTTGTGACTTTGTTGAGTCGGGCCTTGGTGGTAGGGCAGCGGGTACGTTGCCAAAGCCGTTGCAGGCTGCGCTTTTCGGCTATGAGTGCCGTCACCCGAGCAGGGAGCGTGTTGGGTTTTGCTTTGTTCGGGCGGGTGTGCGCAGCTGAGTGGAGCGCAGACTGGATGGCGGCCGTCAGCTCCGCTGTGGTGTTGTCGACGTCCTCTGGAGTAGTGATGGGGCGTGAAGTGGTATTGGCAGTGAGCTCGGACTGGAACCTGCCCCAGTCGATGCGAACCCGTGGAGGAGGTAGGGCTGCGCGTGTTGGCGGGGCGTTTAGTGTGCAAATGACCGGGCGATGGTCGGAAGGCAGGTCCAGCATTACCTCCTGCTGGATGGTGGTAGGGACATCCCTGAGCACCAGGATGTCCAGTACGTCGTCAGTGCCCGTGGCTGCGCAGTGGTGGGTAGGTTCGTCGGGGCCTAAGATATCATACCCGTGTTGGATGGCGTCGTTCATAAGCTTGCGGCCTGCTGGGTTGGGGGTGGTGGAGTTCTACCCCGCATGTTTGGCGTTTAGGTCGCCGGCTACGATAGTAGGGTGGGGGCGTAGGAGCTCCCTCAGCTCCTTGGTGTCGAGGTCGCTGAGCGGTGGCTTGTAGATGGCGTACAAGCGGACGTCGGTGCCGGCGATGTTGATGTCGATGCCGAGCGCGCGGAAACTGAGAGGCGTTACCGGGGGGGCGGGTTGATGTATGATCCGCCTGTGTACTAGGACCATTAGGCCCCGGTAGGGGTGACCGTCCACGGGAGAGACCTCGTCCTGCCGGTAAACGGTGTAGCCCGGGAAGCGCACGATGGTGGAGGCTGCGAGTCGCGTTTCGCTCACTAAGGCGACGTCGATCTTGTGCTCCCGTAGGAAGTGGAGCAGCATTCGACGCTTCCCCGTGAGCGTCTGTGCGTTCCAGTGCACGAACCTTAACGCGAATTTGCCGACAGGATCTGGCCGATGCAGTTCTGGAGTTGCGCTGCCATGTTTTGGGCAAACACAGCAAGCAGTTGCTGTACAGGCGGTGGTATATTAATATTTGCCTGTGGTGTGTAGTTGTAGAAATTTTCCGCAGGTGGGGCGGTGGTGGGGGGGCGGCCGTCTGACTGGCCCTCCCCACCCTTTCGACGTCTGCGGCGCTGTTTCTGCTGCGTGGGCGGTGGTGGTGCGGCGCCGCGGGTGGTTGGTGCGTTGGCGGGGGCCATAAGGGAGGCGGCCGCTGTTTCTGTTACCTCGGGTTGTGGTATGGAGGCTGCGGTAATGGGACCTGTTTTGGCGAGAGGGCCCGCTTTTTTATTTTTCACCTCTTTCACGGCGGCCGACCCTTCACCGACAACTGGATGTAACGACGGCGGCAGCGCCGGCGTTACACGGCGGGAGAATGTTCGGGACGGCCGGCAGAATAGTGCAATAAAGTGAACAATAGACAGTGACTAATAATTGTGGTAATAAAGTTGTATTGTGATGTGAAATTTCGTGACTAGTTATATGTGTAAAATCTATTGAATTCATTGTCTATTAGTGTTTTATAGTATAATAATAAGTTTCTTTGTGTTTGGAATGTATTTAGTCGATAATATTTGCAGTTAGTATTTTTCGTGTATTGTAAAGCTTGTTCGTGTTGTACTAGTTTGTATGAAAGTTTTATGCAGTAGGTATTTATAGAGTAGGTATTTACAAATAAATTATCCCGTGTTGATAAATTGATGTTACGCACATAGCGGCTAATTAGACCTTCACGATAAGGTATGATACATAAGAGTTAAGTAAATAGCTGATAAGATATTAAGAAATAAAGTATATTTTTTCGTGTGTTTTCTCATTTCCCAAAACGATTTATAGGTAGATTAGAAATAGTATTGAACGTAGTATTGAAAATGTAACTTAACTTGATAGCAATAATTTTTTAGAATATTTTAATATGTAACATGTAATATTGTGACTGATAAGGAATTGTTAGTGATAAGAAACGTCGTATGTGCATAGATAAAATGAGATAAATAAAGTTGAAAACTAGTGAGCTTGCGCGCGGCTCTCTATATGGTATTGCCTTTAAGTAGCTTAGTGAGAGTCGGGTTTCTATGGCTACGGATCATCACTTGTCCCACTCTCGCCTCAAGACTCTGAAAGCGACAGCAAGCAAGCTCTCCTAGTTCCTGGTACAACAAGCTCCTCTGCGTTTTACTTCGCAACCCAGCACCCAGTTCGAAAAACCGTACGTCTCGCCCTCCGCAACGATACAGTCCACTGCCAAATCCGAGCGGGGCGTGCGGCACATTTTGGTCCATTGCGAGCCGAATATCGAAGAAACGCAGAAGCCATGCCTGTCACAAGATCGACCAGCGGAGGAAGGAGCCACCGTGAAGAGGCCGGGAGTGAGGACGCCACCGCGTCGAATCCGTCATCGGGGACTACCAAGTCCGGGACCACTATGGAGTCCACCACGGGGACCAGCGAAGCGACAACCACCGTAGTGCCGATCGCAGACGTCGCACTATCTCCGATACCGCAAGTCGCCGCTGGAAGCGCCGCCGCCGCCGCCGCCGCATCGAACGCCGCCGCCACGCCGTCCCACCGAAGCAAGAAGTTAAGGAAGGCTCAAGCAATCGAAGAAGAATTAGCTTTAGAGCAAGAAATATTAGAAATGAAGATCGCGCTAAGCATTGTAAAGAAGAAACGCTTAGCAAACCGTGTTGCCGAAGAAGATAAAGAAGATAATACGTCACACATCAGCGAATCCGACGCCGATGTGAATGAACGAGTCCGATCGTGGATAGAAGAGTCCACACCATTGGCAATTAGCGACAAGCCGCATTGCCCCGCCGAGTCCGCCGCCCCCGCCGTGTCCGCCGCCGCACCCGCCGAGTCCGCCGCCGTGTCCGCCGCCGAGTCCGCCGCCGTGCCTGCTTTCGTAACTGGAGGAACTACATGTCCACGAGTACAACCAGTCGCCGTTACGAACAGCATTGAGAAGATGACGTCCGCCGAGCCTGCCGTCGTAACTGGAGGAACTACGTGTCTACGAACACAACCAGTCGCCGTTACGAGCAAGATAGAAGAGATAACACCGCCGTGTCCGCCGTGTTCATCGCCGAATCCGATCAATGTAGAAATCGGGAACATTAAGGAAGCCGTCATCGCCCTAGCCGAGCGCCTACGTCCGCACATGCACAGCGCGTCCTCCAAGCTACCTAAATTCGGGGGAGCCTTTCAAGAATGGTTCGCGTTCAACACCGCCTATGAAGAAACCGCCGCGCACCACTCACCACTTGATAACAAATCAAGACTAAGAAGATGTCTCTACGGCCGCGCCAGCACCGTCGTCAACAGCCTACTGAGCACCATCCAGAGCACACCGGAAGACATCATAAAAACCTTGGAGTGGAACTTCGGAAGAGCGGAAACCATAGCAACGCACGAGCTCGAACGACTACGAAACCTACCGAGAGCGGGCGACGACCCAAAGGACCTTATTTCGATGACGTCACGAGTCAAGGACGCCGTCGAAGCGCTGCAATCATTGAAGAAACAACACTCGCTGTACAACGACGAAGTGGCCAGAACGATAGTAAAGAAAATGCCAGGTTCAGTACGCTACCGATGGTATGAAACGTGTCAAGAAATGACAGAAGAAGATCCGCCGCTCGTCCAAATTAAGAAGTTTCTACTTAAATACGTGGGAGGATGCGCCCAGTACGCCGACCCCGAGATTGCGAAAAATGAACATAAGCCAGCGCCGACGTCGTATCAACAACAAAGAAAACAGCGAACATTTGCGACTCAAGACGCCGAAGAGAGCGAGACAACACTGCACGACAGAGATAGAAGATCGCCGTCGTACGGGGGGAGAAAATATTATGAAGAGAGGGGGAAGAAAGAAGAGCGAGACAGAAAATGTATTATCTGCGAAGAGAAACAACACAATATTCGAGAATGCAAGAAATTCAACGAAGCGGATATAGATAGAAGATGGGACTTAGCGAAACAACATCAATTGTGTTTCCGTTGCCTGCGTTTTAGAAACAAGTCTCACAGCTGCAACATGAACCGCTGCAACATAAATGGGTGTCCGGCGCGACACAACCGAATGCTACATCGCGAAAAGAAAACTGAAAATGTGAAAAAAGAAGCCGAAACAGTCACTACAACGTGGACAAATATGAAGTCGAAGTCGTATCTGAAGATGGTACCTGTACGGGTGTCTGCACCGGCGGGAGAGATTGATACGTGGGCGCTACTGGACGACGAGTCAACAGTGACATTAATCGACAGCAACCTCGCTGACGCCATCGGCGCGCGGGGACCGATCGACCCACTCCATATAGAAGCGATTACAGAGAAGAATTTGAATGCGTCCCGCTCTCGTCGAGTTACAGTTACACTACGCCGCAACAACGCCGTGGAAAAAATACACGCACGCACCATCGACCGCCTACGCCTGTCACCACAACAAGTCAGTGCGAAGGACATCGAACGCTGTCAACACCTGCGCGGGATCGAAGACCACATCAAGTACCCGCACGCGGAGCCCAAAATCCTGATCGGTCAAGACAACTGGCACCTACTGTTGGCTGCAGAAGTACGAAAAGGGCACCGCGACCAGCCGATCGCGTCATTGACACCACTGGGTTGGGTGCTACACGGCGCGCATACACGTTCCATCGGCCAGCGTGTCAACTATGTACACCACCTGAAGGCCATCGACGAAAACATGGATGAACAGCTGAGACAACACTTCGCGATCGAGAACATGGGCATTGAACCCAAGAAGCCGTCCACTGACCCCGAGCAGCGCGCATTGAAAATCTTAGAAGAGAGTACCGTACAGCGCGCCGATGGCCATTACGAAGTGGCGCTACTGTGGAAGAGCGACGCCGTGACCATGCCGGAAAACTATGAAAATGCCGTGCGCCGCCTCCACTCCGTGGAAAAGAAGCTTGAAAAAGATGAAAAACTAAAGAAGAAATATAGTGAACAGATGGAAGCATTGATCGACAAAGGCATGTTCACCATCGACCGCAATATTCATCAAAAATAAGAACGCGAGCAAGTTCCAAGAAAAATACCCAGAAGCCGCCGCAGCGATAGTGAAAAACCACTACGTCGACGACTACCTCGACAGCTACGAAACCGAAGAAGAAGCCGCGCGCATAGCAACACAAGTACGAGAAATACACCGGGGCGCGCGACTTGAATTAAGAAAATGGGCGTCGAACTCGCCACCAGTATTGAAACAGCTGATCGACGACGAGGGGTCAACGACCGGAGATAAGAAAACATTGGCGGACGGGGCTAGCAGCGAACGCGTGCTGGGACTAGTTTGGAGGCCGGACACCGACGAGCTGGCATTCAACCTGGATCTCGCACGTATACCGAAAGAAATGTTGAATCGAGCTGCACCAACGAAAAGAATCGCGCTGAAGATAGTTATGTCACTCTACGATAAAAGCCAAACAAATACTACAAGAAGTGTGGCGCCGCGGCACCGAATGGGACAATGACCTCGACAGTGACCTCAGTGAACAGTGGCGAGAGTGGATGTTACACCTCGAAAACCTACGCTTCGTGTCCGTACCAAGAAGATACCTACACTACAGCGACGCCGTGAACCTACAGTTGCACACGTTCGTCGACGCTAGCGAAACCGCGTATGCCACAGCGATATACTGGCGCGCGGTCACTACAGAAGGTCACGTGACACTCACCTTAGCAATGGGAAAAGCTAAGGTCGCTCCACTGAAGCTAACATCGATACCACGCCTCGAGCTACAAGCAGCCGTAATGGGAAGCCGCATGGCCGCGGCAGTTATAGAAGAGCACGCCCGCAAACCCGACTCCAAAACATACTGGACAGATAGTAAAACCGTTCTTACTTGGGTGAAAACCGGATCGCGCTCATACAAACCGTTCGTCGCGCATCGCATCGCCGCCATTGAAGCAAAACACCGCTGTACACGAGTGGCGGTGGGTACCTACGAAACTAAACGTCGCGGACGACGCGACCCGAGACGTGCCGCAGGACTTCACTAGTGCACACAGATGGTACGCCGGGCCGAGCTTTCTACAGAACGACGAGTCAGAGTGGCCAACAGAACGAGTAAAACCGGGGGAGCCAACGGGTGAAGAAAAGTGTACCTACACACGATCAGCTGATTCAAGAAAAATAAGTGAATGTGTTCCCGACCCCGAAAACATATCGAAATGGCTTATCTACCTACGAGCTACGGCGCGAGTGCTACAGTTCATCGACCTCTGCAGACAGAAAAAAGAAAAGGTCAACTACAAAAGAACGAAGAAAATCGAAAAAGGCGATAAGGAATACAAAATAACAGCTGATAAGAAAACAGTTGATAAGAAGTTACGCAACGCGACGCCATCTACCGGAAAAAATGTGCAACGACGTTATCACCACATTGATAACGCATATCTACGTCGTGCTGAAGATTTGATAGTTCGTGCAATACAAGAAAGTTGTTTTTCGAGTGAAATAGAAGAATTGAAGAAAGAAAAGACAGTTTCAAGAAATAGTCGTCTCTACGCGCTCGCCGTAACTTATGAAGATAACATAATAAGAGTGAAGAGCAGAAAAAGCGCAGTTCGCGACGTTACCGCGACGGTGGCGCCACCCGTGATCGACGGCAACGACCGAAGAGTGAAACTGTATATAGAAAATGTACATAGAAGAATATCAGAATAATATATATAATTGGCAGAAATGACAATTAACGAGTGCCGACAACATTATTGGATTTTACGTCTACGGCCCGTTACAAGAAAAATAGTCAACGAGTGTGTGTTGTGTCGCATAAGAAGAGCACAACCGTCGCAGCCATCTACTGGGAACCACCCACCGAGTCGACTCGCACATCACCAGCGGCCATTCACCTACACAGGGCTCGACTACTTTGGGCCACTGACCGTCACCGTGGGCCGCACGCAGCAGAAGAGATACGTCGCGATATTTACGTGCCTAACTACCCGGGCCGTACATCTGGAAGTAGCGGCATCACTCAGCACCGACTCGGCGGTCATGGCGCTGCGGCGCATGATATCTCGACGGGGGTGTCCGACGGAGATATGGTCGGACAACGGGACCAACCTGCACGGCGCCGACAAGGAGCTGCGCCGCGCCATCGACGAAGCCACACACTCAGAAGCAGAGAAGAAGATGATCAGCTGGCGCTACATACCACCTGGGGCCCCGTTCATGGGGGGCGCCTGGGAACGCCTGGTCCGATCAGTCAAGGTCGCTCTGGCAGCCACACAGCAGAGTCGACATCCTACAGAAGAGGTACTGTCGACACTACTCGCAGAAGCGGAGTACACAGTCAACAGTCGTCCGCTCACACATGTCTCCGTGGACCACCAAGACGAAGAGGACCTCACTCCGAACCACTTCCTGCTGGGCGGGTCAGCTCTGACACCCGCACCCGGCAGCTTCTCCGACGGGGACCTCATCGGGCGCGCCAACTGGCGCGCGTCTCAACGTCTCGCCGACCTATTTTGGGCGAGGTGGCTACGCGAGTACCTACCGGAGCTCCAGCACCGGCGGGAGCCCCACGGCAAGGGCCCTGCACTGCAGCTGGGTGACCTGGTCCTCATCGTGGACAACACGCTACCACGAAACACCTGGCCCCGTGGAATGGTAACGGCGACCTTCCCGGGGACCGACGGCGTGGTACGAGCGGCGGACATCAGAACGAGAGGCAGCATCCTTCGACGGCCAACAAAGAAGCTGGTCATCATCCCCACGGCAACGGCGGCCGACCCTTCACCGACAACTGGATGTAACGACGGCGGCGGCGCCGGCGTTACACGGCGGGAGAATGTTCGGGACGGCCGGCAGAATAGTGCAATAAAGTGAACAATAGACAGTGACTAATAATTGTGGTAATAAAGTTGTATTGTGATGTGAAATTTCGTGACTAGTTATAAGTGTAAAATCTATTGAATTCATTGTCTATTAGTGTTTTATAGTATAATAATAAGTTTCTTTGTGTTTGGAATGTATTTAGTCGATAATATTTGCAGTTAGTATTTTTCGTGTATTGTAAAGCTTGTTCGTGTTGTACTAGTTTGTATGAAAGTTTTATGCAGTAGGTATTTATAGAGTAGGTATTTACAAATAAATTATCCCGTGTTGATAAATTGATGTTACGCACATAGCGGCTAATTAGACCTTCACGATAAGGTATGATACATAAGAGTTAAGTAAATAGCTGATAAGATATTAAGAAATAAAGTATATTTTTTCGTGTGTTTTCTCATTTCCCAAAACGATTTATAGGTAGATTAGAAATAGTATTGAACGTAGTATTGAAAATGTAACTTAACTTGATAGCAATAATTTTTTAGAATATTTTAATATGTAACATGTAATTTTGTGACTGATAAGGAATTGTTAGTGATAAGAAACGTCGTATGTGCATAGATAAAATGAGATAAATAAAGTTGAAAACTAGTGAGCTTGCGCGCGGCTCTCTATATGGTATTGCCTTTAAGTAGCTTAGTGAGAGTCGGGTTTCTATGGCTACGGATCATCACTTGTCCCACTCTCGCCTCAAGACTCTGAAAGAGACAGCAAGCAAGCTCTCCTAGTTCCTGGTACAACAAGCTCCTCTGCGTTTTACTTCGCAACCCAGCACCCAGTTCGAAAAACCGTACGTCTCGCCCTCTGCAACGATACAGTCCACTGCCAAATCCGAGCGGGGCGTGCGGCACATATATATATATATATATATATATATACAAAAAAAATCACAAATTCATGCATATACATATATATTATAGATACATAAATATACATATACACATACATACAACATAGTCAACATAGTCAGACATATAGCCAGAATAAAAGAGAGGGGAAGAGAGCGCAAGAGTATTGGCAGAGCGAAGATGGCGGTCATGAGAGTCACAAAGATACTGAAAACTGGATTTCAAGTAACCGCGATGCGGACTGTTAAGGATGGAGTAGAGCGTACAGAGCAACCTAAGTTGCCTGCGCTGACGCATGGGAAGCCACTGAAGGTGTGACCGGTATGATCAAATTTGCGAAGGGAGAAAATAAAATGAATAGCGTTATTCAGAAGTCGGTCCAGCTTGTTCTCGTTCAGATCAGGATAACAGACATCAGCATAATCGTTGAGTGGAAGTATAAGAGAGGTAACAAGAGTGATCTTGGTTTTAAAAGGAAGAAAGTTTCTAAAACTATTTAAGTAGCATAAAGAGGAGATAACCGCACGATTCACCTCAGCAACCTGTGGAATTGTGGAATCCAACTGAGCGTACTATCAATATGCAGCCCAAGGTTCTTAATGCTGGAGCAGAGAGATATTGCTGTGATATCCATAACAATAGGTGATTGCATTCAATCTTGGCGATCTGCTTAGACCCGCTGACTATCATCGCGTGGCATTTAGACGGATTCATTGGCCATGCTCGGGAAAATTATGTTTGTGGGTGATAAAAAAGTGGTCAGCAGGACAGTAATGTGATTATAGCAATTTAGTGCTCATCCAAGCTAGATAACACTATAATATAGTGAAAAACAAACTCAAGTGAGTTGGAAAATGTGTAAAATATAAGGATCTAAAGCGTGTAAGTATTTTTTAAAATATATTTTGATGAGAGTACTATTATAATTATAATTTTAGTACTTATAGTTTTTTCATAAATGGTTATTGCATAGCGCCTACAAAGAAGCAAACCCTCAGCTAATATAAACCCTCAGCTTTATATTAATACTCGTAGTGCCTATAGTTCTTCCTAAAAGATTACTAGCTTCCAGCCGCGATTACACCGGCGTGGTTCCCGTTCCCAAGATAATATCGGGATAAAAAGTACTTCTATGTAACTCTCCGTCCATTTAACTAAGTAACCAAAAATCAAGTCGATTGGTTCCTTAGTTAGGGCGTCAAAAAGGGGGTATATATTGGAACGCCTAATTATTTTTACATAATTGTCAAATGACCTAAATTAGTTTAGCCTATTTTCATTCTGCCTAATTTATATTTTAGTACACACTGCGCCGGCGGTAGTGCCGGCGGCCCGCCCGCCGTCGTGGCCGCCGGATTGCCGGCGGGTATTCCTGCCGCTGGGCTTGCCGCACAAACGAACCGCCGATATGGCCGCCGGGGCGTGCCGACGGGTCGCGCGGGGGGCCGGCGTCAGTTCGTTCCTGGCATTCGAGTGGTAGGGGTGTGTGTGCGGTTTGTTAACGTAGGTATAAGTAAATAAATTAAAATGTCATATAATTTGGACGATGAAGCAGTGTTGATATTAATTGAAAAAATTAATGAATAAGATCTTTTATGGAATCCCATAAATTCACTGTTCAGCCAAAATTCAAAATCTTCATAATTATGTCATTCTTACAAACCCAAAAAATAAACTACTGCGTAAATGTTGACACCCCACATCATCTTTTTATAGTTTTCTATAATTACAGTACCATTCTGCCATTTTCTAAGTTGTAAACTCGGGCGCATCCGAAACCTTCTCCTTCTTTTATATTTTTTTCTTATTAAAATAAACACAACAGCTGCGACGAGAGTGCTGATGATTTCTTTATTGATTGTAACCAACGACACAGTATGCACTTCATAAGCGTTCAACACGACTGCTACTACCGGAATGATGCTTGGCGGCTTTGTGCGGCATGTGCCGACGGCTTGTGAAACCGGCGGCAGAGCCTCTTGGCATAAAGTCGGCGACACTGCCGCCGGCACTGTGTGTAGTAGCCTTTAGACATAACAATTCATTAACCCTACTATTTCCAAATTCCGTGCATGTGACGAGCATGCAGACAAGCAGGCGTGCAAGCAGATATGCAAGCAGGTATGCGAGCAGGTATGCGAGCAGGCCGCGGAGGCGAGCTTTACAACCACCTGCTCCTCAGCTCGCGGGCCGCCCCCTCCGCGCCTGCGCGGGCTTAAATTACACTTTAGGGGTACGGCATACAAGACTGCGTGGAGTCGGTTTTTAGGCGATTCGTTTCTGTCACTGACTAGTATCTACGGGTATCAATACGTATGCGTAGTAAGTTATTATTGTAAAAGATATGTACCTATACTAATAATAGCCTCCTATGAACAGGACAATAAATATGAGTGGTTTTGATTATTAGGGATTTTACCGTTAGGCCAAATTATAACAATGCGAAATAATCTATTATGGTAAACAAATAATTATGCTTAAGAATTTTAGGCCAAAGAAATACGGCGTGATGAAATTAGGACTAAAGATTTTAGGCGTGTCGAAGGGCAACCAAAAAAAGGACATACAATTACACTTTCGCTTTTATAATCTTACGAGATTATAAAAGCGAAAGTGTATCGGAATAGAAAGTAGCCTATGTTACTCTCCGTCTTTTCAACTAAATATTATGTCAAAAATCAAGTTGATTGGTTGCTTAGTTAGGGCGTCAAGAAACGGCAAACAATTAAACATTCGCATTTATAATGTTATTTAAGTTAGGATATAGTTAGTATTAATATTGCATCATCAGCCATGTTGCATGGGGACACAACCGATACGAACTTTTTATTGCTTTTTAACAATAGTCTCTATTCTGTCAAGCCATCTATGACTTAGAGACAAGGAATAGTAATTTTACGCTGGTAAAAACCACAAAACTTATTCGGACTGCAGACAGAGTCCGCTTACAACTGTGTCAAAAAGCATTTATACTATAGCATGTTCGGTGCAAATAAATAAATAATCAATATCAATTATTAAAAACCTCCATAAACAAATCGTAAGATGTAAACGCCTCAAAGAGTAACAGATAGCCGTGTCAGCCGCAGTGCGTGCACCGCTCCGAGTCTATCACATCGCTCCTGAGTCTGCACGCCCCGATGTTCTGTGAACTGTATGCTAAAGTAAAACTTATGCCACTTAGGTTAAGATTGATTAGTGCTAACGCGTCAAATATTAACAGGCGCAGCCTAAACACTTTATTAATTGTATTTTCAATCAGTGCGGATCCAGATCCTGAGTCGTTCACGTTCGTCTCACGATGTACGAGGGTGAATCAAAAAGTTCTTAGAAATGGATACACTATTTTTTTTTGTGTAAGTTTTTTATTTTTGTTTTCAAGTGTCATTATCATTTAGTTTTTATGCCAAGTATCAATTGATTCCGTCTTGTCCTTTTCATTAAATTAATTATTTTGTAAAACAAATTGATAAAGTCTACCTTGTTTGGTAGACTTCATCGAAAAATCGAGATACGCGCGGTGATAAAGTACTAGTGCCTAAAAAAAATTGTGAGCTTCGGATATTTATATGGATATTCAGCAATCGTAAGAGACTGATGCTGTACCTTATTCCATGGTCGCTTACTGGGTAGTCGAGTTTAAAAGCGGCAAATCCAGCTATGAAGATGATTCTCGTTCTGGTCGAACTTCCACCGCTTTAAGCAAAAAAAATGGAAAGACTGGTACTCGATGACTCTCTAAAATAAACTGCAGATACCCTAAAGATTTTATTTGGTAGTTTCCAATAAGTTTCCAATATATTTTCATAAAAACTTTCACCATGACATTCACTCACGGCAATCCGTCAGTATTGCTTTGAAATTTAAAATAACTTTCAAATTCACCGGACTTAACCCCTTGTGATTTTCACTCATTGAAAGAGTATGTTCATGGAACAAGATTTCACGTCAATGACGCCGTAATGGCCGCGGTAGAGGAATTTTCAAGAGTCAAGGAATTTGTTTTTTTTTTCAGAGAAAATAAAAAAGTTGGAGAAGCATTTTAACAAATGTATAGAGTTATAAGAAGATAACGTAGTCAAATCAATAATTTTTTTGATATTTCACTGATGCTTTATTGGCAATTCTAAGAACTTTTTGATTCACTCTCGTATAATGCACTCTATTACCCTACGTATCGGAACTATTAATTATAGTACCTAATATACTTGAAACCTTGAATATACCCTTACATGCCTGGGATGTCGTAAGAGTCAACTAAGAGGCTCGACGCATTGAAAACCTGTGTGAGAGAAGGAAAACTTGAAACAAACCCTCTACCAACCCGTCTGGCCAGCGTGGTAGCAGTAGGCTAAATTAGCCTACTGCTACCACGCTGGCCTATTGTGGCGTTCATAGGAGGCTATTAAATAGCCTCCTATGAACGCCACAATAGGCCTGAGCTAGAAGAGGCTTATGTCCAGCAGTGGACGTCCACAGGCTGATGATGGATACTTGAAAGACGTTTACTAATGCACGTCGTAACTCTCGGTGGTGCAGTGGCTATAGTGCGTGAGTCCTGCTATTGTTGCAGGTAAGCAATTTTCGCAATGGTCGGTCACGAGATGGGTTTCTTCACTTTTTTCTCTATACACCCCAATGTCCAATGCTAGGTGTAAACAACAGCAAATACTGTCGGGACCAGTGAGTTAAGGTACCTTTTGCAGCACGGAATACTTGGAGATTATACATTTTTGGTCATACATTCCGTATTTTATCAGTTATTTAACCTCTACAATAACCGCAGTCACTACATCATAATTGAGCTTAAATTTAGGTGGAAAGAAAATAATTATTGGAATGTTCACACTCTAAGAACTAAAGAAGAATGTATAGGTACAAAATCGGAAAAATAAAAAGGAATTAAAATAGTTTATTCTTTCATATTTAATAATTCATCAACGAAAATTTGTACGATTAAAAACAAACGCGATGAAATTCAACAAGAGATAATTGGGCTAACTGATATTTCAGCTTGATTAATAACATTATAAATCACGCCGAAAGCCCCGCCTTAATGTTAAAATAAAAACGGCTATTTATATTAAAACAAGGCGATTTTGGCTGTTATAAAATATTAAATAAATCTTTAGAGCTTTATTGTTTTTACGATTACATTGTGGAAGCCACTAAAATGTGTGTAAAAATTGCTTATTTTTTATTATTATTAACGACGGGTTGACTCTTAGCCTTCATCATACCTGGTGTTAAATATTGATAAGACTGAAGATGGAAGCGAGCCACTCCTGGAATCCTTAATCAATGAGGAACTGGCTATCTTATCTCTAACTGCCGGAAACAACAATACCGAAAACATTGTTGTTATGGCGTCAGACTTAGATAAGATGGTGGTAGCTAGCCAGGCGGACTTACAACGAGTCCTACCACCAACCAAACCGAATACAATATGTACCCGCGCTGGGAATGTTAAAGAAAAAACACATTTTTGGTTTCACGAAGTTTTTTTCGGTTTCTTGTAATCCTTTAAGATTTTTCTCTCAACAAAAATGAACTGGGAAAGGACAGTCCAACGATTAAAAGTTCATTAAAAATTTTCGTTTTTAAGAACTTAGGATGGATTGTACCATCTAACTTTAACTGATTCATGGTTGAAAAGTTAGATGGTGCAATGCACTAGTATTTAAATATACAGTTAATGATACAACAATAATCTAACAATATAATTATGTGTTGAGACAGTGTCGAGACAATTCAACTCAAAATATTCAGTTGATATAAATAGCAGAAGCACACAAACCTAAAACCCATTGGCATAGAGTTCATAATCCCTTAGTTCAGTTAACAAGAGAAGCTTGTAGGCTGTCAATAGCTAAATGGGAATCCGCAGATATCAACCCACAGACCAATAGTCATTAACACAGACTAGATAATAATAATCTTGTCTGACCACTGAGCGAGGATTGTCTATAGTCTGTGAATTGGCTGCAAATCTGGATTGGCTATGACTTAATATTTGGTAATGGAAGATGTTGCTAAGATGACTGAAACGGCGTCTGTCTTTTGCGAGAGATTATGGGCCGGTTTCACCACCTGCTAATAACTTAGGGATAGCTTATATTACAGATCTTTTTGACAGTTCTAATATGAAAATTTGTCAAATTATCTGGTCAACAAGCTATTGACTCAAGGGTCTAGCCCAGGGCTTAAAAATCAAGACTAATTTTAAATATTTAAATTATTTCGTACATTATAATAGATGCAAGTATCTTGACAGTATATAATTACTCATTTAAAGTCACATACAATTGTATTCTTCTAAATTCAAATAAATGTGTATACTATATTGGAAACATAAATATATAATCCATGGGCATTAATATTTAAGAAATCGAAAACAAAAATTAATGATTCACTTTAAGGTACATTAATATGTATACAATAAAACAAACATATATAAGTATCTACAGTATTAACTCGACTAAAATCAAAACAGGGGGCTAATTGTCTAATTTTTAAATCTATATCCCTTTCAATTCTTCATTTGATAGATATTTTCATACTTCAAGCTGTCACTATTTTACATCGATAAGGATTGTGATCGGGACACGTTTTGAAAGGTATCGAATAAACGAAATTGAACTGTCTAAGCAAAGTGACAAAGAGAAAATATCTATAAAATGTATGGAGAGAGTTTCACCCGAGTTCTTTTCGTAATAACACGTGTTGTGAGGCTCCATTTTTAACTCAATCTACCGTACAATTTCTTTATATTACGAAATATATTTACTTGACATTGGCAAAATTCGCGAATTTTATCGCGAGCACGCCATTAATTAAGCAAAAATAAGAAATGTATGGAGAAGTGTCAAATGAAGTGTCATTAAAACATCATTTGTTCCGAAAGGGATTGCGACTGTAAGTTATACAATTCCATAAATCACAATCCATTTGAAAGGGATTGTAATATATTTTGAAATTAGACAATAAGGCGGCTGGTTTGAAATTTGAATGTTGACAATGACCGAAAAGAGTGCCTACCTGTGAATGATGTTGTGTCTATTTCATATGACGTTATCAGTCAAGCAAAAAGTCTTTAATTAATTACTGTTTTTCATTGTTTTTAGTAAGGCTAAGCGCGCACTACGAATTTTAATTGTTGCGATGAGATTTATAAATGCAAAATAAAGTACTAAGGGCCAGTTATAGATATATAGATAGATAAATCATTTATTTGCATCAGCATGCACACATAACTGTTATGTAAGTACGTAGCAATGAAACGACGGTTGAACGTAGACTGATTTATTATTCGACTACCGCCAAGACGCGATATCGATACACAACACTTTTCCCTTCTAATACAAACACTAGTTAAAATAAAGATAAGACATTGGACTTAAAATCTAAATATCTTTATACTAAATATTACAGACTATATATAGGCGTAACGCAAATGACAGTTATTATGCGATACGGTTATAAGTGGTTACGATACAACCACTTTATTTATCTATTGATCACTTAGGTAAGTTAATACAAACACTAATGACGCTCACTTTATAACTAAAATGGAATCGGACGGTCGTATGCGAGAGGGATTAGTTGTTTAAGTTATTTGTTAGTTTTAAGTTTTTCACGGCAACGTATAGCGGCTTCCCTGCGCGGTCTGTCCGCACTATGTACTCGTATATTCGGTACAATGGACGACGGCTGCGGTGACTTCGCGCCCTCCTCCGCACTATCAAAGAACTCGTCACGCTCATCCTCCCCAGACTTACCCTCTGGATTGGTTGAATTAGTTTTACCAGGCGAGTCATCCACTACTTGGCTAAGTGAGTGACGTGACTTTCTAGGGAGTATTTGGTCAATGTGTCTCTTATGTACGCGACCGTCCATTGTCGCTACGTTGTAAGTGACCGGCCCAACTCGCTCACGGACTACACCCTCTGTCCACTTACGGTCGGATTTGGAGTAATTACGCATCAATACGTCATCATTTTGGTGCGCCACTCGTAACGGTGTATTATTGTTACGCTGTTCCTCGGTCAGCTGACGCGTGCGCACCCGCTCTGCGGCGTCCGGTCGCAGTAGATCCAGCCGACCGCGCAGCCGCCTGCCGATCAGGGCCCGTATTCACTATGACCACTTACCGATTCCTTGCTCAAACCACGCGAATGTCGTATTTGGTTTCGACATTTTAAAAATTCGTTTTCTCTATGACACTTACAAATTTTAAAGTTATTTTACTTGTTCAATAATAATACAACTTGTGACTTTCATGTTCTTGCTTAATAACTTTATAATTTGGGAGTATCATGGAGAAAACGACTTTTGAAAATGTCAAAACCAAGTACGACATTGGCGTTGTTTGAGCAAGGAATCGCTAAGTGGTCATAGTGAATAAGGGCCCAGAGCGACTGCCGGTTCGCGTCCTGTCGTGCTCTGCTCGGTATTTCGATACATGAATAAAAATTGGTGCAATGCTTTGTTTACATCATGTCTCTCACATTCTGCTTTTTTAAGGACTCTTTTAATGGTGCGCACTGCATTTTCGGCTGCTCCGTTGCTCGAAGGGTGATACGGCGGTATAAGAGTATGCTTTATACCGTTGTTTTCTAAATATTGAGCGAAGGCAGCCGAAGAAAATGGAGGACCGTTGTCGCTGACTATGCGTTTCGGTAGTCCAAAACGAGAAAAGTGACACCTCAAACGATCACAAACAGCAGCGGCTGAAGTCGTATTAATTTTTTCTGCTTCTATCCATTTTGAATGCGCGTCGATGATAATAAGGTAATAATTATTGTTGAATGGACCGAGGAAATCTATGTGTAACCGCGACCAAGGCTCGGCCGGCCATGCCCACGAGTGCAGCGGGGCGGCGGGGGGCGCGGGCCGCAGCTCCCTGCACGGCACGCACTCGCGCGCCACCTGTTCTATATCTTGATCTATGTTTTCCCACCAGACGTAATTACGAGCGATTTGTTTCATTTTAACAATACCCGGGTGCCCTTCGTGTATTTCTTTCATGATGCAGTTTCTTAATAAATTTGGGACCACAATTCGATAACCCCATATTATACACCCTTGGTCAACATGTAGGTTTTCTTTTTTATTTAGATAGCATTTTTCGATATTGGAATACTCATAATTACTCGGCCAGCCGTACATTATGAACCCATAGATTTTACTTAGCAACGGATCCCTTCCCGTTTCAATTTTAATATCATTAAAACTGATCGGAAAGCTTCCTTGTACATAATGTAAAAAGCTACCTTCTTCGTTTTCACTTCGAATTTGTTTATTTGTCCCTTCTAAGGGAAGACGGGAAAGAGCGTCAGCAAAACAATTTTTTGCTGATTTTACAAATTCCACCGTAAAGTCATAAGCCGCAAGTTTGACCGCATAGCGTTGAAGTCTACTCGCAGCCGTTACCGGCAATCCTTTATTTTTACCAAAAATGTAACTTAAAGGACGGTGATCGCTCCTAAGTACAAAATATCTTCCGTAAAGATATTGATGGTGCTTAGACACCCCGAACACTATGGCCAGTGCCTCCTTATCTATTTGAGAGTAGTTAGTTTCGGCTTGGTTGAGAGTGCGCGACGCACAGCACAGCGGCAGCTCGGTGCCGTCCGCGCGCCGCTGGGTGAGCACCGCCCCCAGGCCGTATGCGCTGCTGTCCACTGATAAAATCAACTCCAAGCTTGGATCGTAGTGAGCGAGAATAGGTGAAGTACTTAAAACCTTTTTTATTTTATTAAAAGACGCGTCACATTCTGACGTCCAATTCCATTCCACACTTTTTTTTAACAAATCATACATTGGTTTTAGAATGTCGCTCATGTTTACACAAAACTTGGAATAAAAATTTACTGAGCCCATAAAACTCTTTAGCTGAGTGACATTAGTAGGTGTGGGGGCTGCTACAATGGCTTCAATTTTTTTTTCATCTGTATGTAATCCAAATTTATCAATTTTGTACCCAAGGTAATTAACGCTGTTTTTGAAAAATTGACATTTACTAAAATTAATTCTCAGGCCATTTTCATTCAGCCTTTGTAGCACTGCTCGTAAATTAGTTAGATGGGTTCCCCTATCTTTGCCTGTGACACAAATATCATCAGCGAAAACAGCGACCCCCGGCAACCCACTAAGCGTCTCTTCCATTATTTTTTGGAAATTTTCGGGAATACATTTAATACCGAACGGAACGCGCAAATAAACAAAAGTACCAATGTGAGTGGTGATTGCGGTTATCAATTGTGATTCTTCATCTAATAAACACTGTTGGAAAGCATTTGAAAGGTCCAACTTGGAATATTCTTCACCCCCTCCTAAGGCGGCGAAAAGGTCCTCGATACGGGGCATCGGGTAATGGTAGTCTTTTAAAAGTGGATTAATAGTGACTTTGTAGTCTCCACATAATCTGATAGAACCGTTTGCTTTAATGACGGGCACGATCGGCGTGCCATAGTCTGACCGTTCGACTTTGTATATGACCCCCTCCCGCTGCAGGCGCTCGAGCTCCCTTTCGACCGGTTGTCGCAGCGCTAATGGTAATGGTCGCGCTTTTATAAAAATAGGAGTATTATCTTTAAGATACAGTTTAAATTTTGACTTATTGAACGTACCTAACCCTTCAGCAAATACCTCTGGGAACTCTTTACGCAACGAAGCCGCCCTCGAGTCCTCCTCAGTCAAATTGTGACATTCTACTATGCCTAATTTTAAATTTTTTATCCACGTTCGGCCCATTAGTGGCGGCCCTCCATTTTTTATGACAAATAAATTTAAAAGTTTCGTATTATTTTCACCACAGCTCACATTAACCACAATAAAACCAAGGGTCTCGATAACGTCTCCCGTATACGACTTTAGTGTAAGTTTTTTATTTTCAATAGGAATATTAGAGAAATTTCTATCATAATAATCTTTAGAAATAACAGAAAGTTTACTTCCGGTATCTATCTCGAATTTACACAAAATGTTTTCTACTTTTACTTTCGCAAAATAAGGCCCATCACTTCACCATAACTATTAAATTATAAAAATTACAACCTTCATCGTCCGAGTCCGATCCGTTCAGAAGAAAATGATTGTTTGTTGCACTTTTTCCGCCACTTTTATTGCCACATTGTTTCTTAGCACACACCGATTTTAAATGGCCACGTTGACCACATTCATCACAATTATAGTATTTAAAACGGCACTTGCCTTCCGAATGCCCTACTTTACCACATCGTGAGCATGCGCGCTGCCCCCGGGGCGCGTTCGCCCTGAAGCCCCCGGGCGTGCCCGCGCCTATCCGGTGCAAGCTGTCGCTGCTGGTGCCGGCGCCCGCGCCCGCGCTGCCCGCGCCCGGCGCGCACGATTGCGCCGCGTGACGCTCCGCCGCCTCCAGCGCCTGGGCCAGCTCCACTGCGCGCTTGTAGTCTACATTCTTCTCCGCGAAGATCCTCGATCTCATGTCTTCAATGTACAAACCCGATACATATTGATCTCGTAAATTCTCCTCCAGTTTATCTCCGAAATTACAAGTTTTTGCCAAATGTTTTAGTGCTTGTAAGTACTCGCGAACACTTTCGCCTTGACGTTGCGTACGCTGTCGAAAAATATGCCTTTCAGCAATTTCTGATCGCTCCGGCTCCAGATGATCTTTTACCAGTTTTGTGAGATCCGCGAATGATTTGGATTCAGGGGTATACGGGGAACACAAATCGCACATTAACTCATAGCACTCCGCGCCTACAACAGTCACCAATGTGGCGACTTCCAATGCAACGCCGATATTATTTAACGCTATAAACTGTTTAACTCGTCGTACATACGCATCCCAGTTGTTATTCGCGAAATTATACGGTTCGATATGTCCGATAGGCATTTTTAACGTTCGAATATTTGCACACACACGTGGCTATTTTACTCCTCGTCGCCAGTGTTATGTAAGTACGTAGCAATGAAACGACGGTTGAACGTAGACTGATTTATTATTCGACTACCGCCAAGACGCGATATCGATACACAACAATAACAATACACAAACGAAATTGAAATAAATAAAAAAAAAGATTATTACAGACATTTTACACAAACATTACAAATTAACTTAAAATTACACATGATACATAAAAATTCGATGGATGTCTGCCGCAGTATTGCAGCGCTGATTTTCAGTTCCCACCCAGTTACAGTTGTAATAGGAAAAATGTGACAAATAATTTCCCTTTTACCGAGTATGGAGACTTGTTTATTGAACATTAATGGGTTAACTATTTAAAGGTTGGCATCCTTTTTGTCAAGAACAAAATCGAGAAGTCAATTGAAAATCAGCGCTTGCTCGCAGGGCCTGGCAAAATGCTGAATTGACCCCCCTTTTTGACTGCAGCCGTGAGACATTTATTTCAGACAGTACAACTGTAAAAGTTTTTTTTATTTGATTTTTCTGTCAACATTGTCAAATTGTAAACTGTCTCATGTATGTAATATGTATCCAAATAAAGCTTTTCTATTCTATTCTATTCTTTATTAAAAATTATGTTTCTTCGGCGGTGTCGTGTGAGGCGGGTCGTTACGTTCCCTAAAATTATGGTTGAGCGAAGCGATGGCTGGTTCATGCGTCATGCTCGTGAACGGGTGCCGCCAGCGGAAATGGGTCTACTTCAGTCTGCTTGTCTTAACGTTGTGCTTAGAGCTTAAATATTTTCATCTACAATAAATTGCTATCGACCTGTATGTACGGTCCGTCACAACTTGCAGTACAGTAACCTTGTAATGCGAGAAATGTTATAATGTAAGTCTTTCCTTGCGAGTTGAAAATTGTTTACGTTTAGGATAACCTTAAAATGTAATATGACGGAAATTGACCTTACTGATATGTTAAGCTCACTTTTCAATTTGACGACTCTGTATGAAATAAAACAGGGAGAAAAAAATAGCCCTTGACGAGCTTTTTTTGAAAAACTTGGCAAATCTGCGAGCGCCAACCCGCCTGGCAAGCGTGGCGGTTATGGCAATACCCCCCAAATAAAATGGACAGGCACAACAGACATCGGCCCCCAGTTCCCGCAAGCCCTATCTACGATAGCGGCAATGGTAACGACCCTCCAGAAGCTGTTCAATTCTGTTGTTGTCGAGGGCAAAACGCCAAGAGCATGGAATATAAGTTAGGTGATTTAATTCTCTAAAAAGAGTGACAAGACCCGGTTAAAGAACTTCAGACCCATCTCACTTCTATGATATGTTTATAAGTTGTTTTCAAGAGTCATCACGAATCGTCTTGCTCGCAGGCTCGACGACTTCCAACCTTCCAAACAAGCCGGGTTCCGAAAAGGCTATATCCATATGCTTCGGCAGGTTATACAGAAGACCGAGGAGTATAGTCTGCCACTTTGCTTGGCGTTCGTGGACTATGAGAAAAACTTTGCATCTTTGCCGACTCGGCATCAACATAAATGGCCAGTATCTAACACACCTTCGTTTTGCCGATGGTATAATCCTTATAGCTGAGACCCGTATCTCCGTAGTGCTTCCCAAAGAGTGGGGTCTTAGGATGAACATGTATATGACGAAAATCATGTCAAATTCCCATGTTGAACCCACTCCAGTTCACGTTGG
The DNA here is from genome assembly GCA_910589605.1 of Chrysoteuchia culmella. Classification (NCBI taxonomy): domain Eukaryota; kingdom Metazoa; phylum Arthropoda; class Insecta; order Lepidoptera; family Crambidae; genus Chrysoteuchia; species Chrysoteuchia culmella. The sequence goes on along the minus strand of OU342647.1, from coordinate 3,337,749 downwards.
GAACACTACACTCGAAGTTTTTGACTTCATTACGTTTACCTTGGACAGACAATCCAGTTAGGTACGAGACGAGATATCTCTTTTCCGAAGTTGGACTTATCCAACTTCAGGAAAGAGATATCTCGTCGAATCTAACTCGGATGGGCAGCATTCGAGATGCTCCGTAAAATCTTCGTATCCAACTTACCTCAGTGTCTCAAGACGAAAGTCTTCGACCAGTGTGTTTTGCCAGTGATGATTTACGGCAGTGAAACGTGGTCGCTAACTATGGGTCTGATAAGGTGTCTCAAGGTAACTCGGCGTGCAATGGTGAGAGCTATGCTCGGCGTATTCCTGCGTGATCGAATGAGAAATGAGGAGATCCGCAGGAGAACAAGAGTTACTGACATCGCTCGAAGGATTGCTCAGCTGAGTGGCAGTGGGCGGGACACATAGCGAGAAGAACCGATGGCCATTGGGGCAGAAAGGTTCTGGAATGGCGACCGCACACCGGACGACGCTCCGAGGCCCCCCACAAGGTGGACCGTCGATCTGGTGAAGGTCGCGGGAAGCCACTGGATGCGGGCAGCGCAGAACCGATCGTTGCGGAGATCCTTAGGGGAGGCCTATACCCAGCAGTGGGTGTCATGTAGCTGAGACACGACGTTTACTTTATAAATTACAATCAATAGTTGTTTTAATCCTTGAATTATAGTTGTTAAATATTTGATTCTTGTCAAGATTGAATTTGTTAGCTTAATTATTTATTATACTAAAACAGACGAAGCTTAGTAAGACCAAAACAAATATTAATATTTCCGAGTTGGAAGCGTCGCTCAATTAAGCTCAACTTAGTCCGTCGGGTGCTTAAGTCGAGTTGTTATCTTAGTTCTTCAGAAGGGCGGTCTTATTTATTTAACATGCTGCTTTGAGTGAATTTGGATGTTATTGCCATTGTTTGTGATATTTCTGGACGTTTACAATTGGTGTTTTTAAAAGCTTTTGTATAATTAATGCTGGACTATGTATTAATTACTTACTAGCGGCCGCCCGCAGCTTCACCGGCGTGATTCCCGTTCCCGTGGGAATATCGGGATAAAAGTATTCTGTATTTTTATTTGTGTTTTAATGTTCTATCTGTGTGCCAAATTTCATTCAAATCAGTTCAGTAGTTTTTGTGTGAAAGAGTAACAACATCCACACAAACTTTGATGTTTTTAATACTACCGGCCGCCTGCGGTTTTACCAGCGTGGTTCTTATTCCCGTAAAATATCAGGATAAAATTAGCCTTTGTTCTAATCCAAGTTGTCTTCTATATGTGTACCAAATTTCATCTATATCGGTTCGGTACTTTTTGCGTGAAAGAGTAGTAAACATACAAACATTCTCACAAACTTTCGCATTTATAATACTAGTGGCAGCCCACGGTTTCACCCGCGTGGTTCCCATATTCCCATAAATTTCATAATTTGTAAGCAATAAACTATTCAGTGCTGGCGACAAACATTAAAGAGACTATACTATATAACTATACTATATACCACTTTGGAACGAAGGCAGTACGAACCACTACCTAAACAGGGATTCCCCGTAACTCAGGCAGCAGCATTTCCTCCCCATGTTCTTTACTCTAAAAATTAAAACAATAAATTGTACTACTTCCATAAAATAAATAAAATAAATAAATAAATAATACAATTATAAACCCAAACGAACAAAAAACTAGTTTAATACCATTAATTTACCAGTTAACAACGTTATGTATTTTTGAGCATTAATATTATTTGACTATTTTACTTTTACAATACAAAAGAATAACTGCACATAATTCTCAAACTAACTAACTTAGCCCTATGGTAACACCTTGGGTTTGGATGGATAGCTCAGATCCATCCACTAAGCAAACAAAATTTGAGTTGTTGATAGGTGGCCTGTGATAGTTTTTAACCGACTTAAAAAAAAGGAGGAGGTTATCAAGTCGACTGTATTTTATTTTATTTTATTTTATTTATGTATGTTCCACCATAACATCGCCAGTTGTTAACAGATTTTTAAAATTCTTTTTTTATCTGGAAGAAAATGGTTTATGTGTGGTCCCATATAATTTTTACGAAGATCTGGCTAGTAGTTTTTTCATAATCCTGAAAAATATCAATCACCTTTTGGCAAGTAGTCGTATACCTAGATGACATCATTGTTGTGTATGGGCTGATTTTTTGTGTAAGTAACGGCACATAATGTAACAAAAAAATCTGAAATAAAAGCATTTTATAAAAAAAAATCAAACCGACTTCAAAAAGTAAAAAATAAAACTTTTGGAGTCGGTGCTAGTTAGCAAAGGCCAAAAAAAATATAGTTTATAGAAGTGCAATGTAGAATGCTTTGGCTGGCACCGACTCCAAAAGTTTTATTTTTTACTTTTTGAAGTCGGTTTGATTTTTTTTTATAAAATGTTTTTTTAACAATCTTTACAATTGTATAACTAAACTAACAAAATACTAGTTTACAAGTTAACACAATATAAGTTTTGGGTAAAAATTTTAAGAATTTTGAACATTACATTATTTTACTTGTCTACTTTTGCAATACAAAACAGATGTTATTAAATCTCAACCGCCTCTGTGGTCTAGTGGTACAACCACCGGTATCAGACCCATGGGTCCCTACCCAGGGGGTACATATTGTATTCGGTTTCGTTGGTGGTAGGACTTGTTGTAAGTCCGCCTGGCTAGCTACCACCATCTTATCGCCATTACAAAAGTGCTTTCAGCATTGTTTTCAGCATTTCCGGCAGTTCGAGATAAGATAGCCAGTTCCTCAATGACCGAGGGTTCCGGGAGAGGCTCGCTTCCATCTTCAGCCTTATCAATACTTAACATCAGGTATGATGAAGGCTAAGAGTCTCCCCGTAGTTCATAAAAAAAAACTTAGTCCTACGGTAACACCTTTGGTTCGGATGAATAGGTCAGATCCATGCACTAAGCATTCAATTTTTTTTATGCTTCGAGGTTAGATCTGAGATAAGGCTAAGGGTAAGCTAAGCTTTAACGATAGCGAGCTTTAGCACCTTTTTTATTAGATACCTATATTTGACTTTATGTGCGTCCCATCAAAAACTTCTTCTGATTCTTTTTATGTAGTGGCGGTGCCCTTTTGAATTTCGCTAATGTCCAGTTTTTTCATCAAAAACCTAAACAAAATGGAAAACGAAAATAGACAGTATTTTTTATTTATTTTGAGAGCTGTTAACGACATTAGATGCGACTGCCGTTGGGTTTATGTTTTATTTGCTTTTACTTTTCATTCGTATCACGTCAAAGCGTTTGAAGTATTAATAGATATTTTTAGATTTTCCATGGTTGTTAGTAAAGAAACACGATTGAAATATTGCAATTTTTTTATGAATTTCATATTGATAGCCGTTTTTTTTTAGAACATGTCATCCTCTCTCCATTTTAATACGAAATCTCATAATTCAATATCATCGTAATAATGGCTTTTCGCAGTAACGTGCATCGCTTTACAATCTTTCGCGGTACCGTGCATCACGATCTTGTAGTATCGAACCAGCGTGCATCGATGTTTTGTGCTTCGACTTTCCATTAATGATTAATGAAAATGAGGAGAATGGATTAATGATTAATCCATTCTCCACTCTCTCTCTCTTATCGTATGAGGATCAGTGACCACCTCTGGTGTCAAAGTGTATCAAGCTGCGTATAAGGCCTCTGGCTTCACCACTGTAAACAGCCGGAAGTGACGGTTCAACGTGTCCTCCGATGCACGGAAGCGCTCAGTTGTAATACCACTATGCGGTCACCCATTCGAGACCTGGCCGGATAGAACGTTGCTTAACAAACGTGATCGAATACGATTAGTCTGTCAAGCGCGCCACGAGCACTTCATCATCATCCTACCTAATTAATAGTTAATTAGAGGATGGGTCTAGCCCCAATACGAGTCCAATGCGGATTACAGAGTGTAGGTACTGCAAATTCAGTCGAGATTAATTGCTTTACCACTGCCTCAACGCTCACTGGCCTTCATTATTGGTTTGTTTGACAATCTATGCTGTTTGAATAGGATTAAGAGATTATTCTCCTTATTAAAAGCATTATTTTGTCCAGCTTTCAAAATTACTATTATTTATCACGATAATTTGATTATGACTATCTCTTTAAGAGCCATTTCACACCTATTGTAGGTATTTTTTAAATACGCATTAAATGTCGTTCTATAGGTATTACTCTATTTGGGGGGTAAATCCATATAAAAGAGAAAGCAATAATAAAGAATAAGAAAGGTGTAACCTCGAACAGCTATGGAGGACGAAAGATATAGCAATAAACTCTTTGAATTGAATTGAATTGAAGATCTTTCATCTTTCGTTGCGCGGAAATAGGTACCTACTATTTCATTGTATTAAAATATTTGAATCTAGGTTAAAATAAATTAAAGTCGGTTAAAAATAAATTAAATGACTCAAAACCTCAAAGAATTACACTCTCTGGCAGTACGGAAGATAAAATTTGACGCAAAACGTTTAGTCCGAATCTTTGGGATCACAACCATAAACCGGTAGCGAATATTTGTATGTCTGGTTGTCCGATGGAAAAAGATATGGTGGAATTAGACTGTGCAATTCAGCCGCACACTCACCGAAATGTATCCGATAGAAAACCGATAAACTTGCAACCTTTTGTCTATGTTAAAGGCTTTTGAGCTTATTATGAAAGAGGTCATTGTTGCCGATGAGCTTCTTGGCCCTCTGCTCAATGGACTCAAGCGTCTGGAGCTGGTATTGGGCGGAACCATCCCAAAGATGAGAATAGTACCCCATACACGATCGAACTTGCGCTTGGTATAGATTGAGCAACTGTTCCGGTGTGAAGTACTTTATCACCTCTGCAAGAACGCCAAGCGTTTTTGATGCTAATTGAGCTTTACTCATGATGAATGATCCAACCTTGAGAGTTGGTGACAATGATATACTTAGAAGCTATCTGAAACTTGTTTATTTGTTACACAAAACAGATTACAATATATGCTACAATGTTTTTATAACAAAATAAGTACAGTTCTTAATCTATCTAAATCTAACGATCTAAATCTAGATTGTATTTCAGACGAATTTGTACAATAAAACTTGAGTATTAAAAAAACTGCTTATAAAGTAGTTAACATGTAAAATCCGTTATTTGCTGAAAGTGTAGTATTAAAGCATTGTTAAATTATGATTAAGAGCTGTGGATTTTGAAACAATAGTACATTACTGCAGCCCGGCTAGCAAAAGAAGAATTGATAGACGAACACACATACGTAAATCGTATCACGTATCAATGCTTAGTTGTAACCAAGGCTTGTATAGTACTTTTCTTAAGAGTAAGTAGTACCCAGGCATTTATTTTTATTTTAATGGAACATACATTCCCGCGTTTTTTTTTTTTATAGCTTTCTATTTGCAAGCCAGTTCGAATTTTAAATAAAATCTTTGATAATTCACATCCTTGGTTGCCATGTTTCGGAGTAAAAGATCATTCCATTTTTTAATTACACGACAGATATGAGTTTACTATGTGATTAATTTGGCCGCTAAACCACGACAAGTATGGATTTTCTTACAACTTTTGCCGGCCGCTGCTCTCATATATTTGGCCAGTTTCGATTTATCTCGAAGAAGGTTGTCAAAATAATGCTCAAATTTCCAGAATGTTTAAAAAATATAATAAATTACTCAAACTGGTCATTCTATCCTTAAACTCCTTAAGTCCAAATTTTCACACCCAAAAATAGTGTGGAAACGCTTGACGCCCCATAATATGGTCAGCAAACGGTGGTTCAACCGGTTTACACACATTAAAATGATTCCAAAAACGATTTAACTCCAGTAGGATCCCGAAGGCAAACTAATTTAAGTGGCTATTAGCAAAACACACTGCGGATCGTTAAGCAATCCCCAGCGTACGAATGTTGACTGAATGCTGGTGCAACTGTGCTCAGATTAATGAAATTTAGCGAATATTTGCGAACGGACTCTAAACGAACTCTAAGCGCTTCTGCTACTCAAACTTTTTATCAGAAAAATAACAATGAATGTTAAGGAGAACTTGGGCATATCCCGCCCCAGCCAAGACGGAAATGCCGCAACAGCTTTTTTAAATTTGTCGATTCCTTAACCACGGAGCCATCGAGAGCGAGGCAAGATCTGTAGAGGAAAGGAGCTTCTTTGCCAAACCCATTTGTGCCACCTACCGAGAACCTTCCACCTGGACATAAACTACCATGGCCGATTTGGAAATCGCTAAACAGACTTGAACAGAGGTCGGTCAGAGCAAGGAAAATATGTCCACGTAGAAATTTTCAGATAGCAGCAATTTAAGCTGCTTATGTGGTGCTACACTAGCAATGGCCCACCTAAAATCGTGCCCAGCTTGTCCCAAAACCTGCACGCAATGATGACCTTATTACTGACGATAAGAAGAAGAAGAAGAAAACTCAGTAGGTTGTATAGCGGGACGAACGGCCCATGAGAATGTTGAGCACTTCAGTACTGTGTCAAATTAAATCTATACTTTTATAAAAATATTATAAAGCTGAAGAGTTTGTTTGTTTGAACGCGCTAATCTCTGGAACTACTGATCCGACTGCCGATTTAGAAAACTCTTAGACCATTAGAAAGCTACATTTCTCCCCAGTAATATAGGCTATATTTTATTCCAATATTCCCTCGGGAACGGGTACCACGCGGGTAAAACCGCGAGGATCCGCTAGTTTTCTATATACTTATAAAACAATACCGTGACTTACTGACATACAACGCGCTGAAATTTTGCATACAGGATCCTTTAACGATGTAAGCGAATACGAAAAAGATTTTTATAATACTCGGAAAATGTATGGACTTTTTGATATAAAACTATAGCACGGTTACAGTTGTTACAAATCTGGTAATAACATATATATTTCTTCATACCTTCTAGATTCGTATAGCTTCAAAAACACGATTTTATGATTTTGCTTTTCGCTTTTTCTTTTCGAAAAGATCTCTAAAAAATACGAAAATTCAAGATTATTCTTAAATGGGGTTACTTACACTATTGGAAATTGGTTTAATTAGTGGACACCAATAATATTTAGGATCGTATAGAAGCATTTTTTTTAAATCGCTGTATTTTTTTTTAATACGAATTGATTTTGTGTTTTTTTGCCTAATCTGCAAAATCGGTCTCGCTCCTGTGCGCGTCGTTTTGTCATTGCTATCTCGCTTCAGCATATTTTTTTCGAGTATCGCCTTTACGTGCCTTCCGAAGCACGGAGGAACGCGACCACAAGCTGTGGATGAGTTTTATCATACATTTTGTATAGTATCAGCGCCAACCGGGCGCTCGAGTGGCCGCGCTCCAGCTACAAGCTGTAGGAGTTGCTCGCGCTTGCTACTAGTGGCCGCATCTAGTGGCTTGACCGAGTCACTAGTGTGTCCAATGAGGATTGGTGGATTTAATGACTGCAAATTCAGCCGGGACCAAAGGTTTAACGTGCCTTCCAAAGCACAGAGGAGCTCGAGATAGTAAATTTTGGTCATCCATCACGTGATCGACCTTGCCAAAGTTGCTTGATCTTAGAGAAACCGCACATTGAGCCACCTAGTCTAGTACCTAAGTCAAATCAAATCATTTTGTTTATCGGCATGTTGTGGGTACACTATCGTTTCTATTCACACCAATGTCTGTCCACGCTTCCAACTATAGATAAAACACAATAGTCTATAGGAAACAAAAACGAGAGAGAATCTTTTGTTTTGCTCAAACAAAGGCTAAAAGGAAAGCAACAATTGACGATTGGGAATTCATTGATTGATTTTTCTGATAGAACCTCACTTTGATATTTTTGTTAGAAAAATATTGAGTTTATGATAATATTGTGCTCATATATGTTTGCTCTTATCGTGGAGTACAAATAGTAATGTTAGTATAACCAGTTTTTTATTATTATTGCGCGTTCCGTTAATCCTAACTTCCTATCTTATAATATTATTGTTGTATATGGAGATTGCCGTGTGGTGACGGCCTAAGAATACAAGTGTCACCACTCCCTTACATGGCTGGGATGTCGTAAGAGTCGACTAAGAGGCTCGACGCTTTGAAAACCTGTGCGAGAGAAGGAAAACTTGGAACAAACCCTCTACCAACCCGTCTGGCCAGCGTGGTAGCAGTAGGCTAATAGTCTTCTATTAACGCCACAATAGGCGTGAGCTAGGAGAGGCCTATGTCCAGCAGTGGACGTCCACAGGCTGATAATGATGATATGGAGATTGGGGAAGGGCAAATCAAGAAAGCCAGCGTTTAGTAAATGGATTTATTAAATGTTTGCACTTACAAAGTCAATCGTTGCGGTGCGATTGCATGGAGAACCCGGAGGGAGACAGCTCACGAACCATAGAGTAACATACACGTTCGTGTCACAGATTAGTATGCGACAATTATAAATGCGAAAGTGTTTGTTTGTCTTTTCTTTACGCCCTAACTAAGCAACTTACCAACTTGATTTTTGGCATGGAGATAATGGAAAGGAAGAAAAGTAACATAGGATATTTTTTGAAATAAAACAACTTTTACGGATATCAAACGCGCTATATTTCCACGAACTAAGTTTTAATTGTCCGTATTTTAAGTTTTTAGGGGTATTTTTGATTTTCCCGACGTTTCGGCACCTTTACAGCTGCCGTGGTCACGGGATGACTGGCTACTTATAAGTCTACCCTCGAAAAGTTAATTTATTTTCGTTCGGATACGGTTAGACATTTACAATGGCACAAATTATTATTGATTTGATATTTTGATTTAATTGTTATTTTAATTCTTTATTATTAAGAAAAGAGAAAACTAAAGAGTACTGGCAGTTCACAAATTGGGAGGACCTTCGAAGAAAGAAGCTGCCAAGAAAACTTCGAAAGCGGGCCGACCTCCACCTTTATAAAGAAATTAAGAATGTTGTCTCCACCTTTACTTTTTTATATTTATTTATCTACAAAAAGAGCTAACCGTATCTTTGGGTCTTGCAGTGCGTAATTTGGGTTGAGACTTTAATTTATGGATAATAGGGTCCCAAGCTGGTGGAATCTTCCACCCATCATCTCTATTGAAGTTTGGGTATTTGGTGATTTCAATAGCCTCACGCAGCATTCTGGGGACAAATTTTTGTTCCCTGGCGAGGATCTGTGGCTTATCAAACCTGATGTAGTGGGTGGGTCCCTCAAAAGCATGTTCACACACTGCAGACTTATTATCGCGCCTATTTTTCACGTCAGCTACATGTTCTCTAACGCGGGTCCCTATGCTTCTCTTTGTCTGCCCGATGTAGGAGAGCCCACAGTCACAATCCAGTTTGTAGACACCTGCGACTTGAAAGGGTATGTTGCACTTGACTGGTGGTAGGAATTGGTTGATCTTCTTGGGCGGCTTGAAGTAAGTATTTATAGAAGCACGCTTTAGAATTCTACCAATCTTGTCTGTGACGCCTTTCACGAATGGTAAAATGGCAGGTTGACGTTCTACTGTGACTGGTTTGGCGCGGTTTCTGTGACGTCTGCGTGGTACTTGCAACTTGTTGTTTCTCAGTACTTGCTCGACATGTCGAAGCTCCGCAGTCAGGTGTTACTGGTCACAGATGCCGCGGCTCTCTGAAACAAAGATTTCCCTACGGTAGCTAACTGTGAAGGATGATGGTGTGAATCACCATTTAGGTATCTGTCTGTATGTGTTGCTTTCCGATACACTGTGTGGCTCTAAGTTTGATCAGGATTCCTAATAACAAGTACATCTAGGAAGGCTAGTTTATTGTTTGCCTCTAACTCCATAGTGAATTGTATGTTTGGATGAATAGAGTTAAGATGGATAAGGAAAGCAGAAATACTATCTCTAGGTAGTACAGTGAAAGTGTCATCTACGTACCGTTTGTAGAACCGGGGATACACTGGTGCTGAAGCCAGCGCCTTCTCCTCGAAATCCTCCATAAATATGTCGGCGACTATGGGGGATACAGGAGAACCCATTGCTACTCCATCAACTTGTACATAGAATTCATCATTCCACATGAGATAGCCTGATGTTAGGCAGTGTTCAAGTAGGTCTGCATATTCCACAGGCATATTGTTGTTTTCTAGTCTCTTTCTATTAATATTGATGCAGTCCTGTACTGGTAGACATGTGAATAGAGACTGTACATCAAAGCTGACCATGATTTCATCAGAGATTTAGGTGTTGTATTGCACTGATGAAGTGGTAAGAATCCTTCACAAATGCTGTTGTGCTGCCTCTTAGTGGTGAGAGGGTTGTCGCTACGTGTCGAGCCAATTTGTAAGTTGGTGAGTCAATTTGGCTGACTATAGGACGCAGTGGAGCATCAGGTTTGTGTATATTCGGCAATCCATACAGTTTTGGCGGCTTTGGGCAAGAAGGAATAAGTAAATTGACGTCAAGATTCAACGATTCTGAATGTTCCTTGATGAGGTCACCCTATTATCCATAAATTAAAGTCTCAACCCAAATCACGCACTGCAAGACCCAAAGATACTGTTAGCTCTTTTTGTAGATAAATAAATATAAAAAAGTAAAGGTGGAGACAACATTCTTAATTTCTTTATAAAGGTGGAGGTCGGCCCGCTTTCGAAGTTTTCTTGGCAGCTTCTTTCTTCGAAGGTCCTCCCAATTTGTGAACTGCCAGTAGTCTTTAGTTTTCTCTTTTCTTAATAATAAAGAATTAAAATAACAATTAAATCAAAATATCAAATCAATAATAATTTGTGCCATAGTAAATGTCTAACCGTATCCGAACGAAAATAAATTACCTTTTCGAGGGTAGACTTATAAGTAGCTAGTCATCCCGTGACCACGGCAGCTGTAAAGGTGCCGAAACGTCGGGAAAATCAAAAAAACCCCTAAAAACCTAAAAATACGGACAATTACAACTTAGTTCGTGGAAATATAGCGCGTTTGATATCCGTAAAAGTTGTTTTATTTCAATGAACAGTGCGCGCCAAAACATAAGATGTAAGGATATTTTTTATTCCGATTTTCTCATGGGAACGGAAACCACGCAGATGAGACCGCGGGCGGAAGCTAGTAAATAATTAGTATGAAGTTAGTTACTTTAGTAGCCACTTGACAGTTTTTTTTTCAATACACAAATCTATATCTATATAATATTATAAAGCTGAAGAGTTTGTTTGTTTGAACGCGCTAATCTCAGGAACTACTGGACCGATTTAGAAAATTCTTAGACCATTAGAAAGCTACATTTCTCCCGAGTGACGTAGGCTATATTTTACCTCGATACTCCTACAGGAACGGGCAACACGCGGGTAAAACCACGAGGATCCGCTAGTTATAAAATAATGCTGGTACCTATACCTGTACCTGAAGACGGGTAAAAGAAACTTAATCATCATCATCGCGTCATCATAAGTCTCGGCAGCTCAATGAACCCCCTATGGCAATCCAGAGCGGGTCCGAGTCCCGACTAGTAGTTTTCTGACTAATTGCTTTATTGTTTCTATTTTGGCTAGGCCAATAATTAACAATGCATTACAAAATCAGTGGAAATTACGGATCTAACTCGAGAAATTAAAACAAGCAAACCTCCATATTTATATTTCGAATCCGTTATTTTTTCACCACCAAAAACCGAATGGTAACACTTCATACAGAGTATCCAAATCTATATTTTTTTCAGAGTGGTGTTTGTAAATACGAATCTGAAATCTGGTAGCCGAATAAAACCTAACGATTGGAAAACCGAATGTCCACTTGAGCGCGTAACTGCAAAACTGCATTGGGGGAATTTTTATATCCAACTAGCGGTAGCCTGTGATTCTTACCGCGTGGTTTTTTTTTAATGAACAACCTTAGCCTTCATCATCTGATGTTAAGTATTGATAAGGCTGAATATGGAAGCGAGTCTCTTCCGGAATCTTCAAACACTGAGGAACTGGCTGTCTTATCTTTAACACAACAATGCTGAAAACATTGTTGTTTTGGCTCAAATTTAGATAAGGTGGCGGTAGCTAGTCAAGCCGACTTACAAGTACGACTACCAACCAAACCGAATACAATATAAACCCCGCTGAGAATCGAACCTGGGACCTCTGGGTCTGATACCGGTGGTTTTAACCACTAGTTAACAGTGGCGGTTTTCCATGAACTAACAAACACATCGTTTAGATTTATATAAGCAACAAAAGGCACTTGTTTCTTTATGTCTATTAATTGAAATACGTGCGGTAGTTACAGATATTAGAAATTCTTCAAGGTTCGAAGTCAGTTTTTATATTTTCATAAAAAGTTTTTTATTTAACTTTTTTGAAAGTTAGAATTAGTCCCGCACTTGCCTACAATACTGGTTTGTGTCAAACCGCTTGACCGAAAAAACGACAGTTTTTTTTAAGATTTCCTGAAAACTACTAAACCAATTTCAAAGTTTAAAAAAATGAGACCAACTTGGCAACAAACCCGATGTTATAACGTTTGCATCATTTTAATCGGTTCAGGCCATCTCGAGTAATCGGTAAACATTCATAAAAAAATATACGCAACGAATTGATAACCTCCTTCTTTTTTTGAAGTCGGTTAAAAATGCTGATTATTCTCGATAGTAAGTCGAGATTACCGCATCACTAACGAGTTGCCGTGAAATCGATGAGGTGGTCGTATCAATTACGAAGGCGGATCTTACGGTCGCCCCGGGAGTTGGTCGCAAAATGGATGAGCGCGCCGTTAAGTCACGTCGTGTGGAGAGTTACCTCACGTTAAGTTCTGTGAACCTGCCTCTATTGTTAGTGGGGAAAACTTTACAAATAATAAGCGATTCTATATTTACCGTTAGAGCGATGAGGTGTACATATCAATTACGAAGGCTGATCTTATGTCCGATTCCGCGGGTCAAGGCTTTAGCGAAGTTGCAATACAGTGATGTAAACTATCAGGCAGTGGCGAGTCAACTTGGCTTGCAAGTGGATCCATATAAAATTGGGCGCTGTCTTTTGTTTCACTGTCCAGCGGGTGTTCGTCACTCGACATGGTCGCGGTCACCCCGGGAGTTGGTCACAAAATGCATGATATAAAATCGGGCGCTGTCTGTTTCACTGTCCAGCGGGTGTTCGTCACTCGACATGGTCGCGGTCACCCCGGGAGTTGGTCACAAAATGGATGATATAAAATCGGGCGCTGTCTGTTTCACTGTCCAGCGGGTGTTCGTCTCTCGACATGGTCGCGGTCACCCCGGGAGTTGGTCACAAAATGGATGATATAAAATCGGGCGCTGTCTTTTGTTTCACTGTCCAGCGGGTGTTCGTCTCTCGACATGGTCGCGGTCACCCCGGGAGTTGATCACAAAATGGATGATACTTATAAAATCGGACGCTGTCTGTTTCACTGTCCAGCGGGTGTTCGTCACTCGACATGGTCGCGGTCACCCCGGGAGTTGGTCACAAAATGGATGATACTTATAAAATCGGGCGCTGTCTGTTTCACTGTCCAGCGGGTGTTCGTCACTCGACATGGTCGCGGTCACCCCGGGAGTTTGTCACAAAATGGATGATATAAAATCGGGCGCTGTCTTTTTTTTCACTGTCCAGCGGGTGTTCGTCACTCGACATGGTCGCGGTCACCCCGGAAGTTGGTCACAAAATGGATGATAAAAAATCGGGCGCTGTCTTTTGTTTCACTGTCCAGCGGGTGTTCGTCTCTCGACATGGTCGCGGTCACCCCGGGAGTTTGTCACAAAATGGATGATATAAAATCGGGCGCTTTCTTTTTTTTCACTGTCCAGCGGGTGTTCGTCACTCGACATGGTCGCGGTCACCCCGGAAGTTGGTCACAAAATGGATGATATAAAATCGGGCGCTGTCTTTTGTTTCACTGTCCAGCGGGTGTTCGTCACTCGACATGGTCGCGGTCACCCCGGGAGTTGGTCACAAAATGGATGATATAAAATCAGGCGCTGTCTTTTGTTTCACTGTCCAGCGGGTGTTCGTCACTCGACATGGTCGCGGTCACCCCGGGTGTTGGTCACAAAATGGATGATATAAAATCGGGCGCTGTCTTTTGTTTCACTGTCCAGCGGGTGTTCGTCACTCGACATGGTCGCGGTCACCCCGGGAGTTGGTCACAAAATGGATGATATAAAATCGGGCGCTGTCTTTTGTTTCACTGTCCAGCGGGTGTTCGTCACTCGACATGGTCGCGGTCACCCCGGGAGTCGGTCACAAAATGGATGATATAAAATCGGGCGCTGTCTTTGGTTTCACTGTCCAGCGGATGTTCGTCACTCGACATGGTCGCGGTCACCCCGGGAGTCGGTCACAAAATGGATGATATAAAATCGGGCGCTGTCTTTTGTTTCACTCTCCAGGCGCTCGTCACTCGACACGGTCGCGGTCGCCCCGGGAGTTGGTCGCAAAACTGATGTCTGCGTCGTTAAGTGACGTTGTGAGGAGAGTTACCTCGCGTAAAGTTCTGTGAACCTGCCTCTATTGTTTGTAAGGAAATTTGGAAATCGTAAGTAAAGAAATTAATTAGTAATTAAAAATAAAACAACTTTTACGGATATCACACGCGCTATATTTTCACGAACACGGGATGACTCATCATCATGATGATGGGTTTGATAACAGTATTTTTACATTAATAAAAAATGGTTTCAGTAGTTTATATTATTTGTTTACGGTTACAATAACCATAAAATGTAATATTATAATTTCTTTTTGTGATGGAAATTGACCTTATAGTAATGTTAAGGTCACTTTGTAACAAGGCTCCTAGTCCGGCAGCACTACAGTCGCCGGAACGTCGGAACCGCCGCCCTCATTTAATAATTAGGAACGGAATAAAAGAATCGCTCCAGGAGACTTGTCTTTTATTTATAATAATGGAAATAAGATAATGTACAAAGATATAGAAAAGTCCTAGTTATAAATACTTAATCTAAATAATGAGTAAAAAAATAGGTAGCTATGCTTACCCCGTGTATCGGGTTCCTGATGTATATAAAAAAATAAATTGGTTTAGAAAAGTATGATTAGAAGTAGTAGTTAGTAGAAGTAGTAGTTAGTAGAAGTAGTGTCTAGCCTGCTGGCTTCTGTAAGATTACGTCAAAATGAGCCGAACACTTGGACGAATTAACCACTGGACGCGTAACGAGGACCGCGTTCGCCTTTACCCCTCTGTCACTTACCCTGCCTTTTAGACACAGTGAGCAATATGGCGTTGTTAGTATGACGCGAGATCTCGAAGTGGAACATTATCTCAAAAATGGGTAAATGCGCTGTGTTAATTTGTAAAAATCATACCGGACAATCAAAAAATGTTTCTTTTCACGCGTAAGTACAATTTTAATCTATTAGAGCAGCAATTTTTCGAAAAATAAATAAAATTTGGTATGTAAACAAAATGTAATACGTCATTTCAAAAAGTAATCATTGTACATGTAAATTCTTCAAAGATATTGCATAAGTAATTTGGTTGGGTTATATGTATCACTCATTCATTCAATTGTCATTTTTATGTCGTATAGGGCTTGAACATATCGATAAACATATCGATGTATGTAAATGAACGAACGAATCCAATTTTAATGTAGGAACTATTTAAATTAATTTCAGATTTACAGTTGAACCCCTAACAAGAAGAATTGGGTGGAAGCGGTACGCAGGGAGATAACATGGACGAATACTCAGGTCTTAGATAACATCTAAGGTCTGATGATGGAGCCAGAAGATGGCTATAGGAACTCTGTAATTAAACAACGCAACCCTACGAACTTTGAGCTCGTTATATATGAAATAAAGCTTCAAACTTAAAAAAAAATGTTACTTATTACAAAATCATACGATGCCCTACGCATTCAATATAACAATGCGTTTAGAGCACTGTTGAGGCTGCCACCGTACTGTAGTGCGTCAGGGATGTTTGCTGACGCGCATGTTGACGGCTTTCAAGCTATTTTGCGCAAAAGAGTCGCGCCCTTGATGCTGCGCGTGCGGGGCAGCGCCAACAGCTACCTGCAGCTATTTGCCTCGAGAATGGATCTGGACTGCCCAATAATGCAGCATTGGAATTGGCTGCATATTGAGCACTCTGGTTATAAACCAAAATTTATATTAAGGTAGTTGTTTTAGAATATTTCAAAATAAATATTAAAAAACTGTAATTTTAATTCGATTTTTAATATATTTTTTTTTTATTATTATTTTATTAATTATTATTAATGTGAATGTTATATGATCAAAATAATATTTTAGAGTTTAAATTAAGTAATAATGAATTTGTAATTTAATAATGACTTTTAAATTTTATTGTTTGTGTTGTTTATTTAGGACTTACAATATAGATGAATGTAATTTTTAATTTATGAATTATAGTGTAATTAATATTGTTTGTATGTTATTATGATATGGATCAAGGTCCGAAATAAAATGATTATTATTATTATTATATTATTATTACACCCGCATGGTTCCCGTTGCCGTGGTAATATCAAAAATCCTGTCTTAGTGCTAGCCAACATCGTTAAAAGAACCTGTATGCAAAATTTCAGTTTAATTGGTTTAGCCGTTTGGGCTGTGCGTTGCCTTGCCTGTAAGTCAGTCACGGTATTGTTTTTTAGTATTAGACTTATATTGTACATTATAATGGCGTGTTGTCATTTAAAAGTATCATAAGTATAAAAATAGCATTGACAACGCAAAAATTAAAAAATCATAACTTATTAGCTGTTGCATCATAATATTGATCGTTAAACATTTGTTTTTTTTCTCTTTCGAATGCAAGGAAGGATATTCTTACAGAATTTCGACAGTGGTCCGCAAAACTCGGTATCTCATAGGTTAGAGCAGTGGGCCGGATTCCCAAAGGTCGTGGGTTCAAGTCACATCTGAAAATTCACTTGTGGCCGAGTTCATTTTTTCCAATATTTTTCTTGTTAAAATTTATCATAAATGGTGGTTACATTTATTATTTGTTTCTAACATAGACCTTGTTAGGTCACAGCAAGAATAAAATTAATTATATTTATGGATGTACGTACTATTTTTTAATCTTATAATATTTTAATTTTGGTTGAAATATTCTTGCAATTAGTATTTCAGCTAGTAGTTGCTAGAAAGATACTGCCTTGGCTTTTTCTTAAATATAGGTAATTTATATGCGATGTTTTGTTGATAACTTCTGTTTGTTGTTTAAAACTGTCATAGCGTATGCTGGACCATACGCTATCCAAACGCTAGTCTACTATTTCTAATTTGGGTTTAGGTTGTGCTAATTTCGTACGGTGGCGTAAATTTCGAGATCTTTAATAAATTGAAAACAAGTTTATATTTTTTCTTACAAATATGCATATTTCTTAAATGTAAATGGATACTAGAGTTGAAATTAAAATGTTTTAGTCTCAACGATCTTCTAATGTCGATGATTATTTTCAATAAATTTTAGTATACTTAGATTTTTGGCTAAAAAAAAAATATAGAATACGAGATATCATAGCTCGAGAAGCACACAGGGGGTTTATTGTCTAATTTTAAGTCTATCACAATCCCTTTAAATTTTTCATTTAAAAGGACATATTATTCACATCGCATCACATAGCATCGCGCCACAACTATTTGACCTTTGAAAGGGATTGCAATCGATTATAAAATTAAACACTTATGGAGGGGTTGCTATTGTGTATGTCCTATACAATGGTTCTGTAATGAACTAATTACCCATATTTTGTTTTATATAAAAAGCTCGAGTGATTGAAGAAGTTAATGTAAATAATGAATTATATTACTATATAAACCAAATATTAATGTTTTTTACTCACTTAAAAAGTGTTAGTAAGTAAATTGTAAGTCCGCCTGGCTAGCGACTACCATCTTATCCAAGTCCGTTCCGGCAGTTAGAGGTAAGATAGCTAGTTCCTCAGAGATTGAGGATACCGGGAGAGGCGCGCTTCCATCTTAAGCCTTATCAGTACAGTACTAGTATCAGGTTGCATGTATCTACCCATTTTTCACAAAAAAAAACCCAAACACTAACGCTTTGGAAACCATATTGTATAGTTTTTATGAATTTGAGGTATTTTTTTAATGAGATTTTCATATTGTTAGGTGCTTTTTATTTTTCCACGAAATAAACAATTAACTTACTAATTTCTTTAAAACACACATGATTTATTAATCTCAATAGGTTCATTCATTCACTCCTTACCTATCGTGCTACTTATTTTTCCACGAAATAAACAATTAACTTACTATTTTTTTTAAACACACATGATTTATTTAACTCAATAGGTTCATTCATTCACTCCTTACTTATCGATAAAAAAATTATCGATTACTTCAAGCACTACTGTCATTATTTGACATTAGTAATCGCCCCTCACCCCCCGCAAGAATTGGTTGATCGTGTTTTCATACATTCTTCTCGGGTTTCGTGTCCAGTGGTTAATTCGTCCAAGGCCGAACAGGAATCGTGGAACGGAGAAAATTTGAATTTAGACAGAACAGATAAAAATACAACTTGATTACCATAGAGTGAGACTACGGAGTTTTTAACCATTATAGAGGTTTCATCCATCCATAAGGCTAGAACGAAATGGCATCGTTACAATTTTTTAATTTGACGACTCTGTATGAAATAAAACAGGGAGAAAAAACAGCCCTTGACGAGTTTCTTGCCGGTTCTTCTCGTTACAAGGTTTCACGCCGTAGGGTTTGTGAACCGATGGCGTAGCTTCTTTGACGTTCATAAGTGCTTGTAACAGCCTAGACTGAATAAATTATATTGAATTGACTTGACTGTGATTTTTGCATTTTTCAATGCTATTTTTATACTTATGATAAATTTTAAATAGAAAAATATTGGAAAAAATCTACTCGGCCACTAGTGAATACTCAGATGGGAATCGAACTCACGACCTTTGGAAATCCGGTCCACTGCTCTAACCGCTTAGCTACCGAGACTTGCCGACCACCGTCGAAATTCTCCAATACTAAAATAACATTGAAAAATGCAACAAAATAGTTATCATAAATTATTGGCTGTTGCATCTTAATAATTCGATACCTTGGGGCTAAATGGGCGTCAAAACCACAAAAACACGACTTTTCAGGAGAGCCAAAAAACTAAAATTTAAATTTTGTATTTATCACAACTTTGTTGTTATTGATCCTATAAATATGATTCTTAAACCAAAAGTCGTTAATTTTTGATGTGCATAATGTTAAAACATAACATTTTAAGAAATATTTGTAATTAAAAAGTTAGCTGGTGAATACCCCACAAAATCCAACATGAATGTCTTTTATGCCCCATAAAATGAGTGCTGCTTTAGTAAAGCAGAGTGTAACCACCAACTTTCAAAATGAAAACTATAGTTTTTATCGATCTCTTATTAGTTATTCAACTTTTTGGGTTTATAATACAATACTTACAACTGTTTTTAGTAAAATAGGTCAATTTGGCAACCCTTAGTCCATCAGAGGCTTGTATTCTATTCTGATATTTATAACTAGGGAAGTTTTTTTATAACTTTTGGAATGACAAAATAAATTTAGTATTTTATAGTTAGTTACTAGAAGGATGATAAGAGTAAAAGGCTACTAAACCTTTTCATATTGCAAAACAATCTTGACTGTTGGCTAGTTATTAATTAAATAAATAAGACAAATTAATTGGAACTACAAATTAATTATTATTTTTAACAATTTGCTACACAGTAAGGTTTAACTAACCTTAAGCTACAAAATTTGCAAAGCTTCACAGCTTTGTCAAATGTTAGGGCGCACATTACAGCAATGATTGTGGCTTTAAAATTAAACCTAGTTTTGGAGGGCCTTAACATGGGTTATAACTAAACTTTTTAAGAGGAATGTATAGCAAACGGTCTCCATACAAACGGCGATAACGTTTTCTACCCTCTAAACCTTAACATACAACAACAAATTATGATGAAATATATTAAATATATTCTGTATGGCTTTAAGTCATACAGATATACGCCCTACATTTTTATTTGAGATTGTCGTTTACGCCCAGTACTTTGATGATGCCTAATAATTATTGCTTTTACGTCCAAAAATACAAAAAAATCAGCATTACCAGCCTTGAAATTTGGGGTCGTATTCACCATTGTTTTCCGAATTTGAGAACTTTAAAAATACAGTTCGATAGCGCAGAAAAAACTGAATAAGATAGCATTTAAAACTCATTTTGGCCAAAATGGTGGTTACGCCCTTTGAGCTCGAAGGTATCGAATTGTTAAAAATCTGAAAAAATGTTTCTTTCGAATGCAAGGATATTCCTAGCATTGATGAGATAACGCTGGCCTACTTCACACTCACTGACTGACAATAGTCAGTCAGTGAGTGTGAAGTGTTCAGCATTATGTCAGTACTACAGTGACGCTGGTTTTCAACTAGACCGCTTTTAGTTTATTGACACCTGGATGCCATATACATAACAATTATATAAACAATAGTGCAGATGTACGATTGTATGTGTGTGTGTTTTTGCATAGGTATGTATGTTTGAATGCGAATATATGTGCATGTGTGTGCGTGTGAATGCGTGTGTTTATATCTACGCGTGTATCGTTAGATGAAAGACATATCGATATTAATATTGCCAACTACAACATCTTCCAAAATATGGCCAACGTGTAGGCCGACTCCGCGGGGCGCCCGTGTAGCCTCGAATTTCGAGTCAAATCAAACGCTTAATAGCTAATAAACGCTAAGTTTACAAAATCAACATTACACTAATTAAACTATAAGGGTTTTCTAAAAGTGCCTATGTTACTTTTATATGAGAAACATAAAGATATATTTTTTTTGTTATTTGTTTTTGTTTGAAAAGAGGTCGTCTACGATTTTGTCAACAAAGGGTCCACTAGTTTTTAATAAACACGCACACTAACACCGTTGAATAACGTTCGGCGTTTACGTGAGGTGCTAAATTGTAGCGTTAGCACATCGATTACGTATGCACACAGCCCCTGAAACCTTACGGCACGCAACGCCACGCCGAACGGTTAACTCGGCCAAACTGGTTCAAGCGAGATATTACCAGCCGAAACCGACTCGTACCGGTTATTACAAGATTGTACCGGTTCGGTGGACAGCGCGCGGACTTTCAAGCCTTTTTGCGCTTGGATGACGTTCAGAATCGTTCAACGGTTTGCTATTTGATTTAAAAGTGGTTCAATGATAGAAGTGATATATTAAAAAAATTGTAGCTGATAAAAATATTTTTATTGATTTAGGTACTTACTGATAGTTTATTAAATTAACTTGTTAACATTATACATTAATCAAAAGTGTTATACAAACTGTCAATTCAAGTAGTTTGTTTACTATGCTTTATTTTTATTTAATTTTATTGAAAATTCTACTATTATGAAGTTAAAAGTTATGATATTTTTTTAATAGAAAAGCATTAAACCGGATCTGGAAATCACTTGGGTTCGAGTTGATTTTTTCTAATAGTTTTCTATTTAAAATTTATCATAACTTTAAAAAGGCAAAAATTCAAAAATCAATAAAAAAAGATAAAAGTTTTTATTTTTTACTTTAACAAAATCTGTAGTACATGTATCCATATTCCCTGGTACCTACATTTTTGTCTATAAGAGATTAACGCACATTTAACCCAAAAAAAGGAGCGGACAAAGCCTAAGATGGCCAAACCAAACAAGCTTCATATGATATATATATAAAAACACGAAAGGAAAATATAATGATCATTATATTTTCCTTGAGTGTTTTTAACAGAGATTATTTTGTGCGCCCCAAGTGCTTATTTGTCAGTATATAGGGAAGAGGGAATCAAAGCAATAAAAATCAGCACACACTTAAGCCAAAGAAAGAAGGGGCAGACAAAACCTTAAAGAAGGCCGAACAACTGATAGAGGAGAAGATAAAAAATTCGCATCACGCGTTACAGACGCCTCCCTTTTTCGATGTGACAATGTGAGATAGGTTACGTGCCTCTCTGAAGAAATTAGCCAATTGATTCCAACACCCTTTTCGTTTCGGGCTTGATTGAATGTGTTTTCTTTGTGAGTTTATGTGGGGTATTTCGCGGAAGGATCTTTGATGTCCCCTTGTCGAGTAATAAAATCGTTACGTACAATATTTGACTCGTTCATTTCGAAACGATTGATCCCTTTCGGTGAATTACTCCGAAAAGGCAATCCATCTTAATGCGAACTTGAAGCGATAAAATGCTCTTATCAGACTTTTATAAGACTTATATACTCTTAATAGACTTTTATGAGAAACAAATGTACATTTTGGTCTTGTAAGTGGCTTTAACGTTAAAATATTTAAAAGCAATAGGTATTAAAAAATATATTTATTATTAAATTCTTGCATTACGCATGTGATGTAAAAAGTATGTAAGTACATACTTATTAAATAGTTTGCGAATTTGTACGTCGAGTTAATATTGAAAGACCTAAACTGACTTTCTCCAACATATTAAATTCGTTCAGCGCTAAACACATTTACAACATCGCTCTGTCACTTTTGACTTCAAAAGAACGACTGAAAAGCAATGTCGTTTTAACTATGTTTAGTGTTAAATGTGCATGGATGGGAATGTTAAATTATCTGCCAGATCGATCTATTCAGAATTTACAGCCGGTGGTAAAACCGACAAAATAAAAATTTCTTAAAATTTCAATAAACTTGTCAATATTTTCATCGTTTTAATAATGCGAACAGCGCAAAGCGTGACACTCAAAGCATAGAGTAACGCGGCTCTATGACTCAAAGTGTCATGACTCGTTGTCTACTCACTCTAGACTTATACAATTTAATGTACAAAGTGCTGATGTTATTTTTTATTTTTTATTAGTAGTATTAGTAGCGACTAGCTACTGCAGTTAAAATATGCAGCACTAGATTTTACATAAACTATAAGTAAATAAACGAGAAGCTATCCGAAGCCATCAGAGTTGTAGTGGATGGTCAATCATCCGACCTAAAAGTAATTGATGCAGGTGTTTATGATTTTTTATTTTTGTTTTTTTTTAATGCTATTTTTATACTTATGATAAATTTTAAATAGAAAAATATTGGAAAAAATTAACTCAGCCACAAGTGGGATTCTCAAATGGGAATCGAACCCACGACCTTTGGAAATCCGGTACAATGCTCTAACCGCTGAGCTACGGAGACTTACCAAGTCTCGGTAGCTCAGCGGTTAGAGCATGATAGAGGTGACCTGTCTGCGACACTGTTCCTTCTGCATATTAACTACATGCTGGTGTCTGATACCATTTGGTATGCAGATGAAACCACTTTATCCAGCAGATATTTCCCAACTGCAAAGGCTACCAGTTCTTGTCGAGAGTCCCTTGGCCTCCGGCCGTCTCAGATTGGGGCAATGCCAATCTTGTCAGTTTCATTGACACTAAAACACAGGCTTGTTTATTCACTGCAAAATGGAGTCTCTTCCAACTGACTCCGATTTTCCAGGGTGTATCCTTGCCGATAACCGAAAATCTGCAACTACTTGGCCTGAACCTGTCTTCCAACCTGAACTTTTGCGAGTATATCGACTCCATTGCGAAGTTTGCTGCAAAGAAACCGGGCGTCCTCTCTAAGGTTAGGCGATACTTCTCTCCGAATCAACTGCTGCTTTTATACTTACAAAGCGCAGATTCGGCCGTCTATAGAGTACTGCTGTCACCTGAGGGATGGTTCTACTATGTGTAAACTAGAGCTTCTGGAATCGGTTGAAAACCGTGCCAGAAAACTCATTGGAAACTCAGCATTGGCCACGGCGGAACTTCAGAGCCTCAGACACCACCGCAAAGTTGCATGCTTATCGGTCTTTTATGGGATACACTTTGGATAGTGTGCGAGAGAACTGCACGACCTTGTTCCTCCAGCCCCTTTCCACCATTGGGGTACCAGACGCAGGTTAGCTTAGCGTACGTCGTTGACATTACTACGGACCGTACTAAGCACTTTGCTGACACATTTACTATGCAAACCGCTAAAGAATGGAATGTGCTGTCTGCTCATGTGTTTCCCGATTCCTACAACCTTGGCATTTTCAAGGCGAGTGAATAAGCATTTCCTGGGAAGCATGCAACACCTTAGTCCACATCCTGTTTATTAAGCACGATGGTGGTCAAATGCCTGCCCAGTTTTTATTTAAAAAATAGGTTCTATGCGGCAACTTCCGCAGTAAATTGAATATCTCAAGATTCTCCATTTTCCGGCAGCAGGATAATCCGATGATATTGGCTGCATTGCAGTCGCTTATGTTCACCAATCTGCTTTGGGCTAGTGGGTAATTCAAACACAAAAGTGTTAAATACTTATATAGCCAGGGTTCTTCTGTAGGGGTAATCCGTCTATCATTTTAATTTTTAATTTGCATTTATTCCATACAATATACATTTTGTTGATTTTTTTTTTTTGTTAGAATTAACATATCCATTCCATATTTCGCAAACTTAGTCATAAATAAGTCCATTAAGTCCATCTGTGTTGTGTTCCGTTAACATGCCATCAAAAATTGATACTCGGTTCCTATTTTCTCATACACAACTACCTGAGTCGACACTCTAAGAAGAAGACGCAACCCAATACAAAACACATACTACAGGTAAAAAATGTGTTTCCTATACAACGTTTTTTTTACTCAAAACCATTTTGTAGCTCATCACTGCGAATTGTTTGTATATAAACTAACCCTGAATTTGCGAAAAAAAACAGCTGGAAACAGCTGATTGTTGTTGATTATATGAAAATACAAAATTTTATTTTGAACTCTGCTGAAATGTATTTCAGGGTTAGATAAAAGTGTGTTTGTGAATTCAAATAAAACCGGACAAGTGTGGGTCGGACTCGCCCACCGCGGGTTCCACACAAATTTGCAGGTACCTAGCAGTGGCGAAGAGTCAATACATACCGATTTCCATCGCCTTCCCTTTTAGAAATCCTATCCCACTGATCCACCATACAGTTGAAAGATTTTTTTGACAAATTTTGGGACCGGCTTACTTTTGCCATATTTTGACCCCTCGCTGCTGCTACCTAGATACAGTCGGGTAACTTCCCGCGAGACCAGTAGAGTTTTCTTAGGGAGCTTTATTTAAAAAGTAAAGATATATAGAAAACGTTTATATCACAAATAATATAACATTTACAGATATTTCATTTTGAATAATAAATAGTTTAACCATTAAACTTTCCGAGAATACGTTTCCCAAAAAAACTCTACTGATCAACCGGGAAGTTTAATCAATCAGTAGAGATTTTTTGAGAAACGTTTTTTCGGAAATCACTCAGTGACGAAAATGTGACAAAAAGTACCTTTTTATTATTTTTGGTTGGTTAAGTTATTTATGAAAATGTAATTTATGACATTGTATACCTAACTGTATTGCGATGTTACGTCCTAATTATTTGTATACCATATCACTTAAGGTGGAAATGTAGTGATACACTAACAAAATTGACAACTGGCATCATTGTAATACTAACACCTGCATTTCACAAATAAATCATTCTATTCTATTCTATTCAGTTTAAAGAAATCATTAATTACTCAAGTGAAACACCTGTTGATGTTCTTTTATTTGTGATTTAAACGTTTTGTATATATATCTATTACTGTTTTAACTAAAGTTCCCTAAAAATACTCAACTGGTCAACCGGTAAGTTCCCCGAGTGGCGAGGGGTCAAAATATGGCTAAGATAAGCCGGTCCCAAAATTTCTTCAAGAATTGAGTCTCGCAGTTTTTTTCCAAAGTTTCCCGAAATTCAGTTTCCAAAACTTAAGACTACATTTTTCATTATTTAATTACAAATGTCTAGTTTTCAGATTTGTTCCTGTACTTGCCAAATTTCATAGTTCTAGATCAACGAAAAGTATCCTATGAATTTTTGATCCCTTGAGTGTCAAAGTATACGTTTTTGCGGCGTAAATGCTCTTACATTTTTTAACGGTAACTTTGAAGTTAGATTTTTTCACAATTTAAAGATTGTTAACGTGAAAATTATGGTTTGAATCTCAACTCGATACCTAAATGCGTTCCCGAGTTTTTCCCGAAATTCAGTTTCCTAAACTATCAACTATATTTTTATGATTTAATTACAAATGTATAGTTTTAGATTTTTTCCTTTATATTATTTGCCAATTTTTTTTTTATTTTTTTATTTTTTTTTATTAACGACGGGGAGACTCTTAGCCTTCATCATACCTGATGTTAAGTATTAATAAGGCTGAAGATGGCAGCGAGCCTCTCCCGGAATCCTCAATCACTGAGGAACTGGCTATCTTATCTCTAACTGCCGGAACACAACAATGCTGAAAACATTGTTGTTATGGCGGCAGACTTAGATAAGATGGTGGTAGCTAGCCAGGCGGACTTACTACAAGTCCTACCACCAACCAAACCGAATACAATATGTACGCCCGCTGGGAATCGAACCCGGGACCCCTGGGTCTGATACCGATGGTTGTACCATTAGACCACAGAGGCGGTTTCATAGTTATAGGTCAACGGGAAGTACCCTATGAATTTTGATTCCCTTGAGGGTGTTTAAATCTACGTTTTCGCGACTTAAACTGTCTTAATCAATTTTTTTTACATTAATTTACAAGTTTAATTAACCTCCAAACGTTCTCGAGATAAACGAAGACAGACGGACGGACGGACGGACAGACGGACAACAAAGAGATCCTATAAGGGTTCCATTTTTCTTTAGTGGTTCGGAACTCTAAAAAGGAAACTATAAAACTCAATTTCAATAATAACAATATTTCAGTTTGCTGACAGGCAAATTTATTACTTCAAGAAATTTTACACATATCTCTTAATATTTACGATATGTCGAAGAAGTCTTTGAAAGAATCACATAAATTTACAATAAAGTAACATTAAACTTAACATGTATTACAATTTCGAAAGATTCGTTCTAATTATTTACAAATTAAATTAGCGTGTTCGTTGCAAAAAACCTTAAAATATCAAAGAATTGCAAATTAAATAACATCACCATTTTATAAAACAAGTTTTTTTAGTGAGTAACGTTTTTCATTTTACTTATTATTGACCAAAATTATAAAAAGTTCAGTGTCATCTTAATATTTTTCTTACAATACTTAAATATTAATAAGAATATTTACACATTATAAATGTACTATTAAGATACAGTACGATTTATAAATATTTTTATAGCATCACAGTGAATTCATTAACTTATAAATAATTAATTCAATACAGGTTTTCGTACGAATATTTAAGAAGTATTTTAATTTATTTACAAACATTTAGTAAATTTCAACTTTTTACGTAAATGTTTTACAATCACCGAAGTGTAAAATGTACATTTTAAAATGTTTAATTTATGTTTTGTAGTGCCGTGCATTATTCACTTTTGTGTTGTAAATGAATAGTTACAAAAATTACTTTTTTTTTTTCAAGAAATACGTTATTGTCCCTTCTCTGTTTGAAACTAATTATTTACATATATGTATAAATGTGCTCTATGTGATAGGATTTAAAGTGCTAATATAAATTTAAAAGTAAATGTTTCAAATATGTAGACATTATATTTTTAAGTATGTACCTTATACAAATAAACACAAAATTGGCTTTATATTTTAGTAAGTAAGTCCAAAAAATATATCAGATATTAGGAAATCAAACTTATCAACACACCATTTATGAAAGTCGCACACGAAGCTTGAAGGTTTTTTTTATACAATCATCATCTTTATAAAATTACATCGTAATATAATTATTTTAAATTCACTTGCGGTTGATAGCGTCACTGTAATTTTTTTCATTAAATTATCTAACTACTTATAAAGTTGCTAATATTTCTCTTTGTGGAAGTGATATATTAAATACTATTTTTAAAATATATCATTTACCTATTATATTTATTTATATACACATTTCTATCCCAACTTCACATCAAAGGAAACATTAAAACAGTCTTTTTATTTAATTCGATGTTTTAATACTAAATTATTGAGCTAATACAAAACTTAGAACATGTTCACAATTTTCAATTGCAATGATTACAAAACAAGTTTAAGCATAGAAATTGTAAGTTTTACAATAATGTTAAAAATCCAAAAAATATGCGTAAATATCCGTAAAAATATATTTTAGTGACAATTCTAGTAGCCACAAAAGACAAAACTAAGTAAGTGAAATAATCCATCTTTTTGCAACAATTAAACATATCGCATGAGCATGATTGTACATGGAATAAGTCGCAAGTATGTTTCCTTTAACCCAAAGTTAGTTGGTAAAAAAAAGTGACTAGACACAACTTTCTCTCGCGTTGGCGAGTAGAGGCGTCCTCGTAGTGACGACCTCTCTCCGCCTCGACAGAGTGCCGCTCGTGACGCTGCGACGGTCGTCCGCGAGCGTACCGATGCTCTGGGAAAGAAAAACAACTGAATAAGTGACTTCCTTTAGAGGTGAATGTCTGTATTTACCGATATTCTATGACGACTTGTTTGGCGCAGGTACTAAACCCGCCTTCAGCGCCAGCGGTCCCGGGTTCGATCCCCGGACAAGACAAATATTTGTGTGCATGAACATGTCAATTTGTCTTGTTCTGGGTGTTTAATATGTATATTATGTATGTATTTAAGTATGTTTATCCGTTATCTAGTACTTATCCATAACAAAAGTTCTTCATGAAACTTAACGTGGGCTAGATATTAATTGGTGTGCTTGTATGCAATTATGTATTTATTTAATTATTCTTTCGTTTTTAAAGGAAAAAAATCGCTCCGGCACATCAGGAAATCTGCAGGTTGATTCAAAAACCTCGGATCTCGGAAAGTTTCCGAGTTCAAGTGTCAAATATGTACTATTACAAATAGGGCTCTAGATAATGGTAGAAAACCACACTTCTTCTTCTTATCGAGTAAGGATTAGTGGCCACCTCTGGTGTCAGAGTTTATCAAGCCGCCTATGAGACCTCTGACTTCGCTTAACGACTGTAATCAAATTACAACAGCCGGGACCGACGGTTTAACGTGCCCTCCGAAATAAAACCAACTGATATAGTAGAAAATAAAATAAGCACAAATATTGCTGATTGTTAACATAATCGTACCTTAAATTGCAGAATGCTTAAATCTGTTAAAAAATAAAACATATTTCGATTCAATTTAAACGGGAGCTATACTGTCTTTATAAACTTTATGTCGTTGTTGATGGTGACACAGCATAAAAAATATGAAGCTGTCAACAATGGTCAACTTTGACGTTCGTACACGGAAAAATTACATAAGCGGAAACTTTTCCGATAGCTTTTAGGTGTCGGGAGACCATCCGATACTACGTAAATCAACTTATATTATCAAAGTTTACAGGAACTAACCATGGGTTGTACCATGTTACTTGTACGGTTACGCTTACGTTTAAACAGACAAACCTCAAACATTTTGAAAATTAAAATGGTACGTCCCACTGTATGTGTTTAACCTGGGCTTCGTCGCTACCGGGTAAAAAATACCACAGAGGTAATAAAAACGCTTATTTTTTTTTTATATGTAACTTTGCCATTTGTCGCTTCAAGTACCTTTCTGCATAGCAACAAGAGACGCGCTCCCAGCGCGGCTGCGCTTGGAGCCACGCGCTTGGTCACGTAAAGTGAGTATGGGTGAAAAGGACCCCGTAGCGACCGTTTGTGTAAATAGTTTTATAATGAAGTTTATTTTTAAGTATTTATTTTTGTTTTAGCACTTTGTTACCATGGATTTCTTACTTATAGACAACACTATAGAATACATTTTACTACAAGAAGATACTGGGGAAGAAATTGTATCAGAAACGGAGGACCATGAGGATCATAGTAACTATAACAGTACTGAGCATGAAGCGGATTTTGGAGATGTTTTTGACATTCTGTTACGCTATAAAAAAGACGAAGAGCCAACATTATTATTATAAAATATAGTTAAAACATAAATACTGCAACTTTTCAGTTGTAATTTTTTATGTTATTTGATGGCGATTTACAAAAAAAAAATCTACCATAAAAGCAGTATTTATTTTTGTTAACCGATTAGAATATTTTATCTAGTATTAATGTCTGATCTCATTTTGCATGATTCCAAAGAAGAAAATAAAAAAAAAACAGTTTTTAGGATTACTAACAAAGAAATTATTTTGGTTCCGTTTAATGCCTTAAGTACTTAAGAATGCATGTTTTATTAAAAATAGTACTTTTTATTAATAGCAAATAGTGTAAAGAAACAAAATAAAATAACTAACTTCAATATAAATCATCATCTAAGGAAATATACTTCTTTAATGTGGAATTTTTACAGTAAACGTCTTTGTAAACAGTACATATTTGACAGTTGAACACGGAAATTTTCCGTATTCGATGGTTTCTAAAATTACTCAATGTTGCAACAAGGGGTTAATGAATTTAGATTAAATTTGACTTAAAGCTAATTAAAGGCTGGATTTAAACTTAGGATACATCTGACTTCGATATTCCTACAGGACGTAAACCGCATGCAACCACTGGCATGATAAACTTTATTATGTCGGCAATTAGGAAATTTCTTTTTAGATAGATATGTTTACACAATTTTATAGTAGTAGCTGCTAGTTTAGTAATATTGATTCGTCTGCATTTTGTTTTGACAGGAAAAATACATTTCTACAAATAGTCTCTCATCAGGCTCTGGAAATATAAAAGAACTGAATAAGTAAGAGCTTTTTGAGCATACGGTCAATGGCTGCCCGCGACTGAAGTATTGTCTTGCTGATATTCTTTAATATTTAAACGAAAAGAAATGGTTCTTGCTGTGGCCATCCAGGAAAATGAAATGACTGAATAAGTAAGCGCTTGTGGAGCACATGGTCGCTACACGCTATTCATGTTGTTACCTTGCTAGTATTATTTTGTTTTGGAGAAATATAGGTAGGTATAAAAATGTAATGACGATATCTTTTTTTTTCATTTATATAATATTTAAAATTTACGATCATAAATCATAATAAACGGTCACCCTCTAGAAATGAAAAGGCACCAAAAAATTAATGGTCATTTTCATTATAAACTACTTAACTAGCGCAGTTGCATTCGCTTTAACCGTCATCGTGACAATAGTGTCATCATGACATTGCTTCCGTCATAATAATTATACGTAAAAGTTACTAACCTGAGCATCAGAAGCCGGAGTATTAGGTGTATGCGGCGTTGTAGACCGGACTTCATGCTGGTGGAGACTGTGGACACTCCTGGAAGAGCCCACGGGAGGAGACACGACGGCTCCGTAGGGTGGCGGCTCGGGAGGCCGCTCGATGTCGCGTGAGCAGTTGTAATCTGGTGGTGCAAAAGTCGTTTTATTCATGATTTTAGAGTCAAGCTAACGGTAGCTAAAGTATTATGTTGCGAACGGTTGTCGTGTTATGTTAATGCTTTGGA
This sequence comes from Chrysoteuchia culmella, assembly GCA_910589605.1. NCBI lineage: Eukaryota > Metazoa > Arthropoda > Insecta > Lepidoptera > Crambidae > Chrysoteuchia > Chrysoteuchia culmella. The sequence continues at coordinate 3,306,298 of OU342647.1, read as the reverse complement.
CTACGTTTTTATTTGTAGTATGTTGTTTTATGCAGCGTAACTATCGTTATATTATCGAAATTATTGTTAACCTGAAATAAGTGGTTTTGAAGTTTACATACCATAAAATTTCACTGTCACTTCATAAACGCAGTGTCAATGAATTTAAAATCATTTTGAAATTACTGACGATTTAACTGATCAACCTGTGGAAAAGTGAATTCTGATTTATTGATTTAGATCTTTGGCTTCATTAAACATTTGAAGAATAATAAACATTTCGACAAAAAAACTTGGAACTGCATTGTTACTGTTCAAGGTTTGCGTGATCATTACCGTATAAGTACTTTCGAAACCTATTATTATCACCTCATAATGCGAACAACGTTACTTACTTTCTTTAATAATATATTCATTATCTAACTTCTGCTTTTGAAGCCCGCTAGTGTGAATATTATGCAAGTAGAAAATCTTTTTCGTGTCTTAGCTAAAGCAGCGCGGAAGCTCTGTGGCGTCTCGATGAAATAGGGGCTTTAGAATCTCAGGCGAAGATAACGTGTGTACGTGAAATTTTGTAAAGGAACTGGTGAAAGGAGTAGTTTTACAGGAGCAACACCCTCAAAAATAGCAGCTGGTATCGCATCAAACTTTTTAGGGTTAAAGGCATTCGAGGGTTAGAAAAAAAATTGGCAATTCCATAAAAAGTAGTCAAAAGATTAACAAATATTGATATTCTTTATTTTTCATAATTATTCGTCTTTGAGCGACATCAGGAAGATAACTCTCTAAGCACGAAACCCGTAGTTTCGGCCTACGGACGTTTCCTACTCCGTATCACCTACGGACAGCATATTAGTTCGGAGACCCGAACTAAGAATGAATGAGAATACGTTTCGATATTGTCCCTACTCCCAATGTGTTTGTGCCGTTTGTTCGAAACTAGTACATCCGAAATCAATAGAGAGAAATACGCTCCATCCGTAGTTTCGGGAAACTTACGGACGGAGGCCCGTATCTTAGTTGACGGGCTTAGAGAGTAGGCCTCCTGATTCGCTGAAATGGAAATAATCATCTAAAGTCAATACCTCGCTCAAGACGATGCATCGCGATGTCCAAATTTTTATTTCCACATAAACGATAAATAAATAATAAATAAATAAATATTTCCATACAATCACACCAATTATCTAGCCCACGTTAAGTATCATGTAGAACTTGTATTATGGACAGAAATAGACATGTTCATGCACACACATATTTGTCTTGTCCGGGGATAGAACCCGTGACCTCTGGCGCAGAAGAGTGGGTTAGTACCCCTGCGCCAAACAGGTCGTCAAACGATACATTTTGACGGGCTCTTACATTTGAAAATAAATTCATTTACAGGGAAATAATTTGTACTTATTGTAATAAAAAACTAATTTCAGGATTCCAATTAGTTATTATCACGTTTCAAGACATCGAGATTAAAATAGGTATTTTATATTTTTCCAAAAATATTAAAAAATTTATTTCTTTGAAATTTGTATTTATTAAACTTACCTTTACCAAGTGGTACAACATCAGGATTCTTGTCATCTGGCTGGATTGGTGAATGGTTGCTGTTATGCAATGAAGTCTTGTATCCTTTCACCGTTTGCATCGGAGCTAGATAAAAAAATAGATGAAAAGTTAATGAAAGTAGTAGACTTCAATAGTTCATGAAACTATTGCATAATTAGGCCTATTATAGACTAGTTTGTGTAATTACGTAAGTGTTGGAAAATAATTTGAGCCGAAATTTAAAGGTTATAGGCCCAAGATTTTGTGGTTCAAGTTCCATCTGTGCAATTTGAAGATTAGCTTATAAGTGTCTGCGTAGTTGAACTCTTAAGACACGTTGTTTCGATATGCGAACAAACTCCTATATTTTACACCAAAGAATGCGAAATATCTAAAGTAACAAAAAAGTTTTATACCGATTGTTAATATGGCTGTCAAACACGCCAACCTTAGGCTAGGTCCTAAATCTGCCTGGTACTAGCCTGGCACTATTCACGTTTTTGTCTACAAATCGAAAGCATTCACAGTAAAATGTTTTCTAATAAAGCGGTTAACGTAAGGCTTTAACCGACTTAGAATGTGGGAGTTATCTGTTTAATGGGACAATATAACGGTGATGTACTTATTTTATGTACTAAGACATAAGACATAAGACATTTTTTTTTTTTTAGATTTTACTTAAATGATGATACTGGTGGCCACCCCAAGTTTCACACGCGTGGTTCCCGTTTCCGTCGGAATATCGGTACAAAAATATGATATATAAAATATGATATGATAATGATGAAAGTATATAATATGAACATAAATATAAAGAATATTTTTGCATGTTAATTTATTGTTAACTGAATAGAGAACTGTAATGTATCCTATTTAACACCATGTGCGCCTATTCTTAGCAAATAAAATTATTTGATTTTATTCGATTTGATTTGAAAAAGTAGCCTATAAATTAGTCCTCTACTTAAATACCTACTTACCAAATTTCATTAAAATCCGTTCAGTAGTTTTTGCGTGAAAGAGTAACAAACAAACAAACTGACATACTTTCACATCTATAATATTGGTAGGATGTAACAGAAGGGAAAAAGAAAAATGAATGAGGAGATGACGGCAGACAGAGTGGAGTGGAGGAGAAGGACGTATTGCATCCCAAATAGAATTAGGAAAGGTCAAAATGATAGTAATGACGATGATTTGTATCTTGATATTTTAACCGCCTCTGTGGTCTAGTGGTACAACCACCGGTATCAGACCCAGGGGTTCCGGGTTCGATTCCCACCGGGGGTACATATTGTATTCGGTTTGGTTGGTGGAAGGGCATGTTGAAAGCCCGCCTGACTAGCTACCACCATCTTATCTAAGCCTGACGCCATAACAACAATATTTTCAGCATTGTTGTGTTCCGGCAGTTTGAGATAAGATAGCCAGTTCCTCATTGGCTGAGGATTCCGGCAGAGACTAGTTTCCATCTTCAGCCTTATCAATACTTAACATCAGGTATGATGAAGGCTAAGAGTCTCACCGTCGTTCATAAAAAAAATAAAAAAAAATGTTATGTCAAAGATATTGGGATTTCATAATACAACTAGCTTCTGTCCGAGGTTTCACTCGCGTGGTTCCCGTTCCCGTAAGATTCACGGGATAAAAAGTACTCCATGTTTTAATCCAGGCCATCAACTATCAGTGTGCGAAATTTCAACCAAATCTGTTCAGTAGTTTTTGGGTGAAAGGGTAACAAACATCCAAAAATCCTCACAAGCTTTTGCATTTACAATATTAGGAAGAATGTAGAATAGGATTCAAATCAAATCAAATCAATATCATTTATTCAGTCTAGGCTGTTACAAGCACTTATGAACGTCAAAGAAGCTACGCCATCGGTTCACAAACCCTACGGCGGGAGACCTTGTAACGAGAAGAACCGGCAAGAAACTCGTCAAGGGCTATTTTTTTCTCCCTGTTTTATTTCATACAGAGTCGTCAAATTGAAAAGTGAGCTTAACATATCAGTAAGGTCAATTTCCATCACAAAAGAAAATACTAATTATAATATTACATTTTATGGTTATCCTATTCGTCGAAACAGTTCCAATATTGACAACACAACATTGTAGCCAATAGGCGAACTCGAAAAGTATGAAATATCCAGCGTCCAAAGTTTCACTGAACATATTTCGCAACCTCCGGCCACCGAACATTCAGAATTTTAATAAATACAAAACGCTGGCCAACCGCACAGCGTTGCGGGAGAAACTTAATAAAAATGTCGTATGGGAGTGACGGAATATCTGTAATATCAGTAGAAATGCTGAAGAACGCAAATCGCGTTTGAATGCATTGGAAGACTGAAACCCGTGGAGAGCTATGTCAAGCCAGAGGTAGTAATATTTAAATTGGATCTGTGATGCACTGATGGAATTGCAAATGAAAATAAATATGTTTTCATCCGCCCCGCACTCGATTTTAATAAAAATACATATTACCATTTAACAAATAATTTTAAAACTATAGAAGCACCCTGGTCTTTTGAGACGCAATTTTAAAAAACTCATCAGCAGCCTGTGGACGTCCACTGCTGGACATAAGCCTCTCCTAGCTCACGCCTATTGTGGCGTTCATAGCAGGTTATTAGCCTACTGCTACCACGCTGGCCAGACGGGTTGGTAGAGAGTTTGTTTTAAGTTTTCCTTTTCTCGCACAGGTGTTCAATGCGTCGAGCCTCTTAGTCGACTCTTACGACATCCCAGGCATCTAAGGGAGTGGTGACACTTGTATTCTCAGGCCGTCACCACACGAAAAAATATATATAAATAGCTAAATGCTATTACGGTCCATTGGAATACTTTTTGGTTGGTGGTAGGACTTGTTGTAAGGCCGCCTGGCTAGCTACCACCATCTTATCTATCTCTGACGCCATAACAACAATATGTTTAGCTTTGTTGTGTTACGGCAGTTATAGATAAGATAGCCAGTTCCTCAGCGATTGAGGATTCCGGGAGAGGCTCGCTAGCATCATTAGCCATAACAATACTTAACTCAGGTATGATGAAGGCTAAGAGTCTATACGCCCGCCGTTTAAAAAACAAAATTATTTGAAATGTGAATGAATAATTAATAATTTAACGAATTAATTAGATATGATTGTATTAATATAAATTATGCATGGAACTTAAGGTAAGTACCTAATGCGTGCATTTGTTTATTATTATTATTTTTATAGATTAAACAATAGAGTCTAAAGTCGCGTAGCGCGTAATTCGAGCGCGGTCCCCGGGGACCGCTTAGTGCTAAACGGGTAGAGTTAAAGCGTAGGTTTTATTCGCCTAACCCAATCTATATTTTCTTCGGCCGCCCGATAGTACCTATACAGTCAACCCGTGACTACGGCAACTGAAAAGGTGCCGAAACGTCGGGAAACCAAAAAACCTCAAAAAAACCGAAAAATTATAGTACCAAATATATAACTATTACGGGAAAATAAATCGCACTAAATATTCCACAAAAGTTGTTTTCTTTCAATAATGATGTGAAACTTAAGATGTGCTTATATAAAAAAAAATACAGTCAGTAAGAAAATTTGCACTTCTCAAAAAAATATTTTTTTTTACAATATTCGATCATGTTTCTCATGAGGATCAAAACACTCTAAGACACTAGCGGAGGTTTGAGTACTAGAAACGTCAGAAATCGCGGAAAAACAGGCGCGCCGCGTTCGCGCTAAATGCAGTCGTATCCTCTCCACCTACGACTACTTGTTGAATGAACTTATTTTATAGTACTCATACCGCAATAGCTATCTTAAAGTGTTTTGATCCTCATAAAAAAGGATCGATTGGCATCAAACAAATTTTGGAATCCGCTTTTTTTTCTGCTGACTGTATTTATTTTGAATCAGTGAATGCAGTTCAAAATTTCTCATGGTTTCCTAAGAACGTTTTTATGAAGCTACAGCGGTTAAGGTACACTTCGTGCCCCGTGTTAAATTTCCAGCATGTATATAAAGTTAGGATATAGTTAGGATTTAGGAAAAAAGTATTTAAAAAGAAAGTATTCAGTATGTAACAATGTTACTTTATAAATATAAATAAATTCTATTAATGCAAAATCATATTATTAAAATACGCTCAGCACGGCGCTGGAAAAAGAACAGCTTTTTTCTATCTAGTTTAAAGCTAAAAAGTATTTCTAAAGGGGCCAGTAACTCCTTGTGTTCCTGTTCCACTATTCCAAGCTTCCACACAGAATGGACGTTGGAAATTCCAGTCACGCGAGCAGATCTGCAGCTATTCACCACTAAACTTCCCGGCCGAAGCAATTCCGATTTATTTGTGCTCTGCCGAAGTCCTTTATATCGCACCGAAACAATTTACTTACTAATGCATTCGACGTTCCACCACCGACGTCCATTCATTGTTAGGAATTCCATAGTATAGGAATTCGGCATCGAAAACTAACTACGACCAGTTCGGTTGTAACGCGAGTTTACCATCAGTGTTCAGACGTTGTTATTTATGATTTTTGGGTCATGTGTGAAAGTTTGAGTCGTTAATATGCTTAAACATAGCGGAATAATAATGGCATGAAAGGTGCTCGTGGCCACGCTTAAAAGACTGATAGTTATCAATCATGTTCGTTAAGCAACGGTCGGTCCGGTCAGGTGTCGGATGGGTGACCGTAAAGTGGCATTACAACTGAGCGCTTACGTGGTTTGGTGGGCACGTAAACCGTCGGTCCCGGCTGCTGACATCACATAGCAGTCGTCAAATACAGCTTTCTCCTATCATCATAATCATCCTCCTCACCTCTGGGGTACTGGCTTTTTTATCTCCCCCAAACATAATACTAAAATATGTATGTGATTTAAAATTTGATCATGATTGACTGTTACTTGTAATGTTATTAGGATTAAGACAGTGTTAAAAAAAATGTACCAAATAAAAAAATTACGCCAAATACATTTTTTTATACAAAACTGCGATTCGCATTTATTTTTAATTGGATAAGTTTTTAGGATTATTTTATTTTATTAAAACCTAGATAAAATACTGTCTTAATCATAATAAAATCACAAGTACAGAAATTTATGCTATAATTTCAAATCATTTTGGTATTACGCAGGCCTCTTAAAGCTGTGTTGTCCAGTGTTGTCGACCATTTTAAATACCCCTATAAAATGTTCATTAGGACTTACATACACGACAGACGATTACATAATACTTTTAGTCCAAACTCTGTAAAGTTAAACAAAAATAGTTAAATAAAAAAGGAAACAAAGTTACGAATCCATTATCTACGAAAATAAAGCTGCGTCGTAGCATTAAAAATAATTGAACTTACTTTAAGTTTTAGCTTTAAGTTTTAACTAAATAACGATTCAATTAAGCTTTTCGTTTTGAGTCATTTTAAGTCCATTAAAATTTCCATTTTCGAGTCGAGTAAATAATTGGTTAAATCACTAGTTTAAAATTGTCCGTGTTAAAACTGTTTCGTCAGTAGAAGCCGACAATTTTGCCGTAAAATTTAAAACTTGGCCAATTTACATTGTGTTCTATTGTTGTAGAACACGCCAAGTTATTTGGAATTGTATCATAAAGATGGTACGTCATAATAGACTAAAAATTTACTGGAAGTTTAACAGTAATTTGGACACTTTTTTTTCTATTTCCTATGGAACTGAAGTTTAATGAAATACTACTTACTATTAACTTTTTCTTTACCATTGCTTCAGATTTGGATTCAACTGAGTGACCTGCGATTATAATAACTCGTAAACTTTTTGTTAAAATAGCTCTTAATTTATAAATAAAAGTACATTTAAAGGTATTTGCAATTTTTTAACACCTTACTTATATTGTCAAAGATGGTACGTCATACATAATAGACAAAAAGAAACTGAGAAACTGAAATTGAATAATTAAGTTGCGCGTCGCTTTTCTGTACCTACCATTATTTATATAGAGTAAAAAGGCAAGAAAAATAAAAGTTTCTGTGTAATATTGAATGCCTTGGCTGGCACCGACTCTATAAAGCTTATATTTTACTCCTTGAAGTCGGTTATAATTTTTTTATAAAAATGATTTTTATTACACAATATTTCGAGTGTTAAATAAAATAAATTGCATATAACAATGTACAACCCGTATGTATTTTTTTTTATGCTAACAACCCACCCAGGTATTTGCAAAACGAAATGTTCTAAAAGAAAAGTGAAATTATGATGACAATTTTTTTTGTTCTCCACTAATTTGTTGCTTTGCTGGAGTTGAAGTACAGACGTAATTTTTTTTAATGAAACATGAAACGTTCTGTTGTGTTTTCTAGTTTGTTGCCAAAAACTGTATCATATTTTTAATGTTAGTTTTATTTAAGTACCTTTTTTCTGTTAACATAAAAAAGGGATTACTGCTTATTATTTGTATTGTTGGCAATATTTCTTATAATAATATTCTGTTTTCCTTATCAGTTTTCCTCGTATTGTAATAATACTACCAACTGATCTGTGATCCTATTTAAGTAGAAAAATATAATGCTATGATTATCATGGAATTGGTTATAAGTACCATACACAAATTGTGAAAAAAAAATATCATATATTATGTTGCTGCTTTTCAACTGAGTCATATCCAAATTTTTTGTACATCAACAAACAAACATACAATTATCTCGTTAATGTTTGCGAAAGTTATATTGAATTTTGTTTTAATATTGTAACGCTATATAAACTAAACAATCCATTTACAAACTGAGCAATTTATTAGTAAATTCTAGCGAAAATTTTAATTTTATTTCATAAAAAGGGGGTAATTTATGAAAAAAGTGAGTGTCCTCTATAGCTCGCAACTTTTGAAAATCAGTTTTACTAAATGTGCTATTATTCTACTGACCTTAACTATATAAATTGAAAATAAATGAACTTACTGTTTTCATTAATAACTATCACAAATAACTATTAAAAAACGCGGAAAACTATGTGTCCTGATAAATCGAACTATTTACTGACGCGAATTTCCACTGTAGCTTCCCAACAGAGTCGAGGTAGCTCTATGATTTGAATGTGGCAACACTGACATGTAATTATAGACAAGCTAATAACCTGCCGCCTTTTTAATTTTCGTGTCATTCGTGTTTGAAGTGTGTTCGGTGTGTAATGGAAAAAAACTATTTACTGACGCTAAAAAAGTGCCAAAAAAGTAACAGAGCAACATGTTTCGCATTGCAATAGGAAATATATCATTTCATGAGATAATATCGTGTAAAAGTTGATAATTTACAATCTGACTAATTAAAATAATAGTTATGATTAAGGCACCTCAATTTCCTGATACCATTTCATGACTTCCTGACGTCAGTAAATTGTAAATCATAGTCAAGTCAAGTTCACAATAACAAAAATCTAGCTATGAGAAGTCAGTTGGTATGACATCCGCTTCAAATATGAAAAAACTTTTATTAATTTATGAGCAAAATCGAAACAAATGTGGCCTTATTCCAAATAAATATAAACACTGTTTAAGACGATTTTAGTTAAACTATGTTTTGTTACTGTCTGTCACAGTGACACTCAGTTGGGTAAGAAAAGGGCAAAATAGTATTTAACTAGGCTAGGTTTAAACTGTGTATAATTTTTACTGTGAAAGAACGAGAAAAAGCGAAAGAAACATCTCAATAAAGTAGTACTTTTTTAAGGCCATTATTTGCATTACCTATTCAAAACGCACCTTTACATTTACCATTTCCTAACATTTCTTGACAATACCCTTTCCTAATTATTTCCTGATGCACACTTTTTTTGGATATGACTCAACTGTAAAATGTTGTATGTTTTGTAAATTGTATTTATAATAATACTGTAAAGACCAACATATCTTATTTTTTTTTAAACTTTCGTGTTCCATTATAATTGTAATCATCAGTCTGCTTGTGACCACGGCTGTAGCAACACAGCCGAAACGTCAAGCTGTAAGTACATATATACGTGCTACAAAATAAATGTCTCGTTGAGCCCCGTTACTCTTGTTTACAACATACCGTTGTTAATACCTAGACATAGACAATGTATCGGAAAATTACGGATTACGACGCGGATTTAAAAGACAGAACAGTAAAATGTAAATGATGTTGTAAGATCGGTATTAAACTAATAGTCAGATTAATAAATCAATGCACATACAATTGTAGAACAGACTTTATTATAACATCATTGTCTCTATTCAAAATCAAATAAAGTAGAACTCAACTAAAATAATATAAAAAAATGATGTATTGTCTCTGTATTGGAAATTAAAATGTAATATTTAATTCTGTTTTAATTTTAAATGTTAATTATAGCTACTGGTCTTTTTTATAATAACTTGAGCTTAATTGAAATGTTATGTTTAATTTTATCTGTAATCATATAAAATTTAGGTTTTGTTTAATTTAATATAATTTCTAATACTGTTTTTAGTTTAAGATTTAATTGATGGGTATTTTGAATGCTATCAATACTAATAATTATTATGTTTACAGGTACTTTTATAAATACTGATATAATTTCCAATGATGTTATGTAAACATAATGTTAGTGTTGAAAATATAATAAATATATAAAAAACGATAGAATGATAAACTTTGACATACCTTCGTACTGCATAGGCCTATGGTGCCTCCGTCTAGCCAGCAATGCTATGACGACAACAGCAGCCAGGGTGCCGATGGTGCCCGCGATGATGCCCAGCATCCAGCTCGCGTCCACGGTTCCATTGCTTGTTGTCTTTGCTTCTAAGAGAATTTTTTTTTTTTACCTGTACGCCTAGCAATAAATACTTTCAGGAGAGTATCGAAAAAGTATCGTCGCCAAAATATTAATGTATGAGGTATTGAATAGCGTTCATAGCAGACATAAACAGAACTAAAATATCCTATACATTTTTGACTTAAAACTTGGTTATGTATGGGGAAGAAGGGGACGATTCGAATACGTTCTCGATACGTTTTTGAAAGTTTTTGTGATAGTCCCACTGAATAGACAAGTATTCGCCCACCAGCTAACCATGGCAAGTAAGATTCTATTAATTCTTATAATAATAATAAACATTTAGAAGTTCCAACAAACACACGACACAATTAAGAGGTACAAGAAGCATGTCACGCATTTAGTATTGAAAAAGTTAGAACTGAAAATCGGCACTTTGCCATGTCACCGTCAATATAAAGGTGGCGATATAGATATAACAGCTATCTTAAAACTTTTAACCTCTTTCTTGGGTTATTTAAAAAGGATGAATTAGAAAATACAATATTTGTTTTACTATACACATAAAGTTTCATTATTTTGGAACGATTATAAATAATAAATAAATAAATCATTGCATACAAACACACCAATTATCTAGCCCACGTTAAGTTTCGTGAAGAACTTGTGTTATGGATACTAGATAACGGATAAACATACTTATATACTTTTTTTGTAAATACATACATAATATACATATTAAACACCCAGACCAAGACAAAATAGACATGTTCATGCACACAAATGTTTGTCTTGTCCGGGGATCGAACCCGGGACCTCTGACGCAGAAGGTGAGGTTTATACCTATGCGCCTAACAGGTCGTCGATTTGATGTTTCAATTTAAAGTTTTCCATTGGTTGGCTTCCGATTAAAAACCGAACAAAGCACAAATATATTGGAAGAGAAATTCTATTCCATTTGATTGACTTTTTCAGTAATTGGTTCGCAGGCCTAGCGAATGTTTATAATATTAAATGATAAACTTAATCATTGGCGTTTAAGTGTTAAAAAATATCTATAGTTTCAGTCATCAGTGCTTGAAGTGACAATTTGTATGTTTTTATCATAAAATAAAAAAATGCATATTATAAAAAATATATGATTTCGATATTTTATTAGCTTTCAGACTTCTTTCAAACTAGTGAGTCATTGAAAAAGCTACGCTTACGTTCATAATGATCAAAGCGAGATTATTTTTGTAATATTTGTGTTTATGCAGTAAGGGTTTGTCGTCATAAATGCGATGAGGAAAGCTAGAATTGGACATCAACAAACAGTTTCAATTGCTTATACATACGTGTAATAATTTTCATCCACAAATCAAAGAAAAGTTTGCTATTTGGTCACCAACCTGTATGCAACGCTAGTCTTGACAGCGTATGAACTCTAAGCGTTGTTGACTCAGAGCGGCCTCTGGCGTTGTTCGCGTAAAATACGAGTTTCAACGCTTTTCCTGACCCAAGTCCTCGGAGTTTCCACACTGGAGTAGGAGTGGATGCGTTGGCGATAAGCGTGCCGGCTTCCCAGGCTTCCACGAAATATATGGTCAAAAGACCTCCGTCGTAACCTTAGAAATAATAATAATAATTAATTTTCTTTCAATAACACTATATGTTTAATATTTATATTATGTATGTATTTACAAAAAAAAAAAAGTATATAAGTATGTTTATCCGTTATCTAGTATCCATAACACAAGTTCTTCATGATACTTAACGTGGGCTAGATAATTGGTGTGATTGAATGGAAATATTTATTATTTTATTTATCTGCTACTTGTACTGTGGAAGCTAAAGAACGGACAAACATACTAAAATGCTTAATTTTTTACACACTCAGACCAAGACAGAATTCATTTTTTGCATTGCAACCACTGCACCATACCGGTCGTTAAATATTAAGATGATTATTTTACGTCCATTAAAAATAAAATAACTGTAATTATACTGCGAAGTTTTAAAGCAGTGTAATAACGGAACTACGGTTATGCTTTATTTAATGAAATTTGCCATTAAAAAAGGTTTGAGAAGACTAGTAATAAAAACCGTATAATAATGGAAAAAATTATTGAGTGAAATATCTTCAGCAAAATACTAAAGACACTCATGTGAGTTAATAACGTACAGCTTCGGAATAATTCTGACAACTAAGTGAAAATAGCACCCCTAACGGCATGAGTTGAACGACTTCATAAGACTGATAATACGAAACAAAAAGTGTTGGAGAATTTCGACGGTGGTGCGCAAGTCTCGGTAGCTCAGCGGTTAGAGCATTGGAGCGGATTTCCAAAGGTCGTGGCTTCGATTCCCATTTGAGAATTCACTTGTGGCCGAGTTAATTTTCTCCAATATTTTTATATTTAAAAATTTATCTTATGTATAAAAATAGCAATAAAATGCAAAAATTCAAAAATCATAAATTATTGGCTGTTGCATCTTAAACGATCGTTAAACACCTGAAAAGATGTTTCTTTCGAATGCAAGGATATTCCTAGCATTGATGTGACAACGCTGGCCTACAGCGTATTAAAAATATAAAAGTATTGGAGAATTACGGCAGTGTTTCGAGAGTCTCGGTAGCTCAGCGGTTAGAGCATTGGAGCGGATTTCCAAAGGTCGTGGGTTCGATTCTCATCTGAGAATTCACTTGTGGCCGAGTTAATTTGTTCCATTATTTTTCTATTTAAAAATTTATCATTAGTTTATACAGTGTTTACCTACTTTAGCTGCGGTATTGCCGTATTACGTCACAAGCTCAACAAAAAGTACCTAAATGTCAACAGTAATGATAGTATAAATAAAGAGTCTGGGACGGTTCTCCTACAGTCGTTTGTCCGATGAACCAACAAAACTTTTTATCGGCGAATGTTTCACTTAAATATCTTTCACCTAGGTATGTTTACACCTTAATTTCATTATCTTTTGCCAACCAACGAACCGTCCCAGACTCATAAATAAATGTGACTTACCAGGAACACATCTCAATTCCGCCGAGTCATCTGTCAGGTTGACAGTTGAGCAGTTAAAAGGCGGATCTGGTCTGACAGCTGGTAACAGGCTGTACCGGCACGGCTCTATCTGCTGTCCAGCCAGATTGGTAGCTCGGCAGGACAATGTCCCATAGTCAGCCTCAGTGGTAGGCGTGTAGGTTAAGATGGAGCGGCCGGCGCTGTCAACTGTGAACTTACCCTGGTGAAAAATAGGAGTGCAAATCATCATCATCATCATCATAATCCGCGACACGTCATTGTGGTTATCATTATAATGGAGTTATCCGAAAGGATTATTAGAAATAATATGATAAGAATAACAACTTATTATCGAACACATAAATTAGCTTAAGGTCCATATTAATTATTAGGTACATTATAGTCTAGATCTTCTTATAAGAAGTACTGGTTGACCCTAATTGTAACTAATCATTTAAGTTCCTCAACTCAAGATTTGAAACATGTACTGGATAAAAGATTTCAAAAGTTTAAATTAAACTTCAAACGTGAAACAGCGACTTTAAAAAGACACTAAAATAATTACGTGTACACAAGTATGATCAAAATTGATTTTAATTAGTATTGTTTCTAATTTTTTGTCTGATTCTTAAACGAAGCGTTCACTTTTAACTGTCTATTCCACAAGTTAATTGCTTAATATCGTATTAAGTCCCAAATTATTTTACACTTTAAACTTTATTTGTGACTAAGTTACACTACGACAATCAGAGTCTGGAGTTAGAATTAAATTTTCCACCAACCCTCACGTCGCCGTCACTTACAAAACGCGTCATACTCCAAAGCGTTCCCCTGAATTGTCCCACATGTCGCACTTACCGGCTCCAACTCCACAGTTCCCATGGAATTATTAAGTGTCCACTGGAAATTCTTGGGTGCCGGGAAAGCGTCCACTTCGCACGTCACTTTTGCTGGTTCGTTGAAGGCAGCACCCACTACTGCCGTTATGGCAGACGAGCACACAGGTTTGTCTAGGGAAAAGTTTTTGCTTTTAGTTTGTTTATGTATATGCAAGGAAAAAGTCGTTTTAAAATTCAGTCTTTTCTAATTTTTTTTGTGTTTGTTGTAATTTTTTTAATCTCAGCAATAATAGTGAACTTGATTTCTTTAGTGTTGGTATTTATTGGAATTTGGGATACAACAAAATAATTATGAAGAAAATAATCTATTAGACACTTCGACTGTATGGACTAAAAGGCATAGCGCATTGTTAAGTACCGTAATCTATAAGGATCTGAGCTATTAAATGCGAGAAAATTACTTCCAAATACCAGAAATAAGCGAATACACACAAAGCAACTATTTTTAATTTGATTTAATTAATATTAAACGTTTATTTTTCACCATGCAGTTATAAATATACCTTCTCATTAAACACAAGTGTATCATTTGCGTTAATTAATAGCTCTTAAATTTAAAAAAATCTTAAAACGAAAACAACCCTTAACTAACATCAGGGTAAACAGCAAATATCCCGAACGCCACGCTATGAGTAGATCAAATCGTGTAAAGCCGTAAGTATCCGGGTCACTGGCAACACAAATTGAATGTCGCCCGGCGCCGGAGGGTTACGTGCAAATGTATGCAATACAGAGGCGTCGACTTTGATTCTGGGCACACAGTGCGCGTATCGCCTTTCTGCAGTAGACGTTAGATCTCGAAATCAAATGACATTTGCAATCAGGTGATGTATTTCAGTAAGTCCCAAAGTCAAAGAGGAAAAACTATTCTTCAGAAGACAAACAGCATAGTCGTAGAAGGTACAGCAATATTTTATTGTCAGTGATGGTTTTCTGCCATTGTTAATAGATGGTTAAATAATACATTAAGTACACCGTTTATAAATCATGACTTAGAGCTACTGCCAAGACATTTGACACAAGAGGAAGAAAATATATTTAAATTAGGTATAATCCTTTATTCTCTAGATGTTAGATTTCGGAATCAAATGTCATTTTCAATCGGCTAATTTCGAGTAAATCACAAAGTCAAAAAAATATCGTCTTAAGAAGACAAATACGTTGTGGGGCCTACAACCGGGGATAATATTAAAAACGGAGGCTCTATAGGTCACTAGTCATTGAATCATTAGGGTGACATGATTGTGGTATACAAATAAAATAGACAATTTTTATTTTTTTAGCCTTCATCATACCTGATGTTAAGTATTGATATGGCTGAAGATGGAATCGAGCCTCTCCCGGAATCCTCAATCACGGAGGAACTAGCTATCTTATCTTTAACTGTCGGAACACAACACTGCTGAAAACATTGTTGTTATGGCGTCAGACTTAGATAAGATGGTGGTAGCTAGGCGGACTTACAACAAGTCCTACCACCAACCAAAAATATTAATTATTACAAAAATAAATTAATGTTAAAGAATAAAATTAACATCTAATAGTACATTGCATACGTCCATTAAAATATATAATAAAATACCATCTTTAATAATTAATGAATATAAATTTTTTGTTTAAAAACCAATTAAAAATTAATAATTTAAATAAAAAAGGTATTTAACATCTGTCCTCTAAAATTACTTTGTGTCATAATTGTTTTTTTTTTTTAATTTTGATTATTTTAAATTTTTTGGATTCAAAACCTTGCTTTCATTATAGCGCCTCCTCTATTCTAAACCCTATTGCGTGCCCGTCAGGGTCCATGATGATCTTATAGTTATGTTCACCATCTTTTGTGTACATTATGGATTGGATTAAATAATTGAGTATTGAGTATTGAGTATTAATTCTCAGATAAATAGCTGTTATGGATATATCGAGAAATAATGATTTCACCCAAAACAAAACGGCGAAAAATGATCATTACATGAATGTTTGAGGATGGTTGGGACAGGGATCGAACCTACGACCTCAGGGACACGATCAGTATAACTGCACTATCTGGCTACTGTGGGAAACTCTATCCGAGTATTGCAACGAAATTTAGCTCCTCCGCTCGTTTTAATAGTTTATCGTAACTCTCTATCAGCCATTGTACGCTTGCTTTGTTTTCGACTTGACCAATAAAATTGGATAAAGAAATACAATAAAATGTAATGTCATTAATATCTCATTAGGTTAGGGATAATCATCGTTATTATAACGTTAGTATTCAGTTGACTCAAGCTATTGTCATAACAAATGTACACAAGCTGCCATTACATTGATTAATCCACCTTAGAAGTGCAACCGACAGAGTGAGTAAACAGTAGTCAAATCCATTTACTGAGACAATGGTCTTAATAAGCGCCTTAATCACAATATACAGGGTGGAAAAAATCTATGGGCTCTGGAGGGGAACTACCTTAAATCTTTTAGTTAGCCCATTTTACTGAAAGGAAACATTCCTTTACTTTTTAAAAGAAACAAAACTGCATTCAACGTTTTTTGTAAATTTTTCAAAAGAGTCTTGAATAAAAGTGCTTTACCCGTGCCATTGAGAATCTATCGATAGATGGTATAAAAGTACAGAATGTTGTTTTTTAACAGATTTTAGCTGGTTTAATTCCTGGATGTGGGAAGCGTATTTTTGAAAATGTTTCAATGCAAGTTCTTTTAAAAAATAAAGGAATGTTTCCTTTCAGTAAAATGTGCTAACTACAGGATTTAAGGTATTTTATAATTTTAGATTTTTTGCATTTTTCAATGCAATTTTTTTTTTCTATTTAAAATTTATCATAAGGATTTAAGGTAGTTACCGTCCAGGGCCCATAGATGTTTTCCATCGCTTGCTGAAAACTAACACAATAAATAATTCAATGCGATAAAAAAACGCAGAAGATAAAGTCTATTGTTACCACAAGGTACAGTCCGCGAGGTTTAAGCTGAGCTTTGCATTTGTATTAGTGCACATAGATGGTTTGTAGGTATCGTGTTAAAAAAACAAAAAAGCAACAGGTGTTGCTACTAGTAAATACATCTATGTGCACTAACACAAATGCAAAGCTCAGCTTAGACCTCGCGGACTATACTACATAAGATACCAACAAGTAGAAATGCTTTGCTTTAAAAAATGACCAAACACTAAGACGACAAAAGAAAAATATTATTTTTGACAAATTATACTTTACGAACTGTATTTTATTAACGAACAATCAAGTAATCCATCACGTTACTCCATTTATTGGCTTAGAAGAATAAAATATTGAAATGACTATTTTAATACCATTATTGATTTCATTCATCTATCTTCAATAGAATTTTGTGTATCTAAGTATAAAAAAGTATTTTTAGTAATGGCTAACATTTAAGATATCAGGAACATTTATCTTTGTTGAAAGATAAAATGAAATTGTGAATAACGCTCAGAATATCACCCATCATCAATATTGACGCTAACGTATGGGATAATCTCGATATGTATAACCCAAAATTAACCTCTACAGTAACCCAGGGCGGCAGCTTGTTTCGTTAAATTTAACAATTTGACCCGTAATTTTGGCTTCAACGTCGAGCCCTATAAAGATACGTTATGGCCCGTTTATGTTAATGCGAAACATGTAATGTATGCGGAATTTTAGCTAAAAATTTAACGCTGAAATTTGTCTTGAATGCAAAGCTGTTTCCAGCTTAAAATGCGACGTTCAGTGTTTTTTTTTGTTTCTTGTAACGAAGGTTTGGAACCGCTTTTCATGTGGATTTGATGAATATGCATTTTGAATATAGTTTATGAAGTAAGATATTAACATAATGCAACAGGTTTTAGAATGCTAAAAATTAGAGTTTCACTGCCAACACCAAATATCCTTTGTAAATAAGATCAGCACTAAAAGAACTGAAAATTTCTAAAGCTCGGATTTGAAAAAAGGCTTCGTGTATTAGCATAAAATGACATTTTTAATTACGACTAAGCATACAGCCGTATTGATGCACCAAAGAGAAATTACGCTACGATCTTCCAGGCAGATGACGTCACAGGCCTATAGTTACCAATACAGACTCCAATCCACTTACATATAACCTGAAGGTTGACGGGCTGCGACTTCCCGTCACCTTCCACGTTGGAAGCAGTACAGACGTATCTTCCTGCCTGCTCCCTCGATACTCCTTGCAGCGCTAGATGCGCTGATCCAGCGATGACACCAGCTCGCTGATTGTGTGTCATGATTTGACCCTGAGTACAATGGAGGAAAGATATAGTTGCAATGTAAAACTCTGATTATGAGAACGGTAGTCCATATCAGCTGATGCTAAGCAATGTAGCAAGAGTAGAGGTGGCAAGAGAAATATATGAGGTTCGTAGCAAATAGAAAGAAATTATCTCTGTCTATTCGTGTGGATGGAAAGCGTGATTACGTATCTGTACGTATGAGAACATTTTTTGACTAAACTAAAATAATGTAAAATCTATAGATTCATAAATGAAGACGGTGAAAATTAGCAAAAATAACGCAGATACCTTTTTTGATAAAACATTATACCAAGTCTTTTCTCAAAACTATATGGCGCAGCCACCAATCGTGAATAAACAAGTTCGTTACGTATGTGGCTGCACTTTTACAGTCGTATGCAATAACGTTGTGTATCAGTCAAAAGAACATTCGAGCTTTCTCTGTTCAATAATTCTTCAACAGTTTTGGTTTAGCAATACCTTTGTGATACCTCTGTTATTTCACTAGCTTCCCTTAAGCGCTATCTTCACAGAGAACAAAACTAATAAGGTGGTATCGAAAGGTGGTGGTGGAATAATATGCAGATCGAAAGAAACCTATTCAGTTGATTCCAAATTCCAAGTCCCATATACAGATCCCTTCAAATGTAAAAACCAACTGAAGGGGTTTAAATACCTCGCACGAGACATTTAAAGAAAGCTTAAACCTAATGATATTGTCAAACAGTAAAGAGGTTAGTCCATAAATAAAAGTAATATCACAAGAAACTCACGTTGTGCTCCCAAACGACTTTGTAGGCGGGCGGGTTGGCACGCACTACGCATTCAAAGTAGACGTCGTCTCCTTCCTCTATGTCGTTCGGATTCAGCTTGGAACCCAGTTCAAGGACCACTATCGGCACATCTGTTTGAGAAAATATAGAAATGATTCTTTGGAATACTTCGAATGACATTTGGATTCTTTATTTGGAATTTTAAATATACCTACTCATCTTTTATCTAGAAATATTGTTCAATGAAAGCAGTCATCATTAATATTAGGTTTCGTTTATGAATGGACGCATGAGAATTTTTTGATTTCATTTTGATTTACCTATGATTGATTTCTATCAGCCTCAATAGTTGTCCCACTGCAGGGCAAAGGCCTTACCTATGATGTGTCCTATAGATAAAAGCACATAATTTTAGGGTTGATTTTTTACCCAAGGTCATAATTATCAACGTTACTATGGGCGACTTTCACCAACTGCCACAAAATATGTTTAGCGCTAAACATATTAGTAAAACACTTTTACTTCAAACGAATGACTGAAATGACAATGTCATTTTAAATATGTTAAGCTCGACGTTGGTGAAAGTCGTCCTTAGTGAAGCTTGTGTTAATAAGCTTTTAGTTACATCAACACCTTTCCGAGTAGTTGTAGAGTTGTTGCTTTTTATAAAATTCTCGCTTCTTATTCAACAGGTGGAAATAAAGAAAAATGTTAGACGTCTTGCACGGTTTTCTACAATTATTTCGGAGGCAAATGGTCGGAGCTCAATGGTGCAGTGATTAGCACGCTTGAGCTGCGGTTGCGGGGAATAAGCAACTTTAACTTTCGGTTTATCAAGGGATTGGAGACCAAAATTTTTTTATCGAGACTTTTTTTCTATTGCTACCTTTAAGCTATTAGTTCCGGTTGCAATTTAGTCCTTTTACCCTTTGGAGGCCTTTGGGGACACATACAAACATTTGGTAAGTGTGGTAATTTATAGCCTGTCCCTTTCATCCATCTAAATGGAAGTTCTGTTCTGGAAACAATTAAATCTGACTAATTAAATAAATAAAAATAAATAAAATAAAAATAAAATAAATTTTATTTTTATTTTTATAATTTGGGACATTAAACAGTTATATGCTAAGTAATATTAACTAAAATTAAAATACATCATTTTTACACCAGCATATAACCCACACCAATGTCCACGAAATAAGAACTGTAACAACTAATAATAAATAAATAACGCGCGTCGAAACGAACAGTAAACTAGGTTCTACATAATTATATGTTAAAGTGGGAAATGTATGATATTCTAGCCCAGTTTGTCGATCATGATCTTATTCGCCATTTTTTTAAATGTCACTGTCGAAGAAGCCATGATGTCGAGTTCCACGAAGTGTGTGTTATATACATCCAGTAGGCGACGGGTAGGTGCGCGCAGCCCGGCATTAGTTCTACACTTGGCAGTATAGAACAGCCGCACTGCGCGAACCCCCCTGTACAAAGCTGTTCTAGGTACTACAAAACACAATCTGTCTGTAAGGCTGTTGCAATCGAATTTGTTATTACATATGCCGTGTAACATCATGCCCATTAATAAAAGACGCCGTGACTCCAAGCCTAAGAGTCTGTAATGTTTAAGTAGGTCGTAATAGGTATAATAGGTATGATAGAATACTCACAGTGCAAATTGAGTGACATAGTGGTCTCCAAGGTGGAATGCTCTAATTTGACGTGCGTGGCCTTGCAGGTCAGCATGCGACCGTCATGTTCCATCTGCGGCGTCCACCGGAGAAGTGATATCGTCTCATTTCGGTCGTCTGAATTCTAAAGACAAAAAACTAATATTGTAGGACTTATAAGTTGTTTAATACTGCAATAATTATTGTTCAAGTCAAAATGTTCAATGTTGTCGTTTGTTTTTTTAGATGTTCGGATATTGTTTTGTTAGGGCCTCAAAATTAATGAATGGATTTGGCTGAAATTTTGCACGCTGATAGTTTATAGCCTGCTGAGATAACATGAGAGATTTTATGCCGATATTCCTACGGGATCAGCAGGCTGATTATCTAACAAAAATCACCAAGCAACCAGTTTCGCCGCTGTTATTACTGTCACATTTTCATACTGTATGACATCCACATTTTTTTATGTTGTTTAGTATTATGGACAGCAGTGATGTTTTATTCTGACTTCATATATTTTAACATTTGACATTTACTTTATTTGAATTTTCGTGTTTTTTTTTATTTTTTTTTAATGAATGTGACAATAAATACCTTTTCTATTATTCTTAATTGGTTAAGTTATTCATGAAAATTTAATTGTTTGGCATTGTATGACTGTATCGCGATGTTATGTCTTAATTATTTGTATACCTTATCATCTAAGGTAGAAATGTAGGCAGTTGTAATACTAACACCTGCATTTCACAAATAAATCATGCTATTTTATTCTATTCACAATAGCGACATAACTTATACGAGTTTTCGTTAGATAATCTGCCCTCCGGAACCACGCGGATGAAACCGCGTGCGGTCACAAGTTATTATTATAATTATCAGGCCTTCGCATCTGTGATCAGATTATTACTGAGTTGCTGAGTTTGACGAGCTGCGGCAATACTTACCTTTTGTGAATGGGCGATGAGCGGTTTCTCGTCCAACCACCAAGAGATGACGGCTGGAGGTCTGGAGCCGACTGCTCTGCAGGCCAGCTCTGCTTGTTGTCCAACTGACAATGGCTGCTCTCTAGCAAGTATTTCCACTAGTAGAGGTCGCACTGTACAGAAAAAAACATAAATTAGAGATAACAAGGAAATCTTTTTCAAAGTCACAGTCAAAGTCAAAGTGAAAGATTTTTATTCATATAGACTTATAGATAAGTGCTTTCGAATCGTCAATTTTTTTTCCTACCAGCCATTCAGGACATCTTTTAACTGATAAAAAAAACGGCCGCAAGAAACTTATCAGCTTTAACAGAAGCAACAACATTTACAAAGGAACATGTCGTTGGCAAACACAAATCTACAATCTTGAAACATAAGTATTTAATTGGGGAAAAAAAATCTCATACTCAGTTATTAGAATATTTTCCTTATATACAATTACAATCTTTGGAGGTCCTTCCTTCCTACGATTATCCCAGATTTTGATTCATCCAACGAATTATTATTATCATGCCGTTGTTGGTTTGATTTTAAGCATAAAATATTTTTTCTACGATGTGTAGAAACTCTAAGATGATGGCTAAATTGGTGCTACGGGAAAGGTCCTTAAAATATTTATCAAATACGATAGTCTCAATGGCCGTAACCTAAGAGCTAACTTTTTATGAAATTCGACCAAAAGGAAAATAAACTGAAGATCTTGTTTTTTTACTGAGAGAACTTAGTTTTCTCGACAACGCAACTGCTATGACACCGAACAACAGTATCAAAATGCAGCGTATGAAAAAATAATACAATACCCTCATATCGTCCAGACATATTTTCCCAAGGTAAACAGAATTGGAAATATACCCATTCATTGTTTATTATGTTTAATGGCTTCTGTTTGGGTGTGTGACGTGACATAATATGTAACAGTCATAGCACATTTCCCTTGGGCATCATTTCTAGACACGACGCTCTATTTTATGTATTAAATGGTCATACTTTTTTTCTTCGTATGGCTTATGAAAGAATTTATTATAACATCGGTAGGTTATTCTATTAAATTGAAGAATATAATCATCTAGATAAAGACGACTTCAATCAAGTTGGTAAGATTTAAAAATATTTGTTCTCAAATTCGTTCACATATCAGTTAGGTAAGTATAAAATGGACATACTTATTTTCTTCGTATGACCTCGGTAAGAATTTAATATGACATGTAGGTGATTTTTTTATATTAAAGTATAAAACTATCTAGCTAAAGATGACTCCTATCGAGTTGGTAAAAGATTTAAAATATGTTTGTCCTTAATTTCTTTCTCGTATCAGTTTGACAAATACCTAATTTAGTTTGATATTTTTGTTTATACTCGTATCTGATGCGGTCTTCGCTTTGAGCTCCACAGATTAAAGTTTCAAAAATATTTTTCTGCATTTTATGAATGAAACGTATCTGATTTTAATTAAGTTTAACTGTCCAAAACTATTGAAATAAAACAACTTTTACGGATATCAAACGCGCTATATTTCCACGAACTAAGTTGTAATTGTCCGTATTTTTAGGTATTTTAGGGGTTTTTTGATTTTCCCGACGTTTCGGCACCTTTACAGATGCCGTGGTCACGGGATGACCCCTTTATTTCAATGAACAGTACGCGCCAAAACATAAGTTGTATGTATGTCCAAAACTAATTAAGAATTTTCTAAATTTGTCATTACTAAAATTTAATGAACTATATTTCTTTTCAAATGAAAATGATACAAGGAAGGAAGTGAGTCACATTATTATTAAAACACAAAGCCATTAATGACTATCCATTAGTGACAATTTGAAAAGGATAATAACAAAAATATGCCTTCACTAAAAGCATGCACCGTTCGACCGACACGAACTAAATTCCTATGGGTTTTGTGCTCACAAGTAAATATGCAATGTTATTTAATGCAAAGTCAACAGCAACTATGGCTTTTCACTTTGGCCTTGAGAGCGCCCTTACGTCGCTCGTAATAGCGGCGATTTTCGTAGTGCAAATGTTAAGCCGTGGCTGCTGTCGACTGTACCTATACTCGAAACCTCAAACTAATTGTAGATCTAATAATTGCGATTAGAATAAACCCTGACAACGGGGAAAAAAAAAAATGAAACACCTGCTTTTATCGCTATCTTTGAGTTTTGATGAACATAGATAAAAAAAAACAACGCAGGAGCAGGCATACATTTTCGCCGCGCGGTAGAAAGCTGGGGGATATTACTTCCTCACCTACGCCGCGCCGGCGGTCTACTGTCCCTGTGTTTTACGAATTTTTGATCAGGTCACGTGTCCTGACGCGACTTTAACATTTTTTACCCATCCCAAAAAATTTAAACTCTGAAATGCACAACGCCGCTAAAGAAGTTTTCACTTCAAAATATATACGCAATGGATACGAACGGATACAAAATGTCTTATACTCGGAATAATATAATTATGCAATTTCACCGAAAAGATGATGACATTTCGATAATCTTCCGCAAAAAGCAAATATTTAAGCAATTTAGCCGGTTTCACCCGCGTGGTTCCCGTTCCCGTGGGAATATCGAGATAAAAACTATCGCAAGTTCATAACCAGGCTATCTACTATCTGCGTACCAAATTTCATCCAAATCCGTCCAGTAGTTTCGGAGCCTATTCAATGCAAACAAAGAAACAAACAAATCTTTCCTCTTTATAATATTAGCATAGATACAAAAGAAATCTTCAGTACCATTAAAAACATTTTCACTCAACTCCAAGGTATGAACTAGGAAAATAGTGAAATTATTCCAACACCCAAAGTTTTACGGCCCCTGCTATTACAACGAACCAACTGACGGATTGCTAAAAGCGCCGGCTTAGCGTGCATTACCGCCGAATGACATCACAAGTTATGTTATAATGGAGAATAATTTCCTGCCCGCGTACCGTGGCTCGAACAATGAACCGCAAATAAAAACTAATGGTGCCTCGCAAGGTGTACAAAAGAATACCACAGCCCGTCATATTTGAGATAATCCGCGGACGAGCTTTCTAGGTTAATCGGTAGGATTTGCGAGGATTTCCTTTGCAATAACAGTGAACCCTGAACTATGAATCTGCGGTGATTCTTGCCATTTTGAAGTTTAGCGGGCTGATCTGTAATTACTGGTTTGTGAAAACATAGCTTTATTGCTCATAATTCCGTAGCAAAATATCTAGTTTTATAGAAGGTGTAATATAAATATCAGACAATATCAAACACAATGCGGAGCTCGGTAGCGCAGTGGTTTGCGTGCTTGGTCTGCGATTGTTGAGGTTAAGCAACTTTCGCAATGGTCGGTCACGGGATGGGTGATCAAAAATGTTGTAAAACAAGCTCCTTCGTGCTTCCGAAGACACGTTATGTCGTTGGTCCCGGCTGCATTTGCAGTCGTTAAAATCCACCAGTATGCATCGGGCCCACGTGGTGGGTCATAGCCCGTTCTCCTTATCCATCCCTAAGAAAGGCCAGAGGCCCAGCAGTGGGGACATTACAAATGGCCGATGATGATCAAACATATTAGTTTGATAAACACAGTAAAAACTTGATGCTTATAACATTATATTTATCGCAGGTGGGGAAAGAATCTATGACGTCTTGCGCATTAGATAGGATTACCACCACGGGTCATCCGAGGCCCATCAAAATATTTAATGGGTGACAATAACTTTATGAATGCGATCAATATTTAAAAAAATAAAAATAACTCGCTTTCTCTCGCACTAAATATTGGACAGCTGCATGTAGCCAATGAGTACTTTGTTTATATTATAAAATATATTATTATAATTACTCATAATCAACATTTCAATCATAGATTTATTTTTAGTCTCCGCGTTGCAACGCGTTGCAAATTTGATTTTTGTAAAAAGGCACTGTGAAGGCGTGATAATATGACAAAACATTATACGTCTTTCTTGGGTCCTGCGTAATATTATAAAGGCTGTATAAAGGCCACAGTTTCGTAAATGACATAGTGTCTGTCACAGCTCATAATATAGCGCCAAGGTTAGTTAAACTAATGTCCAAGTCAACTGTCACGTGAAATTACAATTAGCGAACATAATGTAGGGTCTGCCGAGTTATTAGGGTGACGCCGAAATGCCGGGGAAGCTACTCTGTTATAATACTGAAGATGCTATAGCTATACGCGTTTTTCTACGTGTGAAAGCTGAAAACTAGTGTTTTGTTCCTTCGTGGCAAAATATACGCTGAGCTTTTGCCTCTTTGCATCGCTATGACAAACATGCACAGATATACTTATTAAATTAAACAATAGTTTGATTTCATGGGTAGGTCTCTGTACGAACGAACTTATGTGCTCGCTTATTTTTGTAAGTCCGTAAGTAGTTTGTTTATTTTTCTATTCTTTTCTTTTGTTTATGAGTTTGTTTGTTTGTGATGCAAATAAATGATTTTATCTATCTATCTACCTATACTGTACTTTAAGTTTCATGTTAAATCATATACTAAAATGGTCATAAAAAATAATTATTTTCCATTTTATGGAATTCAAATTAGGTCTGTGACACAGTAGCACTCGGCAGATTTGACGCGCACACACGCGCCGCTCGCTTTCGCTACACAGATCTCGCTGGTTTTGAAAGAAAGAAAGAAAAATCTTTTATTGACACACTGATAAAAAGAAAAAGAAAACATAAAAGAACAAGAAAAATTAAAATTAATATTAAAATCTTAATATTACATACACAACTACAAGAGTAAAACAGAAACAAGACAAAAACAGAATATATATATATATATATATATATATATATATATATATATATATATATATATATAAACAGAAAAACAAAGAGTATATATATTAAATTCAGTTTAAAATGCGTGTATTCAATAAAACCCTGTCTCAGCAATTTGTTTTCGCTGTAGTCCGAGCCTAAAAGTAGAGAGCGCGCATGTAGCGGCGCGTATCTGTGTGAATGCGTCTTTTCGGCCGTTTGTCGGCAGAGCATTAGTTATTTGTTATGCAAGGCTGGAAAGTTGGATTTAGCAGCGAGTTACCACTATTGAAACCTGAGTAAGCGCATGGTTCTAGGATTGAACCACCAGCGTAGCAAGTGGTTCAAAGATTGAATCCTGAGCTTAGCGAGGTTTTCAAAGGCACGAGACGCAAATAAATTTGATGCCGAGCGCAACACACAATTTTTCACCTCACAACAGCGAGAAAATGTTTTATGTTCTTGCCGCGGTCAACTTCCGGTAAAAAATTATTTACACAAAAGTTCAATATTTATTCCTGTTGTTTCAATGATATAAAAAAACTTAAATACAAGACAAAGACAATTTAAAAATTAACCTTTAATGTCACGTTCCGAAATCTAATCATAGGTTGTGAAATCTCATCATCATCAGCCTGTGGACATCCACTGCTGGACATAGGCCTCTCTATACCTCTAATCTCACTCAGCCTAAATATAAAATTTTTATAACAAATAGTTTAATTTTTTGTTATTGTTTTTATGATTCAAAAAACTAAAATAATATAAAACCTAAACGGAGTATTAAATTTAATTCAAAGTTTAATACAAAGAATAAAAGAATTATCAAAAGAAGCAAATTATAATTGTTTTAACAGCTCCTAATAGATACAGGACTGTTTGTATTTCGAGCGACAGAGATAACGCTCTACGATGCCGAAATTAGCCGATTGTCTCTTTCCAAAGGTCGATGTGCAATATTTATCGCGGGTACTGTACATTTAAAATTTAAAAAAATAAAACGAAGCAATCAACTTAAAATAAAATAATAAAGAATTAATCATTCCTTCATATTTACAAAACAGAATTAAAATAATCTTCTGTACTAAAAGATGTTGCTTATAGTAAAATACGACTCATTGCAAACGATTGGTTTCTATAATGTAAAGTTAGACTTAATGGGGTGACCGCAAAATAACGGCGAAAGTTGTTAAAATAAATTATGACTAAAAATATTTACATACGAGTATATCCTTAAATACACCAGTTTTAAGAAAATTATAAATAACAGAATTTATATAGTTTAGTAAATAAATAAATACATACTGCTTCTAAATATGTTGTATTTTTCTTAGCATATTATTATTATTGAATTTTATTTCTTGCGTACCTGCTATTGAATTTGAGATTGTAAGTATAAGGAAAAATATTCCAGTAAAAAATGAGCTTCATTTTTTCCTTTTAATAAATCAGCTGAAAATATTTCGAATTTGGAATATTTTCAAGCTTATCAAAGTTACGGTATACAGGGTGGAAATAATCTACGGGCCCTGGGCCCTTATTCACTATGACCACTTAGATTCCACACTTAAACCTTACCACGCATAAACCCCGTCAATATCGTATCTTGTCACGGTAAGGAATCTGGTCAACTCTATTCTGTAAATCCCACCGCGCTCCAAGACACCTCCAAGACAAATTGTCTTTGGTACGTTATGAAGTCACGAGTGCGTTCGAAAACTAACTTAAAACTTTTAAGATTTTAAATTTATTACTTGCAAAATTTAATTTCACTAACAATTAACCGTGATTTATTATGTTTATATTAATATTTAATCGTTTATATCATAACAATGCAATTTTAGCAATAACAAAGAAAGAATATTACTCAATAATTTAAACAAACACGCAGCAAAACCAAAACGTTCGAACGTTTTTGAACGTTCCTTTTTACTTTTTTATTTCTTGTTATCGATTTTTACAATGAAAATTTATTGATTCATTTGTCTGTTTATTATATGTTTATTACAAGAAAGAAATAATAATACTTAGTATTTCAATGGAAATATATACATACACTTCAAAACATTAATATTGTACCTACGAGTATATTTTGTTTGAAGAATTTTGATGTACCTACTTGGCGGTATTTTATTTGAAGCGATTTGTTATTGTAAGTACCTAATCGTTTGTTACAAGTTACTTGCCTTATAATATCTAATTTACTTACATAACCCCTAACATATGTCTTTTGCATTTGTTCCAGATTTAAAAGCGATGTAAAACTAAAACATCTTACTTCATTGAAATCAATTTGTTTAAAAATGTGATTCACAAGTTCATTCATAAGTGTAGATCAAGAATGGTCTTCGGTAGTTGCGTGCAAAATACTTACATAAAAGTTCATAATAAAATAGTTTTATAGTTACATTGTGGTTAAATTCGATACAAAATTTACAAAATCTTAGTAATAGTAGATTATAATATAAATAGCTGACACTAAATTTTACTGAAATACTTAAAGAAAGAGATGGTGTTTAGAAGGTCTTTGGCCTTAGGTACGTTATAGATTTATTTAAATAGTTTTTAGCACAAAAACAATAAATATCTTCACAGTCACAACGATTCCTTGCAGATTCCACGTTGATTCCACGCGTTTCTAAAACGTGGAATTTTTGACAGTTCAAACCACGCGCAAGTCACGTTCATATCACACGGTTTCATTTAAGTGTCATAGAGAATACGAATTTTGAAAATGTCGTATCCATGTACGATATTGGCGTGGTTTTGAAGCAAGGAATCGCAAAGTGGTCATAGAGAATAAGGGTCCTGGAGGGTAATTACCATAAATCCTTTAAATAGCTCATTTTAATGAAAGGAAACATTCCTTTATATTCAAATATAAGTATTGAATGCAGGATGCATTCAAAGATTTTGATAAATCACTTGGCTGCCCGGGAATCAAACCGGTTTAAATTAGAAAAAAATGACACCATGTACTTTTATGGTACCAATCGATAGTCGTATTCATACAGATCAACTTAGTTTGAGTAACTTACACCCATATTCTAAGTCGTTCCTCAAAAACTTACTCGTCCTCGACTTAACGAAACCTCATTGAAAACCTCTTCGAAATACTCCTCGAAATCGGTATTACCATAAGTATAAAAATAGCATTGAAAAATGCAAAAAATACAAAATCATAAATTATTGGCAGTTGCATCTTAATCGATCGTTAAACACCTGAAAAGATGTTTCTTTCGAATGCAAGGATATTCCTAGCATTGATGTAACAACGCTGGCCTACAGCGTATTAAAAATATAAAAGTATTGGAGAATTTCGACAGTGGTTCGCAAGTCTCGGTAGCTCAGCGGTTAGAGCATTGGACCGGATTTCCAAAGGTCGCGGGTTCGATTCCCGTCTGAGAAATCACTTGTGGCCGAGTAAATTTTTTCCAATATTTTTCTATTTAAAATTTACCATCGGTATTCTAAGTCATAACTCCGTAAGGACCTGGAGAAGCCAAAGAGTACGTAGTCACTCCGTGTTAGGCCTAGCGCACACTACCATTTTTACCCACGACGAGGTTGAGTGGAGTGTAAAAAGTTTTGGAGGAACGACTTAGAATATGGGGGTTAGTGTCTTAAATCAAAGGCAAAGCCTAGAAGAATAAAAGATCACTAATAGTTCTAGATACCATGCCCACCCTTAAGTATTGTACCCAAATACGAGTACTCCTCGAGTATCGAGATAGTGTTAAATATAAGTATGCAAAAAAAAAAAAACTTAAAAGATTAAAATCTGTTTATTGCTTAAATAGTTCTCATTTCGAGTAACTTAAAAGTTGAATAAGTGAACTACATTTTTTATTTTATTTAGTGGGCGTAAGTAGTAAGTAGCTACTTAAGGTGGTACGACTTCCATACAAACAAACATTGCACATTAATTGGTTCATCATACATTAATAATTCATAAATACATGTGCAACTAACTCGTTTCAGTTAGTTGTTTGCGCGAAATTATTAAAAAATGTACTTTCATAGATGAGATATATAAATGCGATGGGTCACACACACATACGTAGAATTATTGAAATTATAAGATATTCGTGTTTTATGTATGAATGTTAATTATTTTTATTATTTCGCGCAAACAAATAACTGAAACGAGTTAGTTGCGCATGTATTTATGAATTATTAAGGTATGATGAACCAATAATTGTGTAATGTTTGTTTGTATAGAAGTCGTACCACCTTAAGTACCATACTAAAGGGTGGGCAAGGTAGAACTATTAGTGATCTTTTATCTTTGTCTTTAATTATAGACACTGTGTACTTAAACTAAATTGATCTTTATAAATCAAATATCGATTCATCATCATCATCATCATCATCAGCCTGTACATGGTCTTATTTTTTCTAATTTATATTACAAATGTTCGAAAGCAGAATTACTTATTTTTTAACCGACTTCAAAAAAGGAGGAGGTTATCAATTCGACGGTATTTTTTTTATTTTTTTTATGTATGTTCCACCATAACTTCGCCAGTTGTTAACAGATTTTTATAATTCTTTTTTTATCTGAAAGAAGATGGTTTATGTGTGGTCCCATATAATTTTTACGAAGATCTGGCTAGTAGTTTTTTCATAATCTTGAAAAATATCAATCACCTTTTGGCAAGTAGTCGTTTACCTAGATGACATTGTTGTGTATAGGCTGATTTTTAATGTAAGTAATGGCACATGATGTAACTAAAAAATCTGAAATAAAAACATTTTATAAAAAAAATTCAAACCGACTTCAAAAAGTAAAAAATAAAACTTTTGGAGTCGGTGCTAGCTAGCTAAGGCCAAAAAAATATATAGTTAATAGAAGTGCAATGTAGAATGCCCTGGCTGGCACCGACTCCAAAAGTTTTATTTTTTACTTTTTGAAGTCGGTTTGAATTTTTTTTATAAAATGTTTTTATTTAAATAAGGAATGTTTCCTTTCAGTAAAATGAGCTAACTAAAGCATTTAAGGAAGTTCCCCTCCAGAGCCCATAGATTTTTTCCACCCTGTATGTGTGCCTATTAGGAGAGATTAATTTTGTTACAATCGTTCGATCTGTAGCCGAAACGTAGGGTTATAATATTAGTTTAACCGACTGAGCAAAACAATAGGCTAGTTAATTGAATATTATATTTAGCCTGAAAGGTTGATTGAGTACTACGGTCACCTTAACAATAACTAAATATAATATAAAACTAAACTAAAGGCATTTTATTATAATTTTTTTATTTTGCATTTTACAATGCTATTTTTGTGTGATAAATATTAAACAATAAAATATACCAGAAAAAAGCAACTAGTCTCATCCCGTTTGGGCGACATGAGACTAGTTGCTTTTTTTTCTGGTATATTTCTTGTTTAATATTTAAAGGCATTTTATTTAAATAAATTTTAACCGCCTCTGAGGTCTAGTGGTACAACCACCGGCATGAGACCCAGAACATACATATTGTATTCGGTTTGGTTGGTGGTAGGACTTGTTTTAAGTCCGCCTGGCTAGCTACCACCATCTTATTTAATTCTGACGCCATAACAACAATGTTTTCAGCTTTGTTGTGTTCCGGTAGTTAGAGATAAGATAGCCAGTTCCTCAGTGCGCCAAGCTGTGTAATAGCAAGCTTACGCCCGGTATATTTTGTAAAGAGCGCAACTGTAAAGAGTAGGTTATTATTAAATGCAAGTACCAACATTTATAATAGAGTGGTTTATCTGTTACGAAGTAACTATTTGCTAATCTGTGCCGCGGCGACCAATGAGAACCATTGCGGAGGCTCCACAATGACAAACATCGCAAACAATTTTCTCATTTAAAATTTTTTACATCTTCTAAATTTCTCATAATATTCTTGCAATTTACTATTATATAATAATATAATAGATATGAGCCTAATGTCTTTAGCGCATAAAAGTAGGTATATCAAATTGAAAAATTGCGAAAACGCGATCGTTGTTTGGCGCGTAGATCGAATTCAATGAGGGTTTTTGCATATTTCAAAGGCGAATTACTTTTTTCTCCAGTGAGTGACGGTGTTGTTGCCATACAAAAAAAAAATAGTTTTTATGGACCATTGGTTGCTGTCCACTCACTTGACTGCCGTTTTGATTCTGGAGTGTAGTGGTGGATCCAAATTTCATCCATTGCGACATACCGCATGAAAAAAACCTTTTGATCCGCCTAAATAACTCTAAACAGCGCTCTGAAGCTTCAACGCGTTGATGCTTTTGGTCAACAGTGAGCAAACGCGATACCCACTCGGAACAAAGCATTTTCATAGACAAACATACTTTTCGATATCTTAAGGACGTCGGCTATCTCTTACAATTTCATTTTACGGTCTTCCAAAACTTATTTGGGAGCTTTTTATGTTTTCTGAAATAGCCTCATTTGGGCGTCCAGAGCGTTCAGCATAATTTGTGTCTGTTCATCCGCGCTTAAATTCAGCAAACCAAAGTTTAACTGTTGCTTTTGATGGAACAGTGTCCCCATACCACTTGCGAAGGCAACTTTTTGCTTCAACGGTATTTTTCTTCATTAAAAATTATTTTATTAGCACTCGAAATTCTTTTTCGTCCATTGTTTAAAAAATAATTAAAGTGGCGCCAAAAAATCATTGTATCTATTAAACAAATAATTTAGAGGATATAAGAAGAAGATTATATAGAAGTCTGTTCTTTTTAAGAACAAACATTTATTTTACCTAACAGCACCGTCTATACGTCAGGCTCGGGACTTATTGACCGACGTATAATAACAATACGTTCTCGTGAATGAGGTTAAGGATCATGTTAGGTTGTGTCATGAACTTTAATTTAATACCTTATTACGTCACATTATGAGTTATTATTCAATTAGCGAGACTTGACGTGATTAAACGCAATTACTAAGGGATGGTTAATATGGAATATAGATTCCATATTCCCTAGCTAGATGATATAATGAATAATAAAGTGTTTGAAGGCGTAATGATTTTATTCATATTCATTATGTCGGTGTACTTGAGGAGCCCGTGACGCAGTGGTTCGCGTGTTTGGACTGCGATTTTTGAGGTCAAGCAACTTTCGCAATGGTCGAGCACGGGATGGGTGACCATAAATTTACTATCTCGAGCTTCTCCATGCATCGGAAGGCACGTTAAGCAGTTGGTCCCGGCTGCATTTGCAGTCGTTAAAACCGACCAATACGCATTGAGCCCGCGTGGTGGATCAAGACCCGTTCTCCTTATCTATCCATAAGGAAGGCCAGTGCCCCAGCAGTAACGACATTAAAAATGGCTGATGACGAAATAAATAGTTGGAAATGATAAGCAATTTAAAATGATTTGCCTAGCTCGTTTCGCTATATAACAGATATCATGTAGGTAGCTAATTAATTTGTATGCTATAAGTCAGGGTCGTACGTTGCCGTGTCAATGCCAGCCTAGAATAGCACTACCCCCTCTAGGCTCTATGTATGTAGCTAACAAAACTCAAAATTTTAACTACATGTTAGACACACAACTATTTAAAAATATTTAAAAGACAGCTTCTACCAAATTCAGCAACATTTTGTACTAAGTCAATATCAAAATCTTTACAAAACTGTTGTAAAAGGGTGGCCACTTTTTAGGGTTCCGTGCCAAAATGGTAAAAAGGAACCCTTATCTTATGTGTCTCTCTGACACAGCTGGTTATATCAAGTACTACTAATCCTATCAACATGAAATTTGGAATAGTTTTAGATGACGTTCGCCCAACTGTTTTGCAAATAAAGAGAAATAAAAAACTTTTTTTTTGTAACAGGGACTGAAAGGCATACTAAAAATTCAAAGGCATGTGGGGTATCATATGAAGGATCGCTGCTTGCAGGTTTTAAATTTTTTTATTCTTTATTTTTGGGCCGCGTAGTTTTCAAAGTTTGATGAAAATTGAAAAAAAATACCGTTCCTACCCCACTTCCCCCCTTATCTCCGAAGTTTAAATAGAAAAAAAAACAAAAATTATTCTACGTATAGAAGTTTATATAAAGATTACAGGAAAAATAAAATGATGTCTCTTAACTTCTCGTATGCCGAGATTCTAGACACAATAGAAAATCAATTGTGTCTCGCGTGGATCTACGTTCCGGCATACAAAGGGTTAATGGCATACTTTTTCAGAAATCTTAAAAAAGGTGATTTTCTACTTATTTGCTTTTGGTAAACTGACCTCGACCTATGTCGATGTATGGAGACAATATATGATGGTACGGAACTCTCGGTGCGCGAGCCCGACTGGCTCTTGACGTTGTTATGCTTGTGAACATTTTGGTTACGTTCTTACTAATACGACGTTTAAAAGCTACAAATGAAATACGATAAAGGAATAATGCTTATTCCCATAAGTGTTTATGAGCATTTTGTTAGAGGTACATTTTAAATAATTCTTTGTTTCGGGTATGTATGAGCATTTTAAGATGTATATTTAAGAGCCAGCACTCACTACACAAGATGTAAGTCAGTCTTATGCCGGCTCCACACTATCGGCGTCCAACTTTTATTATACACTTTATTGCACGTAAAAAATACATTCAAAATAATGTTAGATACATATTAGCAAAGGTGGACTTATGTCTAAAAGAGAACTTTCCACGTGTAGGAGATCACATACCTATCTCGATATAAGTCTGTGAGAGAGATAGTACGTGTATGTTTGACGATGTTGGATCTTTTTTTAGGAAAGGTCGATATTTCTGTCTCGACTAAGCTAACTAATGTCAGACAAGTACTGAATTATTTTTAATTAGTTGTAATACTTGTGATAAAGTTGTATCTGCCCGTTGACCCTCGAAGGAGGCACAAAAAGGGTGTTGTCCACTGTGTACGTATACACAGGCGTCGAAGTACTCTCTGGTCAGCTTGGGTACTCTGAGTTCTAGTGAACTGAGTCCTGAGTTCCTGACCATCGTCAAAAGCATAAAGGTATAATAAAGTTGTATCTGTACGTACAATAATA
Organism: Chrysoteuchia culmella; assembly: GCA_910589605.1. Lineage (NCBI taxonomy): Eukaryota > Metazoa > Arthropoda > Insecta > Lepidoptera > Crambidae > Chrysoteuchia > Chrysoteuchia culmella. Next base: position 3,270,687 of record OU342647.1, on the reverse strand, counting down.
ATGCTTGTACAATAATATAGAAATACTTAGAAACCTTGTCACATTACAAAATCTAAAGACATTAGTAGATAGAAAAAGCTGTTTCCGTGTATGTAAATGCGATAAGGTTGTTTAGTACCTAGTAGTATACATATTATAGCTCGTGACTGTACACTCAAATGAGGCACAAGGAGTTTGCTATCCGCTCTTCACATGGGCTCAAAGTAGATACTCTCTTTCGAAGCTGGCCTTCAACCTGTCTATGGGCATAAGAGCACAGAATACGTAAGAGTGGTGAGTTTTATCAAAAGTTAGTTACGATAAGTTGTATTTGCACGTTGACCCTCAAAGGAAGCACTAGGAGGGTGTTGTTCGCTGCACAAGGCTGTACAGCCTTGAAGTACTCTCTGGTCAGCTTGGGTACCCTTTTTTTATACTAGGAGAAATGCTTTTACGCATACCTCGCCCCCAGGTGCAGGGGCGATTCGTATGTTGGACTCTTGGGTACTACCAACTAAAACTCCTAGTATTTGCCCTCCAGGCCGCCATTGGTCACGGGGGAAAGGTTCGCAATCACCCCAAAGACCAGGCGGCCGTGGCCCGGTTACCCGGGCCCCCTCTCGGCCAGCTTGGGTACCCTCAGTTTTAGTGAACTGAGTCCCGAGCCTCCTTTGCTGTCATTATTAGGCGTAAGATTGGCGATTTATAGCAATCTACTTCAAGTTACTTACAATAAAGTTGTATCTGCACGTTGATCCTCAAACGAAGCACTAGGAGGTATCCGCTGTGCAAGTGTATTAAGTACTCTCTAGTCAGCTTTGGTACCCTGAGTTCTAGTGAACTGATTTCCGACCATCGTCAAAAGGCATAAAGGTAGCGATTTCTAGCGGACTACATAATATACTTACAATAAAGTTGTATCTGCACGTTGACCCTCAAAGGAGGCACAAGAAGGGTGTTATCTGCTGTGCACGTGTAAACAGCCTCGAAGTACTCTCTGGTCAGCTTGGGTACCCTCAGTTCTAGTGAACTGAGTCCCGACCCGTCGTCTACGGGCATAAGGGTGGCAATCACTTTGTCGTCGCGCCACCATCGTAGCCTTGGTAGAGGGTTACCTGTCAGACGATATAGATTAAGAATTATAATCAAAAGACTGTTCTTTTTTAAATTCGCTGATAAAATGTTTGTTGCAGGAATCTGAATATTTATAGTATAGTTTTGTTGAATACAATTCCAGTTTCAGGGCGTTTACGTAATAGTTTTAGGAAGAGGCTTAGATTTAAATTTTTCTTCATTGTTGATATATGTTATTGCATTTTAAACCATGTGGTTGAAACTTATTAACTTTTTGCATAAAGGTCCAAACCACTTTACTCTCCAATTAAAACACAACCTCATCAAAACATAAAATTTTGGTCATCTGAACCACAAAATAAATGAAATAATTATCAAAAGACCGCAACACATTTATAGATACAAACTCTACAGAAGTAGCCGAATACTTTAGTAAATGAAGTAGCCGAATACTCTAGTACTTCATCATAGGTATCTCTAAGATTGTTTGTGAGTTGATGTAATACTAGAATATTTTGTGAGGGGGAACAAAGGGATTTCAAACAAAAGTGTACAACTTCTATTAGTTTCTTCTGAATTTCTATGGAAATATTGCATTCAATACGAAGGCCGTCGAACTCCTTGTGAACCATTCATGGTCCTCAAAATTAACTTTTTTACATATCAATATCTCACTTTTTTTTATTATAAAATCCAACAAATAATAATCATATCAGGGGAATAAAAAAAAACACCTTTAAGGCCCATGAGAGGTTTACAAGAATTTTAAGCAATATTTTCTTATATATATAAACAACACACAATACCAATAAAAAATTTAGCTAATTACTAGTTTTACCTCCACTTACAACACAGGTAAGCTTCAAACTTGTATCTTCTACGTAGGGTCCGGCTATACCTATTACTTCTTTATCGTCATCGAATATTTTAGGCTTTTCCGGTAATTCTGGAACAATGAGAAAATATTTATTAGACACTGAAAACTTATTGTTATGAATAGGGATGTAACTGCCTAGTATTGTTTCCGTACTATCAATATTTTAAACATTCAACAAATAAAAAACGAGAGTAACAATGGTTGTGTCATTTTTAAGCACATCGTATGCATTGAGCTTTATAAAATTTGGCATACGTATTGATATGTATAGGGGTATTACCACCATATATAGTTTGAAAGTTTCCGTTCTATCAAGATTTTAACATAATTCAATAAAAAAAAAAGTAACATCATTTTAAATTTTATTTTATTATAATTTTATGTTATATTCCATTATTGTAATTAATTTTACAAATACAACTAGCGGCCGCCCGCGGTTTCACCCGCGTGGTTCCTGTTCCCGTGGGAATATCGAGATAAAAAGTAGTCTATGTGTTAGTCTACTACTTGAAGTCCCTTTATCCCCAATTTCATCCAAATCAGTTTAGAAGTTTTTGCGTGGAAGAGTAACAACAAAGAAGCAAACAGACATACTTTCTCATTAAACAGAAGCCAATAAATTATCACTATACCGTTTTGTAACAAAAAGTCTACCAAAGTTGAATGTGAATATGCATAATAAACCATGATAATTTATCAGTAAAGCAAGTAACAGCAACCACATAATTTTGACGCTAAAATTTACCGCGCCAGTAGAACCAAAATTAGCGCGTGATCGCGCCAGTAGAACCAAAATTAGGGCGTGATCGCGTCAGTTAAACCAAAATTACCGCATGATCGCGCCAGTAGAACCAAAATTAGGGCGTGATCGCGTCAGTAAAACCAAAATTACCGCGTGATCGCGCCAGTAGAACCAAAATTAGCGTGTGATCGCGCCAGTAGACACAAAAACCCATAATTTCTTTCGTTTGAGTTGTGTATAGCCTCTAGATCCTTATAAGATAAACAAGTCGATGAAGCTCATTTATACGAAATCTTCCGCTTAATTAATAACTTAAATTATGTTCGCAATGTTTCAACTCAGCGAAGTTAATTTGGTCGGGTAGTTTCGTGGACTGTTCATAACTTAATTAGTTACATGGCTAATCGCTTTGGAAATTTATACTCCGCAAACTTGAAATTACGTTCTTTTGATGTAGTTTAAGAAAGACTAATGGAAATTTGGAAATATTAAAGGGTTTAAGTAATGGATCGAAGCTTATATTAAGATTTTGCCAATTTTCTTCCCATAAATAAATTTCATCGTAAATGAATATTAATTTCTTGATTAAAAGTACAATTTATAACGTTTTATTTACATATAGAATAAGTAAATGGTTTGTCCCCTCTATATTATGCTGATACTTTAAGACTTTTCACGACAAATAGCAGTTTACCTATTTCTATAAATTCTAAGTTGTAACCTATTAATATAAACTTATAAAAAAACACTATTTAAATTTGGGTGCACATTATTCATTGAACTTTCCCAGTGGTGTGGGAAGTGTCAAATGTCGGAAAACCCAAAAAACCTTAAAACACACGGAATAATCTAAACTCCTGTGAATAAACATTTTCCGAACGCAAAATAGGCGCAACAAAACGAGTTGCGTAAACCGGTACTATAAGAAGAAGAACTGTGTGCTAATTATTAAAAAAAATTAAACCGAATTCAAAAAACTAAAAAGCAAAAAATATACCTTTTGGAGTCGGTGCCAGCCAAGGCATTCTACTTTGTGGTCGTACTATTTTATTTTTCTTGCCTTACATAAAAAAGGATCCCGTCGAATGGAGAACCTCCTCCTTTTTTCCGCAGTCGGTTAAAAATGCAGAAAAGTTGTTATTTATCAAATTACCAATACTTTAATAAGTGGACCGCGGGTGAGCTTACAAGTTTACCTTTAAGGTATTACATCTAAGTCTTGAATTGTAAAATTACTGTAATTAAACAATGTATAAAGTTATAACACGACCCTTTCGACTTTACAAAATTAAACTTCCATTTAGGATAATAATGTTGGGAGAGGTCATTTTGGGCTTAGTTTCAGAGGTCCGGTACTATAATATGAAGTTAATTAATTTTGATGGGGACCCTAACCATGTCACTCCGTTTCAGGTGGAATTGCTTAGGACTTTCGAAATTGATGTATATTTATATTCAATTTACTACATATGCCAGTAAAAAAATATGTAAGACAAATATAATTATTTGTATTTATACAAAACTTTAAGTGTTTCCAATATCAAAATAATATTAATTGGTAACAAATACGTATATCAAAGAGAAACTATATGATTGAAATAAACGAAAAGATAATGTTTACACAAAAAAATATATCGTATATATTTTTTAACGTATCGTATAACCTATCTCTATCACTATAAAATGTTTTTTTTTGTATCTAACGTTGTTTTTTCTAGTATATTTTCTTGTTTAATTTTTAATCGACTTCAAAAAAGGAGGAGGTTCTCAATTCGGTTGGTTTTTTTTTATGTATGTACACTGATTACGCCGAGATTTTTTAACCGATTTCCGTGATTCTTTTTTTGTTCGATGCAGAATAGTTGCTAATTTGTTTAGTTTGACCCAGCACTTTTTACGTTTTGAGCATTTTTATATATTTCATTTCATATTTGTTACTTGGATGACATGATTTTATTATCTTCCTTTAAAAACTGGGAAAAAAAAACTTTTTATAAAAAAAAATGATAACCGACTTCAAAACACTAAAAAGCAAAAAATAAACCTTTTGGAGTCGGTGCCAGCCAAAGCATTCTACTTTGCGGTCCTACTATTTTATTTTTCTTGCCTTGGTTTGCACCGACTCCAAAAGGTTTATTTTTTGCTTTTTAGTGTTTTGAAGTCGGTTTTAATTTTTTTATAAAAAGTTTTTATTATCACATAAAAATAGCATTGTAAAATGCAAAATTCAAAAGTTATAGTCATTGTCTTGTATGAATATGCTATTTGTCTTCCGGAGATGGCTCCAATCCGTAAAGATACCAACTTATTTAATTCATGAGTTACTTGATAATGCTTCAGCTGATCTAACATCTACTACATACAGAGGATATAAAATAGCCCGCCACACACTTTGTGCCGAGAATCAAAGTCGATCCTACTGTATTGCATACATTTGTATGTTACACGTAGAAGGTAGATAGGTTTAGGCACGTAGAAGGTAGGTTGATACATTGTATCAACCGTGCAGTATTGCAACCTTGAGATCTAAGTCATGAATGTATGTGGACATGTGAAAGGACAACCACGGCACGAGCGCGGCTGCCGTTTATACGGAGACCGTGGGCAAACCGTGTATGAAGAGGCACTAAAGTATTACAAAAACAAAGGACAATGCACTTTTTGGTAACACACCTCAATAGTAATAATGTATATATCATTGGATAGATAATTTTTAATAGAACAATATATATTATTGCAGTATTTTCGAATTCGTTGTCCGTTCGGAGTTATAGCCAAAGACAGTCATTTAATCTTATTTCACAGATTTGTATTATTTTGGTTTTGGTAAGATTAAGGAAGCATGCAAGACGGCTTATATTTAATGATGATTACGTAGCTAACACGTAAAAAAATTCATATTTTTACTTATGGTAAATTTTAAATAGAAAAATATTGGAAAAAATTAACTTGGCCACAGGTGAATTCTCAGACGGGAATCGAACCCGCGACCTTTGGAAATCCGGTCCAATGCTCTAACCGCTGAGCTACCGAGGCTTGCGAACCACCGTCGAAATTCTCCAATACTTTTATATTTTTAATACGCTGTAGGCCAGCGTTGTTACATCAATGCTAGGAATATCCTTAAAAAAAAAAACACATATTTTTGTTCAATAAAACCATTGAACAGCTAAAAGAGATGAAGCTGCGAATAGAAAAAAATACTTCTTTCAACGATGCAGCTTTTCCCAACTACAAATAGTTTTCTGCATGTTTTTTTTTCACTTTAACCATGACCTCTTATTTGCCATGCAGGAAAACCTCGAATAGTTCCAATAGCTCGTGTATTACCGTGTTTCATGTAAGTAGGTTGCACGCTACGCCAATCCTACACTGGCAATTTACAGCTAATTCAGCCGTGTAAATTCTGTTAACTACAATTTTATAACATTCTTTTTTACCACTTTTCTGGTTTGTTACAATATTACATTGAGCGTCAAAATAGACATACCTTTATAGGTACTTAAAAGTGAGATACGTTATCGGGATACCATTTAGTTTATCAACAAACTTGAGAAATGAGATTGCCAAAAGCCAAGAAAAATCTTCAAAATCGCATTTGCAAGCCCTTGACGAGTTCCTTGAGAGCTACGTAAGCTTTTAGCTACCGTCATTAGCAAGTGAAAATTATAGTCTATCCTATAGAAAATAAAACATTACATTTGAATCACTTGATCTCAAAATTAACGAACTCATATCGTGTTTGCTAATTATATCAATGGTTTTGTAACATATTTATGATATCCCTTAAATCAAGACGACAACTTCTGGATCAAATATTCCTCCACAAGCTTTTAAATGACATCTACGATTGTCTACTTTCCAGAATCATTCTTAACCCGGCGAGGATGTGAAGGGGTCAATTTGACCCTGTCAATTTTTTATCAAGTGTAGTTTTTTTTTCCCGCCGCCGAATAATTTAGAATGTCTCATTAGCTGTTACTAAGGAACCTAGCACGCCGAACACCGCTTAACAGGCAGCCGCCGCTTGCGACGCCAATCACGCGTGCGCGGAGTTAAAAAACGCCACAAATGTGCTGCATTACGAGACGATTAAGTTAGTTAGTTTTTAAAACTGACGATTAAACTGTAAATCAAACTGATTGATTTCTAAATATATACCAAATAATGCTAATTGCAACGAAAAGTTTGTTTTATTTTTTGTTTTTTCATCTCTTCGAGGCTTGATAAAAATGCTTATTTTTAGGCCTATTCTAAAAAAAATAAAAAAAAAATGTTGTACTTTGAAGTCTGTTTTTTTAACCAAAATCCATAAAATATAACCCAACTAATATAATAACCTCTTATGTTATGTTTAAAATATAAATTTAGTCGTCTAAAATGCAATAGAAACACAGGGTCAATTATACCATGTAACAATTTTCACCACAACCTCGCCTGGTTAACTGTCCTCGTAGACTATCCCGTTCTGGTAAATTTTCCCTGTTTAGTGTTAAGTTTAGTAAGAGCAATGTAAATTTTCGACTTTAATTAGAGTCAGTCAGAGTGTAAATAAAAAAGGCCGTATATATATTTTTCATCTTAAGTTACACAAATTCAAAGCTGAAACATTGAAAAAATATAACAAATGAGTAAAAAGAGATGTTTACTTAATGCACATTTTTAATTAATCTTAGTTACTATATTATTTTGGATAAGTATTAATTTTAAGTCCAATCAGGCTGTTATCTTTGTATTGCATGCCGTGGCATCCTTTAATTAAGGTGACACTGTAACTAGATTAAGTTGCAACTGTATCTCTAATCATGTATGTGGTGCACATCTTGTTGGTTGTCCTTAAATAAATGAAAAAAAAATTTGGTAAAAATTAAGTTTATAGTACCAAATAGTATTTCGGTTAACCAGCAAGCAGTGAGTTTTGAATTCAAAAGCCACTTTGCGGCTACAAATTGTGGACTGTAGGTAATGGCTTTTGAACTGACAGTAATTTAATGAAACTAACAATAGGCTGATGTATTATTGAAAGCTAAATATAGCGATGATTTTCGATGAACACCATTAGTTTAATAGTTATGTGCACGGGGCTGGCTAACTAAATAAGAATAAACTGTCTAAACGACCAGCAAAACTTTTAAAATTAAGAATGAAGAATTTAGAAATCAGAAAATGGATTTTACGTCAGAAAATATATTACGCAGGAACGCATTGCTATTGCTACATTGAATGTCAGAGGAAGAATGGAAAGCGGTATGAAGGCATGCATGAGGAATGTGATGAGGGAAGAGCAAGCAGGAGAGTTAATGTAAGGATCGGTAAGGGCAAAGAAGGAAGGAAGGCGATATAAGTAAGAGATGAAATAATTTAAAAAGTATTGAAATTACCTATGAGCATCGAAAACATCAAACTACTCAATCAGACAGGACAACTGTAAAACAGATGACAGTCAATGGTGGCATTGGATAAGAATCAAGTGCAGACCCTCGGCGCAGTAGACATATTCAATCACTGCGCCACCGCGTCTGGTAGTTAGATGGTTTTATATTCGTCAATCAAGCTCAAAAACTGCTCTAGTACTATAGATTAGCTCAAAACCGACATAACGACAACGTATGGCGCCGTTGTAGACATCTTGCGGTAACACGACAACAAAGAATTTGAATGTTGTGGCTTAATAAATAGAGTTCAAACTCTCGTAATCTTGAACACAAGTACGCGATAATCATACGATCACCGTACGACAGCCACAAGACATTTACAAACTTAATTAGTTGCAAGGATTTGTGGTTACTTTTGCAACTGTATATTGACAATAGTACTGTTTTAGTGATTCGAATTAAAAATATTGGTTTATTTTAAGTTTCTGTTATAATATTACCATCTAAGGAAAAGGTCAAAGTGATGAGCAACTTCTTCCACGTGGACTTATTAGTTATACATAATATCAGATATACATACATACACGCATTATTTTACTGCTCTTTAGATTACTTTCTGTAACAAAAGATAACGGCTTTCCTCATGGTTCCTTACAAAAACGATTTGTAAGCTAATTTACTTACATTTTATTACCGTAAAAAACTTTACGTTAAATTATGAGGGCTGATTGATAAGTTTCCGAAACGACCAGCTTGATAAAATGTTTTCTCCAACCCCTCAAATACTCATCTACGGCAACAACGACTTCATCATTTGTTGAAAATCTCTGGCCACCTTACCATTTCTTCAAGTTTGGGAATAAGTAGAAGTCGCATGGGGCGATCTGGGGAATAGGGTGGATGCAGTAGCAATTTGAACCGCAATTTATTGAGGATTTTGGCGACTGCAACCATTTGACTGACGAGCGCGTTCTTTCCATTGTTAAGAAAATTCACTACACAGAAAGTTTAAGGTCCTGTTATACAAATTCTATCAGTTTTATCATATCCAAATTTGGCGTACTATTTTTGAAAAGATGCCAGAATTATAATGTTACTTTTTTGCGTATCTTTTTTTCCAGTTTGTCGTTTCGGATGCTAATACTTTTTGCATTCGATTATATGTTGATACACATGACACCGAATAGGTAAATTTGCGTTTTCTCAATTATGGTTTACCATGTAAGAGTTCCGTATACGAAATGCCAGGTGAAGCCAAGAGACACTTGGGAGAAATTGAACTTCCACTTGAAATGAGTTCCGTGATAAATTTGGGGCACGCACGGTGGGGACTTACCATAATTGAGTTACCCTACATTAAACTTTTTCCCTGGACCGTATATTGCTAAAATAAAAGGCTTCCAAAGACGTCCCGGATACAAAATTACTTTGGACCCGAAGCAATCTTATCGTTGACATTGTGATTTTCAGGGTTTCGTAATAGAATTGTCGAAACGGTGCAGGTTTATCCCTCAATCCTTCCCTAGCTTGGATTACCATAATTCTGCATGCCTAGCATATTGGGCATACATACTCGTAATGATTTTATCAGATCATTTATTCAGTAATAGCCGGTAGCACCTAAGAAATTTGTTAAATGCTTACCTAGAGTTTAATCAGATGATAATAATTAATAGTGATTGTGACAATTTTGTATAAATAATTACTACTTATGTTGATTGGATCTCGATTAGTGAAAGCGGAAATAGTAATGCAGAAGACGATTGAAGACAATGTTTAGGCAATTTATCTGTTTACAACTCCATTTTTAACCGCCTCTGTGGCCTAGTGGTAAAACCACCGGTATCAGACCCAGGGGTCGCGGGTTCGATTCCCAGCGGGGGTACATATTGTATTCGGTTTGGTTGTTGGTAGGACTTGTTGTAAGTCCATCTGGCTAGCTACCACCATCTTATCTAAGTCTAACGCCATAACAACAATGTTTTCAGCATTGTTTTGTTCCGGTAGTTAGAGATAAGTTAGCCAGCTCTTCAGTGGTTGAGGATTCCGGGAGAGGCTCGCTTTTATCTTCAGCCTTATCAATACTTAACATCACATATGATGAAGGCTAAGAGTTTTCCCGTCGTAGATAAAAAAAAACAAAGCTTTTGAGATATTTAGCATACAAAATGACTTAATAACGATCGCCAATATGCTCAAAAGTATAACGGAATATCAAACGGAACGCTAATTATTCAAAAACGACTCCCCTTGACCATTTTTTTGAGATGAGGCGTTTTATATTCGACAGTTGATGTTATTGAATCAGAAACAATGGATATTGGTTTTCGTTCGCTGCGATCCGAAATATAATATTGTTGGAGACTCATAATAAGATGTCGTCATTCCTGTTCATAATAACGGTTCGATAAAATCTTAGGGCGTATCTTGAACTTTCTTTAATAGGCATAAAACAATTCTTTTCTATGGAGTGTGTTGGTACTAAAAACTAATGTTATTGCCGTTTGAGTAATTGAAAAATAATGCCAAAACACGCACGCCCAATTTCAGTCGTGAAAAGTCATATTTGAACAGTCCATTAAAGCGAGTCATTACATAATTCGACGACGTAATAAAACAAAAGAATTACTACAGCAGTAAAACAGGCATTGGCGGAATGCCAAAATGCAGTATGCGCATGGAGTCCGCCGAACAAAATTGTAACTTTATAGTCGATGTTAGATGTGAGTCGAATTTAATGCAATTATAATAAAGTAAAGGACCCTTGTGGGGTTTGTGAGGCACCTTGGGAGGCTTACGTCCAACAGTGAATGCTAAATAATGAAAAGGCCCGGGAAAAAATCGAATTTATTAAATTTTTCGGAAGTGAAATGCATCAAACATAGCCGCAGGCGGTCAAATAAATTTGATAAACTTACACGAAAATTTGACAGAAATAAGATAGAAAAATTGACGGACGATAAAGCATCAGTTCTAAATAAAATTGTTTTTTTAAGTATTCTAGAAAAGAGTTATCATTGAGTAGATAAATTCTGAATCCTGAATTCTTCCGCTATATACGTCCTAGACGCATTGGAAAGTATTAAAACGCCAACAAAACATAATTATATTTAAAAACCACTGCAAACGAATGTTTCATAGTGAAACGAATAAACTTTTGCTTGCGAACGGCACCTATGAAAGTTTGTAAATGACGCATTTGTTAATTAACAACGAATCGAACGAATACGAACTAATTCTATCATCATTAATTCTAAGTATTCATTCAATTTAATCGTTTATCACTACTTTATCGTATACATGACTAATCCTAGAATGTATTAGAATTTTGGTTGAAGTGTATTCACTTCTTTATGAATGAAAAGGTCCATTACAAATCTTCAAAGCTAGAAAGGGCACCTGAGTCACTTAATGATCCCCTATTACAGATTTATTGAAGATATTCAACGAATCAGATTTATGTTTCAAAGTGATTACTGAGTTTGATAAATTAGTATTTTCTTTCCTTTTGCCGTTTTCAACAATACCGGCACTTCATTTTAGTTTTTAAGTACAGAAAATAATTAAATAGGACTGCAAAACTTTGCTAGAAGCACAGAATAAAATGAAATGACTATGCAAATAATAATAGTCAATTTCGCATAGAGCGCATTCCATAAGTTATTTTTACCCACGCTCTTAAAAAAACGAAATAGTAATGTGAAATATGTAATTAATGATCAAATATGAGCGTGCATTAAACTCCCAAGCATTTCAATTTCAAAGTACAATTACGAGCAAAATATTATCCTTTTATAATTAATTCAGGGTGTTTGTACCAAATAGAGGAAAATAAAACAGAAACTGCCGACTGAATGTATAAGGCGCTAGACTGGTGCAGCAAAACTGCAGATTCTGATGTGAATTTGGAATAGTCCGCTATAAATTTTAAATGAATCGTTTCGAGTTCGCCTTCGCCATGACAGTTCTCCACTGAGTGAACTATTTGGCTAACTGCTGTAGGATGCAGCCCATTTATATATAGCATTATGTTGATGTTGCCTACTCAAAACAATGGTGTAACCAATTTTAATTAATAACTGCGTCTTGGTTTAACTGTAACAATAAACAGTAGGTATTCTTTGTAGTTGGTTTGGTTATCATCACCATTAGGTGAGGCCCATATGAACAAGATGTGAGAGATCATGCTACTCGTATATCAAAAACAAAACCAGAAATATTACTAATTTTGTTTTTGATATAGTATGATCTCTTACATCTTGATCTCCAATTCTTTTTCTTATACTGCAGTGTCATTGTTATGATTTTTTTCGTAATCTATGTATATCTCTTACATCTTACAAATACACGTCTGATTAAATATGATGGTTCTTATTTCTGCACCTCTTCTACCAAAATCTACTTATATATTGAATATTACATCACTGCCATTAGAATTGAATGCGAAATTCCCGCCGGCCATTTGGAAGTTTAACTTGGTTGGTTTTGATAGTCAGGAAGTGTAAGTTTGCAAGTTAAAGTGCGAATTATTCTGATTCAGCTGCTTAGGAATATGTTTTGAGGTTGCGACTAACGATTTGGGGTGGCGGATATGATTCATGAATTGCTCTAGAATATATTGGTCTACGTTTACTTCGGAAAATCTGTTATTGAAGTTTAGAATATTGATGAAGAAAGACCTATAAACATCACTATGCTGAGACATCTACTGCTGGTTTAAGTTTGGGGATCTTAAATTTCATTAAGTAATCCTCAACACAAAAAATACACAGAAATTTCATTCACTGCTTAAAATTTTAATGCGTGTATCTTAAAGACTGTAGGTAGGTACATTATTATAATTAGTCTGTTGACATAGTCAAAATCATCTGCCTCAGCTTTCGAATGGTATATACATCAGAGTAGAGTGTACGTCTCTTTTAGCAAACCTATACCTTCAAAAGCCGATTTGAGTTTTCATAAGTCCTATCTACCCATCTTACATTATGCTGATACCAAAAACCAGCTAGTTCATATGAATCATGTTTTTGTAATGTTGAAAGATTTTGTGGTTCCTCGTGGGTGAAATCTTCAAGTCCCCTCGACAGCGATACATCGCCTGGATCGTCGCCACCACGTCCTGTATCCGCAGTGCCGATGGCTGTACTGAATGCCACTTGAACGGTCCCAGACCATTGTTACCTGATCATTATAGATAAGAGAAAACTCACCTATGACATCAAGGAGAATCTTGTGGTTCCTCGTTGGCGAAATCTTGAAGTCCACTCGGCAGCGATACATCGCTCGGTCCGTCGCCACTACATCCTGTATCCGCAGTGCGGATGGCTGTACTGAATGCCACTTGGCCCGTCCGGCTAAGACGTTGTCTGCCCAGTGCGCTGAAGTGGTCTTGACTCGGGCGTCGTAACTGCGAAGGAGACACAAATGAGTTTAGTGAGATACTCTGTGTGAACTGATCCGCTTTATCGTAATAATATTGCAAGAATTTCTTCTACTAAAATAAAGTCCATAGTTTGTGTTTCGGATGTTTCATATCGGTATCGAGAACAGCACGTCAAAGGAAGATAATTTAATTATTTGTTTGGACATTAATTATTGTTTGTACAGCATAAAATAAATTGTAATTTTAGAAGTAAAATTGCCATCATTAGTTTTATTTATATCCACTGTTAGTGAATATATTTAATTTGCTCCTCTCCTCTTGTGGTTGTTATGGTTATTTCAAATAATTATAAAGCAAATAAAACGTTTAAATAGTAACAAAAACAGCTACGTTATTTCGTTATTATGTGTTAATAGACGTAATTCACGATCGTGGCTACTACACCTAGCCCTTGCCACTTTTATTTAGGTAACGAGTTCAATTCTAGATGGGTTAATGTTGGAAAAGATTTATCACTTTAATAATAAGGCTTTGAAGAATTATGATAATACTTATAACTTTCATGGTCATAATCACTATCACTATTACGAAAGACGGGATTTTTACCTTGTTTGTATTTGTTGTCGAGTCCCCGATATTTAAGCGCAGCTGCATGCGCCATGATCACGGTGTAACGAGTTACATCGTGATCATGTTACTTCGTGTTACAGTTGCATGCGCCATGTTCACGGTGTAACGAGTTACGTCGTGATTGTGTTACTTCGTGTTACAGTTGCATGCGACATGATCACGGTGTAACGAGTTACAACGTGATATGGCACATGTAACTGCGCTTAAATATCGGGGACTCGACAACAAATACAAACATGACAAAAATCCTGTTTTTCGTAATCGTAGTGATAATGATACTAAATATAGATATCGTATCTTTATTACATGACAACTTTTCTCATAGAAAACTAGGAAACAATTTTGTTACTTCATAATAGAAAATAATAAAACTTAAATGTGCAATAAAGAATTTCTTCTCAGGCGCCTTAACCCGTTCTTGGGATCATCCATCAACTTCGACAGGACTCAAAGAGCTATACAAAGTGTATGATATTCGTCATAATCCGTCATAGGGACGTGGATACGAGGCTTGGCTAGGAAAGTATATATGGGACATCGGAAAAATATATTTTCCAGACAATTACAAAAAAAGTATACGAGTATAATACTATTATCATAAGTTAGCTCAGGATGGATGGGATCTATGGAGCTGTGAAATGGAATAAAACAAAGGGAAATACCTATTAGTAACTAAGTCATACAAATAATTATAGTAACCGATTCAAACGAAAACAAGAAGTCTTGAAACACGTTGTTAATTGGACCAGAGATCGACTCATTTTTCATGGAGTCTGCAGTCCTGTTTTTTTTTACTATACTCTTATCCTTCATCATACCTGATGTTAAGTATTGATAAGGCTGAAGATTTAAGCGAGCCTCTCCAGGAAACCTCAACCGCGAAGGAACTGGCTATCTTATCTCTAACTGCCGGAACACAACAATGCTAAAAACATTATTGTTATGGCGTTAGATTTAGATAAGATGGGGTAGCTAGCCAGGCGGACTTACAACAAGTCCTACCACCAACCAAACCGAATACAATATGTACCCCCGCTGGGATTCGAACCCGGGACCCCTGGGCAGAACCAGGGTTAGGGGTCCAGGGGTCATCAGTATCAGTGAGTTAGACCACAGAGGCGGTTGAAATGAAGATAATACAGTCCAAAAGTGTCTTAACCTTTCAGGCCTCGAGTTATGATATGAACACTGGTATCCTGCTAGCATATGACGAAATAAATTATCAGGGGTGCATGGGAAGTGCCGATAACATTATATATTAAATAGCTTAAATGTAAATATAGCTTTTCTAAATTTTACCAATTTTAGTACAAAATAGGAAATTTTAACATTTACTTGTGATAAATTTTTAATAGAAAAATATTGGAAATAATTATCAAGTGTATCGTCAAGTGTATCATCAAGTGAATTCTTAGATGGGACTCGAACCCGCGACCTTTGGAAATCCGCTCTCCAATGCTCTAACCACTGAGCTACCGAGACATTTAGCTAGTCAATGTTGTGCAGCTTGTATTGATCTTTTAATCAATGTTTTGCATTAAAAACAGAATGATGAAAGGAACAACGCAGGAACAACGTATTAAAATTGTCAGGCTCAGTTTTGTATATTGTTTTAAGTTTAAGTTAGATTAATGTTATGTAACAGTTTCAATCGCCCATTTTTTGTTCGTTGATGGTGTATTCAATTGATCGGCATTATGTGAAAGGTGGTTAAAAGTTGATCTTAATATTTCTATAGTCTCTAAAACTGGATTTTGCCACCTTTCAATGAATAGCGTTAATTCTCTATATTCTCAATGGTTGTCTGGTGTTTTGACTGAATAACTAAAATTCAGGCTTTCTTAATTTTGCTTATTTCACTATATGAAAACCGACTTCAAAAAACTAAGAAGCAAAAAATAAGCCTTTTGGAGTCGGTGCCAGCCAAGGCGTTCATACTTTGCAGTCCCACTCTTTTATTTTTCTTTCCTTGGCTGGTACCGACTCCAAAATACCTATTTTTGGCTTTTTAGTTTTTTGAAGTGGATTTTAATTTTTGTTAAAAAGGTGTTTAATTTCACAATATTTAAAGGTAGAAGAGGTCCCGTGCTACGTTAATAACCTTATGTCAACTGCTCATCACCTTTTACAAAATGCTGTTTTTCCCGGTGCAGGGACGTTACTTATTGAGGAGTTCTCCCGGTACTTAATCATCAGCTCTACTTTATCACTTGCATTGAGTCGAGCATAAATTGCTTATGAACCACATTAAAGTAATGGCATCGCTTCCGCGAAATGCTAATTATTTAATAGTTCCGATGACCGTTTGTGGTCTTCATCATCAGTTCCACTTCACCAAATTATGCTTTTCGGAAGCATATGCATGAGTTACTATAGAAAACAATAAATCGCTATCGAGTGCCTATAATATTTAAAGAGTTCCCTGGATTTCTCCAGGATCCCATCATCAGATCCTGACATGATGACATGGGATCACATGGGAAGTATATCCTTTCGAACAAATACTCAAAACGGTCCAGCCGTCTTCGAGTAATCGAGTAACATACATAAAAAGAAAAAGATACCGTCGAATTGAGAACCTCCTCCTTTTTTTGCAGCCAGTTAAAAATGTAAAACGATGCATTTAAATTTGCTTTAGCTGTCAATGTTCTCTGGCTGCAGCTTATTTTGATCGAGTATGCAAGATATTGCATCATCAAAAACACATCGATCAATGATACAACATATTGAAATCGTTAGGTACAGACTTTGTGCATCGAACTCACTCAGAACTAGTTGTGAAAACTCGAAACATTGAATTTGCATCTTTATATCCATAATATTCATATTGATATTCCTCACAACCGACTTTGTGGTCTAATCGTAACACCACCGGTGTAAACGTAGAGGTCCTAGCTTCGAATTACATAATGTACATATTTGTTTTGGTTGGTTATCTTAAGTCCGCCTGACCAGCTACCACCATCTTACCTATCTAAGTCTGTTACTATAACAACAAAGTTTTCGGCATTGTTGTGTTTCATCAGTTTTAGGCAGATAATGTGGGTTAAGATTTAGAATTTTGGCAGCAACGTGCCTTCCCAACTACTTGTGGGAACTTAGTGGACTGTATTTGATGAAAAAATTAGAGATTCAATAGGGATACTTTCGGTCTTTCCTGCAACAATTTTACCTTACAAAATTTACCTTGGCTCGGTTCTTGTGGTCGAATAACACCGTCGCCGGCGCCGTGGAACAGCCAAAATTGTTGAAACACCAAAGTTTTTGTCATTATAGTCTAACCACCCTTCACAACAACCCCCGTGGACACATAAATAATTCACTTTATTTGAACTTACTTCAAATTATTAAAATAAAGTTATCGGAGCGCCCATGTTCTAGCTAGTGCGTGCTTGTCGTCGCAAATCATTTTTGGACTCGTTTCGTATCGCCGAGTAGTTCAGGCGTTGTTTAAAAAATAAAAATAATACAGTAAAGACAGATACTTAACAGATAAGATAGCCCGTTCCTCAGTGGTTGAGGATACCAATAGAAGCGCGATTCTACATTTAGCTTTACCATTACATCCATAACATTGGGTATGATGAAGGCTTAGCATTTCATGGTTGTACATAAAACGAATATCATTGTTAGTAATTGTTAGAGATGTACAAATATAACTTAGTACTTGCTCGTAAATTCGAAACCATTCGAAACTAATAAATAAAATAGTTAAATATTGACGAGTTCCGAAATATTTCCAGTTAGCCTGCGCCATGGATTAGCCTAGGGTTGCCAGGTCGTCTAACCTTACAGCCGGACGTATATAGTTTGGCCGGACATTTGGGTAAAAAATCCGGACACCCTAAATTATTAAGGATTTTGTGTCTTAGTAATAATACGACAATTTTTTTTTCGTAAAACTAAGTAAGCTTTTTTAATCATTTACCATAAAACTTCTTAAATTCTAATAAAATAAAATGGGATAATGAATCAGTCTTTTTTTATTACTACTAATCATTTATAATTATTATTTCCCAAGGGAAAACACAAAATTAAAATTCAGAAAACAAAATTGAACCTTCTTCACTAATGAATCAAATTAACATTTTTAAAATCTTCTTAGTCTAATGAAATGAAATTGAATACCTAACGAATCAGACTTAAAACAAAAAAATAAAACAAAACAAAACTTGTTATTATAAATTGTTATAAATCAAATAAAAATAATTAATATTTTGTGTTATAAGAAACCTGCCTTAACAGCTCAGTTTCTTTTAAAATACTACTGTAAATGTCTTTACAGGTTAAGTGTTTTAAATTAAATTCTACAACTAACATTTTAGCTACAGTGTCAACATGTAATCTGTAGCGTTCTTTTGACCATTGCTGACCTATTAAAGAAAAAACTTTTTCAACATTTACGTTATGTCCTGGGATGGCAAAATAAAATTGACAAAGAGTAAGGAATTCTGAAAAGCAATCTGGATCACTCATCGATTTAAAATAGGCTACCCATTTCTTATATGCTAACAGCTTCTTGAAATCAGCGTCTTCATTTTTATTGTTCAGAAAAGATTTATGGTTTTTCAGTTGGTCAAAACATTTGCTATTGTCAACTTTAACGTTGTTTTGTGCTAGGATACACATAGTTTCGGAAACTTGATTCCATTCAGGAACTTCTTTTAACGTCATCCATATTAAATGTTTGTGTCCTTGTATAGGTTTTCAGCCCAAGATCGTAAATAGTTTACTGCAGTAATGTGCATGTTTTTAAAATTCTCTATGAATGCATCAGTCACTTGTTCAGAATTGGCGCCGCTGCGCTTCGCTTCACGCCGCTCGCTCGAACGACCACGTGCGTGAGTGAGTAGAAAATGTAAAAAGCTTAACAAACGCCGGACAGGCCGGACACCGTTTAATGTGGCCAGACACTCAATCAAAAAGCCTACCTATGTCGCCGCCTGGCAACCCTAGATTAGCCATTTATTTTTAAATTACAGTATTTTGTGTCTAGTCGTACATAATAAAAAAGAACATTTGATACTAAAACTGTTTTTATCAACGTATCTTTCACTACGTGTTCTTTCATAGTACGTTTATAACAACTGAAAAAAAAAAACAGTAAAAATGTATCACCATAAAAATCATCATCAGTCACCGTTACGTAAAGTTGTCGGTCATAAAACGGTGACATTCTATAGTGTCAGGGCCCTTGTTATGGTGAAAACACCCCAATCTATTGGAAAATTGGCTGAATGGCCCTGTATGACTTGCGGAATACGAAATATCGAAGTACCTGTTCGATGATGCTTCGGATAACGAAATAACAGTTAAATGCGAGAGTCACCCAATAAGAGTTCCATATGCTATATTATTTTTTTACTAACTAGCTTTCCGTCGTGGAATTTCAAAAACTTTTCCGTACGATTTAAACAATATTTTATACAAACCTCGTCCTCTTAATGACACAACAATAAATAATTACCTATTTGCTACATTTCAGCGAATCCTTCTTATTTATATAGATTATATATTATATAGCCGCGATTTCGCTCGCTTAAGCCTTCAAACATTTTTAGTTAATCTTTCCTAATCTACCTATGCTAGTGATTCTGACATGTTTTAAGGACCCCACTGGGTACTGGGAAATAGGACTTATTATAGAATTGAAAGGAGAATATGCCAAGTCCCACCATACGAGCCCAAATGTGTGAAGTGATTTTGTTTGCGTACTAAAACGCTATGGAATATGTATGAAAAAAGTATATAAAACTATGGGATAGTTAGAGGTGTTACAAATCTGGTAATATGATATAAATTTCTTCATACCTTTATCTAGATTTGTAATGTACCACAAACTATTCTTTTCGAAATGACTCCATAAAAATGTGAAAATTCAAGATTATTTTCAAATGGGGTTACATACACTATTGAAAATTAGTTTAATTAATGGACCTGGTTTTTTCATTACTTTCTCGCTTCAGTCGTAAAGCGCCTTAAGAATGTTTGGTAACCCATCCAGTGACCAACCATAGCGAAAGTTGTTTAAAACCAGGGGGCTAATTGTCTAATTTTAAGATCTATCGCAATCCCTTTCAATTCGTAATTTGAAAGATATTCACATACTTCAGGCCGTCACTATTTGACATTGGATAGGGATTGTGATCAGGACGCGTTTTGAAAGCTATTGAATGAACGAAATCGAACTGTCTAAGCAAAGTGACAGGCGAAAATATCTTTCAAATGCATGGAGAAGTGTCAAATGAAGTGTCTTTTGAAACATCATTCGTTCCAAAAGGGATTGCGACTATAAGTTACATAGGTAATTCGAAATATCACTATCACAATCACAATCCTTGGTTGCCTGGAAGAGATTGTTACGTAGCAAAAAGGCCGCCTATTGTGTGTTTCTCTTTTTTCTGTAATCTCTCTGTATTTGTCTTTAAATCGTGTGCAATAAAGATTTTTTTTTTTGGAAGTGATTGTGTTAGCTTTTGAAATTAGACAATTAGGGAGCAGGTCGAATGCGATAATCACTGCGCTATCTAACTCCCTAGTGATTTCGTATGCGTAATTACTTGGTATAAAATATAACTAACAATTATCTGTATGTAAATGTTCAATTTAATTTCTCAGTTATAGGTAAACACTAAAAACTAATCTTATAATTAATAACAATCAAAGTTGAAACCTTTCCTATTTGTAAACAACCTGGAAAAATCCATCTACGTTATAGTGTATTTTTTATATGTAGGTAATCTATGCTGAAGAGTTTGTTTGTTTGAACGCGCTAATCTCAGGAACTACTGGACCGATTTAGAAAATTCTTAGACCATTAGAATGCCAAATTTCTCCCAAGTGACATAGGTTATATTTTATCCCGATATTCCCACGGGAACGGGCACCACGCGGGTATTACCGCGTGGATCCGCTAGTAAATAATAAATCATGTTCTATCCTTCATCAGTCAAAGCAAAACATAAACAAGCGTAGCTTTATTTATCTGAAATTTTTATCGTTAACTGAAAGTACCTTAATTTTTTTATAATCATTAATGAAAACTGAAACATCGTCCCTTTTAACTAAATTTGTTTACTTCATAAACATGGCTTCGGTATAACCGATAATTTTGTTTACGAATTGATTTGTTATTGCAAAATGTTAATTTTGTGAAAACCCTCTGGGTTTCGCCGATACCGGCATCTTTAAATTTATTGCTGTTATCGTTCCGAGTAAATTCACAGGTGTTTTTTTATGTTTGATTAAACATTTTTCTGAAATACATTTTCAGGTTGAAGGTGTTCGTTAAAATTGTGCGAAATAAAAGCAGGTTTTACGTTCTGCTTCGGAATTGCGATACAATTTCTTTTTGGTATTATTTTTTAGCATATTGATTGTATACAACCATAATAATATCGGCTATCCAAATTTTATAAGCTGCTTACCATATTAAAGATTTCTAAGGAGTTTTTATTATCTTATGATTCTGTTTTTTTTACTCGGGATAAAAATCCGCAGAAAACTTCAAACTTCGGCATAGCTTTTAGAGAATTTCGGAAAATATTTCGCCATTTACATTAAATTTGTTGGTGGTGTTATAGAGGTCCTCACGTGTACAAGAAAACGGGCACGCAAGGACACATAACATTGTTTGTAGTGCCATACACAACGACAAAATAATATAAATTTACTTATTTTTATATTCAATGGGATCTCTCTTGGAAAATTTCGTTTTATTTTCACATTTGGTTTTACATTGCATATTATTTTTTGGGTCACAGTCACAAGTCATCCCGTAATCACGGCCCGGAAGAGGTTCTCAAATGTCGGGAAATAAAAAAACATACACGTAATACAAAACTAAAATGTATATCTTCTTCTTCTTCTGCTTATCTTATCAACAGTAGATGCCTAAATTATGTTTCGCCAGTAGCTTGCTACTTCAGCGGCATTCGACCTGGCCTCATTAAGGTCGCTTTGGGTGCAGGTAGTGGGGAGGTTAGGGCAGGAAAGCATGTGCTGCATTGTTTGGATTGCCCTACAAGCGCATTAATAATTGCTGGAGAATCCCCACTTTCTCCGGTTCACTCCGCACCTGCAGACACCAGTACGGAGTCTATTTAAAGATTTCCAGGTGTTTCAGGGTAGATGGTAGCCTGGGGTTAGGTTCTCAGACATGACAAAGTGTGGGTTCTGAGGAAACTTTTTTAAAAATGTTTAAATAAAAATCGCGTTTTAATCCGTAAAGTATTTTATCTCAATTGACGAACAAGCCCAAATAACAAAACGGACTTCTGCATATTTTTAAAACAAAGTGTCTAAAAAATATCAAATAAAAATGCCTGTCCAATCCCACAGTAAACGTCAAAGTAAAATTTAGACATGGAAAATGCTTTTAAATCTGATCAAACATTTTGGACATATGTACCAACTAATTCGGCAGACACGTCCATGCATAACAAATGTGCGCTTGAGCGATTTATAAAATATGCACACAATGTCAGATAGCGATCAACTACACAAGTAGGCCCGTTGGTTGATATGGCAACGGTGCCCCTACTACTGTTGACAAAAGTCGTCGCTTTCACTCACGTTTTGTAAAAATGGTACAAGCTACAAATGTACACTGTTACATTAAAGTTGGGATTCCACCACTTATGGTGCGTACTTATTAAGCGTGTGCCACACAAACACAAATGACTGATACCTACATGTTTTGTGTAGAAACTCAAATAGTGCGTGAACTACGCGGCTCTTTGTCCACTGACAAATTGGGTAACTTTTGTAAGCGAATAAGGGCCGATTATCGCGATTCTACATTCGACAAAAATCAGTATTTAAATCTCACTGAAAACAATCTTCGGCGTTTTATGATTGTTAATGATAATTGAAACTAAAGGATTTTGGACAGTCGTAGAGATTTTACCTACATTTTTAATGAAGAACTTAAGGATAGAAAAATGTCGAATTCGACATATTTCAGCGCGAGAATCGGCCCCCAGTGTTGCACCTTATCGTGTGCGCGAACAAATTAATGTTTTCACTCTGACAGCGGAAGCAAAAATGAGTAGGTTCGTGAACTGTTTGCGTTATGCGCTGTCATATTTCCATCGCTTTTACAAGTACACACATAAAAAGTTTGTGATCACTTAATGATTTTCATACGAACGACCTGTTTACGTTGAGAGATTATTCTAGTAAATCTTGATCGAAATTTTTACTGTTTGGTACCTTTTAAAAGCTAGAATGTTCAACATTTCGACGGTGTTTTTTATTTTTTGTGATAGGATTGTTTTTACTTTTGTGCAGAATTAAAAAAAGTTGCATATTTTAGTAAGTTTTATATGAAATTTTGAAGTAAGTAGTTTAAAAATCCTCATAGTAAAAACAAAACAATTCACAAAAACATTAAATACACAGTCGAAATATTAAACATTCTAGCTTTAGAAAGATACCAAATTGAAAAAATATCGGTCAAAATAACTATAGTAGCCCCTCTACGAAAACAGGTCGTTTGTATGAAAATTATAAACTTTTTTTTATGTGTGTACACGAACTCGAGTGCACTGCTGTGCATATACATTGCTACGGAGTGCGCGCACTTTTGTAAATTTTTGCTGAAAAGCGGCCAGAAAATTGCTTTAAAAAATTATTTTATGTCAAAACTGAATCTTCTTGGATTTGCAAAAATGCTTCCTATTTTAAAACTAGAAACAATGAGAACCCCTAGTATTGGTTAGTACCTCGAACGTCGCACGCGACCGAAGCTTATTACACGGCAAAATTGTGGAAAAATACAGGCCATGCTTCGTGATCCACAATGCTGAAAGCAATTTAAATTTTCCAAAGAAACACCATGATAACCAGGTTTTCTAGATGATCGTGGTAAATAATTTCATAATTTTTTTTTTGTGAAACTGATTATAATTTTATGTCATCACTTGAGCTCTATGGTTTCCTTAAACCGGAAAAGTTTCGTTAATAATCACTTAAAAGATATATTTTTACTAGAAAAATACAAAAAAAAACTTGGTTCACTATTTGTGTTATTCAATTTGATTTTTCCGATATTTCGGTGTATTTTTTGCTAGGACCGTGGTGGTACACTTCCTTCGTCCGTTCGTTCGTCGTCGGCGAAGAAGAAGAAACCGAGTTTCAAAAAGATTAAAGATTTAGTTATTAGTTTAAAATAAAGTCTGATTCGTCATCAGCCATTTTTAATGTCCCCACTGCTGGGGCACTGGCCTTCTTTATGGATGGATAAGGAGAATACCTAGATTTATCTGTCTGCCTGATTAATGTTAATACTTTGATTGAACTTGATGGAAAAACAATTAGTTACGCGGTGAGAAGTAAGTTTGATTAAAATCTTTTGTCTTTTAAATACTATAAGAGCTTATTATATTCTAAATTGTTCGTAATCGATGTCCTTACAGTGTAAAAACTGAGATTTCAACATCAAGGATACAGTCAGAGCTTTCATAGATGACACCGAGATGATGACGTGGCGTTATCATTTGTGATACCGAAATCAAAACTAACGAAGATTTTAAAATATTTTAGATTATAGAGGAAACATAACTCAGATACAAACCAAACACTGATATGATCACCATAATATTATTATGCCTATTGTGACAAATTTAGAAGTCGGAGCGTAGCTGGCAGCGTCCGTTGACGGTTTACGCACCGCAATACAAACTATTATATAATTATATTCTGACTTCTATATTTTTACTTTTTTATTCTGAATAGGTACTCTCTTAATCCTAGTCTAGCCCGGGGACTCAGACAGGATCCACTGTGGAGCAAGCTAACTTGTCTTGGTGCGGAAATTAGGAGTATCAACCAAGTAAAGGTTGCCCGTAGTGCGTATGTCCGATGGAAGTCCGAAGGATGTATGCGATTTGGCACAGCAGGCCGCATATCAATATAGTGTGTGTAGTTAGTTCTTATAAGGAATAACAACAAACATTAAAATAGTACGTAAAGTTTATTAAAATTAAACTACCTGTAAATAGGTATGTCGTCCTTATACCACACGACGAGCAGGAGCACATCTGTTGGCTGCGGCGAGCGAGTATCGCAAGGCAGTGTCGCCTCGCCACCTGACACCGCTGACACTTTGACAGCGTCTAGAGACTCCGCCCTGACACTTGGCCCGGGACGCAGACCTGTCGGCAAACGAAATCGCAATTTTACATCGAGAAGTCTTAACGTTTTAATGTTCACGATCTCACGATTTTTGGTGTACAAAAGTTTTTGGTGTCACCTGTGTCAGTGAATAGTAAAAGAGAAAATAGTTTCACAGTAAGTAGGTACAATCGGGGAACTTCTCGGTTGACCAGTAGAGTAGTAGAGTAGAGTTTGTGGAAAACGTTTTATCGGAAAGTACTAAGTTTAATGAAATAATTAAGTATTCAAATGAAATACCTATTAAGAATCTATAAAAGTTTTTTGTATAACCGTTACTTTTTAAATACTTTTGCCGCTACTGTAAACAGGAGAGGGAGACACCAAAGCACCTTCTGTGTGACTGCGGACCATCTATGCACAAACGCAGTATTCACCTGGGTCGACACATCATCGACCCAGAGGAACTGAAATCTCTAAAAGCTAGGAAGATTCTTGACTTTCTGGAAGCAACCGGGCTAAAAGAGGTACTATAAATAGGTGGCGAGTTACAATAGATCTCTTAGGTCGCAGTGACTACAGCCCTCAACAGGGTTGCAAAGACCCTAAATCCTCAAATAATAATAATATAATACTTTTTAAACAAAGCTCCCTTAAGGCGGTACCCCCACCGAAAGTGGCGCCGCGTTGAATTTTATTTAATATCGTAATTCTAATACACAATTTTAATAAAACTTTACGTGGAATTTTTAGAGCCCATTGTCTTGTATTTTTAGAAGGTATCGCTACATCTCGTCATAGTCATTCGTAGAAGTAGATAGCAAATGTGCCAAAAACGGCCACTTTTAGCAGTTTTGCTATCTACTTCTAGCAGTGACTACGAGGGAATGTAATGATACCGTCTAAAAATACTAGACTATGGGCTCTAAAAATTCCACGTTAAGTTTTATTAAAATTGTGAATTAGAATTACGATATTAAATAAAATTCAAAGGTGCCTCCTTAAAATAGTCTACTGGTCAACCTGAAAGTTCTCCGACAGTACATGGTATAGTTTAAGAGATGTGAGAGTGTCTTCTTGTCGTCGATGATTATTCAAAAGTGTAGAATGATGTCATCTACATTTATAATAAAATCTAATCATCTTAACACTAGAGCGCTCACGCGGGCTACATTTGTAGCCCATAGTGAAAGATAATTAAATAACTTTTGAACGAAACGCGCCTCGGAGCTGTCCTTTCAAGTATTATTCTAGTAAGGATCATCCCACACTCTAGTAGTGTGTCATCTTCCTCCTAGGCGCATTAATGTAAGTGCAGTGCATTTTTATAATAGGGCGGGACCGGCTTTGGGACAGATCTCAAAATTCAAATAGCTACATTGTGATGAAAACACTATTTGCATAAGAACAACTCTTTATACGTACATCTTATGTTTTGGCGCGCACTGTTCATTGAAATAAAACAACTTTTACGGATATCAAACGCGCTATATTTCCACGAACTAAGTTGTAATTGTCCGTATTTTTAGGTTTTTAGGGGTTTTTTGATTTTCCCGACGTTTCCGTTCCCGTCATCCCGTGACCACGGCAGCTGTAAAGGTGCCGAAACGTCGGGAAAATCAAAAAACCCCTCAAAAACCTAAAAATACGGACAATTACAACTTAGTTCGTGGAAATATAGCGCGTTTGATATCCGTAAAAGTTGTTTTATTTCAACAACTCTTTAGTATACATAATAATAAAATGATTCACTTATCAAATTAAAAGAGTTGAACGAATAAAATATTATTGATCTGAATGGGTCCAGAATATGTAATTTTTATTATTTTTCCTAGACGCTCATCTTTAGTTCATAAATCAAAAAAACTTAAGCAATTGTTGACTTTTGATAATGTATTTAGTAAGACATAAAGTGAAGTCGTCACTTTAAATAAATGAAAGATAGATAAATGATAGATATAAATGATAGAATCATATATTATAAATAAGTGTGTTATTCAAAATACATATATCATAATGGGCTACATATGTACCCCGCGCGAGCATTGCAAGATAATTTTAGGCGCGTGTACTCTAGATTTAAATTAAGTAGCATATTATGTAACCAATATTTTGGCATTCGATTTTGTACCAAGATGAAGAAAAACTTTTTAGAAGGAGTGATCTCCAGTGCCAGTATAGCCTAATACCACGAGGGAAGCTAGTAAAATTTATGATACCTAAAAAATAAATAAATATTCCCATACAATCACACCAATTATTTATTTATTTTTATTTATTTAATTATCTAGCCCACGTTAAGTATCATAAAGAACTTGTGTTATGGATACTAGATAACGGATAAACATACTTATATACTTTTTTTTTTGTAAATACATACATATACATATTAAACATCCAGACCAACACAAATAGACATGTTCATGCACACAAATATTTGTCTTGTCCGGGGATCGAACCCGGGACCTCTGGCGCAGAAAGGTGGGGTAAGTACCCCTGCGCCAAACAGGTCGTCGAAAAAGCAACTACAATACCAGTAAAATAAAATTTCTCGTTACTAAAATAACTAAAGATTATGTAAGGCAAACAATTTATAACAAATTACATTATTACAATGGTTACAGGTTGTATTATTAATTTCATTAATATCTTACCGTTGATAGAAATATTTGATCAGGTCAAGGCTGAATGTTTCATGAGGTTTTACATACATAATTATCACGAATCAATACCGTTCCAGCTATTGTAGAATGGTACAATGTTGTCACGTAGAGTTTATTAATTTAAAAATGAGCTTATGTATCGGTGTATCATTCTTCGATGACTTAAAAAATATTTCAAATGGTAATATATTAAAACAACGGGACTAAAACGCGACATTTATTATGTAGTACAACTATGTACTTTCAGCTTGACGTTTCGGCTATGTTGCAATAGCCGTGGTCACAAGTAGACTGTACTACATAGTTGTACATAATAAAATTGTTGTTGTTTAATATAGGTATAATTATAATGGAACGCAAAAGTTTAAAATCATAAGTCAAATGGTAGATTGTGCGTGGATTAATCTCATAATATAACTTTGATAAAGGTAGCGGGAAGCCGCTGGTTGCGGACAGCACAGGACTGATTGTCGTGGAGATCCTTGGAGGAGGCCTATCCCCAGCAGTGGGTGTCATGTGGCTGAGATGACGACGAACTTTGATATTGCGGTAGTATACTAGCTTTAATCGAAATGACTTCGTTTAAGAAGGAGAACGCTATCAAAACATAAACATTGTTGACAGTTGACTATTTCTTATGCGTGGTAAAGTCACGCCACGTAACAGTAGGGCCCTTATTCAGCAATTCCTCGCTCAAACCACGCCAAGGTCGTACTCGGTTTTGACATTTTCAAAAGTTGTTTTCTCCATGATACTCCCAAATTATAGAGTTATTGTAAAATTACATGAAAGTCACAAGTGTATAATTTATTATCCAAGTAAAAAAGCTTTAAAATTTGTAAGTGTCATAGAAAACGAATTTTGAAAATGTTGAAACCAAATACGACACTTCTGTAGTTTGAGCAAGGAATCGGTAAGTGGTCATAGTGAATACGGGCCCTAAACGGACTTGTTTGAAGTAACCACAATCCACAAAGCAACGTGGTTGGAGACGTCACTACCATGCATCTTGACGTTGTACTCGCTACGCATTCGGAAAGGACATCTAGCGTGGCAGTGTTCAGCCACGAATATTTATATTAAGTTTCTCTGGATTCTGGAAACGCACTTACCTACATGTTAGAGTGAAACTCGAGTTGTTGTGTTAATACCCACCAAACCACATTGGGCTCTCGTAGTGGATCGTAGCATAGATAGCCCATCATGTTTATGCATCCATGAGGAAAGCATATTATGAAAAATTCACGCGTCGTGCAACGGTAATAAGCTAAGGATTTATAAAAAGGGTAGAAGTTTGTATGTATGAATGTATAGTGATGTGCAATGACATGTATACACTTTACAACCATATCTCTCTCAGAAAGAAAGCTCTCTCTGTCCAAAATGTCATTCAATATATTGTAATCATAATGATAATTTTGATTTGTAATTAAACATGGTATACAAGCACTATACATTTTTTTAAATAATAATTCACATAAAATATGTCAATAATTAATAATGTTTTTTTTTTAATCAATTTAGAGTTTTTAATTTTGCATTTTACAATGCTATTTTTATGTGATAAATATTAAACAAGAAAATATACTAGAAAAAAACAACTAGTCTCATGTCGCCCAATGCACTAACCAATTATGCTACAGAGACCTATGAGGACACGTCGAATTTTTCTAGTATAATCACCCTTCTACGGTGTTGGCCACCGTCGTTTCATCAATGAGAGAAATATCCTCGCATTCGAAAGAAACATTTTTACAAATGTTTTTAGTGCATTGGGCGGGATTCCCAAGGATGCGGGTTCGAATCCCGTCAAGGGCGACATGAGACTGGTTTCTATTTTCTAGTATATTTTCTTGTTTAATATTTATTTTATTAAATTTAATTAGTAATAACTTAATAATTTAATCGAAATCGAAAAATCTTTTAGCCATACAAAGTATGCAAGCCTAGCTGTGTCCCCAATTGTGTTTTAAATTGAATAATATTTAGGGTCCTAAATTCCTCGGGTATTTTAGAAAGCTGTATGACACATGGTCATACATCTTTTGTTACTTGTTGTATACTGCATCGTTTTCGGCGTTATCTGAAGTACTAACCTATTCGGTTCTCTAGTATTTTTTGGGTAGATATCACATGCCCTTTTAAATAAATGCTTGTTTTGCATTACAAATACACATACATCGAAAATAAAATAGATGTCAGGGTCAATAACTTAATTTGACTAAATAGAGAACGGCCAGAAGTCCATGGTGGAACCCCATTAATGCTCTTAAACATTGTTTTGAGCAATAAAAGTAATAGTGTCCATGTCATTGCACATGACTGTAGGTATAGGTAGTACACACTACAGCAATGCCGTTGCCGTCATCAACAATCATCGAGAATCCGAAAAACGAATCTGCAACGCTATCAGACTGACGAGCGACAGCCGAATCAAATACAGAGAAGGGATGTAAGAAAATGCATTTCGCATTTCTCAAAGAAAACACCAGCCCGACTCGATTTCCTTTCGAAATCGTTCGAGAAATTCGAATTCGTTTCCCAGTGAATACGATGCGCGATGGTGACAAATGGCGCGATTAACAACCAGAATCGGCGACGGAGGAGATGGTCCGACTAACGATGCAATATATCAAAGGATTTCCTCAGCTCTGACTACCCTTTGAAGTCATTTACTTATTAAACAAAAAAGGATACATTGATATCTTAATCCCTTTGGGATCTGACAGATTGAAAAGGTGTCCAACCAATTGATTAACCTATTTACTACGTTTAATAACGTATCGTACGGGTTTTATTAGCAGAACGATACGTTATCCAGACAACATCACACACATTGATCTGATTCCGAAATAGGTAAATGCGGAGGGCTGATTGTGTAACAGAAATTCGGTTCAGGAGGTCTACTCTCTAAGCACGAAACCCGTAGTTTCGGCCTAAGTTACGGACGTTTCCTACCGTATTACCTACAGGACACATAGCGAGAAGAACCTATGGCCGTTGGGGAGGAACAGTTCTGGAATGGCGACCGCGTACCGGACGACGATGTACCCACCGTAGGTAGGCCCCCGACAACGTGGACGATCTGGTGAAGGTTGCCGGAAGCCGCTGGATGCGGACAACGTATACCCAGCAGGTGTAATGTGGCTGAGACGACGACGATTGCTATTCGAAATTCAGAGACCATATCTGGAGGCCTATTCTCTAAGCCCGTCAACTAAGATACGGGCCTCCGTCCGTAAGTTTCCCGAAACTACGGATGGAGCGTACTCTCTATTGATTTCGGATGTACTAGTTTTGAACAAACGGCACAAACACATTGGGAGTAGGGACAATGTCAAAACGTATTCTCATTCATTCTTAGTTCGGGTCTCCGAACTAATAAGCTGTCCGTAGGTGATACAGAGTAGGAAACGTCCGTAACTTAGGCCGAAACTACGAGTTTCGTGCTTAGAGAGTAGGCCTCCTGCTCGATAAGCGTTGATAACTTTGCATCAATTGCATTTACGTTGTCTAACTATAAAGCCTCGATGTGAAAGTATGAAATATTGTGAATATACGTTTTCATAAATCCCGAAACAAGCTTAGAATGCATATTGCATATTTATCATGACTTAGCGTAGTTCACACGGAATCGAATTGAGTTTGACGTCGCGAAATGCAGAGCAATTTAGTTTTAGTAATACTGAGCTGTGTAGTGTCGCCTTAGAATAGCACTACCCTCTCTCATCCCGTGGGTGTCGTAAAAGGCGACTAAGGGACTTTAGCCTTCAGGAGACGGGCAGCAGCGTCTCCTACAAAACTTGGCCATACTGCGACCACCAACCCACCTGCCAAGCGTGGCAATTGTGGCAACACTCCCCCCCCCCATTTTTGGGGGAGGCCTATACCCAGCGGTGTTATGTGGCTGAGACGACTACGACGAATACTGAGTTCTAAAGTGCTCTGTTTGGCGCAGGGATAGGGGATGGTATACAATCGGAGAAATTCCCGGTAGACCAGTAGTTTTTTATGAAAAGTTTATTTTAATAAGTAATAAGGTAATAGTGATATTTCTTTAGTTAAATAAAATATCTAATAATGATATTTTTTTGTGATATAAAAGGTTTCTATAAATCTATTAGTTTTAAATAAAGCTTCATATAAAAACTTTATTGGTCAACTGGGGAGTTCCCCGACTGTACCTGCCTTTTGCGCAGAAGACCCGGGCTCAATCCTTTTCTTTTTAATAAACAAAGGTGAAACTCTTATCCTCCTCCTCTTATCCTTCATCATTCTGATGCGATGTAATGATAAGGTTGAAGATGGAAGCGAGCCTCTCCCGGAATCCTCTACCATCGAGGAACAGCCTATCTTCAGCCAATCTCGAGCAAGCCGTTTGCTTATGCGACTTATATTCAGGCAATCAAGAGTGAGCAAATTTGTTCAGTACTTACTCGTTTCTGTGAACACACTATAAATATGACGTTTATTATTAGAAGCACAATCCATTCATTTGTTTTTCAAAGGTCAATAGCTCTCAAAAGGAAAAAAGGAACTCGTATTGAAGCACTGTCCATTTTGTTCAGTTATCCGTTCAAACCTTTTATTCTGTATTTCAATCCGTCATTCTTTATTTTTGGGATAAATGGAATCTCGTGTTGTATGGCAATATAACTATAATATCACAGTATAAATAAGTAATAATATTTAAAAGAGGAGCCCGTGGCGCAATTCGCGCACTCGGTCTGCGATTGTTGTGGTTAAGCAACTTTCGCAATGGTCGGTCACGGGATGGGTGACCAAAATTTTATTATACCGAGTTCCTCCCGTGCTTCGGAAGGCACGTAAAGCCGTTGGTGTCGGCTGCATTTGCAGTCGTTAAAACCCACCAATCCGCATTGGGCTTCCGTGGTGGGTTTTGACCCGTTCTCCTCATCCATATCTAAGGAAGTGCAGCGCCCCCTATTTAAAACTCTAGCGATGCCATTATTCATCAGAGACTTGTAGGGTCCGCCATTAAAAAGTTAAAGACAGAATAAATTAAGCATAACTTAAGTATGTGTTCGTAATGTAAACTACTAAATCATAATTCTTGAAAAAAAAACAGGCCAATGCAAAATATAAAATGAGAATCATTAGGGCGTTCTCCGATGTAAAATTTTATTCTCGTTTTATGAACAAGACTTTTATACATGTATAATTTACAACCAGCGGTAACCATAATAAGAGTGGCAACGTTTTAATTTATAAACGAAAAATATTTAAGATATCCTCTCTTCAATTTCTTCTTTACATTAATTAACTCCAAACTGCTTTATACAAAGAAAAACCGTCTTAATTAATGTAAAACTGTTCCTCGCTGTCGGTGTCCTTTTAAAAGGTTATTTGGTCTCATAAACATTAAACATAAATCTGTTTTTTTTTAAATTGACCTTATGTCAATTTAAAAAAAAATATTATATTTTGCCGGCCGTCTACATTTTTTTGTGATTTTTGAAGCTATTAGTGAAGGCTGTAGGTGTATACTCATGGCGCTGGAGGGAACATTAGAATGGATAACACGGGCCTTATATATAGAAGAAGAAAGATCTTGTTTCCGTCTTTTTAGTTGACTTGTTTTGTGATGAAGGCGGTTTATTTAGTTTTTATTTTTATATTTTTAGTTATTTATCGATCATGATATACCTTATTGAAATCCATTAGATCAGCCCTTTAATTTTATACCCATGTTGAAGTATTTAAAAAATATTTTTTTTTCACTTCAAAACTTTTTTTTACATCTCTTACCTAAGATTTGGGCTGTCAAGACAAACCTAACGATATCCTAAATATAGAAATCCGTTTAACCGTTTGAGAGATAAAAGGTAATAAAGAATATTCCTAACGCACAAATACACAAGATACGCGTATAACCCTTCCTGTGCAATTGGGTAAAAAGTTTGATTAAAAACTTAAAAAAAAACAGGTTGTAATTACATTTTTGTTAACCTTAATACCTGTACCTAGTCGAGAGAACACGGTAATAGCGTTTTTATTTGACAACAGCGCGGGCCAACCATCGCCTATTACAAACCATCATGTCTTAAAAACGTTTTGTTTGCGTTCTGTTTTTATTGAAGTTGTCACATTTTGACAGACTTCATACTTTGGAGGCGATGATTGAGCGAAAACGTCACAACACTTCCGTCAAAAAACAAGCTTACTTTAAGAGATTGGTAAGACTGAAACAATACTGCGCTAAGAGATGGCACACGCTAGGTTCTCATACAGTTTGAAGCGCTCTTTTCCACTATCTCGATAGTCTGTGAATCTAGTCCTGATTCGATCTCCGGCTGAGTCAATGTAGAATGCCGTTTCTTTATTGATTCGGGAATGATTGTTAATAGTACCGTCGTTGGTTCCTACATTCGAGCTAAGATGTAAATTAGTTTTTGGTGTGCTTAAAAATCTTCATAATTGTCAAAAACTAAAACAAAACCGGGAGCATCATCTAAACACTTAAATTCGGTAGCAGTGGCGATCAAAATATGGACAAGGTAAGCGGGACCAAAAATTTCTCCGAAACTGTATAGTGGATCGTTGGGGTGGAATTTTCTAAAAGGGAAGCCGAAAGGAACAGGTATGTACCCTCCGACACTGCTCGGTGGGCATGTGAATAATCGAGTGTTAAATTGTATCTGTTATTAAAGGCATCTCGTTAAATATATGAACGAGGCACAAAACAGAGTACAGAATCCCAACTATTCCTCGAAACGTTTATTTAACGTCGTTTAAAAGGAGAGGGTGTGGATGCTAATCACGCCATTTGTCTCCGACGACGTTCCCAATTGGTTTGTTGTGGGGACTGTCTTCTCTTCCATTGCTTCGAATGAAATCTAGCTGGGTTTCCGAGATCTTATTTACGCGGCGTAAAATGGCGCGTGTTACATGCTGCTTATAATGTGCTGGATTGCATATTATGGCATTAATAAGATTTGTAAATGATTTTAACAATACGAGTATGTGACTCTTGAATACTTTGGTACCACAATAAAGATTATATTTTGTATGTTTGATGTTTGATTTCGCTTATCTCTGCAACAAATTGCGATAAAAATTCGATGTAGAGAAAGAATTACTATGGAGACGTTCGCAGTTCGTTTGTCGCGAAGTAGGTGATGAATCTTTGTATGATGAGCTGATGCTGAGAAAATGTATCACATGAGTATCTGATGGTATTCCCAATCGATTTGTACTGTTATTGTTTGTTCTGGGGACTGTCTTCTCTTCCACTGCATCGGATGAAATCTAGATGGTTTTCCGAGATCTTATTAAAGTACGAGGCGCGTGGCGCGTGTTACATGCTTCTTTAATGTGTTTGAGAATGACTGTAATAATTTTAGCTGCAATGAAGTTGAAGATGATGTTTGTATGTACGATTGCACTTTTTAACCGCCTCTGTGGTCTAGTGGTAACAATCACCGGTATCAGACCCTGAGGTCCCGGGTTCAATTCCCAGCTGGGGTATTGTATTTGGTTTGGTTGGTGGTAGGACTTGTTGTGAGTCCGCCTGGCTAGCTACCACCATCTTATCTAAGTCTGACGCCATAACAACAATGTTTTCAGCATTAATGTGTTCCGGCAGTTAAAGGTAAGATAGCCAGTTCCTCAGTAATTGAGGATTCCGGGAGAGGCTCGCTTCCATCTTCAGTCTTATAATCAATAATATACAATAAACAATAGATAATATCATGTATAATAAGTGTTAAGAGTCTCCCCGTTGTTCATAAAACTTATTTTTTGGATAAATCGGGTTAAGAGAAATATTTCAGTTCGTTCGGAGGTTTTATTTTCTTTTGTAGGTTAGAAATTTTGTATGATGGGCTGGAAAATGTCCAGATTAGTATCTGATGATGTTCCAAATCGATTTGACACTGTTATTACTTGTTTGTTGTGTGGACAGTCTTCCATTCTTCTACTTCGAATGAAATATAGCGGGTTTGCACGACCTTATTTATGCGGCGTTAAATGGCGCGTGTCACATGCTTCTTATAATGTGTTGTATTCATGCATTATAGAATGAAGTGTTGGATTGAATATGGTTTCTGAACGGCACTAACCACGTACTAACAATCAACCACCTTAATGGTACTGTAACGCGTGTGCTCTACTTAATATTGAGACAATCTTTATATCGATACTGTTCTTTTATTCAGTAATTGTATATTTGATAATTATATTCATTCACAATTTTACAATTTATTTTTATCTGACAAGGTGACCGTCCATATTTGCGCTCGACGGATCTCTCTTTTCTTAATTTTATCATAAACAAAACCAGCGACTTAGCGATTTAGCGACCTGCTAGTTGACTATCTAACTCTGTTGCTAACAGATTTTGAATGAAATTTATTGAAAGTGCAGTTACATTGCTGCTTTAGTAAGATAGCTGTCACATTGATTTTTACTAAAGCAGCAATGTGACTGCACTTCCAATCAAACTTCAAATACATAATCAGGGGCTTGTAGTGCGGAGATATATATATCTTCAATATATATACGATCTCTACATTGACTATTGCAATGTAGCTGAATATTATCTCTGGAACAAGTTGCGATGGAAATAAAAGAAAGTTTGGACCATGTAGAGGGTTTTTGGCGAAAAAAGGTTAATTTATAATATTTTTTCTTCGATACAAAATATGAACGAGGTCAAAGTCGCATGTGGCTTTTGCTACTAATATGATTAAGCCGGTAAACTACTTATATTTCTAGGTGGATTTAAAAAAAAAAAAATAGGTTTACATTAATAGGCCAATTTTCGAGGATGCCTTTGTACTATTTTAACATCTTCCAATGGAAAGTAAGGTCCACACAAAAGAAACCAGAAAAGCGAATAATTATAATGAGACCCAATTTAAACAACAGAGTTTTGTACACACAAAAACACACAAACTTCTAATAACACCACCCGTTAGTACTAATTTGGTAAAATACTCATATTTTACGTAATTCTCGGTGGAAAATTGTATTAATTAAGGCTTAATTGGTAAGGTTCACAAATTGAAGTGTCAATTACTATAATTGCCTCTTTTCGATTATGTATGTCGCAGAACAACCTACTTCGAAAAATATAGCCTCGAGGGACTTAACCCGGTTTCCCGACTTCGTAGTAAAACAGGATATTCCGTATGTAGTTGTTGCGATCTCGTGTATTCTATAAAATATAAGAAATATAAACTTCCGTAACATCTGAATAAAATAACATGTTTGTATTGAAATTGTTGTGAGTAAACACATTGTTTGGCTTATACTTGTACGAGTATATCCGTATGTTGAACTGCGCAAAGGCGCAGTGGTTCTGATCATATATATTATTTTAACAAAATTTTAATACCCAAGAGTTTTTGTCTTACCATATTTTGTTTGAAGACTTCTTTTTTTAGAATAGTTTCACTCTTGATCCTTTTAACCGCCTCTGTGGTCTAGTGGTACAACCACCGTTATCAGACCCAGGGGTCCCGGGTTCAATTCCCAGCGGGGGTACATATTGTATGCGGTTTTGTTGGTGGTAGGACTTGTTGTAAGTCCGCCTGGTTAGCTACCACCATCTAATTTAAGTCTAACGCCATATTAACAACAATGTTTTCAGCATTGTTGTGTTCCGGCAGAGAGATAAGATAGCCAGTTCCTCAGCGATTGAGGATTCCGGGAGAGGCTCGCTTCCATCTTCAGCCTTATCAGTACTTAACATCAGGTATGATGAAGTCTAGGAGTCTCCCTGTTGTTAATAATAAAATAAAAAACTAGTCTTCCGCCCGCGACTTTGTCCGAGTGCCGAGTTAAATTAGGTTAGGTTATTATAATTTATAGTATGATGAAGGCTAAGAGTCTCACCGTCGTTAATAAAAATAAAAAACAAGCTCGGACGCTAAGACAGGATCTACGGTGGAGCGAGCAAGCCCAGAAGGTGCCTATTCATCCTTGTTTTGTCGGACGCAGGGAGGGAGTTCCACTCCTTGGCTATGCGCAATATAAAGGCTGATGAGTAGCACTTTCTGCGACATATAGGAATGTCAACCAAGAAAGGATGTCCGATGGAACAAGGGGGATGGCGGTATGAGCTCATGCAGCTCCTAAACAATTTCTCCGAAGTATAGTCTGTAAAAGACCGACCGACAGGCAACTTTGCGGCTCCATGGTAGTACACCGGTAATTACACCAATTTCGAGGTCGCCTTCTCTGATATCCTGGATTCAAATCCCGATAGCGACAAATATTCGTATAATGAATACTAGCGTTCGTACCTGAGTCATGCCTGTTTATATATATTTCTATAAAAAATATACGTATATCTACTTTAACGTTTTAATAATTACGTATCTCCAACCGTTACCCTAGTATCCTAATACACGTCCCTGTGCTTATTAAAGTAGGCTTATTAGTGTGAGTGTAAGCTTTTTTTATTATTATTTATCCATTTGTTAACAAGAACTATACAGTCATAAAGGAAGTCTAAAGCATAATAACGTGATTGTTTTTAGATTTTTTTCCGGAAAAATTATTAATAAAACCACCGATAACCATAAGACTTAGAAATAAACATTTTTATGCATTAGACCATATTTCCAGTCATAAAATGTTTAATACCAGTGTAGGTACGGTACAACATTTCACCATAAAATTGGAATTTACGATATGAAATTGCGGGAGAGA
Organism: Chrysoteuchia culmella; assembly: GCA_910589605.1. Lineage (NCBI taxonomy): Eukaryota > Metazoa > Arthropoda > Insecta > Lepidoptera > Crambidae > Chrysoteuchia > Chrysoteuchia culmella. The sequence continues at coordinate 3,232,172 of OU342647.1, read as the reverse complement.
AAAAAAAATGTTCAAAGTGTAATTTATAGCATTTCCCTAAACTTTCTTCAGTGAGCTTAAAAATTTCCGAACGTTTCTCGCGTCTGAACAAGTTTTACGAGGGAACATCGGGACCAACTGCTGTGGTACGTGACGAGAGCTGATGGACGTGTTATAGGTCCATACACGCACTATCTATATGACGAAATCATCGCGGAGAATGTATGTCAGTTATACGACTGTATTGTTTAGGATTACTTTTAATAATAATAACTTGTCTTGATGCTTAACGATCTTATGTACTATGATTTTGTATTTTTTGCAATGCTATTTTTATATGGCAATCGAACCCGCGACCTTTGGAAATCCGGTCCAATGCTCTGTCTAGTGTCCAATGTCTCAGAGCATTGGACCGGATTTCCAAAGGTCGCGGGTTCGATTCCCGTCTGAGAATTCACTTGTGGCCGAGTAAATTTTTTCCAATATTTTTCTGTTTAAAATTTACTTATGTACTATACCCATCAGTAGTTACCACAGTACACCACTAGGGTTGAAAAAAATCAGTGATATTCTGATGTGACCCGTGAGCAACCGCTAGTAGTATATATTTTTAGCATAAGGTACTTTTATCGATTCAGACGGTTAAGCGACTTTCGCAATAATCAGTTACAGGATAGGTGACCAATGAAAGGTCCTCGCTTACAGGTGACAAGCAGGGCAAGACTAAATTATGTCTTTGGTGATCCACATAGACAAGCTTAACATCACTACATAGTATAAAGCAAAGTCGCTTCCCGCTGTCTGCCCCTATGTATGCTTAGATCTTTAAAACTACGCAACGGATTTTGATGCGGTTTTTTTTAATAGATAGAGTAATTCAAGAGGAAGGTTTATATGTATAACCTAACCTAACCTTCAATATAGAGTAGAGAAATACTGTAATTTTTGAGGTTTCTAATGTGATCTCGTAAATGTTTTCATTTTTTCCACTTACATTGCAAACGCAGGCTGAACCCTACGAGATTTATCAAAATAATGTACTAAGTATTTGTACACCTTGAAAAGGTCTACAGGAAACTCCGCGGTGGTATATGTTTATCTCTTATGGATAACCCACAATAGCATAAGTCGTGTAGTCCACGCGGGCGAAGCCGCGGGCGGGAAGCTAGTATCATATAATTGGCAATGGCTGATATTATGAATGATTCTTTATTGGGGACTTATATTTCAGTTTGTTCGTTTACCCTTTTATTGATATTATCTTGATGAGCTTTAAGTTCATAGTTTGCGTGTCAAGCTTTAAAGCCTAGCATCTGAAAATGGTATGAAATGCCATCTGTTCAATCCATCAGGCCAATACATGGCAGGCATACCGTTCAAATTAAAATTTGCATGTTCCAAAATTGGTTTGGAATTTCAAGACCGTGGGGCGACAGAGCTGACTAATTGACAACCTGTTGAACAAATTCAATCAACACGAAACCTGGTAAGTTGATTTTGTGGGGTAAGGCGAAGTTAAGGTTACTTCAGCTAACCAAAGAAGGTAGCACTGGCAAATCGTATTAACGTCATTGCGGTACTGCATGTGAAATGAAGGGATGGTGATGGATTTGAATGATGTCTAGTGACGACTCGTAATGGATTTTGTTTCAGTAACAAAACATGGCGGATTTTAAGAACTAATCGGAGGGCTGTTTGTGTGACTAAAAATCGTTTCAGGAGGCCTACTAAGTACTCTCTAAGTGTCTAAGCAAGATACGGGCCCCCGTCCGTAAGTTTCCCGAAACTACGGATGGAGCCTACTCTCTATTGATTTCGGATGTACTAGTTTTGAACAAACGCACAAACACATTGGGAGTAGGGACAATGTCAAAACGTATTCTCATTCATTCTTAGTTCGGGTCTCCGAACTAATAAGCTGTCCGTAGGTGATACGGAGTAGGAAACGTCCGTAACTTAGGCCAAAACAACGAGTTTCCTGTTTCGTCGCTGTTGTGGCTGCACACAGTACGAAAATTCTAAATTCTAGAACACTCCATGAATAGCAGAGAATTCGAAACATAAAGAACTTTGTAAGGATTTTCACGCTGACATCCTAAAATGAAATAAGAGATTCAAAATTTTATGAACAAATTTCCAACTATACGTATAAATATTAAACCAGAAAATATACTACAAAAAATCGGCCAAGTGCGAGTCGAACTCGCACATGAAGGGTTCCGTCTCTCACCCAAGGTTGCCTGGAAGAGATTGCTATGTAGCAATAAGGCCGCCTATTGTGTGTTACTCTTTTTTGTAAATTTCTCGGTATGTGTTTGTTTTTGTATAGTGTGCAATAAAGTTTCTATTATTATTTACTTGTCTACCGATTACCTACAATATAAATATTCAACAAACTTAATGTGTTTATTCTATAAATATGCTGTTGTGTTAGATATCAGTTATTATTTTTTCAGTAACCTATACCTTCAGATTGTGTTTCTTCTTAAAGCAATTATTATTTATTTTATATTTGGAAGGCCAACGTAGACAGAGTTGATTTTTGACATAAAAAACAGACAGCCAATAATACGTTTATAAAACGTAGTAAAACAAATTTTAAATGGTTAAGTGTGTACAATAAAATAGCTCTTGGAAAACTTAATCTAAGTTTATTACAAACTAAGACAGTGCCTGTGATGTGTTCAGTTAAAGATACTTAAATATTATTATTGCAATGGTCGGTCATGGGATGCGAAAATTCATTATACGAACATCTTATGTTTTGGCGCGCACTGTTCATTGAAATAAAACAACTTTTACTGTCAGTCATCCCGTGACCACGGTAGCTGAAAAGGTGCCGAAACGTCGGGAAAATCAAAAAACCCCTAAAAAGAATAAAAATGCAGACAATTACAACGTAGTTCGTGAAATATAGCGCGTTTGATACCCGTAAAAGTTGTTTTATTTCATTATACGATTCTGACGACCTGTGTGGCGCAGGGGTACTAAGCCCGCTTTCTGCGCCAGAGGTCCCGGGTTCGATCCCCGGATAAGACAAATATTTGTGTCCATGAACACGTCTCTTTGTCATGGTCTGGTTGTTTAATATGTATATTATGTATGTATTTAAAAAAAAAAGTATACAAATATGTTTATCCGTTATCTAGTATCCATAACACAAGTTCTTCGTGAAACTGAACGTGGGCTAGATTAATTGGTGTGATTGTATGAAAATTTATTTCTTTATTTTATTATGTCGATCGCCTGCGTGCTTCGGAATGCATTTGTTATGACAAACCAATCAAGGTTACGTCCGCTTAGTGGATCATTGGAGCCATTCTCCTTAACCCATTCCCTAAGGAAGAGCAGTGCCGCAGTGCAGCACCTGTAACCTGTAGATTTACAGGTTTTTTCCTGTTTATAATATTAATGTATTTAATTTAGAATGCTAAAACAGATAATAATTCTATGAAAACGATGGGTACTACACGACCAAGACAATTAGGCGCATGACAGGAATGCGGTTTTGCACTTTTTGCACCTGCAGCCTACTTCTATCACCGCACTTCTGTTATTATGTGTTTAATTAGCGCTACAGTGATTAACTGATGGATTACCGCTTTTTGAAATTTTGTTTATTACTTAGATTTTTTTGTTTTTCTCAGCTGTCATGCGCCTAATTGTCTTGGTCAGATAGTATGGCTTTAGATATTCTTTTTTTAAACTATCATTAATTTTTTTACAAATATGCCACAAAGGAGGCTTTAAAATACTTAGTATACAAATATAGAATAGAAAGAAGTATAACGACAAAAGGCTTGAATAGGCCTTTTTTAATCTGAATTAATCTTCAGTAATAAGCAATATTCAGAGTTTTCTTATAGCGCTATTAATATTAAATAAAATTTGAATCTAAGGTTTTCTACTGTAACCCGTCATTTGTTGTTATTTGTAAATAATTATTCCATCAATGAGCTGTGAAAACTGTTTACTAAACCTCAAGTTCAAGTGAAACATTGTTGTCAAGATAAACCTTTTGAATACAAACAAAGTAATAATCTTACGGAACCTACTTACAGAAACAGCGTGAGCGTCAGTTAATATCGCGTGCCAACTAAACTAGCCTTTTCTTACGCTACGTGACGCTTAAGGCGGCTCGCACGATCACGTAACTCCCGAGTTTCAACCCATATATCGATGTAAGGGGTGAAAATTGGATATGAATAACGCATATTTATTACGTGCCGATATGTTTGTTTCAAGGTCTGCGAGTTATGATAGTATTTTTACATGAAATATGAATCGCGTTGAGTCATTTTGACAGAGGTGGTGTTTACGAAATGTTTGTCTTACCCATGCTGGACTTGGAGTTAAGGCGATACTCGAAAAAAATATGCCGAAGCGAGATAGCAATGAGAATACGACGCGTACGGGAGCAAATTAGGCAAAAAAACATAAAATCACAGCGATTTAAAAAAAATGCTTTTATACGATCCTAAATATTGTTGGTGTCCACTTATTAAACCAATTTCCTTAAAGTTACCATTTAAGAATGATCTTGAATTATCGTATTTTTAGAGGTCTTTTCGAAAAGAAAAAGTGTCGAGGCAAAATCATAAAATCGTGTTTTTGAAACTATATGAATCTAGATAATGGTATGAAGAAATATATATGTTATTACAAGATTTGTAACAACTGTAACCGTTTTATATCAAAATTCCATACTTTTTCATTAAAGAAAAACATAGATTGTGTCAGCAGCTAGATTTCGAGTGCGGACAGTAAAAACTTATCAATGGACGGGGTGTATTCAAAAACTAATATAGACGATGGGCTGTCAACCTACCTGTCACTAATGTCACTAATGTTTCCTCGGGGCTATTACTTATTAGCAACGTCAAAATAAAAATGGTATGTATTACGTATGCGAATCGCTCGCTGATGGTTCGTTTAGGGGCGTCTCACTCTCTCGCGTTCCTACCTAGGTTCAGCGGCCGCGTGTAGCTATGACGGTAGCGCCAAAAACAATTGGTAGCAATAACAGTAACTAAATGAATACACATTGTATTTTATCGTTTGTTCGGTAGAGGCCGCACTGTTGATACGTGACGTAAAGCATTTATCGCGCAATTTCTGCTGTCGCGTTGCTGTTGCAAAGATAGGTAATAGCCCCGCCGGACGACATTGTAGGCTAGACCAATGCCAAATGTACTGTCGTAGAGATGACAACAACCCAAACGCGTTAACTACTGCACCATTGAGCTTATTTTATTTTGTCCATTTATTTGAAAATATACAGGGTGTTTAAAGACCCATAACGAAAATGAAAATCACGTATTCTCCTATTCGCTACTATCATTTTCTTGTATGGAGCCAAACCTCGGAAACTGATAGTTAAGAGGTTATTGAGGATTAAAGTCATTTGTTTTTCTAATGATTTATCGTTTAAAGTAACAAAAAACTGCAATGAATATGAGAACTACTCAGTGAAACGGGGTCCCGGTCGCCTACTTGTACGCTATAGCTACACGCAAAAGTTGTTGCGTGTTCTATTGCGTGTAAAAAAAACACAATTTATTTTTACTAAAAATAAAAATTGTTTCCCAGCAATTATTTTTACATAAACTTATTTAGTTTGATGTACACTACGCACATATCACGGCTTCGTTATGGGTTTTTTAACATCCTGTGTAATGTTGATGTCTTTCAAGTCAACAAGGGTGTATTACTCAAATTATCAGTTTAACTTAGTAAATCCATGTCTGCAGCGGATGCATTGTGACTTTTAGATTGATGCAACTAAATGTTCAGCACAAAAACGGCAACGTTTATCGGTCAACGCTCCCAAGATGTCTGGTACAGATTACAACTATCGCCAGCAAAGCAAAATTTATTAAATAGTAACGTTTTATTTTAACAAGCTTGTTATTTCAATTTACCAAGCTTGTTATTTCAATTTACCGAATAATTGAAGTGGTTTCAGCTCCGACAGCGAATGAATTTGAAAGGATTTGCCAGTTTAGCAAATGATATAATAGCAAATTGCAACTTATAAGGTATTTTTTCACTAAAGATATTGGATATATTTGTCACATGGACCTGAAAGAATTGTAAAAACATTATAGGGGTTCAGAAAACTTGCCTTTTTTTAAATAAAACAACTTATGCGGAGTATTTAGTGCGTTTTATTTACCTGAAATATAATTTGGTACTATTATTTTAATATAATTAAATATACCATCTTTTCCCAAGCCGCAAAAAACCGCAAACAAACCGAAAAATTATAGTACTAAATATATATTTAGGGTAAATAATACGCAATTAATACTCCGCAAAAGTTGTTTTATTTATTATTATTTATTTATTTTATAAAATTACCAATGATAAAAATGGTTACATAATCTCGCAAAACCTAACAAGAAGCTGGACTGCGAGTTTGAATATTAAGCAAAAACAAGTACTTATCAAATAAGTATTACTTAAACAGTTTTCAATTATGAGTGCGCAAAGAAACAAGATGTGCTTGCCTTTTTTGTTTTGTATTTTATATAAAAATACATTTAATAAAAAAGGTATGAAAATTACGTACTTTGAAAACTGGGTACTATGTCACGCGGATGTGAGTTAGACGGCGTTTTGTCATAATTTTATATTAGCTAAACATTTGGTCTATTTAGTTTCGTCGTCGTCGTCGTCGTATCAGCCACATAACACCCACTGCTGGGTATAGGACTCCCCCAAAGGGAGGGTTTGCCATAATCGCCACGCTTGGCAGGCGGGTTGGCTAAGTTTGTAGGAGACGCTGCTGCCCGTCTCATGAAGGCTGAGTCTCTATAGTCGCCTTTTACGAGACCCACGGGATGAGAGGGGGTAGTGCTATTCTAAGCCGACACTACACAGCTTCTAAGCCGACACTACACAGCTATCTATTTACAGCACTATCTATTTAGTTTAAGGGTAATAAATTATCTAGGAACGCTTATACCTATCAGACAGAAAACTTTACTTTACCTTGACGACACTTATAAATATTATCTATACTAATATTATATTATTAATATAACTTATAAAGAATACAAATTTGTTTGTTTGTAACAAAACTCAAAAACTACTTAACGGATTTGGATAAAATTTGGTACACAGATAGAAGATAGCCTGGTTGTGAACACAGGATACTTTTTGACCCGTTATTCCCACGGGAATGGGAACCACGCGGGTGAAACCGTGAGCGGTAATATATATAAATAAAATATATATAAAATTTTCATACAATAAAGAGAAGAAGAAGTACCCATCAGGGCGACATAAGACAAGTTGTTTTTTTCTAGTCTTTTTTGTTATTTTTTTTTATTCAAGAAGGGGAGCCGCTTAGCCTTTACCATACCTGATGTTAATTATTGATAAGGCTGAAGATGGAAGCGAGCCTCTCCCGGAATCCTTACCACTGAGGAACTGGCTATCTTATCTCTAACTGCCGGAACACAACAATGCTGAAAACATTGTTGTTATGGCGTCAGACTTAGATAAGATGGTGGTAGCTAGCCAGGCGGACTTACAACAAGTCCTACCATCAACCAAAATAGTCTATTTTCTGTTTAATATTTAGCACTTAAAAATAGAATTGTAAAATGAAAAATTAAAAAGTTATAAATAAAGAACCCTTTGAGCTGACATTTTTTCTATTTGTCCCAAGTATAATTTAATGGGACACTGGAGCGCAAACCGGTCACAAGGAGACAATTCCAAACAAGTCGAGTCAGAACATTTTTTTATTGCTGGATACTTTTACGGGGCACGTGTCTGGTCCCATTTTATTTTTGTTTCGTGTAAGAGTTTGTTTGTGCGATTGTCAACAAATAAAGGAGGTTGGGGCTAATTAGATTCTTGTTTCTCTGGGTGGATGTTTTATTTGATGTAACCGTCCTTAGTATTTTTTCACACTGATTTAGATGATTTGTGGAATCACATTTTCTATGGCCCATTTACACAAGGATTGGAGGATTACGCATTTATGGTAAATTTTAAATAGAAAAGTATTGGACTGGAAGTATTAACTCGGCCACAAGTGAATTCTCAGACGGGAATCGAACCCGCGACCTTTGGAAATCCGGTCCAATGCTCTAACCGCTGAGCTACCGAGACTTATATATATAAATACTTTAGACTGCGACGGTGGTTCCCACATTACCCGCACACACATAAGGGCCCAGGTGAAAAAGCAAGTCTCTTTAAACGGACACCGCCGTTAAACACAGCGTATAAAAAAAATATTTCTCATAAGTCACAGCTCAATACTTAGAGTCCTGTCTGATCGATATCGTTGTATTTTTCTTGTATAAAAGTGTATCACATAAAATAGAAGCACTTTAATCATGAACACAATAATATTGCTACACCATCTGTTTTCCGATTCAAAGGTTAAATCTATTCGAATGCGATTTAATTTTCCAACCGGCCACAATTCATTCGCTTTGTGGGCAACATTTCAGCTAAGACTAGCTCAATTCAGTTCCATTGCAGGTAAAAAGGCAATACTTACCGTCTGACAGTCGGGATAGACGACAAAAGGATAAAAATAAAAACACCCCTTGTTTTGGTCAAGCGTAAACGCGTTTTTGTTATAACAAGGGTTCTAATACAATATTGCCGTATAGGTGGGTAAGTAATTGTTAAAAAAAAATGGTGAAAAGTTTGTATGTAGGAATGACACCTTTTGAGCCTTTTGTAATGAATACGCAATCGAGTTAGCAATTCGTCGTCTCAGCCATATAACACCCACTGCTGGGTATAGGCCTCCCCCAAAAGGGGGGTTTGCCATAATCGCCACGCTTGGCAGGCGGGTTGGCGATCGCAGTATGGCTAAGTTTGTAGGAGACGCTGCTGCCCGTCTCCTGAAGGCTGAGTCCCTTAGTCGCCTTTTACGACACCCACGGGATAAGAGGGGGTAGTGCTATTCTGAGCCGACACTACACAACTAAGCAGAGTAGAGTAAGCAATTATGAGGCTAACAACTTTTACGGATATCAAACGCGCTATATTTCACGAACTAAGTTGTAATTGTCTGTATTTTTAGGTTTTTAGGGGTTTTTTTGATTATCCCGACGTTTCGGCACCTTTTCAGCTACCGTGGTCACGGGATGACTGGCTACTTATAAGTCTACCCTCGAAAAGTTAATTTATTTTTTCGTTCGGAGAACGTGGATGAGGCTAATAATTAACGTCACGGCAAATGTATAACAAAAGAAATTAGATTTTACACTTTCATGTTTTATAAAATACTTGGTAGTAACTTTTTGTAGGGCACTGCTGAAAACAGAAAAAAAAGGCTTTTTTTAATGTTTTCAAATCCCTAATAAAAGTATCAGAGAGCAATTGAATATTGATGCGATTTAAATGTTGATGTATTAAACTGCATCATTTGCCGTCTTTCTACAACTGATTGGGCCGTTTTGTTACTGAATTGTTGAAAAAATAGGTAAAAAAAAACATGTCGTACATAAGTACGTTATTAATAATAATAATTTGACGACCTGTGTGGCGCAGTGGTACTAACTCCGCCTTCTGCGCCAGAGATCCCGGGTTCGATCCCTGGACAAGACAAATATTTGTGTGCATGAACAATGTCTAGTCGTCTTGTTAAATATGTTCATATGTATTTACAAAAAAAAAGTATATAAGTATGTTTATCCGTTATCTAGTATCCATAACACAAGTTCTTAATGATACTTAACGTGGGCTAGATAATTGGTGTGATTGTATGGAAATATTTATTTATGTTTATTATTTAATAATAGAATTTCGCTTTCTTACACTATAGTTAACTATAGTAGCATCGGTGCTACTATAGTTAATAGAATAAACGTGTCTCAGTGTGAGACACTAAGGGCCGGTTTCACCAGTTACTGATAAGTTCTTGATAGCTTATCTGGCAAATATTTTGACATAATTTTTCATATTACAACTATCAAATGATCTGTCATATAAGCTATCCATAACTTATCAGCATTTATGCTTTCTAACCTTCTATAAATAAAAAAGTCTGAACATAATACACCGCTGCATACGAGTAAATGAACGATTAACCCTCTTTGCAAAATCCATCCAAAAAAGTTTGAGAAACAATATTGTGCTAAAGTAGTAACATTTCATTATAAGTGTTAAACGCTCGGCATAAAACTGTGATTACATTTAGCTAAGTAAGTAGTTTATTTAAAGAAGCCCAACACATTCTTTTTTACGTTTATCAATTGCGAAAATCCACGAATAACCTAATCGGATTTATACGGCAAATCAAATAAACGATAGGTTAAGCCTTATCTCTTAATGTTGTTAAGTATACCAAATACCATTGACACAGAAAGAAAGTATATACAAAACAGTCATGGCTTCGAGTAATCGGTTAATCATGTACTTATTTGCCCTTTTCACTCTTCTCATTCGGTGTATAGAGAAGCGTTTGATCCGCCCACCAACGGAACCCTAATCGGCTTAACATAGTACCCTCCCATACGTAAAAAGGTGTAACACGAAATCCCAGTGCCAACGAATTGTCACTTTTTATCTCGGGACTGTGCTGCAATCACCCGGTCCAGTGAACGGGTTAATTAATGAAATCTATTAACTTCTCTCTTCTCCTTAGGGAATAGAATCGCTTGTGGATTTTTTGCTTGGTCATCCTGCTCGACGATTTTCCAACAGTTGAACGTTGTGACGGTTTTTACTTGGCTTAAATGCTGCTGTGGCTACACTGTGTTTCCAATGCACAGGTTTTGGAGCGGCTATTTTGCTTTAGGCTGGTTTTTTGGAAACGTAGCGATTCAGAGCTGATAGTGAACATTATATTCAAATACTCGTGTGCACAGTTTTTTGTTTTAAGAGAAAAATAGATATTCATAAATTTTGATGTTTACTAGATGCTGGAACGTTTTAAACTAAAGTGCAAAACATTTTTTGCGAAACTTTTTAATAAACTGAGAATGAATACTCGGATTATCGGAAACGAATTACAAGAATTGTTTTAAAGATAAAAAAGAAACTAATTATCTTATATTATATCAAGCAGAAAACAATATAAAAGTATGAGTAAATACGGGAGAGAAAAATAAATTATTAACATTATCCACACGCACAGTAATGTAGGCAAGCAAAGTTTGTTTCACAATAAACACGAAACAATGACTCGCGAAAATGGCCTCCACAATTGTATGAAGGGGAGTGCCTCAAGTGATCGAGCACAATAAAACCAATTCCATCACCATACAAAGTGCTACGAAGACAACAGAAGCAAGACCTAAATACCCTTGTTTTTACCACGATACGGTTGAAATTCGTTCAACACTACCTTCGCAATAATAAACCACAGAGGTTGTAAATGAGATAAACCTGCAACAATTAAAAATAAACTGTTTTCTCCCACGTTTAGACGTTGGCTAAATATCAGTACATTGATGTGGTACTGATATAAATATTCATGATAGAGTAGAGAAACGCACCACTGCGGCATGCTAACGTAGCGGCTTAAATGTTTCGGTTGTGGTCCAAGTTTTAAAAGTTTGCGAGTTGGATAACATACCTGGTTTAACATTTTGGGAGCTTGTTACTTTGCTTAAAGCAATTTGACTCAAATGCTGATAAGGTATTTGTTTAATATTCATGAACGAACTTGGGAGACAACGCTCCGTTGCATGTTAACAGTGCGGTGTTCGTCGTGGGTGTAAGTTTAAAATTGTAGCGAAGGTGTTTTTCATTGTATATTATTGTATGTAAATTAATTTAAATTTAAAATGGAAATATATTTTAGATTAAATGTATTATCTACTTGTTCCTCTTTCATTTATTTCTGCAAATTGAACGTTATCGAAGTAATATTTCTCAGTGTCTTTGAATGTAGCAAACATATTCACAGTTATGAACACAATAATAAATATTTATCTACTAAAATCCCTCGAATTAAGTGTCTGTTAAAAAGGGTAGGAAAATATTGACTATCCTTTTGAAAAATCTTATCTACTAAGTCTTACTAAGTCCATTTGAATAAAGATGGTTTTAATTTTATTTAAACTGTTATGATATTGATACATGTTTGCAAAACAGCACACGGTATTTTCATAGCATACGCAGTACGCTGCAAAAACCACACGACATAATAATAATTTAGTACCGAGACACACAAGTTTGAACCTTAAGCCACACGTAAATAAGGGCAGGGTAATATACCGTGTATTCTACTCGTGCAGCTGGCTGTTTTACTGAGCATTTAGACTTGTACGCCTATCTTAATTACCAACAATGAAACGTTTTGCATATATTATTGCTTATTATTATTATTTAAAAGAGCTATGGGCTTTGCAGCTCCATTGAGAGCTGTAGTCACTGCGATCTAAAGATCTATTGTAACTCGCCTCCTAATTATAGTTTATATTAGGTACCTCTTTTAACTTAGTAACTTTCTAAAATTCTAGAATTTTCCTAGCTTTTAGAGAGTTTATAATGTACCGAGCCATGTGGATACTGTTTTGTGCTTAAGTGATCCGCAGTTGCACAGAAGTGTTTTGGTGTTTCCTTCTCCTGTTTACAGTAACGGCAAATATCAGTATCACTCAACTTCATGTGAAATTGGTGCCTGTTTAATTTGCAGTGTCCAGTTAAGGCTCTGACAATCGCACAGCAGTTTGTCCTGCTGAGCTCTAGAAGCTCGGGAGTTCGTTTTAGCGAGTATCCTTCGTATTATGCAGTACGCTGCAAAAACCACACGACTTCGTAATAACTCAGTACCCAGCCGCAGAAGTTTGAACCTTACACCACACGTAAATAAGGGTGGGGTAATACACCGTGTATTCCACTCGTGCAGCGCCGGCTGTTTTACTGAGCAGATAGCATTTAGACTTGTACACCTATCCTAATTACCAACAATGGAACGTTTTGCATCTATTATTGCTTAACACTTAGCTACGGAAATTAGTGACAATACCTTTTGTGTGGGCGGAAAATATGCTTATGGGACTAGGTTTTACGCAGATTCACACTATTGATATTTAGAATAAAACGTTATTGTTCTAATAATTTGAATAATAGGTACAAATTATACCTGAAAAAAAGAAAAAATAATAAGACAAATTTACTCGGCTGCATGCGACAACTAGGACTTTTCAGCGGTATCAAAATTAAAATTTGCATAAGAATTATGGTTTTTGTATGACTTCAGTTGATTAAAAGAGGTAATAGTTCAGATTTGGTAAATGCAGTTACCTACTCACACAATTATTAGGTAGAATATTAGCGTAGGTATGTATCTACTCGATCAACTAACATCAAACGACTGTATTCAACCTCCTAAGACACCGCGTACAAAATTTTGTACAAAATAAATTGCTTTCAGTAATAAAGTGAGTATTAATAACCGCCTACCGTAAATATTCTTGAACTCCTTTTCAAATCTTTTGTAAAAAAGAATCAATATTTTGTACATAATAATCGCTTGAAGCAAGTTAATTTAGTTAGCCAAATATGTTCCTTACGGGTTACGGTATAGTTAATTAATATAGTGGAGTTTAGTATAAACAGTAAAATATACTCTCGAAACCATAAAGTACCTTGCTTATTTAGGAAGTTTTATGTCTCTGGGTCTGACAGAAAATATTTGATTTGTGCATCATTTTGCACATTGGGTTTAGACTACTATTTATAAGTCTGGGTCTTAGGAGGATAAACAGTCTTCAGAATAATAAACATACAATTATATTGTTGTCGTCATCAGCCATTTTTTATGTCCCCACTGCTGGGACACTGGCCCTCCTTATGGATGGATAAGGAGAACAGGCCATGACCCACCACGCGGACACAGTGTGGATTGCTGGGTTTTAACGACTGCTAATGCAGCCGGAACCAATAGTTTAACGTGCCTTCCGAAGCACCGAGGAGCTCAGGATAGTAAATTTATAGTCACCCATCCCGTGACCGACCATTGCGAAAGTTGCTTAACCTCAACAATCGCAGTCTGAGCGCGCGAACCACTGCGCTGCGGGCTCCTCTATATTGCTGTAACACAACCAAGCTGCTTCTATTTACATGTACATTTCGTTTTTTCAATAATTTATAAATGTCACAAACATATCTCCACAGTTAAACAAGATTTAGGTTACGTTAGAGGGAAAAAATATTGAATTCCTGTACGATGTGATGACACACGCGAGCGGTTCTTGAAAAGATTAGAGGACCTTCTAACAAATTCTAGTCAGTGGATGGGCAACTAAAATATCACCGTGCACAAATATTTGTCTAATTTTCTACCTGGGGGTAAATTCTGCTAAGTTTTAAACATAATCGTATCTCAATCGTGTCTTAATTTGTAGTATTTTTTACACTGTGTTATTGTGTAAAATGCTCTTAACCGACTGTGGTTTAGTGGTAACAGCCACTGATATCAGACCCAGGGATCCCGGGTTCGATTTCCAGCGGGGGTACATATTGTATTCGGTTTGGTTGGTGGTAGGACTTGTTGTAAGTCCACCTGACTAGCTACGACCATCTTATCTAAGTCTGACGCCATAACAGCAACGTTCTCAGCATTGTTGTTGTGTTCCGGCAGTTAGAGATAAGATAGCCAGCTCCTCAGTGATGAGGATTCCGGGAGAGGCTCGCTTCATCTTCAGCCTTATATAATGAAGGCTTAAAATCTCCCCGTTGTTCATAAAAAAAGAAACTGTGTAAAAAAGCACAGCAATTGTGACACGATTGGAACACGACTATGACTATACCTTAGCAGAATCAGACCCAGCTCTAAAAATAACAGCCATTTTTTTCTTATAACATTGTCTCGAAAGACGTAAGGTGGTTTCAATGATATTGTCTGGACGTTGGCTTTGTTTCTAATGAAAAAAAGATTATCTGGAATAAAGTGTCCTCTAACAGGATTAAATAAAAACATCTTCAAACGTCGCCCAGAATATGATTCTATTTTTTTCTGTTTATATTTCTATCGTCATTGAATAACAGACGTTTATTTATTATTTAACCTTTAATAGATTAGGTACATTCGTTTATTGATGTTGTCTGTCTTGTTCTTCTTTTCGGGTCGAGAGCAAACCTAAATTATATCTGCCCAAAAATCGGCTACTTGGACTTCAGCATCAGTAGCCTTCATTAGGTCCTCACGTGTGCAGCTGCACGGACACATCAAATGCGCCATCGTTTGGGGAACAGCACCCCATCTGACCAGGTTGTCCTTACTCCGGCCGACCAAAGTCCGAAGTCTATGTACTGACAACTAATGGCCAGGCGCAGGACCCTCGGACAACTTAACAGAAGGTTTCCTTGACAATCCGGCCCAATGCACTAACCAATTATGCTACAGAGACCTACGGGGATACGTCGAATTTTTGTAGTATATTCACCTTTCTACGGTGTTGGCCACCGTCGTTTCATCAATGAGAGAAATATCCTCGCATTCGAAAGGAACATCTTTCATCTTTCTGAAACAGCCATCTAATTATAACTTTTTAATTTTGCATTTTACAATGCTATTTTTATGTAATAAATATTAAACAGGATAATATACTGGAAAAAAAACTAGTCTCATGTCGCTCTTACGGGATATGCTAGAAAAATTCGACGAGCCCTCGTAGGTCTGTAAAAGTTATAATTTAACAAAAAGTTATAATTTAACAAATGGTTCTGGGATACAACCGATAAAGTTTTTGCGGCTCTTCAGCCTTTGAGGCACAAGATGGTGTTCATATAGTCGGTGCAGGTGTAAGTCATCATATTAGTTTTCTCTGAACTGATGTTTTCTTTTTCACTCTATTATTTTGTACCGAAATAAGAAGAAATTGATAAATACAAACTATTCGATTCATTGGGTAGTTACTTTGTTTAAATTAAATGATAAAACTACGAACAGGAGCTTAATAAAGCATTCCGAGTTCATTTTGTTTGCGATCTCCAAACTCAAAAAGCGCCCGCGGGAAGTAAGAATATTATATATTATTACTAATAATAATAATTAGACCATAATGGTCTATTTTCAATCATTGGAAATAACGCGCGTTAAAGCTTCCAAAAAGCGCTCGTGCGAACGTAGAATTATGAACTTACCGTGAATTTTAGTTGATAGAAAAAAAACCTTTTTCTATGAGTATAAAAGGCGGCTTTTAGTTATTGAAAAGCGTTTTATACAAAACTCAATACTTATTTCTCGCAAAATTATACTCCACATCTTTGCCTATACACCTGGGTCCCAATACTAGTAACGTACCCCAAAATACGAGCTTTTGCCTCCAAAAATGTCTTTTAGTACTTGAACTGTTATTTATTAAACAAATTTCATAAGCCCCGCCAGGTTTGCAGAGGACGCCTGAAATATTTAAATTCATATAAGCTCTGTGGAACATGTGAAAATGAAATCAGTACACATGCGATATTATTTTAGATACGTATTTGCAAAATAGTAACTTCAGTTACAGTCTAATATGCTAAGATACACATACATTGTTATGAATAAAGAAATAACCTCCCGTTTTACTTTGCCAAATATTTACAAAAAAAAAACATGTTTAAAAATATAGTGCGGGCGCCGAGAGGATTACCTGTGACACTTGACATGAGCTGTCAAATAATGCATTCTCTCAGTAGCCGCATTATACATTTACAAAATGTTTTCTTGTAAATGTTTCGCCAGAGGAAACGGGGGATAAGTACTCGTATTTACTTAAAATGGACAAAAACTAAATGAAAAGATAAATTCTTATAGAAAAATATTAGCAAAAATCGACTCGGCTTGCAATTTATTCTCAGACGGGACTCAAACCCGCGACCTTTTTAACATATTGGATTATAGAATTGAAAATGCAAACAAAAAAAAACATTAAATAAAAGACATGACTTCACTTGTGGCTTGTAATAAATCTATAATATACACTAAATATACAAGAGTAACGGCGCTCAACGCGACATTTATTATATTAGCACATATATATGTATTTCCAGCTTGACGTTTCGGCTGTGTTGCTACAGCCGTGGTCACAAGCAGACAGTAAGTACATATATATGTGCTACACTGGTGCTACATAATAAATGTCGCGTTGAGCCCCGTTACTCTTGTTTTTATAATCGAACGCGAAAAATGAAAGTATTAAAATACTAACTATGATAAATGGCTGCGCCATATAATACTTTTTAAAATTCAATTAATATTATATTATTTTTCAAATCACGCATGAATCATACAAACATTATTTATCTATGAACGTAAAACGAAACGCACGAATCCTGACCCCTACCCCTTCCTAAGAAAAAAAAAACTTCTTCGATTGGCGATCGAACCGGCTCACGTGCGCGCGCGCAGATCTATCTCAAATTATTCTATAAATGTGTTAAAATTAAAAATACGCTAAACAATCGAAATATCTAAACAATCAGTGCAGTGTGAAGTGTTTTTGAGCTAAGATACAACATTAACTCTGGACGGAGACCCGGGAGTACGACCAGCGCCATTAAGTTATCGAAGGTATTTCCCCATCTTATTCCCGGCCCATCCAAGTTTGGTCCTTCTCCCCGATCCTTTCTCACCCTCATACCGTTACCAACTCCCGCAAAATACTCACATTTTACATATCTATTCTCAACATTTGCATTTTACGCCGCCATTATTAACGCATTCTTTATAAATTTTCACCCACTCACATCTCCGCGCATAACGCTAAATTCTTATTAGAATCTTATTATTTGACACTCATTTATATAACATTATTTGTGTATATATATATTTTCGCATTTTACATCGTATTTCATAAAATCTGCCGGTATAAACAGGCACATTCTTATGCACGCCATATTAGTTCTTATTCTCATATGCTTAAAGATTTTTTGTTAACTTACCTATTTTAACTTTATTGTTCAATACGATGGCTCAAAGAAAACAACTCGATGACATTTCTGTGTCTGATAATTCTAAAATTATAATGCTCGAACAAAAGAAACAAAGTTTATTTCAAATAGCTCAGTCAGTTTACGATCTTAGCCTAAAGGTTTCCGATGCTAGTACCCGCGCATTATTTCTCGCTCGAACACAATCTATTGACCAAATTCGCAGTGATTTTATGGAAACATTGGATAACCTCATTTTGGAGCATTTATCTAATGATCCTGAAATAAAACCGAACTATAGTTCTATTAACGCCTTTGACGAGTTGTACTGTCATATTAAACAAACAGAAACTAATCTGAGACAACAGCAGGAAAACAAAAAGAAACAATTGGATCATTTACATCATAAATTACCACCTTTGCAGTTAGCAGGTTTTGATGGTACACCAAGTAAATGGCCAGTGTTCTATGAAAATTTCCATAGTTTGATTCATACAAATACAAGTCTTTCAAACACTGAAAAAGTTCAATATTTAATTGGTTGTCTTTCAGGCAAGGCTTTAAATGTCTGCTCAGGCATATCTTGCACCGCAGAAAATTATAATATTATTTGGAAAGCTCTTTTAGACAAATATCAGGATGTCAGGGTTCAAGCATCTCTCTATTTAGATCAAATATTAAATCTCAAACCAAATCAAACCATTGATTATTTTTTAGATATTTTTTGTACCGCAGAAGCCGCACTTCGTCGTTTAAATATAAAAGATTTATATGATTTTATTATAACTCATATAGCTCTCTCAAAATTAGATAAAACTACTATGAATCTATTTGAACAAACATACAGACAGACTGACATTCCAACTTTTGAAAATCTTAAAACCTTTTTAAAAGAACAAAGTAAAATTCAAGCGCTTCGCAACCCAACCCAGTCTTCTTTCTCTCAACAACAAATTAACAAATATAACACAATTAAATCTGTATCCAAACATAAAACAACTCAATCATTTTTCACTCAATCAAACAGTAATACGCCACCTATTGCTTCTCAAAATAAGTTTCAAGTTAACACCCACATGCACTCACACTTATGCAAAGTATGTAATTCAAGTAATTCGCACCCACTATTCAAATGTGAATACTTTTTGAGTAAAGATCCGCAAACACGTTTCAATATTACTAATCAGCATTCATTTTGTAAAAACTGTTTAGGTTTTCATAACACAAACGCATGTAGGTCACAGAACAGATGCGCGACTTGTAACAAAAAACATCACACTCTCATACACCTCGACGGTTATCATATTGATAACAGGTTCGAGTCATCACCGCCGCAGGGAACCAGTGTCTCCGTGAGCCGACGTCATAATACGCAACAACAATCTGCACTGGCTCCCGCCGCTGCCGCGCATCTATCGCACCCCCCCGCCGCGCCGCCACCGCAGATAGATTCCTATGCACGCGAACGCAACTTCGCAGTTCAATCCTCGCATATTGCAATCGATAACTCAAATGCGCGCGTGAATTCAAACGCTGAAACTAATAATTTTACTCTATCCGCTATTTCGCCGCACAGTACAAACAACACTACTGTTTTATTACCTACCGCTTGCGTACACGTTTATAAGGATAGTAAACCTACTACTATTCGAGTATTGTTGGATTCAGGTTCTATGAGTTCATTCATTACGAAAGCTTGTTGCGAGCAATTGAATCTAAAAATAACTCAAACCCCCTCAACCGTTAAAGGTATAGGTAAAGTCGAAAGCAAGTCATTTGGACTAACACAATTTAAAATATACTCTCGTTTTGACCCGCGCTCCTCTTATACTGTTCACGCTCGTATTATCGATTCAATAACCGATTTTCTGCCCAACGCTGAGATTGGTCTCACTGAATTGACTCATTTACGTCACGTGCCAATGGCAGATGACCATTTTTACGCACCCGCTCAAATCGATTGTCTCATAGGCAACGAATTATTCCCGCTTTTACTCGGATCCGGAAAAGTTACTTCTCCCAACTCATCAGTAGTTGGTGTGGAGACTACACTCGGTTATATCGCTATGGGCAAAGCCCAATGTATTTCGCACACACACTCAAACTCACCGCAAACTCACTCACAAAACTCGCACATACACTTGAACTCGCAATACACTCACGCACAAAAACCGCAACACTCTGATTTACTAATAAATACGCAACGCTCTCAAACTCATTCGCTCACATCTCATACTCCCGCAACTCATACTCAGGCACTCGATAAAGATAAAGTATTTTTTTGTAATACAGATACGCTCGCTCTTGATCATCTCACCCAACGCTTTTGGGAAATTGAAAATGTTCCGGATAGAAAACATTTCAGTCCCGATGATGAAGCTTGTGAAAATGTGTTCAAGGCTTCTTACTCACGCGATGATACTGGTAGATACACAGTTACTCTTCCATTTAAACAGGATCCCTCCGAATTAGGAAATTCATATCATATCGCTAAACGCCGCTTATTAATTTTGGAAAATAAACTCGATTCTTCAGATTTACGCTCAGATTATAATAACACTATTCAGACATACATTGATCAAGGTTATTTGTCAAAAGTTGAGAATCCCGATTATAATAGTAACGCTTATTATATGCCTCATAGAGCCGTCTATCGCCCTGAAAAAACAACTTCCAAAACCCGCGTTGTGCTTGATGCAGGTTGTAAAACCTCATCAGGAAAATCTCTCAATGACTTACTTTATGTAGGTCCTAACTTACAAAGTCATATCTTCGATTTACTCTTAAATTTACGCATGTTTCCAATAGCATTAAGTGCCGATATTGAAAAGATGTATTTTCAAGTTAAACTCGCACCTGAGCATCAGCCATTTCAACGAATTCTTTTTCGTTTCGATCCTAACTCAAAAATTGATGTTTATCAATTCAACCGCGTCTGTTTCGGAGTATCAAGCTCTCCTTACCTTGCTATGCGCGTAGTGCTCCAGCTCGCAGCTGATAGTCGCGAGCGCGGTATGTACCCTCTCGCCGTTTATGAAGCTGAAAATCACATGTATATGGATGACTACGTGTGTTCGCTACCTTCCCTAAAAATTGCTAAACACACTTATAAACAAATGGTTGACATGTTCAAGTCAGGAGGCTTTAATATTTTAAAATGGATCTCAAACAGTAAGGAATTAATGTCTGATATTCCCCCATCTCACAAAAACTCAAACTCCATTAATTTTGATTCCGATTCTAACGCCGCGACAAAAATAGTAGGTATGCGATGGCAACCTCACGATGATTATTTTAATTTTCATGTAAATTTTGATATTCCAGTAAAATGTACAAAACGTTCAATTCTTTCAATAACAGCTCGTTTATTTGATCCCATTGGAGTCATTAGTCCGATCGTCTCATTCATGAAAGTTCTTGTCCAAGAATGTTGGAAAAAACAACTCGATTGGGACGACGATGTTCCCGATTTTATAGAAAATAAATGGAAACAGTTTTGTTCTGAACTCTCTCACTTAAAAAATATCAAAATTCCCCGTCATATCGGTATTACTCTCGATTTAAATGTAACACTTATAGGCTTCGCAGACGCAAGTGAAAAATGTTATGGTGCTTGCGTATACATTCGTGTTGATAATGACATAAACTCAAAAGCTCACTCTGTGCAACTTCTCACCGCAAAATCTAAAGTCTCGTCTCCGAATAAAACTCTCGCCCGCTTGGAACTTTGTGCAGCTTTGTTGCTTGCCAAATTAATCGATTCAGTTCGTTCAGTTTATAGTAAACGCTGTAATATCTCAAATATTTACGCTTTTTCAGATTCGACAGTTACTCTCACTTGGATACACTCACCCGCTTACAAATTTCATACCTTTGTTGCTAATCGAATCTCTCAGATTAATGAGTACTTACCCGCGTCTCATTGGTTTCACGTCCGAGGCATTGAAAATCCCGCTGATATTGTATCGCGACCTGTAACTCCAAAATCATTAGTAAATAATGTACTGTGGTTCCACGGCCCGCAATGGCTTTCCGCTCCTTTCCGCACCTGGAATGTGAAACAATTCAAAGTTAATAACAATGATCAATCTCTTGAATCTAAAACCGTATCTATGCCTATACAAATAGTGCAAGAAAATACTCACCCAATTCAAACGCTCTCAGATCGAATTTCTTCATGGTCGAAGCTTTTGCGCTCTTTCATATATATTTTACGTTTTACTAAAGTATTAAAATCTCATGGTCCAATTTCAGTTCATGACTTAGAACAAGCTGAACTTTATATTCTGCGCTACTTACAAAATAAACATATTTCTCAAGAAATTCTTGCGCTTCAAAATAATAAACTTTATAAAAATAAATCAGTTTTAAAACTCAACCCATTCATTGATAACAACGGTCTCCTCCGCGCAGGTGGACGACTTTCACATTCGCAGTTAAAATTTGATGCTAAACACCCAATATTATTGCCTAAAGATCGCATTGTCTCACTTCTCATTGAATATCATCATAAAATCAATCTGCACACAGGACCCGCATTACTTCTGGCTTTATTACGTCAGAAATATTGGATTATTTCAGCTCGTAATCTTGTTCGCAAAATAGTACACGACTGTAACGTATGCTCTAAATTCAAACCCCGCGCTACTAACCCTCTCATGGGTGATCTTCCCGCAATTAGAGTTTCTCAAGTTAAAGCCTTTGTTTACACTGCAGTTGACTATGCAGGACATTTCTTCATTACTCACATCCGTGGACGTGGTGTTAAAAGCCACAAGGCATACGTATGCTTATTCGTATGCTTAACTTCAAAAGCTATACACTTAGAATTAGTTACTGATCTAAGTACTGACTTGTTTCTCGCCGCTTTTAAGCGCTTCATTGCCCGCAGAGGTCCAGTTTCCATAATTTACAGTGATGGAGGAACTAACTTTCTCGGTGCAAAACGTAAATTGACCGATATTTACTCTGAGATTCAATCTGCAGATATAGAAAATTATTTAACGAACTACCTAACAGAATATAAAATAGAATTAAAAAATAGCCCACCTTATGGCCCGCATTTTAATGGTATAAGTGAGACAAATGTCAAATCCGTTAAGAATCATTTATTTAAAGTAATTGGAAAACAAATTTTGACATATGAAGAATTTAATACCATACTTATTCAAATAGAAAACTTATTAAATAGTCGTCCGCTTTGTATTCTTTCAGATGATCCCTCTGATCTAACTCCATTAACGCCAAATCATTTTCTCAATGTCACGCCTTTAAAATTTCTACCTGCAGAACCAATTGATCTCGATACCCCAAATCATAGATTATCTCGTTATCAGCTGCTAAATAAAATAGTACAAAGTTATTGGAAACGCTATAGTTTAGAATATTTAACTTCATTACAAAAACGCGAGAAATGGAACACTCCATCAAACCCTGTTACTATTGGAAAAATAGTCATAATAAAAGAAGATAACACTCATCCTATGTTTTGGCCTTTAGCTATTGTCTCAGAGGTCTATCCCGGTAAAGACAATGTTATTCGAACCGTTAAAGTTAAAACTTCAAACAGTACTTACATTCGCCCGGTAACTCGACTTTGTCCGTTACCAACACAATAATTAGTATTAATGATCCATATTATTCTAACTTCACTTTTAATATAGTTTCAATCGTATTCATTTGATATAGTTAAATAAATGCGATTTCTTTGTATAATAACTATAAGTAATTATTTACTTAAGTTAAATAAATACTTATGATTTCATATCAGTCTATTAATCTTACTCAATGTAGAGGAAACCTCTAGGCCCCCCGAAGTTGGCTGCGCCATATAATACTTTTTAAAATTCAATTAATATTATATTATTTTTCAAATCACGCATGAATCATACAAACATTATTTATCTATGAACGTAAAACGAAACGCACGAATCCTGACCCCTACCCCTTCCTAAGAAAAAAAAAACTTCTTCGATTGGCGATCGAACCGGCTCACGTGCGCGCGCGCAGATCTATCTCAAATTATTCTATAAATGTGTTAAAATTAAAAATACGCTAAACAATCGAAATATCTAAACAATCAGTGCAGTGTGAAGTGTTTTTGAGCTAAGATACAACATTAACTCTGGACGGAGACCCGGGAGTACGACCAGCGCCATTAAGTTATCGAAGGTATTTCCCCATCTTATTCCCGGCCCATCCAATAAATACTACTCGTATTTTATGTTTGTTTGTTTGAAACCTTTGAATGCGCCTAGCTTGTTTCTTTGATATTATTGTCTAATCCTATTTGTAAGTGATGTTTAGTAAATTTTATGTTATAACGCGAGCTTCTAACAGCGTTGCTATAAACCTCTGTGGATTTTTACGCTGTTAATTTTCAACTATTGTAAAATTATTTTTTTACGGTAATAAAAAAAAAATAAAAAAAATGAAAAAAAAAAAGAATAATTAAAAAAAATATAACACAAAAAGAACAGGGGCAAACAATCATTAAAAAAGCGTTAAATAGGTTAATTTTAACCGCCTCTGTTGTCTAGTGGTAATAACCGCCGGTATGAGACCCAAGGGTCCCGGGTTCGATTCCCAGCGGGGGTACATATTGTATTCGGTTTCGTTGGTGGTAGGACTTGTTGTATGCCCGCCTGGCTAGCTACCACCATCTTATCTAAGTCTGACGCCATAACAACAATGTTTTCAGCATTGTTGTGTTCCGGCAGTTAAAGATAAGGTACGTTGTTCATAAAAAAAAGGAATTTTGTGTTCAGAAAGATAAAGTTTCTCAGAGCATTAGTTACCTTAGTATAAAAAAGAGATTATGCACTAAGGGGATAAAGCAGTGTCTGCCAATTGAATCCTGACTGAAATGAAGGATTCGTAGTTAATTCCCGAACGTAGTGAGGCAATTGCGAGGAAATTATGGTGGACTTGGACCAGGAAGTTATGCCAAAATGTCAACAAAAACTTCTATCAAAAAGATGTAAGTTTTTGTTGACATTTTGGCGTTCCAAATTTAAATGTTATCATAATTACCCAAGGAAAATTCCATACAACATTAGCTTCCCTCTGAGCATTAATAGCTCACTTTCAAATTGAGAATACTTGATATATAATACGAGCTACAGATGCAGGTGGTGTATAAAAGTTTATTTTAGTTAAAGCTTTCTCCCGGAGCTTAATAAGAAGATTTTGTTTGCATTTTGAAGTTGACACACTTCACTTTGGAGGCGCGAAAATGTCATAAAACTTTCGTCAAGAAACAAGCTTACTTTACGAGATTCGTAGTACGAAATGGACATGCAATACGTAAGATTGAAACAATACTGCGATAAAAGATGGCGGTAGAACGCCTCATTCTTAATTAATATTTGCACGTCGGTAAAGCTAACATTCATAAAAGCTACATTGTGTTGTATTTGTTTTCTTTTTCATAGTCATATTGAAGTAGTTGGGCATTTTGGAACTAACAAAGAGAAAGGAAATTAATTTCAACTCATAGATATTAACTTTTCATTATACTAATGTACACTGAACAATTAGATAAATTTTCTGAAATTGTAATTTCACGATTCAAGTAAAAACTTGTTCAACTACTATGGTTATGTTATCTTACGATAATAATCTAGTACTTTAACAAAATGACTCCATCATCAGCCTGTGGACGTCCACTGTTGGACATAAGTCTCTCCTAGCTCACGCCTATTGTGGCGTTCATAGGAGGCTATTAGCCTACTGCTACCACGCTGGCCAGACGGGTTGGTACAGGGTTTGTTTTAAGTTGTCCTTCTCTCGCACAGGTGTTCAATGCGTCGAGCCTCTTAGTCAACTCTTACGACATCCCAGGCATGTAAGGGAGTGGTGACACTTGTATTCTTAGGCCGTCACCACACGGCTTAACAAAATGACTATATCCAAGTCAAAAGCTAAAAGTTTAAAGTACATAAACACAATCATCATTAAACCCACAATTTGTTACTTCTCAAACTCACCTCAGGTTGGAGGATACCTTTTTACTTATAATTGGGTTAATCATAATAATCTCGCACGCACACCTTCATCAAAGTTGACACAGTATATTTATTCGGCGGTACGTCATTGTTATAATTAAAATAATTGCAACGAACACGATGGCGCAGTGCCTACTCTCACCATTTCTACTGAGAAAGGGGTCGTGGGTTCATTTTCAACTCGGGAAAAATCCGTGTATGGGTGTTATAGTTTTATAAATATTCTTTTTGTTTTTACTAAGTAATAATATTTTTTTACATTTCAGACAAGGAGAAGATGTAGCTAGCCAATCATCGCGTCACGGTCTTCCAGAGGGTATTGGTCCACGAATAACCGCTTTGTTACGTTTTGTTGAAAAGAAGTGGAATGTACCGTATAATAAATAGGGTATCTCAGACGGTAGACGGTATTTTATAAGGAAAAGACATGAGGAGTAAAAGATCAAAACGAACGTTTATATTTTTTTTATTTATAACTTTTATAAGCTAAATGAAAAAGTTATAACTAGTCAAATTATGACGCATCAAACTATATTACTTTTCATTAAAAAAAAGAACCAAAAAAAGAATATTAAATCCAGGAACCAAACGTAGACATTGTTTCAAACAATATGAAACTTTTAGCATACGCATGCATTAGTCTATGTATTACTAAAAAAAAGTTTCCGACGAATTGAGAAGCTCCTCCTTTTTTTGAAGTCGGTTAAAAGGTCTTAAGGTACTTTTAGTAGAAAATGTTTAATCTCTAAAAAACCCGATGTAGCCGGACGATGTCACGGGCATTACTTTCAGCATCTTATGATTAGAAACGCTTTGATTTTCCATTGATTTAGCATTGCCACTTTTCATTCCGTGGAAGTCCTAAGTGGAGAATATAAGGTCCTTTGCAGCCATATAACGTTGTATAATGATACAGAGCTACGTACGTACTAGACATATTATATCGTTGCAATCAAACAAAGCGTAAAGCCGACATCGAAAAACGTAACAAAATTTAATACAAATTCGCTACCCTGTAGTCCATAAGCGTTATTGCTAAACAATTTTGTTCAAATTAAAACGGAATACAATGTTCAAATCATTGATGGACGACAGATGGCAATGAGTGCCAGAAATGTTTAATTTATTCAAGGGACTGGGGAATTAGCATCAGAAACGTAGAGTCTTTATAATTGAGAGAGTGCTGTTTATACGACGGAATTTGTCGAATGTTGCCTTTGAATAATGTATTCGGTGCCTGGATTGGACAAACACTGGTTGACGTGACTGTCGACGTGCGCGACACTAACGGAGTGGTTGTAGGGAATAAAATATAGCGAGTAGCGTGAGAAGTCGAAAGACTTGTAAGTAACAATAATAAATAATAAATATAAATTTTATTTTCTCATCACAAACTTAGCATTTAAATAAAGTTATTTACAAAACAGGAATAAGGAATCTAAGTTTGTGAGAGGCTGATGCCTGAGCTAGGTACAAAATACCTGTGTCACAGGTCACCAGGCTCCCACCACCTCGAACCACATTATCACTGATAAAAACGTTATCTAATAGACGTCGCTGAGAGAACATGCAATGGGTGTCACGTGGCTGAAACGTCGATAACAAATAATAAGCTACTTTCCATGACAAAGCAGAATATTTTTATGAAGGAAATGAAAATGTGAACGAACATTGAACCGAAATCACAGCTAATTATTCTTCGGATTTCTTACTATTCTAGTACTCATACCTCAGACGGTGTTTTTATCCTCATGAGAAACAGACCTGATCATTTTCCTGCTGACTGGTTTTTTTTTTTAAATCTGTGAAAGCAGTTCAAAATAAATAAAAAAATAAGGTTGGTTCCCTAAGATCGTTTTCATGTAGCTACAACGATTACGGTACTTGCCCTTACTACCCTATTTTAACTTTTCACTCTGTATAGTGCATAAGCAGTGAATAAGTCATACGTATTGGAAACTCAGTATTGGCCACAGCGGAACTTCAGAGCCTCAGTCACCGCCGAAAGTTGCATGTCTATCGGTCTTTTAATAGGATACACTTTGGAGAGTGTGCGAGAGAACTGCACGACCTTGTTCCTCCACTCCAGCCCCTTTCCACCATCGTGGTACCAGACGCAGGTTAGCTTATCACCCGTACGTCGTAGACATTCCAGCGATCCGTACCAAGCGCCTTGCTGAAACATTTCTTATGGGAACCGCTAAAGAATGGAATGCGCTGCCTGCTCATGTAGTCCCCGATTCCTACAGTCTTGGCCTCTTGAAGGCGAGAGTGATTTGGTGTTTCATAGGCAAGCATGCAACACCTTAGAGCAAATCCTGTTTGTTAAGCACGATGGTGGTCAAATGCCTACCCAGTTATTAAAAAAAAAAACCTAGTACGTACTTGATATTATTGATAAGGTCACTTTCCATCACACAACACAACCCATTGTACTGTAATGTCGTTTTTCGATGGCCGTATGTCTCGCGACATCGGTCATTTTAAAGATCATTTCATTCATATTATACATATATAACACATATTATTATTAGAGAAGAAAATATGTAAGAGATGTAAAAGACTATAGTAACTGTAGGAAGTAGTAAAGGATGCTTCTTTTAGTAAATGACAATAAAATGAAATATTGTGTTGTAGTGGCCGAAATAACATGTTTCGGAAGTCTTTGAATCTTGCTAAACTTACAGGTTTTCAGGATTCAGAGGTAGCATCATCTCGGGCTTCGACTTTGGTCATCTTACACCAGTAATATTCGTCTAAACTGATTTACTTTAAATCATGGTGCAGTGCAAAAACTCTTATTTGCGTTTAGTTCAAGAGTTTGGTAGCCAAAGTTAAGGATAGTCTGTGACAACCTGACTAGTCTGTATTGGCAAACCCAGCTGTGTCACAAATAACCTCTTTCAATATTGAACTAAAGAATTTAAATATAATCTCGATTGCTCATAAAATACAGGAAGATAACTAAATAAGGATTATCCCTGGGTTCTTCTACATAAGAAGGGATTTACAAAAGGTGTCAATAGCTGAAGCCGCAGGTTAGTGTCAGTGCACCTCACATCATGATGTCATTTGTGGCATGACAGCCCTCATGTAAACATAATCTTGGCTAATCGCTTTAGCCTGAGCTTTCCTGTTATAGAAACAGAAAGACATTATACTGTGAAACATTATTTATTAACAAAATAAACATTTACAAATAAATATTAAAAATAAGCCATAGAATCATTATATGCAAGTTTTCACTTAAGAGGTTAGGTCTGGGGGAATCAATGTTCCCCTTGCTCAAATACTTTCTATGGTGGAGGATAACCCTCGGGCTTCGTTACTAGGACATTACAGTACAGCCCCCTTCAGTTTAAAAATCATAAACTGACAAGAATATCTGAAAATTGAAGTTAGTTAGTTAACAAATTCCGTCCATAATCCACCCTCGCAGGTGATGAGACACGTACGGCGCCCCTTCCAAGAGACCACTCCGCCCGCAAAGCAGAAAATTCACGCTACGCTCGGCGTTAGAGGACAGTTCAGGGAAGCCTGGGAGCCGCTTCCGGCTGTTTTATTATCCTACTTTTACCCCGCTGTGAGACATTTAGTTTTATAAACATTCACAGCATCATCATCATAAACCACAATTCATTCATCAAGTTTAGGAGTTTAACGTTCATCCATATTGTATTATCATCAAAATTTCTCATCACATTCCTTTAAGTTATATATATCCATTCCATGAAACCTGTTTATTTTGTATTAATATTAGTATTTTTTGTATTAGCCGCTTCCGGCTGTTTTATTATCCTACTACTACCCCGCTGTGAGACATTTAGTTTTATAAACATTCACAGCATCATCATCATAAACCACAATTCATTCATCAAGTTTAGGAGTTTAACGTTCATCCATATTGTATTATCATCAAAATTTCTCATCACATTCCTTTAAGTTATATATATCCATTCCATGAAACCTCTGTTTATTTTGTATTAATATTACTAAAACTATGTACCTTTTTTATAACAATGCATTTTATTATGATTATTGTGTTCCTTTCAACTTTGATTTATCTAGAATCCATTAGCTAATAAAAATCAATTTCTTTGTCACTGAATACTATTTTGTCTCATTTATCCGTTGTTTGTCTTAGCAGAGGCAGGTAAGAAGTAGCATAAGTTCCTTTATTTTATTTAACAAAAAAGCAGTTCTTAAATCAAGGAAATTAATTTTAGGTAAGCATTGCATTAAAATCTATATAACAGATGATTCATGAGTAAGTGACATAAATGCACCTATCAGTGGTGAAGGGTCCATAGATACCGATTCTCATCGGCAACCTTTTAGATATCCTACGTCACCGAATCACTATACAGTTATGAGAATTTCTGGACAAATTTTTCTCCGGTTTACCTTCGTCGTATTTCGACCCCTCAACACTAGTACCTATCTTATAAAATCCAGGTCCAACTGCCGTTTTAACATTAGTTTTCGCGTTAATAACCCTTAAAAACTTATCTAATATTTTAGACAGGCATTTAATTAAATTGATAGAAATGTATTATCATTTACAACCACCTCGGTCAAAAAGAAATACATATTATACTCACTTTTCCTGCGAGTTCCAGTTATCGCAAACAGCCGAAACTTAATAACATTAATTCAACGAATTTTGTTGATTTTGGACGCCCATTTAGTACGAGAACAATAAAATCACCAAAGTGGTTTAATGGCGGTCCGCTCGCTTCGCGTTTCAATTAAAATCAAATGAATAATGAAAATAATATAAGCCCCGTCAATTATCAACATCCTTCATCTAGATATAAAATGTGCCTTAGAAATTCATCTATGTAGTCACTTTTAACGACGCGTTAGCGTGTATATTTAACGGCGTTGTAATTTATTTCACCTGAAAAGGACTTTTAAAAAAATAATACGCTTAATCGCCGATCTTATCAGCGTGACCTCAATATGGAATTGGCCTTGACTTGCCTCCAGGTGGAAGGGACTTTAGGGCTTTTATCGTATCGAGCAAGAGATGCGAATAGTAAATAATAGAATTCAATCTGGAAATGCAAATGGGAATTTTGACGTGGGTGAAATTCAGTCGGTTGTTTCGATACTTTGTTGATATGAATGGGCGAAATTAATGTTTTGCGTGAATCGTACCGATAACATATAAACAAAGAGTGGACTTTCCAATCGTCATCGAATGCGAATGTAGCTTTCGATACGAAAGTTATTAAAAGTTCTGACAAACTGATTTAGTTGAAAGCTCGCAACTAACGACGATTTGAGGCTTTACAATTAATAAAATAAAAAAATTGTAACAGTATTACGTTTTTGATCAATAAAACATGGATTGGATAGGGAAATTTGGAGTTTTAGTCCTTATAAATTAGTTAAAGAGATAATATACCGCTGATTGAAATAACTTCTGTACAGGTAGATTTTAACCGCCTCTGTGGTTTAGTGGTACAACCACCGGTATTAGACCCAGGGGTCCCGAGTTCGATTCCCTGCGGGGGTACATATTGTATTAGGTTTGGTTGTTGGAAGGACTCGTTGTAAGTCCGCCTGGCTAGCTACCACCATCTAATCTAATTCTGACGCCTTGTGTTCCGGCAGTTAGAGATAAGATAGCCAGTACCTCAGTGATTGAGGATTCCGGGAGAGGCTCGCTTCCATTTTCAGTCTTATTAATACTTAACATCAGGTATGATGAAGGCTAAGAGTCTCCCCGTCGTTCATAAAAAAGGTAAATCAACATTTTGAATTAAATGATGTTACGTAAATATAAACCTTGGTTTATATTATATGTCTTCGTCTATAATATGCTAGTATTATGGCGGGTTTTTACTAACTGACTTTAAATACGTTCAGCGCTCAACAAATTTAAAACATCTGTCACTTTTGACTTCAAATGAATGACTGATATGCAATGTCATTTTGTGTTTATTGACTGTTGGTGATAGTCGCCATAAGAGTACTAATTTATATTAAAATTTAAATGTAAAGTTAATCATAATTATGATAAGTTGAACTTTTATCAAATTTAACTCTGTGCCAAATTTTATCCCAATTCGTTCAGTACTTTTAGCGTGAAAGAGAAACAAACAAACAAATAAACAAACTGACATATTTTTCGATTAGTAGGATACCGTAACGTAACTTGCTCACTTTGATTGTTAAAATAGGTATTGACTGGCGTTACGGGACGTAAGAACGTTGGTCCAGTTGTCCGTATCGTACCGCGTAATCTCGTTCGTTAATCGTAAAGGTGGGTACTGGGCCCTTTTTCACTATGACCACTTACCGATTCCTTGCTCAAACCACGCCAATGACGTATTTGATTTCGACATTTTCAAAATTCGTTATCTCTATGAAACTTACAAATTTAAAATTTATTTTACTTGTTTATTAACTATACAATTTGTGACAGTCATGTACCTACTTGTACAATAACTCTATAATTTGTGAGTATCATGGAGAAAACGAATTTTGCAAAAGTCGAAACCAAGTACGACAAAGACGTGATTTGAGCAAGGAATCGGTAAGTGGTCATAGTGAATAAGGCCCCTCTCAAATTATAGAGTTATTGTACAAGTAGGTACATGACTGTCACAAATTGTATAGTTATTAAACAAGTAAAATAAATTTTAAATTTGAAAGTTTCATAGAGATAACGAATTTTGAAAATGTCGAAACCAAATACGACATTGGCGTGGTTTGAGCAAGGAATCGGTGTGGTCATAGTGAATAAGGGCCCTGACCGACGTAACGGTATGTAATGTTACGAGTTGCAGTTTCAGGCAGACAGAGTTCATGCAATCAGTACATGGCATCGAGTATGGACACAAAGGATATTAAAGGTGGGTACAGATTATGTTCTTTTGTACGTATCGTACCTCCTTTTCGTATCAGTAGCGTCGCGATTAAGAACGCTAGTCTAGACGCCCGTTTAGTACGGTAAAGGTAGGTACACTCCGATCCATCGCGAGTCGGCTTTTCACACCGTTCAAAGAAAATGAACGCGCGATGATCGCAGCGACGAACTTTGCATCCAGTGTTTTTTAATTGCGACGCTGCTGATACGAAACGGAGCTACAGTACGGACAAAAGAATATAATCTGGAACCACCTATTATAATCCTTTGTATCCATACTCGATGTCATGTACTTATTGCATGAACTCTGTGTCTCTCTGAAACTTGTAACTCGTAACATTTCATACCGTTACGTCGGCCAATACCCACCTATACGATTAAATGAAAATAATATTGTTATATACAGGGTCTTTTTAAAAGCACTAGCCATTTTTTTAGGTTCGTCTCAGAATGTGAAAGTGAACAACTTTATCCTAGAAACATTAGTCGAAATGCGAGAAAATTTTTTGGACTTCCCATACCCAGCCGCGTGCCGCACTCTTTTTTGCAAAATGTGCGCGCGTGCCGCAGCATTTTCCGCTTGTCAGCAATTTTCCGCCGCGCAGCCTTATAACTGCGATTTCTCTAGAAACTTGTATGGAAACTATACTATGTATTATACATTTTTGGAATCCTTAGACCCTTTGCAATTTTTCTATGTTTCATTTACGATATTTAATTAATAATTGAGTTGTAATTCATAGTCAAAGTTGAGTTCGCGCGTTTTTCCGCGCGTACTGGTACAAAAAGTGTTATTATTGTGAAATAAAGCCTCGAATTGTACATGTTTTTATTTTATTTACAAAAGGATATTATATCTCACAATAATCAATAAGGATATTATATCTCACAATAAAAAAACTCACCCTCCCCCATATATTTTATTTATACCATAGCTAAACGAAGGAGCACCTAAATTACGCCTAAGCTGACGCGTAAAAAAACGCTAGCGTTCTGAAGCGCCGTATATGTTTAAAATCTTATTTCTTAGCTTCTACTGAACCAAATGCTTAGAAATTAGATTTATTTTGTAGCTTAGATCTTCTTCTTTAAATGTACAAATTT
Organism: Chrysoteuchia culmella; assembly: GCA_910589605.1. Taxonomy (NCBI): domain Eukaryota; kingdom Metazoa; phylum Arthropoda; class Insecta; order Lepidoptera; family Crambidae; genus Chrysoteuchia; species Chrysoteuchia culmella. The sequence goes on along the minus strand of OU342647.1, from coordinate 3,198,362 downwards.
TCAAGTATTAAAAACATTTAGTTTACGAGAAATATGGGTAAAACCACGCCTTACTAAAAAAATAATACTGAAAAATCGGTGACTCAAACTTTGGATTGTACAAAGAAAACTTTTAGGTTTATCCAAAATCTAATTATTGATCCAAAAAATTCGGGAAATTTGCTATAGGAGTCAATAAAAAAATACCCCCTTTGACACAAAATATTTTATTAATTAATCATCAAATATATTTTTTTTTTTGCCCAACTTCCCCTTGTTAAAAATAATGTTAAATAAGGAAAATAGTCGAAGGTACGGATAAAATAAATATTTTTCACATAAAACTAATACTTTAATAAAATTATTAAACAATAATATTTTAGAAATAATTAAAAATAACGTGGTAATAAATTAATAACCATGCGCACGCGCAAAATTGTCGCGTAATTTTGCGCGTAAAGACGATTTTTCGTATTTTTTTTTTAATTATCACCTAAATACACTATTTATCGATTTAAAACGGTTAATAACATTTAATTATATAATATTATCTCTTTTTTTATCTCATTTTATCATTTAAAACATAAACTAACACTGTTCAAACATTTGTGAAAATACGCTATTTATTTATTTATTTACTGAATAGGTATTTATTTTTAATTATTTTTTTATTCACTTTTTTAAAAATCTGTTTCTGTACGTCTTTAGTTTTATGCCTTCTAGATACTCAGTAAAAATTTCAAAAAAATCTATCGAATAGTTTTTTTTAAAAATGCATTCTAAAATTTCGTGACGTAATCGTCCCAAAGTGGGCTTCCGGCACGTCCGCATATTTTTGAAACGTCCCAATTCGGGTCGTGCGGCACGGGTCGATCACGTGATCAGTCTGATTTGTATGAAGAGTCAAAATTAAAATTACCCCGTATATTCAAACTTCAATTTAGGTAATGACGAGCACTTACAAATGTTAAAGAAGCTACGCCATCGGGTCGCAAAATCCTTGAGACCTTGTAACGAATTAGAAACGCTGAAGTAATTCACCAGCACAAGTCTCATGTCACAGACGTTTCAACTTCTTAACAAACAAATCAGATGCAAATTAATACAAGAAAATCTACAGGAATAGCTAAACACGTCACCTGCTTAAGTGACAGGACTTGTCGGGAACTTTGTGGAATACGCATGTGTTTCGACTCAAATGGATTTAAAATTAAGCCTTCAGGGTTTGCGTGTGTGAGTGTAACGTACGTGTACGTTAATGTATTAAGGTTAGTATTTAACCGATTGACTAAAAAACTTTTCGAGCGTCAAAAATACTAGGTGAGCGACTTAGGTCCACTTGCAGCAAAATATTAGACTGGATAGCAAGACAATGTAACAAATATTTAAACCAACGAAATTAAATGACAATTTTAGATATAGAAACCTAGACACAAAACGGGTAATTTGATTTATGATTTTGTAATTTTTGCATTTTTCAATGCTATTTTTATACTTATGTTAAATTTTAAATAGAAAAATATTGGAAAAAATTAACCGAGACTTCTAAGTCTCGGTAGCTCAGCGGTTAGAGCATTGGACCGGATTTCCAAAGGGTTCGATTCCCGTCTGAGAATTCACTTGTGACCGAGTTAATTTTTTTCAATATTTTTCTATTTAAAATTTACCATAAGTATAAAAATAGCATTGAAAAATGCAAAAATTACAAAATCATAAAATATTTTCCATGTATTATTAGCAAGTAGCCTCCAATAAGCATTCCTATCATGAATATTAGACGGGATAGCAAGACAATGTTACAAATATTTGAACCAACGAAATTAAATGACAATTTTAGATATAGAAACCTAGACACAAAACGAGTAATTTGATATTGATAAAAACTAGCGACTGATTATAAATAAACGAAAAAGCTTGGCCCGACAATTTTTTAAAGGAAATAAAACCGTATTTTATTTATTTACAACTCCTGTCTTGTCTGAGATGAATCGATTTTTAAATAAAAAAAAAATGGGTTGCATTCTGAGAGTGCCGAGAGAAGTGAAAACCGCTAAAACGAAAATAACGTTCAAAATCCACTATATCTTGACAACAACTTCATAAAAACTTGATGAAAACGGAGACCAACTTGATTTCGTAAATCCATTAAAACTAACCTGACATTAATATGAAAGTTGGTAGTAATGAGAGATCTTTATATAATGTTGTTATTAACTAATATACGTAGATCTTTCAAGTGTGAGACTTTATATAATTTGAAATAGGTCAACGATAAATGGTCTTACGAATGTTCGATCAGGGTCACGTGTCCTGACGCGACTTCAAAATTTTTTACCTATCCCGAAAATTTTAAACTGATGTGCACAACGACGCTAAAGAAGTTTTCACTTAAAAAAAATATCTCACATGGAAATGTAACAAAATTGTAAAACCGTATTTCCATAATTAACATACATTTCAAGATTTACTCCGCAAGCGTTTTCCAAGACTGTAAGCTGTACGGTACGGTAAAAGGAAACTTAGGTTTCCATGCAATTCTTCTACGGTATTCATAGCTCGCTCGCATTCGGCAAGTTTGATAGTATTTGACGCCAAACTGATTCTTGCACTAACTTTGCGGTTAGCAAATTGAATATTTCATTGCGTGTAACCCGTAGTACGTTATAAAGGTGGATGTAAATGTGGATTTGAAATAATAAATTGTGACAGGTATAAAGATTTTTCTCAAACATGCTTGGAATATAAATCAATATTGCTGTACTGGCCACAAACATGCGCGCAGCGTCTCGCATTTTAAATAAAATTTTAAATAAAAATCATTTTTATCATCACCATTTTTATCATCAATCATTTTTATTTAAAAAACAACAAATGAACACATTAACGCAGAAAAAATTAAAATATTGTTGTTCGTTGTTTGTCTGATTTCGAAAAGTAGTTTTAATTTCCGAGCATTATTTGAGAAAAGTACTATACAAGCCTTGGCCACAACTAGGCATTGATGGACTTACGTATTACGATTTACACGTTCGTCCATAAATGCCTCTTTTGCTGGCCGCTGCAGTAATGTACTATATTGTCAAAAAAAGGAATAGTCTATGAACTAATCATTCCAGTACTATGTTCTATGTTTTGTTCTCTCCTAGCACAAAAAACTTTTGAGTGAGTATCGAAAAAGTATTGTCAACAAATGTATTACGTTTGGAGCAGCGTTCCTGCTGGAAGTAAACGGAACTGCAATTTCCTATACATTTTTTGACTGGTCCAGACCGCGAGGCCAGAATACAAAAACACAATGTTAGTACGTAGAAACAATTAAAGTTCTCTTTCTTCATATTCTATTAAGAAAGAGTAAACTCTGATGGTCACAACGCCGCTAAAGCAGTTTTTACTTCAAAAATACAGAACAATTTTTTAACAAACATTGTCTGAGCCATTGCAGTTTTTTTTTATCTGTTGCATTAATACAGGGGGGGGCAATTCTCGCGCCCTCGACATATCGAATTCGACGTATTTTGGAGACAAAAATCTGTATTAAAAACACACTGAAAACAATCTTCGACATTATAGGATTTTCAAAGATCATTGAAGCTAAAGGATTTTGACAGTAGTCGAGATTTTACTTACATTTTCATCATAGAAATTATGGTTTGAAAAATGTTATTATCTCAATATTATTATCTCAGCGTGAGAATTGCCCCCCTTTTATCGCTCGCACTCGGTAATAATATTTCGACGCCCGAACTGCACAAACTTTACGTTGCGTTCGTTGCGGTGAGCAAATTGAATATTTCAGCGAAACACGTTACAATTTTATTTCTTTAATTTTCATTTCACAATGCAATTTTGGTGTGATAATTATTAAACAAGAAAATATACTAGAAAAAAGCAACTTGTTATATACTAGAAAAAGGCTACATGAGACAAGTAGCATTTTTCTAGTATATTTTCTTGTTTAATAATTATCACGTTATCTAGATTAGACAAACGTGGATTTAGTTCGGACATTATGATTTCTTTATAAAGGTAATATCACGATTAAGTATCCTTTGTTTTAAACTAGGCTATAAACCATCCGTGTGTCATCGTATTTTATCAAAATCCGTTCAGCCCTTTTTGAGTGATTGATCAAACATCTAAACTCACTTAAAAAATATTAGTAGAACGGCAATTAGGATATGCAAGTCTGTAAGTAATTTTAAGACGAAATACGGAAAAAGTATGTACTTTTTGATTGAAAACTACAGGAGGTTACAGGTGTTACAAATCTGGTAATAAAAGTAATACTTTTTTCAAACCTTTATCTAGATTAGTAATGTACCAGAAATACGATTTTATGCTATAGTTATTTCTATGGAGTGATTTCGTTGTTTTTGCCCCGAATCTGCAAAATCAATCTCTTGCTGCAGTCGTATTGCGCATTAATAGAAGCATCAATATTAGCTATTTGTGACACAAGTACAAGAGAGTGAAGTAATTTTTTGCTGCGAGTGTCGTCTTCACGAGACGTATAAAAACTAGGTACAGCGAGAAAAGCTATTTATCCTTGGATTAGATCAATGTTTGGTATTTGTCTAAGTTAAACAAACAATATTTCTGTCCCAAAAGTCGTAACAAATTTCACCTTAGCTTAACTTTATCACCAGAATACACCTACACAAAATCGTAATTACACCTCAATGAATCTTAGACATCTCTCGGGCGACGTTAAAACACAGAATAATCTTCCTAATTTAGCAACACATAAAGTGAGATTATTCTACAGCCCAGATATGTTCAGTAGGTAGATAGCTATTGTCACAGTATAAAGATACCTACACAGTATTTTGTCTTCCTACTACAGGTCTGTTCGCAAGTACCCGGACGGACACGCCTCTGTGTGACGTGAGCTCGGCAAGAGTCTCAGTCTTGAATCCGGTGCGCCGCGGTGAAGAATGCACGCTATGAAAGATTTGTACGCAGGCGTGTGGTAATGGCTAAAAACCTTGGCCTAGATTGGCCAAAAAATGGCTTAGATTTCACAACCTATGATTGGATTTCGGAACGTGGCATAAACCTTTATTTTTAAATTGTCTGCTTGTACCTCATGTCAATGTCAACATTTACCGAATCGTTTTTATTGTTTTAAATAAGTAACAATATATTCCTACTTCAAATAACTTTGAATTAACTATAATACTCCCTTTTTAATTATTTTAGTATTTTATTTCATTAAAACAACAAGAATAAGGTTTATTTAGATTAAACTTAATGTTTAAATATTTTTTACCGGAAATTGACCGCGGAAACAACCTTAAAATGTTCCTCGCTGTTGTGAGGTGAAAAATTGTGTGTTGCGCTCGGCAGAAAAGTTTTTTTTAGCGTCTTGTACCTTTAAAATCCTCGCTTCGCTCAGGTTTCAAAAGAGGTAACTCGTCGCTAATAACAAACTTTCCAGCCTTGCATAACAAATAACTATTTATCAAGAAAAAGGCTAAGACAACTGACAGAACGTACTTATATTTATACTGTGACTTTGCCAACTGTGTGTCTCTGGAGTTCGTAGTCTTTGTAAGTGAAATCCTCTTTGCATTTGAAAGCGCTATAGAGATAGAAATGTCTGATGATTTTAATAACATTGGAACACCCGAGTTCGGCGTGCCTTCTCATTTGTTTGTGATATTAATAATATCTTTGAAGCTGGTTCCTATTAGGAATTGTTATTGTTGAGTTCATACGTTAGTATGCTAAGGATGATCATAGTATGTCCTTTGTCTATAGTGACAAAGTTGTTGTTAAAAGGAAAGATAATCCTAACTAATCTGTACTAATATTATAAAGCTGAAGAATATGTTTGTTTGAACGCACTAATCTCAGGAACTACTGGACCGATTTAGAAAATTCTTAGACCATTAGAAAGCTACATTTCTCCCGAGTGACATAGGTTATATTTTATCCTGATATTCCAACGGGAACGGGCACCACGCGGGATAAACCGCGAGGATCCGCTAGTAATACTATAAATGTGAAAGTGTTTTTGTTTGTTCTTTCTTCACGCTTCTAACTAAGCAACCAATCGGCTTGATTTTTTTGCATTAAGTTAGTTGAAAGGACGTAGAGTAACATAGGCTACATTTTATCCAGATATTCCAACGGGAACGGAAATCACGCGGGTGAAACCGCGGGCAAAAACTAGTACGATATAATGATATATTGTATACTCTGTCTCAATCCAATTTAATGAAAAGGTAAACAAAGACGCCATTATTCCGACCATAGACTATTTAGTGATGTGGTAAAATTTGACATTTTTAAATCGATAAATTAATTGATTGCTTCGATTCGATTAATTGAATAGTATTATGTTGGAGCTTCGCGTTAGCGTTAGTGAAGAGTTTTTAGTTTATTACTTCTCCAGCCTCGGGAGATGGCGGTGTTTATCGCGATTATAGAGAAATAAAAGGCTTATATTGAACCGAGTAAAAATTACAAATTTTTTTAATTTCATATAAACACATCATCATCACATAACAAATTGACAAATGACTTTAACATAATATATGTAAGGTCACTTACCATCACACATTTATCATAAATATTAAAACAAAAAAAAGAACCCGGTAATCATAGCAGTAAATAATTTTCAATAACTTAGGAACTAGACATCTAAAACGTAGTTTCTTTAAAATACACACCAACCAACTTAAAAGTATTTAAAAGAAGCGAATAAAATACTACAATAAATAACTAAACAAAGGTAATAAAACTTTGAATACTTTAAGAACACAGAGTCAATATTAAGCAGTGCCATACAAGCCACGATAAATTAAAACTACCTAGTAAAAATAAAACAAAATCAGCCTATTTTGAGACAAGCAGTCAAGAGCAGACCCATCCCACTGGTGGCACCCATTTACGAGCATGAGGCATGAACCAGCCATGGCTTCGCTGATCACGGACTCGATTCTCACTCGTTAGAAATTATATTTATCCTTCTTATCGAAAAATATATTTTCAAATTTTAAGTAAAAAGCTGTAAAATAATTTTCTACATCATATTCATGAGATTACACATAAATATTCTTCGATTAACATTTAATTATAGCCGATAAAACGGAACGGTTTTTCCTATGTAGGCATACCTAGGTTACATAGAAATTGTGAAAACGTTGCTTTAAGTAAAATGATTCTGCTTACGGTAAAGTAGCAATGACATCGTTTCGGCAAATTATGCACACGGAATTCCGCTATGTCCCAGCCCTAACGGACCCGAGAATATACTTTGTAAATCCGGTAAAATGCTCTTGGGCATTGGACCGGATTTCCAAAGGTCATGGGTTCGATTCCCATCTGAGAATTCACTTGTGGACAAGTTAATTTTTTCCAATATATTTCTATTTAAAATTTATCAGAAGTATAAAAAAAAACATAAAATATACTTTTTTTATATTTGAGATTTTTGTGATAATTTTTATCAATAAATACAGTGATATTTTATCTTCGATAACATAACTCGATTCATAATCGATATAATTGAACAAATAATTGAACTATCTGTTAGACATTTTACGTCAAGCACTATGCGACCATAGATTAGACAATATTTTTGCTTCGATAAATAACCTCACTTTTCTTCTTAAAATTTTCAACTTAATTTTAAAAATGTTTAACAAACTACGATCTTTCAAACAAATTAGTGAGATATAAGTTGAAACCTTCTAATTACTTATGAATGTGTTTTTAAATCCATTTAGTGGCCGAAAGTGTGAGAATTTTTAATGAAACAGGTTTGTTTACATTTTCATTAAATTGGATTGAGACAGAGTATAGTTGGAAATCCATACTAATATTATAAATGTGAATATGTGTCTGTCTGTTACCTTTTCACGCTTATTACTGAACCATTTTGACAATTGTTTAACACAAACTAACACATCAGAGGGCGCCACACACAAGGAAACCATACTTTCGAATATATAATATATTGCTACTGCCGTAGCCAAAAACAAGCGAACACAAAAGCCTTAAGAGCCAAACACTAATATATTTCAGTATGACATGCCTATACCGCGAACTAAAAAATTAACAGCGACATCTGTTATCAGCACAGGGAACTAAACAATAATATGAGCTTCAACAACAACAAATTAAACCCAATGGGTATGGTATTACCATAATGTAAAGGGCCCGGTAAACGATCTTTATTTGACAAACACGATTGTCACACAAATTTGCGGAACTAAAAAGTATCAAACACAGCCGCAGATGGTCAAATAAATTTGAGTAAAATGAAATATTGCAGAAATTTTACAGAAAATTTGTTCGTTCACAGTATATTTAAAGCTTTAAAATAATTGTAATAAATGTGTAAAAAAACATTTGCAACAGAACATGCTGAGACGCAAATATGACTCCCGTCACGATGCATACATCTGAGCCAAGCCAATCCTATTTTTGTACTAACGCAATACAATCAATAGAAAATGCTTTGTTCTAGTTTTAAAAAATTACTAGGTAAGCAACTAAAACAAATCTGTAGGGTGTTATAAAATAGAACTTAGCGTGAGGCATGCAGGTAATCACCGACATCGGCTTATATTATTTAAAACAATTCTTAGTACTAGGGCAAGATATTCTACGTGTGTACTCGTAGATGTTGACCTATATAGTGTTGATAGTAAGAAAGTTTTTAAACCATTTTAAGCCAATCCTACTAATGTAGTGAATGTTAAGTATTGTATGTTGTTACTGAACCAGTCACAAATGGATTTGATGAAATATGGCACAAATATAATGTTTACGCCATTTCCGGCTTCCCTATTTTTAATTCGCGCGCTTCATGGTGTGGTTCCTTACTTCCTATTCCTTTCCTACTCACATCATCGTGCGCAGAGTGAGAGAACTAATCAAGCAAGTGCAGTGCATAGTGATTCGTCGCGTGACCCTTCCGCTTCGACAACCGAACCGCGTCGCCACGATCTGCGTGCGACTCCGCATATAATTTAAAATAAAATGCATTAACCGCAGCTTGAATTAATTATAAACTGTGTAATAAGTGATTCAGTGTTCTAAAGTGTGTGGAACTTAGCCGGCCGGCAGAGCAACCTAGGGTTCCTGTCCAACCTGGATGTAATCATAATAATCACAACATTTATTTAGTACAGGCGAAGGACATACAAGTGATATTAACATACAATAAAAAAGATAATTAACAAAAAAAAAAAAAAAACTTAATTTTAAGTTACAGTATTGAATAAATTGTCCCACGGCTGCACTAAAAGGGACCTAGTTCAGCATTGTGTCAGTATTACACTGACGCTGGTTTTCAACTAGACCGCTTTTAGTTTATTGACACCTGGATGTCATATACATAAAAATGTATAAACAATAGTGCAGATGTGCGATTGTGTGTGTGGTTTTACATAGGTATGTTTGAATGAGAATGTTTGTGCGTGTATGTGTACGTGTGAATGTGTGTATTCATCTCTGTGCGTGCGTGTGAAAGAGTGTTATTATATATGTGCGTGTATCGTTAAATGTAGGACATATCGATATTAATATTTCCCAGCTCCCGCTGCGCATCGGTAAGATGTTGTCGTAAACGTTTTCTAAAAACATATATAGAAGTACTATTCCTTATAGGGGGTGGAATGTTATTCCAGATTTTAGACGCTGCGTAGTGCTGCGATGTGTGAGATTATAGTGAGTGGCGTTTCCTGAAGTGCAGCTGAAGGCAAGATACTCCAGAATCTGAATCGAACCGCGCTCGGTGAGTCCCCTTCCCTCTCCATAATATCTAAGGTCCACATCATTTTTTTTTCTGAACCACAAATCGCAAACCGCCCCGCTCCGCTATACAGTCCACTTAAATTCCCGCCATCCCAAATAGTATCTAGCATGGATTTAAATATAACATGCTTTTTATCTCAATATTCTCACGTGAGTCCACGTGGGTATAGCGGGTGATCATTAGATTTATATAAACAAGTGGTATATACTTAACCTCTCTCATTAACACGATCTTTCAGAAATACTAGAGGAATTCTGCGGAATATTGCTTACGACGACCGATTTGCTCCGTGATTGATTGAGATGTTTACAAAATATATCACTTAGAGCCAATTTATTCAACTGTCACTCTTCAATCATAGTTAACTTTTATCGAGTTTAAAGGTGGGTTCACATAATGTTCTTTTATCCGTACCGTATCTCCGTTTCGTATCAGCGTCGCGATCCAAAAACTCTGGACGCAAAGTTCGTCGCTGCGATCATCACCCGTTTATTTCCTTTGAACGGGTGAAAAGCCGACTCGCGATTAATCGGAGCGTGCCTGTATCCGTATCAAGAAGCCGTACCCCCGTACCAAACGGTCGTCCAAACTAGCCTTCTTGATAGCGACGCACGGAGGTAAGAAACGGATATCTTCTGTCTATGTTTAAACTATGAAGCGACTAACATGAAATGGCATTTTCATTATTGTGTTGTGCAATTGGCAACGGCATGACATTTGAAAGAAAACCATCTTGCAATTCGGTTATATACAAAAACATCGGGTACCAGACTAAAATGAATTCACTGACTTCTACTATTCTGTTCGAACCTACTCTGAAAGAACGGATAGGTTAAATAATAGAACAAGAGAGTAGTGCTCCAAGTTCTACCTCTGGTCATAAAGTCAAGCATTTCCGTATGCTTGACTTTCGCTTTTGACGTCAGTTTATTATCGTGAGATACCACCGAATTTCTATTCTTGGTCACTATTATACGTAGTTGTTATAATTGTAATCCCATGCTCGACTAAAATCTTACTGAGAATCATTTTTTTTATTTAAAGTAACTATGAAACGTGTACTAAATAATAATCATGCACTCTCACCTCACACACACACACACACACACAGACGCGCGCGCACGCATTCATAAACTTTTTTGTACATTAAATAGATATTTTAATAAGTCAATGTAAGATATGAAGGAGCGGATACTCCTGGCACAAGTATCTATATATTTAAAAGGAATATCCAATTTCTAGCTTTATTAATCATGTACCTTATTAAAGAAATAAAGATATTTTGTAATTGTATTTTTTTGTATGCTATCTATAACAGACATCTGAAGCTACTCTACGAATATGAGATCAAGTAGAGGAAAGATGGATTGGTTGGTCATATACTTCAGAAGAACTTTATTCATAACCAAGGTTTATTTAGGGCTAATATCAATCAAGCTAGAAACCCTAAGGGAACTGAAATTCGCTGTCACCGTTTGTTGGCAGAAAATAAATCATAAGATGAGAGATGGGTCCTTTATGTACCCTTAATTCGCTTTATTAATAGCAAATGAGACTGAGAATCTATTCATACTGATGTTAGTACATGCACACACCCTTACACCAACCCTTCCGGGGTTGGCAGATAAAATATAAGTAGTAGCCGTAAGCCGTATCTATATGATTAAAGTCAATCGAAATCCTTAAAGTTACCAATAAAACCTACGGCGGCAGGAACCAATTAATTGTGAACGGTAGGTTAAGTGTGGATATCTTGCAAGTAGTTTCAACCAATTTTCATTATATTCCATACTGTCACTTATAAAACCTACATTAGTAGTAACTTAAGTGAGTCAGGCTAGATTTTCGAATATGGCGGCGGGAACGGCCTTTATAATAATTTTTTTTATGAACCGATAACCTGATTTCATTAAAACAATTAAAACCAGAATAATAGAAGTCAGTTAATTAGCGTAAGCAAAATATATTTTGCAGTTTACATTGCACAAGGTAATTAACAAATATCATGGGACAGCACATTCGGTTATTTATACGTCAGGGCTGTAACACACTCAATGCCGTATTGGAATACTACGGCGACAGGAATCAAATAAATGTGAACATCTTGCAAAGAGTTTCTATAGTATCAATAGTACAGTTACAGTAATAACCCTAGTGAGTCAGACACGTTTTTCGAGCATGGCGGGAGCGGCCGTTCTAGTAACTTTTTTACGAACCAATGAAATAACACCATTGAGCATATTGAACAACTGAATAATAGAAGTCAGCAGAAGATGGTTGCAGTTAACATTGCACAAGGAAATTACCAGATATCATGGAACAGTACACAGTCGGTTCAATGTGCTTCCTCATTTATATGTCAGGGCTGTACACACTCAATCCCGTATTGGAATACCACGGCGACAGAAATCGATTAAGTGTGAACAATAGAAGCTGAAACCGAGTCGTATAGCCCTATTATTATTGTTCCGACTGGAATCAAATGTAGCTGTAGTATTAATTAGAAATCTTGTCTATGTTAAACATTAATGTCACATTGGTGATATGTGTGATTAATCAATGTTTTGTATGTGTGTAACGACCTCCTTAGAACGTTCACAAATATAGTTAGAGTAAGCATAATTGTATGCATTTATATTCCGTTAACCTAGTATCTCATAACACAAGACTAAGAGTGCTTACTTTGGGGCTAGGTTAATTGCTGTGAGTGTAAAAAATATTTATATTAGTATGCCGAATTATTCTAATTTACATCTATACTGTTTCATAAAGTAAACTTTCCTTTACAGAAAACAGTTCGTTTTTTACTCAAACGGGAGTCAATTCCGAGAAAATTAAGAAATTATTGAAATTACAATCTAATCTCCTTCTACTGCCACGTCTATTTAACGCTTAGAAATAATAAGAATAATAGTAATAGCTCGTACTATTTAAGTCACAGTCTTTTTGCTAGAACCGATTGTTTGTAAACAATCCAGTGTACTTAAAAACTGCCGAATTATTGTAAACAGGCCGTACGATTTGCAATAAATTTTCGTTTATTTGTATATAACCATTGTCCAGCGGTGAGTTTATAAACATACGTTTTCAGCTACGTATTTACGCTAATTGTGATGAAATGCAATTGTAGTGTACAATTACCTGTAGGTTACCCTGGACATGTTATTGTGCGCGGCCATCTCATTGGCCCATGCATTAGTGTGTAAAATTTTGGATCATCAACAAATTCAGAGTAATTTACGCATTAGCACTGTTTGGTCATTTATTTCTTCACCCGCAGGCTCCGTTTCACTCATTTTCAATAAATTTTCACTTTGTGTGTTGAACAAACTGATAAAAACTGGTGTTTAGCACTAAAACTCACTCTTGAGCACACCTTGTTGTTAGGTATTTCAACCAATCAGCGCGAAGCGTGCTTCTCGTCACACGCATACGTACAATATAACGAAGAGATACTGATTACATCATCAATTTTATGGCAATAACAATTATCCGTTTACAATAATTCAAATTCGACAGTATATAAATACTCTTGATTATTTACAAACAATCGGTTCTTGAAAAAGACGGGACCTATGCAAAAATATAATATTGTTTTTTTTGTTATTAAGTATAGTTTGTGATTGAGGTTAAGCAACTTTTGCAATGGTCGAGATGGATGACCAAAAATTTAATATCTCGAGCTCCTCTGTGCTTCGGAAGGCACGTTAAGACGTTGGTCCCGGCTGCATTTGTAGTCGTTAAAAACCACCACCAATCCGTATTGTGCCCGGGTGATGGGTCATGGCTCATGGCCCATTCTTCTTATCCATCCATAAGGTAAGCCCCAACCCCAGCAGTGGGGACATTAAAAATGACTGATGACGATGACGATAGCTTTTTACTAGGTGTTTACATCATCAAACTTCATATTTGTTGCTCTCGAATCTGAAAATACAAAACGGTTTCCTGTCGTTGCACTCCCCACCAGATTTACCTGGACATCCTAAGTCTTACTTCTAGTAATGGACAGAATACCTTAAAATATTTTGCGACTTTGACATGTTAATGTGAAATACTACGTTAATTCCATTTCCCCATAAAAGCATGAAAAACGTAACAAAATTTTGACAATCAATATATTACGTTGAGGTTAATTATGGTGATGCTGAAATCCAGGGTGACATGAATTAATGGTCTGCAAAGGGGGACTTTATTAATGTCGAATGATAAATGACTGTGATTACTAATAGTTGATCTCTAAGCTTAGAAACTGTTACGCACAGAGCTTAATAAAGAGATTTTGAAAGCATGCTTAATATTCAAAGACGTGACGACTGGAAAACAGGCACTATTGCGTTGATAAGTTGAATATTTTTTTTTAACATTGTATAAAGGGCACTATGCATTGTTTGCTGTGTTTAGCGTGACCAGCATAGCCAAGTTTCTGCTTTTAACCTTGAAAATGTCATTGTAATAAAAAATAAAAATAATAAATTGTCCGCTATTTTTTACATTAGGAGTATTCATTAAAATTTTCGTTACGTCTCGTTAAAAATATATGAATGATTTTTTTTTTATAAAAGCATTTCAAATTAAAACAGAAATTTTTGCTTTACATGCTAATTTCGAATCGTAATATATTTTTTCCTACCTCTGTTATATCCATTTAGAAACTTGTCAGCTTTAACAGAAGCAACAATATTTACAAAAATAAACATGTTGTTAAATTTTACAATATTGAAATAAAATAAATGTAAGGGGAAAATTGTCTCATACTTCCGGTTAGTAGAATATTGTCCTTTTATACAATTAAAATAGCTATGTTACTGTCACACTTATTTTACTTTGCTTTGTTAAACCATGTTTATTACTATAACCAAAATAATCTATCGTACAAACACTTAGTGTTAACGAGACTTCACTCGGTGCTGGTATTGCACGGTCAAACAACTCCTGAGGATGCTTCGTGTGTGGGCGAAACACGTATAGAGTAGTCGGTGAAGGTGCAAGGTGTCTCACTGTGTTGCACCTGCATTTATTTGCGGACGGGCGGGCAGTGCATCTTGCATGTAAGTTTTTCTTGCGGAATTATACTACATATTTTTGGTTTTCTACCAAGATATGGATTTCCGCCAAGTAACGCCTGATTCTATAAAATAATTATATTAACACCAGTTGAAAAACAAAATCTGTATCGTACGACTTCCCTGCTTTTCAAATGTTCAAAACATGTATACTTTATATTCAGTGAATCCATTTGCGCAGTCCTTTATCAAATTCTCTTTTCAATATGAAAAATAAAAAAATTGACGCAGAAACGGTTTGGTCAGTCAGTAAGGTAAATTCTTTGTAATTCGTATCACGTAGGGGCCAAACATTTCCAGATTTCCTTCGACGCGATCATCTAAATAGCCTCAGCAGGTGATTTTATGTTTTTTATGCGAAAACGAAGAGGGCTTTTTCAATTTGAAAATACCTTTTTATTCAGATTGTTTGGATAACAGCAGTTCCTTTGATTCCTTAATGTTTATGTTGGCTTCCTCCTGCTTTTCCACTTTTACGATCCTTGCACATTTCTAGCTTCTTGTAGCTCATCACATTCCTCAATTTGTGTATTTTCAAGAGTCTCACATACCTAATTTATTACCTTTACCACTTTTACCTGAAGCAGACACAGGCCAGTCTTATTTCAGTACTCCCAATAATGTGTTCTGTGTATAATCACGTATCGATTTTGACATAACAATTTAAATATTAGGTTCATTTATAGCTACAGACACGCGCAGACAAGTGTCGACACAGATAAGAAATTTTGTATGTAAATACTGGCCCGTGTCTGCCCGGATAGATATGAATATATAAAAAAATATTATGTGAAATAAAACTATATTTTTACCGTTTGAATATATATTTTAGGTGGTTTTTCCCGACCTTTTCAGCTGCCATGGTCACGGATTGACCGGCCCAAAAAACCACCTAAAAATATTCAAACAGTTGAAATATGTTGTTTACTTAAATCCGTAAAATTTGTTGTCTTTCAATGATGAGTGCGCCAAGAAACTTTAAATGTGCTTAAAAGAGTATTATGTGACAAAACAAATAGACATGAGCACACAAATATTTGTCTTGTCCGGGGATCGAACCAGGGACCTCTGGCGCAGAAGGTGGGCTTAGTACCCCTGCGTCAAACAGGTCGTCAGGTCAATGATTTTTTAATCGTAATAGGTACAATCCAATGAACAAATTAAGGTAATCTAAGAGAGAAAACACAGAATCGTCCCGTAAACCGTACCGCCCGGCGGTTTTGTTGCGGCGGTTTTTTCCTCGTTACCGTCCCGGCCTGATAGGATTATACCTGTTAAAACTGGATTTCGGTAGGTTCCGTTTCGCAAATATCAGGCATTCGGCCGCTTAACAATATCCGACAAACATTGGAAATGGGTGATTAATTCGGGATTGTAACGGTTGGATTCTTTTTATTGATATTTCGTGAAATTTAATAAAATCCGACTTATGATTAAATAAACGGGTTTCATTTTACGTCCAATTATTGGGTTGGGTATTTGATGGTTATAAGTTACAATTGTTATGAACCACAGTTTGTGTGAAGCATTATGGTTAGTTCCCTTTGTCATCGATAGATGACAGTGATGTTTTGGTTTTATATGTCGCTGCAAAGCAGTGTTAAGATTTCTTCCAATGTATGTTTTAGTTATTATTTCTTACAATATATAACTTTCGCTATTATCTGCCCCCTGTTTATGTAACTTGTTTCTATCAACGTTTGTTTAAAAGTACAGTCACATTGCTGCTTTAGTAAAAATCAAGACGACAACTATCTTACTAAAGCAGCAATGTAACTTCACTTTTAATCAAAATCTGTTAGCAACAGAGTTAGATAATCAACTTCATCACACCTTTTTGGGATTTGTTCATAGTCCTTTCTGTTTGGCGCAGAAGTACTAACCACGCCTTCTGCGCCAGAGGTCCCGGGTTCGATCCCCGGACAAGACAAATATTTGTGTGCATGAACATGTCTATTTGTCTTGGTCTGGGTGTTTAATATGTATATTAAGTATGTATTTACAAAAAAAAAGTATATATGTATATTTATCCGTTATCTAGTATCCATAACACAAGTTCTTCATGAAACTTAACGTGGTACTAGATAATTGGTGTGATTGTATGCGAATATTTATTTATTTATAACACGGTTGACGTACACTGATTTGTGTCAGCACTCAAGGGATGGCGATTTGCTGTCAAGAGTGCTAGCAGAAGAACGACAAGTTCTGCTGCGGGGGAGCACCCCCGGAACCCCATACTGAGGATATAATCCTTTTTGGGATTTGTTCTACAATATAATGCTGGATGTTTAGGTACTTGAATGCTGATGCTGATACGGCCATCTATGCAAGATTAGTTTTTATATTATTACAATTGCCATAATAGGTAATTGCCTATCAACGACATTTAAGGCCCGTTTTACCACCGATGGGTAAGTTCTAAGTAGCTTATCAGGCAGATGATTTAACGTAATTGCAATTTTTTTTTAATTTATTTAAGGACAAGCAACAAGATGTACACCACATACATGATTAGAGATACAGTTGCAACTTAATGTAGGTACAGTGTCACCTTAATTAAAGGTTGCCACGGCATGCAATACAGAAGGAATAGTCTGATTGTAACTTATTGATAGATAAGCTACTTTGAACTTATCTGTCGGTGGTGAAAACGACCCCTTATCGTTTTTAATTAACTTGACAGTACCTAAACAGAAAAAAATACTCGTGGGGACGATATTGTTATTGGTTTGGTTGATGGTAGGACTTGGTGTAAGTCCGCCTGGCTAGCTATCACTGAGTCTAAAACCGTAGCAACAATGGTAAATTATAATAGAAAAATATTGGAAAAAATTAACTCCGCCACAAGTGAATTCTCAGACGGGAATCGAACCCGCGACCTATGGAAATCCGGTCCAATGCTCTTTGGAAAGAGCATTGGACCGGATTTCCAAAAGTCGCGTGTTCGATTCCCGTCTGAGAATTCACTTGTGGCCGAGTTACTTTTTTCCAATATTTTTCTATTTAAAATTTACTATAATTATAAAAACAGCATTGAAAAATGCAAAAATTAAAAAATCATAAAAAACGTAGCAACAATGTTTTCAGCATTGTTGGTGTTTTCATGCAGTTAGAGAAGATAGCCATAGAACCTCAGTGATTGAGGATTCCGGGAGAGGCGCTTCCATTTTCAGCCTTATCAATACTTAAAGTCAGGTCTCCCCATTGATCATTAAAAATAACATTATTTTTTAAAATACAACATGAAAACATTCAAAATTATAACATTTTTATTTTGCAATTTATTGTTTCTTGTATATTTACTTGTTTAAAAATTATCTCATTCAAAATTGTACAAAAGAAATCTTAATATATTTAGGTATACTTAGTTATAATAATTCATAATTACCACCACCATTTGTTTGACATTAATAAATATAATTTACAAGCAGTTAAATTTATATCACGAGTCCCATATTTACATAATATTACGAGATTATCTCAACCCTACTTAGGTACGGGCTGCGGTCAAGAGTGATTAAATATTAAAACACGCGGTAGGGTTAAAAAATAATTAGTGTTTTTCATACGAAACTGGAAAACTTTTCACTGAGTTTAATTTTATTATTTATTTAACGTACATTAAGTTATTATACATTTATTTTATTATACATTATGCATTAAAAATTATACTTACATTAAAAATACATTATACAAACATTATACATTAAACATATTTTATTATTTATTTAACGTACATTAAGTAATTAAGGATTCAGATTTCAATAAATCTTAATTATTTTGGAAATTGACATTATATTTGTTTTAAGCTAAATGCAAAATGCTGGCGTCGTTGGTCGAAAACCAAACGGGCTAAGCTAACCACAATATACAGTCAAGAATACATTAAGTTACTCTGGTGTGTGTGTGTGTGTGCGCGCGCTTGTGCTTGTATATCTTAAGCAAAGAAAGAAAGAAAGAAAAATACATTTATTTCTGAATCACACGACTAGACGACACAACATTAAAAAATTACAATAAACACAACTAAAACCATATATTGTGCATCGTCGCGTGATGCCAAAACTGTGTCCAGCTCAGTGTAAGCAGCAAGCAGAGCCTGCCGCACTGGTATTCTACTGGATACATAGGTGACATCAAGAACGAGACAAACAACATAAGGCGACTATCTGATTACATTTCGACACCTTCCCAGGAGTCAAGGGATGACTAAAAGTTGTGAAATTATTTCATTTTATATCAATCAGAAGTACGCGCAAAAAAATAATGTCACGTGGAACGGAAATGATGATCTTGGTCTTAAAATTAATTATAAAAAGGAAAATTTAAAAGAACATTATATTTTCATCCAGAACTGCTGATGTTAACATGGTGTTTTATTAGAAAAATAACGGAAAATGCTTTATATTTCTCGTTTATTTTCTGAGAATTTTCATGTAAAGGTTAATTATGAAGGATACGTAGAGATATTACGTCGTTTTAACGTCACGTTAGCAGTGGGTGATTAAAACTTATAATTAAACCTGCTCATATTAAATGATATAACGTTTCACGTACAAGCCAATCAAATAAAATTTGATATTTCTGATAGTTTGGGGATTTACATTCATAATTCTGTTTTCACTTATAGGAAAAAGTGTAATTTAATACACAAAAGTTGTTATATTCAATTCAGTGAAAAATCTGTTATTGGTAGAACTTGTTGCAAGTCCGCCTGGCTAGCTACCGCCATCCTATCTAAGTCTGACGACATAACGACAATGTTTACAGCGTTGTTGTGTTCTGGCAGTCTTTGATAAGATAGCCAGATCCTCAGTGATTCAGGATTCCGGGAGAGGCTCTATCCATCTTCGGCCTTATCAATACTTAACATCAGGTATGATAAACGCTACGAGTCTCCCGGTGGTTCATAAAAAAAAAACATATTGATAACTAAGATTAAGGATACCATTATGTAAGTAAGCAATAAAAACAAGCGTAACTTCTCATCATCATCATCAGTCACTTTTATATCTCCACTGCTGGGCTACTGGCCCTAAATGATTAGATAAGGAGAATGGGCCATGACCCATCGGGCCCAATACGGATTATTTTTAACCTCTGCAAATACAGCCAGAACCAACGATTTAACGTGCCGTCCGAAGCACGGAGGAGCTACAGATATTAAATCGTTGGTCACCCACCCCATGACTAACCATTGGAAAAATCACTTAATCGCAACAATAGCAGGCAGAATGCGAGCCACTGCGTTTACATATTGCGCCTTTTTGCATCATTACTAAAGTATGTTTGACAGCCGCGAGATTGCGTCGCTACACCAGCGATCACCAATAATTGTATCGATTATACGCGCATTTGTATTATAAAGAATAAATAATAATACATATTTCTTACACTCACACCAACTAACCTAGCCCCAAAGTAAGCACTGTAAGGCTTGTGTTACGGGATACTAGGGTAACGGATATAAATACATATATAAGTATTTATGTGTAGAAATATATACAAACGTCCATGACTCGTGTACAAATGCTCGTATTCATCATATAAACATTTGCCCCTACCGGGATTCGAAACCGGGGCTTCAGAGTAGGCGACACCTTGAAACCGGTACGTACCTCTCTACCACGAAAGTCGTATCGCGTTTGCATCGCGACTGTATCACTGCACTTCAGCTAGGCGGCTACCTGCTGAATCGCGAATTGCATCCCGATTTAGGCTTGAGTAGCTAAAGGTTGTAAAGGTTGGCGTTTATCGACCGCATCGACGCTGAATCGCGGATTGTGATTGTATCACTGCAAAAAATCGCAATGTATAACCGCTCTAAGTTATCGGTAAGCGTCAACTCGAGGTAAGCTCCAATTAAGCAACTTAAGTGTGTGATCGCGTGATGAAACGCGTCGTCGATGGGCGGGCCCAGCCTTGAGCATGCCGTGACAAGTCCCCGGCATCCCACCCTCACGTGAAACTGTCGCGTGTGAACAGCCCAACACGTGAATTTTAGGACGCAATTGTGACCTTTTAAGACTTTCATGCTCCCATATTTTGTCATAACGCTTTGATTATGCCGAATTTGAGGAAGAAAAAATGATTGTGTGCCATAATGACCCGTTTGAAGTACGATTCGTTAATGGCTTCATTAATTCTCGAAAGCTGACTGAATAGGGCAGGGAATATAAAAAGTGTCGAAAAGCTCATTGCATTGAATGTGAGCTTAAAAAGTTCTATGTGACCTGGATAATTAAAAATAAAAATTTCTATTCTTATCTTTTCTGAGTGTTTTATATTAGGAAAACCCACAAAGTCAAAGTCAAAGATTTTTATTCAAATAGACTTATAGATATGTACTTTCGAATAGTCCAATTTTTTTTTTCCCTACCAGCCATTCAGGACCTCTTTTAACTGATAAGAAGAACGGCCGCAAGAAACTTATCAGCTTTAACAACATTTACAATGGAACATGTTGTTGCCAAGCACAAATTTACAATTTTGAAATATATTTAATATAAGAGGAAAATTGGGAGTGATAACTTAGCGTTAAAACCCGTCTTAAATAATCGTTGACAGAATGTTACTAATAAGCGCTCATGGCGGCGCTTGACAGACTGATCGTATTCGATCACGTTCGTTAAGCAAAGTTAGGCCCGGTCAGGTGTCGGATGGGTGACCGTAAAGTGGCATTACAACTGAGCGCTTCCGTGCTTCGGAGGGCACGTAAAACCGTCCGTCCCGGCTGTTGTCATTTGATTACAGTCGTTAAGCCAAGTCAGAGGCCTTATAGGCGGCTTGATAAACTCTGACACCAGATGTGGCCACTAATCCTCACTCGATACGAAGAAAAAGAGTTCTTCTTCTTCTTTACTATTAGTTAATAATGAGACCTAAGGATACTGCGGATAAAACCGCGGGATACCACTAGTAAAAAAATAAATTCAAAGGGTTTCCCCTTGAAATACACCAGTAATCAAACATCGGTACATTACTTCCAAATTAGAACAATTTATTAACCCTGTTCTAAGCCAACCAACAGGGCTTCGTTAATTTCACACGAGACTGCTTTTAAATCATCTTCTGAGTGGGTACATTCAAATTTACCATGTAAAACTCCCAATTCTCGAAAGCAATTTCGGCAAAATTTCACCAATCCAGATATTATACGGTCGTTGATATTGCAATAAAACGTACCTTTAAAATGATTCAAACCTATTGAAAAGCTTTTGGCCAGGACAAAGATTTCGAGGATCCGTTTGAATGAGCGAATGGATGTGACAAATCTATATATTTGTATAAAGTATCTACAAAAAGTATTTGGTAGTCAGTAATTATCTTTTATGGATTTCGAGAAAATGCTAAAAAAAGCATTTACAAATATACTTATATTTTTTTACTAGCCTAAATCGTCCCACTGCCGGGCAAAGGCCTCTCCACCTTCCTTCTATTTGACGCAGTCTTGAGCTATTGTGCAATGTAAATGCTAAGCGCTCCGTAAACGATCACTGTCAAACTTCTACCAAATTTTCATGTTTGCCAATTTTATTTGACCGTCTGCTCTGTTTGACTCGTTTTATGTCAAAATTGTGGCCTTTTTGACAACTTTTTAGTAACTTATTGACATCTGAAAAATAACACAAAGAATCGCGATTCCCGTGTTCCGTTAAGTGATTACTAGCTCGAGAATTCATGGAAATACTCTATTAACTAAGATGTGATTTCACGTGAAAATACACGCCATCAATGTCTAGCGGGGTTGCCAGGGTCGAAGGTGTAGCTTGTGAGTCAAAAATGTATAAAAATTATTCTCATCCTCACCTCAACGAAACCAGATTTGGCATTCGTTGGGATGAGATGCGGAAACAATAGAGACAGGTCGCCAGCCTATCGCAAATTAGTTTTCGGATACTTATACCCTGTCCATTGACAGGTTTTTATGCCCAATTTACACGGGTCAAGTCTTTAGCTAAGTTGGTTAGTAAGTAAGTACAATGGTGTAAACGATCGGACGGTGGCAAGCCAACTTCGCTTGGAAGCTGCCTTGCAAGTGGATCCACACAAAGTCGGGCGCTGTCTGTTTCACTATCCACTCGTACTTGACCTGTGTAAATAGGGGGGCATTACTAGATATCTGCACTGGAAAGCAGCTGGTACATTCTTTTCACTCCCCATGCTGGACTGGGAGTGAAAATATAGGGTGTCTCAAAATAAACGCAAGATTTGAATTTGCTTGCATTGACTTGATTGTACCTACCGTAAGCAAATATATACAATTCGACAGCTGACAGAAACCAGATTTGGCATTCGTTGGGATGAGATGCGGAAACAATAGAGACAGGTCGCCAGCCTATCGCAAATTAGTTTTCTGATACTTATACCCTGTCCATTGACAGGTTTTTATGCCCAATTTACACGGGTCAAGTCTTTAGCTAAGTTGGTTAGTAAGTAAGTACAATGGTGTAAACGATCGGACGGTGGCAAGCCAACTTCGCTTGGAAGCTGCCTTGCCTTGCTCTTTAGGGTTTGAGAAAATGGATTCCGCAAGACGGTCCCACATACCATACAGCCAGTGGAATGATTCAATTGCTAAATTAGACATTTTAGGGTGGTGTATTCTCTTGTTTCTATAATTCGAATTGGCCCTTTAGAACGTGTGATTTAACACCATTACATTTCTTTTTATAGTCTTAGGTCTATATAAACAAGCCCACAACCACCAATGCATTTAAAAAGAAGACCCCGAATACCAGCGTCTCAGTGGCATGCTACGTATGTCACTGACATTGCTGAGGATGGGGCCTAGTTGGCCGCGCACTTTTTTTATTGTTATTTTTTTTATTTATGTTATTATTATTTTGTGTGTGTGTGCCGATAAATAGTTTTTCTTTCTTTCTTAATTTTTTTTCTTTCAAAGGCATTTCAACGTTCCATCGACGAAATTATGAAAACATTATATTTATGCAAAGTTTTCATTGAAAATTCGAAAAAGGGTGCGTATGTGCCAGCAATCCTTGGAGGTCATTAATCCGATGTATTATTCAATAAATAACCCTATCTTATGTACCTACTTCATGACTCAATAAAAAATATCAATCAAAAGAACATAATCTGTGTTTTCACTCCAATTCAAATCTTGCGTTAATTTTGGGACACCCTATAGACACTTGTCTTGTTTATAACACTATCTACCACTCATACTTGCAATATTTCATGTATCTCATACTACACCACTATTTATAGCTGATGGCTGTTCATAATAATACCATTCATTTGGTATGTTTGCCGTGAGCACGCATGATGCAAAACAGATAAAATACAATTCAAACTAAATTAATGATCATGCGTTTGTAACAAACTATTTAAAGTGTAGTTTAGTTTTAGTAATAGTCAGTGGTACTTATTATTTCGAATTCGTTGTATACCCATGCCACCCATTAAACAAAAAAAAAATGCCACCCATTCACCCGATTTTTAATAAAATGTTTGAATTGTAATTAAAATAAATCTTATGGATTTGTAGTGCGATCAGCTGCAGCATAAAATGCAGTAGCTACTTTATCAAGTT
This sequence comes from Chrysoteuchia culmella, assembly GCA_910589605.1. NCBI lineage: Eukaryota > Metazoa > Arthropoda > Insecta > Lepidoptera > Crambidae > Chrysoteuchia > Chrysoteuchia culmella. The sequence continues at coordinate 3,173,989 of OU342647.1, read as the reverse complement.
TATTATGTTTTTCTTCATAAAATAAAAACGATTTAGGTTGGTGGTAGGACTTGTTGTAAGTCCGCCTGGCTAGCTTCCACCATCTTATCTAAGTCTGACGCCATAACAACAATGTTTTCAGCATTGTTGTGTTCCGGCAGTTAAAGATAATATAGCCAGTTCCTCAGTGATTGCGGATTCCAGGAGAGGTTCGCATCCATCTTCAGCCTCATCAATACTTAAAATCAGGTATGATGAAGGCTAAGAGTCCCCCCGTCGTTCATAAAAAAACATACATTTTATTATGCCAACAGAGAAATAAACGACATCTCATAATTTGTAGCAGGAGATTACCCTTCCAGCATTTATTCCTTTTTTGCAAAGAAAGGAAATTAAATTTGGTAAAGTTCTTAAATACAGAAACATTTCAGTACCTATTTGACCGAAGCACATATTAAAATTATGATTCCAGATATTAAAACTATCAAGGTCATCTGACCTGGACTGCCTTATCTAATAAAACTTATTACACACTAACGCCATAAATTTACTTGTGTATATCCGACAAAGATCACGCACTTTTTGCCGCTTTCTCATGGTGAATACATAGAGGAAGCACGCAACCCCGATTTATACCAAAAGGTACGATGCGAAACAATAAAAAAGTGAATGGGTGGTAATGTAATCCTTTTAGACCTTCAGCCTACCACACAAGGTTTATATTCCAATGGACGAAACGATACGCCGTTTTCGGACATGCTTCTTTGTTTTCCTAGTGGAAACATTTGGAATAGTTTTCGCGTTTTTCCTGAGTTTTGCTTTGAACGCTTTTTCAAGTATCATTGAATGTGGATTTGTAACAATTTTAGAGATTTGCGCTAATTTAGCTGAATTAAGCGACTTGCAGATCCAAATAAATAAAAAAGTATAATTATTTAGGTACTTATATAACAAGAACGAAACGTGAATAGATATTGAATCATCAAGTATAGTAATATAATTGACGACAATATTTTTAACGACCTGTTGGGAGCAGGGGTACTATATTCGCCTTCTGCGCCCAGAGGTCCCGCCCGGGTTCGATCCCCGGACAACACAAATATTTGTGTGCATGAACATGTCTATTTGTCTGGGTGTTTAATATGTTTATTATGTATGTATTTACAAAAAAAAGTTACTATAAGACTGAGATAATCTCTGTACCAAAATAATACGAATATTGATCCTGAAAAAGTAACAAAAACACACATTTTGTAATATTGTTATGGGTTTGACTTCTAAATAGTTTTTCCAGAAAAAGTACCTACATTCAAGACCAGATTACAACCGCGAAATAGAAGGCCTCCAAAGCGAAAGATGGAAACTTTTTTTATTATCTACGTGTCAAATTTCAATAGCAATAAAAATATACGACTGTCTCGAACAATTGTGCTGAGTGTACAGAAAAAAGGTCTTGAGTCCTTTCGGTGAGCTTCAGAAATAAACCTAATGGGTAACTGAATTTAACGTTGTTATAGTATTTTTGTCGAAGCGAAATGCGGTTATGAACTATTTGGCTATTTTATCATCGTTAACTCATCATGACACCCAATGCTGGCATCCCACCTGCGCAGCAGCTCCCCGCGACCTTCACCAGATAGTCGGTCCATCTCGTCGGGGGGGCTACTCACGGAGCGTCGTCCGGTTCACGGTCGCACTTCCAGAACCTTACCACCCCATCGGTCATCGAACCTTCTCGCTATTATGTCCCGCCCAGCGCCCAGTGCTACTTCAGCTGCTGAGCAATCCTTCTAACGATGTCAGTTGATTTCGTATTCCTACGGATCTCCTCATTTCTGATTCAATCACGCAGGGAAACGCGCCGCGGAGCAGCCGATAACTCTCTCCGTTGCACACTGAGTGATCCTGGGCCTTCCTATGAGACCCATAGTTAGCGACCACATTTCACTGCCGTAAGTAATCATTGCACTGGCAGCACACACTGGTCATAAACTTTCGCCTTGAGACACTGAGGTAAGTCGGACGCGTAGATTTTACGATTTAGTTTTATGCATCTATACTGATGCTTCTAATATTACAAATGCTGTTATGTCAGTCTGTCTGTTAACTTTTCCAAACACTGAACCAATTTTCATAATATGTTCAAAATAAGGAGGCCTTGGGTAAAGATAAACCCTACTCTTTGTAGTGAAAATGTAGCATGAATTCTTAGGAGGTTGATATAACCGAATGTTTATAGAAGAATATTAAAAATTGTTCACCAGAGCGTATCTACGACGAAAAAGTCCCAAATTGTATATAAAAAAAATACACGCCGTTCTATACACAGCCTTAGACCAAATTCAATTAAACTCTAGGCTAAAGATAAAACTGAAGAATTTGTATTTTCAAAGCAATGAAAATGGAATTAGTGGCTACGGTACGAAACAAAGGGAATAACGAACGCATAATTTTATCTCTTTTAGTGAGGCCAAAACGAATCATGATTCAAGACGTTAGTAATTTCCTGACTTGTGTACCAATTAAATTGTTACTGTGGAATGATGATAGCATTACTGAAATTATTATAATTGCCGTAATTTTTTTGCCGTTTTTGGCCCTTTACGATCTTCCCTATAAAACTAATGACAAATATATTTAAACCTATTCGAAAAATACACCCAATTTTAAAAATTATCAATAGGTCGTTAATTACTAGTTAAAGCGGCTACGGCTTCGACTGCATTGACTAAGGGCCGGTATTTCATTTCACCTTATCTGACTTAAGTTCAACATTTGAGCTAAGTATCAGATAAGAAAGACAATAGCGTATTTCAATCTGGATATTCGTCGCCTTAGCTAATCTAGGATTCGTCGAAATATTGCAACGTAACAAACAATATAATATATTACATAGACAATTACCATATTATGGTAATTGTCTATGAATTTTGATGACATTTGGTGAAATTGAGCGCTCATTGGCTGCGCGTGTGTGTGCGGCGACCAATGAAAAATAGCGCCAAAAAATTTCTCATTTAGGATTTTCTTCTCACTTTGAAATGTTTACGTTATATTACGTATCATCTTTAAATTTTCCATTATTTCTAAAATATAATATATTTTCGCTACAACTGAGCTTTTATTGATAAAATTACGCATTCATTATACCCAATATCAACCCTAGGTCAATCAATAACAAATTACTGTATTACGTCATGGGATGGCACGTCCAAAATTGTTATCAATTGAAAGATGGGCCAAAGGGCGGATCTAAAAGTTGCTTCTTTCCGGTCTCCTCTACTCAACTGAGCTTCTTTATAAGAATTGTAATGTATCCCTTAAGTATCTCCAGTATCTCTTAAGTAGTTGGGTGAGATACTGGAGAAGATATGATGGTGCTGACGTATGCATGAGGATAAAAGCCCCAAATTAAATAAAGAGGAAAAAAAAAAGAATTGTAATGTACTAACCGTTAGACAATTATTTATATTGAGCACTGTTTTTAAACAGCACATTGCACTTCCCTACAGCACTGAAATTACTAACAAGAGACGAAAAGATAGAGTTTTCCCACAAAATAGGGGAATGAAATCTGCCTTCTCTTCCAGCTTATTTATGTTTCTAGGGCCTTTGCTTTAATATAATAGATGTAATGCCAAATTTGGTATTTATTCTATTAATTTATCACAGCACTAGGAGCATTCTGTATGAAGCCCTTCAAAAAATGTCCTACGAAGACACAGAGAAATTAATGCTTGTGATTAAATGATAAAAGTTTTTAGTACCTACGAAATAATGTTAAGTGTATTATTTATATAGTATGTTTGTTTGTCATGATCTTGTTAATTCATTCTATTGTATTTGGTTGTTTAATTTAAGTATAATGTAAGTCCTTTTAGCCTAAAACACAGGGTATTCCTAGTTCAGGCTAATTATATAATTTTAGTATTTGTAAACGAATTTTCTAGGCTAAGTATAAGTTTTTAACACTGTAATGTTTTGATTATTGAATAAATTATTTATTATTATTATTATTATTATTTATAATAACTTACCTTTTACCTACCTACTTAACTTTATTCACCATTTTACACCATTGGCGATTATCTTACCATACAATCTTTTTGTTTCAGTAACTATAATAATCAAGCTTAACTAAGAACAGTGATAATGAGGATATTATTGAATTAGTGGGTGACGTGTAGCTGATATGCGTGCAATGGAGAGAGCTATGCTCGGCGTTTCTCTGCTTGATCGAATCAGAAATGAGGAGATCCGCAGGAGAACTAAAGTTACTGACATTGCTCGAAGGATTGCTCAGCTGAAGTGGCAGTGGGCGGGACAAATATCGAGAAGGCCGTTGGGGCGGAAAGGTTCTGGAATGGCGACCGCGTACCGGACGACGCTCCGTGGGTAAGCCCCCCACAAGGTGGAACGACGATCTGGTGAAGGTCGCGGGAAGCCGCTGGATGCGGGTAGCACAGGACCGATCGTCGTGGAGATCCTTGGGGGAGGCCTAAACCCAGCAGTGGGTGTCATGTGGTTGAGACGACGTGTAGCTGATATATGATGATGAATTCATGTGTAGCTTTGGCTTTTCTACATAATATTGCAGTGGAAATATACCTACAACTAGTGATCCGCCTGCTAGATTATAAGTTATTAAACAGGTTATCTTTGACAACATCAATGTGCCAGTAGGTCCTTTTTATAGAGGCAGGCACTATGTCTCTCCACATGAATTGTAGTGCTTTATACCTTTTAACTGTTTAAACAATTTGTAGCAAAGTAATTAAATAAATTACAAATTTACATAACCTAATGTTAGTATTTTATTTACTAATCCTGAAATAATAAATACCTAAATATAAAATTAAAATCTTTTTTTGTGAGTAAAAAAAAGTTACCATATCAACGAATCCCGGGTCGGCACTTATGACACTGAATACCTCCGCTTAAATATTGGCTAGTAGAAATTGTCACACAAAATATGCTATAACCATAGTTTCCATGTCCATAACAACAATGGCTAATCAAGCGTGGTTTTTTGATTTTAATATTTCATGTACAGCATTTTAAGAATGTAACAATTTTTTTTTAGTTTAAAAACGCATCTATTCTTACCTATGTTGTGAAATGAAGATTAGCGTGTGAAATGAAGAATAACCGCCTCTATGGTCTAGTGGTACAACCACCGGTACCAGACCCAGGGGTCCCGGGTTCGCGAAGAGGATGCTCATGCGGATCGGCTCCGACGAAGACGGGTGGGGCGAAGGAGGCGGCGCTACGCGCACCTCATTCCCCTTTAGCGGGGCGGTGTGGTCCGGGTGACGGCCTGTTGGCTGTCTCCAGCATCTCACGGTCCCTCCCCACCAGCCTGGACAGAGATGGCCCCACTTGCTCGGCCATCTCTCAGCCGCAAGGAGGCCCGGGAAGCCGGGCGGGCCGCCAGCCATAGGGGTGATTACCACAAGGGTCCCCCAGGGCGTAAAGCGGCGAGAGGGCAAGTAGTGAGGGGTTTAGCTGGTAGTACCCCCCCCCTCCCGGCCCTCCCCATTCGGCCTTTCGAAGCCGACTGGGGGGCCGGGGGGCGGTGGTGTTCTAGGTGAGCCCAGCATAACCGATCGGTATGCGTAAATGCATTCCCCTCACTCAAATTAAAAAAAAAAAAAAAAAAAAAGGGGTCCCGGGTTCGATTCCTAGCGGGGGTACATATTGTATTCGGTTTAGTTGGTGGTAGGACTTATTGTAAGTCCGCCTGGCTAGCTAAGTCTGACGCTATAACAACAATGTTTTCAGCATTGATGTGTTCCGGCAGTAAGAGATAAGAAAGCTAGTTCCTCAGTGGCTGAGGATTCCGGGAGAGGCTCGCTTCCACCTTCAGCCTTATCAATAATTAACATCAGGTATGATGAGAGCTAAGAGTCTTCCCGTCGTTCATAAAAAAAATGCTACTGTGTATGAATTTTAACGAAATCGCGTAAATGTTTCCATTACGTACACCTACATGTTACATAATCGAAATCTCAATACACTTTACTAAAATTCTTTCCAACAAAACAGGTCGAAGTACTCCTTAACAATGGTTTTCTTTTCTCCTACAAAGAGACCCGCCTAAAAAGGTGGAATGCATAAATTCTCGTGTGAGCCAGCCTCAGTGGATAGTAAATGCTCAAAGGAGGTAACATCACGGAGGTACGGAGATTCTGCGAGGTAACGGCATTCCAACGGAGATTTAACTGCGCTGTATTTTAGTCTTACGATGCACCGGAGAGATAGACACCATATAGGTTTAATGAGAACTCACATAATGTTCTTGGTGATGTCGAATTTGCTTGTGAGGTCGTAAGAGTGACATTTGAGCACGATGCTATGAATTTGAGTAGGATTTTTGAGTTAATGTTGACACAGATTACAGTGTTTATGGTTTGCTCAGTATTAAAATGCGACAGTATGTTCAGCTGTGTTCAGAATTTTACTTTGTTGCTTTTATGTGGAGACATAATTTTGTTGATAAAGTTTTCTGGCGCACTAGCTTAGAGTGCTGTTAAACTTGTATTTGACCATAAAACGGCTGATGGGGATGAGTTTCATAAAAGTACTGCGGCGGTGGGTTGTACAGTAGAAGAGTCGAATGTTTTAGTACTTAAAACCATCTGGCCTAGTGCCAACTTTAAGAACCATGTAATAAGAACGTTTTGTTTTCATTATTTTGTTATTTTTAAATTCGTACCATGACCCTCAACAAAGTAAAATGTTGTTATACCTGTCCATTGAGATATATCTATGGATTTGAAATACCTACAAAAAACCTGCTATCTACAATCGATGATACTTTGTAATAGCGGACTTAGCTAGGCAGCTACTGAAAATTCGCAAGAAAAATATCGATATGGAAATACATTTGATATATTTGTTTTATGTAAGTTTCTAAAAATAACTATCTCAGTTCGATGTACTTCTATTATAATTGTTCCTGCCAACGATCTAATTGAAAATGTCAAATTTTTATTTATTTATTTATTTGGACCACCAGGGAAAATTACAATAAAGCTTACAAATACTACAAATTATGGAGATCACTTTCAAAATGTAAAATGCTTTCAAAGGTAGCCACATCATGCATTAGAAGTCACTCTCAACAGTAAAAATACAATTAAAGAAAAAATAAAATAAAAATTTGCTAAAATAAAAATACAATTGAATTACTTAAGATAAAAATTAAATTTGATAAAATTAATTTTAAAAATTAGTAAAATTAAATTTAAAAATTAAATTTAAATTACAAAAATGTCATTAACACAAAAGAAAAACAACGTGGTTTTTTACACCTCTCTTAACAACTCCACAACTTTAACGCGAAATTGTCGAAAGGGATTATCAATTATATCGACAGAAGCTAATTTGTTGTAAGCGTCAGGCATGCGTCATTCGTCAGGCGTAACTTGACACACCTCACACTTGGAAGGCACAAAGAAAGTCGTGGTACGAAATTGATTTGGTGCAAAGAGATGGCGGTAAGCCCCTAGGTATTATGAAGAAATTTGGAAGAAGTACTTATTTTACATAAGTTTAAAATTTGCACTTACTCGGTATAGCTATAACCCCTCTTCCCCTTCTATGGGGTCGAATAGGTACACAGGTACCTGCTTTTCATTATGTCTGCTTTGCATTCGAAGTGGCTACATTGTGTGTTCAGTTAAATTGGTGGTATTGGTGGTTGGACTTGACCTAAGTCCGCCTTGCTAGCTTCAACCATCATAATAAGTATATTTATTCTATCGGATCTCATTAGTGCTTTTAGTAAGGTAGGTACATGTTTTTTTTTCTATTGTATTTATGAACCTTATTCCTTTTTATGTTGAAAACCAGGAAATGAAACTACTGCCTTCAGAAAGTACCTAAAATAATGGCGGATGCCTATAAAATATGTTTTATTTTAATGAATTTTGACGTTCCAATTTACAACATCTCAAGTTTCATAAGCACCGCTCACAACGCTAGACAAGAAGGAAAATAAAACAATCAACATGACTTGTAAACAAAGGGGCTTAAGAATCTTATTGCAACTTCACAAAGCATGAAATAACGAGATGAGACTTGAATAAAAAAAATTAGAACAGGAAAGAAAATTTATAAATTGAAGTATAAACTAGAAAATACAACTGTGGGGTTATCACGAATAACTTTCGAGTAAGTATCGAGGAAGTAAAGTAAATAAATGTATGACATATTGAGCAGCGTTCCTACCGGACGTAAACGGAACTACATTTTCCTATACATTTTTTGACATTACGTGCTCGATACTTACTCGATACTATTTCGATAGTTATTCGTGCTTGCCCTACTGGGCCCTTATTCTCTATGACCACTTTGCGATTCCTTGCTTCAAAACCACGCCAATATCGTACATGGTTACGACATTTTCAAAATTCGTATTCTCTATGACACTTAAATGAAACCGTGTGATATGAACGTGACTTGCGCGTGGTTTGAACTGTCAAAAATTCCACGTTTTAGAAACGCGTGGAATCAACGTGGAATCTGCAAGGAATCGTTGTGACTGTGAAGAAATTTATTGTTTTTGTGCTAAACACTATTTAAATAAATCTATAACGTACCTAAGGCCAAAGACCTTCTAAACACCATCTCTTTCTTTAAGTATTTCAGTGAAATTTAGTGTCAGCTATTTATATTATAATCTACTATTACTAAGATTTTGTAAATTTTGTATCGAATTAAACCACATGTAACTATAAAACTATTTTATTATGAACTTTTATGTAAGTATTTTGCACGCAACTACCGAAGACCATTCTTGATCTACACTTATGAACTTGTGAATCACATTTTTAAACAAATTGATTTCAATGAAGTAAGATGTTTTAGTTTTACATCGCTTTTAAATCTGGAACAAATGCAAAAGACATATGTTAGGGGTTATGTAAGTAAATTAGATATTATAAGGCAAGTAACTTGTAACATTTTTGGGAGTAACAAACGATTAGGTACTTACAATAACAAATCGCTTCAAATAAAATACCGCCAAGTACATCAAAATTCTTCAAACTAAATATACTCGTAGGTACAATATTAATGTTTTGAAGTGTATGTATATATTTCCATTGGAATACTAAGTATTATTATTTCTTTCTTATAATAAACATATAATAAACAGACAAAAATTGAATCAATTAATTTTCATTGTAAAAATCGATAACAAGAAATAAAAAAGTAAAAAGGAACGTTCAAAAACGTTCGAACGTTTTGGTTTTGCTGCGTGTAAATTTTTTCTTTGTTAAATTATTGTGTAATATTTTTTCTTTGTTATTGCTAAAATTGCATTGTTATGATTAAATATTAATATAAACATAATAAATCACGGTTAATTGTTAGTGAAATTAAATTTTGCAAGTAATAAATTTAAAATCTTAAAAGTTTTAAGTTTAGTTTTCGAACGCACTCGTGACTTCATAACGTACCAAAGACAATTTGTCTTGGAGGTGTCTTGGAGCGCGGTGGGACTTACAGAATAGAGTTGACCAGATTCCTTACCGTGACAAGATACGATATTGACGGGGTTTATGCGTGGTAAGGTTTAAGTGTGGAATCTAAGTAGTCATAGTGAATAAGGGCCCTGGTCTGCAAACCGGGGCATGGGAGTCAGAAGGGTTTAGCACGTAAAACTACTGAAATAGTATCGAGCACGAGCACGTAATGTCAAATAATGTAAAGGAAAATGTAGTTCCGTTTACGTCCGGTAAAATATTAATCATATTTTACGGTCATTACGGTATTTACTCGAATTTCATTAACGCTAGGCCCACAGGACAGAGAATTTGGGGACCTAAGTAGTTTGCCGTGTGGTGACGGCCTAAGAATACAAGTGTCACTACTCCCTTACATGCCTGGGATGTCGTAAGAGTCGACTAAGAGGCTTGACGCATTGAACAACTGTGCGAGAGAAGGAAAACTTTAAACAAACCCTCTACCAACCCGTCTGACCAGCGTGGTAGCAGTAGGCTAATAGCCTCCTATGAACGCCACAATAGGCGTGAGCTAGGAGAGGCCTATGTCCAGCAGTGGACGTCCACAGGCTGATGATGGATGAAGTTTTTTTAAACGACCAAAAAAAGAAGAAAGGTTCACAAGGCGACTGTATAATTGTTTGTGTGTGTTTTAATATAACGTAGTCAGTTGTAAACCGATTTTATTAATTCATTTTTTATCTGAATGAACATAGTTTAAGTGTGGTCCCATATAATTTTTTCGTGGATCTGCATAGTATACTTACATCTTATGTTTTGGCGCGCACTGTTCATTGAAATATAACAACTTTTACGTTCGACAACGACGAACAATTTAGTTCGTGAAGTATAGCGCGTTTGATATCCGTAAAAGTTGTTTTATTTCAATCTGGCTAGAAGTTTTTTTAAATTCTGAAAAATATAATTTACGTTTGTTAAGTAGTCGTTAACCTAGATGACATCTTTGTTGTGTATGGGCTGATTTTTAGTGGCACATGATGTAATAAAACATGTGAAATAAAAAAGTTAAAAAAAATTAAGTAAGTTTTAATTTTTTATAAATAGGTATACCTAGCAAATGTAAAACTTTAAATCAAAATAAATGGTTTTACGTGAGAGAAATATACTTTTTTTTTTATCAATAGCCTAGCGGCCTTCGACTTAGGACTGATTTTCCCAAAACTTGCTTTAAACTCCGTTCAGTGGTTTTTTTTCAGACATGAAACCAAACAATAATACGAAGCGATCGATGTTTTTAATGATTGTAAAGAATAAACTGACATAATTCCGAAATAAATAGGGTTGACTATTATATTAAATAAATTTTCCTCTTATATTAAATATATTTCAAAATTGTAAATTTGTGCTTAGCAACAACATGTTCCATTGTAAATGTTGTTGTTTCTGTTAAAGCTGATAAGTTTCTTGCGGCCGTTCTTCTTATCAGTTAAAAGATGTCCTGAATGGCTGGTAGGGAAAAAAAGAATTTGGACTATTTGAAAGTACTTATCTATAAGTCTATTTGAATAAAAATCTTCGACTTTGACTTTGACTAAGTTTAACAACTTTAATAACTAATTAAAGAAGGAAGCAAAAATAGGACAACATATTCTTCGCGTCATTTCATGAACGTTTGTTCGTGTAATTATGTAATTCCAATCGCTAATCCGTATTTATCCATACTTATATTATAAATTATAAATTCTTATTGTAATGTACACTTATTCATTCCTATATAAATTATTAGGGGTAGTTACGTGGTGGTAAAGTTTTTTATTTTAATTTAAATAAAATACTTTACCCCCACATAACTACCCCGCTACATGCGCGCTCGTTTCTGTTTTACCAGGGAAAACCAGTGATATAGAGGGTTCGGCCGTGTATCGATAGCGAGCTGCGCGTTGGGATTGAGCGCGTTATATCGGGCGTTCCTTTTTACGCGTAGACCGTTGAACCAGTTTTAATAAAATCTGGTATCTGTAACAATAATTTGGACCCTGGAGATGGACAAAGGATACTTTTTATTCCAAAGGTGGCGCCACCAGGCGATAATCTGAAGTCACGCGATAAGCTATTTTCACGCGGACAAAATCGCGGGCGAAAGCTAGTAAATAATAAAATACCTAGTTACCAGTAACCTACAGAAATACAATACATTGTTTTAAAACAAAAGCATAAATTAATTTACTATGAAATTCAAACAGAGCTGCGGTTAACTATTATTCGTACAATAATTGGTTCACAAAACGAAACGTTCATTAAAGCGAATGAAGTATATTTAAATTAACAACTAGAAAACGGGCGCCTACAACACTTACTGCAAAAATGGGTTGAGGCATTCGCGCTAATGAAAACAAGCCGTCCTGCCGTCTTGTAAATATTCAGCGGGTATTTTACACACAGTGTTTCAGTATGAAGAACAAAAAAAAAACACTTTTTTAAGAGTTGTGATTGGTGAAAAAATCTTAAAAAACTTAAAAACCAATTGTCCTCACGTAATTATAAAAATTCTAAATCAAGCCAATTGTACTATATAATTTTTTGAAATATTAATATTTTACCGTGCAACGAACGTATTCTTGACATAACGACAGACCAAACACTTGTAGGCTGTCATTGTCAAAGGAACAAAAACATAAAAACCACAGAGTATTTGTTTATATTATAATTAATTTATGGAAACTCAGTCGCTCCCGATAGTCTATGGAAATATTTTCATAGCCAAAGAGTCAATGGAGTAAAATATAAAGCATGTTTTGTGATGCTATGAAAAAGATTTGTTTTTCAAAAAAACATTGTAAAGAATCGGCTAGACCTAGATGATTTTTTTCAACTCATACGAGTTAAATTTTTACTTAATACTTTCGATATTTTTTTTTCACTTTTTACCGGCTGCATCTTAGTGAAGTCTTTATAGGTATGGAAAGCGGGACCATCTCCTTTTACAAATATCCAATAATATCCAATTCTCAAGAAGTAATTTTCCTGAAATGCACATTTGCCGAAATGTCCACTTCTCGAAAATACTCTTGCCCAAGTGACATGGCTTTTTGTGAAATGCACCCTTCCCGAAATGTCCCTTTCCAAAAATTATCCTCTCGCAAAATGAACTTTTCCCCGAATTTTATACTGTTGTCTGACAACATTGTTTGAAAATTTATTTTATATTATGTATTAGAGTTTAAATTAATTTTTTAATAATATTAATTTTATAATATTTTCGTTTTTTTTTAATTTGGTACATATTTGCTGAAAAATATCAAATAAAAAATTCAATATTTAAATTGCGTGCCAAAACGCTACTTTGACAATATGGCGCTGCAATGGGGTCGATGACGTCACTTGCCTGTATTCTGCATATCATCCACATACGTAGGCAAAAGAGGTTTACAAGCAGGTGACGTCATCATAAACTCGACGAATCAGGAGCGTTTTATGTCAGGTGACAAACGTTTAAAAAAACAATTTTTGTTTACGGATTTTTAAGTAAATTTATTATTATTTTCAACTTACGTTATTAAAAAACCATTTTTAAACTCTTAATATATACTGATAACAGTAATTGACACTTTACTTTTCGCATTGTCAAAATATAGCCTATTTTATTGCATTCTTCAAAAGTCATTGAAATGTCAGACGCTGATGTTTGTTACTCAAGATATAAATATAAGACTAAGATATATAAAAATGTTTAAAAAAAAAAATTGCTGACGTAGACGCGTTTCGGAAAATTTTGTAGTGTCACAGGAATCATCCTAGTTGAAATAGACAGATTTTCTTTAATTCTTTAATCTTACATGAAATCCATTGTCATATTGAAAATTGAAACGGGTATTAAACGCGTAGAAACGTGATAGGTATTTCACCTACCTAATTTTCGCCGATGTAACTTAGCCGAAACGTCGGGAAAATTAGGTAGGTGAAATACCTATCACGTTTCTACGCGTTTAATACCCGTTTCAATTTTCAATATTTATAATGCAACGCGAAAGTATAAATGTGTATCTATTGTCATATTCCAAGCTCCAGAGTCTATGTGGCTGTGTGTATCAAACACCTTATTTCATGCCACGCGATTCAATGTAAACTTTTGTGGAGCTCGCATTCAAGAAGTGAAATGGTAATTTTTCGATTACCCCAACTTGGACGATTATGGCACTTCTAAACGCTGTTTGTTCTGTGGTTCTTTGGCGAATATCTTTAACAAGTTTCACACTGTATATTCAACACATTTATGCAAAGAATAAACTAGTCGGATAACGACTGGCTTGGTGGCTCAGTGGGACTGATCATGCCTGCTGAGCCTGGGGTCACGGATTCGATTGCTACTCGGTACAAAATCTAATGTGTTGAACATTTATGTTTCTTTTGTGTCTCGATGTTATTCCGGATTTAATTACTTACTATTCATGTTGGGTGCAGTGGTTTCAATCCCCAACTAGGGCAAACAGAGATATTGTGCTGAATTTTTCTGTACCATAATGTTTTAGCTTTTCTTAGTTCTTATATTAAGTAACACTTGAGTATAAGCTTATTGTAATTATATTAATGTATCTGCTCCGATTTTTTTTTTCATTAGTTAACTTGGCTCATTGGCTATATGGCACTGACTTTATTGTAATTACGAGCTGGAAGATTTCAGAATAAATATAAAAAAGTGACATACCTGTCACTGGATTACATCTAGACCTAAGCAACGCCAAAATTTGTGACGTTGTTGAGTTGTGGCAATCAGAATGATGTTTATACATTTCACTCTCAAACTACACATTCCGCTAACCCCGCAAGAGATTTATGGCGTGTAGTATATGTATGTATGTGTGTATAAAAAACACCCGTATCTCTCCAATTCGCTTTGGGAGCAGACTCCGAACGAGACAGTTACCATGGACGTTTTTCCGCGATATATATCAGAAAAATTGTCCAATACTTTATGATGTGTTGCCCGATGTCAGAATATACGAAAACCACCCGAGTGGCATGTTATTCTGTATATCATAACGCGGTTTTATAATACAGAAGTTGCCAGCAAACGATTTTGTGTTATTTAAAATACATCTTATGTTTTGGCGCGCACTGTTCATTGAAATAAAACAACTTTTACGGATATCAAATGCGCTATATTTCCACGAACTAAGTTGTAATTGTCCGTATTTTTAGGTTTTTTAGGGGTTTTTTGATTTTTCCGACGTTTCGGCACCTTTATAGCTGCCGTGGTCACGGGATGACTGACACTCAGTCATCCCGTGACCCGGGAATCAAAAAACCCCTAAATAACCTAAAAATACGGACAATTACAACTTAGTTTGTGGAAATATAGCGCGTTTGATATCCGTAAAGTTGTTTTATTTCGATTTTGTGTTATGTTTATGTTAGTTACTTGTTTTTTTTTGTTTTCCGGAGTTTTCGGCACCTGTGCAAAGTTATTAAACTTTTATCTTTAGTTTACGATAGTTTTACGACTTCAGCATCTATTTCGCTACTTTCAAGTCACATAAATTTTAAATATGTAAGATTCTCATGAAATTTTGTGAGCGTATTGAGTAGGTCTGAGAATCGGCTACTATCAATTTTTTATTCCGAAATTCCACGGGAGCGAATCCCCGGGGCACAGCTAGTATTAGTATAGATATGTTACCTTTATAGTAAGTTGAAATCTGTGACGCAGACTGCACATATTGACAATTGTTATATGGGGACAGAAGACACGCAAAAGCACGGAAATGAAAGAGATAGAAAATTGAATCGGGAGGCTAATTGTCTAATTTTAAAATCTAGCGCAATCCCTTTCAATTCGTCATTTGAAAGTTATTAACATTTATGGTAATATATGTATGTAGTAATATGTTTTTATATATGTATTTTATAAGTATATATTGGAAGTGATTGGAAGCTTCTGAACATGCCTAACTCCATTAGCCTGTGGACGTCCACTGCTGGACATAAGTCTCTCCTAGCTCACGCCTATTGTGGCGTTCATAGGAGGCTATTAGCCTATTGCTACCACGCTGGCCAGACGGGTTGGTGGAGGGTTTGTTTCAAGTTTTCCTTCTCTCGCACAGGTGTTCAATGCGTCGAGCCTCTTAGTCGACTCTTACGACATCCCAGGCATGTAAGGGAGTGGGAGAGGTGACACTTGTATTCTTAGGCCGTCACCACACGGCACAACATAAACATACATCAATACTTTTTTTTATTACATACCAATTATACATATAAAACAACCAGACCAAGACAAATAGACATGTTCATGCACACAAATATTTGTCTTGTCCAGGGATCGAACCCGGGACCTTTGGCGTAGAAGGCGGGCCCCTGCGCCAAACAGGTCGTCAAACATCTTAACATTTTGTTTTTAACAACTAATAAAATATAAAGAACTAGTCCACCCATGACGTTTTCCGTGAATGCGGTTAAATCACATTTTTAGGAATAGTCAGTGTTAAAGCGCCTCTACGCTTACCATGAAGGTTTTATGCGCGGTATGCCAGTGCCGTGAAGTTCTTACTTTTTTATTCTTTTTCTACGGCGACGTCTTTTTTGTTTAATTGATATTCTTATGTTTCACATCTTTATTACAACACTAGAGGCCGGGCGCGGTTTCACCCGCGTGGTTCCCGTTACCGTGGGAATTTTTCGGATCATTTATAGCCTATGTTACTACTTGGGGTCTAAGGATTCTCTATACCGAATTTCGTCAAAATCGGTCCAGTAGTTTTTGAGTTTATTCGTTACATACAAAAATACAAATCTTTCCTCTATATAATATTAGTATAGATATTATAATATAAATTTTGATTTTATTTACTAAACACTTGGAAAAGATCCAACAGTCAGTCATTATACTGTATAAGTATGGATTTGAGCAAGTAAAAACATTTGTACTTAACAAAGCTACATACACATTTGTATAACCAAACGGTGTTAATAAACTTGACTTTTTTTTACATCTGTGCAGACCACTATTATTAAAGATCATTAGGTATAATGTTCCATATTGTAATTTGATATCGATCTCTCGCAGCCAGTGTTGAACCGACCTATCATTAATTATTTATTTTGTCGTTTTACAGTGAAATTATACTTGAAGTGTGCTAATGACTTCTATTCCAGTGTTAAATACGAACCATTAGTATAATACGAGGAAGTATTTTAAATTGAAAAATTAAAATAGGAAACTCATTTTTTATATTTCTTACAAAAACACACAGTAATATAACTGAATAATAACTGAAAAAAGACAGATGATTTTAATGAATATTAAACAAGAAAAATTCGACGTGTCCTCATAGGCCTCTGTAGCATTATTCGTTAGTGCATTGGGCCGGATTCCCAAGGGTGGGGGTTCGAATCCCGTCAGAGCGACATGAGACAAGTTGCTTTTCATCACATAAGAATAGCATTGTAAAATGCTAAATTAAAAAGTTTTAAACAGATGATTTTGTTTTAATGCTCGTTGTTATTAAATCTTTTTCATAAAGTACTTTTTTATTCATATTAATTCTGTATTTTGGCAGATGAATTTTTGCAATCACATTTCAACAATTGATATTGTAAATAATTGTACCCTTTGTGCAATTATGTTCCACAAATATGAAACTTTCCCTATTCTCACCTATTCTTTATGTGAAACAGCCCAGAAGCATTTTTCATTATTCCACTGCTATTGAAATTAATGTGCCGTGTGTTGACGGCCTAAGAATATAAGTGTCACCACTCCCTTACATGCCTGGGATGTCGTAAGAGTCGACTAAGAGGCTCGACGCATCGAACACCTGTGCGAGAGAATTAAAACTTGAAACAAACCCTCTACCAACCCGTCTGGCCAGCGTGGTAGCAGTAGGCTAATAGCCTCCTATGAACGCCACAATAGGCGTGAGCTAGAAGAGGCCTATGTCCAGCAGTGGACGTCCACAGGGTGATGATGTGATTGAAATTAATATTAGGCATTACCGAATGGAAATATAACTAAATAAATAGTTATTCTGTGGTACTCGTAAATGGCAGTTATTTTTAGGCTTAAACATTATTTGTTAAGGCCTCCTTTCTTCACAAATGGATATACATTCATTTGTGAAGAAAGGCCTTTTAACCGCCTCTGTGGTCTAGTGGTACAAGCACCGGTATCAGACTCAGGGGTCCCGGGTTTAATTCCCAGCGGGATACATATTGTATTCAGTTTGGTTGGTGGTAGGACTTGTTGTAAGTCCGCCTGGCTAGCTACCACCATCTTATCTAAGTCTGACGCCTTTACAACAATGTTTTCAGCATAATTGTGTGAATCGTGTTTCGGCAGTTAAAGATAGCCAGTTCCTCAATGATTGAGGATTCCGGTAGAGGCTTGCTTCCATCTTCAGCCTTATGACAGCTTCCATAACAGCAGGTATGATGAAGGCTAATAGTCTCCCCGTCATTCATTAAAAAAAGTACATCAGTTTAATTTAATCTAGTCGCACCGTCAAATTGTTTGATACATTTTAATGAAAAATTAATAAAGTTTTGTGTATTTTTGTAATGTAGATACTAAATGTCAATTCTTCACTAATATAAATACATTTTATAAAACCATTATCTAAAAAAATACATTGAGGAAGCGACGAGGGACCAATAAAAAAGTCCACTAAAATAAATGAAATTACTTTGACGATGATGTGTTCAAATAGGTAGTGAAAGCAAATTAATAATTTTTTTTATAGTATACCTGCAATTATATTTATTATATTAATAAGTATGATATTATTATTGATGTACAATATTTATAAGTTAAAGGTATTAAGGTACTTACATGCCACCATGTCGGTCCGATTACAGAACCAGAAGCACAAGTCCCATCCAACTGCAGCGAGGTGTGAGACAGGGAGACGTCATTTCTCCGAAACTGTTCACACCTGCGTTGGAGGACATCTTTAAGCTCTTGGACTGGAAAGGACTCGGCATCAACATTAATGGCCAGTATCTGACACACCTTCGTTTTGCCGATGATATAGTTCTTATGGCTGAGACCCTGGAGGACCTGAACACAATGCTCGAAGATCTCCGTAGTGCTTCCCAAAGATTGGGTCTTAGGATGTACATGGATAAGACGAAAATCATGTCGAATTCCCACGTCATACCCACTACAGTTCACGTTGGGAACACTACACTCGAAGTTGTTGACCACTACGTTTGCCTTGGACAGACAATCCAGTTAGGTAAGTCCAACTTCGAGAAAGAGATCTCCCGTCGATTCCAACTCGGTTGGGCAGCATTCGGGAAGCTCCGTAAAATCTTCGCGTCCAACTTCCCGCAATGTCTCAAGACGAAAGTCTATTACCAGTGTGTGTTGTCAGTGATGACTTACGGTAGTGAAACGTAGTCGCTAACTATGGGTCTGATAAGAAAGCTCAAGGTCACCCAGCGTGCAATGGAGAGGGCTATGCTCGGCGTTTCCCTACGTGATCCAATCAGAAATGAGGAGATCCGTAGGAGAACTTAAGTAACTGACATCGCTCGAAGGATTGCTCAGCTGAAGTGGCAGTGGGCGGGACACATAGCGAGAAGAACCGATGGCCGTTGGGGCGGAAAGGTTCTGGAATGGCGACCGCGCACAGGACGACGCTCCGTGGGTAGGCCCCCGACAAGGTGGACCGACGAGCTGGTGAAGGTCGCGGGAAGCCGCTGGATGCGGACTGCGCAGGGACCGATCGTTGTGGAGATCCTTGAGGGAGGCCTATACCCAGCAGTTGGTGTCATGTGGCTGAGACGACGATTTATAAGTATATAATTATTAATAATTTGCTTTGTTGTTAGTTATTTTACACTGGTTGTACCCTATCTCATACTCACACTCCACATCATCCTTAGGCTAACTGTTAGAGATGCCTAAGACATTAAGTCCGCCTTTGTTATTTTTTTGTGCATAAAAAAGTATAAATAAATTAATAATTTATAGCTACTATTTTGTGTGTTATAATGAAATTAATAGGAAGCTTTATTAACTATTTAATAAAGGCTGTAAATATTCCTCAAAATTGACCCGAAAATTGCCTGTGAACTCATAATATTTCCGTACCCTATCGTGTACGTGATGTGAAATATTTAATAAAACTCCTGGCTTTACTAACATTATGTTTATTTATCACGCCCTAGAGAGCTGCCCCCCAACGTGTGTCACAGTTATGAACCCAAGATGGGACCTAGTTAATAATGTATCCAAGTAATTTCGTTTGAATCCGGCTCGTGCCTGACATGTTAAATTTCACAAGCAGGCTGCGCAGTAAATATGTAAACTAAAACAGTATCTCACTATCATTAGCTTTGTAAAAGGAGGTTGTTGATTCAACTAGTTTTTATGCTATTTTATTGGAAACTAGCTGTGCCCGCAACTTCGTTTGCGTGAGAACCGGAACATCATTTGCAATCCTTCCCGACTAAATTGTTGGTAAGGCGGTCTTTTTATCCAACTTAAAAAAAGGAAGTGTTCTTTACTATTTGAAGAGAATACTTAAGATAATAATGCCGTTTAATTACATTATTATCTTATCGCCTTTAGGTAATAGAGAAATTTATCAATTCGTTGGTACCTATAATAATAGAACTAAAAGTAAAAGTACCTATTAAAATGCAAAGTAGCATCTTTTTGAAGTCTTTTTTTTGTGATGATAATAATTAGATAGCCGATGCCTGTGATTTAATTTTATCAGTCATGTTTCAATGTGACTTTGTAATACGCATTCGAAATTAAAAGAGCAACTCAAGATTGTTGTTTTTGGTTACCCACCCCGCGACCGACCTTAGCGAAAGTTTCTTAACCTATAGTGGTATAGTGGTTCGCATAATTTCCCTTACGTAGGTTGTATACAGCTGGTAAATAGTATACACGTGAGGTGGTATAGACGAGAGAAATGGCTAACACTGCATAAAAAGGTCTATTGGTCGACTGGAAACTTTGATTCTTATTATAAGTATAGATTAATAGGACAAAATGTATGGGGAAGGTAAAGAGAGTTGAGGAAGCTTAATCGTAGCAATTGGAAAGATGTCATCTGGTTCTGGTGCCTACTTCTGCAAAAATGGGCGGGAGTGTGTGTTATTTACTATAATTACAAATATTTGTCGATTACGACTTCTAAATGAATGATTACAGTGGTCACACGTTTTGGTGTTTATCTCTGGCTTTAGCATTGAATTAAAATAAGTATGACAGACAGATTTGAGTATCTGAAAAGACTTATACATATATTGTATTCGCGAGTAAGTTTGTGATGGCCGTTGCCATCATTGGCCACTATGTACATAATAATATTATTAGTTTTTGCTAAAATTCTAGGTATTTTATTAATTTTATTTGTTTTGGTTTTATCAGTCTATATCTTTTGACTTAAAGAACAGGAATTTTTACAATAATCGGCGTTTGTAGTAGCGTAGTTGCGTTTCTGTTTAACGTATATGTATGTACTGTTGCTGTAAGTAGCAATATGTTGTGAAATGAACCTTATAAAATATATGAGGCTTATAAATATTTATAGGGTTTGGGAATTCAATGTATCTTGCGTGGCTAAAAAAATGAGTAAGCGAGTTAAAGGGAAGAAGTGACTGTTGACCTTTGATCGTGCGTGTTACTTCTTTTGCATTTTTTTTTATAAATACCAGCTACTGCCCGCGGTTTCACCCGCGTGGTTCCTGTCAACATAAATTGTAAAAATAATATTGTAAAAATAAAAGCGTCGGAAGACCAGGGCGGGTCGTAAGACCATGCATTATGCTGAGTCGTGAGCGTTTTGGGATAAATCTTAATTTTCTCTGTGTGTGTACTGGCTTTCGTAACTCTCTGTGTAATTTGTGTCTCAAATAAATAGATTTAGGATCACTTTGTTGTCCGTCCGTCCGTCCGTCCGTCCGTCTGTCAAAACTGTTTTTCTCAGGAACGCGTGGAGGTATCAAACTGAAATAATAATATATACTCAGGTCTACTGTCCCTTAGAGCTGTGAATAAATCAAACTTCTAAGCCAAAGCAATCAAAAGATACAGCCGTTTACGCCGCCGCAAATTTTCGAAACATGCACGGGAATCAAAACCTGCAGGGTACTTCCCGTGAACTTAGAATCTTGAAATTTGGTACGAAGTAACGTCTTATAGTACAGATAAAGGAAAAATTGCGAAAACCGTAAATTTTTAGTTACATCATTATAATAAAAAATATTTTACGGAACCCTCGGTGCGCAAGTCCGACTCGCACTTGGCCGGTTTTTCTTTCTTTCAAATGCGAATATATGTTTGTTTGTTTGACGCCGTAATAAGTTAGGTTTAGGATAAACTATTTGTGAGCCAGATTATTCAGCTGTGCAGCCACATTCTAACTTTCACATTTATAATACTAACACCCATATTCTAAGTCGTTCCTCCAAAACTTACTCGTCCTCGACTTAACGAAACCTCATTGAAAACCTCTTCGAAATACTCCTCGAAATCGGTATTCTAAGTCATAACTCCGTAAGGACCTGAGGAGCCAAAGAGTACGTAGCCACTCCGAGTTAGGCCTAGCGCACACTACCATTGTTACCCACGACGAGGTTGAGTGACGTGTAAAAAGATTTGGAGGAACGACTAAGAATATGGGGGTTAGTAGTAGCATATCATTATGAGTACATTGGTTCTGATATCCGTAACCGGAACGTACTCGTAAGTGCTTTGGCCACTTATTACGGAAGAAGATATTTGTTTTTTGATTAATTTTTAAACGAAGTTATTCTTGCAGACGAAAAATTATAGTGGCATTTTGTGTACGTGTAGGTAATTGTGTAAGTGAATACCTAATTTAATATAATAATAATAAAATAAACTTTATTGCACATGATACAAATACAAACACATGCAGAGAAAATTACAAAAAAGAGGAACACACGATAGGCGGCCTTATTGCTACATAGCAATCTCTTCCAGGAAACCTTAGGTGAGAGACGGAACCCTTCATGTGCGAGTTCGACTTGCACTTGGCCGATTTTTTTAACATGATTGTTCGCGCGATCTAGTATAGGAAACCAGTTTAATATTTGTTATAAAATATTTTAACATGGACATCTATTGCAATTAATGGTATTTCTCGAAGCATCATATTATTTTATGATTTTGTTATTTTTGCATTTTACAATGCTATTTTTATACTTAGGGTAAATTTTAAATAGCCATTTTTAAACATTTTTAAATACCCGCGACCTTTGGAAATCCGTTCCAATGCTTTAAGAGCATTGGACCGGATTTCCAAAGGTCGCGGGTTCGATTCCCGTCTGAGAATTCACTTGTGGCCGAGTTAATTTTTTCCAATATTTTTCTATTCATCATATTATTGTTTAAGTATTGTGAGTAGAATATTTCGTTAATAAATAAACAATCTTGAAATATGTCTTGTTAACCTACAACTGGCCTTTTCTTTTATTAAATATAAATGCGACATCAACATTAATAGAGAAGTGAAAATTGATTCATTCAAGCATATTTCTTTGGATTCATAATGTTGGGGCTTTAATGCAGCTTAGTAATGAAGTCTAAGCTAGATATTGCCAAATTTAATTTACTCCAGACATTCTTTCATACAATATTTACACCTTTTTTGTGTGACATCAGTAATCGCACGTAGTACTATAGCAGAACCAGAGTTTAACTGTTAGATTGCAGCGACAGGTATAATCCCAAGAGAGTGTGTTGATACTTATTTGTCGCACTATTTCATAGAACTTGATCACGAGCGGGATGTCGATGTTGCAGTATCTAAATTTTACAAAATCATTGGTTCTATTATAGATGAAACTGTACCAAAGACACGTGCGCGTAATCTTAAACATCCAGTGTGGTTTACCCGCGGTTTGATAAAAATGATCAATGAAAAAGAAAGAATTCGTCGGAAACATAAAATTTACAAAAATCCTAGAGATGCCTTGGAACTCAGACTCTGCAATAGTTGTATCAAATCAATGATATCAATATGCTATTCTAATTACACCACGGAGTTAGAGATGTCGATACAACATCATCCAAAAAAGTTTTGGTCTTTTGTCCGTCAGCACCAGGGTAGTTCTTCGGATATTCCTGAACAAATACATTTAAATGATATTAAGGCGGATTGTAGTGAGAAAATTTGTAACTTATTTGCTATGCACTTCTCATCTGTTTTCTCGCAACCAGATAAATCGGAGCCCCCAGAACTTGGCGACCGTTACCCACAAAACTCGCTTAATAGCGTCACGTTTACCGAACAACAGATAGGCAAGGTTCTTAAGTCTATAGACGCTAGCAAAGGTGCTGGACCGGATGGTATTCCACCATTATTTATTAAAATGACTTCCAAGTTCCTGACACTTCCCCTTAAAATCAATTTTGAAAAATCTCTCCAATCCGGCAGTTTTCCCTCTGAATGGAAGCGTTCCAGTGTCATACCCATCTTTAAAAAAAGGGAATAAAGATGATGTTAAAAACTACCGTCCGGTATCAATTATAAGTCAGTTTGCGAAGATATTTAAAAGCATTGTTTATCCTGTATTGACAAATTTTCTTAAGAATGTTATGGCTGAAGCTCAACACGGTTTTTGCCGGGGGAAATCAACGGTCAGCAATTTAATGGATTATGTCACTGACTTAATTAAATCAGTGGACAATAAACTTCAAGTGGATTCGATATACACCGACTTTTCCAGCGCATTTGACAAGGTTGACCATGGGCTTCTCCTTTCTAAACTCAAAGCTTATGGGATTCATGGGGATCTTCTGCGTTGGTTGAGCTCATATTTAACAGGACGAATACAGAGTGTAACTGTGCATGGATTTAAGTCCAATGAATACATCTCTCTCTCCGGTGTGCCTCAAGGTTCTCACCTTGGGCCTATTCTCGTTTTGGCGTTCATAAATGATATCTCTGGCTCCATCATTCATAGTAAATTCTCTATATTCGCCGATGATTTGAAGTTATATAGGTCTATAAATAATGATACTGATGTTTCCCTTTTACAATAAGACATCGATGCTATTAATGCATGGTGTGTTGCGAATAAAATGATACTTAACCCACAAAAATGTACACATATTAAATTCACTCGGAAAAGAAACTATCTTCCATCCTGTTACAACATCTCTGGCCAAAGTTTAACAGAATCAAGTACAACTCGTGATCTTGGTGTATTGCTTGACAATAAATTAAATTTCATTGACCACATTGATAAAATTGTTAGTTGCTCTTGGAAAATATTAGGTTTGGTCAAACGCATGGGTAAACACTTTAATAACATCAGAACCTTGATAATAATGTTTAACGCGCTCATTCGCAGTCACCTCGAGTACGCGTCAACCATATGGAACCCCATCTATCAGGTACATTCTGAAAGAATAGAACGGATTCAAAAGAATTTTACTCGGTACCTTGCCTACCGTAGTCGTGACTGTCCACGTGGCGCTGATTACGTTGATCGCCTTTCGCACTTTAAAATAACGTCTTTAGCCGACCGACATAAACTTTGGATCTCGTTACACTTCATAAGTTTATCCACGGTAAATTGAACAACCCAAATCTTCTTCAACAGATAGGTCTCTCTGTCCCATATCATATCCCTAGACATCCGTTGACAAATATCTTCAGCTTGCCTCGTTGCAAGTCTAATTTTGGTCGGTGCGCTCCTCTAAGCCGGTGCATGCGTACTTAAAACGAAATGGATAACAGCAATATCGACATCTTTCATCTTTCTGATCGTGCGTTTAAGAGGCTGTGTGTGGCAAAATTTCATGTAAATAAGGTTAATAATTAATCTTTATTTTATAATTTATCTGTTTGTTTCAAATTTCTGCTTTGTTATTTTAACTAGTAAATAAGAAAATAAAAAATGCTGTATTCACCTGTAAAGGCATGTCTTTTGGCCTAATCAGGTTTTAATTTTTTAAATTGTAATGTGTAAAGATATGTCGTTGGTGAATCTTTTTCAATAAATAAATAAATAAATAAAATAAGCTTACCCGAGGCCCTACTGCGCAAGTGACTTCGGCATCGAAATCGGCTTCATTTGACAGATGGATGTGACACATTGCTGCTTCTTTTTGACACAAATAAAAACTTACCAAAGACTAAGAGCAATATGTCACACCCATCTGTCAAATGAAGCCGATTTCGATGCCGAAGTCACTTGCGCGGACGTCGTGATTGCGTGATAATCTATAAAATGAAGAATAATTTTGAGACCGCGCTCTACTATAGTAGAACGCGTGTGCACTTTAGTGTTAAAGTATTTAGTTATTGTTAGTTAATTATCAAACATAGTTTACATTGTTTAACCTTGTGTAATCTTTACCACAAAATTGTTCTTATAATTAAATTTGATCGTTTAGCAATATAACACTTTAGGGTTAATTTGAGAGTTGAACGCCTAAGGCCTGTTTTAGTAAGTTATTTAGTTACTGTTGACTTTACTTCAGAGGTCGGCCGTAGGGCTGAAAGTGGTACATCGTTCAAATGACCAAGATCCTGAAACTTGAAATCAGAGTGCCCCAAATTAAGTGATCACATGAGTGATGTTAAGTTAGTTCAGGAACTAGTATACTGCGGCTTAACATCTTTGATCATTTAAAAGTTTGTTCTCTTGTTAAGGTAGATTGATAGACGAAATTTTATCATATTACTTGTTATTTTAATTAGTATTTTGTTATGTTACATATAAATATATAAACTGAAATATAAATAATATTAGGTTGTGTTTTTTATAATCTCGAAAATTATGATTTTGTACTCGTAGTGCAGAACTGAAATGAAAGTATCTAAACAACATACAGGCTTACGTACAGCAGTGAACTGCGATAGGCTTGAATGATAATGATGATACCAATACATATTTTTATCCTTAAGCCAAGATTTTATATTTGATCAAAGTCATTGCACATTATAAATATACAGCGTGTTAAAAGACCCATAAAGAATACGAAAACCATGTATTCTTCCCATTGTTACTATTATTTTCTTGTACAGAGCCAAACCTGGGAAACTGATAGATAAGGAGTTATTGAGAATAAAAATCATTATTTTTTCTCGAAAGATTATCGTTTGAAGTAACAAAACCGCAATGAATATCAAAACTACTCAATGATACGGGCCCCCGGCCACCTTCTCGTACTCTATAGACACACGCGTTCCATTGCGTGTAATAGCACCATTATTTTAATAAAAATAAAATTCGTTTCCCATCAATTATTTTCACATAATCATTTTAAGTTTGATGTACACTACGCATATATCACGGCTTCGGTACGGATCTTTTAACACCCTGTATAGCAGCGTCTGAGATAAAGCACAAATATGTAAATATATAACATCCACACACAGATCAAACATAGATATTCATTTCATTTCATGAATGTTTTTTCAGGGTGGAATTAGGACCTCAACCCCCATGGCTGCTATCCAACCCACACTCATTATCATATTATACTCTATGTAGACCAATTTTTAACCTAATCTTAATCTTAATCCTAACTATTATTATAAATGCGAAAGTGTGTTTGTTTGTCCTTTCTTCACGCCCGAACTAAGCAACCGATCGACTTGACTTTTGGCATAGAGTTAGTTGAAAGGACGGAGAGTTACATAGACATTTTATCCCGATATTCCCACGGGAACGGGAACCTCGCGGGTGGAAGCTAGTTAACTATAATAAAACATGGGGACATTATATTCCTATATTCCCACGGGAACGGGAACCGCAGGCAGCCTACTAGCAGTAGCAGACTAGTCTTGAATATACTAAGGATTTTCGAACTCAGACAGTGAGAACCACAAATGTTCATTACTTAAACAGTTTACCTAGCCAGGTAAACTGTTTAAGTGATGAACGTTTGTGGTTGGGCTGCCCCCAAGGCAAGTCAAACAGACCACCTCTGGAGCAGTAGATAGGATTAGTACCACTGCACCATCGAGGAGTTATTCCCATCCGATCCCCTGGTGGATCAGTTTAATTGTTTATTATTTTCTTTTCTCATCGGATCCCCTGTATAGGGGATTAAGCACAATCAGCATACATGCAAATGCAGAATGAGGGGATCCGTTGCGAGTTGAAAATCAAAAGGGTATCGGTTGGAATTTGAAGTTCTTGGTTGATCAGTTACAGGGGATCGGATGCGAATAACTCTGAGCTGAGTTCTCAAAACTGAGAAAAGAGCTGTTCCATCACTTTATGCGCTTTAACGTTGCTTAAACAATGTGTACTATATTTTAATAATATGATATGTAACATCAAACACGTAATATTCTTTGTCGGGTCTTAAGGAGAAATATTCGAGTTATTATGCTTCCGTGCCATGATCTCGCGCTATTGTTCCGACATCTTTGAAGTTATTTTATTCTTTCAATGAAATTTCTGAGAAGAACACTTCATATTGTTCACACAATCTTGTACTAAGTCAAAGCTTCAGTTTATGAAGCAAATGCAATCTCAATATAATTTTATTCGGTCTAGGCTGTTACAAGCACTTGTAAACGACAAAGAAACTGCATTATTTATAAAAACTCTTGTTTGGCATGTTATTCTTCAATTTTTTTTTATTTTAACATAATGAATAAATCCGTTCTTAGCGTGAAAACGAACAAACAGACAAATAATCAACATTCTTTGTTCAGTATTTTCCGCCTCGCGTAGCTAGTGACAGTTGTTTTTTTTTTATAAATAATAATTCAACGTGCAGATTTAGACTTCTTTAAAATATGGAGGTGTGGTTAAAAAATACACAAAAGTCCAAATATCAGCCAAAAAGTAGAGGTCCCCCAATTATTTTAAATACTATGCCCCGTTTAGTTAATTATTTACAAACTAAAAAGATATCGATTTAAATTTATATTTCGATTACTGTATTTAAAAAAAACAGCCATCAGATATATCATGAAAGGTATAATTACTAACTTGGGTACGTGTCAAAACTAATAGTAGTTTCGGCAAGCAAATGAATTGTATTTTGTTACTGAAGGACTGTTTCAAGGCTACTGCCACGTGACGTCATAAATTTCAGAAACTGACATCACAGAGTACCTAACCCAAGCAGAGAGAAAACTCAGTACGAAATGTTATTTCACTTACATTGCATCACATTGCACACTCATATCACAGTGTTAGCTTAAACAGTCAGCACCCGGCTTATATGACTGTTGGCCCCTTGATCTCACTGGTTATTAAAGGTCATGTTTTTCAAGAAGCGGGATTTCTCAACTGAATTAATTTACTCATTTACAGACCTACTTACTATAAGAAAATTGTTCATTTTACATGCTGTCACAAAGAAACACACATCGCTCCCGTACAACTGTAGTAATGCAAACCTAAGAAGAAAGGACATTGTAGCATTGGTTCAACGCACTAACACAGTCTTTGCTAGAAAGCAGTATCTAAACCTTGCTTCCATTGTATACAATCGCATCAACAAAATACTTAATATTTACCCGTTAACCACCCGGGTTTGCAAACTGAAGTTAACGGTATGGCTTAAGACCCTTAACTATGATGAAACTGAGAACTTGTTAAAATTCATCACTTAACCTACTGTATTCATTGAAAGTAAATGCACACACACCTGCACAACAAACACACACACGCACACACACACACACACACACACACACACACACACACACACACACACCGCTCATATGGTTTAAGTTTGTATAATTAAACCAGTAAATAAAATATTAAAGCATGATTAATTGATACATAATACCTAAATCTAGAAAATTAAGTTATAACTAAGTTTAACTAGAACATAAGATGTTTAACCTTAGCTTATAAATGATATTGACGTAATTACGATTACAGGCGTTTTCGGACACGTAGTCAACTAGACGGTAGGTTTTGCTGTCAATTTTACCAAAGTCACGGCTGTGACTGACGAATAACCTACCGTCTAATGAGTTGACTGTTGCATGAAGTTGCGGGCGTATTTTGAATATTGCGTCATGCCATCAGTCATGCATGACTGATGGAATTGAGTGACTGGGTCATTCCGTAGTTAATCGTGCAAAAAACGTATCCATACAATTTATTTGGAAAATAATAATTCAACATTAATTAAAATACATACAGAAATAATCCTTACCTTACATTAAAACGCAATTAAATTGTTTTCTTGAAAATAAATAAAAATCCCCGTAAAATCATTTACCTCCATTTCCAATTTGGGACCTCAGCAGGTATTATAATGTTTTTCAGTTTACGTTGAAAATAAGGTCTTCAAAAATGTTGTAATGTTGAAGATGCACTTCCGAACTAGTAAATAAGTATTTTCATTATACAAATTAATAATATAGGAAAAGATAATTTTTCTAATTGTCACAGTAAAAATTTCATCGCCAACCGTAACAAAAACCTCTTGGATTGAGGATGTGATTTTTGTGATATCTAAACGGCTTTGCTTATAACGTGTTTTAACATGTCAACCAGCCGCGGCCACAGAGCAAGGAAGACATGCGTTTACCGCTGATCAAATTATTTCCGATCTTCGTGTCATCTATAGTGCTTCGTACAGAAATGATATCATTACACTGACGTTGGCGGAATTTCTGTGGAAAACGGAAGAAGCCAAACTATAAAAAAAAGATATCATTACATTCTTTGGATTTCACGTACAGTAACAGAACGTAGTGATTACATACTCTTTGTACAGTAAGTAACACATTATTGTCACCTAATATATTTGTCTTTTAAACCCATATTGATAAATAATAATTATTATGAATTGAGAAACGACGATATAAAAGAAAATGTGTGATTTTTTTCATTCATATCCTCTGAATTACCATCTGTTCCCTCCATTTCTTAGCGGGATGGTATTGGGGCTGTTTTGGATAGGAATGAAATATTTTGTAATGCATAGGTATATTAAAATTTACATGATTAAGTAATCTAAACATACTGTAAGCATGTAAATGTAGTTTAATGTATCAGAAATTGTGCTGTTAATCTTTGTACCCGCCTAATCACTTGTTCTATGTCAATCTCTGTCTTATAAGTTACGTTTCATTCCATCTAACCAGTGAAAAATTTCAATTATTATTTTCTCAGTAGTTAAATTAAATAATAAGGTGCCTTTCACTTTTTTAACTCCAGTGACAACCTTAATTCGAAGAAAAGGTAAAGTTTTAATTATTTGTTTTCGTTCCACGAAACAGTTCTATTTGCACGAAATGACGGAATCAACCGACTGTCTAATGGACGCCCTCAATGTGATAGTCAAAATGAGAAAGCTTGATTTTTTTTATTATCTCACGACAGATATCAGTTTCTCCAGCTAATACTGATGGGCAAGATTGAAAGCAAACGACGCGCAGGAAGAAAGAAAAAATCGTGGATAGAGAAATCTTTACTAATCTCACGGCCAACCTAATGGATAGACGTAGCTAAATAAGAATTGTCATCGTTATGTCAAATAGTAAAATTTCCTTATAAACAACTGGCAAAAGTTATAAGCAATGACAATAAATAGTAGTTGATACAATAGCAACCTTAGTGAGGCAGGAAGTTGTTTGAGTATGATGGGAGCTTGCCTTCTGGTCTCTTTTTGTATTGTGCCACCATGCTAGTATATGACGGAATTTACATTGCTAAATGGGTCATTAGGATTGGTAGCCGCGATAGGATCAAGCTTGTTACTTTTGTATGAATAGTTAATTATAATGAACTAGTGGTGAACCGCGAGTTTGTCTGAGTTGACTTTGATCCGCTAATAAGGGAGGGAACCTAGATTTTCACTTAAGCCTCAATACCTCAAATATTTGTTTTGAATTTTAAACGTTACGCGCTCTTAGTATAGCCCTGGCAATAAATTAGACTCATTGTTTTTTGTTTAAAGACACTTTTTTATGTAACACCCTACAAATGTAACATTTTTGTTTAAAAATTGTTAACTTTAACCGCCTCCGTGGTCTAGTGGTACAACCACCGGTATCAGACCCAGGGGTCCCGGGTTCGATTCCCAGCGGGGGTACATATTGTATTCGGTTTGGTTGGTGGTAGGACTTGTTGTAAGTCCGCCTGGCTAGCTACCACCATCTTATCTAAGTCTGACGCCATAACAACAATGTTTTCAGCATTGTTGTGTTCCGGCAGTTAAAGATAAGATAGCCTGTTCCTCAGTGATTGGGGATTCCGGGAGAGGCTCGCTTCCATCTTCAGCCTTATCAATACTTAATATCAGGTATGATGAAGGCTAAGAGGCTCCCCGTACTTCATAAAAAAAAACTTAGTTGTGATATTATTGTCATTCATTAATTTTTAACACTTTAAATGAATTAATCATTTGTTTGGGACCTAGGTCCCGCACGAGTGTATTTGTGTAGAATGAAAATGGCGAGTGTTTCTAAGTGTTAAAGAATAATTTACCTTACAATTATTCTTCTTCAAATATGTGCATATAGTATTTTTAAATTGATCAAACCTTAGATGATAAGACTTTTGAGGAGCTCGGTAGCATAAGTAATATTTGATTACCAACCCATCAACGATGTTAATAACCGATGTTTATTTCTCAACTAACTAGAAATACTTGGAAGCTTCAGAAAGCACTGTAAATTGCATGATAATTGGAACAGTAATAACACTACACTGTAACGTTCATACTATTAAACAAGAATTCTATGAAATGAAACACTTTTCAAATTAAAATGCAAATTAACTTATTGCTACAAACTTTTTGGCGAAAAACAAGTATCGTAGAGTTTAGGACATAGGGTAAAAAGCTAGGATCTTAGAGTGGAAAGTGAGAAGGGCTCTACGCCGTCACTTCCGCTCAGACACTCTAACTACATGGATGGGGAAATGGCGGCTAGATTCGATCCGGCCCGCGACTATAAGCTCTTGATTAAATCGGACGGCCAAAAACAACATTTAAATATTTTATGATTTTGTAATTTTTGCATTTTTTAATGCCTTTTCTATACCTATGGTAAATTTTAAATAGAAAAATATGGGAAAAAATTAACTCGGCCACAAGTGAATTCTCAGACGGGAATCGAACCCGCGACCTTTGGAAATCCGGTCCAATGCTCTTGAACAGAGAGAGAGAGCATTGGACCGGATTTCCAAAAGTTCGATTCCCGTCTGAGAATTCACTTGTGGCCGTAATTTTTTTTCTATTTTATTCAATATTTTTCTATTTAAAATTTACCATAGGTATAAACATTTAAATAATAGCGATAAAAATAAGCGCGGGGCACAATCAAAGGCATGCATCATTCACCAGTGCATTTACACCCTTTAATTAATGAACAGTAACAATTTCATCAATCCCATGAAACCGTACGTGAAAACTTTATTAAATAAACTTTAAATTTACTTATTTTGAAAACAATTCGTCTAAAAAACAACTAATCTAACCTAAATTGTTTTACCTAGCATTGTGACATCTAAGTACATCAAGTCACATTGAGCCAATCAGAGTTACGCAACCATTTAAAATGACAGTTGAAATGACAGTCGTGTCTTGATTGCCTTGTTTTGTTGCTTCAACCCGCACTAAGTTAAGCTTTCTGTAGTTGTAAAGTAAGCCAAGTTCAACGGACTTGGTTCGTTGTAAAGAAACAAGCCCAAATTCATAGAGTCATAGTGAAAGAAAAATAGAAAATCCACCATACTTATCACTAGCACCACCGGCGGATAACAGAATTCCGTGTGTTACTCGAACAAAAAAAAAATATTCCTACATAATTTAACATTTTGGACTGGACGCCTTTTGAAATCTACCGGCTCTTACTTACGGTTCGAGCTGCGAACGTCGCGTAACTGAGGCCGTACCGCGCAGGTAGCGTCGGCATCGAAAACGTCTTCATTTGACAGTTGGATGTGATTCATTGCTGCTTCTTTTTCACAGAAATGAAAACATACCAGAGACTGGAGCAATATGTCACATCCATCTGTCAAATGAGGTAGATGTCGATGCCGACGACACTTGAGCATTAGGGCCTCGTTTACTAATCTGTGACGTCGCGTTGTCGGGCACTTCAAAACTTGAATTTTTATGTCAAATGCGGGCTCATGATAGAAAATAAGACAGAATGTCGCCGTCGATGGATACGTCAAAGAGGAAATCATCATCATTTGATAGTTTTATACTAGAAAAAGTATTTTATCTATCTAGAGATCTAGATCTCAGTGCCTACATTAGACCTCAATGGAAAAAATACTGGAAAAGGATCAATTTTTAGTATTAAAATGTTACTAAAAGAGTTCTAAGAGTATAGCAGTAGTTATCTTTTTTTTTTTTTTTTTTTTCTTCATTTGCCAATAAACATGTTACATTCATGGTTTAGTAGTATCTTAAAAACCTAAATTAAGTTTATCTAGATACTAGGTAAACTAATTCTAACGTTGTTTCTAAAAATCGCAAAATGCTAGCATTGTGAGTACCTGTGCTAAATTATTATCCCTAAGCTCGTCCTCCAGTTTTAGAAAACGATCCCTTTAAACCTCTTACGCGTGGACCCCAAAATTGTGATGTTCGTTCAAATGATATATTTACTGTTTTCATAGATATTACTTAATGAGAGGAAGCATGCAATCTACCAAGTCATAAGAGAAGATTTATTGTTTAAAAGGAATTTTCCTGTCCAACCCCATTTCGGATGTTTGGTTGAAGTTAAGAGTTTAATTCGATTTCGTTTTTTTAACACATCTATAGCAGCCGCTTATACTTTCATTTACAGACATCTTACGTAATTATTGTATGTTATTGTTACGTACAATATAAGTTTTAAATAGTTTCACAAATATATTACCTATTGTAAGTTTTTACACTTCAAAAAGTACTGAATCCTTACTGTCAATTTCTTTTTGATTACTATCTACGCGGATCTACTTTTAGGATATGTTTGTAAGTGAGAAAATGCAAAATGCTAATAAAGCTCAAAAGGAAAAGCGCTCAAGTTATTAGAACACGAGGGTTAGTAAGTTGGTCATATGTCGCCATCCTTTGGCACTAAATACAGAAGTAGACCGCACATTTTTTTGTACGATTTTGAATTGCTTCGAGTTGTCATAGCGACGTGCTTGTTTTCGAGGTATCTCTTATTTCAGCACTTTATGCGGAACCAACATGGTCTTTTATTTTGTCCCAAACAGTACTATAATGGCATGTATCGAAATTGCGAGGCTGCCTCACGAGGCACCATTAAAGCTCACGAGATTACGGAGTTCTTTTTCGTTTTCAAAGTTGTGGGTGTGTGCAGGCTTTCAGCAGGCTTTCAGCCACCCGGCAGCAAGCCGAGCGACGTTTGCGAGCGGCAACATTGAACAACATCGAAAACGAAAAAGAACTCCGTAATCTCGTGAGCTTTGATGGTGCCTCGTGAGGCAGCCTCGCAATGTCGACACACTCCATATCAGTTTATTCACATTTTGCTATCGAAAGTATCTTTGCACCATAACGCATTTTCTCACAATTTGCACCACACCCTATTTTCGATGATAAGATCTACATTTTACTCCTCCTCGAAATTGGTTTATTACCGCTGAGCGAAGTTCGTATACTGATAAAATACAGATGTTTGGTTATTTATGCTCAAAGATATGCTGGAGTCATCCTTTAGAATTTGGGTCGTTCGTCTCCTATGTATTGTTTGGTCTTTTGGGAGTAAAAGTAGGTTTTATTACAGTATCATTTGATGAAAATAAATAAAGTCAAAAGTGAATAATATACGAATTATAAGTAGTTGATTTCAATAATAAATTTTGTGTTTGTGTCTACAACCACCGGTATCAGACCCAGGGGTCTCGGGTTCGATTCCTAGTGGGGTTACATATTGTATTCGGCTTGGTTGGTGGTAGGTCTTGTTGTAAGTCTGCCTGGCTAGCTACCACCATCTTATCTAAGCCTGACGCCATAACAACAATGTTTTCAGCATTGTTGTGTTCCCGCAGTTCGATAGAAGACAGCCAGTTCCTCGGTGGCTGAGGATTTCGGGAGAGGCTCGCTTCCATCTTCAGCCTTATCAATACTTAACATCTGGTATAATGAAGGCTAAGAGTCTCCCCGTCATGCATAAAAAAAAGAACCTAACTATCGTATTTTGCCCGTGGTCCTACTGCGTATTCCTAGTCCTACTGATATGGTTGGACCACGGACAAATTACATTGTCAGTAGGACCACAGGCAAGTGGCAGGTGTATTACCGCAATGTCCTCGTGGTTTTTCCTGTAAAATTGGACGAGTTACGAAGTGGACGAGATAGGAAAGTGGAGGAATTAGGAAGTGGTCGAGTTATGATAGTGGACCAGTTAGGAAGTGGACGAGATAGGAAAGTAGACGAAGTCATCCTGAAGGGTTTAAATTTTCAATATTCAGTTTTTTATATACATACAGCTCACGCCTAGGATTCCTATAGGAGTTAGTCCTATAGGAGAAGTAGACAGAGACTATGGACCGCCAGTTTGATCTATCCTGAAACAACTTCTTAGCCTTACAAACATCGAAAATTTACTCCATACTTATTTTTAGAGGAGCCCGTGGCGCAGTGGTTCCCGCGCTCGGCCTGCGATTGTTGAGGTTAAGCAACTTTCGCAATGATCGGTCACGGGATAGGTGATCAAAAAGTTACTATTACGAACTCCTCCGTGCTTCGAAAGGCACGTTAGCTGATGGTCCTGGCTACATTTGCAGTCGTTAAAAACCCACCAATCCTCATTGGACCCGTGTGTGAATGTGGGTCATGGCTAGTTGTCCTTATCCATATATAAGGAAGGCCAGTGCCATCTTCTTTTATTACTAAGGTCCCATCCACTTTCGCACTTAGATCTCTTTCGTCATTCTTCTTTCATCAGTCCGCTCTATATGACCAGTTCATTTCAATAATTGTTTTGCACATACCATAATTTAAATATTTTTTTCAAACTGGCAGAGAAATCAATCCTTGGCGAGAAATAGCCTAAATTGAATAAATAAAATTTGTTTTTTTTTACAATATCAAAATCATTATCAGAAGCTATCGAGCTAATTTCTGACTTTCTGGTTCTATGTTTTTAGTTATGAAGAAATTTCGAAATTTCTCAGACCGTATAATGTAAGTTGTGATATCATCTCGAGTGGTAACTTCCGCCTGATCACACAACCTGTTTGAAATTCAGAGAATTAACGTCGAAAGCTTTTACCGAGGAAACCACTCAACAACTCTTCAAGTTAATGAAATAAGTAACAAGAGTTTACCCGGGGAAGTAGCTTATCAATTTAAAAAAAGAAAATGTTTTGAGACACTTAAAATGTATATCATTAAATCGCTTTTTCTTTCGTTCAATGTTTCATCACGATTTTTATTGAATTCGAAAGTGAATACTCTGTACTGAAAGTAGGTAGACTACATATTTTATTACCGTATAAATGTTTAAGCCGCTAACATCCATT
The DNA here is from genome assembly GCA_910589605.1 of Chrysoteuchia culmella. Lineage (NCBI taxonomy): Eukaryota > Metazoa > Arthropoda > Insecta > Lepidoptera > Crambidae > Chrysoteuchia > Chrysoteuchia culmella. The sequence goes on along the minus strand of OU342647.1, from coordinate 3,137,126 downwards.
TGCACTAAACTTATGGATCGCCTAAGACTATTATCTATCTTATTTCATTCATCACTAGGTTACATCACGCGCGATTAGAGTAACCAAAATTTGCGTAACCAGTCTCGTGACTCACTGTAATACAAGAATAAGCAATTATGTACTAGTTCGCCCACTAATTGGTCTTGTCCCTTATATCAGTTACGCACGGTCTCCAGATTTCTCATTGTTTTTCTTATTTCCTATAAAGCAAGTTACAGTGGCTAACTTTCAAATTATCGGCGAAGCAAATTGTCCTCAACTGTCAACGAAGATAAAATTCAAATTCATGAAGTGAAAAGTTGTAAATACTGTGGACTGCAACTTCTTAAACCCGGGGAGTATTATTTTCATTATTTACATTACTCGCACTGCATTTTCAGACCATTTCTATGTATTTTTAATTAGCCTTCAAACCTTATTGTTTTGACATTTCCACCTACTATTTTAGTTAGTGATACACAATCATATTTATTGTTTCGCAACCTAGACTGTGCTTTGTTTATGAGCTAGTTGCCTTTAACATGTCAATATTTATTGTGTAGGAAGAGAATTAAGTCAATCTTACTCATGAAAAGTACACCTACATGTAGTGAAACCATATAATATATTTTCCAAATCTTAACTCATAAGTTTGCTGTGGTCCTCCTTTTCTATAGAATGAATTAACACTTGCAATATATACCTAATTATCCCAATAAGCAATTAAACATAAAAGCAACAATCATTGTAAAATCTAATTAATACAATTCTATTACCTACCCACTTTTTTTTATTTTTATTTTGTGTTACTGCATAAAAAGTATTCTATTAAAAAATTATCACAACCAATTGAAAATATACTTAGCATCGACCCCACAAACCCTCTAAAAACACTTATTTAAAGTAATAAAATAATTTCAGGCAAATTATTCACAATGATGACCCGTAAGGCAGTCGCTCAGAGCACCGAGTTGAAGTTAAGACAGGCATTACAAGAACTTAAGGCTTCAAAAGATACTTGCAATCAGCTCTTAAAAGAACGGGAGGACAGTGAAGACGAGATTAAGAAAATCATTGACAAGAATTCTCTTTTGAAGAGCGAGTTGGCCCAACTTCATTCGGAACATATGGAGGTGTTGGTGCAAAGGGATCATCTTAGAGACACCATCTGTGATTATGACCAGCAGCTAAACACTTATGACAGAGCTCTTAGCCGCATCACAGAGCTAGAAAAAGAATTGATTTCTGCAAATCAACGTATAGCAGAATTTGAGGCAACAATGCAAAATCAAGAGACGGTTCACACTCAGAGCCTTTTTGAGGAACTGATGCAGTCACCAGGAGTGTGTCTTTCTCCACAACCGTTAGAACATAAAACTAATTGCATAAATGAACTTAAATGTAACTTAGGGCTTAAGAAAGTAAAAAAGTATATCCGCATTAGCAAGTTTATTAGGAAAACTGAAAAATTAATTAAAAGAAATAATTGTTACCATAAAAATATTGCACTTAGGAAAGAACGGATAGATTTAATTGACTCTTTAAATATTTATAATTCTAAATTAATTGAGAGTAGACATATGTATGAACGAGATACCAAATATTTGCAAGAAAACATTGAAAGATTGCATAAATCTCTCGAGTTCATGAAAAATCAATACTCAAGTGCACAAAAACAGATCAATGAACATATTCGGTCAGCTACAGAGCTGGTGGAACTCTGTAATTATAATGCTGACAGGTATGATTCATTAGTAAGAACTCAATTGAATTCTTCTAGTCAACAAACAAACTGTTCAAAATCTTTATTACAAAACTCTGAATTAATTAATTTAGAAACAAGTATTTCTGAACCAAGTCATACATCGGTCTCTCCGAATCAGGTTGAGTCAAAGTATAACACCGTAAGTTTTAAGCCAGTGTTAAGCAATAATTGTCAGACAATTATGTACTCTGACTGGATAGGTCAAGGTTTTGCATCAATTATTAGAGAGAAAATTGACAATAAATGTATAAATATTTGTACTCCTGGCCAGTCGGTGAGCCAAATTATTGCAAAAATAGACGAATCCCAAATAAATGAAACTACAACTTTAGTAATATTTTGTGGTGATAGTTCTAAATTATTAAAAAAGGATATACTAATTAATGTAAACAAATTATTGTCATTGCAATCTAAGACAAAATGCAGAATGATAATAAGTGCTTTGCCATATGCCAGTAATCTAAATTGGGATGAGAACAAACGAATCTATAATTTGAATATGTATATGTATAACTTGATTTGTTGTCATAGTGACGTTGTATTATATTTTGACGTTAATAAATTTATTAACAATTTTATCATGACTCCAGATACCATGTATCTGTCTAAAAAACTTAGGATAAAGTTAGCTAATTTATTAGCTTATAATTTACAAGACTCTGTTACAAATTGTGTAACAAAGTCAAATATACCTATTATTTCTTTGAGTTCTACTAATAATAGTAGACTTAATGTTTTAAATAAGACTATGACAAACTCGGATTTAAACTGAGGCAAAAGACAACAGCCAGACCTGCTAGTATTAATATTATTCATCAAAATATTCAGGGTCTGTCTGGCAAAGATTTAGAATTAGAACTTTTTGTTGAAAGTAACAATATTCAAATCATTTGTGTTACTGAACACTGGCTGGAGCATTGTAATACGTCATTTAACTTAAACAATTTTCAACTATCTAGTGTGTTTGGTAGAAAGTCAGCGATTCATGGCGGATCTTTAATCTTAGTTAATAATAATATTCAGTTTAAGGAAAGAAAGGATATTGTGAAACTTACGTCAGAAAGCCATATCGAGCTATCATGTATAGAATTAAGTAGTTTAATTATAGTATGTGTATACCGACCCCCTAAGGGTAACTTTGAAACCTTTGAATCTGTAATGGAAGATGTACTTAATAAATTAAAATTAAGAAATAAGTCAGTGATGGTATGCGGAGATTTTAATGTTGATATTCTAGTAAGCTCTCCATTGACTACTCGTTTACTAGCATTATTTAATTCTTTTAATTTAACCAACCAATTTTTTGAACCCACTAGAGTGACAAGCCACTCTGCTACTTGCTTGGATAATGTTTTTTCAGAATGTGATCCGGTAAGCAAAGTGATTTTTAGTAATATTTCATCTGACCATTATGGATTGAAAGTAGCATACGAGTTAAATGTTGTTGACGATACAAAAATTATAGAATGCAGGCCTATAACTAAGAAACGATTAGACAATTTTAAAAACGGTGTGGAATGTAATATACCATTAATGCCTTATACCCACGATAATCCCAATGTTCTATACGGAGACCTCTTTAAACTGATTGCTAATGAGTTTCAAAATTGCTTTAAACCTAAGACTATTAAATGTACTCAAAAGTTAAAGTTCTGTGACTGGGCTACGACAGATATTTATAAAAGTAGAAATAGACTGTATGAACTTTATAAATTAAGAGAAACTAACCATAGCCCAGAGTTCCTAGAATATGTGAAACAATATTCTAAGACGTTCAAAAATATATGTTCTGTTGCAAGGTCTAAATTCATAAAAGCAAAAATAAAACAAGCCCAAAACAAAATTAAAACGACCTGGGAAGTCATTAATCGTGAAACTGGTAAATATAAACCACGTGACCGTAGTATGGCGCTTAAAGTCAATAATACAATAGTAAAGTCGGACAAAGAAATCGCTAACATTTTTGACAATTTTTTTGTAAATATTTCTTTAGAAATTACTTCGAATTTGGATTCTTCACCAGCAGCGTCACTCTCTATGCTTAAAGGGAACGTAACGGAATGCGGGTCATTGTTTACTTTTAAAAAAATCGATGCTATAGACATTGTAAAAGCTTTTAAATCACTAAAAATGAAAAATTCTACAGACTTGTGGGGCATATCTGTAAATATAGTCAAAGAAATTTTTCCTGATCAAGGAATTGATCAAGGAATTTTTCCTGATCTTATGAAATTAAGTAAAGTAATACCATTATTTAAATCTGGAGATAAAGAAGACCCTAGTAATTATAGACCAATTTCAATATTACCCGTCTTAAGTAAAATATTTGAAAAAATAATACTCGAACAGTTATTAACGCACTTTAATATGAATCATCTCTTGCATAATAAACAATTTGGTTTTACAAAGGGTCGGTCTACAACTGATGCTGGGGTCGCGCTATTAAAGCACGTCTTTAAGGCCTGGGAGGGGTCGCAGAATGCTCTAGGCATTTTTTGCGACTTATCCAAAGCTTTCGATTGCGTAGATCATCAGACGCTGCTGTTGAAGCTTAACCACTACGGTGTAAAGGACAATGCTGAGAAGTTGTTACTGTCGTATCTCAGTTCGAGGACACAAACCGTTGATATTAATGGCGTAAAATCGTCCGGCTGTCTTGTAAAGATGGGCGTGCCTCAAGGCTCTATCTTAGGTCCGTTCCTATTTTTAATTTACATAAATGATTTACCATTCTTCGCAGAGAAGTTTTGTGAGATTGTCTTGTTTGCGGATGATACTTCCCTTATTTTTAACATTGACAGAAATCAAACTCATTTTGACGATGTAAACATGGCACTCTCTCAAATTCTTACTTGGTTTGATGCAAATAACTTACAACTTAATGCAAGGAAAACCAAATGTATCCAATTTTCTTTGCCTAATGTAAAAGTCCTGCCAATAGATGTTGAAATTAAAAAAGAAAAATTAGATTTAGTCGATTCAACTGTTTTCTTGGGTGTAACTCTAGACACTAAACTCCAATGGGCCCCACATATCGCGGCATTAGCTGGTAGACTTGGCTCGGCTGCATATGCTATTAGAAAAATTAGACAGTTAACAGATGTTGAAACTGCTAGGATTGTATATTTTAGTTATTTCCATAGCATCATGTCTTATGGTATTCTTTTGTGGGGGACAGCAGCTGATATAAACACTATATTCATTTTACAAAAACGCGCAATAAGAGCCATTTATCAGCTAGGGTCTAAAACATCTCTTAGGGATAAGTTCAAAGAGATAGGTATATTAACAGCTGCATGTCAATTTATTTTGAACTGTATAATTTTTGTTCGTCGCAATCTATCAGAATATACCAAACATAGTGATGTGCACAATGTTAATACGAGAAATAAAAATAAACTTGTAATACCTCGATACAGGCTAAAAAAGGTTCACGGATCTTTCTTGGGTCTAGGTGTAAATTTTTTCAATAAAATTCCACAATGTATTTTGGATTTGCCTTTTGAAAAATTTAAGATTCATGTAAAAGATTGTCTACTAAAGAAAGGATATTATACTATAAAGGATTATTTGAATGACAAAACAGCTTGGTCATAAATGTTTTGTTTTATTTTTTCGAAGTTGTAGCCGTGTCATTAATTTGTTTAGTATAATTATTATTAGATTAAACTTTTAACGCAGGTAGCTTGAGTATGTCATGCTCTCTTTAAACATTTCTACGGTGGTGTCGTGTGAGGCGGGTCGCTACGTTCCCTAAAATATGGTTGAGCGAAGCGATGGCTGGTTCATGCGTCATGCTCGTGAACGGGTGCTGCCAGTGGGATGGGTCTGCTCTTGTCTGATTGTGTTAAAATGTGTTGAGATATTTATATTTTTGTTTCAATTTTATAAATTCTATGTTATTTATGATGTTTTGAATTGAGAACGTGGCACTGCTTGATCAGAATAAATAAAAATAAGTAATGTTCTCCAATTTTTGTAATCAAGTATATGAAAGCCATTATTATTATTATTTTTAATTTACTTTAAATACGCTTTATGATTATGACCCAGCTGATGCGTCTTCCAGTAACATTGTAAGTTGCGTCTTATATTAATGCACTTTTATATTTCTTTTTTTTTGTTTTTGCCATTGTATTTTTTATATTTATACACTTTAACATAAGTACCTGAAGTACGTCATGCTCACTCAAACGTTTCTTCGGCGGTGTCGTGTGAGGCGGGTCGTTACGTTCCCTAAAATATGGTTGAGCGAAGCGATGGCTGGTTCATGCGTCATGCTCGTGAACGGGTGCCGCCAGCGGAAATGGGTCTGCTTCAGTCTGCTTGTCTTAACGTTGTGCTTAGAGATTAAATATTTTCATCTAAAATAAATTACTATCGACCTGTATGATGTACGTCACAACTTGCAGTACAGTAACCTTGTAATGCGAGAAATGTTAAATGTAAGTCCTTCCTTACGAGTTGAAAATTGTTTACGGTTAGGATAACCATAAAATGTAATATTATAATTAGTATTTTCTTTTGTGATGGAAATGGACCTTACTGATATGTTAAGCTCACTTTTCAATTTGACGACTCTGTATGAAATAAAACAGGGAGAAAAAAATAGCCCTTGACGAGTTTCTTGCCGGTTCTTCTCGTTACAAGGTCTCCCGCCGTAGGGTTTGTAAACCGATGGCGTAGCTTCTTTGACGTTCATAAGTGCTTGTAACAGCCTAGACTGAATAAATGATATTGAATTTTTGAATTTTATTTATAATATAGATCATAATAGTATTTTCTTCTGTCACTGGGTTTATTACCCTTTTATATTTACCAACAATTAATGTCATACATGTATTGTAGTTGTGAGTGTTTCTCATATGTCATGTTATTGTATTTACATTGTTGGAGTACCTTAAATAAATAAATAATTTTAAAAAATTGCTTTGCACTAAGTTCTTGCATCCATTAATGCTTTCTTTTCTTCTTTATTCTTTCTAATTCTTGACTTACGGACCCAGTATCGAGCGCAAGATTTAATATATTCTTATTATGAATGTCTTAAGCTTTTGGTGATTCGTAAGTTTGTGCAAATAGGTGTAGTATTTATAAGTTAATAATTGTTTCATAATAAAAACGGATTACGAGACACGGATGGAATCTAAAATACTGTAGGAGTTAATACAATACCTACGAAAAGTTATAATAACAAGAGATCGATTATGATTGGATTCATTTGCAATAGAAGATATCAAGAATTCAAAAGATCGAATATCATTGGATTTCGTTCCCACGCGTCGAGTCCCCACTCCGTTAGCTCACGCACGCGCCTCGCGCTATCTATTTATTTATTTATTTATTTATTTAATAAGGCTTACCAACTAAATACATAAAGGCAAATTATATTAAGTTTACAGCACTTAGCAAAATATGTATCTTATATGCATTTAACTTAAAGGTATGCACAACATTGTTATATGTATAAGACGTTTTCTTTTATGTTTTATTGTTAGACTAATCAATAATAATACTGAGATAGAGAAAAAAAATACGATAATGAAAAAATACAATGCAGAAATTAAAAATTATCCATACAACAATCCAAAATTGATTTTTTCTATTGATTTTGATCTAGGTATTACTGTCGCGTAACTTTCTTTCATTTCGTTGTAAATAATATAGCCACTAGTTGTAAGTTATCCTTTTTGTACTTTAGTAACCATTTTTGTAAATAAAATCACGATTCTCTTCTGGACTACTCGTATCATTGTACTCTGAAGAATAACCCCTCAACAATACTATTTCAATGTTATCTCCGATGCATCCCTCGTGGATATTATACCTTCCCTTAATGCCAATATCATAATATGAATACTCAATATCCAATTCTTTTTTGCATTCTAATAGGTTTAATATTTAGCTTCATTATAATTGAAGAGGTCACTAAACAGGTTATATTTTTGCTCATTATGTAAGGATAAATCCCTTTGTTATTATTACTGAAAACGTTGAGTTTATAAATAATTTTGGTTTAAGATCGGAATAGTTAATCCACGTTTTGTATCTATAATGAAAATGACATTTTGAACTCGAGCGAATAAGTTAACACACGGAATAACTATTCCAAGCTTACACCAAGCTTATAATAATAAGGGGACGTAGGTTAAAGTATTCCTATTTATTTATTTTCAAAGGAGCAAGAGTAAAATGAACCTCCTCTGTGTAGAGAATAAGAAACTCATAAATACTTTTCTAATTAAAACAAAATTGTCTCAACTTCAAATTTGGAACAGCGCTAATCCGTAATTTATTAAAAAGGAAAAGCAACTCTTTTAAATGAGAATGTCGTTCGTCACGCAGCGTCTTACGTGAGCGACTGAATGCGAAAGCGAAGCGTCGCGATGCGGCGCTATAACAGCAAATCATCAGAACCTGCATTTTGGTCACATAGGCCACTGCAATATAGGTATCAACTGTTTATTGCTTTCACACCACTTCGTACATGATCCATGTCCAGACCGCACATGTAATCGACGCTATGTTAGCTACATAAGTTCTTTTGCACACCGACGGAGGCCGAACTTAAATTATTTGTCAGCATAAATGTACTACCAATTGTATTTTTATTATAATCTTTGTAAATATTAACACCCATATTCTAAGTCGTTCCTCCAAAACTTACTCGTCCTCGACTTAACGAAACCTCATTGAAAACCTCTTCGAAATACTCCTCGAAATCGGTATTCTAAGTCATAACTCCGTAAGGACCTGGAAGAGCCAAAGAGTACGTAGCCGCGCCGTGTTAGGCCTAGCGCACACTACCATTTTTACCCACGACGAGGTTGAGTGGAGTGTAAAAAGTTTTGGAGGAACGACTTAGAATATGGGGGTAAGTGTATTCTTTAAAATAAAGATAATTATGATTATGACTAGCGTAGCAAGAATAAGACGCAGTTTCGCGCGAAATTGCGTCGTTGTGAAAAAGGCGTAAAGAATAAAAAGAAAAACGAAAGATATTATTTAAACCGCCTCTGTGGTCTAGTGGTACAACCGGTATCAGACCCAGGGGTCCCGGGTTCGATTAAGTCACTGAATACCTCCGCTTAAATATTGGCTAGTAGAAATTGTCACACAAAATATGCTATAACCATAGTTTCCATGTCCATAACAACAATTTTTAATATTTCATGTACAGCATTTTAAGTATGTGACAATTTTTTTTTTGTTTAAAAACGCATCTATTCTTACCTATGTTGTGAAATGAAGTTTAGCGTGTGAAATGAAGAATAACCGCCTCTGTGGTATTGTGGTACAATCACCGGTACCAGACTCAGGGGTCCCGCGGACTTCCCAGCGGGGGTACATATTGTATTCGGATTGGTTGGTGGTAGAACTTGTTGTAAGTCCGTCCCATCTTATCTAAGTCTGACGCCATAACAACTATGTTGTCAGCATTGTTGTGTTCCGGCAGTTAGAGATAAGATAGCCAGTTCCCCGGTGATTGGGGATTCCGGGAGAGGCTCGCTTCCATCTACAGTCTTATCGTTACTTAACATCAGCAGGCCTACCGCCATCTTTTAGAAACCGTCATGCCGTAAGAACGTTTTGTTTCCCTTTTGTTTCAATACCAATATCTATTGAATGTACTATGGGTTTTAGCCTGAAATAAATCATTATTATTATTATTATTATTATAATACTGTTTAAATTACTTTATTTGACACAAGACGTCGTAGTAGGTTTGATTGATAAAAATCTTGTTTGAGTGAATGATTGAGCGATGACGCCACAAAACTTCCGTCAAAAGACAAGCTTGTTTTAAGAGGTTCGCGGTACGATATGACATATAACATCATTGCGCCGATACAAACTGACATTAAACAATATTGCGTTAAGAGATGGCGGTAGGCCCCCAGGTACGATGAAGGCTAAGAGGCTTCGCGTCGGACATAAAAAAAAGATATTCAAATTAAGGATAACGACTTACCCACGATATTGAAGGTGCCAAGCAGCAACGTCCACATCGAAAGCACTCGAGAAGGACTAACGCGAAACGCGCCCTCCATCTTGGCCGAGCACTTTAGGCCGGTCACAAAATAAAACATGCCCCGCACTCCACCGAATCCTTAAGATTACATTTTAACCGGCACTGTTGTTTATTCATCTCCACCTAAAACAAGGGAAAGTCGAATTGAGAATTTGTTAATTTTTCCTTCGTTAATTACTTAGTCTGTCGAGTTTTGTTCCGAGCTACGAAATGATGGACGGTGTATTAATTTATTATTAATACTATTTCTACTTAAGAGTCGTTTCGATGTTTAATGTTGCTCTTGCATTTAAATAAGGAAACGTTGAGATACTGTTATTTAAATGCGTTACGATTACTGTACTGAATAGGTAGTCAAACATAATTATAAAAAACTAGCGGCCGTGCGTGGTACACCCGCGTGGTTCCCGTTCCCGTGGGAATTTTGGGATCATTTATAGCCTATGTTACTACTTGGGGTCTAAGGATTCTCTATACCAAATTTTGTCAAAATCGGTCCGGTAGTTTTTGAGTTTATTCGTTACATACAAAAATACAAATCTTTCCTCTTTATAATATTAGTATAGATGTACAATAAAATCGAATTAGTTACCCGAATAACCTGTGTTAACAATAACGTAGTATAGCCATATAAAAAAATTACAAGACAAGCATTATAAGGCAGCAAGTTATGTTGACATTTCTAACAATTGAATAGAATAGTTTGAAATAGAAAAATATTGGAAAAAATCAACTCGGCCACAAATGAATTCTCAGATGGGACTCGAACCCACGACCTTTGGGAATCCGGCCCACTGCTCTAACCACTGAGCTACCGAGAGTTGCGGACTACCGTCGAAAATTCTCCAATACTTTTTTATTTCTTAATACGCTGTATCATAAGTATAAAAAAGCATTGAAAAATGCAAAAATGAAAAATCATAAACTACCTAAGTATAAGAGTTTGGCCCATAAATCAGTGGCTTTTGATGTGTACTTTTATACACACTTTAATACACGGTATTGTAAGAAACTAAATGATTGGTCGATAGTGATCATACTTCCGAAAGCTTTCGTAGGAGACCTTAGTAGTCTAAAGCCTAATCTATACTTTTAATGAAACTGTAACAGGTCCAATTCCGTACATTAAAGATTTTTTGATAATTTTCTTGGAGGGCACTCTTTAATCGATACTGAAGCCAAAACTGCATTTTTTTTTTTGACTGTCTGTTTGTCTTTCTTTCTGTCTGTCTCTCTGTCTGTATCTTGGCCGTGCATCACACCGTAACTACTGAATGAAAATTAATTAAAGCTTACAGCTGTAAGTACGTCAGTTGTGTGTCACAGACTAGTTCAATTAGAGTTGTGTTTTAGTCCATACATTTATGTTGTGTTGGTTGCGTGTTTTTAATTTGTTTTTGTGTAAGTGTTTTTTTATTTTTTTTATTTTGTTCTGTTTATTTTTATACGTTCATCTGTCGTTATGGTTGTCACTGCTGTGTCAAGCAGAATATCAGTGCAGCAGGCCCAGCTTGCTGCTTATACTGAGCTTGGCACAGTTTGGCGACATGCGACGATGCGCAGCGCAGTGTGCGTTGTTTATGTGTTGCATTTAATTTTATTTATTTTTTATCTGTATCTGTGTATCGTCGTGTGGATGTCAAATAAACATTTTTCTTTCTTTCTTTCTTTACATAAATATGTACTACATAATTAATGTAGCGTTGAGCCCCGTCACTCTTGTTTATAATTATAATGGAACGCGAAAGTTTAAAATCTTAGAATTAAAATGAAACTTGGCATGATTCCAGTGTATACCAAGAGGTAGGACATAGGACACATTTCATCCCGAAATACAGCACGGTTCCCTTGGGAGAGGGGATGAAAGAAGACAAACATAAGTCCACGCGAACGAAGTTGCAGGCATCAGCTAGTCCTAACTAATTTTATAAATGCGAAAAGTGTGTTTGTTCGTCCTTACTTCACGCCCTAACTAAGAAACCAAGCGACTTGATTTTTGGCTTAGAGTTAGTTGAAAAAACGGAGGGTAACACATGCTACTTTTGATCCCGATATTCCTAGGGTAACGGGAACCACCCCGTTGAAACCCGCGGGCGGAAGCTAATACTAAGTAAATTCTTATTTCGTGAAGTCCAAAGCCCCAAATCGATTTAATTTAAAATGGAATTATCCAAATGTGCTATCTAATCGAGCAGCCGCAAATGTGGAAGCTTCAGGAGACTCCTGGCAATCAGCCAAGACCTGGAGAGTAATGGCTTTGGCTCTTTCCTTCTATTTTTCATGAAGCCCCGAAGGTATTAAGCAGGTAAATTAGTTTTTTTTTGGGAAATGACTGTTGGTGTTTCTTAATTTCATTAAACTTTGTGATTCAAATTAGGATTGATAGAGCTTTGACCGTATACAGGCGAGAGTAAAATGATTTTTTTCGCGAGTACGATTGATTGCCTTAAATATGAATTGTAAATGTGATTGGATTTCATGTACATATATGTGAGTTTTTACAATTTTTTTGTAATAAATTATTTTAGAAACATTTGTCACAAATGAAGTTTCATATTTGGAGAGTCACTGAACAGAACGTAAAGATGCGAAAATAAAGTAAGAATTTAATACATCGTTGATCATTTGAATTAACTCACTAAAAACCGTAAAATAATCTCGATTTATATATTGGTATGGTCTTCAAGTTACACTGAGTTACGTCTAACATTTTGTACTTAACCTGATAAATGGTACTATATACTTAGGTACCTATTTTAAATTCAGTTTTCATTTAGGACTAGCTTCCGCCCGGTTTCACCCGCCTGGTTCCCTTTCCCGTGGATGTCGAGATTAAAAGTCGCCTTTTATACTGTCCAACCTTTCAACTAACTGTATGCCAAAAATCAAGTCGATTGGTTGTTTAAATAGAGCGTGAAGGAAAGACAAACAAACGCACTTCCGCATTTATAATACTAGTTTAGTTAGGATAAGTTAGGTGTTGAAAATTAAAAAAAAAACAGGTGAAGCAGCCTCTTCTGCCTTCTTCGCTATGAAAGGTACAATAATATATCACCCCTACAAAAAGAAAATCTTCACTTATTCATAAGTCACATCTGGATATGGAGAAAATATGAAAGTGCTTGTTTTTTATGACACACTTCTCTGTATAGATGCAAGTGTTTATTTTCTAAGTCAATTTTCACCCAAGAAATCATAATAAACTTCCGGCCTCAGCCCATTATCTTACCTACAAAGTACGTCATCTTGTGTATTATATATCTACCCCACCTAAGGTATTATGGCCCAAGTTAAAAGAAACTAGCGATTTATTTTAAATTAATATAAAATAAGCTATTTATTTTATAGATTCGAACCCCCTAGTGTGTTCCGTTCCGTTGTTAAGAGGAAAAAAAAGTAGCTATGGATCCACCGGTGGATTTAAGAGGAAAAAAAATAGCCATGGATCCACCGGTGGATTAAAGAGGAAAAAAAATAGCCATGGATCCACCGGTGGATAAAAAAGGAAAATAAGTAGCCATGGATCCACCGTTGGATTAAAGAGGAAAAAAAATAGCCATGGATCCACCGGTGGATTAAAGAGGAAAAAAATACCTATTGATCCACCGGAGGATTAAAGAGGAAAAAAAATAGCCATGGATCCACCGGTGGATTAAAGAGGAAAAAAATAGCCATGGATCCACCGGTGGATTAAATAGGAAAATAAGTAGCCATGGATCCACCGGTGGATTTAAGAGGAAACAAAAATAGCCGTAGATCCACCGGTGGATTAAAGAGGAAAAAAAATAGCCATGGATCCACCAGTGGACCCTCGTCGGTGGATCCAAGTGGAACGAGGGCCGATGTTGTTCCCCGGACAAGAGAAATATTTGTGTGCATGAACATGTCTATTTGTCTTTGTCTGGGTGTTTAATATGTATTTTATGTATGTAATTACAAAAAAAGTATATACTTAAGTATGTTTATCTGTTACCTAGTATCCGTAACACATGTTCTTAATGAAACGTAACGTGGGCTTGATAGTTGGTGTGTTTGTATGCAATTATTAATTGCATACAAACACACCATTTATTAGTGAACGACTGATTACGTAGTCCATAATATTCAATGAATATCATGTCTAATAAATTTATCTCTCCTTTTCTAACAATCCTAATTTTCTAACGTGAAAGCAGTGTAATATAATTACAAGAGTGTTTAAAAAATAAAACGGGTTGCACTCCGGGAGTGCCGGCAGAAGTGAAAACCGCCTAAACGAAACAGCAGGAGCAGGCATACATTTTCACCGCGCGGTAGAGGGGGATATTACTTCCTGTCCTACGCCGCGACTTAACGTGCCTTCCGAAGCACGGAGGAGCTTGAGATAGTAAATTTTTGGTCACCCATCCTGTGACCGACCATTGCGAAAGTTATTTAACCTCAACAATCGCATGTTGAGCAAACGAACCACTGCGCCACGGGCTCCTCAAATTCCGATATCAAGTGAAAACAATACATGCATATACACCTTCACGCCATTTATATCCCTTGGGAGTTTGGCAGAGCATCAACGGAACAGCTTGAGAGTAGTAGCTTCATCTCAAAGACGCCATATTTGACATTGGCTGGGTCTAAGATGTAGTCCGGTAACAATAGTAAAACAATACAAAATTATAATAAAGCCAGTAGCCAGGCAATAAACTACATACAATTTAAAGTGTTTACATTAAAATTGCGGAAAACACATCGAGAGAATACAAGGACATTTAAACTTCTTTGGTAATTATGAAAAATGTTCATTTATTCCCGCTCAGTCCCGATGGAAATATCGGCAGAACGCATCGTAATTTTTCTTTGTTGGACAGACAACACTTCGGCTCATCTGCATGAGTGATTGTTATAGTTCTCTCAACATGAATGCTAGCGAAATTAAGGAATTTCAGTCTTATTGCGTTGTCGTAGGAGTGTTGGTGGCAGCATTCGCAAGATAAAACGTCTATAATCTTTGTGAAGCTACGCAGTTTCGACTGATTTTAATTCCACTTTATTTCTCTCCATGCTTGCTATTTGGAAATGAATAAGAATATTTTAATTGATAAGGGTTTTCTCTTTGTACAAATAAAAAGGTATACATTTTTTTTATAAATAATAATTATTTATAAAAAAAATAGTAAAGTAATTCCTGCTCAATCCTACTTAATATTATAAATGCGAAAGAATGTCTGTTTGTAACTCTTTCACGCTAAAACTACTTAATGGTTTTGGATGAAATTTGGCACAGAGATATTAGATAGTCTGGATTAAAACATGTGATACTTTTTATCCAGATATTCCCACGGGAACGGGAATCACGCGGTTGAAACGTGGGCGGCCGCTAGAACCTTTGCACATTTGTAGACGTGACAATACTAATACTTTTTGCAATTGTTTGTGCCACACTGTTTAAAAAAATAAAAAGTGTGATCATTACACATTTATAAATAAATAAGATTATCTGCTCTCTCTTATGCCTTAGGCCTTGGATTAAGGCGACGTTAAAAATTCAAGAAAAAGCGTCGTCCCAACTGTTTTCCTCGAGGGAACACTTAGCGGCGTCGGCGGAGTGGTGTGATGAAAATACTTAATGACCTGCCGGGTGGCCAATGACGTGCATGTCGTTGACGATTGTGTTTTTTTTACTTCTGTTTTTGTACAAGAGACCTATTTGTTTTGCAACTGTAAAACTGCAGTGTATACAGGGTGGCAAAAATATATGGTTATTTGGTGGGAAAGTACCCTAAATATTGATGTAAGCAAATTTTATTCAAAGGAATATGTCCTTCATTTTCAAAAATAAGTTAAACTGCATTCAAAGATTTTTGAAAAATCATTTACTTGCGCCGGGGACCGACCGGCTATAATGTGAAAAATAACATCGGGTACTTTTATAGTACCAATCGATTGTGTTAACTATAAAGATCAATCTAGTGTGAGTAAAATAGTATCTAAAATTAAAGACAACTTTTAAAAAACCTTTTTAAAAAAAACATATTCATCGATTGAACTTGCGTCTTGTCGCCGTTTGCATAGAATTATGGTGAATATTAGCCTAAAAAGACAATAACCTAATCTTCACTTTTATTTAAGTTAGTGTAAGTACAATAAAGTATTGAACTATTATGTAATCTTTTATCTTTCCTGGCTTTGGCTTTGATTTAAGGTACTAAGTTACTAAGCCAAATTGATCTTTATACTTAACACTATCGATTGGTATCATAAAAGTACACTCTCATTTAAGCCGGTTAGATATCCGGTGCAAATATATATTTTTTTTATTATTATTTGAATGCAGATTAATTTAATTTTGAAAATGATGGAATGATTCCTTAAGGTAAAATTTTCTTACATTTATTTAGGGTACTTTCCCTACAATGACCGTCTTATTTTTCCACCCTGTATATTAATAATATTGAACATCTTAGATACGGAATGGCGCGATGAAAATATTTAATGACCTGTCAATGAGTGGCCAATGACGTGCATGTCGTTGACGATTTGATATTTTTTTCTTTTATTTTTGTACAAGAATCTTATTTGTTTAAAACTGCAGGATATATTATAGTTATAATGTTGAACATCTTAGAGACGGCAAGGATTAATGAAAATACTTAATGACCAATGACGCGCATGTCATTGACGATTCAGTTCTATTACTTCTGTTTATGTAAAATCGAGGATCTTTCCGGTAGACCAGTAGTTATTTTTTTGGGAAATGCTTTTTGGAAAGAATAAAGTTAAAGAAATTATATTCAAAATGAAATACCTATCAACGTTTTATTTTGAACTATTACTTTTTGAAATAAAACTGCCTCAAAAAGTCTACGAGGAAATTTCTTGATTGTACAAAAAACCTATTTGCTTATTTGTAAGGAAAATTATAACGGTAACTTTAAAACTGCAGTGTACTCGTAAATAATATTGAACATAATATAGTCCATTCACCGAAACGATATAATGGGGAAGAATGGCACTGGCATTTGATTGCTTAAAAAATATGCTTAGGCTGTGTACACAGCACGAGTTTTTTTAGTTTGTTTGTGCGACTCGTACTGTTTTGACGTGTTATTCTATTGTTCCTGATTTGTCCACAAAGTAATTAGTTAGCAAATCATTCAAAACCCAGTTTTATTTCTCTAGGAAAAGGAAAGCGGCTAATAATTACTTCCATTGAAAATTATAATGGATTCATAAAAGGCTTACACGTGTTTAAGTAAAAAAAACAAAGCGATTGTTATGCAGATGTGAACGCTGAAGTATTTGATACTTTGAATAAAGGTTTAACTAAAATCATTACCGTCGTTATGAATACCTACATACACTTTATTCTTCCAAAACTAATATTTATTAAAAATGAAGGGCCCAAAGCTCGCATATGAACACCGCTTTACTCTTTAGTTTAGTTGATATGGCCATAAAGTAATGCTTTGCTTTAACGCAGGTTTGGAAACGGAAAGAGATTTTTAAAACTCTACAAACTGCTCATTGGACAGCCGAACGCTTAACCTATACATTAGCATACACACCTTCACAGAAATATGTTGACATTGTTAAGTATAGAGTCGCAAAGTATGCATATTTGTATGAAAATAACGGAGTGGGCCATTAAATGTTCCGGAGAGTGTTATATTCTGAAACTGTGACGAAAGTCACGCGGTAGAGTTAAAAACGAAAATCATTTGTGGTTTCATCAAAGAGCATTAATAGTACTTTAAATGCTTGCTAACTTACAATTTAATTGTACGCCTACGATAAACTTCAAGTTTAACTAATTTTTATTAGTATGCAAAACTTTGTAACGATAAATAATTCTGACACAACAATCTAGAATAAACTTCAAAGTTTGTTGAATTGTATTTTGTTTATCCTTTCGGCTAAATGGGTAAAACTAGTTTGTTATTTATCTTGTTGAAGATAAAGTCGATCCAATTTCAACTTATTAATTTATATTTTTGAGTTAGTTAACTCTTGTGTTGGAGGCCAAAACTCACCTGGGTTGAAGGAATAAGTAGGTAA
Organism: Chrysoteuchia culmella; assembly: GCA_910589605.1. Taxonomy (NCBI): domain Eukaryota; kingdom Metazoa; phylum Arthropoda; class Insecta; order Lepidoptera; family Crambidae; genus Chrysoteuchia; species Chrysoteuchia culmella. Next base: position 3,119,298 of record OU342647.1, on the reverse strand, counting down.
GTAAATTAATTTAAGTGCGATTATTTAAAGACAATCTTCGACTGTTTGGCGCAAGGGTACTATACCTGCCTTCTGCGACAGAGATCCCTAGTTCTATCCCCGGGCAAATATTTGTGTACATGAACATGCCTACTTGTCTTGGTCTAGGTGTTTAAGCCTAGTATCCATAACACAAGTTCTTCATGAAACTTAACGTGGGCTAGATAATTGGTGTGATTGTATGCGAATATTTATTTATATGTTTATTTATCTTCAACTACGATCTTAAGGTATTCGACAATTCCATAATGGCAAAGATTGTTTTCAGTGATTTTTATACAGATTCGTGGCTCCAGAAGAGGTCGAATTGGAGACGACACAGCACAAAAACTACCAACAACCCAGGGGGCCTACTGCCATCTCTTAGCGAGTATTGTTTCAATCTTACCATGCTATTTCGTACTAGAAATCTCTTAAAGTAAGCTTGTATTTCGACGGAAGTTTTGTGACGTTTCGCTCAATCATCGCCTCCTAAGTGTGAAGTGTCAAAATGTGGCAACTTCTGATAAAAACAAAACGTTCACATGACATGATGTTTTCTAATAGATGATGGTAGGCCCGCTGGTCTTCGCTAGTAAATAAAATAACAATATGTCGCACTCAAAATTACTCAAAACTTTTTAGTTCAAATAGCTAAATACAATTCAGAGAGCTCCGCGTTTGCTCGGTGCGGTAAAACGCAGCTCGTATGACGTCACACGCCGCATCTGTGCACTTACGTTTTGGGTCCTGCAGTTTGGAATTTGGAATGCGGCTGCACGAACTTGTCTTTAACATGGACATTCTGATTTTAATGTGGAAATATTTAAACTGCCATTTAAGTAGTTATATCGTAATCCTAACTAATATTAGAAAAGCAAAATTGTGTTTGTTTGTCCTTCCTTACCCCTTTTTTAACCGACTTCAAAAAAGGAGGAGGTTCTCAATTCGGTTGGTATATATATATATATTTTTTATGTATGTGCACTGATTTCGCCGAGATTTCTGAACCGATTTCCATGATTCTTTTTTTGTTCGATGCAGAATAGTTGCCAATTGGTCCCGTAAAAATTTGGTTTCGTTTGACCCAGTCCTTTTTATGTTATGAGCATTTTATATATTTCATTTCATTGTTGACGTGGACGATGTAGTATTTACGATAATTTTGTTTATAATGTACATGAAACCTTATCTAATCTAGAAAAAACCTGCTGTAGTTTACAAAACAGCCTATTACAGACACTAAAAAGTAAAAAAAAAACTGCGTTAAAAAAACCGACTTCAAAAACTAAAAAGCAAGAAGTAGAATGTCTTGGCTGCCACCGACTCCAAAACGCTTATTTTTTGCTTTTTAGTTTTTGAAGTCGGGTTTTTTTAACGCAGTTTTTTTTTTTAGTTAACTTCACGCCATAACTAAGCAACCAATCGACTTGATTTTTGATAGAGAGTTAGTTGAAAGGACAGAGAGTAACAAAGGCTACTTTTTATCCCGATATTCCCACGGGAACGGGAACGTCGCGGGTGAACCCGCGGGTGGAAGCCAGTTTAATAAATAATACTCTTCTGGATGCAGCAAAATGAAACAGTTAACACGAGAATGTTAACTGTTCCATCTAATAATGAAGCCGCCTCTGTGGTCTAGTGGTTCAACCACTGGTATCAGACCCACAGGGGTCCCGGGTTCGATTCCCAGCGGGGGTACATATTGTATTCGGTTTGGTTGGTGGTAGGACTTGTTGTAAGTCCGCCTGGCTACCACCATCTTGTCTAAGTCTGACGCCATAACAACAATGTTCTCAGCTTTGTTGTGTTCGGGCGTTTAGAGATAAGATAGCCAGTTCCTCAGTGTTTCAGGATTCCGGGAGAGGCTCGCTTCCATCTTCAGCCTTATCAATACTTAACATCAGGTATAGTGAAGGCTAAGAGTCTACATGAATTAAAAAAAAATCTTCGGAAATAAATTTTAACTCACATAAATAGCAATACCAAAAAACTTAACCCTTAACCAGTTAAATAATATGTAAAATATCCAGAAAAATGGGAGAACATTCCTAACGATTCCAGCTTGAAATTCCGCGACAGCCTAGGAAGCGAATCATAAAAAATTGCTACTCTCCTGTCTTCGCAAAAACAGTAAGTACTCTATTACATGTATAATAGGATAAGACTAACGTTGTCATCCATACATTTAAGAAATACGAGAAGATAACAGGTATCAGTCCTTCCCTGCTTCTATAAATAGATTAACAAACATATCTGTATAATCTTGTTTCAAGAGACATAGGGTAAGGGCACCTGATCACCCCGAAGATAGTGAAACTGATCATTTATGTATGGCGAGGTTGCAGGGTTGAAGACACCTCATATTCTAAGGATAATGTTATTTGGCATACCGGAATAATGCTTATAATAGAATGTGCGGACCAATGAAAACCACCAAATTTATGCATACAGAATTCTTGCATTGACAGATTAAACTTCTCAAAACCTGTAAGATAAAAACTAGCTATCAGCGCGATCATACAGACAACGATTTTGGGAACAAATTCTCGAAAGTTTTAAGTTTAATTAGATCATTCAGATTTTGCAGGACAAATTCTAATACCTTGTTTGTTGTGATAGCAATAAGAACATAAACCCAATTTTAATACAACTTCTCAAACAAAACCCTTTAAATTAACGAATTTTATAAAAAAAATCGACTGATTTAACCCTTTCATTATTCTCCCACAGCATTACTCAATTGCAAATGCAGAGTCCCCGTTATGCACCGAATGCATTTCGAAGACAAATAATTGCATCGGAATTTCTGAAGAGAATACGAAATTTAATGCAAGCTCCGCAAAAAACATCCCGAGACGAACAATTCGAATTCGAAAATAAGTCGTCGGCGTGCGAGGGGTTGATTTAATAGTCCAAGAGCTTCTCTTGCTTTCTTGACGCTGTTTAAATTTGAATCTTACGTGGTCGCTATAGATTTTATATTGCTTTTACGTGGTGTACCTTAAAATAATTGTTTCATTTTTCATCTTCATCAGGTTTTTTCATGTAATGACTTCAACTTATAAAGTGTAAAAAAAGTTTCAAGCGTAGTGTGCGTAGTAATCAGACATAAGTAGATTAAGATAATAATGGTGGAGAATCACAGAAAGATTAATGTAGGGGTTATTATAGTCGCCACTAGCTCTTTTATAGAGTACTAGAGCCACCTACTATTTTAGCCGCGTGATTCCCTTAAAAAATAGAGAAAAATTCGCATAGGAAACGGCATAAACTGCTTGACAATGGAAACTATTAAATTAAAAAGGCGTAAAATTTGCCATAAGTAACAAATAATACCCATCTCGACGAAGTCCTCTGCTACCTACAAACTGACTATATTACAAGATGTATGAATAGTGACGTGAAATAATATTTCGTCTCTCTCCCTCGAATTTAATTTGACGTTTGAGTGACGTGGACAAAGCTAATAGTCAATTTATTATCAAGAGGGCTAAAGGTTAATGGTTGTCAATGAATAAGGGTGGCATTTTGTTTTGAAGAATCACCCATTTGTTTGCTAAAGAATGAGTTAGACAAGAAAAGGAAAATATGTTTTATATTTACTTTAAGTAAGAATATTAGGTAGTGTTTGGAAAGGCTTAGCTAATCATTAGTAAATACAAGTGTTTTCGTTAAAAGCTAATGAGGTTATTACGCTGCCCTAGTTTTTCTAGTCTATTAAATGACGTCTTGGAAGTGTTTTAGGTATTTATATCAAATGAAAATAAAATAAAAACACTGATTTAAATTATTATAATTTTAGAGGCCGTACCATTACTTGTTAAATGCTATATTAAATTAGGGTTGATGAAATTCTTTAGAAAACAATATTATTTCGACCATACTAATTATTTTACGATCTTTAAGTGTTTGCATTTTCAATGTTATTTTTATATTTATGATAAATATTTAAAGAAAAATATTCTTAGACAGGACTCGAACCTGCGACCTTTGGGTGTTCAATCCACTGCTCTAACCACTTAGCTTACGAGCTTTGACGAACTGTCGAAATTTTCCAATGCTTTTTACATTTTTAACACATTGTAGTAGGTATGTGCTGTGTAGTGTCGGCTTAGAATAGCACTACCCCCTCTCATCACGTGGGTGTCGTAAAAGGCGACTCAGCCTTCAGGAGACGGGCAGCAGCGTCTCCTACAAACTTGGCCATACTGCGATCGCCAACCCGCCTGCCAAGCGTGGCGATTATGGCAAACCCCCCCTTTTGGGGGAGGCCTATACCCAGCAGTAGGTGTTATATAGCTGATGATTGTGATACAAAAGCCATTTAAATTATATTTTTTAAGTTATAGCTTATTGAAATCTACGTTTGTCTTGATATCCCTATTAACAAATGTGTTTAAGCTACCGAAGTTAGATCAATGTAATGTTGTCGCATATAATATACTATTAATAATTGATTTTTAATTCATGTCAATTATGGTTAAACTGCAATTAAAATTTAAACTTCTTTCTCTCAAAAGAATATTCGGATATTATTAAATAGGTACATAGTTCAATATCATTTGTCTTTATTTATATATATTAACTAAACTTCGCTTCTTTAAGTTCACTATTTACTAACTTACGTCCTAGGAACGGCTAGTGAATTCCTTAATGAGTCGCCTGGCGTTTTAAGCAATTTAAACTCCACAGATTTGATATTAAATCATGATCTATAATATATATCAAAACTCATTTTAATGAATAAACGATAAAACGATAATGCCAGAATAATCCAAAAGGTTTTTAGTCTAGGTAATATCTCCCATGATACAGTGCAGATTTGATTATAACCCACAGTACCAAGTAATTATATTTCGTCATTTCATTCTTCAGATATAGTATATTTAACCAGGTAGTCCCTTTAACCTACAGGCAACACTCGCACATTTTTAGAGAAGAGAGAATCGATGCCCTCTTTTTTTTTTTTTTTTTTCTATACGGCACATCCTCCGTCGGCCATATTTGTTCTTTCTCATTCCTTTTTCGTGCGAGGCAACGAGTGCACACGAAAAATTTTGAAAAAATGCCGAAACGAAGTACCTATGAGAAATTAAAACGTTACCAACGGAAAATCAAAAAGTTACAAGACAAAAGTCGTATACTTCATATATCGGATTCATCCGACGAAGAAAATATTCCAGGTGAGTGGAGCTGGAGTGTTTTTAGGTTATTGTGAAAGTGCTAAGTGATTCAAATGCATATTACATCGAGATGGACTGCGAGTCCTTCGCGATTGCGGGCTACTGCGAGTTGTCCGTTGATAAAACAACAAAATATTAGATGAATACGTAAGTACCGCGGTTGGGATTGACTGCGAGTCAATTACAACAACGTGGGCAACTGCGAGTTTCCCGCGACTTAGTATGTTTCAGAAATATATACATATATCTGGTTATTTTGTTTGCGAGACAAAATAATTTTCAATGCATACCTACTAAGCCAATGCTCATAATTTCTTGCGAAATTTAAACAGATACTTTACTGTATTTACTTGGTTTTAGATTCGTTAATTACCAAACAAGATGGCGCCATAAGTGCGCTAACAAGCGACCCACATGAGCCGCCGCTCGGGTCTCCGCTAAATGCTGATTTTGCGATGCCACCTGACGATATCCAAACGGATACTACGCCGCCTGTTGAGGCCGTACCAGAAACGGAAACAACATTGGACCCCGAACTATTGTCGGCTTTAGGCGCTTCCACCTCTGATTCACCAGATTTCGGAGAAGCTGTTCACGAGAGCTTAGCAACTCTATGGCCACCACTGCTGCGCAAAGGCCTCCCCAAAGAGGAGAAAGAAAGAATGGCGAAAGAACACCTCATCCCAAGGAATTGTACTTTACTGCAAGCTCCAAAGCTGAACCCGGAGATAGCAGCTGCCGTTTCCGACATAGTCAGAGGCAGAGACAAAAAACTTGCCGGTTTCCAACAAGCTCTTGGCCAAGGTATCTCGGCATCGAACCGAGCCATGGATACCTTACTTAGAACTGATGATAAGGTAAAGGCTTTAAAGTACCTTAGTGACAGCTGCCGTCTTCTGTCTGATTTACATCATTCCTTCACCAAGGACAGAGTAAAACTCGTCATACCAAGTCTGGAAAAGAATGTATTACATGTCATAAACGAATCGGAACGCGATGAAACACTATTTGGAAACAGTTTAGGCGAAAAAATAAAGGCATGTAAAGCCATAGAAAAACAAGGAAAACAAATCCGAAAATTAGGAAACCAAAAACCAATTCAAGCCATTCCACAACCTTCAACTAACCGCTCGAGTCAGGAAAACTGGACAGGACCTCCTCGACACCCGTCAATCAGGGGGGGGCGGGGAGGTCAACACAGACCAGTGCTGAAGCCAATTCGCAGAACATATCCTATGATGCCAACTCAATCAACCTCCAAGGGCTTCAACCAGCCCAAGAATCGTGCCAACACGCAGCACTAGAACAGGTACACGCAGGGAGACTTGCTTACTTTTACAAATGCTGGCTAGATATAACCAATAACCATATTGTATTATCATGGATTGAGCATGGAGTTACAATACCTTTTGGCGAAAGAGTAACTCAACCTATTATTTCACAATCCACAGTTAACTGTGACAGTATAGAAATGTTCATGGCAATAAAAAATCTTGAACAACTAGGAGCCGTAACCCCTTGCTCTCCATGCGGTGATCAGTACATCTCTAAAATTTTCTTAGCAGACAAACCCAATGGTGGAAAAAGATTCATCCTAAACTTAAAGTCATTAAACAAGTTTATCCCAAATACACATTTTAAAATGGAAGATCATAGGACGGTCTCCAAAATAGTACCTCAGGATGGATTTTTAGCCACCATTGATCTCAAAGAAGCCTATCTTTTAGTCCCGATTGCAATTTCAGACCGAAAATATTTAAGATTTCAATTTCGAAACCCTTATTCTAACGAACAGTTGTTATACGAATTTACAGCTATGCCCTATGGCTTATCAATAGCCCCACGGGTTTTTACTAAAATTATGAAGGAAGTAGTAACTTACCTTAGAAAACAGGGCTATAAATCAGTAATTTATTTGGATGACTTACTCTGCATAGGTAATGATTTTGAGGAATGCAAAAACAATGTACAAACAACTTTGAAATTATTACATTGTTTAGGTTTTGTTATAAATTATGAGAAAAGTTCATTGTACCCTGAACAATCTAAAAAGTTCCTGGGTTTTGTATATGACTTACAAAAGTTTACCATGAGTTTAACTTCAGAAAAACGCAATAATATTGCACAGTTGGTTAAACACTTTTCTAAATTACCTAGATGTACAATACGTGACTTTGCTAAGCTGATTGGAGTCCTCATTGCAGCATGTCCCGCATCCAAATACGGATTCCTATATACTAAAATTTTAGAGAGACAAAAACATATTTCCTTACTTGAGCATAACAATAATTTTGACACCAAGATAAATCTTACAAGCACCATCTTAGAAGATTTAAATTGGTGGACAGAAAACATATTTACAACCTTCTTTCATTTAAAACAAATAACTTATAAATATGAAATATTTACAGACGCTTCTCTTACTGGTTGGGGTGCTACCTGCAATGACAAAAAAGTTAATGGAAAGTGGAAGCTTAGTGAAAAACAATACCATATCAACCAACTGGAACTATTGGCTGTTTTCTTAGGACTTAAAAGTTTTGTAAGTAATGATTCCAACTGTGCAATATTGTTAAGAATTGACAATACAACAGCCTTGAGCTATGTTAATAGAATGGGGGGCATCCAATTCCCTCATCTGAATAAAATAGCTAGGGACATTTGGCAATGGTGCGAGAGTCGTAACATTTGGATTTTTGCATCCTATGTTAATACCAAAGAAAATAATGCAGATGCCGAATCTAGGAAAATTAATCCAGACACAGAATGGGAGTTATCAGACTCCGCATTCCAAAAAATAACTCAACTCTTTGGTATTCCAGATATCGATTTGTTTGCCTCTCGCCACAATGCCAAATGCAATACTTTCATCTCTCGAAACCAAGATCCTGATGCTATCGCCGTCGATGCTTTTACCGTTAACTGGAAATCAAATTTCTTTTACGCCTTTCCGCCATTTTGTTTAATTTTAAAATGTCTGAGAAAAATTATCGACGACGAAGCTACTGGTATAATAGTGTTCCCATACTGGCCCTCACAACCATGGTTTCCAATCTTACAAAACATATTAGCATCCGATATACATTACTTCGGACCTTGTAAAACTCTGCTTCGATCTTCTTTTAGGGAGTACCACCCACTGCACAACAGCCTTACCCTGGCTGCCGCGAAGCTCTGCGGGCGGCGTTCGAGCGTCGGGACGTCCCGCCGGTAGCACTTGACCTAATGCTGGCGTCGCTCTCCGACAATACTCTCAAACAATACAACGTCTCACTGAAACTCTGGTGGCAGTTTTGTACGGTAAATAATGTCGAGTTTTTTGATAACAAAATCTCTCCCATTATGTCCTTTTTATCAGAACGATTTAACGAAGGGTGCTCGTATGGGTCTCTTAACAGCCACCGCTCAGCCTTATCACTACTTTTAGGAGATCAGATTGGCTCTGATGATCGTATCAAACGGATTCTCAAAGGAGCTTACAAAATTAAACCAAACTGTCCCAAGTATAATTATACCTGGGACCCACAAGTAGTACTTAATTACATATCCAATTGGCATCCAAATTCATCATTATCACTCGAAAAAATCACTAAGAAATTAACTATACTTTTAGCTCTGTGCACTGCACACAGGGTTCAAACTCTTTCACTGATAAGGCTTGAGAATATTACTATAACAGACAGTGGCGTTAAGATACTGATCAGCCGCTGCTGATTTTGCCGTACTTCCGGGATAACTTGAAAATCTGCCCTGCTTCCGCTCTCAAAGAGTATATTTCTAAGACAAAAAGTTTTAGAACCCAGAATTCAGGTAATCTTTTATTGATTACAAGATCACCACATAGAGCAGCTACCGCACAAACTATAAGTCATTGGATTAAAGCGGTATTGTCGGAGAGTGGCGTAGACACGCGCGTATTCACCGCGCACAGCACGCGACACGCTTCGACGTCGGCCGCACACTCCGCGGGAGTCAGCGTAGACGTTATTAGAAAGACAGCGGGCTGGACCGCTTCATCTAACACTTTTGCGCGGTTCTATAACAGACCTATTGTCAAGGATGATAATTTTGCTGCATTTCTCAATCAAAGTCCTTAAAAATTGTGATTTACTTATGATTGTCAATAATTATACTTAAATTTAAAGCGGACCGCTTTATCTTAACACTTTTGTGCGGCTCTATAGCTGACATATTATTAAGAACGATAATTTCGCTGCATTTCACAATAAATGTTCATAAAAACTGTTACCTATTTACTTATGGTTATAATTATTTAAAATAAAAAGATTGTTCATTAAAATATACTTTTAATTTTTCAAGTAAAACAGTACCAAAATGCAAAACAAAACTTTCTTCTCTGAACATCTACCTGGTTAAATATACTATATCTGAAGAATGAAATGACGAAATATAATAGATGATCAAACGAACTTCTTAGTGAAGTTCGATCATTATTATATGAGTCATTTCATTCGAAGATATAATTAGTTACCCTAAGCCCACCCTAAGCATAATAACAAGCTTGTTTTATACCCCACAAAGTTTTGTTTCGCATGAACTCTAAATAAATGAGAAAGAACAAATATGGCCGACGGAGGATGTGCCGTATAGAAAAAAAAAAAAAAAAAAGAGGGCATCGATTCTCTCTTCTCTAAAAATGTGCGAGTGTTGCCTGTAGGTTAAAGGGACTACCTGGTTAAATATACTATATCTTCGAATGAAATGACTCATATAATAATGATCGAACTTCACTAAGAAGTTCGTTTGATCATCTATCATCTTGGAAAATGACAAAGAAAGTATATTCAGTAAAGTACAAATGTATCTGTCTGAAATTATGCTCTACAGATAAGACAACATGACAGACGTTACAATTTTATTTTACCTTACGTCAGCAGAGCCAGATAATATATTTTTACGAGGGCACCGACAGAGGTGAAACAAAAAGAGGGATAGCAGAAAAAAACTTCAATTACCCTAACCTCCATTGAATTTAATGAAATCTCCGCAATTGCGACAGACGACCGAACAGGTGTATTTTTGTTTAATAAACGTTAAGACAAAAAAGGCGACCCTGTTATCAAGGGTCGTGGACAAAGGCACGAATCTTTTCCGTCCTTTTTTCCCGTCTCAAGATAAAAGAGAGAGTGGATTAAATGCATAGATAGCCGTCACCCATAAAGAGATTCTACTTCCAGATAATTTTGAAAGTGCGCTCGAGCTATCTGAAAAAAAGGTTTTTACTAAAATGTGTTTTTATACAGGTGGCTATTAAGATAAATTTTAGTGGAACAATATCCTTGTCGTTAACGATGTCCCCAAATTAAATGAATGAAATTAATCGCTGCGGAGATTTGGGTCTGTTTATTTGGACCTCCCGTTCCGTTCTGATTTATTTCTGAACATTATTCAAATCATCATCCTCAAAGTTTATACAAGGGGAAAATGGAAATCATCAATAAGGTTGTTCTGTGTCGGTTTGTTTCCTATTTATGTTATTATTATTGTTACAAAAAGTATGTAAATCAACAGAGTTGTACTTAGTATTTATGTTATGTAAGGCTGAACCATAAAGAATCATAAAGATCGTGTTAGTAAATATTTTAAGGAGCAACTTTGATAGCAATTTTTTTTAAAGCAAAAATAAAATTTCATAGGGTTTACAGCCAATTGCTTTGTTAATACATGAAATACAATAAATAATTTAATTACTTAAAAATTCTCAGATATACATCTTATGTTTTGGCGCGCACTGTTCATTGAAATAAAACAACTATTACGGATATCAAACGCGCTATATTTAACGAACTAAGTTGTAATTGTCCGTATTTTTACTTACAACTTAGTTCTTAGTTTAAATTCTCAGATAGTTAAATAATGCTAACTAAAATATAATCACAGTGCAGACAAGGTATGCAATAGATTGCACGATCTAACTTTAACGATGACTTAATCTTTAACGGGGGAAAATGTATAGGATTTGACAGTTTTGACAACCAGAAATCGGTTAAACTTAGCTTTTAACGCAATATATTTTAATGTCAGTTTGTATCGGCGCAATGTTGTTATATGTCATATCGTACCGCGAACCTCTTAAAACAAGCTTGTCTTTTGACGGAAGTTTTGTGGCGTCATCTCAATCATTCACTCAAACAAGATTTTTATCAATCAAACCTACTACGACGTCTTGTGTCAAATAAAGTCAAGCTTGTAATTTAAACAGTATTGAAACAAAAGAAAACAATACGTTCTTATGACATGACGGTTTCTCAAAGATGGCGGTAGGCCTGCTGGTGTAACACAGCCTTAAAGTAAGTTATTCTCATGATCAATTTTAAATAGAAAAATATTGGAAAATATCAACTCGGCCACAACTGACCTACAGAGACTTAAGTCTCGGTAGCTCAGTTAGAGTATTGGACCGGAATTCCAAAGGTCGTGGGTTCGAGTCCCATCTGTGAGTTCATTTGTGGCCGAGGTGATTTTTTCCAATATTTTTCAATTTAAAATTTATAATAAAAATAAAAATAAATCTTAAGTTATTCTCATAAATTATCACTCACTAATATATTTCTTTGGCCTTGCAGACTTATACCTCTCGCATGAATAAAAACAGAGAGGTCCGTTTGACATGTTAAGGCTGCATAAACTAGTCAGATGAATATTTTATCAAAAGGGAATCTGAAAGATACGTCTATTTCGGTGCTGGCTACTTTGTGATTCTCTTTTCGGAGTTTAGTTAATTATGAGCCCTGCTGATGTCAATTTTGACTTGAAAGAAAGACCGTCACCTTTAAGAATTTTCAACGAGAAAAGAAACCAGGACACTATTTGAAAATTTAAAAGTAGGAGAACTTACTTATTAAAAAACTTCTTTTGATAACCGAACTATTTTCGTCTGATAACTTTATATTAAGACTTTCAAATCAAATCAAATCAATCATTTATTTGCATGAAAACATCAATATACAATGGTCTTAATATAAAATTGGATGTAGTCAGCTTGCGTGCAAGCCTGCAAAATTAGCTGCTATATGCTTAAGCACAAACTTATTTTTTGTCCTTAAGCATAAGCATGTTACATTCGATTATTAAATTAGACACTTCAAGTTTCACTTATTTGACTTTATTTTGTTGCTGATTAAGTCTTGAAACTTGACGATTTTTCTTCATTAATTAGTTTGGTTTTCGGAGTTGACGCCCAGTATAATTGTTATCCTTATGATATATTTTTTGATTGACCCGAGCAAGGCTCGGTAGCTCAGTGGATAGAGCAGTGGGCCGGATACCCAAAGGTTCGAGTCCTGTCTGAGAATAATTTGTAGCCGAGTCGATTTTATCCAATATTTTTCTATTAAACTCTAATAAATAATTAATTATAGTAAATATTTCTTAAACTCATACTAATTAACCTAGCCCCAAAGTAAGCACTGTGGCTTGTGTTATGGGATACTAGGATAACGAATATAAATATATATATTAAACATATTCAAGTATTTATGTGTAGAAATATATATAAATATCCATGACTCAGATACAAATGCTCGTGCTCATCATACAAACATTTGCCCCTACCGGGATTCGAACCCGGGACCTCAGAGTAGGCGACACCTTGAAACCGGTGTACGTACCACTACACACGAAGGTCGTCAAAGTTATCTTAAGTAAGAAACTTCAAAATCATAAATAATTGGACAAGGTATAAGTACAAATTTTTATCATATATTTTATGATTGTCCCGGGGGTGGTGAATATCGAACCTCTAGTACCGTAAGTAGTTTTGTAAAAATTTACTAGAATAACCCACATTCCAGAATCATTTTTGCATTACATTTCTTTCATATTTTTTTAAGGCAACATCCAACAATAATAAGCCAACAATACACTCGCAAGTTTATTCCGCACACTTTGATACAGCCATAAATAAATGAAGGCATCTATTTACAAAGTGAAGTGTAAGAGCAGCTGAACCTCGTAACGTTTATGTTTACTGTAACAATATAAGTCGCGGCACAAGCGTACGCTTTATTTGCGCAAACTGAGAATAATCGCGACGCTTACTATTGGAATAATTAATTGCGCGCAAACATTGACGCGTTTCTACCGCGCCTCGTCAAGATGTTGTCAATTAGGAAAGGGTGCGGCCCCACATTTAGCGAGGCGTTCGCTGTCAAAGTTGACGGGTGGGTGTCAAAACTGACTTGAAGAGATGTTTAAGGCTTTCGTCCACGTTCGTCGTCAATACACGTCTGATTTATGCGTCCGACTTTTTCTAAACTCAGTCCAAAAAGTAAAATAATATGTGCTAGAGTGTCAACTGACAAATCGAAAGGAGAATCGGACGTCTCTTTCGTCTCTGTACAGAAGTATGCATACAGCGCCATCAGACAATTGGTTATGACTACAAAATCATAAACGCGTAGCGTTTATGCATACAGCGACTTCAGACAATTGGATAAGACAATAAAATCGTAAACGCGTAGCGTTCTTTCCGACTCGGACTTCCGATCCGACTATCGGATCGGATGTGTATTGAGTGTTCAAACAAATGTATGGCACAAGCGCCTTCCGATTGTCTGATGAGACTATCGAATCCGACTATAGGAAAGAAAAATCTGACGTGTGTTCCCAGCCTAAGTAAAATGGTATACGTTAACGAAGCTAGCAACATTTTTATCATATCCATTGAACGCTCTTTTAAAACAGAAAAAAAAAACAAATTACTACAGGTATAAAATTAAATAATGAGTAAATATCAGAAAACGTCAAACTTCCAGCGTACCATTCATCCCTCTACCATGAGATTTTTTCTACAGAACTGACTGAATGAAACGTAAATTTTTCATTACTTTAAATTTTCTATTATTAAAATTTATACTTGGATTATTGCATCAATGAAAGTTTGGTGTTTCCATGTTAATGTATAACCAACCAATTTTGGAATTGAGCTGAATAATAGTATAGGCCACTGGCAACTTGCCACGGCTGCTACTAGCCTGGAGAGTTTCTGGAACCACTTTATAATAATTATGGAATGAGACACGAGCCACAAGTGCTCGCAGCAATAAAGGCCCTCACTAAGCAGTAACGAACCATGTAGGTAAATCGATTATTTTGATAGTGTGGCCTCAGTTTATTTTAACTTTGACGAGTCTTTATATTAGTCGAGAAAATTTTATGTTAAAAATCACGGATATATAAAAATATTGTTAAGGGTCTAATTTCAAAACTAAGACTTTACGGTTTTGAATGCTAGTGAACTAATTTGAGCTTGGTATAACAAATTCCTTGGAAAGGTTTAGTTTATTGTTTTAAACTCTTAGCAACTTATTTCATGAGGAAAAATACTTTTTTAAATTTGAACCTACTCATGCCCTGCTTACACTCGTATGATACTTTGCTGGGCCCTGCGCTGCCCGCATCCAGCGGCTTCCCGCGACCTTCACCAGATCGTAGGTCCACCCTGTCGGGGGCTTACCCACGGAGAGTCGTCCTGTTCAGCTCCCATAAAGAATAAAATAAAGTACCTAAGTTCTTAACAGGGAACCGCTGTCACTGCGACCGACGCCCGTACGTAACGAAATACACGAATATTCGTAACGCACACGGGCGTCCTTCGGCGTCACACCTGCGGTTGACAGCCTCATTTGTTTGCAGGCAAAGCTTGCGAGCTCATGTTTCTTGCATCTTGACATAACTTTAAAATCCCAGTTTTAACGCGCACGCAATAAAGTCGGATTTTAGTTAATTGTCGCCGACTGAGGCCGCTTTACACTTGATTAAAGTCGGAGCAATTTATTCGCAAAGTGGAACAACCATTATGTAGGAACTTCATATTGGTCTAATGTTATACGGTAATGACATTCGGTGAACGAACCTGGCGGCTACATTAGAAAAGGCTCTACAAAGCTTTGCTTTAAATACCCTCATTTGGATTCCAAATGAATTCGTGACGTATTGCTGTTAAAGTTAAGGTATAAAATGAGGTACAAGCTAAAGGTACCCACTCGATATATCTATACAAAGATTTTGTTAGAAAATCAAAGCGATTCTTGCACGTCAAGTGGCGACTGTGGCTGACGTTCCTATTTGTCTATGAGCTGAACAACTGATCGTTTGAGCTATTGTACCAAATGTGAAACCAGCGAGATAGGAAACCACATTAGTTTGTATCAAGAATGAATAACATTTGAGAAATCCTTTGACAAAAGATTAAAACAGAAATTCACTTGAAAAGACAAATACCTAAAATAAGCGAACTTATTGTTAAATAGCAATTTACAAAAAATGCGAGTTCAGAAAAATTCAGGCAAAATAATTTTATTAGTAAACAGACAAGGAAAATATTTATCGAAACAACAATAACAAAATGTATGATTAATTTCAATATTTGTTGTTTTATAAAAACAAAAATTGACTGATATTTGATCAAATAATAAGACCCTAGAATATTGTTTTGCTGAATAAATATTGAACAAGATCAAATAAATTCAGTTGTGCATAAGGTTAATAATACCAGTACAGTAAACAAATCAACTTCGAGACAATATAGATAGATGGACATTGATGGAACTAACTCGGCTTTGATAGATGTAAAAAAATATGTAAATACTATTGACGTGTTAGTAGGAAAATTCTAAAACTTAAGAGGACCGCGACCGATAAGCTTCCTATACTTACGTAATATCAAAATGATTTGAAATTAGAGCACTATTTTCTGTACTTGTAATGCTATTCAGATAAAGACAGTGTTTATCTAAGTTTCCATCATTAAAATAATTCTAAATACTTACCCATCATCATCATCATCATCAGCCTGTGGACATCCACTGCTGGACATAGGCCTCTCCTAGCTCACGACTATTGTAGCGTTCAAAGGACGTTATTAGCCTAATGCTACTACGCTGGCCAGACGGGTTGGCAGAGGGTTTGTTTCAAGTTTTCCTTCTCTCGCACAGGTTTTCAATGCGTCCAGCCTCTTAGTCGACTCCTACGACATCCCAGCCATGTAAGGGAGTGGTGACACTTGTATTCTTAGGCCGTCAACACACGGCTAAATAAATACTTACCCAATTAAAAGTAAATGCGAGTTGCACTCTGTATGAAAAGTAAATGGCATTTTTTTTTATTGGGTAGATATTTTGAATAATGATTTTAACACAAACCTAGATAAATACTGTCATAATCCAAATAACATCACCAGTACAGTTATGCTCAATTTTTTTATTATCTTGTTATTACGGGTGTACGTGAGACTGACGAGTCGATGGCCTCTTAAACAAGTTTATCGAAATTTACAATACTATTTACGTTAGCAATTTGGCCTATCTAAAAAAACTTGCTAACAAACCTATCTGATACGTACATCTTATGTTTTGACGCGCACTGTTCATCGAAATAAAACAACTTTTACGGATATCAATCGCGCTATATTTCACGAACTAAGTTATAATTGTCCGTTTTCCCGACGTTTCGGCACCTTTTCAGCTGCCGTGGTCACGAGATGACTGCCAGTCATCCCGTAAGCATCATAAAATAATTTAAGACGAAAAGAAGAAAATTCTGTTACCAGACATTATGTTTAAAATCATGCTTAATGTTCCTATACATAAAGTTTTAAAAAAAAGGTGGAAGCTGCCATAAATATAATATTTTACGACCAGTAACAGTAACAAAGTACTGTACATATTACGGTTTTTACTGGCAAAAACTGTTACAACGTTTTATTGTTTTGGATCTAAAAGCCTCTTCGACTTTATTATTTCTGATTTACAACCGAAAAGGTGTTTCGAAGTAATTAATCACATAAAAGCTCTTTTAACACATTCAACAGTGAATGTAATAAAGGTTTGATTGACGACGCCTTTGTTGTTGTGGTCTATTTCCCATAACGTTACCTCTAGTGTCAGAGTTTATCAAGACTCTGACTTGGCCGAGACCGTCGGCTTAAAACTCCATACGGAAAAAGTATGTACTTTTCGTTATTATACTATAGTTAGAGATTTATGATTTTTAAGTTTTTGTATTTTTTCAATGCTATTTTTATACTTATGAAAAGTATTAAATAGAAACATATTGGAAAAAATCGTCCCGGCCACAAGTGGATTCTCAGACGGCTGAGATGTTACAGATTGGGAAATAAGAAATACATTTCTTCATACCTTTATCTAGATTTTTTAATGTACTAGAAACACGATTTTATGATTTTGCCTCGACACTTTTCCTTTTCGAAATGACCCCCCAAAATACGAAATTCAAGATTATTCTCAAACGGGGTTACATATACTATTGACAATTGTAATTATTGAACACCAATAATAATAAGCATCGTGTAGTTTAATCTCTCTTTAATCGTTATAGTTATTTTTTCGCCAAATCTGCAAAAACGTTCTCGCTCCCGCGCGCGTCATATTCTCATTACTATCTCACTTCAGTCTCACTCATGATGAAGGCTAAGATTGCCCCCGTTGTTCATAAAAAAAACAATATTCAGCCGTTTATAAGCAGAGCAAAGACTGTTTGGACTGTGACTTTACTGTCACCCATTCGATACCTGGTCGGACCGAACGTTGCTTAAGAAACGTGATGATTACGAACAATGTGTCAAGCCCCGCCATGAGCAGTGTTATCAAGTGCTGGACTGATAATCATGACGATTGGGTTCCATTTCCAGAAATAAAAAATTCTGCATGTTTCAAGTACCCAATTACGAATTTGCAAAAAAACCGGCCAAGTGCGAGTAGGACTCGCGCACCGAGGGTTCCGATTAAAATTTTCAAAAATATTTTTTTATTATATGATGTAACAAAAAATTTACGGTTTTCGCAATTTTTCCTTTATCTGTACTATAAGACGTTACTTCGTACCAAATTTCAAGATTCTAAGTTCACGGGAAGTACCCTGTAGGTTTTGATTCCCGAGCGAGTTTTGAAAATTTGCGGCATAAACGGCTGTATCTTTTGATTGGCTTAGAAGTTTGATTTTTTCACAGCTCCAAGGGACAGTAGACCTGAGTATTAGATATAAATTTGAGTTTGATACCTCCACGCGTTCCTGAGAAAAACGGTCTTGACAGACGGACGTGAACGACAACGAAGTGATCCTATAAGGGTTCCGATTTTTTCTTTTGAGGTACGGAACCCTAAAAAGGATTTAAGTATCCGTTGTTCATCCATTGTTTAGTACCCATAGTTTAAGCTTTGCTTAGTCTGGGTGCGGTGTAAACATTCTCGCAATCTATTTATTTATTGGCTCGTTAAAGCAGTGGATTGCTATCTTTCCCACCAATCGTGGGAAAAGGGATCGTCCGAGTATTATTAATTATAATTATTTTCAAAAGGGGCAGAAATCCATTTCTAAAAAAATAAGACTTATACTAGCACTGTGACTCCTGAAAATGCTTCCTATGGGGCACGTTTTTCTTTCAAGCAATACTCTGAGGGCCTACACAAACGTTGGATTTTTCATTCGCTCAATTCGGCGAAATAATTAACCCTCTACAACACTTGCCATTATTTTTAAGACTACACAAATGCACTCGTGGGGGACTTAGGTCCCCAATAAATGTATGATTTATTTAAAGAGGAATTGACACATTTATTTTAAATTATTGAAAGACATAATGTGTCCACAGGTGTAATGTAGATTATGTTGAAGAGCGGCTCCCTCTCAACACAGGTTATACTTAACTTAAAGGGAGGAGTCCACTGTTTTATTCAAAGTCTGTGTTTGTCAATAAAGATTATTGTTTATTGTTAATAAAAAAAAATGTGACAAATCTAAGTTAACAATTTTTATAAAAAAATGTGTTTGAATAAAACAATTTTTAGAGTCTAGTTTTACGCCTCGCAGCCGCGAGCGCGTAACGTTTAAAATAAAACAAGTATTTACGGAAACGTGGTTGGTGGGGGACCTGACGCCCCCTCGAGTATGTTAAGGGTTTATAATAAGAAGGTAGGTAAGTCAAAACAAAATTGCATTTACAATAAAAAATAACTTCGATAACTTACTCTACTTTTGCTTACATCGATCGCAGTAATAAGGTTGCCGAAACAATCGCTCGAACAATAACTTACGTGTGGTAAAACAATAAGTTTCGCGGGAAAAATCAGGTTTAGCGGCGGCTGCCGTCGACGGGCAATTTGTCCGTATTATCCGTCAACGGAAAAACCGAACATTTGACATAATGGCCCTTTGAAATGCGACGCCGTGATAGGTTCACGCTTTTTATCGGAAACATTTTTTTACAGATTCCCTAAGTAACAAGCTGAGTTACTTCGGCAATCAATAAGATATTGCCGTGCCTCTGATGTTAGATTGGTGTAGATTTATGTTTTATACAGGGGCCGTTACGACCTCTTATAGCAGCCATGTTGCGCGTACAGCTTTGTCTTACTCTCTGAACGTACGCTCCGACTTCAAAATTTGGCACAATAGTCCTGCTGATTGGTTTGTTTGCTAAGTTTTTTTTTTTAATAACGACTGGGAGACTCTTAGCCTTCATCATACCCGATGTTAAGTATTGATAAGGCTGAAGATGGAAGCGAACCTCTTCCGGAATCCTCAACCACTGAGGAACTGGCTATCTTATCTCTAACTGCCGAAACACAACAACGCTGAAAACATTGTTATTATGGCGTCAGACTTAGATAAGATGGTGGTAGCTAGCCAGGCGAACTCATAACAAGTCCTACCACCAAGCAAACCGAATACAAATTCTACCCCCGCTGGGGATCGAACCCGGACCCCTGCGTCTGATACCGGTGGTTGTTACCATTAGACCACAGAGGCGGTTAAAACGGTTAAAGTTTACACTAACATCCAATTCGTGGGAGCTTGGAGGCGCAGTGGTTCACGCGCTCAGCCTGGGATTGTAGCGGTTTAGCAACTTTTGCAATGGTCGTCCACAGGATGTGTTACCAATATAAAGTTAAAAATAATATTTATTTACCCTAATAACTTATTAATTACGTTTAATAATTTTCACAGACGTCGAGGGACCGCAATATGAGCTGAATAGTATCGTGCAGAGTCTAGCAATAGGATATCGGTCCCCGACGTCTGTATTAATAAATATTATTTTTAACTTTTTATGAGTATATTTTTTGTGATGGGAAACTTTTTATTGTTTTATTATTCATTTCAAATTATTGTCCGATGCCCTAACTCAGGTCAAAGTCAGTAACTGTATGACTATCCCCTAACCAGGACCGTTTCAACGAGCCTAAACACGATTTGTGTGTAAGTCAACGAGGAGTTGGGTACTCTGCAGACCGTGCTGGTCGCTGCATCAGGCCAAAACTACAATATTTTAATTACGGCATCGGATTTGAGTCAAGTGGAAGTATTGTAAATGTCTATGTTCTGTGAAAATTGATAAGTCTGGGACTGTTTGAGGCGACGTACCTCCGAAACGAATGAATCAATTTTGATGCGTTATTTTTTATTTGAATGCTAATATAATCAAGATGGTTTTTAGACATACTTAATGAAGATCTGCTAAGCCGTTGAATGCTATCACTTGATTTAGGTAATTAAAATAGGAAACTGCTGAACGGATCTTCATAAACTATAGCTAAGATCCATCTCGATTACGCCAGCTTTCAAATAAAAAAAACCACTTCAAATACGGTCCAGTCGTTTAGGAGCTACATTGCCCCAGACAGACAGTCAGACAGACCGACAGACAGACATACATACACACACACGTCAAACTTATAACACCCCTCTTTTTGTGTCGGTGTTTAAAAATGTATTAGGTATCTCGAGCTCCTTTGTGCTTCTGAAGGCACGTTAGGCCGTTGGCCCTAGCTGTTTTTGCAGTCGTTAAAAACGACCAATCCACATTGGGTACGCGTGGTGGGTCATGGGCACAATTAACCAAAAAAATCTCAACCATAAATATCTATGTCAGCTTAAATTAACAATCAAGCATAAGATTGAAACGACCACTTAATATATTATAGAAACTTAACGATTCTGACGGTATTTTATACACGTCAGTAATTAATAGCTCCATTGACGCTTTTATGAAACTATAATTAAAAAAGCACATAAGCTCTTGACATTATTTATAGTTTAATATCAAAACTCGGTCAAGAAACTCGATGCTATTTTAAAATTTCACAGTTTGCGACCGGTGCTCACCTGGGGAAAATTATTTAGCTTGACGGGAGCAGAAATATACTCGTTCAAGTTTATTTCAATTTCATTAATGATTCTGCCGGTATTATATACCAACACGTCAGTAATTAATAACTCAATTGACGCATTTATAAAACTATAATTAAAAAAGCACTTATGTGTTTGACATTATTTATAGCAGAATATCGAAACCTGGTCAAGAAACTTGATGCTATTTTAAAAATTAACAGTTTGCGACCTGTGCTCACCTGGGGAAAATCAGCTTGACGGGAGCAGATATACAGGGTGTTAAAAACCCATAACGAAAACGAAAACCACGAATTCTCCCCACCGTTACTAACATTTTCTTGCATGGGGCCAAATCTGGGATCCTGAGTTTTATATATAATATATACAGTGTGGACAAATAATTAGAAACAATATCAACGGAACTTAACATTATACAAGATATTTGACCCTAATACTTTTTATTTGGACATGAAACAACAAATAGCATTAAATATGTTCAATAACTTATTATTTCCTAGAAAAAACAACAAAATATCAACTAAACAAGTATTAACACTTATTTAAGTGTGTTCAGTATAAGCTCTTAAATTTAGTGCCAAAAATTATCCACTTTATAAAATTTAATAACGTACTTCTCTTCGCTTAAATAACCTACTAAACGCAGTAAATATTTCCTAATATATCTTATTTTCAGCTAGAAAACACCTCAGTTTATTTAATAACATCAGCTTTTTCATTTGCTATGAAATTTTATATTCTTAGGGCAACCTTTAATATCGCGGCTTGTCTGAAAACTATGTAATTTTCAGGGCTTTATTAAAGCGTAAAACGCGGGTGGATAGCTAAGTACCTACGTGAGAAAAGTGAGGAAAAAGGTACTGTAGGTATTTATATATTAAAAGGAAAAGTTTCTAAAGACTAGCTTAAATTTAATACTAGACTACCGAGCGGCCGTGACTGTTCCGGTGAACCGAAACCACTTTTGTTCGTTCTAATTTAATTTTTACTTTTTAAAGAATAGTTTTTCCTGTCACCATTTAAGACTTGACTTTACAAAGTCCTTACGTCGAGTATGCCAACATTGTTACACATACAAGCACGCTAATTTTTTTATCGATTTGCTTTTCGTTTAATAGCTAAAGAATATAAATGCTGATAGATAAACCTAAACATTAAAATCACTTGGCTGACTCAGTGCTGTTCCACAAAAAAAAATCAATAGGCGACCATGGAAAATAAACCACAAAAATTTTTATGAAAAAGTTACACCTTCAAAATCACTAGGCTGTCTCTCTACTATGCCTCTAATTTTTTATCAATTTATAATCGAACGCCAAAACATTGACACTACGATCAACACATTAAAACTGTATATTTCGTCTCAAAGCGTGTTATTTTTATATTATTAAATTTTCACTCAAGGTAAATTTGCAATTAAGTCGATCCATCAAATAGTGTCGATCATAAAGCCTACATATTTGGCGTTGAGTATGCAATGTCGTTATTCCATTGTTAACACTCAGGTTCCACGCAGGCTTTGCTAATACAAAGCGAGCTGGGTTCGAAACAAAAGACGACCTGTGAACTCAATTTAAATTCTTATTAAACGTTCGGTGACGTAGCACAGGTGGCTGCTACGTCACGTCGAAATTCGAAATCAATTTCGAAATGGTACAAAATAAAGAAGCTCGCTGGCGTAGAGGTTAGTGTGCTCGGTCTGCGATTGTGGCGGTTAAGGTGGTACGACTTCTATACAAACAAACATTACACAATTATTGGTTCATCATACCTTACTATTAACTAACTCGTTTCAGCAAATACATTCACACTTAAAACACGAATATACTAATATCTTATAATTTCAATAATTCTACGTATGTGTGTGTGACCCATCGCATTTATATAGCTCATGTAGGAAAGTACATTTTTTTTTAAATTTCGCGCAAACAATTAACTGAAACGAGTTAGTTGCACATGTATTTATGAATTATTATTAATATATGATGAACCAATTAATGTGCAATGTTTGTTTGTATGGAAGTCGTACCACCTTAATCATAATCAGTCACGGGATGGATAATAATAAGTTTATTGACTTACATCTACGTGTAACTACTCCATGTTTCTCTATTAATCCCTAATAAAGACAAAGAGACTGCATGTGGTACTTATCACTCAATCAGATCTGTGACGTGGTCGGTTATTTATTTATATACGTATAATTGCTCCGTATTTCTCAATTACTCTGTACTAAAGAGAAGAGACTGCATGTGGTTCTACTCATCACCCAATCAGGGCCCCTACCGCGCAAGTGTCGTCGTCATCGACATCGACTTCATTTGACAAATTGATGTGACATATTGCTCTTCGTCTTTGGTAAGTTTTCATTTGTGTCAAAAAGAAACAGCAATGTATCACATCCATCTGTCAAATGAAACCGATTTCGATGCCGCCATCGCTCCCGCGGTACTCCCCCTAATCCGTGACGTGGTCGGTTATTTATTTATTTTTTACTAGTTAATTACTTTAACTATATTTTTTTTATATTTCATGATTTCAATTTCAATTTTATTATGATCTTCGTTATATTGTGAGTTTTAGGGAAATAATTGTTAAAATTTATTTAATTAATAATAATTGTATTTTAATTATAATTTAACTGTTGGTTATTTCAAAATTGTACTAGTTGTGAATAACTCTTTTGGCCAACATTATTTTAGTGTAACTCATTTATGTTTGATATTTAAGTAAGCTGTCTGTTATTCTTTATTAAATAAATAAATAAAAAAAAAGATAATCATTAGGAATGGTACCAAGATTAGTTGAAAAACAAAACGGGCAGTTATTAAATTTTCTGGCAGTTGGTAAATTACTACAGCAGTAAAACATGAACAGTAATAAAAATATAAACTAGCGGTTATTTCTTCATACAATAATGCTGCTGTATAGCTGTGTAGTGTCGGCTTAGAATAGCACGCACTACCCCCTCTCATCCCGTGGGTGTCGTAAAAGGCGACTAAGAGACTCAGCCTTCAGGAGACGGGCAGCAGCGTCTCCTGCAAACTTGGCCACACTGCGATCGCCAACCCGCCTGCCAAGCGTGGCGATTATAGCGAACCCCCCTTTTGGAGGAGGCCTATACCCAGCTCAGTGGGTGTTATGTGGCTGAGACGACAATAATGCAGGTTAAAAATAATTTGCGTGCGCTTGCGCACTCTGAGGATCCTCGGTTCGATTCCGTTGAACAGATGTGGTTTAAACTCACGATTAAAACAATCGCTGTAGGCGCAGCCTATCGACAGCCGCAATTAAATCTAAACCTTTTTGGATGCTATTAGTGACGCTGTGACCTCCGTAGGTAAAGTAGATCACTGTGGTATTTTGGGTGACTTTGACGTAAACATGTTAAATAATGACGACGTTAACACAAAAAAGTTAAACGAGTGTTTAACCTGCTTTTTAGGATTCCGTAGCTTAATGGCAAAAAACGGAACCCTTATAGATTCGTCATGGCTGTCCGATGTATGTCATAGCCACTTTACGTATGTCTATCAAATGTATGTATGTCAAACCTATACGTGTGAGGTATCAATAGATAGGTCTTTAAAAATTACATTGAGGTTTCTCAAACGATTTTTTTTTAAAGTCAACCGTTTGAAAGATGTACACTTCCAAAGTGGTAAAATGTCACAGCCACTTTATTCCAAAACTATAAGAATTACACAGTTGAAACTTGGTGGGTAGATGTATTCTGTAAACCGCTTTACGGTTTTTACACAAAAAAATAAAAAAACATATATATTAAGGGGGGGGGGGGGGGGGCCCATACATGGAACTGAAACTGAAAATATTTTCTTTCATCAAACCTATACGTGTGAGGTATGTTTAGAAAGGTCTTAAAAATTACATTGAGGTCCCTAAAACAGGTTTTTCTCAAAGTCAACCGTTTGAATGATAAACACTTTCAAAGCTTTTATGGCAACTAAAAATACATTTAAAAATGTATGTTTTTTATAATTATGTTCAATGTTATGCACAGTGATGTTATGGATTATTATGATGACAATTAATGTACGGCGATTTAAAGAGCACCCAATAGCCACACTAGTGACCACACTCATTTCACGCGTGTGAGCTGTATGAAAAACGTTGCAATACTGACGTGATAATACTGAATGTGTAGGCAGTCCGATAATTAAATGAAAGGACATCAGGCAATCTCCATACAAAGTTGGTCCAAAAAAAAAAAGTGAGCGGCCAGACCCAAGATTATTTCTAATAGGTAGTTCATATTAGGACCTAAAAAATAATATATGGACTTAACCCTGTAACCGCGTGAACTGAGAAGCTATTTAAGATAATGCATTCTGGGCAAAAACACAAGTAACATTAGGCGGACAGACCCGGGATTATTTTTAATAGGTAGTTCCTATAAAGACCTAAAAAAAAATATATGGACTTAACCCTGTCACCGCATGAACTGAGTTGCTATTTCGATTTCAAAAATCAGGGCAAAAAAAAAGTGAGCGGCCAGACCCAAGATTATTTCTAATAGGTAGTTCATACTAAGGCCTAAAAAACATTATATGAACTTAACCCTGTCACCGCATGAGGAGAGTCGCTATTTCAAGTCAAAAAAATCTAGATAAAAAAAAGTGAGCGGCCAGACCCAAGATTATTTTCAATAGGTAGTTCAAATAAAGGCCTAAGAAAAATTATACGGACTTAACCCTGTTACCGCATGAACTGCGTCGCTATTTCGATTTAAAAAATCTATACAAAATAAAAGTGAGCGGCCAGACCCAAGATTATTTCTAATAGTTAGTTCATACTAAGGCCTAAAAAAATTATACGGACTTAACCCTGTCACCGCATGAACTGAGTAGCTTTTTCGTATTAAAAAATCTGGACAAAATAAAAGTGAGCGACCAGACCCAAGATTATTTGCAATAGGTAGTTCATAGTACGGCATAAAAAACTTAAAAGGACTTAACCCCGTCACCACATGAACTGAGTAGCTATTTCGAGTTAAAAAATCAAGACAAAAAAATAAGTGAGCGGCCAGACCCAAGATTATTTCCAAAAGGTAATTCATATTAGGACCTAAACAAAATTATATGTACTTAACCCTGTCACCGCATGAACTGAGTAACTATTTCGATTTAAAAAATCTGGACAAAAAAAAAGTGAGCGACCAGACCCAAGATTATTTGCAATAGGTAGTTCATAGTAAGGCCTAAAAAACTTAAAATGACTTAACCCCGTCACCGCATGAACTGAGTAGCTATTTCGAGTTAAAAAATCTGGACAAAAAAATAAGTGAGCGGCCAGACCCCAGATTATTTCCAAAAGGTAGTTCATACTAAGGCCTAAAAAAATTATATGAACTTAACACTGTCACCGCATGAAAAGAGTTACTATTTCAAGTAAAAAAAAACTGGACAAAAAAGTGAGCGGCCAGACCCAAGATTATTTCTAATATGTAGTTCATACTAAGGCCTAAAAAAAATTATACGGACTTAACCCTGTCACCGCATGAAGAGAGTTGCTATTTCAAGTCAAAAATATCTGGACAAAATAAAAGTGAGCGGCCAGACTCAAGATTATTTGCAATAGGTAGTTCATAGTAAGGCCTAAAAAACCTAAAAGCACTTAACCCCGTCACCGCATGAACTGAGTAGCTATTTCGATTTAAAAAATCTGGACAAAAAAATAAGTGAGCGGCCAGACCCAAGATTATTTCCAAAAGGTAGTTCATACTAAGGCCTAAAAAAAATTATACGTACTTAACCCTGTCACCGCATGAAGAGAGTTGTTATTTCAATTTAAAAAAAATCTGAACAAAAAAAAGGGAGCGGCCAGACCCAAGATTATTTACAATAGGTAGTCCACATAAGGCCTAAGAAAAAATATACGGACTTAACCCTGACACCGCATGAACTGAGTCGCTATTTCAAGTTAAAAAATCTGGACAAAATAAAAGTGAGCGGCCAGACCCAAGATTATTTCTAATAGTTAGTTCATACTAAGGCCTAAAAAAAATTATACGTACTTAACCTTAATGCGAGGATATTGTCTCTCATTGATAAAACGACGATGGCCAACACCGTAAAATGGTGAATATACCAAATAAATTGACGTGTCCTCATAGGTCCTCTGTAGCATAATTGGTAAGTGCATTAGGCCGGATTCCCAATGATGCGGGTTCGAATCCCATCAGAGCGACATGAGACAAGTGGTATTTTTCTAGTATATTTTCTTGTTAAAATCTAATTAAAAAAGCTTATTGTTAACTATGATATAAGCGGGTTTTACTCTAGGATTCTAGGCATTGTTGCATTAACAACTACCCACCTCATAGATCTTACCTGTCGGTCTTGTAGCTCTCGCAGAAGCAACTGTGCTGTTTCATTATGTTGCTGCTCTCGAGTACGCCAAATATAATGTCTGCGACGCTGAACAGAGTAACCGCATCGAAAGCAAAACGACATAATTAAAAGAACGTAATTTTCAGTTACCACCATTTTAAAATGTCAAGATGACTGTCTATAAATAGCATCAATATAGAATTGTCAATTAAAATTCAAACTATTTACAAAATAAACCAGCCAGCAACGGAGGCGTAATGGCCTGCTTGCAAAGCGGAAACAAATACGATATCTGTGGAGATCATAGAATACTTAATACTGTTGAATTAGCAGAGATACAAATAAGAGAACAGGCAGAAGCAGAAAGAAAACGCAGTTACAGGGTCAAATCCATAGAAGAATTTAAAGGTCCACTGCGTTTCTTAAACGCGCCGTCGACGCGCGTTCGACCGTGCGCTTTGGCGCAACGGACTATAAGACATAGCTATTGTAAATAATCCTGGCTCTGGCCGCGCGTTTTTTTTATCTGAATGCCTTAGTTAAAATAGCTACTCAGTTCATGTGGTGACAGGGTTAGGTCCATATAATTTTTTAGGCCTTAGTATTAACTACCTATTAGAAATAATCTTGAGTCTGGCCGCTCACTTTTTATTTTTGTCCAGATTTTTTAACTTGAAATAGCTACTCAGTTCATGTGGTAACAGGGTTAGGTCCATATATGTTTTTTAGGCCTTAGTATTAACTACCTATTGGAAATGATCTTGGGTCTGGCCGCTGACTTTTTTTTTGTCTAGATTCTTTAACTTGAAATAGCTACTTAGTTTATGCGGTAACAGGGTTAGGTCCATATACATATTTTTAGGCCTTAGTATTAACTACCTATTGTAAATAATCTTGAGTCTGGCCGCTCATTTTTTATTTTTGTCCAGATTTTTTAACTTGAAATAGCTACTCAGTTCAAGTGGTGACAGGGTTAGGTCCATATATTTTTTTTAGGTCTTAGTATTAACTACCTATTAGAAATAATCTTGGGTCTGGCCGCTCACTTTTTTTTTGTCCAGATTTTTAACTTGAAATAGCTACTTAGTTCATGTGGTGACAGGGTTAGGTCCATATAATTTTTTAGGCCTTAGTATTAACTACCTATTAGAAATAATCTTGAGTCTGGCCGCTCACTTTTTATTTTTGTCCAGATTTTTTAACTTGAAATAGCTACTCAGTTCATGTGGTAACAGGGTTAGGTCCATATATTTTTTTTAGGCCTTAGTATTAACTACCTATTGGAAATGATCTTGGGTCTGGCCGCTCACTTTTTTTTTGTCTAGATTCTTTAACTTGAAATAGCTACTTAGTTTATGCGGTAACAGGGTTAGGTCCATATACATATTTTTAGGCCTTAGTATTAACTACCTATTGTAAATAATCTTGAGTCTGGCCGCTCACTTTTTATTTTTGTCCAGATTTTTTAACTTGAAATAGCTACTTAGTTCATGTGGTGACAGAGTTAGGACCAAATATATTTTTTTTTAGGCCTTAGTATTAACTACCTATTGGAAATAATCTGGGGTCTGGCCGCTCACTTTTTATTTTTGTCCAGATTTTTTAACTTGAAATAGCTACTCAGTTCATGCGGTGACAGGGTTAAGTCCATATAATTTTTTTTAGGCCTTAGTATTTACTACCTATTGGAAATAATCTGGTGTCTGGCCGCTCACTTTTTTTTTGTCTAGATTTTTTAACTTGAAATAGCTACTTAGTTTATGCGGTAACAGGGTTAGGTCCGTATACATATTTTTTGGCCTTAGTATTAACTACCTTTTGTAAATAATCTTGAGTCTGGCCGCTCACTTTTTTTTTGTCTAGATTTTTTAACTTGAAATAGCTACTCAGTTCATGTGGTGACAGGGTTAGGTCCATATAATTTTTTTTAGGCCTTAGTATTTACTACCTATTGGAAATAATCTGGTGTCTGGCCGCTCACTTTTTTTTTGTCTAGATTTTTTAACTTGAAATAGCTATTTAGTTTATGCGGTAACAGGGTTAGGTCCATATTCATATTTTTAGGCCTTAGTATTAACTACCTATTGTAAATAATCTTGAGTCTGGCCGCTCACTTTTTATTTTTGTCCAGATTTTTTAACTTGAAATAGCTACTCAGTTCAAATGGTGACAGGGTTAGGTCCATATATATTTTTTTAGGTCTTAGTATTAACTACCTATTGGAAATAATCTTGGGTCTGGCCGCTCACTTTTATTTGTCCAGAATTTTTAACTCGAAATAGCTACTCAGTTCATGCGGTGACAGGGTTAAGTCCATATAATTTATTTTAGGCCTTAATAGGAACTATCTATTGAAATTAATCTCGGGTCTGGCCGCTCACTTTTTTTTTTTTGGACCAGATTGCCTGATGTCCTTTATCAGTATTTATCTTTATGATGGATCACAGTATTTACTGAGCGCCTTAATGTCCTGTTTTAAAAGTGAGAACTTTATCTAAGTTTTAAGCTTAGTTGAGTCAAGGTTTAGCACACCGGCTAAAATAAACTCAGATAAAACTGGGACATTAGTCTCTCATGATGTTAAACGGATCAACTAATTTAATACTAGAAAATAAAAACAACTTGAGTCCCGCGCGTTGCTTTACGGTTTCTACTTAAAACCTTAAGTTTTAAAATATGTTTTTGGTTGGTGGTAGGACTTGTTGTAAGTCTGCCTGGCTAGCTACCCACCATCTTACCTAAGTCTGACGCCATGTCAATGTTTTCAGCATTGTTGTGTTCCGGTATTCAGAGATAAGATAGTCAGTTCCTCAGTGATTGAGGACTCCGGGAGAGGCTCGCACCCATCTTCAGCCTCATCAATACTTAACATCAGGTATGATGAAGGCTCAATTCAATTCAATTCATTTATTTGCATAAATATGAGTACATAAGAGGTCACAAGAGTACAGTATTTAGTCCGTCATATTTTACCCATAATGGGTGTGCAAACAGTAATAATAATAAAGAGTTAATCAATATCAAATAAAATAACAGCAAATTAATTAATATCATATGAAAGAAATTAAAAGTAATATTTTTTTATTTTAAATATAATGATCTCCACGTTGTTCAAAAAAAATCCTGCACTGTAGAAGAAAATGCTTTGAAAAACTTTTAATAGGCTATCGTACATTTGCGAAAGGAATAATAAAATAAAGATAAAAATAAGATAAAAAATTCCTGCAGAATTTATTGCTTCAAGACCAGTACAAAATTAATAACATATTTATTTTGTACTGGTCTTGAAGAAATAAATTCTGCAGAAATTTTTACAGTCTGTCAAGTTTTGTTTATTTACCAAAAACATAGGTGGCAGATAATTTTACGAAAATAATGCTATCCCATTTGTACTTCGCAATCTTTTTTTTAAATAAAATAAAATAATAAGTATCAAAATAGCATTGAAAAATGCAAAAATTACAAAATCATAAATTATTGGCAGTTGCATCTTAATCGATCGTTAAACACCTGAAAAGATGTTTCTTTCGAATGCAAGGATATTCCTAGCATTGATGTAACAACGCTGGCCTACAGCGTATTAAAAATATAAAAGTATTGTAGAATTTCGACGGTGGTCGTCTCGGTAGCTCAGCGGTTAGAGCATTGGACCGGATTTCCAAAGGTTGCGGGTTCGATTCCCGTCTGAGAATTCACTTGTGGCCGAGTTAATTTTTTCCAATATTTTTCTATTTAAAATTTACCATAAGTATAAAAATAGCATTGAATAATGCAAAAATTACAAAATCATAAAATAATGATATTTTTTTTAAATAATATTATTAAGAATGCATAGATTTTAAAAATAAATCCAACTTTGTTTTCACTTGCATAATACTTTTAGGTCATATTCATTCGGACCAACACCGTTCGTGTAGCAAAAAGGTCAGTCCAATCATGCTAATGAAAACAGGCCATGCGATCTAACTTTATGTTTCAGCGAAGTGTTTGAAGGGTATAGAGCCTACTTTGAATATAGCTAGAATCAAGTAGATACAAATCACGAACTAGAAGATTGATTTACAGATGTTCCGAATAATAGGTTTGTTTAACAGTAGTTTTCACACAACCTATGTTTGAAAATAAATGAATTTGTTTTTTTATTAGGCTGTTTTAGTCATGACAAACTGTTCCATGATTCACCGAAAATAAGTATCAAAAACAGTCACGAAACGGGGTCGTTGAGACACTGGCTTATCATCTTTACTTGGTTGTGTCACACAAATGCCGCCGTTTTTCGTTATTGAAATGTCGCCATAGAAAAACGATTTGCATTACATGGCCAAAATACGAACAAGTGGCAAGTGGTTCTACAAACCCGGTTTGTGATTGTACATAAACATATTAAGTAGGCTGTGGTTCTTTAAGGTTGTTGCTATACTCCAATTTCCTTGATTTTTACCCGCGACGGTACGGAGACGGTATGTGCGTTTGGGGTGAGAGGTTGTTTGTGCGAACCAATGTGGCCATTTATCTCCAAAACTATTACTCCGATTTTGATGCGGTTTTCAGTGGTGGGTTCGGGTTTGATTGGTGCATGTTCTAAGATAGATGTTACGGTGACAACTTACCAGGGGGCGCTGCAGTAAACATTTGTTTGTGCAAAACCAAAACTACTAGTCAGCTTTTGATTGGGTTTTCAGTAATAAGTCTCTAAAAAGTTTGAAATAAAAAGCGAAATTAAAAATTTTGAATAATCCTACGACGGTTTAAAGGTTATTAAAAAAAGATAAAAAAACCCTGACTTAATTAATCGTCGGGGCTGCCGTCACTATTTTTTTTAATAAGGTGCTAATGGTTAGTGTAGAACTAATAGAGAGGAGGACGACCGTTTTATGATATACCTTAAAAAATACGAATATAACGTGATATTCATCAGTAATATTAATATGTAACTAACCAAGTGACTTTTCAAAACCGCTTTTTAAATAGACTTTTTAAATAGAGAAGTTAATTATTAGATAGTGATTCGAGTATTACTATTATTATTTTTAATAATTTTTAGCTCGTTGGACCTTAAGAAAGTAGTAACAAACGGCAAATGCCTTATAAAATACGACCGCACTTAAACTGAAATGGTCCAGATTTGATGAGCTTTTCAGTTTTCGAATCATAAAATCTAGAGATATTAAACTATCAGAATAAAATACTCCTGTATGCTAGGTATTTTTATGGATTTGAATCTGGAAAAATTTAGCGATAATAATTTAGTAAATAAAAAGATAAGATCACAAACATCATTCTGTATTATGTACTCTGAGCACTTGTTTTATGGATATCTGAACTAAGTAATTAAAAACAACATATTAACATCCAGAAAGGAAACAAACACAAACGTTCTATACTTAATACTTATTCCAGATGAGGATCTATTCTATCTCTTGCACATCATAGTCTCAGAGATCACTACCAAATATTCTTTTAGGCCAGCCTTTTTATAAGCAAAAAGGAAAAGTTTCGTATACAAATAAAAAAGGTTATCGCACCCCATCACTACTGCATTAAGCCTGCTGAATATTCAACGAGTACTGTTATTTTCTTAACGGCATTCCAGATTTGAACCGTTCCCAAATTTTATCAACACAACATCATGCGCACTGGCGCGACCGTTAAAATTAACGATGATTGGTTAAATGGGGAAAGAAATTTAATTTGCGATTGATAATTAATATAAACGTTCAATATTCAGCTTTAATGAAATTAGATTTTTTTCTAGTAAGCAATCATCCTATAGATAACAAAGAACAATGAATTTGAATAGGTATTTCGTAAACTCACACCAATCCTAATTTAGGCACGTGTAATGGAATACTCCAGGGTAACGGATGTAATTGTATAATACTAAAATAAAAAAATAAATAAAATATAAATTCACATAATGATATCGTACATATATCATTTTCTGCTCGCGGTTTCACCCGCGTGTTTCCCCTTCCCGTGCTAATATCGGGATGAGAAGTATCCTATGTTCATAACCAGGCTATCTACTATCTGTGTATCAAATTTCATTCAAATCCGTTCAGTAGTTTCGGAGCCTATTCAATGCAAACAAACAATCAAATGCTTGTTTTCATCACACAAACGCTAGCCCTTATGGAGATTCGAACCCAGGAGCTTATTGCAAGTATTTTCTTCGATATCTTTCTCTAAAAAAAATACTGCTTTTGGTTGGTGGAAGGACTTGTATTAAGCCCGCCTGGCTAGCTACCACCATCTTATCTAAGCCTGACGCCATAACAACAATGTTTTCAGCATTGTTGTGTTCCAGCAGTTCGAGATAAGATAGCCAGTTCCTCAGTGGCTGAGGATTCCGGGAGAGGCTCGCTTCTATCTTCAGCCTTATCAATACTTGACATCAGGTATGATTAAGGCTAAGAGTCTCTCCATCATTCATAAAAAAAACTTCCCAAAGAGAAATCTCCATTGCGTGGTTTTCTAACTGCCGCGTATAGGTATGACAAGTAACAAAATCACGCAAGTTAACGTCTCAAGTCGATGATATCCGCCACCGCAAACATTTCATACAAGTTTGACTGCTGATTAATATTTCTGCTTACAAATGTTTCCCTTCTCAACCACTAATTCATTAATCTAAATTTATAACTAAGTAATTAAAGTTTGACAAGGCTACGCTCCCGAGACAGATAAAGATTAATACAAAATTAAAGTGATCCCTTGCAGAGAGTGACGTCAAAGTTGGCTCTTAGATTGCTTAGGCAGGTCTTAAGTCCGCATTTAAATAGGTCGATGTTCCTTAAGTTGAAAATGCTGAAGATTAAAAAATATGAAATCTGTTCAACATTTTCTAGGAAAGGCGTGGGCATTAATATTAAATTTGAGCATATTGAGTTTTTAATGTTTTCAACCCAATATATTTTTAGACGTTTATGAAGAATGGATGCCACAATACTATGACATAAATTAAGTAGTTGAACAACATTCATGTGATAAGTAATAATAATATCTCCTGAGCGTTTTCGGTCACGGCGTCTACAATCTGATAGGACTGACAAATCCGATCTTAGCAGAGAATGCAGGTCAGCACACCTCCGATAAAACTAATGTCCCGGTTACACGCACCGTCTTACCTGAGAGCATGCCTGCGCAAACCGGTCTGTGCAAGTAAGACGTAGCGGATTGCACCGTCTTTACGCTCCATCTTGCCTGCGCATACTGGTTTTTGCAGGTAAGACGTTGCGGAATGCTCCGTCTACACGCTCCATCTTGCCTGCACAAACCGGTCTGTGCAAGTAAGACGTAGCGGATTGCCCTGTCTACACGCTCTATCTTGCCTGCGCAAACCGGTCTGTGCAAGTAAGACGTAGCGGATTGCCCCGTCTACACGCTTCATCTTGCCTGCGCATACTGGTTTTTGCAGGTAAGACGTTGCGGAATGCTCCGTCTACACGCTCCATCTTGCCTGCACAAACCGGTCTGTGCAAGTAAGACGTAGCGGATTGCCCTGTCTACACGCTCTATCTTGCCTGCGCAAACCGGTCTGTGCAAGTAAGACGTAGCGGATTGCCCCGTCTACACGCTCTATCTTGCCTGCGCAAACCGGTCTGTGCAAGTAAGACGTAGCGGATTGCCCTGTCTACACGCTCTATCTTGCCTGCGCAAACCGGTCTGTGCAAGTAAGACGTAGCGGATTGCCCTGTCTACACGCTCTATCTTGCCTGCGCAAACCGGTCTGTGCAAGTAAGACGTAGCGGATTGCCCTGTCTACACGCTCTATCTTGCCTGCGCAAACCGGTCTGTGCAAGTAAGACGTAGCGGATTGCCCCGTCTACACGCTTCATCTTGCCTGCACAAACCGGTTTATCTAGTTTAAAGGTAAAACGGAGCGTGTAGCCGGGACATCTATAGTCTATACTAATATTATAAAGAGGAAAGAGTTGATTGTTTGTTTGTTTGGATGAAATTTGGTACACAGATAGTAGATAGCCTGGTTACGAACATATGATACTTTTTATTCCGATATTCCCACGGGAACAGGAACCGAGCGGCCGCTAGTAAGTTATAATTTAAAAAGTTTATTATTAAATTAAGTTTATTATTTAAGTTATAATTATTAGAAACCTACAAGTGAAAAAAAACAAAAGAAATGCGTTAAGCGTACTCTCTCTAGATATTACTATCTTATATTAAAGTCCAAACAATAAAAAGTAAGAAAAATGAGAACAAAAGTTGCAAATCGAAGCTTTCAACGTAATGTACATTTTACGTACCTTCGGGACCGAAGGCTTGTTTCAGTTTCTGAAGTAAAGTTTCATCAGCGAAATATTCTTATTTATAATCTGTACTTTTGGGAATGCAGTTCTTTATTAGTTTGTTGAAAAAGTATAATGAAATTGTTCGTTTTGCACTTTTGGTTCGGGTGCTATTACTTGTTTTTTATTATGATAACCCAGATCATATTTTTCTGTTAATATTTATTGACTCATTCGGAAAAAAAATAAATTTTCTAAATATACTTAATATATTCAATGAGAAATTAACAGGCTGGACTACTCTTGTCTTCATCATCAACCATTATAATGGGGCACTTGCCATTTTACGGATAATGATATGATATAATATGATATGAATAAAGATATGACACCTATGGATATGATATGACCCACCACTCTGACCTGACGGGCATAATGCTGACTTGTGAGTTTAAACGATAATCCTCTTCTTATCGTATGAAGATTAGTGGCCATTTCTGGTGTCAGAGTTTATCAAGCCGCCTATAAGGCCTCTGACTTGGCTTAGCGACTGTTATCAGATCACAACGGCCGGGACCGACGGTTAACGTGCCCTCCGAAGCACGGAAGCGCTCAGTTGTAATGCCACTTTAAAGTCACCAATCCAACACCTGACCAAACCGAACGTTGCTTAACAAATGTGATCGAATACGAAAGTGAGCTAAATCGAATTGAAGTCCTTATTTTGCTATAGCGGTGGTTTTGTAGTGCAAGCTGTTAACAATGCTGAGTGTGACTCCTTATAATTAGCACTAGTTTTTATTACTGCAGTTTTTAATAATAATAATAAATTAAACTTTATTGCACACGATAAAACAAAAACAGAGAAAACACAAACAAAAAGTAGACATACAATAATCGGGTTTATTGCTACGTAGCACTCTCTTCCATGCAACCTTGGGTGAAAGAGAGTAGGAATAATAGGGAACTGGGGACTGTGCAAAAAGAAAGAAAATTAATGACGAAGAGAATAATATGTATACATAAATACTAATAGAGGAAATAAGGTAATATGTAACTGTAAATTATGAGAAAGTGA
Organism: Chrysoteuchia culmella; assembly: GCA_910589605.1. Lineage (NCBI taxonomy): Eukaryota > Metazoa > Arthropoda > Insecta > Lepidoptera > Crambidae > Chrysoteuchia > Chrysoteuchia culmella. The sequence continues at coordinate 3,082,247 of OU342647.1, read as the reverse complement.
AAGGAAATTGTAACTTGATCGCCAAAAGATCTTAGAGTTTGAGTCCTGCTGATATCCTCCGGTAGTGCGTTCCATAGCCGAACAGCATGCACCGAAAACGAGTAGGAAAGAAAGTCGGACGAGTGACGAGGAATTTCTAAAAAAATATTAGAAGCAGAACGCAAAGTGCAGTGAGAGGACGAAGAACGAAAGGAAAACACTCTTTAAGATAAGGTGGGGAAGTGGGAAGGAAAATAATAGAATAGAGGAGCTTGAGAGTGTGTAAGTTTTAATAAGGGATTTAATAAGGGATAAGGGAGAAATACGGTTACAATAACCATAAAATGTAATATTATAAAGTTTTTTTTTTGTGATGGAAATTGACCTTACTGATATGTTAAGGTCACTTTTCAATTTGACGACTCTGTATGAAATAAAACAGGGAGAAAAAAACAGCCCTTGACGAGTTTCTTGCCGGTTCTTCTCCTTACAAGGTCTCCCGCCGTAGGGTTTGTGAACCGATGGCATAGCTTCTTTGACGTTCATAAGTGCTTGTAACAGCCTAGACTGAATAAATGATATTGACTTTGACTTTGACTTTGATATCTTCCAAAATTCTAAATAAAATACATACATAAAGCCAACGAGGAATTCGTCTTCGCTTCGCAAACAGCTCTATTTATACAACACGTAGCCCTTATTTCACCAAAAAGTTATGTAGCCTTTGAGTTTTGTTTACACAGAACTTTAAGCTTAGCAAAGGGCTGCAGTTTGTTTGTCTCACTGAAATTTGCAGCTGTATTTTATGTTAAACTTTAGTAAAAATATGTCTTTGTTATTATAATGTACTTAGAAATGCTTCTCAATTACATTTTAAATAACGAAGAAACTGTTTTTAGTGGAAAATAGACCTATTATTTACATATTTACGTCACGTTTGTCAATTTTGGTACCTATATGATAATAAGGTATAAAATATCGATATTTATATATAGAATAGGTACTTAAAGTATATGACGTTTATAAGTGCTTGTAACAGCCTAGACTGAATAAATGATATTTATTTGAATTGAATTATGTTTTGTGATAGCAGTTTTGAATTTATTAGCAAAATACAAGACTAAAATAAATTCAAAGGTTTTCGAAGACTAAAATAATTAAATATTACACGTCTACATGTAAAGAAAGGAAATGCCACAAGAACAAGCATTGCATCTACTTTAATCAATTCTGACAGCCTATTAACCTAGCAAAACGCGTTTTAACCTTTAGCCTAAAAAAACAGAAGCGGGGAAATAAAGTACAATAGATAAAGGTTAGGTTAGGTTAGAGCTGTGAACAAATAAACGCGCGAGTCGATCGAGCGAAACGAGTGCGCTGCGGCAGCGGCCGCCGTGGCGCCAAAGATGACTTTCTTGTCTTAATTTATTTTTTTTAAAGAATGTGCTCTTTCGTCGTCGGCTGCGCCTCCCGTCCCCTGCTTTTGTTGACGATTTGCTATGTTAAAAGACTGAAAATCTATATTTTTATCAACTTTAATAAACATTAATTACATTGACCAAGTCTGTTGCAATTATTAATAATGTGCGGTCAAAGTAATTAATTAATTACTTTTACCTTTAATCGTGGAAATTATTAATAATTAAAAATGATTAACATTTACCGTCTGTAAGTAGTTTATAAAATGCAAAATAAAACACACAAAAAGTAAGGGCAAGTAACAAAAAGTTGTACTTTATGTAACTCTCTTTAAAGTAACAAAGAATAGTAAAATATTCGCCTCATTTTATAAATTATGAGAAAATTATTTACATTATGAAACCTTCTCAGCTATTTGCTCGGGACGTGACGTAGGTTCAAGGTGCAACATTGTTTCATTAACTCGGCATTTTCAAATAAAAAATCATGAAAAACTCCAAAAATGAGGGTGAAATTGCCGACTGCCACGGGCGGGTCGCGTTAACTTTTATTAATAAAGGAATAAGTGACTGAAGGCGCTGGAATGCCTTCAAACATTCAGCCCTAGAGAATAATAAAAAATCGGAAAACTGCGTGTCTTGCTTTCGTACTGAGAAATCCGTACTGTGACGGGGCTCCTAGTCCGGCAGCACTACAGTCGCCGGAACGTCGGAACCGCCGCACTCGTTTAATAAAATTGGGAACCAAATAAAATAATCTTTCCAGGAGACTTGTCTTTTATTAATGGAAATAAGGAACCCGTTTATCGGGTTCCTGATGTATATAAAGAATAAATTATTTACACAACTTTAGAATTAAAAATGTTAGTAGTTGGTAATGTAGCGTCTAGCCTGCTGGCTTCTGTAAGATTACGTCAAAATGAGCCGAACAGGAATCGTGGAACGGAGAAAATTTTAATTTAGACAGAACAGATAAAAATACAACTTGATTACCATAGAGTGAGACTACGGAGTTTCTAGCCATTATAGAGGTTTCATCCATCCATAGGGCTAGAGCGAAATGGCATCGTTACAGTACTATTCTTTATTTTATTTTATACTAGCATCCGTTCATGGTCTCACGCGCGTGAATCCCGCTATGGGGATAAAAAGTAGCATTTGTAACTCTCCGTTCTTTCAACTAATTCCATGCCAAAATTTAAGCAGATTGGTTGCTTAGTTAGGTCGTGAAGGAAGGACAAACAAACACACTATCGCTTTTATATTATTAGTTAGGACTAGCTTCCGACCGTGTCTTCGTCCACGTGGACATTGGGAAATCCCAAGAGAACATTTTACAGAGACGAAAAGTTATCATTTGCTTAGCTTATAAACTGTGTGCCAAATTACATCCTAATCGGTTCAGCCGTTTTCGTGTCATTGAACAACAATCATCCATAAACAAAACTAAACCTGCAAACTGTTTCACATATTAAGCCAACAAAATCTTAGGCGTAAGTTATTGATTTGTAGCATTTGGTATTAGTACTTTATTACTTTAGTAGGTAATAATAATTATGTTAAACGCCATTGGATCATGAGTCGATAAAATTATCAGATTTGAGGACCTGCTTCCCTAGCACGAACACCGCTATACCACGCGATATAATATAGCGCATAATGCTGTCTTGCTTACTTCGCTACGATGTCAGCGTGACAGTGAAACGTCATCGAGTTATCGCGTCGATAAAAGCCGCTCATGCTAGGCCTACAGAATGACGACCACGTTAGTTTTTTATGAAAGTATTTTATCAAAATTAATGATTTAATTATAAAATTGATAAAACAAGTTTTTTCTTTAATTTGCAATTCCCTAGCCCTAGGGACACAATTTGAACGATCAAAACAATACATTTTCCTTTTTTGTAAACTTCAATTTATCTTCATCATTTCTCATTAATTATCTTCAATCTAACTTCCAAATGTGCCTACATTTTTATTATGTACTTCTTAGGTTTAATCCTTTGTCATTCTATTATATTGAATCGTTCATGATTAATTATAACTTTGTAATGTAGCATTTTATAATGCTATTTTTATATGATAAATTTTAAACAAGGAAATATATTAGAAAATAGCAAATTGTCTCATGTCGCCCGCGATCCCGTCAGAGCGACATCAGACAAGTTGCTTTGTAGTTTTACCCGAGTTCTTTTCGTAATAACTCGTGTTGTGATGTGATGTTCCATTTCAATTTAATCTACCGTACAATTTTTTTATACTACACTAGCTGCCGGGCGCGGTTTCACCCGTGTGGTTTCTGTTCCCGTGGGAATTTCGGGATAATTTATAACCTATGTTACTACTTGAGGCTTAAGGATTCTCCATACCAAATTTCGTCAAAATCGGTCCAGTAGTTTTTGAGTTTATTCCTTACAAACAAACAAACAAATCTTTCCTCTCTATAATATTAGTATAGAAAATATATTTACTTGACATTGGCAAAATCCGCGAATTTTATCGCGAGCAAGCCATTAATTATGAAAAAAAAGGAAGAAGAAGACAAGTTGCTTTTTTCTAGTATATTTTCTTGTTTAAAATGTGTCATTCATGATTAAGTTTTAAGGCAAGTAAGTAAGATAGTATCAAGACTTTCCGTTTCTTAAGCCTCAAATAGAAACCTTGAATTAAGAGAAATCGATGAGGTTAGCTCCAACAAAACGTTGGTTCTCTATTGACTTAAGCAACGAGATACTAAGCAAACAGCCCGTGGTTCTTTACACAACGGTTAATAAGCAAAATTCTGCATGGATCATGCTAACAATATTGAGGTTTGACAAATATGAGATCCAGTGATGGGTGAAAGGGCGACCTACTTCTTATTATAAGAGGATTCGTTATCAATGACATATAAGCTTTTCCCAAATTATTTATTTGGCTATTGTTTTGTATTTTATTCTGCGATATTTTTCCATGTTGGTCTAAATAAGTCGATACTCGTATTATATAAATTTCATTCTTATAGTTCAAACATTCCGTAGTAGTAGTTAACAAAATTGTTAAATTACTTTGTCAAAAAATACCTTAATTGACTTGTTTCATGGTTTTGTGCAATATTGAAAGCAAAAGTGGTGTACAGTCACGTGCAATAATATAAATAAATAAATTTCATACAATCACACCAATTATCTAGCCCACGTTAAGTTTCATGAAGAACTTGTGTTATGGTTACTAGATAACGGATAAATATACTTATATACTTTTTTGTAAATACATACATAATAAACACCCAGACCGAGACAAATAGACATGTTCGTGCACACAAATATTTGTCTTGTCCGGGGATCGAACCCGGGACCTCTGGCGTTACGTCATTGCTTCGGAGCGTTTGTAACATTGTGTTTTCGATTGTTTTATTCTTGTTTACTATATTTTCTACGCTAATTTACACATTTTTAGGGTTTCGTAGCATAATGGCAAAAACGAAACCCTTATAGATTCGTCATGTCCGATGTATGTCACAGCTACTTTATTCCAAAACTATGAGGATTACACAGTTGAAACTTGGTAGGTAGATGTATTCTGTAAACCGCTTTACTACGGTTTTTACACAAAAATAATATATATATATTTATATTAAGGGGGGCTTTTTCATCAAACCTATACGTGCGGGGGTATCTATAGATAGGTCTTTAAAAATTGCATTGGGGTTCTTTAATGAGTTTTTCTCAAAGTCAACCGTCAAATCTAAAAAAAATATATGTTGTAGACCTTTATAAAAACTTTCAAGGAAAATTAGTTTGAACGAAATATATTCAGCAGTTTGAGAGCTATAGCACATTTGCCAACACCGCAAATATAACTTTGTCATTCATACAGACACTATGAAAAAACGAAGTTATTTTTGCAGGCGAAGAATTATAGTGGCATTTTGGGTGTATTTAATATAATAATAGAAACTTTACAATATAACAATACAAAAACAAACCAATACAGAGAAAATGACAAAAAAGAGGAACACGCAATAGGCGGTCTTATTGCTACATAGCAATCTCTTCCAGGCAACCTTGGGTGAGAGACGAAACCTTCCTTCATATGCGAGTTCGACTTGCAATTGGCCGATTTTTAAACTTATTTCATTCATTATTCACAGTAACCAAACCATAAATGAAATATTTTCTCGTTGGAGCACAGAATCATAGTCCTCTCTTCTGATGTGACTGACTTATGAAACAAAATTATGATTTTCACTTCACGTCAGGCACGACAGACGATAGAACTCTGCGAGGTCTTAAGAGCATAGTAAGCGAAAAATCTGTCTAGATTTTTTTTTATCGAGAAAATTTTATGATTTTATTTTTAAAGTCATATACTTCTTTAGCGGCGTTGTGCAAATCAGAGTTTTAAATTTTTGGGATGGATAAAAAATTTTAAAGTCGCCTCAGGACACGTGACATCTTCGCCGGGATATTTGTGAACTATTCGCCCCATCGACCATTTTCCAGGAGGTAAACCATCTGTTTGTATTAAAATTTAGCGTTGTAAAATTTAGGCTCTTAATTTAAAACGTCCCTACTAATCAGTCGTCAGTTTCTTACGATGATAATAAATTATTTTATATTACAAATACCAGCCCACCTGCTCACGCCTAAAAATAAATTTAATATTACTAAGCTTCCACAATATAAAATGATCTAGAAGGTATTAGTTCCCAAAACTAAGTTGATATTCTGTATAAAATATTGACATTGCCGCCATCCATCACAGTCAGTTTTCAATAATTTAATAAAGAATTTAGAAGCTTCACGGAGGTATCTTACAATATTATTGGAAGTCACAGTTTTGTCACTCCTAGTGGCTTCCTGTGACTATGTATGGGTTCGGGTGTTACAAAAAGAGTGTACCGAAAACACACTTGTAGAACTTTTATGAAAAACTAGCTGCCGGTTTCAGCCGCGAAGTTCCCGTACGGGATAAAAGTATCCTATGTCTTAATACGACGCTCCGTGGGTAGGCCTCCGACAAGGTGGACCGACGATCTGGTGAAGGTCGCGGGAAGCCGCTGGATGCGGACTGCGCAGGACCGATCGTTGTGGAGATCCTTGGGGGAGGCCTATACCCAGCAGTGGGTGTCATGTGGCTGAGACGACGACGACGACGATGTCTTAATCCTGGCTATCTACTATATGTGCGCCAAATTTCATCTAAATCCGTTCATTAGACGAGAAAGAGTAACAAACTAGTAGGACGGTATTCTGGCTCATCGTCAGCTACCACTACTACCACGGCACAGCTTATTTATAACATTTTCAGGATGATGTTGGGATTCCTTCGCTTCTGCAGTGCATCAAGCATGTTCGCACAATGCCAAACAGACGGGTTTCATGCCGTCATTCGGAAGAAAGTGGCGTCACTGCTGGGGACGGTGCGAGGGAGTAGCAACAGCATCCTGAAAACCATAACGGATGATCCATACGCGCCCATCTTGAGTCACTTCGCGCGGACGACGACCGCAGTGGAGGATAACTCCTCTGGGTGTTGTCCGCGCCGGTGGCCTCTGAGGTATTCATCTATTTCATAATCTATTTGTACCTAAATTTACTCACCCTTATTCTTAACTATCTTTTATTTAATAACCCATGGATCTTTGTTGTCTGAAATAAATTAATTTGAATTGAATTGAATTAAATTATTTGTCCAGAAAAAATTAAGGGTTTCAGCCCTAACCTATCTAAATTCTGTACACACTAACCCATTACCTACTTAAACTGTATTAACTATCACTGAATTAATAAAACACCTTTTAAATGTTACCTTGTCTTGAAACATTTACCTACAGTATTAAAAATTATTTAATGCTCTAACAAAATTAACTACTTGTTTATTCTCAGTTATACAAAATACAATTCAAACTTAATAGTCGAAAACTCCATTAAGCTAGTGTATTGAAGCTTTCGAACCTTTAAATTAGGGAGTTCCAAAAGTTTATTACGTATAAAATATAGCAATGTTCGGGAAGTATGGATCCATTATTAAAATTCCTGCTGAGCCATAACAATATTTTCAAGCCAGTAGGCTGGAAAGAAAAACTGTTCTTAAATGGATCCGGCATATTTTATGATAATATTAAGACGTACTAACGTTCTCGGTAATTCCAGGAGCTTAATAACCTTTTGGAGCATCGCCTGAAAGATGGTGGAATTTGTGTAAATAAGAATTAGGCAAACTGACCGAGGATCTTGTTTCAGGTACTCTTTTCAGTGCCTTCAAAGTTTAATGGCTCGTTAATTGAATGAGGCAACTGCAGGCTGAGGGAGTTTTATTTTTTCTTTTTTAAACATCTGTAAGTACAGACTTATACACTCACCGGGACATCTAACCGCCCACCACGTTATTTTCATACAGATATGCTGTCTTTTCGACTCTATGCATAACATGTCAACATATTTCAGCAAAAATCTGCGGTCGACTGTCCTATAAGCATTTTGAATGAGTACAGAAACCATTGCCTTTGTCCATAGAGACATAACGATGAATGCTTCATAAGCACATTTAAGGTTTCTTCGCGCACTTATAATTGAAATTAAAACCTTTTACGGATTTAAGTGCACAGGAATCCAAAAGTTTTATTTTTTTACTTTTGAAGTCGGTTTGAATTTTTTTTATAAAATGTTTTAATTTCAGATTTTTTAGTTACATCATGTGCCGTTACTTACTCTAAAAATCAGCCCATACACAACAATGTCATCTAGGTAAACGACAACTTGCCAAAAGGTGATTGATATTTTTCAAGATTATGAAAAAACTACTAGCCAGATCTTCGTAAAAATTATATGGGACCACACATAAACCATTTTCTTTCAGATAAAAAAAGAATTATAAAAATCTGTTAACAACTGGCGAAGTTATGGTAGAACATACATAAAAAAAAATAAAAAAAAAAATACAGTCGAATTGAGAACCTCCTCCTTTTTTGAAGTCGGTTAAAAAAAGACCGTCACTGGAGGGACAGTACTCTAAACATAGATGTAGGCCAATTTTACCCTAAGGAAACATTCCTTCATTTTCAAAAATAAGTTAAATTGCATTCAAAGATTGATTGCGTTGAAAGAAGAACCGATTTATTTGTGAATCAGAAAGTTTTGGTTTTATGTTAAAGCAAATGAAACAAATTAATAAAAAAATGGGTTTAATCGTAAGAAAAATATTACACACTTACAAAGATATATTTACCAAAGTCTGTGTACGAACTACTAAAGTTAAAAGCCAAATATAATGGATGATTATATCTTTGTAATTTTGCATTTAACAATGCTTTTGTATGTGATAAATAATGAAGAAGAAAATATACTAGAAAAAAGCTACTTGTCTCACGTCCCGTCAGAGCGTCATGAGACTCTTTTCCTTTTTTTTAGTATATTTTCTTGTTTAATATTTAGTATAATATAATGTATGATTTGTTAGTTTTGACGTTTTCAAAGCTATTTTATACTTACGTAAATATAATGGTTATTTTAAACCTTTACTATCGTTGTATTCTTTTCAGTGTTACACTTTTAGCCAATTGCAAACGTGGAAATGTACTTCCGTATCCAGACAATGCTTTGAAAGGCACCGAATGCTCTGGTCTCGAGTCTCGAGTCGACCTGTGGCCCAATTTGCTGTCTGCACTTGCGTGACCTCGCCTAATAGGCGATCCTTTCTTCGAGTGTTTGCTACCTGGTGAGTTAACCCTATTTCCGATACTTTATTAGGCTAAACAGTTTGTTCTTAGCGTTTTAATACTTGATTCTAATTGAGGTTTGTTGTGAAACTTTTATTGTTCGCATTTTTCGGTTTATTTTTGATGGTGTGTCACGGGATGGGTGACCAAAAACATATTAACCCGTGGTGCTCGTTCGGGAGGCACGGTATTTTTAGTAGGTAAGTAATGAATTCTTCAAAGGGTTCTGGATAAATATAAAGTACTAACGTATTGGTATAACTATTTTATAAGTTTGTTTAATTATACGTATGTACCTAAATAACATTAATGAATCGGGGGGTTTGGTTATTGGCTTCCCTGTGGCGCCCCGTGGAAGCTACGACTAACAACATCCCATCGCGAGTCAACGAATACGAACGCGATCAACATGTCCGATTACGAGGAATATGAGAATGAGAACAACTTCCGCGATTATCTGCCTGGTGGCAGGTTCGGCCTGAGCGATCAGATGTCGGACACTATCGCGACTATCCAAGATTTCGCGGCCGAGATCAAGTGCGAGCCTCAACATGGAGCAGAAGACTCGCATAGTCCACCTTTGCCCGCTCACCATCGCTGCCTGCAAAACCGGTTCACGCAACTCCAACCGCAAAATCACCACCCGAAAAACAACACCCAGAGGGAGTCTATTGCTCAAGGCACCGCAAAGCTGACCGAAAAAATTGACGCCATGAAGAAGAAGCTCATAGCGGGTAACCAACCGCCCAAACAACCTCCTGCAAGGAACACCACCCAGGTAGCTTCCACTGCGAGCTATGCTGCCGCTGCTCGTAAATACGTTATGCCAAACAAAATCAGGCACACTTCTCAACCGGCTACTTCCAATCTGCCCAAGCCCATAGTAACCAAGCCGGCGATTATTCTGTCCGGCACCACAGAGCAAACCACCCATGAGTCAATTCTGACGAGCTTCAGTAAGTCTATGGACTTCTGCCAGCTCGACATTGCCCCGGCCCGCGTTTTGCGCATTTCCGGCGGCAAAATTCGAGTCGCATTCGAAAAGCCGTCAAGAAACTGAGCTCACCATCACCCAGTGCCGTTTTCAATCCGTCCTCTACCCTCCTTCCCCTCTTCCCGTGTCTGCGTCTCCTTGTGTATGGAATCGCACTCGGAGCGTGGCATGCGATGTGTCTCTTCATTCTGTCATACAGATTTGACCGAGTGCGGGTTGTGGATCGAGCTGACTTGTTGCTGAGTCAGTTTTTGTCATGACTGTCCCAGTAACAACTCTCCACAACTAGCCGAATTATGATCGGAAACTATCCCCAGTTATCTTATACGGTGGCTTTATTTAAAATCCCCACATTCAGAAATTTAAAAAAAACAAATCACCCAGATTAATACAATTATTATAAAAGAGAACTTTTGAAATTAAAATAACGTTAGCCCTTAATTTATAGTACAGTTACATTTTTATTTTGAAAAAGCTAGTTAAAAAGATAAATCGCGTCACAAGCTTCCTAATTATTTTGTCAGTAATATAAAAAAAAGTTCTCCAACTCAGGTAGATTCAATTAGATTAATTAAAAAACTGTTCGGAGCGAAAAGCAATTAAAATTTCTTCCAAAAAACACAAAACTTGGTGTTTTTAATTATAAATCTTGGAAGAAATACTATTTTTAGAATGAATCATGATGTGATTGATAGATTAAGTCAAATATTTTTTTATCATATGTCCCAAAATGCTTTATAATTGAAATAAAACAACTTTTACGGATATCAAACGCGCTATATTTCACGAACTAAGTTGTAATTTACACTTTTAAACTTTCGCGTTGCATTATAAATATTGAAAATTGAAACGGGTATTAAACGCGGCTGTGGCTGCGGCACAGAATAGGGACAATATTAGTTATGTGTGTGACGGTACGTGGAGAAAAAACTGGACGGTGGATAAGGACTCCACCTCGGACGACGCGCGACGGCGAGACGTAGCATCGCATCTCCAGTCAGCCCGTGACCACGGCCAATGTAACTTGGCTGAAACGTCGGGAAAATTAGGTAGGTGAAATACCTATCACTTCTACGCGTTTAGTACCTACCCGTTTCAATTTTCAATATTTAAGTTGTATTGTCCGTATTTTTTGGGTTTTTTAGGGATTTTTTTTATTTTCCCGAAGTTTCGGCACCTTTTCATCTATATCTATCTTAACATTGTAATGCAATATATATCACGCTCAGGCGAGTACTTTTTACCTAGATCAAAAATATATCATATCAAAACATTTGAAGATGAGAGAAATGGGAATCATACCCAATTCCTTTATTCGGTCATACGTATAATGCTGTTCTCATGAAAGTGTCCCGATTTAATAAAACACGGTGTCACTCGAACTGGGGTCAATATTATGTGTCTGACAAGAAGTAAATGACATTTCGCGTTGGGAGCATACCGAGACCGTTTCGAGAGCCACTCCACAGCATCTTGACTTTACACGTCGTTTCGATGTCCTATCTTGGGGGAATTTAATCTGGAAGGACATGGGACAAAAAGGAATTGAGCATATAAGTTTTTGCGGTGAACGAGGCCGCTAACTTTTTTGCGGACGCGAAACGACGGTGCGTTGGAGAGGGCATATCGCCAGCTTGCCGGTTATCTCCACAAAAACATTTCTCACATAGTGCGAATGTTTTTTGCGGAAAATATTTTAGTTTGCCTCTTCAAACACAAAGGATTTTATGGGAAAATATAGAGAACGGCGTTTCTTCTGTTATGCAAATGATTAGTCTGTTGTCTTCTTTTATCGTAATTTTCAGGTTAGTACCAATGATGTTTTCTAATAAATATGTTACTTTTTTGTAATTTGCGTTGAAATCTATGACGAAGACTGCACACGTTGACAATTTACAAGTACGACAAAAGACACGAAAAAGCACGGAAATGAAAGATAGAAAATTGAATAGGACCCCACATAGGGTCTTCCCAATGCTAGCTCGGATGACATATGTGCTTCAAGAACACATCTATACTAATATTATAAAGAGGAAAGATTTGTATTTTTGTATGTAACGAATAAACTCAAAAACTACTGGACCGATTTTGACGAAATTTGGTATAGAGAATCCTTAGACCCCAAGTAGTAACATAGGCTATAAATGATCCCAAAATTCCCACGGGAACGGGAACCACGCGGGTGAAACCGCGCCCGGCCTCTAGTAATATATAATTGGTTAGTACTCTATTATTTAACGGTAGGTATTATAAAGGGAACTGAATCCGTAGAGAAGGATTGAATAATATAACTCATTATCTATTCTGACTTATCATATTAAGGGGGTATAAAGTTAATTAAAAAATATTGATTTTATTTTAACCGCCCTTGTGTTCTAGTGGTACAACCACCGGTATCAGACCCAGGAGTCCCGGGTTCGATTCCCAGCGGGGGTACATATTGTATTCGGTTTGGTTGGTGGTTGGACTTGTTGTTAGTCCGCCTGGCTAGCTACCACCATCTTACCTAAGTCTGACGGCATAACAACAATGTTGAAAACATTGTTGTGTTCCGGCAGTTAAAGATTAGAGAGCCAGTTCCTCAGTGATTGAGGAATCCGGGAGAGGCTCGCTTCTATCTTCAGTCTTATCAATATTTAACATTAGGTATAATGAAGGCTAAAAGATTCCCCGTAGATCATAAAAAAAAAAATTGGTTCACCTCATTAAGTCAGATATAGAAATATTAACCAATTTTATTTCCTATTTTAACCGACTTCAAAAAAAGGAGCAGGTTCTCAATTGACCGAATTTTTTTAATGTATGTAACTCGATTACTCGAAGACAGCTGAACCGATTTGAGCAATTCTTTTTGAAATAACGATTTTCCTGCACCTAAAAATGTGTAGACACATTAAGGTATCTAAATTAAGGTCTGTAACTAAGGTATCTTTCGTAGATACTTTCTATAAATTGAATCAGGATTTCGATCTGTGCATTGATTGCTTTGCTAGAAGTATAACTGATTATTATTTTATATTTTCTTAATCAGAATGTCATTGTGAAAATAACTTTAAATAGCAAACGATTCACGTATTCATGTCCTATCTGTCTTCTCAGCCACATAACACCCACTGCTGGGTATAGGCCACCCCCAAAAGGGGTGGTTTGCCATAATCGCCACGCTTGGCAGGCGGGTTGGCGATCGCAGTATGGCCAAGTTTGTAGGAGACGCTGCTGCCCGTCTCCTGAAGGCTGAGTCCCTTAGTCGCTTTTTACGACACCCACGTTATGAAAGGGGGTAGTGCTATTCTAAGCCGACACTACACGGCTTGACCTATCTGAACAAGTTGGAAATAACCTTTTTTTGTCTAGAACTAAATTTATCTTTGTATACTTCACGATCTTATAATCTTAAATCCTAAACTCGGCATAGGGTGTTCAAAGGAATTGGCGGCGCACACTCGATGTCAGACGCACGCCGTGAAACCGCACCCTACACGTCATCTTGTGGGAATTACACCTAGCTTATTGCTTCCTAATGGAATTTTACATAACCTTAAGGCGGTCTTTAATCTTATACGGTTATAGAAAGATCGGTTGTGTTAGCGATTAAATTATGGCTTTTGTGTTCTTTTAAAAGACTCGAAGACTTTGAAGTCATAGTTTTTTTGTTTCGGAAAACCTTTAATTGACTGTAACTTTTAGACCAGTCACTTTAACCAAAAGAAGGAGTCAATCTCGGAATGAGAAAAGGTAAATTGTAAACTCGTATGTATGTACCTTTACTTTAGTCTCGCATAGGTACATTTTCGTACTCATTTACATTTTATTGTTCTAAAAGTTTCTCCCTTCTTTTCTCGAAAGTCTCACCAAATCTGGTGTTCGCGCCGTCAGTTATTCAAGGTCAAAGGTTATTTTTTCAAATCAGTTTTTCAGCATAACCCGGTAATGACTGAACTAAATAGACTGCGTACCACAGACGGGAAAACTACCACTACCATTGATTGTTTGGTTGGTGGAAGGACTCGTTGTAAATCCGCCTGGCTAGCTACTACCATCTTATCTAAGTCTGACGCCATAACAACAATGTTTTAAGCATTGTTGTGGAGATAAGATAGCCAGTTTCTTAGCGGTTGAGGATTCCGGGAGAGGCTCGCTTCCATCTTCGGCCTTATCAATGATTAACATCAGGTATGATGAAAGCTAAGAGTCTCCCCGTCGTCCATAAATAAAAAATAGGTACTGAAATCCATTTGAACCGACAAAGCCTGCTCTTGTGTTTGTGATATTATTTGTAAATAAGTACTGAATACATTACACTCTTTGGACCTTAGTTTGGATATTTTCACATTGCAACCGCCTCTGTGGTCTAGTGGTAACAACCACCGGTATCAGACCAGGGATCCCGGGTTCGATTCCCAGCGAGAGTTACATATTGTATTCGGTTTGGTTGGTGGTTAATTTACTACGTTGGTGGTGACTTATTGTAAGTCCGCCTGGCTAGCTACCACCATCTTATCTAAGTCTGACGACATAACAACAATGTTTTCAGCATTGTTGTGTTCCGGCAGTTAGAGAAAAGGTAGCCAGTTCCACAGCGATTGAGGATTCCGGGAGAGGCTCGCTTCCATCTTCAGCCTTATCAATATTTTACATCAGGTATGATAAAGGCTAAGAGTTATAGTTCATAAGAAAAAAAGTTTGGACTATTAGCATAGTCTGTATAAGATCTCTATTATATGAATGACTAGCGGCCGCCCGCGGTTTTACTCGCGTGGTTCCCGTTTCTGTGGTAATATCAAAAAATCCTTTCTTAGTGCTCGCTTACATCGTTAAAGGATTCTGTATGCAAAATTTCACCTTAATCGGTTCAGCCGTTTGTGCTGTGCGTTGTTCTTGGTCATTTTGTGCGAGTGCATAAAAAGTAGTGAATCATTATTAACTTGTGACATTTTTTCCTTAACAATTATTTTTTATTTTTATTTTTATTACTGTAGCGGCATATTTTTACATATAAGCAACGTTAAAATCTAAAACTTTGAAATAACCCGATATCATAACCGTTACATCACACAGTGTAGATGAAATATGATTCCAGCTTTCTTTTTTGAAATTCACAAATTCTATTTGTGATTGTGTAGGATGGGCGTGAAAATAACTCATCATAATGCCAACTTGGAAATATTCCAGTCAAAGGAGATATATTGTAAAATTACATTTGCATGGAGCGAGTCGAATGTCTCACATGTGAAACGACACGTTATGAGTAGATACAACACTTGTAACACATACGGAATAAATTGAGCGTTCGTCGGTTTGATATCGTTATGTTATTCTTTGCCTTTCGTTTTGTCACTCGCGATTTGCACGCATCATTTTTTTTTTGTTCACGCGTAATTCTCGATCGTACGGTATTCGGATGTCGATATGGTTTTTTTGCGCGGAATCGGAGAATAATGATCAGGACCATTACCGTTTCACATTTGTATCGTTGATAGAAATAATATATGGATTTTAGAAGACTTTGGTAAATTCTGAGTTGAGTAGACCCATTTTAAAAACTGCTACGACTGCGATTGTTGAGGTTAAGCAACGTTCGCAATGGTCGGTCACGGGATGGGTGACCAAAAATTTACCATCTTTAGGAAGGCACGTTAAGCCGTTGGTCCCGGCTGCATTTGCAGTCGTTAAAACCCACCAATCCGCATTGGGCCTGCGTGGTGGATCATGGCCCGTTCTCCTTATCCATCCATGAGGAAGGCCAGTGCCCCAGCAGTGGGGACATTAAAAATGGCCGATGACGACGAGTCGACCAATTTAGTTACTATTGGTGAATTTCTGAAATAAGAATTTCAAGTTGACATTGAGATGCTGTCAACTTGAAATTCTCAATTCAGAAATTCAGCTCACTCGTGCATGATGTTGTATGAATATTGGGCTTTGGGTTGAGTTCGTGACAATATCAAATTGAAATTTTGAGTTTAAAAACTGACCAACGGGCCTACCGCCATCTCCTATCGCAGTATTGTTTTTTGACGGAAGTTTGTTGGTCTCTTTGCTGAATCATCGCCTCCAAAGTGTGAAGTGTGTCATAATGTGACAAATCAAATCGCAAACAAAACGTTCCTATTGACATGATGGTTTCTAAAAGATGATGGTAGGCCCGCAAGTCTAGTGTGTTTTATGCTGTTTATTGTCATTATTTTCAATTTATAAAATGTTTAGTCGGTGCTAGTTATTTATTTATTTGGGACAAAAACAGCGTTTACAATATATGTTAAAATTAAGGATAGTACATAGGTATTACTTATAGAAGCCCACAACATTATCCTTGAGTCAATTTGTGATACTCATTAACTTACTAATAAAAAAAATAGTTCGAATCTATCAAAAACAACTTGTTTAAAATTAAAGAGAAAGATGTGTTTTTGTATCAATTTTGGACGTGAAAAAGGCTAACTCCAAATTACTTAGACGGACATCGAACCCGGAACCTTTATATCCATCGCCGGTCCACAGATCTTTGCGCGTCAGATATATGTACCCGTACTATAACTTAGAGCTATATAGGTACTCGTTGAATATTATTACCCCGTAACGTAACATAACATCAATTTGTAAATATCCTTATTTAACGTAATCGTCAAAACCGCCGTAGATAGAAAATTAATCTGTGAAGATTCATTAATATTTCTGCACAAGCGGGCAGAATTATTCAAAATTACATGAACAGAATAAAATTTTCCTCTCCTATTTGCGAGGAATACCCATAGTCACTGGGGAAATTATTAATTAATTGACAGATTTATTTTCGTCTTCTCTATTTATTCGAGGGAATCGTTTCGAAAACGATAAATTGAATACATTTTATTGAAACTATAAGTAGGTATCTTATTATTTTTTCAACTTGATTTTCGAAAGCCTATTTTTTCAGTTGTGGACGAATTTAATGAAAATGATATAATTAGTTATTTAAATTCAGAAGCACATTTATTCACCGAGAAAATCATGGCTCCTGATTAGAACCCATCATGTCATAAGAACGTTTTGATTACTTTTAATTTTCAATACTCCTCAAATTTGTATAATTTAAGTTTCTAAAGTCAACTACTATCTCAGTTCCATAGGAGATCAATGATAAACTATGCTAAGTAAGTTGTTAAATTTTGCCGCACTTTACAGTTTGAAGGCACAAAATTTCTGTCGGAAAATAAACTTATTTTAAGAAGGTCGTGATAGGAAATAGCATTGATATAATTGAAACAATTCTGCGCTAAGAGATGGCTAAGAGATAGTGTGATGGGTGTGATGGATGGATGGAGAGGCCAAAGGCTGGCAACTTGCTACTATTCTTTCAAGACAACACTTTAAAGTCTCAGATGTTGATTGGGTCTTGACCCACACTTGCCACATTTCGCATTATAAGTCTTGACTTAGATCAATGCGAAATGTGGCATCATTGAGGTGTCGTTATGAGAGTGATTCTTATACCATTGAAGTTCTGCCAACCCCGCAAGGTGTATATAGCAGGAAGGTATGTATTTGTATTCATACATAATGTAAAAACCCATGTTTTTTATCATATTCAAGTTCAATATTTTTATGGTTGTTAGTCCTAAACAATGACAATAAATTATTCAACCTCTCCCTACCTAAAAATGATAAAAAGATAATAAAGATATAAAAACTAGATATCAGGCAGTAAAACTTTTTAACGCACTGTCTCTAGAGATGAAAATCAATGTAGATTTTTACATTACAAAAAAACATTTTATAAAAAAAATCAAACCGACTTCAAAAAGTAAAAAATAAAACTTTTGGAGTCGGTGCCAGCCAAAGCATTCTACATTGCACTTCTATTAACTATATTTTTTTTGCCTTAGCTAACTAGCACCGACTCCAAAAGTTTTATTTTTTACTTTTTGATGTCGGTTTGATTTTTTTTATAAAATGTTTTTATTTCAGATTTTTTTGTTACATTATGTGCCGTTACTTACACTAAAAATCAGCCCATACACAACAATGATGTCATCTAGGTATACGACTACTTGCCAAAAGGTGATTGATATTTTTCAGGATTATGAAAAAACTACTAGCCAGATCTTCGTAAAAATTATATGGGACCACACATAAACCATTTTCTTCCAGATAATAAAAGAATTTTAAAAATCTGTTAACAACTGGCGAAGTTATGGTGGAACATACATAAAAAAAAAAATAAAAAAAAATAATACAGTCGACTTGATAACCTCCTCCTTTTTTGAAGTCGGTTAAAAAGACGGTTAAATAATGTCTATTAAGTGGATGTTTTTACTTGCTTGAAGTATTGGTATTGGTAATCCGTGCATTTTTGCTTAATAGTTATTTTTTCTTTTATGATTTATGGTTTTGTCATTAAAATTCACATTCGTTATTTTATTTATTTTTGACATTTATACAATTATGGCGATTATTTTTGTGATTATTGACATTGTTCTTATTATTGATAGGTATTTTATTCTTAAATTGTTTCATTATTTTGGTTTATTTCTTAATAGTTGTTTCATTTAGACAATAGGCATTTCCTGGGCAAGCATGCACACACACAAACAAGCAACACCTTAGACCACATCCTATTTCTTAAGCACGATGGTGGTCAAATGCCCAGGTATTATATAACAAAAAAAAATTGTAACATTTAGACACAATTGTAAAATATTTTTAATGGTTTAAATACACTCGCGAGCAATGAAAAAGTTCCAGTGACATAGCACCAAATTACTCCTAAACGGGAAAGGCTAGCTTAAGGTGGTACGACTTCCATACAAACAAACATTGCACATTAATTTTTTCATCATACATTAATAATTCATAAATACATGTGCAATTAACTCGTATAATTTATTTGTTTGCGCGAAATTATTAAAAAAACGTACTTTCATACATGAGCTATATAAATGCGATGGGTCACACACACACATACGTAGAATTATTGAAATTATAAGATATTAGTATATTCGTGTTTTATGTATGAATGAAAAAATTTTAAATTATTTCGCGCAAACAAATAACTGAAACGAGTTAGTTGCGCATGTATTTATGTATTATTAAGGTATGATGAACCAATAATTGTGTAATGTTTGTTTGTATAGAAGTAAATAATGTACCTTAATGTCGCCGTCTGCAATATTGAAGTACATTTAACAGCGCATCAGAATAATAATGTGTGATTTTTAATTTATTTTAATTTATGAAGCTAGGTTTTATGTCTTAGGAAATATTCAGGTGTTTGTCGCCATTTTGTGGGTGGAACTTTTTCATTGCTCGTCAGTGTAAAATAAACAAAATAAATAAAAGAGCTTACTCGTAAACGCAAATACATAACTACACTACTATCTGGAAAACAGAAAAAAATACCGAAGATTTTCTGAGAGAGCACTCAAACTAAGACCGAGGTAATCCGCAAATCCTTTTGGTCTTTCCTATGCTTAATAATCAGATGTACTTCCAAGTTAAACCAGTTTATCTGAATGTTTAAATGACTTTCTCTGCTAACCTTACGAAGAAAACCTATGTTTCCACAATAATCCTAATCCTATCCTAACTAATATTAAAATGCGAAAGTTTGTTTGTTTATCCTTATTTGGCATAGGGTTAGTTGAAAGGATGGTAGCACAGGCTGTTTTTCCCGATATTCCCACGGGAACGGGAACTGCGTATTTAAATAACGTGTCTAATGTCACACAGCACAACACACGGAGTGGATGACATGGCATATATTGGTGCCCCTACCCACATGGCATTTTATGTTTTAATGTTTTATGTTTTTTTTTTTTCTTTCGTTTGTTGATGTTCTTTCTGTTCGTTTCTGATGTCACTTCTGTGCTCAGCAGAATAGCTATCTGCTGCTTGCTGCTAATACTGAGCTGAGCACAGTTTTGTCATCACACGACCGTACGCGTTTTTATTTGATTGTGATTTTGTTTGTTTTCTTTCATTTTGTTATATTGGTGATTTTCCTACTTCTACTGTGATGTAATATGTTTGTGTTAATGTGTACCTCTGTGTGATGTCAAAATATAATATTTTTCTATTTCTATTTCGTATCGTATCTCGTAAAGTATCTCTGTTTATGCATAAAATAAGTTTTCCGTTTTCCGTATCGCGCAATTTTTTCACACATTAGATTTAATATTTCAATTTATATTAACATTTTGACCTTTTCACATAGTAGTTCCGATTATTCAACAAATTTTGACGAATTTTGGCATACCGATTAGAAATTAGAAAAATACAAATGCGTTTACTTTTTACCGCAAAAATTGAAGCTTGGTATAAAGAATTTCTACGCGGACGATTTTTCTAGCGGTAAATGCAAAAATATTTATGGTCTTAGTGCAACATCCATTCTAAAATCCCATTCCGAATTTCGACCATTGAACCATCATCTTTTAGAAACCATCATGTAATAAGAACGTTTTGTTTTTATTGAACTTGGTGTAAATTGTGTCAAAATGTGATTTTGACACACTTCACACTTTGGAGGCGATGATTGAGCGAAGACGTCACAAAACTTCCGTTTAAAAACAAGCTTACTTTAAGAGATTCGTAGTATGATAAGATTGAAACAATAATGCGCAAAGAGATGTTAGTAGGCTACACAGAGCGCTTGTTACATCACCAGTCGAGGAATTTGCTACCGAAACTATCGTAAATCTATTTATAATAAAAATCCATCCGAACTGAAGAATCCGATATTTTGACTGATTCCGTATGCGAGACGTTATGAAAGGTGTCCGATGGCGATACCCGAGCCGTTGTTGCATTGTTCCGATAGATTTTATTATTTCTATCGCTATTCAAACATTGATGAGAGATACCAATACGTAGATCAAAAATCGGCCAAGTGCGAATCGAACTCGCACATGAAGGGTTCCGTCTCTCACCCAAGGTTGCCGGAAGAGATTGCTATGTAGCAATAAGGCCGCCTATTGTGTGTTCCTCTTTTTTGTCATATTCTCTCTATGTGTTTGTTTTTGTATTGTGTGCAATAAAGTTTATTTTTTGTGTAAAAACCGTTAAGCGGTTTACAGAATACATCTACCTACCAAGTTTCAACTGTGTAATCGTAATAGTTTTGGAATAAAGTGGCTGTGACATACATCGGGCAGACAGACATGACGAATCTTTAAGAGTTCCTTTTTTGTCATTAGGCTACAGAACCCTAAAAATGGTGTAATTGAAAGCTACTTCCTACACCTTTAAAAAAAACCAAACATACTATCGGTTAAGCTGAACTAAACCAGAATAACCCTAGCTAGAACACGTTTTATTAATATTATATTCCTGTTCAATATCCTTAATCCAAATACGAAATTTCATATTCTCAACTATTAAGGATGTTTTGAATAAATTAGTATTTGATTTTAGGTTCTAGACTTTATTAATTTAATTTTATTGGAGTTTATTCCCTGGTGGAAATACAAAATTTAAGCTTGCTCACAACTAAAGGTCGAGAAATTAACTAAAGTTTATAGACTAAAAATTTTCTTTAGCGAGTTGTATTTGTAAATACAAATTTCGTTTATTTCACATGTTTGTATACATACTATCATATTAATAAAGTAATAACTGACCTCACACATCATCAGCCTGTGGACGACCACTGCTGGACATAGGCCTCTCCTAGTTCACGACTATTGTAGCGTTCATAGGAGGTTAAGAGCTTACTGCTACCACGCTGGGCAGACGGGTTGGTAGAGGGTTAATTTCAAGTTTTCCTTCTCTCGCACAAGTGTTCAATGCGTCGAGCCTCTAAGTCGACTCTTACGACATCCCAGGCGTGTAAGGGAGTGGTGACACTTGTATGCTTATGCCGTCACCACACGGCACAAATAAATAACTTATCTACATATAAATATATAAATATCGTATAAAACAAATTGATAACTAATATAATAAGCATTCAATAATATTCATTATAATTGGTTAAAGTTGACACATTAATATTATTTGTAGAAAGAAAAGTTTAGTTAAGTTAATTTGATCTGTTCACCGTGCATTTACTGTACTAAAAACTCATGTTTGGCTGTAAACATTAAACAAGAAAATATACTAGAAAAAAGCAACTTGTCTCATGTCGCCCTTACAGGATTCGAACCCGCATCCTTAGGAATCCGGCTCAATGCACTAACCAATTATGCTACAGAGACCTATGAGGACACTTCGAACTTTTCTAGTATATTCACCTTTCTACGGTGTCGGCCACCGTCGTTTCATCAATGAGAGAAATGTCCTCGCATTCGAAAGAAACATTTTTACAAATGTTTGATTATCTATTAATATTAAACAGAAATTATTTTTTAGCTTTTTAATTTTGCATTTTACAATTATATTTTATATACTAGAAAAAAGCAACTTGTCTCATGTCGCCATGGTGGGATTTCCGCAACACAGTTTTTCAACTAGCGCGGAGGCTAGCTGTCGTCATCTGCTACCGCCGTTACTATACATATTTTTTATGGTAATAATGTACCTACAGTAGAATGTGATTATAGAAATAAAAAAAGGAATAGCTTTTATTGCCTAAAACTGTGTACAATTTTTGCGGTTGGAATTGCAATGTTATAATAAGTCACAACAGTGAGCCCACAACGGGCTTGCAATGTTCAAAATTAATTTGAACTTATCAAAAATTTAAATTTAAGAGCCTTAATTTTATTTAGTTTTACAAGAATAATATTCATCAAGGCTATAGAAAACTTTCTTTAGTAACAATCTTTTTAACTTATACTTAAAAAAGTGACAAATTGATTGCTTTAATTTATAATGGCAAATTATTGAACATCTTTATGCTAGTACTAAATGCGCTATCATAATACAAGTGATTATGTATCCTAGGTATGCATATATCATATTTATATTTATTGCTTGTATTCAGACCTAATGTGATTTTATTTTCAAAGTATTCTGGATTTTATTTAATAAATGGCTGATTGTAATATATAAATCAAGGTGAGAATTATGAATTGTGAATGGGCAAATAAATTTTTATGACATTTTCATTTCATAATGATACCCATCGGTTCCTAATGCGGGGGTCTGGCATTGCTTGTGAAGCTCGAGATAATTGATTTTTGGTAACCCATCTTATCAAGAGCATTGCGAAAGTTGTCACTTGACCCTAACAATCGCTTCCAACCTAGGTCAACCAATGTAACTGTTCCAACTCCGAAATTCTCATATTTATAAATAAAGTACAAAAGTGTTTATTCTACAATACTAAAGAATAAATATAATTTCGTAATCTTTCTACCGTTATTCTTTGTCCATTGATTTTATCTTTCAAAAGTGCAAATGTCGAAGTTGTTCTCAGTTCAAAGTTTAAAGGAAGTCAATTTGAAGATCTGCATCTGGACTTTAAGCAAAGAGATAGATTTTTCCCACGAGTGGATGGAACTCAGAACAAAAGATGGCGGAAATATATATATTTCATTTCAAATACTACAAATGACAACTTATAAAATAAATAAATAAATGCATACATTCAAACCGATTATCTGCAAAATCGGTCTCGCTCACGCGCGTGTCCTTTTCTCATTACTATCTTGCTTCAGTCGAATAGCACTTTAACAAGCAATTTTTTCTATGGATGCAAGTCTGAAATCGCACCAAAATATCAGCTGTCCAATAAACAAATACAAATTTATGATCCTCAAATAAATATTTACATTTATTTTATACCTGGGGGCGGAAAAACCCTGGAGCTCTATGATGTATGTAAATATAAAAAAAAACGTACAGAAGGAATACAAAGTCAATACTGTAAAACGTTAATGATCAAAATTTCAATCCATTCTTTTAACAAGATACATATAATACAGCGACAATTCTATCTAAAAGATCTTATTTATAAATGTTCAAAGCTTTGTCAAGAAAAGTTGTATCTATCGTTCAAACCATAATACCTTTGAGTTAAAGCAAACTCTTTGTATTATTGGTCCTTTTACGGTTTTAATGTCTAAGTCTTCGGACTTCAAAATGGAACTGATAAAATGTTTGACTCATTTTTAGGGTACCTTAAAACTTGAGGAAAAACCGAACCCTTTATAAGTATGGTAAATTTTAAATAGAAAAATATTGGAAAAAATTAACTCGGCCACAAGTGAATTCTCAGACGGGAATCGAACCCGCGACCTTTGGAAATCCGGTCCAATGCTCCCTTTATAAATCTTGTACCTGAACTCACACACGGTTTTACTCGATCGAGCCAACACGTCAAATTCAGAGTTTTGCTGTTCACACGATGAGTTTTACTCGTTTTAGAGCAAAACTATTGAGTAATACCGTATGTGAGTACAGAGCATTAGCTTAGCGTACAATATTTAACGTCTGAATATGGATGTACCTATGAACTTGAAACTGTGGAAAGTTTTTTTTATGATTCAAAAAGTTTACTCCGTAAAAGTGTGTACCTAAAGCTAAACTTACGTTGTAGGACCAAACAACAGCAACTTCATAATAAACAACCAAACGATAATTATGATGTAGTATGTAATAAAATAATGCGATGAGGTTTTGTGTATTTCATAGTGTCTGACTGTTCTTTGTGTATTCTCATTAATGAAAAAATTTAACCTACTTGTTTCGAAATCTAATAAATGGGTATGTGTTAATTTTGTTCAATGTATGTATCATAGACAAGTAATGAGAAAACCAAAACATATAATAAAAACTATTACTACAGAACCCTCAACACGCGATTGTCCTCGCGCTCCTCCGTTTTTATAGCTCTTCCCAAGTTAATGATTTGGCGATATTACAAAAGTTTGCCTATATTAAAACTGAATCGGTATCAAGTACGACTTTATTGACTAAAAATAACATTCTTTTTCGATTTTCTTTACTTACTTACTTTTGATTTATGTTTCTTGTTCATGTTTACGTTAGATACTCAACAGATGGAAACGTCACCACAATATTATATTAAAAAAAAATGCCCGCTCGCAACTTTGTCTCAGTAGACGATTGACTTATTTAGCATTGTTTGAAAATTTGTTTTCATAATATAGCCGACGACCTGTTTGCCGCAGGGGTACTAAGCCCAGCTTTTGCGCCAGAGGTCCCGGGTTCGATCCCCGCTCAAGACAAATATTTGTGTGCATGAACATGTCTATTTGTCTTGGTCTGGGTATTTGTTATGTATATTATGTATGTCGTCGTCGTCGTCGTCTCAGCCACATGACACCCACTGCTGGGTCTATACCCAGCAGTGGGTATCATGGCCTCCCCCAAGGATCTCCACAACGATCGGTCCTGCGCAGTCCGCATCCAGCGGCTTCCCGCGACCTTCACCACATCGTCGGTCCACCTTGTCGGCGGCCTACCCACGGAGCGTCGTCGTGTATTATGTATGTATTTACAACAAAAAAAAGTATATAAGTATGTTTATCCGTTATCTAGTACCATAACACAAATTCTTCGTTAAACTTAACGTGGGATAGATAATTGGTGTGATTGTATGCAATTATTTATTTATTTATTTAAAGCCCAATTTCTAAGGCAGTTATTTATAATCACAGTTTTTAAAAATTATTTCTTTTGGTACTGTACTCTCACTATTGATTCTAATTTACTTGCACTTCGAAAAGTAATCTTATTGCTTATTCGATAAAGCTCATCGTCGTGTGAAACGTGAGTTGCTGTCGACTGTACTAATCTCTAAAGTTATTAAAGAAATTAATAGCAAATAAAAAATCAGCTATGGCAGTGGATTTGTAATAGAAAAAACCAAAACCTCAGCATTCAATTACTTAAATTGATCTAAACAATGAATAGGCTTATTCACATTTTTTTTAAAATAATTGTTCCTCCGAATCTTGGCTAATCTGCATCAACACTTTGCGATTATTTTTAGGTTGTGAGAATGCTGCCATACGGCGCGTTATCGGCGACTCACTCTTACTACCTGAAAAGAATCTAAAATGTATCGCATTACAGTTGATGGTAGGCCTCCTGATAAATTATATTAAAGCCTAGCTAAAGACTAGCTTCGGCCCATGACTTAGCCTGCGTGGATTTTAAGTTGTATCTTCCCCATGAGAATAATTTTTTTACCACAATAAAGACTAACACCCATATTCTAAGTCGTTCCTCCAAAACTTACTCGTCCTCGACTTAACGAAACCTCATTGAAAACCTCTTCAAAATACTCCTCGAAATCGGTATTCTAAGTCGTAAATCCGTAAGGACCTGGAGGAGCCAAAGAGTACGTAGCCACTCCGTGTTATGCCTAGCGCACACTACCATTTTTACCCACGACGAGGTTGAGTGGAGTGTAAAAAGTTTTGGAGGAACGACTTAGAATATGGGTGTAAGATTTTTCGTTATTACAAAGTTCATAAGATCTACTATTCGGTACTATTTTTGTAACATTTCATTTTACAAATTATTTGACAACAATTTTGTTTAATAAAAACTTTTAACGAAAGTATGTTACTATACTTATAAAGTTTTCTTTGAAAGTTGTTTGTTTGGCTTCAATTTCGAAATGCTTTCACCAGCTTAATGTAACTTGCTTAATACGGGTTCATTATAACTACTTACGTGTTAAACTCTTG
Source organism: Chrysoteuchia culmella (assembly GCA_910589605.1). Taxonomy (NCBI): domain Eukaryota; kingdom Metazoa; phylum Arthropoda; class Insecta; order Lepidoptera; family Crambidae; genus Chrysoteuchia; species Chrysoteuchia culmella. The sequence goes on along the minus strand of OU342647.1, from coordinate 3,055,574 downwards.
AAAATATTAAGGACGACTACAACCAACTCTCAGTAAACACATTTAGCACTAAACATTTTTAAAATGACATTCCATTTCAGTCATTCGTTTGAAGTAAAGCCTAAGGCAAGTTTCAGTACTAAACTACTTGCGTTTCGGATACTAATTTCGGATACTAAATAACGGTATACACACAAATATTTTTTTTGCTAGAAAATCAACTGTTCGTCGTAGGTTCGATTCCCTGCACAGAAGAAAGATATTCAAATCCCCCAAGATAAAAGATAATAATATTTCAAGATATCCCGTCAGGGCGACATTAGACTAGGTGAAAAAAAGCACTGCAAATACCTATATATATATATATCTTATCGTATGAGGATTAGTGGCCACCACTGGTGTGAAAGTTTATCAAGCCGCCTATAAGGCCTCTGACTTGGCTTAACGACTTAGCGAGCGAACATGCAACTCACCACATTTCCGATTGGCATGTATCTGACGAGGCGTCGTGTTCCGACCATCGCTGGGTCGAGTACAACCTAAATATGACCCTCACACCGCCCGAGCCCCGACGTAATCCACGTAAGATGGACCGACGTAAGTATGAGCTTCTGACCGCAGAGAAGCTAGGGTGTCTAGACACACCTACAACTCATGCGGTAAAAGCGGATATTGATAACCACGTTGATCATATAACAACAACTTTAATCACCAGCTTTGAAGAAACATGCCCACTTTCCACTCCCAGCTCCCAGCCAAGAAACAAGTATCACTGGTGGGGACCTGATCTGGAGAAACTACGCCGCAAGGTAAGAAAGTTGTTCAACAAAGCAAAGAACTCACGAGAAGCGCACGATTGGGACGCCTACAAACAAACCCAATACAACTACAGGAAGCGTATCCGCCTCAGGAAAAGAGAATGCTGGAGACGCTACTGCACCAATATTGAAACCAACAGCGAGGCTAACAGAGTGAAAAACATCCTGTGCAGCGAACCAACACACAACCTTGGTTTCCTGAAAAAGCCAGACGGAACTTACACCAAAACAGATCAAGACACTTCAGAACTGTTAATGACCACTCACTTCCCAGGATGCCGCATAACGGAAAGTAACACATGGGAAGAAATAGATGAGAATCTACCTGCTGAAACAGATTGGATCACCGCCCACAAGGTGGTCAACCCTGAAAAAGTAAGATGGGCAATCAACAGCTTCCTCCCATTCAAATCAGCGGGCCTAGATGGAATTTTTCCAGGGCTGATGAGATGGAGCGACGGAGGTCTTATTGACCACCTCGTAGCCATCTACAGAAGCTGCCTAGCACACCGCTACATTCCCATGAAATGAAGGGAAGTCAAGGTAGTCTTTATCCCTAAACCCGGCAAAGGAGACTACACTCAACCTAAATCATTCAGACCAATAAGCCTCACATCATTCCTTTTAAAGGCGTTAGAGAGACTAGTAGACAGGGAAATAAGGAGCACTGCATTGGTCAGGAACCCTTTAAATCCAAACCAACATGCCTATTCTGCAGGCAAATCAACAGAGTCTGCCCTACATAAGGTAGTTTCTTATATAGAAGGCAATCTCAAACACAAAATATCAACACTAGGCACCTTCATCGACATCGAAGGAGCCTTTGACAAAACCAACTTTACCAGCATAAGCCAGGCCCTCTCCAAACATGGTGTCGATCCCACTATTGCCGGGTGGATTGACAGCATGTTAAGAGACAGAGCTATACAATTTACTGTGAATGATACCACCAGAGGGGTAGTAGCAAAAGGATGTCCCCAAGGGGGTGTTCTCTCACCTCTTTTATGGAACATTGTGGTCAATGAGCTGATTAGCTGGCTCAACGACCGCAACTTCCTCACAGTAGGCTATGCAGACGACCTGACCATACTCATCAGCGGACGAGTTGAGAGTGTGATATGTGACCGAATGAGGTCCGCATTAAAGGTCGTCGAACAGTGGTGCATCAAACACAATCTAACAGTGAACCCAACAAAGACGGAACTAATCCTGTTCACAAACAAACGGAGTCTAGGCAACCTTAAACTTCCTAAACTTTTCAACACCAGTCTGTCCCTCAGCAAGGAAGTCAAGTATCTAGGGGTGATACTAGACAACAAACTCCTCTGGAATAGACATCTCGAAGGTAAACTAAACAAAGCCACCATCATATTTTACCAATGTAAAAGACTGCTTGGCAAAAGCTGGGGGCTATCACCGAAAATAACGATGTGGCTGTATAAGACTGTTATACGTCCCATAATCACATACGGAGCCGTTGCCTGGTGGTCCAAAACAGAGCAAAGAACCGTAATCAACAAGCTGCAGAAATTCCAAAGATTGGCATGCTCTGCGATAACAGGCTGCATGCGAACAACCCCCACAGTCGCCCTTGAAGTAGCTCTGGATCTAACACCCCTGGACCTGTTTATACAACAGGAAGCCTCCATGGCTGCTATAAGGCTTAAACACATGGGTCTGTGGTACAACCAAGAGGGTCCTCACTCCACATTGTGGAATAAATTAGTGAAACATGAGTCACTAATCGCTGCCCCATGCGACAGGATCCCTAAACAATACATTTTCGAAAAAAATTACCAAATACAGTTATTTGAAAGTGACCAAGACTACTCTGGCATACATGAAGTCCGAATTTATACGGACGGTTCCAAGATGGGGATTGGCACTGGAGCCGGAGTATTCTCACAAGACCTAAATATCAAAACTTCACTAGCACTAGGCCAACACAGTTCGATATTTCAATGCGAATGTGTTGCAATAATAAACACAGCTACCACGGCCCTGTCTAGAGGTATGAAGGAACTGAACATCCGCATACTGACCGACAGTATGGCCGTCCTAACAGCACTGGAGGCCAACACGATCAACTCCAGCATTGTCTACGAATGCCAATGCTGATCGTTTAGCATCCAACAACAACAGTGTAATCCTACAATGGATTAAAGGGCATAGCGGATCACACGGGAACGATGCCGCCGATGAGCTGGCAAGAAGGGGATCTTCCACAACAGTGGCTGGACCCATACCCATTCTGCCACTCCCATTCAGCCAATTGCGCTCATGGGTAAGACAGCGTACTCGTGCTGCACATAATAAGCGTTGGGTAGATCAAACAAGCTGTAGACAGTCCAAGCTGGCGATGACTGCAGTCTCGCCGCGTTTGACCTGTAGACTGCTAAGCCTTAATCGTCCGGACCTCCGAATAGTTGTAGGCACACTTACAGGTCACCTACCTTTAAACCGACAACTATTCATCATGAATGCGACAGACAGCCCCCTATGTAGGGGATGCCTGGACGCAGAGGAAACAGCCGCCCACGTAATCCTGGAGTGCGTGGGTTTGGCCGCAAAACGGGCAGAAACCCTCAAAGACGTGAGGTCGCTCCTAGAAGCCTGTGAACGCCCCAGGAGGCTTCTGCGCTTCTGGAAGGAGCTGGGATGGCTTAACTAGCCATACCGATGCTATGTTCACGCATAACGGACCAAATGAGAGTCTAAATGCGGAGAAAAGAGCCCATCACCAATACCAATACCAATTGGCTTAACGACTGTTAACAGATGACAAAACAAAATTCTATTGACACACCCAGTTAGTCGGGACCGACGGTTTAACGTGCCTTCCGAAGCACGGAAGGTTGTAATGCCACATTACGGTCTCCCATCCGACACCTGACCGGACCGAGCTTTGCTTAACATATGTAATCGAATACGATCAAAACTCAAAGTTATCATAATTAGGTCGCAGGTCGTCAAACAAGAACTCCGGAACTCACGCATCACAGTAATAGAAATAGTTTACAGAAATCTTGACACGTCGAAACCTATCAAAACACGTTTAGTGTAGGCTTTCGGAAATTAGGGCAAAGCACCGGGTTCCGACCGCACGCACCGTGCGTGACAATACTTCGAAACTGTTGGTGACATGGAGAAAGTTTCAGGTGGTTCTGTGTACGGTCAACAGATGAAATAAATTATATTTTTACGTACTCCGATATCCCTGTAAAAGTGCCGTGATGCCGTCAAATAAAAAAGTGTAATAATAACCGGGTCTTCAAAACTAAAAAAAAGAGATTCTAGCTATCGTTTGACGACCTGTTTGGCGCAGGGGTACTAACACCACCTTCTGCGCCAGAGGTCCCGGGTTCGATCCCCGGACAAGACAAATATTTGTGTGCATGAACATGTCTATTTGTCTTGGTCTGGGTGTTTAAATATGTATATTATGTATGTATTTACAAAAAAAAAAGTATATAAGTATGTTTATCCGTTATCTAGTATCCATAACACAAGTTCTTCATGATACTTAACATGGGCTAGATAATTGGTGTGATTGTATGGAAATATTTATTATTATTATTATTATCGTCAATTTTATTAAAGGTGTTATTTATCAAACGTTAGTTTTTCAAATTTTTATTATTTCGAAAGTAAGTAAGTAACTTTAAAGTTATTGCAGTGGACACATCGAATTGTATAAAAAACACGTTTAGGCTTTCGGAAATTAGGTTACAAACACCATTACAAAAGGCAAGTTTCAGATATTTCTGTATACGTCAACAGCTGAAATTAATTTATGTATTACGGATTCCGATATCCCTTCAAATGTGCCATAACGCCGGGAATTAAAAACGAACTAAATAAAAAATAAAAAAATAATAAGTAAAAAATGAAACGATAACCAAAGAATAACAAATAAAAAAAACCCCGTAATTACAACTTTCCACATTGCACCTCTACATACAGGTACAATAGTACTTAGATTTTTTGTCCTATCAAGCCCCCTTACTCTTGACGCGATCGCAATGAGATTGAGATTGAATTAATGTCGAACGTCAGTAATAATAGCTTAAAATTAACGTATAACGGGTTAGTTAATGGGTTTGTTATACGTTTAATTAACTTTTTTTTTTTTTTGTTGTTATCAAGAGGAGTAATTTCTTTATTTACAAATTAGTAGAAAAACAAGAACCCGTTAAATAATAAAATCTTATACTATAATAAAAATATACGCGTGGCATAGTACCGAGAACACTGGCACTGTTGCCCCGCTGAATGCAAAGACTCAGCCGCTGGGCAAGATAGGCACCAGCTCTCAGGTCTCCTGAGGCGTGGACCAGTCTTAAACTAAAAATTCATACTTGAAATTAGTAAATGAAGTAATTTTGTACGCTAGTAATCGATTTTAGCGGCAATTAAAGTCGAATCAACGTCGTAAATCAGTAATAATTATTGACATTCGATCTAAACGCGATTCCGTCGAGAGTAACCCCCCTGGACGCTGGCTTCACACGTTTAGATACGATAATATTTTTTTTGTTAACATAATAAGATAAGTAATTATTTATTTGTTAAAAATGTGGTTGGCCCCAACATAGGCAATTTTGTATCGTACATAGATAGTTTTACATAATTATGTCACCTACAGATTGGGCCAAAGACTGAAGGCGCTCAAACAAAACATGAGACCTACCGATTTCGATTTCAACGAATGTGATCAAATAAACGTCACGACTAACGAGATTTTCAATAATTGATTTCGAGTTGGTAACTTCGACACAAACTTCTAACAGAATATTTTATGACAAAGTAATCAAATTTGTTATAAACTATCAAACAGTATTCATCGGTGACTGAACTATAATTATCGAAGTAATTGGCATACTATCAAATGTACCTGAACTCGATTAGTGAAAACATACGTTAAGAAGTAAGTTTGATTGAATAAGTAATGATAGTGTAAACCGTTTTTAGATAATATCGACGCCATATTTTTTTAGTTAAAAATCGCCTCGCCCGAAATCTAACTCATTGTAATATTTAGATTTTATTTGTCTGGTCACCGTCTGGGGCCTACCATCAACTGTAATGCGATTTATTTTCGTTTGTTTTCAGGTAGTAAGAGTGAGACGCCGCTATACACACCGTATTGCAGCATGTCACTCTCAAAACCTAAAAATAACCTAAAATAAATGGCAGTACAGTTGATGGTAAAGCCCCTGTTTTATCTAACAAACGAATCCTTCAATTTCCTATCTCGTCCACTTCCTAACTGGTCCACTATCATATCACGTCCAATTCCTAATTCATCCACTTTCCTATCTCGTTCACTTACTAACTGGTCCACTATCCTATCTCGTCCACTTCCTAATTGTCCACTTTCCTATCTCGTCCACTTCCTAACTGGTCCCCTATCCTGTCTCTTCCACTTTCCTATCTCGTCCACTTCCTAACTGGTCCACTATCCTATCACGTCCAATTCCTAATTCATCCACTTTCCTATCTCGTTCACTTACTAACTGGTCCACTATCCTATCTCGTCCACTTCCTAATTTGTCCACTTTCCTATCTCGTCCACTTCCTAACTGGTCCCCTATCCTGTCTCTTCCACTTTCCTATCTCGTCCACTTCCTAACTGGTCCACTATCCTATCACGTCCAATTCCTAATTCATCCACTTTCCTATCTCGTTCACTTACTAACTGGTCCACTATCCTATCTCGTCCACTTCCTAATTTGTCCACTTTCCTATCTCGACCACTTCCTAACTGGTCCCCTATCCTGTCTCTTCCACTTTCCTATCTCGTCCACTTCCTAACTGGTCCACTATCCTATCACGTCCAATTCCTAATTCATCCACTTTCCTATCTCGTTCACTTACTAACTGGTCCACTATCCTATCTCGTCCACTTCCTAATTTGTCCACTTTCCTATCTCGACCACTTCCTAACTGGTCCCCTATCCTGTCTCTTCCACTTTCCTATCTCGTCCACTTCCTAACTGGTCCACTATCCTTTCTCATCCACTTCCTAATTCGTCCACTTTCCTATCTCGTCCACTATCTCACTCGTCCACTTCCTAACTCGTCCACTTTCTTATCTTGTCCACTTCCTAACTCGTCCACGAGAAGTAATAGAATGTAATAAAACTTAACGTCAATTATTGACGGAAAAAATAACTAAACATTGGGCGAGATTTGAAATTTTACATGCCGCGTTCCGCTATTTAGTTTTTAAGTATAATTATTTATTTTTCAGCGGTACAATCGTGGAACTTCCTTAACCTTAGTACTTTACCCAAAAAAAGTCTACTGATCATCCGGGATGTTCCCTGTACCTTATTCAATAAGATTTTTCAAATTCGTGCTTGTGTAGTTAGAGTTACTTAAATTGAAATAAACGCCAGAGAACCTAAATAAACAAATGACGCAAGGAAAAGTTGAATATCGACAAGTAACACATCACTATTCCAAACGTAAGTTTATACGCCAAGTATCACACGCGATGTCACGTCCCGCAGAAACTAAAGTTGTGACGGAATACGACGACATGTGTTACATTGTTAAACTCCAAACAGGCTTATCTTAAAACCAACTTAACTTCTTCCACATTGGTGTAGAATCCATTGAATGGTTATAAAATAAAACATATGATAAAGTTTAGATAAAAAAATCAACTCGGCCATAAGTGAATTCTCAGATGGGACTCGAACCCACGACCTTAGGAAATCCGGTCCAATGCTCTAACCACTGAGCTACCGCGACTTCCTTTTGAAGTAAAAAATTTATCATAAGTATGAAAATAGCATTGAAAATAAAAAATAAAACATAGTGTTAGCGCCATCTAGTAAAGATGAATGGAGGCACATGACATCTGACCGGACCGCGGCGTGACATCATCGAATGAAGAGATACGTCACACATTCATTCGTCATTCATTATTCGTCTCACTCACTGACTTCGATTCTTGCTTTCTCATCGCTTGTACATTTATAATTCTAATCTTGCTCATATTTCTTTTTAAACGAAAATTCTTTATTTTTTGTACCGAGTACATTGATTATTCGACTCTGAGCTTCGACACATAGTTTTTTTTATATGTAAGTTTTTTGCGCCTCTTTTTTTTGTCAGCTAAAAGAGTCTGAAACGGGTGGAAGGGCAAAACTTACAATTATAAAATGCGTGTAATAAACTCAATTGAAAAAAAAAGCATATTTTATTTTTTTCATTTTATAGTTATTAGTACATATTAAGACGACGCTATATCTAAAAAGTACGTACTTTTTGGTATAAAACTATAGGACAGTTAGAGATGTCACAAATCTGGTAATAAGATATATATTTCTTCATACCTTTATCTAGATTTGTATAGTTTCAGAAACACGATTTTATGATTTTGCCACGACTTTTCTTTTCGAAATGACCCCTTAAAAATACGTTTTTTTTCAAGATCAAATAGGATTACTAAACTATTGGAAATTGGTTTATTTAGTGGACACCTATAATATTTCGGATCGTATAATTTCATTTTCTCTTTAATCGCTATAGTTATTTACTACGAAGTGATTTCGTGGTTTTTTCGCCTAATTCCCATCACTATCTCTCTTCAGTCGAGTATAAACGTACGGGGTTACGTTTTGGTGCGCACTATTGTTAAATATAACAACTTTTACGGATCACCAGCGCACTTTTTATTATGATAAAAAGTACGCTAGAGACTTATGAAAAATATATTATATACCTACATTTCTTTCGATGCAAGGATATTTGTTTTCAGCCACCATAGCATTGATGTGACAACGCTGGCCTACAGTGTATTTAAAATATAAAAGTATTGGAGAATTTCGACGGTGGTCCGCAAGTCTCGGTAGCTCAGTGGTTAGAGCATTGGACCGGATTTTTAAAGGTCGTGGGTTCGAGTCCCATCTGAGAATTTACCTGTGGCCTAGTCAATTTTTTATTAAAAAAAATTATCTAATAACCAAGACTTTTTAATTAAAAAAAAATATTACTAGCGCTAGAGTTTAGATAAAATACTTCGTGTGTTTTAAGGTTTTGTTTGGTTATCCGACGTTTCGGTTTTCTGCTGGTATCTCTATTGCCATAAACTTTATGCAAAAATATGTTGCCAATACTTCAAATAAAAAACTGCATGCGCTACTTTATGCCATAAAGTAATGCAGTTTTTTATTTGAAAAAGTAAGTGCACGAAAGTGGTACTTTCAACATTAACATTTAAAATGTAATAAATCACAAAAGTACATGTGGCTATGAAGGTTATAATACTATTTTTAAAATAAGGACACAAGAACTTATTTTATTTCCAGGCTTAGCCTTCAACATCGTCGTCATTAGCCATTTTTAATGTCCCCACTGCACTGGACTTCCTTATGATGGATAAGGAGAACGGGCCATGACCCACCACGCGAGCCCAATGGGGATTGGTGGTCATGTATACTCTGGTCACCCATCCCGTGACCGACCATTGCGAAGGTTGCTTAACCTCAACAATCGCAGGCCGAGCGCGCGAACCACTGCGCCATGTACCTCCCTTCAACATACCTGATGTTAAATAATGAATTAATGATGACGCTAGAGCTGAAGTTGCGGTCCCCTGGATTCCTCAACCACTGAGCATTTGCAAATCATTGTTGTTAGTGCGACTAAAGCACCGAATACATGAAAGTAGTTTTTCAGGCTAAGGCCCCTGTCCAAACGCCAGCGATGAGCGAGTACCGAGTTAAGCTTGAAACTAGAAACAGATGACAAACGGCGAGCGGCGAGTAATGGTTCTGCCGCTCAGCTATAAGCGAGTGTTCTTGTGCGGCGGGCGAGGACTCTCTCTACTCGCCGCTTGCCGCTTTCATACTACTTTCAAGTTTAACTACTTTCTTTACAATTATTGTGTGCACTCAGATCCGCCCTCTAGGTAAAAATGTCGGAGCGGCCGGCATGAGTTTTGATCCAGTGTGACCCATTACCGAGAAACCTCAAAAATACTGGTATATGACGCTAGAGCTGAAGTCGCGGTCCTCTGGATTTCAATCTCACCGCTCGGCTATGAGCGAGAGTTATTGTGCGGCGGGCGTGGACTCGCTACCACTCGCCGCTTGTCATCTGTTTTAGGCCGTTTACTCGCTCGGGGTTGCTTGTTTCATGCTTCTTTCAAGTTCCATTACTTTCGTTACAATTATTGTGTGCACTCAGATCCGCCTTCTAGGTAGAAATGTCGGAGCGACCGGCGTGAGCTCTGACCCAGTGTGACTAAATACCAAGGAACCTCAAAAATACTGAAGTATACAGATTTACAGAGACCAAATATGCCCATTAAAATGCCGAATTTTTAAATATGTTTTGCTATGTTGTACTCTGCCGCAACGCCCCCTATTAGAATCTTTGTTCAACCTATCGTAGTTTAATGTACAACAGACGAAAATCATTTACCGAAAACAATGGAGTATGTACGTTCAGTAATATTGAGAAAAAGTATTACTTTATAGCGCGCTGCTAGATGCTCATACATTATCGCAAAAAAATAAATGTATTTTAACAAAGAACACAACCTCTAAATTATCTTTTGATAACATAACTTTATTATTTCTCTAAATTATACGAAAATACTACTTTTTTTTAAAATCTACATACCTTTTATTACCTATTTAATTAACTTCGTATATTCCAAGCATTCGATAAGATAGTGGCCAGCCAGGCTGACTTGAATAAATCCTACCATCAACCAAACCGAATACAGTTATGTAACCTATCCAGAAATCAAACCCGAGATTACTTAATATAATACCGGCGGTGTTATTTATAGACTAAAGAGAATAAAGAAAAAACAATCTCAATAATGATTACTTTGAGTTAAACTTGTGTTGATTTGAAAGTATAATATAAAAAAATACGATTACAAGGCCTTTAATTTCAACACAAATTTAGGTAATACTGGAACACTTTTGAGTGACCTAATAACATTTTCAAGAGAAAATTACTGTCACCATGAATAGAGGTAATAACGTCGTTAACTATGGAACAAATGAAGTTGCAAACTTCGTTACCTAAGTACCAGTGAGTTAGGCAATAGTATTTTATTTAAGCTTACTTGGTAAGTACAGTCTCTGTCCATTGAAACTATAATTACTCCAAAACAATTTTGAAGTCTATAAAGTAAGACAGAGGCCTTCGGCTTGATTAAAAAGTTTTCGCGACTGATAATAAATTATGTATAACTATTAGTGGCACGGCTGATTTCGAGTTGAACAATTTAAGCACTTAGAATTATTAAATAGTAACAGTAATATTTATTTGCATAAAACACGGTACAATACAGTTCATAAATTATTCTAGTACGTAAATGCGTGTTTTACCGACATATCGATAAGCAAACTTGTAACCTCGTCATGCTCTAAAATAATATGTAATTTAACATTTCTCCATACATTAAATTAAATCAAATTATATAAAAAAAATACTAGCTACTACAGTTCAATACGAGTATTTAAATATCAATTTACTAAGTAAATATAAGGAAACAAAACAAATCTTATCTTGCACCATGTCAATACACACAACTTTGCAGTATTATTTTGCAGTATTTATTTGAAATAAATAAATAAAATAAAAAATAAAAATAATTGATGTGTCGGATGTCAGAAATTTTAAATGTCAATATTTAGGATGTCTTAGTTTAAGATGTCAATAATTTACTTAAAGAAAAAGAAGCATAAGCAGTCATAAATCATTCGCTATTTTCTTAATGTGCCCATCACGGCAAAACTTTATGAATTCCTTAGTGTCATAAAACTATTTTCAAGAAAGATTTAAAAAATTATGCGTTTGAAAATTACAAATGGAAGGTTTTGAATGCGATTCGGAAGTAAATTGTATAGTTTAATGCACATGCTGTAACTATTCCTCGTAAAACAAATAGCTGATGGTGGTATAGCTAACCGGGATGGATAACGTGTTCGGAAATTGCATTTTTCTTGTTTTGTTGGAAATAGATTGGCGTTCTTCTTAACAAATACAAAAATTTCGAAAATATACAGCGATAGTAAAGCAAGAATTTTTAATTTCTTACAAAGAGGTCTACAGGAAAATAAAATATATATAGCCAAATAGTTGTTGCCCGCCAATCACTCACGGTTTCACCCGCAAGGTCCATCATGTTAGCTGAAAACTATAGTTATTATTCGGTTTACCAATTTATTTTAAAATCCATAGAGTTAACAAAATAATGGTGCACTGATCTCCAATTTCTACTGTAGCTCTATTTCTAAGATTCCGTCAGAAATATCATGCGTTATGACGAAAATAATATCTAGTAACAATTTGATCAGCGTTGCTTAATGTTGATGGTTTTGGATAAGATTATGTAAATACGCAACATTATGTTTTTCTTTTTCCATCTAAAATTGTATATAGGCACTGCAAATATATTATATATATTTTTATGAACAACAGGGATAGCCTTCATAGCCTTCATCAGACCTGATGTTAAGTAGTAATGAGGCTGAGGATGGAAGCGAGCCTCTCCCGGAATCCTCAATCACTGGGGAACTTGCTACCTTAACTCTAACTGCCGGAACACAACAATGCTGAAATAACTATGAATGATTCGTAAATAACTTAATATATTTTGGAACGTACATAAAGCGACTTAAAATGCGACGACGACGACGTGACCGAGGAAATATGAGTCGTAAAACATTAGTTATTAAAACAATAAAAGTAAACACTTCTGATAACACTAATGAGAACGAAAACAGTTTAAGTTCCACTGGCCCATAAAATAAAACAGTAGAAAATCAACACGGATGTCCGTGCGAACAAAGAGCCGGCCACGACTATTTACTTTGAGGTCATTTCCTCCTAAAAAACACGTCAGCCACGTAATTAAAATTTCAACGGTGAAAAGCGACACTGAAAAAACAAAAGCGCTCTCGCTAAGTGCCCAGTTTTTACTCTTTTAACGTACATCACCTAAACAGAAATATTCCCTTTACAAGTTCACACGCAAATTCGAAATTATACAACCTTTTTGTATGTACAAAGGCTGGAAACCACAGAGCAATTCGAAACGTCAGAGACGGCAGTTTCCGAAAATTAAACATACGCTCATTTTGAATTCCTAACTCAGATGTTCTTCAGGTAATTATGAGTCGTGTTAAAGGCGGTGTTTACTCCGTGACAGCGAATGTAGGCGTATGAATTATTAAAATTATGGGGAATGACATGGATTATGGGAGTCGAACCATTAGGCTAAGTAATTAGAATTATGTTTTTAACCGACTTAAAAAAAGGAGGAGGTTCTCAATTCGGTTGGTATATATATATATATTTTTTTTTTATGTATGTACACCGATTACGCCGAGATTTTTGAACTGATTTCCATGATTCTTTTTTGTTCCTTATTTTGATAAATTGAAACCTTATCTAATCTAAAAAAACCCTACTGTAGTTTACAAAACAGCCTATTACAGACACTAAAAAGTAAAAAAAAAATTGCGTTAAAAAACCGACTTCAAAAACTAAAAAGTAACAAATAAGCCTTTTGGAGTCGGTGCCAGTCAAGGCAAGAAAAATAAAAGAATAGGAGCTTAAAGTAGAATGTCTTGGCTGCGACCGACTCCAAAAGGCTTATTTTTTGGTTTTTAGTTTTTGAAGTCGGTTTTTTTAACGCAGTTTTTTTACTCATATATTAGTGCTATAGTGGAGTTAGAGACCTTTTTGGATCTATACGAACCACAAATTTTACTGTTTGGTTAATAAATGTTATCAGTCTGTAAAGTTTTGAAAGTTTTCGAACAGTGCTATGTTAGGGCTGTGACTATTTAAAATAAAAAACAAGGGAAATTGAGTTACTTAAATCAAATATCTTTTGATGTATTGTGGGTTAAGTTGAATAGATTTTTAATCTTCACGTCGAGATATCATGCCAGACTGGTTAAAAAAAACTTTTTCAGCATTATGACAAGAAACTAATAAAGGGAGAATCCATTAAATTTTCACGCTCTTCTTATTAATATTTGTTACAATTTTCTTCTTTTGTCTTTTTAGTGTATATTACATACTTTTAAAGTTAGAAGTTTGTTACAAAACAAAAAGAAAATATTGGCTAAAACACAAATCCACCCAAAATAACGCTACAGTAGGGCTAGCTCGAAAAACTATCGAAATAATATCGAAAAATGTATAGGAAATTGAAGTTCCATTATACGCCCGCCCCGGTAAGATGGTACAAGATGGTACCAGTCTAGTGGTACAACCACCGGTATCAGACCCAGGGGTCCCGGGTTCGATTCCCAGCGAGGGGTACATATTGTATTCGGTTTAATTGGTGGTAGGACTCGTTGTAAGTCCGCCTGGATAGCTACCACCATCTTATCTAAGTCTGACGCCATAAAAACAATGTTTTCAGCATTGTTGTGTTCCGGCAGTTAGAGATAAGATAGCCAGTAGCCAGTTCCTCAGTGATTAAGGATTCCGGGAGAGGTTCTCTTCCATCTTTATCCTTATCAATACTTAACATCAGGTATGATGAAGGCTAAGAGTCTCCCCGTGGTTCATAAAAAAAAGAAGCTGCTCAATATTCATATATTTTTTTACTTTACTCCCTCGATACTTACTCGAAAGTTTTTCGTGCTAAGCCTACATAACTCAACCAAACCCATGATATCTGTCCATCCATCACATGTATTTACCTCCTATTTCGCATCATCAATTTCTTCAAAGCTTTTACTAGCACAAGAAAAATCAATAAACTTGATGCTATAAAATATATCACATGTCATTTGCAAATTGTGTAATACTTTTAGCTCTAAGTGGTCTGTTTATAATCGCAATAGGTTTAGAGTGGAAACTACCATAACTATTGTTTCATTCTCTATCATCATTAATCAAATTGACAACCCTTACTAGTAAGAAAGCAGGCGTTTTCAAACGAGGTTATTTCATTGTTACAAACACGGGGTAGTATTGTATCCGTATCTTTAAAAAAAAACCCATTTAAAAACGCTCTATCGTTAGCTTCTCTTCCCGACCGCCTCCCGTACAAAAACCTACTGTAACACCCAGAAAATAAGGCTTAAAACATTGTAAGCACACATCGCATTTTTCTTATCAAATTAATAATGAGAAATAATAGAACCTACCCGATACCGCTCGCGATGCATAAACAACCTTAACCCCTGTTGATAAAGAGCATTTTTGAGCGTAGATTAAAAACAAGTATATCATTTTCAGGGAGGCCATAGTTTCGAGTACAGGGCAGTTAAGATCGGACGATAACGGTTTTAATATGAGACGGAACTACCGGGCCCAAGCGAATGGAGGCTACTAAAGAAAATAATGCAATTTATTTACTGGCGTTTCCTACCAAATGTACGACAGGTCTCTTATTAAAGAAAATTTGCTCCTTTGTAATTAATAGGAGTGAGTTATCATCATAAAGAATATTACTGATATATTTTCCGCACTCAATTAATTTAAGGAAGAACACCGCCATTTTGTTGTAACTTATAGCAGTAATGAATACTTTGAATTATGATTAACGTTATCCTTATTCGAGGGTAAAATTACTTGAAGATTTTATTAAAATTTGTTTAAATTGCTTCCGAAGTCTTGTCGTAATTATTAAGTGCTATAAGTGAAGTCTCTAGGTAATATGAATAACCCTTTTTGCAAAGGATAAATATGACTTTAAGACTTGCTGCCTAGTCTAACCTCAGCCCGCGTCTTTGTTCGCTTGAATAGGGCATATTAATTATATTATCGTATCATAGTACTATTATCCACTATCATATTAAACGGTTTACTTATCTGAATCCACGATAAGATCTTTGAATTTTATACTTATCAAGGCAGACAATGTCGCGGGCAACCGCTACTATTTAAAATATTAGATCTTGAAAAAAAATTAATTTTAATATTTTATTATAAGAAATTTTAATATAAATAAATAAATTTTAGTAGGGGATTTCGGGATTTACTAAAGCGCGGCAGATTAATATACAGGGGGATACCTTGTACCCGGTTAAGCACCTCTACCAAATATGAGCCCCATATATAAGGCCGCCCGTCGAGGATAAAGGATCAGATTAGTAAAAAAAAATTGATCATCAGACATTCTCGAGCGCGTCAGATTAAGGTAGGGTGAGTTAATTACTTGCTAAAAAGTATATATTCCACTAATCTGACAATTTGAGAGTGACGTAAAGAAAGGGGAGGGCTACAAAGTTATAAAAAAACGTCATCTCGACATTCTCAAGCGTGGCTATTTTTATTTTTATTTTGAAGGATATAATTCAATGGTTGAAAATTAAATACAAATAAACAAACCTATATTTTGTTAATTTACGGAAATCAACCCCTAGGGGGTTAAAAAGGGGTAAATAATGTTAAAATCAATATGGGTGTCGTTATTGAGGTTTATGGGATGTAGATTGCAAAAATGGCATCGATTTTGAAGTCCGACGCGTGCGGAGCAATTTTCTTTGTCATTGCAATTTCATCGTAAATATTCCTTTTTATTTAACTCTTTGTTAGAAGCAGTAACTCTTTGTAAGAAAAAGTAAAATTAATGAACAGCATATTTTTTGTCATCATTTATTGAGCGATATATTGGAAATCCAGCATCAATTTATGTAAAACTAGCGGCAGCTCGCGATTTCATCCACGTGGTTCCCTTTCCCGTGGGAATATTGGAATAAAAGTATCCTCAGTTCATAACCAGGCTATCTACTATCTTTGTACCAATAATCCAAATCCATTCAGTAGTTTCGGAGCCTATTCAATGCAAACAAACAATTAAATCTTTCTTTTTTATAATATTATAATAATAGAAGACGTCAGTTGATAAAGGCACTATGTAACATTTATGCAAAAACTAATTTTATTATCTGGATAAAGGTGTTAAGGGCTGTTGTAACATATGACCTTTTCCATTTTATTGTTTCAATGCTCTCTTAATATGAAATGCAATGGTCATATGTCACAACAGCCCCTAACACCTTTATCCAGATAATAAAATAGTTTTTGCATAAATGTTACATAGTGCCTTTATCAACTAGTATAGATGTAACTATCGTGTCTTCAAATAAGTACAGACCATATTTAAAATCTATTCACATTCTGTAATAGAAAGTATAAAAGTATATTGTAGAGGTACATACCACCGTTTAAAAACTAAGCAATAGCGCTCAACTTTTTGTAAGGATGAAAA
The DNA here is from genome assembly GCA_910589605.1 of Chrysoteuchia culmella. Classification (NCBI taxonomy): domain Eukaryota; kingdom Metazoa; phylum Arthropoda; class Insecta; order Lepidoptera; family Crambidae; genus Chrysoteuchia; species Chrysoteuchia culmella. The sequence goes on along the minus strand of OU342647.1, from coordinate 3,038,561 downwards.
GACAATAAATAAACTCTGCTTTGATATGAATAAAGTCTTACACCTAGAGAAAATCTCTCAAAAAATCTATAGTATGTTTATTCAGAAAAGGCTCTGTTTCATTCCCAAACAGGCCCTGAAAAGCCAAAACGTTGCAGGTAATCCTCACCGCAAACCATGAATTATTTATCCGTCAGCAGTCTTAATGTTTTTTGTCTGGACTAAAAAATACGTAAAACGAAATTATGTTCAAGAAAACAAAACAAATAAGGCAAGCCACTCCTTCAACTCTTTATTAAGAAAAAATATGCTTTTTCGCCACATAAACAACACATCAACCAGTTTATTATTTCGCTGAATGTACGTATGTAATTTACAAATGAAAAATGAGTGCTGTAACGCCGTGCGTTCTCCGGGTGATTTCAATGGTAAATATTTTAGCTTACGAGTTGCTTGGTCGGTACTGTCACAAGATATAGAAGTTGCTAGAAAGACCACTTCAAAGCACACTGATATTACAAGCTTTAGTTAGATTTTTCTTATGAATCTCTATAAGTGTGATTATACACTACTGTAATATTATTTTGAGATTTTAATATTGTAAGAAAGTAATATTTCGCAATCACAACATTTTGCGAATATAATATACATACCTACATACATAATTATATACATATATCATACAGGGTGGAAAAAAAGACGGTCATTGGAGGGAAAGTACCCTAAATATTGATGCGAGCAAATTTTACTTAAAAAAACACTCCTTCATATTAAATATAAATTAAACTGCATTCAAAGATTAAAAAAAGAACATTTACCTGCACCGGGTATCGAACCGGTGGAATGAGAAAAATAACACCATGTGATTTTATGGTACGAATCGATATGATAATTTTAAAGATCAATGTAGTGTCAGTAGAATAGTATCAAAAAACTAAAAACATTTTTTTTAAAGCCTATTTAAAAACTTATTTATTGATTGAATTCGCATCTTGTCGCCTTTAGTCATTGAAGAATCATGGTGAATATTAGTCAAAACAGTCAATAACCTAATAATTAAAAATCGTTCATTGCTTATGGTTCATATTTCGAGCTACTAAGTAAGTTAAAGTTAACTTAATTTTTATTTTAGTTTGTATGAGTAATAGATAGGTAAAATAATGTATTCAACCTTTTGTCTTTCCTGGCTTTGTCTTTAATTTAAGCCATTAAGTTACTTAGACTAAATTGATCTTTATTCTCAACACTATCGAATAGTACCATAAAAGTACACGATGTCTTTTATCTCAAACAAGCCGGGGTCGACTCCCGGTGCAGGTATATATTTTTTCAAAAATCTTTGAATGTGTTTCCTTTGGGTAAAATTTGCTTACATCAATATTTAGGGTACTTTCCCACCAGTGAACGTTTTTTTTTTCCATCCTTTATACATACATAAACTCACGCCATTAATCCCTTGCGGGGTTGCAGAGCATCAGAGGTGCAGCTTGAGAGTGAATGTATTTTTTTATTATTATTATGAAGCGAGCTAACCTAGAAGGAGCCTATTCACTCTTGCTTTAAAAACGGGCGGGTTTTAAGGACTCGGAAATACAGACGCAGGGAGGGAGTTCCACTCCTTTGCTGTGCGCAATAAAAAAGCTGTTGAGTAGCGCTTGGTGCAGCATTAAGGAATTTTAACCAATAAAAGGGTAGTAGCCCTCAGTGCGTCTGGATGTCCGATGGTAGAAGAGAGATGGCGGTTAGAGCTCATGCAGCTGACTCTTCAAAGTATAGTCTGTAAAAGGCCGACAGACAGGCAACTTTGCGGCGGTGAGCTAAAGTGTGAAGTTTGCTCTTCACCAATTTTGTGCTGCCAATTAGCCTCTCAGCTCTGCGTTGGAGGATCGTAACATCACTCTCATAACTACACCTCAACGATGCCACATTTGGCAATGGTTTGGCCTAAGATGTTTTTCGGAAACAAAAGTGACAGGTTACCAGCCTATCGCCTATATTTGACGATGAAGTATCGGGAGAACTCCTCAACAAGTAACGTCCCTGCACCGGGAAAAGCAGCATTTAGTAAATGGTGATGAGGAGTTGATATAACGTTATTAGCATTGGCACGGGACCTCTTCTACTTTTAATTTGGCAATGGTTTGGTCATAGATGTTGTTCGGAAACAATAGTGACAGGCTACCAGCCTAGCGCCTATATTTGTTAGGCTTTTACTGTCTTATCTGCACTGCTTCACGAGCACTGCACGAGCTTCTGCTCCTTCCCAGGCTTTATTTCGCGAGGCTGCTGCCTCATTGTTGGACCATCGTGCGGTTAATTAATTTGCTGCTTATTATGACAGAATTTTTGACAGAATGTGTCACTATTGCCACTGAATTCTGCTTAAAACTGCGTGTAAACGAAACGTCAATGATTGCGTGCAATCAATGGCGCTTTGTTATGAGTAGTCTCTCTGCTGGAACGCCCGCTGCCTCATGTACTTTGTGTCGCTACTGTATAGCACGGAAGGGTTGATAAATAATCGTGTTGGAAGTTGACCTCGCTGGATGTTTGGAGTGATGACCATATTCGTAGCCATAAGTACTTCGGTACTTATTTCCTTTAAATAAAAAAAAGATTATTTTCAATTCTGTAAATCTTGGATTTAGAGATTATTTAATAGCAAAAAACATTAATGTCTATAAAATGTGGTATGGTAATCAACAGATTTGGCAATTTTTTATGAACAGCAGGGAAATTCTTAACTTTCATTATACATGTTAATTAGTTTGCATTGAATAGGCTCTGAAACTACTGAACGGATTTGGATGAAATTTGGTACACAGATAGTCGATAGCCTAGTTATGAACGTAGAATACTTTATATCCCGATATTCCCACGGGAACGGGAACCATGCGAGTACAACCGTGAGCAGCCGCTAGTATTAAATATTTAAACGTTGAGTTTCAAATTTAAATACATATGTAGGTAAGTCTATTCTGAACTAGCTAGTTCAGAAGCTAACAAGAAACTTACTCCCTATTAAGTTGCAAGTGAAAATTGATATCAAGGCCGGTTATAGTTTGATGAGAAAACTCCTCACGCGAGCATGGTGGATAAATAATTAGATCGCAAGGGATTCCGAGGCAGTTGAAATCCATTTATTTGTATGGTGCGATTTGTTTTTGTACGAGCTTAAATAATTATTGTTATGATTTTCAGCTTCCTACAGCAAAACTCATCTCTGTCAGGGGGGCTTTTCTAATGGAATTCGACTTATTTAGTATCCATAATTTCTTTATTATGAACTAGCGAACACCCGAGTGGTTCACGTTCCCGTGGGAGCCTTGGGATAAAAAGTATTCTATGTACATAAACAGACTACCTGCTATCTGTTTACCCAATTTCATTTAAATCCGTTCAGTAGTTTGTGAGCCTATTCAATGCAAACAAACAAACAATCAAATCTTTCCTCTTTATAACATTAGTAAATTATACAGCACTACAAATTAAATTAAAATCACAAAGATTCGAGCTTAGCTGTATCACATTCACATCACATCACATAGCACATCTCTCACACAATTATTTATATTATACTAGAATAATGAACCTAAAACTGAAAACCTTAAAAAATATAACTATAGATTTTTTATGATTTTGTAATTTTTGCATTTTTTCAATTCTATTTTTATACTAATGGTAATTTTAAATAGAAAAATATTGGAAAAAATTTACTCGGCCACTAGTGAATTCTCAGACGGGAATCGAACCCGCGACCTTTGGAAATCCGGTCCAATGCTCTTAGTGGCCGAGTTAATTTTTTTCCAATATTTTTCTATTTAAAATTACCATAAGTATAACTATAGATATTTGTGGAATCTTCACTACTGTCTAAATTCTTAAGTTTCAACGATCTCCGACAATCCTATAATGTCGAAGACAGTTTTCAGTTAATCCTAATTCTAACTAATAATATAAATGCAAAAGTGTGTTTATTTGTCCTTCCTTCACGCTCTAACTAACCAACCAGTCGACCTGATTTTGACACGTCCAGAGGATGGTCAGTAACATAGGATACTTTTAATCCTGATATTCCCGCGGGTGAAACCGCGGCCTAGACATCTGTGGTCAAAACCGTGGTTACCGTCACTTTATATACTTGAAATTTCAAATTTTGTAAGGAAACACAGCAATTACTTTAATAAAGCACTTGACGTAAACACAAGAATTAAAAGGGACCCAAACAGACTTGTATATACTGATACTCCGAGGTCAGATAAATATGGGAAAAGCTGTTTGACAATGTGTGTTAAAATATATAAATGAATTGAATTGAATTTGAATTGAATTAAAAAATGTCGAATTACCAGGTCAGAAAAGTTTATAGCTATTAATTTACAATTTCATCATCATCAGTCTCTTTAATATTTCCTCAGCTTGTCCACAGGCCTTCTTCACGGATGGACAACGAGAATGAACTAATACCTACCACTCCCAATGTGGACCGATGGGTGTTACGACTGCTAATGCAACCAAAACTAAGAGGTTCTCGCGATAATCAATTTCCAGCACCTATTCCACGAGCAACCGTCGCGAGAGTTCCAAAACGCCACTTGACTGCCGCAGACTGTCAACGCTCATGAACGGATGAAGACTCTACCTCGGACGACGGCGAGACGTAGCATCGCATCTTCAGTCAGCCCGTGACCATGGCCGATGTAACTTAGTAGATGAAATACCTATCACGTTCTACGCGTTTAATACCCGTTTCAATTTTCAATATTTATAACGCTTACTATATTTATAAATTTATTACTTAAGTTTTAGTTCAATAACTCAGCAATTCTTTCAGCCATATTGTACAAATTGCCACGTGTGAAGACTAAATCATATTTTTCTAAAGATTTTTTTCTTCTTCAATCACAATTTTCCCACGCACTCAAAAAGGGTAGGTAGGTGGACACTAATGGCTGTCACTGTACAAGTCTAGCTATGACAGATCAGCTGATTAATGACGTACGGCCTGTGACAAAATGTTCAGGGAATACTAAGTGTCTGTTCAATGTACGGTTAGGCGAAAATTTGTGGCTAATTCCAGAAATAAAACAGAACTTCTATGAAAATGACAATCAGGTGAAGTCGGCCGTTTTGGTGGTTTTGTGTGGCGCAATAATTATCATGACTATTGAGCCAGGAGTCGTGATTTCTCTACTCTGATCAATCGTGTGATCAACATTGTATTTGTTCCATATTCGGGTAGGTATTATTATTATTATTATGTTTATTATCGTATCGCCATCAGCCATTTTAACGCTCTAACTGAGGGGCACTACAGGGGCACTGAAGAATGGGCCATGACCCACCACGTGGGCCCAATATGGATTAGTGAGTTTTAACGACAGCAAATACACCCAGGACCAACGGTTTAAACGTGCCTTTCGAAGCACGGAGGAGCTCGAGATAGTAAATTTTTGGTCACCCATCCCGTGACCGACCATTGCAAATGTTGCCTAACGGCTACAATCGCAGCCCGAGCGCGAGATCCGCTGCTCCACGAGCTCCTCATTATTACTATCATATATTAGAACAAGTATACAGGGTGTTAAAAGACCCATACCGAACCCGTGATATATGCATAGTGTACGTCAAACAAAATAACATTATGTAAATAGGTATAATTGCTGGGAAACCACTTTTATTTTAGTAAAAAAAATTGGGTGTAATTTTTTTACACGCAATGGAACGCATGCGTGTATCTATAGAGTACGAGTAGTTGACCGGGGCACCATATCATTGAGTGGTTTTGAAATTCTTAGTTTGAGTTACTTTATACGATACCTGATTACCCTACCTGATTAGCAAAATTTTTTATAAATGTAAAAGGATGAGTCTCAGATCTACTCAAACTTTTGCACCTCCCCTTTGTCGCACCAATTATGCCTCTAACCGCTTCATTATTAGATCATGTAGTAATTATGATAAGTCCTACCAACATGTTGACATATTTGGCCTTAACTTTAGAAAATTTAAGAAAGCAATTTATAAATAATTTATTAAATTTAGCCAAAATTATTGTTATTTTTAACCCGCCTCATTAGTACTTTATATGCCTTTGTTATCGATTATTTTCATAGTTAAACATAAGAAAAATCAAAGTTTATTTTTAGTTTATTTTATGAATTTAAATTTACTACATAAGAAACATAACTTTTTATTGTGTTCACTCAATTAAACTGTTTTATTTATTGTGGAAACTGTCCTTGGCTTTTGTATTACTCATTAAGTATGGCATTAAGGTAATATTGTATGCTGTTTGTTTCCCAAAAATAAATAAATAAATAAAATAATCTTTAGAAAAATGTAATGACTTTAATCCTCAATAACTCCTTAACTATTAGTTTCCCAGGTTTGGCTCCATACAAGAAAATGATAGTATCAATGGGGAGAATACGGGGTTTTCATTTTCGTTATGAGTCTTTTAACACCCTGTATATATGGCACCTTAATTAGTTCTGATATCCGTAACACACCTCAAGCTGCTTATCTCGGTATCACAGCAATGTATTAATAGTTTAACGCGCCCAATAATACTGGTAATGTTAATGGACTGGTACTAATTATGCCTGCTAAGCCAGAAGTTGTGGGTTCGACCCCAACTCAGGATAAACATTCATGTGTTGAAAATTAGTTTTAGTTCCGTGAATGATTCGGCCCCCTAATTATAAAAATAAATAATAAAATAAAAAAAAATCTTTATTTTTCTCATACATACGTCACATAGTCTTAACGTTAAGTACAGAAACACATTTCTCATTGACTACATGTAGTATGAGAACTGGTGCCCGAAGAAGGAAAACCTGTTTTACGGGTCGGCAGGTCTCACCCCCTGGGAGGTATAAAAATATTAATAAAGCTGTGTCATAGGACTTAAAAACGGTGCGTGTATATAATTAAAAGAAAGACAAAACAGAATAAAAATAACAAAAAAAGGAAAAAGTGGAAAGTGGAATGTACCTCTCGGTGGGTTAGGTATGGGAGTGTATGTATGTGTGTTGAGAGGGTGTGTTAAATTTCCAAAAATTTATAAACGTACAATGATAATTATCTTATTTTAAAATCTATCGCAATCCCTTTCAAAGGTTTATAGATTGTGATAGCGATTTATGGAATTGTGTAACTTGGAGTCGTAATCACTTTTGTCACGAATGATTTTTTGAATGAAGATGACTCTTCATTTGACACTTCTCCCTATATTTGAAAGATATTTTCGTGTGTCACTTTGCTTGGACAGTTCTATTTCGTTTATTCAATACCTTTCCAAACGCGTCCCTATCACATGTCAAATAGTTGTGGCGCGAAGCTCGAAAATACTTTTCCAATGTCAAATTGAAAGCGATACGATAGATTTAAAAATTAGAAAATTAGCACGGTTCTTTGTTTCCCTTGGTTCTGGTATCAATATCACAAGTTATTATGCTACTTGCCTCGTCATCACAACAATAATAAATAAATAAATAATTGCATACAAACACACCAATTATCTAGCCCACGTTAAGTTTCATAACGAACTTGTGTTATGGTTACTAGATAATGGATAAACATACTTATATACTTTTTTGGTAAATACATACATAATATACATATCAAACACCCAGACCAAGACAATTATACATGTTCATGCACACAAATATTTGTCTTGTCCGGGGATCGAATCCGGGACCTCAGGCGCCAGAAGGCAGGCTTAGTACCCCTGCGCCAAACAGGTCGTCTCAATGTTTGTGATATAGTCCGATATTCGTATGATTGTTTACATTTCGGACAATTTCAAAGCTTCTGTCAACTGTAATGGAAAACCAACGTCAATCGTTAACTATCAAATTAAGTTTAACGTGACAACATGCCAGTTTAAACGTTGCCATCATTTTATAGAAAAAACAATACAAATCAAAACTGAACAGATAACTAAATTATGCTCGTGCGGTGTACTAATGGTGAATGTGTGTCGCTGATTCGAGATACAAAAGCAATTATTCGATTTTATTATTATTAATGTCATGCACGTCAGCCTATTCAAAGTACCTAGCCAGTATTTCCTGGGAAAAGATTCTGTTTCATGGGTATTGCGCAAAAATGCTTTGTTTATTTTTTCATCACATACAACAACATAATAATGATTAATGATTTTTGATTTATTGCATTTTCCAATGCGATTTTTATACTTATGATAAATTTTAAATAGAAAAATATTGGGAAAAAAAACTCGGCCACAAGTGAATTCTCAGATGGGATTCGAACCCACGACCTTTGGAAATCCGGTCCAATGCTCTAACCGCTGAGCTACCGAGACTTGCAGACCACCGTCGAAATTCTTCAATACTTTTATATTTTTAATACGATGTAGGCCAGCGTTGTATGCTAGAAATATCTTTGCATTCGAAAGAAACATCTTTTCAGGTGTTTAACGATCGATTAAGATGCAACAGCCAACGCGCAAAAATGGTTTGTTTATTTTTTCATCACATACAACAACATAATAAGAATTTATGATTTTAGATTTCTTAAATTTTTCAATGCGATTTTTATACTTATGATAAATTGTAAATAGAAAAAAAAATGGAAAAAAACAACTCGGCCACAAGTGAATCCTCAGATGGGATGAGACTCGAACCCACGACCTTTGGAAATCCGGTCCAATGCTCTAACCACTGAGATACCGAGACTTGCGAACCACCGTCGAAATTCTTCAATACTTTTATATTTTTAATACGCTGTAGGCCGCAACGTTGTTTTGTCACATCAATGTTAGGAATATCCTTGCATTCGAAAGAAACATCTTTTCAGATGTTTAACGACCGATTATGATGCAACAGCCAATAATTTATGATCCAAAGTTCGTGGGTTCGAGTCCCATCTGAGAATTCACTTGTGGCCGAGTTGATTTTTTTTCTAATATTTATCAATTCAAAATTTATCATAAGTAACCTATAAACAATTGCTGTCAGACAACTTGACACCTTTAACAGAAAAACAAATGAGTCAAGTTTTACCCAACAATAATAAGGTTTCCAACTAAATATTTGTCAAGAAACTCAACAACATAAGAAACAGTGATGTCATACAGAAGTCGAGCAATTACTCGCCGACTCCAGTGGGGTTATTAAATCATGGCGGGAATCTACCCTTGGCAGCTTTTGCCCGAGTTCCCCGACGCTTAAATCGCGCTATAAAGCTGTAGACATAGCTTTAAAGGCTTGGTCTTACTATAGTGAACAAAGAATATGTTAGATAAACTAATATTTTAGAGAGGAAAGATTTGATTGTTTGTTGTTTATTTGCATTGAATAGACTCCGAAACTACTGAACGAATTTGGATGAAATTTCGTACACAGGTAGTAGATAGCCTGGTTATGGACATAGGATATTTTTTATCCCGATATTCCCACGAGAACGGGAACCACGCGGGTAAAACCGTTAGCGGCCGCTAGTTTATAATAATCCTATTGACGCGCAGAATTAAATAAAACGTGATCAGACGTTTATTTAAATGTTCAGATATAATCTGTTTAATCGTGTTGTAATAAAGCTTTGTGTGTGTGTGTTAAAGTGTGTGTCATGTTAATATAACAGAAGTTTCAATATGACAGGGTGTTCTAAGTATGCACCATTTTTTTATGGGCGGTCTCTACTGATTTGATTGCAAGCACAATCAAAATTATTTTGCTACTGAAAATGCTTTTATTTTATTTACGACGAATAAAGCATTAGAGAATCGAATGACAGAAGGCCTGTGTTTTTTTATTAGTCGCTTTATTTGATGAGTTAGTAATTAGTGGACATCAATAATATTTAGGATCGTACTGTTTCGTTTTCTCTTTAATCACTATAGTAATTTACTACAAAGTGATTTCGTGGTTATTTTGCCTAATTTAAAAATTATTAATATTTCAATATGGCTCATTCCGTTTGTGTATACACAGCTTGCGCGAGCACAATTGCAAACTGTTTTAACATTAAAATAGTACTGAGAAGAAGAATTTGAAAATTTTTATTTACTATGGATCTTAATACTCATACTCTAAAAAAAATGCTTGCACACTGCCCACAGTCTATACAGGGTGGAAAATTAATACGGGTTAGTAAGGGCAGATATTAAACCATTGTAGCTACATGAAAACGTTCTTAAGAAACCATCCTTTATTATTTGAGTAATTTTGAACTGTTTTCGCAGATTTCGAAAAAATGCACAATAAGCGGGAAAATGGGCAGTTCTCAAAAAAAAGTTTTTTCATGACATTCGATCCTGTTTCTCGTGAGGGTTAAAACACTCTAGGACACCAGTGGAGGTTTGAGATTTATTTCCCCGCAAATATGTTATAAAACGTCGTATGACATACGTGCGCTTTGATAATTACAGCCTCTGCTTTCTTGTAGCCCTCGTCTACGGCTCGGGCTAGTAATATCGCATGTAATTTTCAACTTACCGCATTAATATCATAATGTACTATTACTATGACTAAGCCCAATAATATTTTTCATCCCTTCTATTCGAAAAGCGTCATTTTGTTCCTCGATAAGCGGGAGCAAAGTAGCTCTTTTCTGTATGACAGTTTTAGCGCGCAGGAATGAGATTTGAATTTGAATTATTAGCTGAACGGCAAGCGGAGAGCCCCCGCGCACACTGAAAAAAGAACAGAATTTTCATCGTAATCGGAACGAATTTAATTTGTATTTTGCTAAAAAATTAGTTCTGTTCTACGTTAAGTTAGTTTGACATTATATTAACTCCTGAAACAGTAAAAAAGCACCTAATTATCTATACGAATTACTTTAAAGTGTCTCCTATTTATTTTCTCATGAAAAAGAAGATGATGAAAAGTAGAGCGTATCACACGAGAGCAACTATTTTTCCCTTGGGCGATGTACTTTGAATCCCTCACTGCGCTCAGGGTTCTACTCTAGAATCTTGCTATACTCGGAATTCTACTTTCGAATCCTTCGCATCGTTCTGGATTCAAAATAGCGCTCTCGCCGTAAAAACATTATTTTGCTCCCTTGAACAACTTACCATTCCAACCCTCGGCCAAAATAATACTAATTCTCTCAAATTAGGAACATTTCATTTCTGTATTTATTACAGTTTTAGCCCACGCAGTACACTCATCAACATAAGCTACTACAATGTCACAACTGTCGAATTCGTTCCATCAGTTTTGAACCATATGTCCTAAATATAAAGTTTGTGAATCAAAAAATGTCAAATATGCTGATATATGTAAAGTCAACAGCACGTCAGGTTGTTGACTTTACATATATACGTCACTTGCACGAAACCGTTGCAAATACAAACGTCATTATAGGATACCAGGACATTGGGTCGTATCAGGAAATCAAGGAGATTGCAATGTAGAGGAGTGGAGAAGACTTCACCCACAAGAGCACAGCAGTTAAATAAAAAGAAAAAAAGGAATAAGCAAATTACCTATCAGTTGTTACAAGTTGGTTTTTTCAGATTCGTCATCAGCTATTTTTAATGTCCCCACTGGTGGGGCACTGGCTTTCCTTATGGATGGATAAGGAGAACGGGCCATAACCCACCACGCAGGCCCAATGCGGATTGGTGGGTGTTAACAACTGCAAATGCAGCCGGGACGAACGATAGTAAATTTATGGTCACCCATCCCCTGACCGACCATTGCGAAAGTTGCTTAACCTCAACAATCGCAGTCCGAGCGTGCGAACCACTGTGCCACGGGCTCCTCAATATCAGATTGTTCAGATTGTAGCTTATAATTAATATAACCTAGCTACTCTGAGGCATGAGGCGCTGTATAATGAAATACAGGTACCTATATCCACATTTTCAATGACCTCCGTGGTTAGAGTGGTCCGTACACCGGTTTCAAGATATCGTCTACTCTGAGTTCCCGGGTTCGAATCCCGGTAAGGGCAAATGTTTGTATGACGAATACGAGCCTTTGTTCCCGACTTATGTACATATATTTTTACATAAAAATACGTTTGAAGAAATTGGACAGAGCATGGAATGAAAACTTTTGGGCCGAATAAAATTATTACTAAGCACATCTTTAGTGTCTTTGCACACTCAGAATTAAAATAAAACAAATCGAAAAACCCATACAATATACCACTAAATATCGGTTAATAAACAATGTGCAACAAAATACGTAAAAGTTGTATTATTCCTAAACTAGCAGCCGCTCTCGGTTTCACCTGCGTGGTTCCCGTTCCCTTGGGAATATCAGGATAAAAAGTATCCTATGTTCATAACCAGGCTATCTACAATCTGTGTACCAAATTTCATTCAAATCCATTCAGTAGTTTCGTACCGTATTCAATGCAAACAAACAACAAAAACCTTTTTATAATATTAGTATTGATTATTATTATTTTATCGGCGTTCTGAAGGTAACACTGTAAGCCTGACTTGCCTTAGACTGTACCAGGGTTGCGTGCTGAACACGACCCACGCACCACGAACCGAGGAACAGGAAATAATATCGCCTATCACTGATCAGAAACAGCTTTCGATTGAGCCGTATTGTGGAGTGAAACAATTTCTATGATAAGGTCATTTTTAAGATTTCTATCTGTCACTTTTGTTATTAGCATCATTTTTGAAATTAAGGTCAGGTCAGGTAAGGTTAAAATGTAATAAATATTTTTTTCACCTCACACGCTCTGAAACGGAGGTTTTGTCAATCAGTTTAGGCGTAGACAATTGCTTTTTGCGGCCTAGCGCGGCAAAGTACTTTTTTAATTTAATACCTAAAAATATGTCATAATGCGTTCCGAATCGCACTATTGACTTTATTATTATATTTGATTATTATTTTAAATAGCTTTAAATTAATTATAATACTCGGTTTTTGTTTAATTATATTATTTTAGTTAATTGAATCATAAAAACAATAACAATAAGATTATCACTATATGTTATAAGAATTTTATATTAGGCTGGGTGAGATTTCACAACCTATAATTGGATTTCGGACTGTGACATAAATCTTTATTTTTAAATTGTCTTTGTCTTGTACCTCATGTCAGTGTCAACATTTACGGAATCGTGTTTATTCTTATTAATAAGTAACAATTATATTCCTACTTTAAATAACTTTGAATTAACTATAATACTCCATTTTTTATTATTTTAGTTTTTTATATCATTAAAACACGAAAATAACGTATATTTAGATTAAACTTTATGTTTAAAGAATTTTTACCGGAAGTTGACCGCGGAAACAATCTTAAAATGTTCCTCGCTGTTGTGAGGTGAAAGTTTTTAGCGTCCTCGCTTTGCTCAGGATTCAATCCTGGAATCCTTCACTTGCTCAGATTTCAATAGAGGTAACTCGCCGCTAAATAACCAACTTTCCAGCCTTGCATAAAAAATTACTATTATACGGATCAAATGCACTTTTTATACATACATTTGGACGACGGTCTTTTCTAGGGCAGTAATCCCTGTGATTAATGCCCTGATTTGGAATTTATCTATTAAAAAAAAAATGGACAATCATCTACTCGTTCGTTTTAGGTATTTGTCAATGCTACTTTCTACTTTAATATTATAAACGTGTTATGCCATCGCGCCACATGAGGATCGCTGATGCAGCACCCAACCTCGTTTTAACAAAATATAGGAATTGCGTCAATCGCTGCACGATTCGTTGACTCCGCGCAACGTGAGCGAACCTCGTTGCAACATTCCCCGCTTTACTTTGGTTCTAGCATCTAACATTGTCGCGGCTTTTAGAAATAATTTAAATTGTAATTTCTTTTAAATAAATTAGTGTTTAAAATTTTGGTTTTAAGGGTTCCGTACCTCAAAAGGAAAAAACGGAACCCTTATAGGATCACTTCGTTGTCCGTCCGTCCGTCTGTCAAGACCGTTTTTTTCAAGAACGCGTGGAGGTATCAAACTGAAATTTATATCGAATACTCAGGTCTACTGTCCCTTGGAGCTGTGAAAAAAATCAAACTTCTAAGCCAAAGCAATCAAAAGCGTTTATGCCGCAAATTTTCGAAACTCACACGGGAATCAAAACCTACATGGTACTTCCCGTGAACTTAGAATCTTGAAATTTGATACGAAGTAACGTCTTATAGTACAGATATTGGAAAAATTGTAAAAACCGTAAATTTTTATGTGAAAATATTAAACAAGAAAATATACTAGAAAAAAGCAACTAGTCTCCTCATGCCTGACGGGATTCGAACCCGCATCCTTAGAAATCCGGCCCAATGCACTAACCAATTATGCTACATAGACCTATGAGGACACGTCGAATTTTTCTAGTATATTCACCTTTCTACGGTGTTGGCCACCGTCGATTCATTAATGAGAATATCCTCGCATTCGAAGAAAACATCTTTACAGATGTTTGACTATCGATTAAGGTGAAACAGCCATTTAATTATACATTTTGCATTTTACAATGCTATTTTTGTCTGATAACCGTAAATGTTTTATTTCAACAGATAGATCATATCCATCCATCCATCCATCCATCATCAGCCTGTGGACGTCCACTGCTGGACATAGGCCTCTCCTAGCTCACGCCTATTGTGGCGTTCATAGGAGGCTATTAGCCTACTGCTACCACGCTGGCCAGACGGGTTGGTAGAAGGTTTGTTTCAAGTTTTCCTTCTCTCGCACAGGTGTTCAATGCGTCGAGCCCCTTAGTCGACTCTTACGACATCCCAGGCATGTAAGGGAGTGGTGACACTTGTATTCTTTGTATAGATCATATACCTAGCCTTGATTAAAACATAGGATACATTTTATACCGATATTCCCACGGGAATGAGAAGCACGCGTAAGAAACTGTGGGCGGCTAGCCACTAATTACACTAAAAATCAATTTTGTTTAATTTTTTTTTTATTTATATATTTCCAAATTTTACATTTAAGTTTACAATATTTTACTTCGCCAAACTGAAATCACAGTTTGTAGGCGTTGCGCTGATTTCATTTTATTTTATACTTAAATGCTATTAACTTATTAACTATGGCTCGCATAGGTAACAATATTATACAATTTCGGTATGGTATATTTTCTTGTTCTTTGTCCAAAATAATAGTCCATAATGTCTCCTTACCTTCAACATTTTATCACTATCGCAATCTTATTACTAACTAGCTTCCGCTTGCGACTTCGTCCGCGTGGTCTTAAGACTTGGTCCAGAAAGATTTAGTAAAAGAAAGAAATATTTTTCTTTTTCATAAACTAATTCCATAATCCATCTTTAAAATAAAAACATTTGTTAAAAAAAAAAACCGACTTCAAAAAGTAAAAAATAAAACTTTTGGAGTCGGTGCCAGCCAAGGCATTCTACATTACATTCTACAGCTAGCACCGACTCCAAAAGTTTAATTTTTTACTTTTTGAAGTCGGTTTAAATTTTTTTTATATAAAGTTTTTATTTTAGATTTTTTAGTTACATCATGTGCCGTTACACTAAAAATCAGCCCATACACAACAATGTCATCTAGGTAAACGACTACTTGCCAAAAGGTGATTGATATTTTTCAGGATTATGAAAAAACTAATAGCTTCGTAAAAATTATATGGGATACGTAAACCATTTTCTTTCAGATAAAAAAAGATTTATAAAAATCTGTTAACAACTGGCGAAGTTATTGTAAAACATACATAAAAAAAAAAAAAAAAAGCCGTCGACTTGAGAACCTCCTCTTTTTTTTTGAAGTCGGTTAAAAATACTACTTACGCCACCTATTGCGATGAAGTGTATTATCCAGTAGAAAATAGGGATTTTTTCGCGACAAAAAGTAAGCCGTTTCTCTCAAGTCTATAAAGTATCTGAGTCCCGAATTTCATCCAAACCCGTTCAACCATTTTTGAGTGATTGGGTAACAAACATCCAAACATCTAAACTTTCACATTTTTATGATAAAGTAGGAAGTAGGATAATAAATTTTCTTATCCTACTTCCTTCTTTATCAAACACTTTAGCCCGCATTGATTTTTGTACTTACTTTCTTTTTTCCCGTAGAAATAAGGGATTTTAAAGCGACCAATGGCGAAAAGTATCCAATGTTCTTCTCCAGGCTATTAAGTATTTGTGTCTCGAATTCCATCTAAATCCGTTCAGCCGTTCTTGCGTGATTGAGTAAACATCCAAACTTTCACATTAATAATATTAGTAGGAAGTAGGATAGGAGGACGCACTGCAAGACCCAAAGATACGGTTAGCTCTTTTTGTAGATAAATAAATATAAAAAAGTAAAGGTGGAGACAACATAATCCTAATTTTTTAATAATTTTTTATAAAGATGGAGGTCGGCCCGCTTTCGAAGTTTTCTTGGCAGTTTCTTTCTTCGAAGGTCCTCCCAATTTGTGAACTGTCAGTAGAGTCTTTAGTTTTCTCTTTTCTTAATAATAAAGAATTAAAATAACAATTAAATCAAAATATCAAATCAATAATAATTTGTGCCATAGTAAATGTCTAACCGTATCCGAACGAAAATAAATTAACTTTTCGAGGGTAGACTTATAAGTAGCCAGTCATCCCGTGACCACGGCAGCTGTAAAGGTGCCGAAACGTCGGGAAAATCAAAAAACCCCTAAAAAACCAAAAAATTACGGACAATTACAACTTAGTTCGTGGAAACATAGCGCGTTTGATATCCGTAAAAGTTGTTTTATTTCAAGGATAGGAGGATTTCAAAAATTATGTGGCGCCATCTATTTAAGCCCTATCGATTTTTTTTATTTTAGCGTAGAAGTTTGGTATTTTTACGCGACAAAAGTATCCAATGTTCCTCTCCAGGCTATTAAGTAACCCCTGTGTCCTGAATTTCATCCAAACCCGTTCAGCCATTTTTGCGTGATTGAGTAACACACATCCAAACATCTATAGATCTACACTTTTACATTTATAATATAAGTAGGATAGCAGGATTTCTAAAATTATGTAGCGCCGCTTATTTTACCTCTCATTGATTTTTTATGTTTTCCCTGTGACAAAAAGTATCATATGTTCCTCTCTTCAGACTATTAAGTGTCTGTGTCCCGAATTTCATTCAAATCCGTTTAGCCGTTTTGCGAGATTAAGTAACATTCCCGTGAGACTACCGGGATAAAAATAGCCTATGTTTTAATCTAGGCTATCTTTTATCTGTATGCCAAATTTCATCGAACTCGATTCAGTAGTTTTCGCGTGAAAGAGTAAGCAACATCTATCTATCCAAATATACTCACAAACTTCCGCATTAGTATATTTATTGTTAAAATGACGGACTTTAATGCCGTTACATCCGCAAGGAATTTGGTTATCGCGCGGACGTAGAATGTCGCTTGGTGGTGCCATTTATCTTAATAAAAAGTATTCTACATATGTCCATCTCCACGGTACAAGTTATGTTCATACCAAATTTCATTAAAATCTATTCAGTGGTGTACTTGAGAAAAGGAACAGTCAGACAGACAATAATCACTTTCACATTTATAATATTAGTATGGATAAGTATGAATGGAGAAGTATTTGATGTCACGAATTATTGTTAAAAATATTCCAAAGCGTAAAAGTTGCTAAGTATTTCTATTTTGCATAATTTTTCTAAACAAAATTTAAAGTCCTTTTTCAAACCTTTAAGGGTTGAATTATGTCCACTGCGTCGGATTTCAAAATCGATGCCATTTTCTTAATCAACATCCCATAAAACCTCAATAACGACACACATATCGATTTTAACATTATTTACCCCCTATTACTCCCTTAGGGGTTGATTTCTATAAATCACAAAATTAATGTTTGTTTATTGGTATTTAATTTCCAACCATAAACCTTATAAAAATTAGTGACTTTTACTTTGAAAATAAAGGACTTTTCTTACTTAACTTCATCCCCCTTTCTACCCCTTTGGGGGTGGAAATTTAAAAACGCCGAGACAGGTAAATGTTTATTTTTAATTATCAACCTAAATACAAAATTTTAAGATTCTAACAGTTTTAATTTGAAAATAAAGGGCTTTTCTTACACAACTTCATCCCCCCTTTTCACCCCTTGGGGGTGAAATTTTAAAAAACGCCGAGACAGGTAAATATTTATTATCAATCGTCAACCTAAATACAAAATTTGGAGATCATAACTTCAAAACTGACGGACTTTCATACAAACTTTCATCCCCTATTTTATCCCCTTGGGGGTAGAATTGATTAAAATCCTTTCTTAGCGGATGCCTACGTCATAACATCTACCTGCATGCCAAATTTCAGCCCGATCCGTTTAGTGGTTTGGGCTGTGCGTTGATAGATCACTATGTCAGTCAGTCACCTTTGAGTGATATATATTTAGACTTACATAAATGCGAAAGTTTGTTTGTTTGTCCTTCCTTCACGCCCTAATTAAGCAACCAATTGACTTGATTTCTGGCATAGAGTTAGTTAATAGGACGGAAAGTAATATACGTTACTTTTTTCCGATATTCCCGGGAACGGGAACCACGCGGTTGACAACGCGGGCCAAAGCTAGTAAGTAAATATGTAGTACCTACAATAGTTCAATAACAACTGAAAAAGTGCCTCAATTATTATGTAAATTGACATAGTTACTAAAAAATGTATTTATTTTACTCAAGCATAAAAGCCATCGTTTTCAAACTTTAGTTTCTGTAGAACTTAAAACAAACCAGTATTTTTCTATGAACATTAAAATATCCAAAGACACTTATACTCGAAGCTGTTACGGTCGTTATTGTGAATATTTTATGAACACTTTTGGTAATAATACTCTTTGTGTTGTGTTCATAATGTTTTATAACGTTCCCGGTATTAATGTACGATAGAAATAGACTTCTATAGCCACTATTACAGTACCAGAAAATTTGTCATTCTATACATAATATATTATTACACAGAAATATTGTTAGTGAGCTATTCACGTTTGAACCACAGTGCTAATTTTGTCGAATTTTGGTATTGATTCTTTATGTCAGCGGGCTGACGTACATTTTTAACTAAAAATGAATATTTAATCGTTTATGGACAATACAAATATCCATGCTTATTAAGTACTAGCGACCACCCGCGGTTTTACCCGCGTGGTTCCCGTTCCCGTGGGAATATCGGGATAAAATGTAATCTATGTTACTCTCCGTCCTTTTAACTAACTCTACGCCAAATATCAATTCGATTGGTTGCTTAGTTAGGGCTTGAAGGATGGACAAACAAACAACCACACTTTGCATTTATAATTTTAAATTAGGATGTCAATGATAACATTAATAATATGCCAATGAGAAATAATAACACCTCGACCTCGGTGGTAGAGTGGTACGTACACCGGTTTCAAGTCGCTTAATCTGAGGTCCCGGGTTCGAATCCCGGTAGGGGAAATATTTGTATGATGAATTGATGCATTTGTACCTGAGTCATGGACGTTTATATATATTTTTATACATAACACTTATATAATGTATAATTATATGTATTTATATCCGTTACCCTAGTATCCCATAACACAAGCCTTATAGTGCTTACTTTGGGCCTAGGTAAATTGGAGTGAATGTAAGAAATATTGATTTATTTATTTATAACAAGAAGCATTGATAGAAGTAGAACATTTTATTTATTTATTGTTCAAAATATTAAACTGAAAACACTTTAGTAAACATATTTCTAACTCTGCACTTAACAGCAGCGGGGCGAGGGGTAAAAATATACTGCGAAAGTAAACCGGACCAAGAAAGATCCACAAATCAGACAATAAAAAAAACATGGAAAATGAAACATTTTGTTCATTTTTTCATAATTATTATTGTCTGCTTGGTGGATCGCTGGGGTAGGATTACTAAAAGGGAAGCCGATGGAAATCGGTATGTAGGGACCCTTCGCCGCTGCTAAACAGATAGTCATCTAAGGCCATTTATTATTTTACAAATCTGCCTAAAAAATATATTTAAATCTCGTCTAGCTTTACATCGCCGTCGTGAATAATAAAATAATCACGATAATATTTACGCATTTTTTTATTAAACTCCTGAGTCTATTGTCATAATCCATCCATCGTTTTAATAAATCTTGTTACAAATATAATAAAACTAAAAGAAGAATTTAATATCTTAACCCGGCATGAATGAGGTGAGAAATTGTTACACTAGCTATGAGGTGGGTAGGAGATACCCGAACTTTATTATTTTTTACTATGCGAGTGTAATTCGCATTTTTACTTGAGATATATTAATATAATAGTGTTCATTCAACAAGATCATTAAATAAAAAAACCTTAATTAAGTAGAAAAAGCGTAATTTTCATAGAAATAACAAGCTCTCAAAAATTTCTTATATAAATAAATGTTTAAGTAGTTTATCTTCTTTTTGCATAAAAATGTATCAAAATTTACAACTTCTTGGGCAAATCAACATAACAATAGTATCTAACCACTATAACAAAAAAAACTGATGTCCTAAAGATCAGGTAACATAGCACTAAAATTATTCCAAAAAATTTGACCAGAAAATTTACAAAAAAAAAAATTGAACACATTTTGAACAGCAGTTTTTTATTTTTCTCATCCCTCGCACTCTTTCTTCCAGCTACTGCAAAAACGAGACTCACAAGGGAACATTAAAATTAAATAATCTGCGTTTAAAAACATCTCGGGTACGACATACCCGACTTCACTCACGCCGGGGTTAAACAAGTAGATACTCGACCTACATCGCTTCTTTTCAATTCAATTTCTAAAAGCGGACTATATAATAAAGCGAAGGCAATAAGGACCCAATACATGAGATTATCTGTTTTAGAACATGTTTGCGCAAGCAGAATTATCGGATTACATACGAGCGTGTGTACGCAGATTTTTCGGATCGTTCTTCAATCAAATACACTGTCAAATCTGGATTGAACTGTCGCGAAAATATTAAAATATTGCAGAATCCTAAATTCGTTTAGCTGAATCCTATTTTGTAATGGTTTATCTACTTATAAAGTCGCAAAGCATATTCGATTCCTACCCTAAGACCAACATTAGTTTTGAAATAAAACACTTTAACGGATTTCAGTGCCTGTTTATTATCAGATATTTAGTGGTAGGGGAAGGTAGTATAGTATCGGACACATTTTATATTTATCTACCAAGTCTCTAATTTATATGATTCAATACATCATATAAATTCATAATTATGAAGTTTGACTTCATATATTATGTGTATAGGTGTATAAGTTAAATAACTCTACCAATTACTTAGTTATATCAATTATTATTTTTCAACTTACACGATTGGAAAAGAAGGTTTTGTCATTCAGTTTCTGCGTAGGAAATCGCTTTTTGCGGCCTAGCGCGGGAAAATACTTTTTAATTTAATACCTAAAGATATGTCATAATGCGTCTATTAACTTTTTTGTTGCATTTTATTCTTATTTTGAAAAGCTTTGAATTAATTATAATACTTTGTTTTGGTTTTATTAATTATTTTAGTTCATTGAATCATAAAAATAAAAAATAAGATTAAACTATTTGTTATAAGAATTTTATATTAGGCTGGTTAAGATTTCACAACCTATGATTGGATTTCTTAACATGACATAAACCTGTATTTTTAATTGTCTTGTACCTCATGCCAATGTCAACATTTACCGAATCGTTTTTATTTTTATTTCTAAGTAACAATATTTTCCTACTTTAAATCACTTTGATTCAAATATAATACTCACTTTTTTATTATTTTAGTTTTTATATTATTAAAACAACGCAATAAGGTATATTTAGATCAAACTTTTTGTTTAAAGATTTTTTACCGGAAGTTGACCGCGGAAACAACCATAAAATGAAATGAAACCTTTGAAATCCTCGCTTCGCTCAGGATTCAATCTTTGAACCACTCGCTCAAATCCTCACTTCTAGAATCCTTCACTTGCTCAGGTTGCAATAAAGCTAACTCGCCGCTAATAACCAACTTTCCAGCTTTGCATAACAAATAACTATTTCTAAAAGTTCGTTTACTATTCGGACATCGTATGGTAGGATGGGACAGCATACTTGAAAAGCTTATTTTTTTTTTATAAAGTAATGAGAATATTTCAATACCTGCACTGAGTACCTAGGTAATTAATATTTAGAAAAGCGTAATACATAAAATGCAGTACCGGTTTCGTTATGTATCGGATAGTTTCGTTGAGTTTCGTGTAGTATGGTATAAATTATAATTATTTTAATATTATTATTTATTGAAAGTAAAACAAACGAATATAAAGTACGTTAGAATATTATGTATTTTTATGATAAAATTTAAATACAAATATATTGGAGAAAATATAAAAAGGCATTGAATTTTTTTTAATGTTAATTATTATTATAGTTCATACAAGTATCACAATAACTAAAGTGTATATTTTTGGTAACTAGCAGCCGCCCGCGGTTTTTCCTGCGTGGTCCCAGGTAGTTAAGTGTTATTCTAATATATAGGCTATATTACTGCAAAGTTTCATCAGAATCCGAACAGGAGTTGAATCTAAACCCCTTAACCGGCCATACATACACAACGAGAGTTAAGTAAAAGCTAATAATGGCAATGGAAATGGCTTTCAAAGATAATGAAAATTATTATTATTAATAAGTAATATTTTTCTATTATTATTTCGTATAGTATGGGACGTGTGGACATGTCCCATGCCATATGAAACTTCGCTGTCCGTTACTATACGACACATGACTAGCATAATGAAAATAATCAATTATAAAAAAACATGCCTGGGTCGATCTCCAGAGGCATTTTTTTTCGTGTCGGGCTGGATAAACCCATTTTAAAATCGAAAAACGTTTTCAAAATATTTTTTTATGTATAGTTCGGTGTCTAATCTACGTGAAACAAGGCTAATATAATGAATAAGTTTATTTTAAATATGAAAAAAAATATCTTAAACCCTAAAATCCTGATCGATCTGGGTTGACCCAACTCCCGATTGAATTAAAAAAATATTCTTTAACTTTTTAATGACAAGGTTCATATGAAACAACTTATTTAGATTACATAACAAATAGTT
Organism: Chrysoteuchia culmella; assembly: GCA_910589605.1. Lineage (NCBI taxonomy): Eukaryota > Metazoa > Arthropoda > Insecta > Lepidoptera > Crambidae > Chrysoteuchia > Chrysoteuchia culmella. The sequence continues at coordinate 3,015,569 of OU342647.1, read as the reverse complement.
AATCTTCATAGTAATTAAATATTTTTAATTATAATAACAATACTTTTGGCAAAATTTGAATTTAAAATCGTGACCGGGCATTTTATCTCATCGCTCTGCGCTGAGGTAAAACATCGCGCTCATCCCTAGTTACGCGTCATAGACACTCTATTCCCCTCCCGCGGCACAATGCCAGGTAGTGGTCTAACCGCTGAGGAGGTTACCTGTGTGCTACGTTCCCGCGCTCCAACATTACGAAGGTAAGTTCATGATTGCTCTGGATTTGGTTCTCGAATTTTATGATTGCTATGGCACGTTATTTAAATTAAATAGTAAGCTTGTGAATGTGTTTGTTATGTAAATTAAGTGATCGTTAGTATGTTTTATATGAGACATAATCACAACTTTCTACTGCTTTTAAATTCGGCTATATTTATGATTTTGTGACTTTTTGTGATCGCTATGGCTGTGATTGCTCTGTCCAAAAAGACCAGATCGATGATATTTTGCATTAATTGTACGATATAAATCTATTTTAAGTAGTTCTTAGTACCGGACTGTTCCGATTCTGTACTGACTGAACAATGACAAACGATGACCTATGCATTCCTGGGTTTCTTTGGGTAACCTAAACCCATAAACAGATTACCTATATCAAAGCTACACTGGCAATACCCAAGTCTAAGTAAAGTTATATGGAACTATTCGGAAAAGGTCACGGTAAAGATGCTCCTGATGGTGCTGGAGGAACGCTTAAGAGGACTGCAGATAAAATGGTGACTCATGGATTAAATATACCTGATACGAAAACGTTTATACCTTTTCTCAAAACAATTGTGCCAGGAATTATCCTGGAAGAAATTGCAGAATCTGCCATATTAGAAAAAGAAATGTTAATACCGCAAGAAATAAAAGAATTTCAGGGTACCTACTATGATGGTACACCAGGTAATTTGGTCAGCAAATACTAAAAACGTTTTGGCTATGAGGCGACTAAGCTGCGATTTAGACAACTGCTCACATGAGGCTTAGGCTTTTACCAAATTAATAGCGACTCGAACCAAAACACCTCAAAGACAAACATGTCACGAGCATCAAGGAAGACAAGCCGACCTTCGCTGGTTAAGCGTTTAAAAAAATGCAATTAGGAGAAGCAAATTCAGCTCCCACAAATGCTAAATAATAGACAGACTATAACTGCAAATCAAAGTCAACAACCATTATACAACTCGGACCTGCCGGACAGTTTTTGGGATGTATTCCCATCTATTAAATATTTCCGAGGTAGTTTTATCTTCAATGCAAAACGATAACACCTTGACAAAGGTTGCTGCAGCAGAAGATTTACTCGACTCCGACTCCGATGACTATTCAATTTTCTGAGCTTCCAATAAACCTTATTTCCTTAGTTTGTTGATCAACTAAGCCTTATAGAAATTGTATTTTTTTTTACTTGGTGTTAAAATTTGTATCATTATAATTTGCAAACAATAATTTAATCTGATCTGATCATCTAAATTGCATTTTGCTTTGTGTTGTTCTTTTTAATTCTTTACTTTCCACTAAAGATATGGTTAAGGAAAATGTAATAATTACAAATCTCTTAGATAATCTTGAAAAAACTGTTATTTTAGTCATGATTCTAAGTCCTATTAAGCAATATGATTACAAATAGTTACGTTTATAAATTGTTTATTTTTAAGAATTTTATCTTGTTCTTTATAAACGTTAGTTTACTTTAATAACTTTTTAAAAACTAATATTTAATGAGTGTAAGTCATTTTTTATAACTATAAAAGGCTGTAGGTATTAATGGTTGATTTCAAAAGGTTTTTAATTTTGTCTCATTTACAATGATTTAATTTAAGTCCAAATAAATGAAACTAAGCCAAAAGTTGATTTTTATAATTATGTTAATTTGTTATTTTAGCAATTATTTTTTATAACATATTCCGTATTTTTTAAATACATGACTGATTTTTCTAAAATAATACATTTCTCTTACATATTGTTACAACAAATAACAATCTTGTTACACGTATACTGAATATGACTGCAAAGGGCTAAATAAATAATATTTTATCAATATTTTTTTTTTGTTTCACTGGTTTCACCATTTATGATCGCTCTGGCACCAATTATGATTGCTCTGGTTGCGAAATCTTTTGAACTTAAATATTTCAATAACCGTTTGTGTAAATTGAAGGCCAATAGTAAAAATGTTCTATTTGAATATCATTCTTTTTAATGAGATACATAATTACCATTAAATATAAATATCTGAAAAGCACCAGAGCGATCACACGAATACGCCCGTTTTGGAGATTGATCCCTATTATCATTTGTTTCAATGACATTTATTTGATACGTGATAAACTTGTAGTACACCTTGTATCTTGCATTATTGAAAACAACTGAATTCTGACTTATATACGAATAAAAAATAATCGTTGGGTCGAAATCGAACTAAATTCGCGCGCAGAGACGTCGGCAGCTTGTCGCAGACTGATTCACCGTGCGCTTAGGATGGCATACTTTGCTAGTGTGTTCACAGAGGCCGCTTATGTAGTCAAACAGAGATGTTATCAACATTGTCCGATACTATACGCTGTCCGATAGTATAGATAGTAGTACCTTCCTCTATAATGTATAGGATTTTTAAGGTGTTTTTAGTTTTGACGTGGTCACGGGTGACTCAACACGGCAGCTGAAAAAGGTGCCGAAACGTCGGGAGAACCAAAAAAAAACTTATACAATATAAGTACCCCTAAATATCTGACGACCCCCGTGGTAGAGTGGTACGTACACCGGTTTCAAGGTGTCGCCTACTCTGAGGTCCTGGATTCGAATCCCGGTAGGGGCAAATGTTTGTATGATGAATACAATGCATTTGTACCTGAGTCATTAATTATTATATATATTTCTACACAAAAATACTTAAATATTATACTAAAATGTATTTATATCCGTTACACTAGTGTCCCATAACACAAGCCTTACAGTGCTTACTTTGGGCCAGGTTAATTGGTGTGAGTGTAAGAAATATTTATTATTATTAAATATCGGGGTAAAAACAATGTCCACTGAAATCCGTAAAAGTTGTTTTATTTCAATGATAAGTTAGCGAATAAACTAAAGATGTGTTTAATCATAATTTTTTCTTTCGTGGCTGAAATCTGAGGTGGCAAGAATAAACGAGGATGTATGAAGAGAATTTGTCGATGTGAGGATAGGGATTTTGTCAGGATAGAGAAAAGTGCGGACAATAATGCACACTGTATGTATAACGCACACTGTATGTATGAATGTGCCTGGGATTTTTTATCTTATTTGTTCTTTTGTTCGAATATCCGTATCACTATCACAGAATCTAATGAGTTCGTGACCGGGCTGATTATCTAATGGAAACTCGGTTCAGTAAGCTTTGTGCTGTCAATATGAAAATGTGACAGTAATGACAGGACGAAACTGAAACAGGAGGCCTACTCTCTAAGCACGAAACCCGTAGTTGCGGCCTAAGTTACGGACGTTTCCTACTCCGTATCACCTACGGACAGCTTATTAGTTCGGAGACCCGAACTAAGAATGAATGAGAATACCTTTTGACATTGTTCCTACTCCCAATGTGTTTGTGCCGTTTGTTCAAAACAGTACATCCGAAATCAATAGAGAGTAGGCTCCATCCGTAGTTTCGGGAAACTTACGGACGGAGGCCCATATCTTAGTTGACGGGCTTAGAGAGTAGGCCTCCTGATCCGAGTTTCCAATTATATAATTTTCAAAAATTATTTATTTTTCAAACAATCAATGTTCTTTAAAAAAAGTCAACTATAATTTTGGACTTTAAATTAAAGTATCAGAGATAATTAACGACTTAAACTAAACCAAGGTTAACTACACCTTGGCGTTCAAGTAATGAACACCTACAATTATACTTAAGTAGTTAAACTAATAAGCTGCTGCGTATGGCAAAGTTAATAAAAAATAATCCTACCTACTAATATTATAAATGAGAAAGTTTGTGAGGATGTTTGTTACTCTTTTACGCAAAAACTACTGAACCGATTTCGATGAAATTATACACATATATAGAAGATAGCTTGGATTAAATCATAGGCTACTTTTTATCCCGATATTCCCACAGGAACGGGAACCCCGCCGGTGAAACCGCGTGCGGCCGCTAGTTTATACCATAATCCGATCTACGAATCTACTGAATACTATGCCAGGGGTCATAGTTTGATGCCCAACAGGGAAAACTATAATTATTAACATTTATTCTACAGCAGACCGCAGAGATAATTTATTTTTACTTTGTGTAGCAATTTTCCAGTATAGTCATGTAAATAAGCACCAAAATGCAACTGAAGTGCTGCTATAGGCAAAAAATAAAAGAGAAATCTGCATCCAACTAAGCTGATATCATTCAGGCTCACAAAAATGATAAGGAAAACTTGTTATGTAATAATTTTAAAGTAGTTTTACAAACAAAATATTTAACTAAAAAAAATACATTACTTTTTACTGTACATTAAACAAAATTTTACTAATTTTCTATGTAACTAATTTGAAAATGTCAATAAAACATTCCTGGTGTGTCTGGGTTTCGCCTGGTTGGGTTGAGCTGAACGACCAACACAAAATGCTTTAGTGTATCAGTACTTTCCTTAACCTGTTCAGGCGCCAAATGTAATGGTGTTTATCGAGTTTTGTCTATCAAAAGTCCTCCTGGAATCCTCAATCACTGAGGAACTGGCTATCTTATATCTAGCTCCACTCCGTTGCAACTGGTAACATTGTTGTTATGGCGTCAGACTTAGATAAGAGGGTGGTTTAAAATTGTTTTTTTTTATTATTTTTTAATTGCTATTTATATACTTATAATAAAATTTAAATAGGAAAATATTGGAAAATATTAACTCTCCAACAAGTTAATTCTCAGATGGGACAGAGATTGGACCGGATTTCCAAAGGTCGTGGCTTCGAGTCTCATCTGAGAATTCACTTGTGATCAAGTTGATCTTTTCCAATATTTTTCCATTTTAAATTTATCATAAGATGGTGGTAACCAGGCGGACTTACAACAAGTTCTACCACCACCCAGAATCAGTTCAATATGTGTGTGTGATATTGCATGATATTTATTTATAAAAAAATGTCTAAGCAGACGAAGTTGCGGGTGATCAATAGCTTATTAAAAGGATAAATGGACCTGTCAGGATGATTTGAATATTTCCTGACAGCCCCCACCCAGAATGTTACTGAAGCATTAATTATTTTGCTGTCATGACAAAACTGGCATTTGAACGCTTTTTCTTTGTGAGTAATAAAATTGTAAATAGTATTTAGAACTCACAAGTTTTATAATAATTTATTTGATTGAAATGATTTTATAAGTGATCTAAAAATGTCGTCAATCAACGTACTGGTGGCTTACCGCCGTCTCTTAGCGTTCAGTATTGTTTCAATATAATTCAGTATTGTTTCAATCATACCAATACTATTTCGTGTCACGACCCTCTTAAAATAAGCTTATTTTTCGATAGAAATTTTGTGCCTTCAAAGTGTGAAGTGTGACAAAATTTTACAACTTCGATTAATTCGTTGTTCTTGTTCCATGTACTTTTATATATATAACAATGATTTATACAAGTACATGGAACTGAGATAGTTGATTTTTTATTTTTTGCATTTTTCAATGCTATTTTTATACTTATGATAATTTTTTAAATAGAAAAACATTGGAATGAATTCACTCGGTCACAAGCGAAAAAAAAAATAGCAATGAAAAATGAAAAATTCACAAATCATAAATTATTGGCTGTTGCATCTTAATCGATCGTTAAACACCTGAAAAGATGTTTCTTTCGAATGCAAGGATATTCCTAGCATTGATGTGACAACGCTGGCCTACAGCGTATTAAAAATATAAAAGTATTGGAGAATTTCGACGGTGGTTCGCAAGTCTCGGTAGCTCAGCGGTTAGAGCATTGGACCGGATTTCCAAAGGTCATGGGTTCAATTCCCATCTGAGAATTCACTTGTGGCCGAGTTAATTTTTTCCAATATTTTTCTATTTAAAAATTTATCACGAGATAGTTGACTTTAAAAACTTAAATTATACGAATGTATTATAAGTATATCGATATCGATAATTTTCTTTTAAAAAACGCAAGTTGTTCATGCTAGATGTACTGGTCACCCATCCCGTGACCTAGCATTACGAAAGTTGCTTAACTCAACAATCGCAGGTCGAGCGCGCGAACTACTTCGCCACGGGCTCCTCTACTAAACATTACTCTGTAATTTAGGTTTGAGACCCAACAAATTAGAGCCTTAAAAGGAGGCTTTTATTCGGAATGCTTGTTCACAATAGATCGTTTAGATCGCATTAACCTTAAGACGTATACCAAGCAAAGGCAATCTCTGGCTAAGTGTAAACATATTTTTACCATGAAACTTCTAGATATTTGAAACTTTGAACTGCATGTAAGTACTTTATTTTAACAGTACCTATGAAAGTTATGAAAATTTCAAAATTCATATTCTCCATGACACTCGCAAATTATAATAGTTATTGTACTAGTACATGATACTTACAAATTAGTACAATAACATAAAAAGTTAACAACTCCTGAGGATGCTCCGTGTGTGGGCGAAACACGTGTAGAGTAGTCGGCGAAGGTGCAAGGTGTGTCACTGTGTTGCATCTGCATTTATTTGCGTGCGGGCGCGCTGTGCATCTTGCATGTAAGTTTTTCTTGCGGAATTATGCTACATATTTTTCTTTTTCTACTAATATATGGATTTCCGCCAAGTAACGCCTGATTCTATCAAATACATAAAAAGTTGTAAGCTTCATAGAAAAAACTAATTTTGAAAATGTCGTAACCACGTACGAGAGTGGCGTGGTTTGTAAGGAATCGCTTAGTGGTCATAGTGAATACGGGCCCTGGTTGAGGATTCCGGGAGAAGCACGATTCCATCATCATAGTAATCATCATTGTAAGACAAACATGAGGTTTGAAAAAGGCTAAACGTTCCCCGTTGTGGATATAAAAGTATGCGATGTTTTCTGATTGTTAAACTTAAGTACATGGAATACTGCTCCCACCTTTGGGATGGTTCAGCAAAATACCAGTTGCCCGCACTCGACTCGGTGGAACGCAGAGCCAGAAAACTCATTGGGGATGATGGTTTGGTGAATAACAAGCTCCACAGTCTCCCTCATCGACGAAGAGTTGCTTCATTATTGGTATTCTACAGATTGTACTTCGGAGAGTGTGCTATTGAGCTGCATGAGCTCATACCGCCAGCTCCTTTTTACCACCGGGAATCCAGACGTACTGCATGCTATCACCCCTACCTGGTTGATATACCTCGTCTGCGTACAAAGCGCTTTTCCTCATCTTTTATCATGCGCACAGCCAGGGAGTGGAATACCCTGCCTGCGTTGTATTCCCGGGTGCCTACAACCCTGGTATATTTAAAGGCTTTTTAAGGCAAGGTCGCTCCATCTTAGGCCTCTTCTTAACCTAGCGATTCAGAATTAGGCCAATGGCTGACTCAGATTAGGCTAATGAGAGTTTCTAACCTCAGATCAACCTTACCATGTAGTTGAGCAAAGGTTAACTATTCAATATAAAAGAAAACAAAATTATGTTATTTACGAATACTTTTAAAACTTTGATAAGCCCAGACAGCTGTCTGTAACAGACTTTAAAAAAAAAAGTCTCGTTTTCTTTTAATATAATAAAATGTAAAAGCAAAAAGTTTAACAAATATATACTACCTCATTTTTAAAGTAATTTATTATCATGTGTTCCAACCATGTCTCTCAGAAATTTATGATGATGCGTGACGTACATGTTTCACATCACATAGCTGAACTCCGATATTCGGGGCTCGGCTAAAAAATATAAATTGAAATCCGTAAAAATATTTATAGCAAATGCCCTTTTCGAGTTCGACGGGCGATTTTTATTGAATGGAGCTTAAGAGATTGGACATTTGACACATTTTGGTATAGAGAAATACATTTATTTATTTATTTATACTTTGCGAGGGTTTGGTTTTTTCTGATTTGGTTTTCATTTTCCATACAGTATATTTATAGTTTCAGTAAATCAGTGACATGTGACACTGACTACACACAGTATTGAATGATGATTTTATACTATTTCTTGTATGGGAGTTGCTTTTGTTAAATATTAATTTAGCCACTAATGGAATGAGTGGCACAAAGCCTGAAATAAGAAAAAATAAACTAAACTTACTAAAACTAATCGAAACGTTCTGCTTTTTTTATGTATCATTACAGAACAGTCATTGTGTAACCATTTAATAGTATTAGTCCTAATTTAAGAAGAACATAACTGTACACTATGTTAAGAGTTTTATGAATAAATTTATTATTATTATTATTATTATTATTATTTACAACCGAAAAAGGTATTCGAGTGCAGGCTTATAACTAGTTGTTCCGTGACCACAGCCTCAAACTCAAAAATACGCCATTGTACTTACTCAAAACTGTTTTGTTTCAAATGTGTGCCAAACTGAATATTCCGTTAGTTTTATCTCATTTGGCAATTTTAGGAAATCTATACTAATCATATAAAGAGGAAAGATTTGATTTTTATTTGTTTGCATTGAGTAGGCTCCGAAATTACTTAACGGATTTAAATGAATTTTGGTACACAGGTAGAAGATAGCTTGGATATGAACATAGGATACTTTTATCCCGATATTCCCACGGAAACGGGATCCACGCGGGTGAAACCGCGAGCGGTCGCTAGTTATTTATAATAAACTAGAGGCCGGGCGCGGTTTCACCCGCGTGGTTCCCGTTCCCGTGGGAATTTTGGGATCATTTATAGCCTATGTTACTACTTGGGGTCTAAGGATTCTCTATACCAAATTTCCTCTAAATCGGTTTAGTACTTTTTGAGTTTATTCGTTACAAACAGAAATACAAATCTTTCCTCTTTATAATATTAGTATAGATGATGTTAGGAATTATGGCAGTATAGAAATCATAAGAAATATGAAAGGGTCGTACTCATAGTACTCGTTTCAATTGGTATGATCCCTACCTTACCTACCCCTACCTGTGTATGCACTAATAACTTCCTCTAAGATCTTAAATGTACCACATGAAACGCAATAAATTATTCTGATTCTGATTCTGAAAAGCGTAATTTTACGATAAGTAAGTAATACGTGGCGTATGTGTACATAGTATGTATAAATTAGCGCGGAAAATTAGATTTTAACTCGTGAAACAAATACGCTTAACGTTTTAACTAACGCTTAGCATATTGACAGTCTTAACCCTTAATTACTCGCGCTCAAAATGTTACGTATCGAAACGCGCGGGGTCCACACGGACCCCATTTTCAAAGCTAAATTATAAGAAATACTTTCACTGAGAAATGATAAATAAAAAATCAACTCAAAGATTAATATTTGGTATAAAAAAACGGAAACTAATTTGACAATAATGTGACATATACCTTACTTTTTAGGAAATGTTATTTTTTTCTAAGCAATTTATACATAGTTTTATGAAACGGTCCTTGCAGGTCAATTTAACGCATTTTGCGCATCTGGACTTTATTTCTTATTCCTAGATTCAAAACGAAATAAAATGACGTTCTGGGGTGAAAAATAACAATAAAATAAAATTATCATACAAATCTAAAGTTACAATATATACTATTTTAGCGAGCTAGACCCATTTATAGGAGGCAAAGGTGATTTTAAACGGGGCGAAAGACATCCTGTTGTCTCAATAATGTTGTTCTAATTTTAATGTTCACTTATCCTCTTAATTTTTTTAATTTTTTTATTAAGGCTTGTGTGTGGCTATGTGGTGTTTTAGTATTGTATTTTACTTTATTTTTATTTATTTTATTTTAATTTTATGAATAGATTATTATATTTGTTACCGTTTTATCTAAATGCTGCTGGTGTCAGTAACTTTAATTCAATTACTTAACTACTTATAAGTAATAGCACTTTATTAGTATAAACACGTCTTGTCTTTTGTGTTTTCTCTATTTCTATTGTGATTTAACTCTTATCACTTTTAAAGATAATAATTTGCCATAAGGTAAAGTATTGTTGATTTACACTGCAGACAACTTTTTGGCCGAAAATGTAAGTCTTAGTCTAAGTACTGCTTTTTTAAGTAATGTATGGCTGTTGTTGTCACTATAAATAAATAAATTCTTTTAACATTCCCATTAATTAGAACTCAAACTCTAAATCAATACAATGAAAATATATGCGTGAATCCAAGGTTAAAGCTTACTAAAGCTCTTAGTAACTAGTTATGAATTAATAATATGACCTTTACATTTATATCTGTAACAAGTGAATCAAAGACAGCTCTGAATACTGGGGCAAATTGATAGACAGATTGTCCAACAAAGGAGACAGGGACCATCTGGTTGGGACATGTCTTTAATGACCTTAAACTGATTCTTTATTCAGAATCAAATATTAGAAATGATAATTTAGGGCGACTTTCACCAACTGCCACTAAACACGTCTAGCTCAAAAAGTATGTATTTTTTTATGAACAACGGGGAGACTCTTAGCCTTCATCATATCTGATGTTAAGTATTGATAAGGTCGAAGATGGATGCGAGTCTCTCCCGGAATTCTCATCACTGAGGAACTGGCTGTCTTATCTCTAACTGCCGGAACACAACAATGCTGAAAACATTGTCGTTATGGCGTCAGGCTTAGATAAGTTGGTGGTAGTTAGCCAGACGGACTTACAACAAGTCCTACCACCAACCAAACCGAATACAATATGTACCCCCGCTGGGAATCGAACCCGGGACCCCTGGGTCTGATGCTGGTGGTTGTTACCACTAGACTTAGGATGTAAAATGTCATGTCAGCGTTTCAGTCATAAAAGACTTTTAACTACTGTCTTTAAATACGTTAACGCTTAATATAATTAAAATTACATTGCATTTTAGTCATTATTTTGAAGTCAAAAGTGACAGAGCGATCTTTCAAATATTATTTACCACTAAACGTGTTTAGTGGCAGTTAGTGAAAGTCCCCCTTAATTTAGTTTGAAGCTATATGGCACAGAACCACGATATAACAATGTTATACTCTATGAGAGTTAGTGCAAGTCGCCTTAATTTCTAAGATTGTTTTTATAAAAAAAAATTACTTAATCTATGTCCATTTAGTAATACTATATTTTATTTTATTTTAACGCAATTATTATTGAAAACTCATAAACTACTTTGTTTTTAAATCAAATAAATATATTGAATTCGTATTTTTCAAATGATTTCCGCATGACTGTTGCAAAATATAAATATACACACTGTAATTATTTAGAGAATGTAGATATAATGTCGAATAGACCAACAGCAATTTAACAGCAACTGCAAAATTTTATAAACATACGCAATATTTTAGAATTGACCGCTTCCATTAATGAAGTAAAGCTAACGTTAGATCTACATTATAGTAATTTGGTATGTTAGAGTCAGTTTTCAATGATTGTTTTAATTTTTTATTTTGGGTGTTTGAATATATAACAAAAAGTTGCCAACGTATTTTTTTTACAAAATTGTCCGATATCAATAAAAACTTTCGTAAGCCTTAACATTTGCTTGCCTTGTCATTTACTCAATTTTAGTCGCCTCATTTCAGTCAAACATTACCAAAACTTTTATATCATAAGTGAAAAAAACTTACCTATAATTTAAAATCCACAGAAACACTTCAAAAACACAAAAACTCACATTACTACTAGTTCACAAAGTTAATCTCAAACTTACAACTTTGACATGTTAACATTAACTGTAATTAAGGTAATATCAACTTTAACACACTCACTTTAAGGTTTTATGTTATTAACACATTCATCGTTCACGCGGATCGGACGAGAAATTTTTTTGACGAAGCGACTCGGTACCGGTTGGGATCGGCTGACGCTTGGCCAATTACTGAAGTTCTTATGACGGCCCGCGCTCTCCGCACTACCACGCATGCGCGGTCAGTCCTTACCTTAGGTGCTACCTCAGGAGCGAATTTCCATAAGTTTCTAGTTTTGATTGTATGAGATAGTCATGTTTTGAAATTTGTTTTGATAGAGAAAAATCGAAGTTTAAATCCGAATGTCTGAAGTAGCCAAGTCGTTGGGATAACAGAAAGAATGGACAAATGAATGTTCTATGGTTTGTCATTGGCTCGTGCGATCTTGCTTTTTGTCTTTTTTCATAACCTTTTGAAATATTTTTGAGAGAATCTGAAATGTATTTTATCATCAACTTAAAAAAAACTTGTAGAGTGTTTTGTTGCACACTAATAATGTTGTATTAAAAAAGAAAAAGAAAAGTTGCCGTCGCGATAAAACAAGTAAAAAGCTTTTATAGTATTCCTCAAAGTTTGGAAGTAAATGATAAATAAATAATGTTTTATTAACACCCATCTTCATTTCTAGACATTTTTCTATTTTAATGCTAAGAAAATGCTGCTTTATCATGACGGTTAATTAATTCACTTTAAAATGTATTCAAAACAAAAAAAGGCTGTAACGCTTCACAGGTGGTGTTTTTATCATTCGCTGAAGGGCAAAATACATTTTCCAGCAAACGCATGAATTACGAGTTTCACTGACTGTTTTGAAAACAGAAATATCGTTAGGTCACTATGGAATGCGATGTTATTAGCTATATAAACGCGTCCACAGGTAGGATCTCAACAATGCAAAGAATACAATACCTTTTTCTTCTTGTCTTAGAACAAAAGCTATTTATAGCGTCCATTTGTACTCTTGGATTTGGTTTAGGGATCGTATCTAGAATCAGAATCAATCATATTATATTTGTATACGTGATTATATTTGTATACCTAGATTAAGGTGGAAATGTAGTGATACTAACAAACACAAGTTCTTCCATTATTGTAAAACTAACCTACATTTCACAAATAAATTATTCTGATTCTGATTCTGATTCTGATCAATATTCACTTCAAGCTAAGTGAAAATCTTTCCACCACCACCGCCTCTGTGTTCTAGTGGTACAACCACAGGTATCAGACCCAGGGGTCCCGGGTTCGATTCCACCATACATATTGTATTCGGTTTGGTTGGTGGTAGGATTTGTAGTAAGTCCGCCTGGCTAGCTACCACCATCTTATCTAAGCCTGCCGAAATAACAACAATGCTGAAAACATTGTTGTTATTTCGGCAGGCTTAGATAGGCAGTTCGAGATAAGATAGCCAGTTCCTCAGTGGCAGAGGATTTCGGGAGAGGCTCGCTTCCATCTTTCAGCCTTATCAATACTTAACATCAGGTATAATGAAGGCTAAGAGTCTACCCGTCCTTCATAAAAAAAACACCAGGGTCCTGCTTATAAATGATGAAATAAAACATGTTGCAGGGTTATATAATAAGTACCGTGCAGGTGGTTTTCCAAACCTAAATGTTCATTATATGTGTCATATCATAGGTGGGGATCGAATCCACGACCGGCGCGGAAGGTGGGGGGGGGTTAATACCACTTGATTTTTGGCAGAGTTAGTTGAAAGGGCGGAGAGTAAAATTTTAGCACTTTTTTAGTACTACACGCGGGTGAAATCTCGCTCGTAAGCTAGTATCCTATATTACAAAAAGTAGTCCCCGGCGGCAATCGAATCCACGACCGGCGCGCAAAGTATGATTAGTGCCACTGCGCCTTGGGGGCCTTTTGGCAAGCAACATCTTTGCGCAGCCCGATAGGACGTTAAGCATTTTGCGTGACACCAATAATGTTTTTGTTGCGAACAACAGATTGAGTCTACGATTATTGTTTCTTGTTAACTCTCTTAATGGTTCTTTTTTTTCTTAAAACATGGCACGAAACTGTTACAAAATTAGTAGTGTGCAGATATTTTCCTAACACAAATTTTCGTTACACACACAAATAAAAATAATCAAATCTTTATTGTGCAAACTATGCAATACAAAGTTGCATACCTACAGTGGTAAAGTGAAACTTATGACGGCGACTACTACTGACGACTTAGGTGTAGCAAATTTTTTTACAGCACTGCTTATTATCCCAGATGTTACTGAATTATAATATTTTTATAGCATTCGAACTTTACTATTTTTTGTATGCGGTTCAAAAAATACTAAATAACGTGCGAAAAAAATATATTTTCCTATTAGAAATTCGGAAAATCTGCGTTGTTTATAGGCAACGCTAGTATTAATAGCCCTTAATACCACTTTTTAGCAATATTTTAAAAATTATGTGTTGTACTTATGCGTTCTTTTAAAAGGACGCCAGTAACAAGTGGGTTATACGGGTACTATCTTAGATGAAGGTTAGGGGAAGGCGCTGAATGCGGGCAGCGCAGGACCAATCGTCGTGGAGATCAACTGCGGGTGTCATGAAGCTAAGATGACAACTATCCTATATTTCAAAAAGTAGTCCCAGGTGGGAAATCGAATCCACGACCGGCGCGAAAAGTACCCTAAGTATCACTGCGCCATCGGGGCGTCGGCCAAAGCATTTCGCGTGTCACCAATAATGTTTTTGTTGCGAACAACAGATTGAGTCTCCGAAATCCTTGTGCCTTGTTATTTTCACGGGAGAGTAAGCGGGTGGATTCCATTAATGTCTGCTAACGACCGGACGCACTTCGGATTGGGGTTTAAAAGGGTTGAGTGGTTTTGTACAATCGTTCTGATAAAAGGGGATGGATGTTAAAGCTTTTAGCGATTTAAAAGATGTCCCGCCGGGAGGATTAATTTTGGCGTCAACGAACTAATAAGATTCCTCAGTATTGTTAGCTGTTGAACGATTTTTAAATTAGAATTCGAACACCGATTTGTAACGGAAGATTAAAAAAGTTTACGCTTCGTAGAGTTTGGGTACAAAGGCGAGAATAAGAGAAAACGACATCTATTTGGACACAGTTTTGGTGTTATGTCAAAGATTATTTTTAGTTATAACTTTTTAATTTTGCATTTTACAATGCTATTTTATGTGATTAAATATTAAACAAGAAAATATACTAGAAAAAAGCAACTAGTCTCATGTAGCCCTGACGGGATTCGAACCCGCATCCTTGGAAGTCCTACCCAATGCACTAACCAATTATGCTACAGAGTCTCTGTAGCATAATTGGTTAGTGCATGCTACAGTCTCTGTAGCATAATTGGTTAGTGCATGCTACAGTCTCTGTAGCATAATTGGTTAGTGCATGCTACAGAGTCTCTGTAGGACTCCCAAGGATGCGGTACTACAGAGTCTCTGTAGCATAATTGGTTAGGGCATTGGGCATATTCTATGTTTCAATCCAGGCTATCCGCTATCGGTGGTAAAAATTTCATCCAAAGCCGTTCAGTAGTTTTGTGCGTGAAAGAGTGACAAAAAAACAAACTGAAATACTTTCGAATTTATAATACAAGTAGGGTTATAAGAATTTTATTAATGTTTTGTTCGCGGCCTTTTTTTAGTAAGTAGTTTGTAGAAAAATAATAAAGACATTACATCATTCAATAAATGATGTAATGTCTGTTCAATTTAAAAAATTTTCGCCATTTTTCTATGAAATTTATGGGGTTTATGAGCGAAAAATTGATTTAATTGATCTAGACAGTCTTCCCTTGAATGCAATTTTACTCCATTAAAAGAGTTTTGTAAAGAGTGAAATAAATGATAATTCGATGGTGTTATGTCTGAATTTTATGAAGGATTCAGTAAAACTTAACCGCCTCTGTGATTTAGTGGGACCCAGGGGTCCCGGGTTCGATTCCCAGCGGGGGTACAAATTGTATTCGGTTTGGTTGGTGGTAGGACTTGTTGTAAGTCCGCCTGGCTAGCTACCACCATCTTATCTAACCCTGACGCCATAGCACCAATGTGTTCAGCATTGTTGTGTTTCGGCAGTTCAAGATAAGATAGCCAGTTTCTCAGTGGCTGAGGATTCCCGGAGAGGCTCGCTTCCAACTTCACATCAGGATATGATGAAGGCTAAGAATCTCTCCGTCATTCATAAAAAAAACTTCCCAACCAAGACTACTACGACTTTTCTATTCATTAATTCTGGGTTTTTTTCTTTAAGAGCTTGTTTCAGATTTTCTAATCTCTGACAGTAGTTATTAGAATTAATCGTTTGGCCATGTGGCAAAAGCTTATAATACACAAAACCTTTCCAGTCCCACCATACACACAACATGACTTTGTTCTGAGTGAGGCCAGGCTTTGGGACTATTTGCGATGGCTCACCTCGCTTAGACCAAGGTCGTTTTCGAACATTATTAACGTAGGTGATCCACTTCTCATCGCCTGTTTGTAATCTTTTCAAAAACGGATCGATTTAATTTCGTTTGAGCAATACTTCGCAGATGGAAATACTGTTCACCAAGTTTCTGTCACTCAAATCGTGTGGTACCAAAACATCTAGCTTTTTCACATAACCATGTTTATGCAAGTAATCCAAAAATTTTGAGTGGTGAATTGGCTTTTCTGCAGTTCGGTGACTGCTTAGGTGTCGATCTTCTTTAATATTTTATATCTTATTTTTTTATAATTATTCAATATTTTTCAATAATATCATCAACATTTACTATAATAGGACGACCACAGCTAGGAACATCTTAATCAAAATTACCAGACCTGAATCTGCTGAACCATATTTTTGCAGTAGTTTTGGATAAAGCATCTTCTCCATATACATTACTAATCTCTCTTTGAACTCTAGCAGCATTCAGACTCTTATCGAAAAAAAAATTGCAAAACGTCTAAAAAAATCCTTACTAACTTCCATTTCAAAATTATGAAAAATGTGAATAAGTAATACAATTATCTGTTGGTTAAATTTTACCGCTATTACCAGAAAGTCAGCTGTTAAACAATATACTACTTTTCCACCTAAGTTTATTGGCATTTGCACAAAATAGCATTGGTATGATTGAAACAATACTGCGCTTAGAGATGGCGGTAAGCCCCAGATAGGACTCGAACTTGCAACCTTTGGAATATCCGGTCCACTACTTTTACCAATTAAGCTACCGAGACTTATGAATAGGAGTATGCTCTACTCTATGTATGAATAGTCTTTTTTTAAATAGCTTATGTATTATAAACCGGTATTTACTTTATTAAACGAGTAGGTAGTACCTATATTACAGGTTTGACCTAGTTTAGGTACTAGTGTATTGTTTACTTAGCAACCTTGTTTTGTATTTCATTTAACATGCCTAATGTACTTAAATTGTAAACCACCGCTGTACACACTGTTAAAGCACAATAAACATTTTTTTTATTTATTATATCTGTCGCAGCCAACAGCCGTTCAATTGGAGGGCTAGCCTGTTAATTAAACGCCGGCATTCAATAAAATGGCTAACTACAACTAGCCAAGTCGTTGAATAAAACGTTTAACGACTTGGCTGAACGTCATAATTAGCCGTCTCATTAAATGAGATGTCATTATGGACTCAAAGTATTTCTTAAAACTTTTAGACGGCGGAGTATTATCAGGCATATCTTTATCACACATTAATATATCAATATTGATATTAATAAAACACTGTAAGGACCACTTGCGCCAAACTGGGTTAAAATTTAACCCAGAGTTAGTCCATTGAGAATTAGCACTAACTCTGGGTTTCATGTGATAACTCAGGTTGAGACAAGTGGCCCTAAGTTATGTTGCAACGAAAAAAAATGCACATCAAATTGCCAGCTGATGCGAGCTATCTGACGCCATATTTGTTTTGAGACTACCAGCGCCCCAGTGGCAAAAAAACTAAATTTTAATCACGTGGCTGAATTGACATCAGCTATCTTCAAAGGACTAACAATAAGCCACCTAGTTAAACGTTAAGTGATAATAGTTCAATCAACGATCGGCCTAGGCATTCAACTGAATGCCGGCTTTTAATTAACGGGCTAGCCATCTAATCAAATGGCTGATCAAACCAGGCTCCATTATCTTGTATCTATAGCATTAGTAATAGTTCATCATCAAACACAGAAAAATATATGAATTATAGATTTTTTATGTTGCATTTTACAATGCTATTTTTCTGTGATAAATATTAAACAAGAAAATATACTAGTAGTTGCTTTTTTCTAGTACATTTTCTTGTTTAATATTTATCAGATATAATGAATGTTTGATATGAATTATTTTTCCTATAATCGTTTTCCTCCGGGTCCCTTACCAACTTACGTTCCTAGTAGTATTTATTTATTTCGGTCCATCTGACTTATACATTAGTTTCTTATCTAAAATTCATGACAAATAATTGCTTTTCCTTTACGAGATAAACGTCACTGTGGAAAGGTCCCATACAGCATAAAGTTTATTTGGGGGGCAAGGGGGAAGAACCCTGTCACTGTACAATATATTTTTATTTCGAAAACCTAAGGGAAATCTCGTTGTTTGTCGGTTAAGAGATAAAAGGTAATGTAATGAACCATTTTCTTTGAATTGATGTATAGATCTACCTACGTAAAAGACATTGAATAATATACAGAGGACAACATATTGTTGTAGAATAACCCCTATTCATCCCGAAGATGTCTTAAAAGGAATGAAGCGCTCATGGCCGCGCTCGACAGACTGATCGTATTCGATCACATTTGTTAAGCAGAGTTCGGCCCGGTCAGGTGTGGGATGGGTGACCGTAAAGTGGCATTATAACTGAGCGCGTCGGTCCCGGCTGTTGTCATTGGATTACAGTCGTTAAGCCAAGTCAGAGGCCTGATAGGCGGCTTGATAAAACTCTGTCACCAGAGGTGGCCACTAATCCCCACTCGATAAGAAGATCCCGAAGATGTCTAAACGGCGACTAAGGAATCACAGCCTTCAAGAGACGGGCAACTCGTACAACAATTAGTAAAAAACCACTTGGAATGCAACGCGTTCATTTGGAGCCCACATGAATCAAAATATAAATTAATGTTAGAACGGATACAAAATAAATTTATCCGGTTACTGTATCTTAAACTGTATGGCGTGTATCCTACCCTATTTGTGCTCGGTATGGTGGGGTACAATAAGTTAGAAGTCAGGAGAGATTTAAGTTTAGTAACATATTTGTTTAAGTTACTACGAGGCAAGGTATCAAACCATGCGGTATTGCAGTGCGTGGGGCTGTGCGTCCCGGACCGGTATGTGTGGCGGCGGAGGCGGCCACCTTTGTTTGCTATACCGCGGCGCGCAGTAACTTGTTGAAAGAAGCACCACTCACTCGGGCACTACGATAGCTTAACATCATAGCTGATGCCGTGGACATATTCGATTGCTCACTGAATGAAGTTATAAGTAATATTTGATAATTTAAAGATCGCATTAGGTTAGAGCCTGTAATGATAGTTGTAAGTTGGAATAAATAAATAAATAAATAAAACTCCTCCTCCTCAGTCGTTCATTCTTGACAGAGTGGTCGTGGTTAATGATGATGCATTTCTGTGGATAACGCCGTCCTCGCGATGCACCTCCATTTCGCGCGGTCTTCTGCGTGTAACTATTAAGTAATCTGTGGTTGCGGGTACACTTAACTAGGTTTGTGTTGCAGCTTTTATATAGTCTGTCCAACGCGTAGGTGATCGACCACGTGACCGTTTGCCTTCCACAACCCTTTGCACGTTTACCCTTGTACAACAAGTCGTTCCATGAAGTTTTCGTTTCGAACAATATGTCTGAACTCCGAAGTATTTGAGAATTCGTAATTGCACAGAAGACGATAATCTTTCTTTATTTTTTTATTCTTCCAAGATAGAAAAGTTGGTCACAAATGCTGCCCAATGGATACGTAACAGTCGTCGCCAGTACCTCATCTCAAGTGCATCAATATTGCGTCGGTCTTTCTTAGGCAAAAAGGTCTTTCAGGAAGGCAGACGGGCAGATGGTCGAGAGAATGCCCAATAGCAGTGGCGATAGGTTCTCGAAATCTAGAATAACGGACGACCGCGCACCGGACGTTCCGTGGGCAGGCCCCCGACATGGTAGGCCGACTATCTGGTGAAGGTCGCGGGAAGCGAGCAGCCTACGACCGATCGTCGTGGAGATCTTCGTGGGAATCCTATACCAGCAGTGAGTTTTGTGCGGCTGATTAGACTTTGTATTCGGAAACGATAGAGAAGGAATGTCTCAAAGTACTCAGACTTGGTGCAAAATATTTTGTCTTATATATTATGTTTTTTTCCTTCATTGTCCGTGGTCCTACTGCGTTGCCCTTCAGTAGGACCATGGGCAATTTATTTTTACGTGGTTTTACTAGTAGGAGCTAGTGTCCAAATTGCTCAAACGGGACTCGACCCCGTAAATCAATCATTAAACAACATTTATTTAGTACAGGCGAAGGAAATAGAAGTGATATTAACTTAATACAATAAAAAGGAGACTTAACAAAAAAAAGTAAGTAACAGTATTGAGTACCTATATTGTCCCACGGCTGCACTAAAAGGGACCTAGTTTAGCATTATGTCAGTATTAGACTGACGCTGGTTTTCAACTAGACCACTTTAAGTTTATATTAAACACGCGCAACGTTTTGATATCCTGATCAAATGCTCTATTTGATTTCTTCTAGATGTTTTTTAAAAGTATTGAAATGGAAAATAAATCATAAATAATGTATATGCCTCTCCACGATTTTGCGTTGCGTAACATAATTTAAATTGGAAGCATTAAGACTTAAAACTATTATTTTAACAATAAAATCCAGAATTAAGTGAAATAATTAAAAAATAAATAAATTTTTGATATTATGAAATTTGAGGCAGAGACGTAAATTATTATTAATGTAACTGGAAAAGTTATTGTATTTTACCTATACTTGCAAAAATATAAAAAAAAAAATTCAATTCAAATACGAGTATGAGAGATTAAAAGAGATAAGTAACCTAACATAGAGGAAATAAGCAAAAACGTTAGATATTTTCAGAGTAGAAGCCCAAAATAAAACGAAGGCAGAAATATTAAGTTTGATACATGTGTCAAGCTAACTCGACGCAACGGACGGTTGCTATGAAGCTTCACATATCGTTGAAATGTGTAAATGAAATATAATTGAGCGAGCGAGCGAAGCGTCAGAATTTCGAAATTGGCCAAAAATGCTTTGACTGCTTGTCAGTCTGTCTGTTCTCGCCTACAGTGGCTTAATTTATTTAAGAATTTTATCGAACGAGATTTTTTAATAGGGGGATGAGAGGGGAAGTTTGCTGTAGCGTTATTTATTGACGAATTTCAATCAAATTTTAGAGGCTCGTTAAGGACTATATTCTAAACAAGATGCTATGAAAAAATCCAAAAGGAGGGGAGTGGAGTGGGGAAATGAGGGTAAAGTTTGCTATAGCGTTACATAAGGATGTATTTCAATTTTTGAATCTTTTCGAATATTGTTTTTACACAGTCTTCTCTGCCTCAGCAAGCAAAACCCGTAGACACCAGACTCGACCCCCTAGGACCAAGGGAACGGGAGTAATGACTAAAACTTTTACCCCTATTTTGCTCAAAAGTCATAGTTTTTTTTTTATTATTCTTATATTATTTAGGGACTTTTACCACAAGTAATATCAGTCCCATCGTACCATAATAATGTACTAATCTATACCAATAGAATCAGGTAATAAAAATATATAATTATATAAAAAAAAAAAATTATAACATACCCATAACACTTATAACATAAAAAAATATCAAATAGACACAGAGTCATTGAAGGACACCATTTCACACAAAAGCTTAGCTGCTGATGACGTTGGTTCAGCTAATATGGACTGAAAGGCACGAAGTCTACAAAAAAATTCTTTAAAAAAAAACAACCAAGTAAAATTCGTGATTTTTTATTTTTGCATTATTCAATGCTGTTTTTATACATAAGATAAATTTTTAATAGAAACATATTGGAAAAAATCAACTCGGCCACAAGTTTATTCTCAGATACCGTAGTCTCGGTAGCTCAGTGGTTAGAGCATTGGACCGAATTTCCAAAGGTCGTGGGTTCGATTCCATCTGCGAAATCACCTGTGGCCGAGTTTATATTTTCCAATATTTCTCTATTTTAAATTTATCATAAGTAAACTTCGACTCTGACTTCGACTTGCCGTGTGGTGACGGTCTAAGAATACACGTGTCACCACTCCCTTACATGCCTGGGATGTCGTAAGTGTCGACTAAGAGGCTCGACGCATTGAACACATGTGCGAGAGAAGGAAAACTTGAAACAAACCCTCTACCAAGCCTTCTGGCCAGCGTGGTAGCAGTAGGCTAATAGCCTCCTATGAACGCCTTAATAGGCGTGGGCTAGGAGAGGCTTCGTAGCTGTGTAGTGTCGGCTTAGAATAGCACTACCCCCTCTCATCCCGTGTGAAATAAATTAATAATCATATTACAAGAATGTATTTAATGACGTAGAACAAGACAAAAACAATCAAATTCAATCAATGTCACAATCACAACCATAGAGGCAGGTCGTCCAGCCAGATATATAACATTCGTCCACATCCTAATAAGCTACGACATGTGTCTCAGTTCTGGCTTGTCGTTGAGTGCCCGCTTCATTCTGTGTGCTTGAAGAACTGCACCCCGACCGCCTAACGGTATAGCTTTTACTATCGCTATGGCTATCAAACTTCAAACTCTCACAAAACTCTTCAACGATATGGTTTTTGTCTAACTCCTGCATATTTATATTCATCTATTGGATTCACTATTGCATTTTTAGTATGAAAGT
Source organism: Chrysoteuchia culmella (assembly GCA_910589605.1). NCBI lineage: Eukaryota > Metazoa > Arthropoda > Insecta > Lepidoptera > Crambidae > Chrysoteuchia > Chrysoteuchia culmella. The sequence goes on along the minus strand of OU342647.1, from coordinate 2,992,863 downwards.
GATAGTTTCAGCAGGAATCCTTGTAGGGGGTTTGAAATATCGATAGCTATAGCGATAGGACAAGCTATACCGTTAGGCGGTCGGGGTGCAGGGGACGATGTGCTCCGTCACATTTGCACTTATATCAGGCGAGTCTTGAGTAGCCTGGCAGGAGGACCAAATTAATGGTGGCGGGAAAATTCATATTCAGACACCTTAAAACCTTATGCTCGAAAATACACTGAATTGTCCATCGAAAATAAGATTTTGATGTGGCAGGGTCGAATAGTCATTCCAAATACGCTCAGGAAGGCTACATTGAAATACCTGCACAACGGACATCCAGGGACTTGTGCAATGAAAGCACTCGCACGTTTTTACGTATGGTGGCCATCGATCGACAGTGACATCGAAGATTATATCAAATACTGTCGTAAATGCCAAGAAAACCGGCCAAATAACCCTGAATTGCCTGTGTACTCCTGGTCCGTCCCTGACAACCCATGGGAAAGACTTCACGTCGATTTTGCGGGACCATTTGAAGGTAAATACTGGCTTGTTCTAGTAGATGCACTCTCAAAATGGATTGAGATCAAGCCCATGAATCAAATAACAACAAACAAACTGTGTGAAGAGTTAGACTCTATATTTACAACGTTTGGCTTTCCACAATTCTTGGTGTCAGATAACGGGACACAGTTCACCTCCTGGGAATTCCAAAATTATTGCAGAGACAAGGGCATCCTACATATTAAGTCATCCGAGGACTAATGGCCTGGCAGAACGCCTGGTTCGTACTTTCAAAACTAGAATGTCATCAAGTGCGAGCGATGGCATGACCCTGAGAAGGAGGCTGGAAAACTTCCAATTTTCCTACCGTTTAACGCCTCATAGTGCCACCGGTAAGAGCCCAGGTGAAATTTTGTTTGGGCGTCGGTTACGTTGTGCTCTGGACAACGCGCGGCCTAACCCTAAAAGAACTTTACAACACAAACAGATACAGGCAAACATTGAGTCTGAGCAACTTACCCCATCTTTTAAAGCAGGTGACAGCGTATTTTTTCGCGCCCGAGACGGATCGCGATGGGTACCTGCTACAATATCAAGGCGTACGCACAAGTATTCTTACGCTATTCCAAAACTCAGTTAAAGCTTGAATTTTGTTGTTCTAGGTTGATGTAAGTCAATTAGTTTAAACTTTACCTCTTTGTATCGACTGTTGTCAAAATCGGGTATGAGTGCTACTTTCAGGTCGTGAAAGACTTTTGGAGTTAAGCAAGAGAATAAGAGTTCTTTCCTGATGTCGTCTTCGCTTAAGTCCCAGATATCGCATTTCTTTTCAAAAAAATCTAAAAAATATTCTACCGACGTAGTTGCAGGGTTAAACGTATCGCACTTGAAATTTTTAATAATTGTGAGTTTGTTACTGTTGTTGGTATTCGCCGAGCTGGTAGACTCCGTACCAGGTGTTGCTGGTGTGGGGGCCGCCGCTGTCGGTCGCAGTTGGTGTAGCACGAGTTGTTGCAAAACGTATGATATTTGCTGTTGTTGCTCCCGTTGTACTTGCATAAATTCTCTAAATTGTTCCGCGTTCATTTTGATTACTTATTCCTCGTCGCCAATGAAATAAATTAATAATCATATTACAAGAATGTATTTAATGACGTAGAACAAGACAAAAACAATCAAATTCAATCAATGTCACAATCACAACCATAGAGGCAGGTCGTCCAGCCAGATATATAACACCGTGGGTGTCGTAAAAGGCGACTAAGGGAGTCAGCCTTCAGGAGACGGGCAGCAGCGTCTTCTACAAACATGGCCATACTGCGATCGCCAACCAGCCTGCCAAGCGTGGCGATTATGGCAAACCCCCCCCTTTTGGGGGAGGCCTATACCCAGCAGTGGGTGTTATGTGGCTGAGACGAGGACGAGGAAACTTCGACTATCATATTATGTTTACCTGTTTGATTGTGTACGCTTATAAAATATGTAAATTATCTCGAGCGCCTCCGTGCTTCGGAAGGTACGTTAAGCCTTTGGTCCCGGCTGTATTTGCAGTTGTAAAACGCACCAATCCGTATTGGGCCCGCCTGATGGGTCATGTCCCATTCGCCTTATCCTTCCATTACGAAGGCCAGTGCACCAGCAGTAAGGACGTTTAAATGGCTGATGGCATAACAATATTTGGTCGTCTGCAGTTTTACTCGCGTGATTTTCTTTCCCGCGAATATAGAGATAAAATGCTCAGATGATTTGTTGTACACGTACAGCCACGTGCAATGACATAGAAACACTAAGCAACGTGGGGGTCTACCGCCATATTTTAGAGACCCATCATGTCATAAGAACGTTTTGTTTTCCTTTTGTTTTCTTTTTGTTTTAAGGGCGCGCTCTAGGCCAAAAGCTAAAGTAATAACTGCAACGGCGAACTGCAAAGTAAATGCTGCCTATTTTTATGAGAAATAAGGCAGCATTTACTATATAATTCTCCGGCCCCATTCGACCGGTCCGGAATGAAGAAATGAAGGAAATTCTTTTTTTAAAGGCTATTTAAAGGTTATTTACAAAAAAATATATAACATAAGCCCTGCCTAATCTATAATGTAATTATACTAAAAAGTTACAAGCTTTATTTTAATGTATTACTTGAATACTAGCAGTTTATCGTGTTAATTATAGTGATTTGGAGGCAAATTCGCAATTTTTTTCTATCGAGAAAATTTTATGCAATTATGTTTTTGAGTAACATAATCACTAGTGTTAGTCCTGTTGTTTGCTGCATCTTAATTTGAAATTCAGTTTTTCATTAATATTGATATTACGGACGATCATGTAAAGCAATCTGATTTGCGTTGGCCTATAGCGGGCCCTTATTAGTGTTTGAATTCGTACCGCGAACTTCAAACAGTGTTATTGTTTTCATTCCTGCCCAATGACACAACCATTGAGATAAATCTATGGAGGTGAAATATTACGAAAAAGAACGTGCCTACCTGCATTTGATGGTACTTTGTAATGACGAACTTGACTAGGCAGCTCCTGAAAATTCGCAAGAAAAATACCGTCATCCAAATACTCATGATATATTTGAATAATGTAAGTTACTATAGACAACTATCTCAGTTCCATGTACATCTTTATTCATTGTTCCTGTCAACGAACGAATTGAAGTTGTCATATTTTGAAACACTTCACACAAAACCTCCGTCAAAAAATTATTTTGTTTTATGAGGTTCGCGGTACGAAGTGATATATAAAAATAATACGCTGATAATGTTTGACAGAAAACAATATTGCGCTAAGAGATGGCGGTAGGCCAGCTTGTCACATTACAATATTCAATGACATTTGTAGACTGATAGAGTTTTGTTTCCGTGTGTGTCAGTGCGGTAAGGTTGTATAGTGTATACATGTCATTGCTCGCGACTGTACCTACATATTACTCAATCACGCAATAAAAACTTAAGGGATTTTAATTAATTTGGCGTTGAGATTTATTTCAAGTCTTTACTTATGATATTTTTTATATGAACGACGGAGAGAGTCTTACCCCCATATTCTAAGTCATTCCTCCAAAACTTTTTACACTCCACTCAACCTCGTTGTGGGTAAAAATGGTAGTGTGCGCTAGGTCTAACACGGAGTGGCTACGTACTCTTTGGCTCCTCCAGGTCCTTACGGAGTAATGACTTAGAATACCGATTTCGAGGAGTATTTTGAAGAGGTTTTCAATGAGGTTTCGTTAAGTCTAGGCCGAGTAAGTTTTTCAGGAACGACTTAGAATATGGATGTTAGACTTCATCATACCTGATGATATGTATTGATAAAGCTGAAATGGAAGCGATCCTCTCCCGGAATCAATAATTGAGGAACTGACTGTCTTATCTGTAACTGCCGGAACACAACAATGCTGAAAACATTGTTGTTATGGCGTCAGACTTAGATAAGATGGTACTTTTAACCGCCTCTGCGGTCAAGTGGTACAACCACCGGTATGAGATCCAGGGGTCCCGGGTTAGATTCCCAGCGGGGGGGAGGTAATATTACATTCGGTTTCGTTGGTGGTAGGACTTGTTCTAAGTCCGTCTGGTTAGCTACCACCATCTTTTCTAAGTCTGACGCCATAACAACAATGTTTATTTATTTTCTCATAGAAGGAGATGAAAAGTAGAGTGAATCACGCCAGAGCAAAACTATTTTGCCCTTGAGCGATGTACTTTGAATCCCTCACTGCGCTCAGGATTCGTCTTCTACTACTTTAGAATCCTTCGCTTCGTTCTGTATTCAAAATACCCTCGCCATAACAATATTATTTTGCTTCCTTGTAATACAATCTACTATTAGAACCATAAATTTTAAGGTAAATACAAAATAAAAAATATCACAAAAACACCGAAAAGCCACCAAAATATTTCGGATCTCCCATTAAAATATCAGCGTGACACGTTTCTAATTTGAATAATGTATGCATAATACCGGCTAGCATGTTAAGCCGTCCATATTTCAATTTCGCCGGTATTGCTACTACAATATAAGATTGACAGCTAATTAATCAGTGCCTGGGCACGGCCAAATTAACTAACGAGCGATTTTTTGTTGTTTAATAATGTTTTTTACATTTTTGTATTGCAAATAAAATGGGTTGAACATATAAGTGAGATTGGGAAAATAAATTATTTTGCACTTTGTTATTAATAACTAATATTATAAAGCTGAAGAGTTTGTTTATTTGAACGCGCTAATCTCAGGAACTACTGGACCGATTTAGAAAATTCTTAGACCATTAGAAAGCAACATTTCTCCCCAGTGAGATAGGCTATATTTTATCCCGATGTTCCCACGAGAACGAGCACCACGCGGGTAAAACCGCGAGGATCCGCTAGTTAATAATAAAATATACTGACATTTACAAAATATTAATATATTGCGATTTCTGTAGACCTGGAAATACTTTGTTGTAAATAAATTTTAACTCAGACTCAGGGGTCCCGGGTTCGATTCCCAGCGGGGGTACATATTTTGTTTGGTTTGGTTTGGTTGGTAGTAGGACTTATTGTAATTCCGCCTGGCTAGCTACCACCATTTTATATAAGTCTGATGAAATAACAACAATGTTTTCAGCATTGCTGTGTTCCGGCAGTTCGAGATAAGATAGCCAGTTCCTCAGTGGCTGAGGATTCCGGGAGAGGCTCGCTTCCATCTTCAGCCTTATCAATACTTAACATCTGGTATGATGAAAGCTAAGAGTCTCCCCGTCGTTAAAAACAAAAAACATCAAAAACAATTACATTTTCCATAGAAAATACTTTACATCACTTCGTAGTAGCTACGAGTCTAAGAAGATGCTACGAGCCTTCTACGGAGAAAGGTATCGCTACGATTGCCTGTAGGCATAGCACAAATAACTTTCGGGTAAGTATCGAGGAAGTAAAGTATGAGATATTGAGCAGCGTTTCTATCGGACGTAAACGGAACTACATTTGCCATTACGTTTTTTGACATTACGTGTTTGATACTATTTCGATTCGTCTTAACCCCACTGAACACTAAAACCATGGATTATAAATTATAAACTTAGCATTTTTTTCCTATTGCAGACGATATGCTTAACTTTAGCACCAGCTAGCTCTAAAGAATAATAACTGAGCTTTATTAAATAATAATATTCAAACACAGATTAGTTTTTTACATCCATAATTTTATTAAAAAATCCCGTTTCCCCAAATAGAAATTAATTTAAGCGTTTTAAGATTTCCAAGAAACAATATTAGTTAATAATTAAATTGCCGATGGGAAGTAAACAGGAAGCAATTTTGCTAACATTTAGTCTGAATAATTTTAATCATGTTTAAATTTTACGCTGTTTTCAGACAGATCTTGTTACTAGACTTTATGAACAGATAAAAACGCATGCTAACTAATATTATAAATGTAAAAGTGTTTGTTTGGATGTCCTTTCTTCACCAACCAAACAATCGACTTGATTTTCTTTTGACAAGAGCAGCGAGATGAGATACCGTAAAATTAAATTCGTTTGCTCCATCTTTATTTCTTTCTTATCGTGTGAGGAGTAGTGGCCACCTCTGGTGTCAGAGTTTATCAAGCCGCCTATAAGGCCTGTGACTTGGCTTAACGACTGTTATCAGCCGGAAAAGACGCTTAAACGTGCCTTCCGAAACACGGAAGCGCTCAACTGTAATGCCACTACGGTCACCCATCCAACACCTGGCTGGACCGAACATTGCTTAACAAACGTAATCGAATACAGTATATCAACCGCCACCATGAGCGCTTCAATACGCGTCATTTTTCAATTGTACTGCTCTTTTAGACGGTTCTGTGTAAAAATACAATCGAAATACGATTATAACCGCCTCTGTGGTCTAGTGGTACAACCACCGGTATTCGGTTTGGTTGGTAGTAGGACTTGTTGTAAGTCCGCCTGACTAGCTACCACCATCTTAATTATCTAAGCCTGACGCCATAACAACAATGTTTTCAGCATTGTTGTGTTCCGGCAGTTCGAGATAAGATAGCTAGTTCCTCAGTGGCTGGGGATTCCAGGAAAGGCTCGCTTCCATCTTCAGCCTTATCAATACTTAACATCAGGTATGATGAAGGCTACCCCGTCGTTCAAAAAAAATAATAACTTCATAAACAATTACATTTTCCATAGAAAATACAAAAAAAAACAACAACATTAGCAGAATTAGGCCTCTGCTTTATACAAGCTAAGGCTACAAGTATTATAAACAAGCTAGATATTAGCAAACCTAATGTGTGCTAAATTCAAAATTTAAAATTCCCTCAAGCAACTTTCACAAAACGCAAGCGTCAGGTGAAAAAGCAACACAGCGTGTTATTTTAGGCGCTTTACAAGAGCAGCGACGTGCGATACGGGAAAATTCAATTTGTTCGTCCTATATGAAGTTCAATTGAATTATTGTACCCACTATATCGAGATGGGATAAGAACTCAACGGTTTTATATCAGAGCCTTTTTATTGTGGCGGAGCTTTTAGCGTCATTCGATTTGCATAATCCAGATGTATAAATTGGGTTTTAGTTTTAAAACAAATTAACTATATTTTGTGACTTTAAATTGCATTTCCAAAAGAAAGAATATAGAAAAAGCCAATAGTAAAATTAAATCAATGAACTTTTTAGATGGTTTATTTAGCACTAGTAATAGCTTGCGGCTTCACCCGCGTGGGTACCGTGCTCGTGAAAATATCGGGAAAAAATGTATGCTATATCAAATCCAGGCTATAAACTTATCGGGGTGGTGTCGTATGAGGCGGGTCGCTACGTTCCTTAAAATATGGTTGAGCGAAGCGATGGCTGGTTCATGCGTCATGCTCGTGAACGAGTACCGCCAGCTGAAATGGGTCTACTTCAGTCTGCTTGTCTTAACAGTGTGCTTAGAGCTTAAATATTTTCATCTAAAAAGAAATGATATTTACCTGTATGAACGCCGCAGTTTACAGTTCAGTAATCTTGTAATGCGAGAAATGTAATGTTATAATATATTACATTTCTCGCATTTACAAGTCCTTCTTTGCAAGTTGAAAATTGTTTTCGGTTAGGATACCTATAAAATGTACTTTTATTTTAGTATTTTCTTTGTAATGTAAAGTGACCTTACTGATTTGTTGAGGTCACTTTTCAATTTGACGACTCTGTATGAAATAAAACAGGTAGAAAAAACAGCTTCTTCTCGTTAAAAGGTCTCCCGCCGTACAAATACAAATATTTTTATTTGCTCTAAATAGGGTTACAGTAATGTTGTTTAGTACAATTGTGAAAACAAAATGGAGCTTAACCTATTTAGCCATTTTACATAGCATGCAAATATACAATACAATGATTTAAATTAGATTAACATTAAGAAACTGATCGAAATGTCATAAAATAAAATCGAGAAATAAATTAATAAAAAAAAATATGATAATAAATGTCAAATAAGAAATAAAATAAATTAATTTCAATATACAATTAAATTCTCATGTCAGTCTACAATTACAACAATGTCAATACAAATACATTTTGTGCATTTGAAAGTCTCGAAACCTTTGTCAATATAATTGTGATATAGATAAAAAAAAATAAAAAAAAGTGAAAGAAAAGTAATATGTCAAAATTGCAAATGGAAATTAATCTGCAGTAGGGTTTGGGAACCGATGGCGTAGCTTCTTTGACGTTCATAAGTGCGTGTGAATAAGCCTAGAATAAACAATCTTGAGTTGAGTTTGAGTTTTTAATTTATCTGTGTGCCAAAATGTTATCCAAAACCGTTTAGCAATTTTTGAGTAACTTAACAACTAACGTGATTGAGATTTATATTATTGAGTAGGATTACATGTTGAAGGTTACTTAATTACCTAGCAAACTACCTCTCTGTCTTTCTTGACGACGATCTTGGCCACGTACCGCGCAAGTGGCATCGGCTACGCAATCGGCTTCATTTGACAGATGGATGTGAAACATTGCTGCTTCTTTTTGACACAAATGAAAACTTACCAAAGACTAAGAGCAATATGTCACATCCATCTGTCGAATGAAGCCGATTGCGATGCTGATGCCACTTGCGCGGTAGGGCCCCTTGTCTTGTTTTTCTCTTCATTGACGACCTCCGTGGTAGAGTGGTATGTAGACCGATTTCAAAGTGTCGCCTGAGGTCCTGTGTTTGAATACCGGCAGGGGCAAATGTTTGTATGATAAATACGAGCATTTGTACCTGAGTCATGGACGTTTTATGTATAATCATATATTTTTATATAAGTGCTTACTTTGGGGCTAGGTTATCTATTTAATTTATTTCTGTCTATTTTAAGATAGTAAGAACTTATAAATTTATTACGATCGGTTTTCATAGGATTACCGTAAACATCGAACATGAAAATTACATAGATAGTTATCCAGTGACGTCATTCACCTTTTATAATATACAGGATTTGTTCTGAAGGCACAGTAGTTCTAGGAACTATAAAGCTCTTGAGCAGGAGAAATTTCAACAATATTATAAACGCCAATTATATCTGTTCCAATGCTATTAAAACGCTTGTTTATTCACCGCAAAACGGAGTTCCTTCCAACTGACTCCGACTTTCCAGGGTGTATCCTTGCCGATAACCGAAAACCTGCAACTTCTTGGCCTGAACCTGTCTTCCAACCTGAACTTCGGCGAGTACGTCGACTTCATTGCTAAGTGTACTGCAAAGAAACTGGGCGTCTTCTCTAAGGCTAGGCGGTATTTCAATCCAAATTAGCTGCTCCTTTTATTGGAGCGAAGCTCCATACCTCCCCGATTCTGATTTTCGCATTGTCATTGAACTCCTCCCGCACTATAAGAGGTGACGACAAACCGCTTCGCTCCATGTAGGCTTACCGGGGACGGCAAGTGCACCTAGTATAAAGCGCAGATTCAGCCGTGCTTGGAGTACTGCTGTCACCTGTGGGGATGGTTCTGCTAAGTATCAGCTAGAAGTTTTGAAATCGATTGAAAACCGTGAAAGGAAACTCATTGGAAACTCAGCATTGGCCACGGCGAAACTTAGAGCTTCAGTCAACGCCGCAAAGTTGGATGTTTATCGGTCTTTTATAGGATACACATTGGAGAGTGTGGAAAGAACTGCACGATCTTGTTTCTTTAGCCCCTTTCCACTATCAGGGTACCAGACGCAGGTTAGCTTATCACCCAGACGTCGTTGACATTTCAATGATCCGTACCAAGCGCTTTGCTGACACATTTCTTATGCGAAATTGCGAACCGCTAAAGAATGGAATGCGCTGCTGCCTGCTCATGTGTTCCCCGATTCCTACAACCTTGGTCTCTTCAAGGCGAGAGTGAATAGGCATTTCTTGGGCAAGCATGTTACATCTTAGACCAAATCCTGTTTGTAAATCACGATGGTGGTCAAATGCCTGCCCAGTCACTAGTAAAAAAACCTCTTTTTATTTTAATTTTTTTAAGGTAGTATTCTGGGGTTCGACGATGTTTCGAATTTGATACGATTTTTTTTTTATGTATATGATTAAAGCAATACGAAGACATATATTGTTTTTCGCGTATATATTTTAATAACTTTGTGAATGATGAGAAAAAATAATCATAATTTTTCACTTAATTTCTTCGTTTGTAAATTATACCTATCTAAACGAAAAAAAACTATGTGGAAACTTCGTTTTGCCGTAGGGCATAAATTAAATTGGATTGAAAGCCTAATTTATAAGCATAATAAAAGAGACCTTGAGTATTATCCATGTAAAATGTAAGAAATGTTTAGTATTTTCATTTTAATTATTTCAAAATTACTTAAGGTATGTTATTTGCTCAAGCAATAAAACTCAGTAAAGTATTTCAGAAGGTATCTTTGTTAACAATAAGACCGAAAGTTTACTATTTCCATTTTAATTATTTAAAAACTACATTATGTCTATATCTGTTGTTTTTTTCTAAAGCCATCTGTCTCGGTAGCTCATTGGTTAGAGCATTGGATCGGATTTCCAAAGGTCGTGGGTTCGAGTCCCATCTGAGAATTCACTCGTGGCTGAGTTGTTTTTTCCAATATTTTTCTATCTAAAATTTATCATGAGTAGGTAGGTATAAAAATCGCATTGAAAAATGCAAATTTGCAAAAATCATAAAAGGCCATAAAACTCAGCAAAGTATTGTTGTTAAAAAAACCGTACAAGTGCGAGCCGGACTCGCCTACCGAGGGTTCCGCACAAATTTGTAGGTTTGTAAAATTTATGGCGAAGGGTCCATTGATACCGATTCCTACCGGCTTACCTTTTAGAAATCCTATCCCACTGATCCGCCATACAGTTGAGAGAATTTTTTGGAGAAATTTTCGGTACCTCTTACCTTCGGCATATTTTGACCCCTCACCATTGCTAAGAGGTACATTATATTGGTAGTTGCTATAGTTATGTAGCGATAGCTGTGTAGTTAGTCGGCTTAGAATAGCACTACCCCCTCTCAACCCGTGGGTGTCGTAAAAGGCGACTAAGGGACTCAGCCTTCAGGAGACGGGCAGCAGCGTCTCCTACAAACTTGGCCATACTGCAGTCGCCAACCCGCCTGCCAAGCGTGGCGATTATTGCAAACCCTCCCTTTTGGGGGAGGCCTATACCCAGCAGTGGGTGTTATGTGGCTAAGACGACGACGACGACATAATATTGATATACATAACATTAATAGCATAGGTACATAATATTATAAATAGTTCAGGAATTGAGTCTTGCAGTTTTTTCCGAAGTTTCCCGAAATTCAGTTTCCAAAAGTTAAGACTAAATTTTTCATGATTTAATAACGTCTAATTTTCAAATATTTTCCTGTACGTGTTCCACGACATTACTTGTCAAATTTCATAGTTCTAGGTCAACGAAAAGTATCCTATGAATTTTGATTCCCTTGAGAAGTATACGTTTTTGCGGCATAAATGACCATACCTTTTTTAACGTTAATGTTGAAGTTTGAATTTTTCACAGCTTAAAGATATTGCTAACGTTGGTTTTAATTTCAACTCTATACCTAAACGCGTTCCCGAGTTTTCCAGAAATTCAGTTTTTAAAACCAACGACTATATGTTTTATGATTAAGTTACAAATGTATAGTTCTTAGATTTATTCCTGTATTCGTAGTAAAAGACGATATTACTTGCCAAATTTCATAGTTATAGTACCCTATAAATTTTGAGTCGCTTGAGGGTGTCGAAATTTACGTGTTTGCGACAAACGGTCCTTTCGTTTTTTACGTTAATTTACAAGTTTAATTTTTTTACCCCTTCAACAGACTGTTGACCTGAATATAAGTTTTTAATTTCAACTCAATACCTCTACGCGTTCTCGACATAAACGAGGACAGACGGACGGACGGAACTCAGTAAAGTATTTTTGTGAACTAAGAACGAATGTTTATTATTTCCATTTTAATTATTACAAAATTACTTTATGTTTTCCACTAGAGCAATAAAACTCTGTAAAATATTTCAATATCTTTGTTAACAATAAGAGCGATTAGCTATGCCCGTTTTTGGGCAATTTATCTTCAACCTAATCCCCGTTCGCTGGGACGATATAATCTACAACCTTGATTTGATTATGGGATTTTGTACAATGGGTGAACAATGGACTCGAAGCTTATGGTTGGAGGAATGTTATCAGTGAAATAAATGTATCTTGAACATCTGCATTTAACGGGGTATAATTTTCTCAAGAAAGAGACAGACATAATTACCATGACAATTTCCTAATTGACAGCACATTGAAGAGCCTGGGGCTTAGTAGTGTTGTGGGGAAAGAGTGGCCCGTGGCGCAGTGGTTCGCAAACTCGGCCTGCGATTGTTGAGGTTAAGCAACTTTCGCAATGGTCGGTCACGGGATGGGTGACGAAAAATTTACTATATCAAGCTCCGCCGTGCTTCGGAAGGCACGTTAGCCGTTGGTGCCGGCTGAATTTGCAGTCGTTAAAAGCCACCAATCAGCATTGGGCCCGCGTGGTGGGTCATGGCCCGTTCTTATTCATCCATAAGGAAAGCCATTGCCCCAGCAGTGAGCACATTAAATAGGCTGATGACGATGACGAGGTCACCTTATTGTCAGATAAAATAGCTTTACACTCGTGTATGTGATCTAAGAATCATTTCATGTATTAAAGAACTGGGAGCTCTATTTTTGGATCACTCGTCTCGAGGATTCTTCTGATTTTCGTGCGACGTTTGAGTTTCCGTATTCCGTAAAAGCGACCTTGCCCGTATATACATAGCTTAGCTTTTCGCCTGTAGTACCGCCTCCCAACGCGAACGCGCGAGGGGCAAAGCGAAAAGCGTGCTATGTCCACGCATGCAAGGTCGTTAGTCGCCTGATCGCCTCTTCATTCGCCTCGCCACTCGAGCGACGAGTGATTAAAAAATAGCGGTCCAGATAAGATGTGACAACATCACATACACACAAAACTCCAGCCATCTTACGGAGACAATGTTTGTAAACTAGTTTTAACTAAGTAATGTAGTCGCGTTACGGAAGGTAACGGCAATTAAATTTAGAAATTAAAGGGAGATGAATGGAATTAATTGAGATTAAAAAGATTTATTAACAAAATAATGACACGTTTATAAACAATACTAACCCCCATATTCTAAGTCGTTCTTCCAAAACTTTTTACACTCCACTCAACCTCGTCGTGGGTAAAAATGGTAGTGTGCGCTAGCCCTAACACGGAGTGGCTACGTACTCCTTGGCTCCTCCAGGTCCTTACGGAGTTATAGTCAAAGTCAAAGTCAATATCATTTATTCAGTCTAGGCTGTTACAAGCACTTATGAACGTCAAAGAAGCTACGCCATCGGTTCACAAACCCTACGGCGGGAGACCTTGTAACGAGAAGAACCGGCAAGAAACTCGTCAAGGGCTGTTTTTTTCTCCCTGTTTTATTTCATACAGAGTCGTCAAATTAAAAAGTGACCTTAACATATCAGTAAGGACAATTTCCATCACAAAAGGAAAATACTAATTAAAATATTACATTTTATGGTTATTGTAAACGTAAACAATTTTTAACTGGCAAAGAAAGACTTGTCTATCATACATTACAACATTTCCCGCACCACAAGACTACTACACTGCAAGTTGTGAGGTACATACAGGTCAGTATCAATTTATTTTAGATAAAAATATTTAGGCTTTAAGCACAGCATTAAGATAAGCAGACTGAGGTAGACCCATTTCCGCTGGCGGCACCCGTTCACGAGCATGACGCATGAACCAGCCATCGCTTCGCTCAACCATATTTTAGGGAACGTAACGACCCGCCTCACACGACACCGCCGAAGAAACGTTTGAGTGAGCATGACGTACTTCAGGTACTTATGTTAAGCTGTATAAATATAAAAAAATACAATGGCAACAGCAAAAAAAGAAAGATAAAAGTGCCGTAACACAACACAACCTACAATGTCACTAGAAGACGCATCAGCTGGGTCACAATCTCAATCGTAATTAAAGTTAAAAAAAAAATATAAATAAAAAAAGCTTTTATATATTTGGAATAATTGAAAACATTATTTACCTTTGTTTACTCTGATCAAGCAGTGCCACGCATCTCAACTCAAAACATCATAAATAACATAAAATCAAAACAACATATATCTCTACACATTTTTACACAAGCAAACATGAGCAGACCCATCCCGCTGGCAGCACCCGTTCACGAGCATGACGCATGAACCAGCCATCGCTTCGCTCAACCATATTTTAGGGAACGTAGCGACCCGCCTCACACGACACCACCGCAGAAATGTTTACGACTTGTTTATGACTTAGAATACCGCTTTCGAGGAGTATTTCGAAGAGGTTTTCAATGAGGTTTCGTTATATCGAGGACGAGTAAGTTTTGGAGGAACGACTTAGAATATGGGTGTAAGACTATAGAGATAAACTATGCTAAGATAAAGGTACGGAACTGATAGGACAGGAACTCAGAGAGCGTGCGGCGCACAGGACTTATTACAGGACTGATTAGACTATGAGGGTACGTGGTCGCACAACTATTTCTCTCTTGCGTTAAAAGGACTTGCCGACTACTTGCTGACGTATCAATGTCAAGTGTCAACTATCAAAACAATTACATTATTTTGACATTCGAATACATATGAAAATAGAAACAAAGTAAAGAAAATACAAATTAAAAGTGGACAAAAATAAACAGTACGGACTTTGCATACGAAGGGATATTTTTCGAAAAAGTGAATATAAAGTAATAAAAATTGGATTGGAAAGACAAAACATAATATGATCATTAAACTATATTACTACGTAATAATACTTCAATGAATATGATGGGAAATTTTAAAACGTAAGTAAATTCGATAGTAGATGCGTAAATATTTATTTTAAGCTTTGATAAAGATTTAGGATACAATGTTATAAATATAACTTGAACAACACAAGTAAGCTATTTAATGAAATGAAATGCCCATATTAAATTTAAAAAACGTGTTTTAAAAGACACCAACTGAGGTTTCAGAAATCGCGAAAGGCGTGAAAAGTCCGCGCTCGTGCCTCACGCAGCCGCATTCGCTATACCTACGAGTACCTTTGTTGAATGAACTTATTTTCTAAGCGAATGAGGTTTGAGACAGACAGAAAACTGTCCATTTTCCTGCTGACTGCAACTTGTAAATATAATAGAAAATTTTGCAAGAGAAGTTAATACACTACAAAATGTCAAAATGTCCTCATAAGTCTCAGTAGCTCATGATTAGAGCATTGAGTCGAAATCTCAAAGGTTGCAGGACGAGTTGATATTTTCCTCGTATAGTTTCTAGTTTAATTACATAAAAATTGCATTGTAAATTCATAGGTAAATAAAAATTGCCAAAAACAGAAAGTAGCAAAAATTAAATTAAATGACTTCAAAAGAAGAAAATTATACCAAAACAAATCTACGCAGTTTTATCTCCATCCAATCTATTTCTCAACCGGTCAACATTAGGCATAGGCACCAGTGGTGAAGGGTTCATACATCTCGATTTCCATCAGCTTCATTTTTAAAAATACCACCTAACCGAGCCACTACAGTCAAGAGCATTTTTGGAGAAATTTTTGGTCCGGCAGTACTTTTGAGGTTGATTATGGTTTGCTTACAATCGTTTTTCAGTGAGATGGCTGAAATATAGTAGGTACCTTAATGTACAAACAATTAAACAAATTAGGTATAAGTGTAGATTAATTTACTAATGTATCAATAAATACTTTGTACACTTTACAAAAA
This sequence comes from Chrysoteuchia culmella, assembly GCA_910589605.1. Taxonomy (NCBI): domain Eukaryota; kingdom Metazoa; phylum Arthropoda; class Insecta; order Lepidoptera; family Crambidae; genus Chrysoteuchia; species Chrysoteuchia culmella. The sequence goes on along the minus strand of OU342647.1, from coordinate 2,977,109 downwards.
ATTCAAACCGAAAACAAAAAGAACTTAAAAAACTAAAAAACTCACCTGCATCAAAAGACAAGTCAACTGAAAAGATGGAAACAAGTTTTTTTTTTCATTTCAAATAGCACCTCACAGCCGCTATATTGGTTTTTAAAACATCATTTATTTAAGAACGCTTGGGCTGTCAAGACAATTCTAAAGATGTCTTAATTATTGAATTCCGTTCAACCGTTTTAAAGATAAAAGGTAATATATAACGTACTTATAAATATACATACAAGATACGCGCAAAAAACATAACCCTCCCTTTGCAGTTGGGTAAAGACGCCAATATCAATCTAACACTAAGTACCTAATACATATAAGAATCCCGTCAGAGCGACATGAGACAAGTTGTTTTTATCGAGTATATTTTCTTGTTTAATATTTATCACATAAAAATAGTACACATTAGATCAAAAACAGTACACTAATAGGAGAATAAATAGGAAACACTAACATTCCTATTGTTAGTGAAGCCGCATAAGGCACGGGTCAGATTACCTACCGGGCACAGATTTACTCCGATTAGTCGGAGTAATATCGGATTTGCCCGTATTATCCGGCAGTTCATCGATCTACATAGAAAGGCTTTGAGTATAGCTGAGATATTTGTTTTTTACACTTGATTTTAATAAATAAATAAATTTGGTTATTCGCAAAAACATATGGTAAGTATAACAAAGGTCTTAAGAGTAAGAAGTATCGTAATATAAGAAAATGTCCAAGGTATTTGAAATTCAGAAAATTTACAGCTATGTCATAAAATAATACAATGTAAAAAACATGATAAATAACAATTAAAAATATCAGTAAATCAAATTCAATAATAATAGCCGTCAAACAAAAATAATACGCAATTACAAATTAAATTAATAATAAAAAATAAAACTAATAACATCGATAACCTGGGCAACTGAGTTTGGCATTAGAAAGAAAGAAAATATATTTATTTGACACAGACAGAATGTTAAAGGTTAAATAGGGAATACACAGAATATTAAACATGCTTTTCAAATTAAGAAAATGAAAGAAAATAAACACTAATCTAACGGCTGCGTCAAAATAGGAAACCAATTCAGCATATGTCGGGTTTGCGCGATCAGCAAGATCCGACGCTGATTTTCAATTGGCACCTTTATTTAGTTTTTTTGACAGCTGAATGTCTAACGGAAACAGCTTACAGTCATTATGATAATTTAAGTAAAATATTATTTATATGCTAATTAGGTAAAATTGCATTGCTGAATATTTTCACCTTATGCGGAACTCTGTTTATCCACTTCAGTTGTGAAAATAACAGAATAAGAGGGACAAATAACAAATATTTTGTATGTATGACCACACTTCTTTTACTTCGTGTGTATTTACAAAAAAAAACAAACGGAGGTATATAAAATGTTTGTCGGTTTTACAATACTGAAATAAAGAAATTCAAAATACATTATTTGAATACTTTGATTTCTCCGAATCTATAGTATTTGTTATTTTTACCGACTTCAACAAAAAAGGAGGGAGGTACTCAATTCAACGCATTATTTTTTTTTTTTTTTTTTTGTCTGATGTATGTATACCGATTACTCATGTGTTGGTGATCCAATTTTAATAGTTGTTTTTTTGTTCGATCGGGAACACTGTCAATTTGGTCCCATATAAGTCTCATTGAGATCCGATGATAATCTTCGGAGATATGGGGCCTAATGTCTTGGAAGTCATGAAACAATTATATCATCCAGGTAATTGTTAGATTCTTGTTCGAGCTGAAGTTTCACGCAATAATTATAATTCTTTTTTTATCTGAAAGAAAATGGTATATGTGTGGTCCCATATAATTTTTACGAAGATCTGGCTAGTAGTTTTTCATAATCTTGAAAAATCACCTTTTGGCAAGTAGTCGTTTACCTAGATGACATTGTTGTGTATGGGCTGATTTTTAGTGTAAGTAACGGCACATGATGTAACTAAAAAATCTGAAATAAAAACATTTTATAAAAAAAATCAAACCGACTACAAAAAGTAAAAAATAAAACTTTTGGAGTCGGTGCTAGCTAGCTAAGGCCAAAAAAATATATAGTTAATAGAAGTGCAATGTAGAATGCCCTGGCTGGCACCGACTCCTAAAGTTTTATTTTTTACTTTTTGAAGTCGGTTTGATTTTTTTTTATAAAATGTTTTTGTAATTCGGTTTTATCTCGCTTTCGGTTTTGACGTCTAAAACTCTTTTATACATCAACATTTAATCCTTTATTTTAGAAAAAAAGGTTCTTTCAGATCTATATCTTGTTTTTACGAAAACAGTTTTTGAGCTTATTCTACGCTTTCATTTACACTTTATAAGTAAACAAACGTATCCTTTCAACGGAAAGATAAAACAACGTACGCAAAAGAAGGCTCGGTTCACGAAATGTTTTTTTAGGATCACCGCAGAAAATTACAAAGCTGCCCGCTGTATTATCTTGTCAAAATATTTCCTTTAATATGTCTCGGGGATGTCCACATTATAAATTGATAGTCCCTTGGTTGAATTCAATGAAGAATAGAGTTTGCGTAGACGTGGGTTCGTTTTGTTTGATCTTAGTTTTTCTTAGGACGTTTTGACGACCGAACAATGACGTCATGGAAATTAGGGATGTTACGGAGGTTCGGTTCCGATTCCGAAAGGTCGGAACTTCCGATTGATTTTGCACATTCGGTTCCGATAAATTCAATCGGAAGTCTTATCGGACTTTAGTTGGTTGAAAATAAATATTTAATGAAAGAAGATGACTAATTAATTTTACCAAAAAAATCGTCCTCCAATATTTTGTCATCTCCACCATGTAGCGGTGAGTGCCTATCGATGGCGAGGAGGGGTCAAAACATGGCATACATAATCCGCAGGGTTATCGTGTAAAAAATACGAATATGGACATGGGCTTCATTAGACAGTTAAATGACCATAATATGGTGATTTCATGAGCTTTAAGCAAATCTAAAAACTCCGATTCCGAATTCGGTTCCGATATAACCACATCCGTAACATCCCTAATGGAAATAGATTATGTAGGAGCTATGACTATGACGCCCATATATTAATAAATAAATAGCATTGAAATAAAGATATTTACAAAGCAGGAATAAGGAATCTAAGTTTGTGAGAGGCTGATGCCTAAGCTAGGTAACAAATACCTGTGTTACAGGTCACCAGGCTCCCACCACCTCGAACCACATTATCACTGATAAAAACGTTATCTAATAGATGTCGCTGAGAGAACATGAGAAGATTAATGGCTAAACATTAAAAATATAAAGAAAAATTAACAAGGTAGATGATGCAAGAGTGAATCTAAATACGTGATTGTGCGCGCGTGGGTGTGTGTATGTGTCTAGTGCTATAGCTTCTAGCCTGCAGACAAGGATAGGGATGGACACTGTGTCGAAGGCCTTAGCGAGGTCGAGAAACACCGCCAAAACCTTCCTTTTACCGTCCATATTGGTGGAAATAAAATCTGTCAATTTTATTATTATTTGATTTGATATATATTGATTTGATTATTCTTCAAGTTATTCTTTAATCTGTCTGCCAAAATTTATTTATTTTATTTATTTATTTTTGGGAAACAAACAGCATACAATATTATCTTAATGCTATACTTAATGAGTAATACAAAAGCCAAGGACAGTTTCCACAATAAATAAAACAGTTTAATTGAGTGAACACAATAAAAAGTTATGTTTCTTATGTAGTAAACTTAAATTCATAAAATAAACTAAAAATAAACTTTGATTTTTCTTATGTTATACTATGAAAATAATCGATAACAAAGGCATATAAAGTACTAATGAGGTGGGTTAAAAAATAACAATAATTTTGGCTAAATTTAATAAATTATTTATAAATTGCTTTCTTAAATTTTCTAAAGTTAAGGCCAAATATGTCAACATGTTGGTAGGACTTATCATAATTACTACATGATCTAATAAGGAAGCGGTTAGAGGCATAATTGGTGCGACAAAGGGGAGGTGCAAAAGTTTTCTATTAAAGGTCAAAGACTTCGTCATTTCGTCATCAGCCATTATAACGTCTCCACTGATCGCTGGAGCACTAGCCCTCCTTAAGGATAGATTTAGTAGAATATTTGTTTCAGGAAGTTCAAGACTTGCTTCGCATAATTTTTCACTTCACAATCATATTTTCTCCTCCTCGCAATCGAAAGAAACATCTTTACAGGTGTTTCATCTTAATCGATAGTCAAACATCTGTAAAGATGTTTCTTTCGAATGCGAGGATATTTCTTTCATTGATGAAACGACGGTGGCCAACAACAATTTCAACGTGTTTGTCGAGGTATCTGTAGCATAATTGGTCAGTGCATTGGGCCGGATTCCCAAGGATGCGGGTTCGAGTCCCGTCAGGATGACATGAGACAAGTTACTTTTTTCTAGTATATTTACTTGTTTAAAAATTATCACATAAAAATTGCATTGTGAAATGCAAAATTAAAAAGTTATAACATATAACTACCTACCTAATGTTTCCCCTTTCAGCAGGTTTAGCGTGCTAAACCTAATGCAGTTAAATATAAGGCGCAAGACCCTATTATCTGCGGGCAAAAGCCAGTAAGATAAATGTTATAGTAGAAACCCGAAACCTTTGTCTAAACTTATTTTAATGGATACGAACGATTAGTTAAGGAAGATGTGACAAGTTGGTACCAAAAACACACACATTGTATTTTTTTTAATTTTTTTTTTATGTACGACGGTGAGACTCTTAGCCTTCATCATACCTGATGTTAAGTATTGATAAGGTTGAAGATGGAAGCGAGCCTCTCCCGGAATCCTCAATCACTGAGAAGCTGGCTATCTTATCTCTAACTGCCGCAACACAACAATGCTGAAAACATTATTGTTATGGCGACAGACTTAGATAAGATGGTGGTAGCTAGCCAGACGGACTTACAACAAGTCCTACCACCAACCAAACTGAATACAATATGTACCCGCGCTGGGAATCGAACCCGGGACCCCTGGGTCTGATACCGGTGGTTGTACCACTAGACCACAGAGGCGGTTCAAAAAATAGAGGCTCAGTAATGAGAGTCCAAACAAAAGATTTTTATTTTATTATGTTGTGTAATGTATGTAAATCCTCCAGCCTAACATGATTTCATTAATTAATCCTGCGTTGTTCTAAAACGAAATAGCAGAACATTTATTTTTGTTCAAAATTTCGTCGTGAACAAGATAAGACCGATTTACATAATCTCAGATGGTCCAACAGTAATATAAATATGAGCTTTTAATTTTTGTTGTAATTCTATTGTTTTGCTTTGTTTATGTTGGACCCTACTGGCGAGTTGCTGAAATAATTAAATTTTTAAAAACAACTTCGCGTGTCTGACGGGCCTAATGAAATGAATTATTTTAATGATGCTTCTGTAAGTGCTTGCTACTTTTACACGGACAGTAGTAAAGTAGAAAGTGCTTAGTGGTGAAATAGTTTCGTTATCTCACACTACAAAAATTAGGGAATATTTCAAATAATTCAACTTCAAAACAATGTTTATTCTCAATGTAAGATCTGAAAAGAGGATCTCCCTTTTCAGATCTCATATCGAGCAACGCAAAAAATACTATAAACTTTTTTTTATTTATTTTTTTACGACGGGGGACTCTTAGCTTTCATCATACCTGATGTTAAGTATTGGATAAGGCTGAAGATGGAAGCGAGCCTCTCCCGGAATCCTCAATCACTGAGGATCTGGCTATCTTATCGCTAGCTGCCGGAACACAACAATGCTGAAAACATTATTGTTATGGCGTCAGACTTAGATAAGATAGTGGTAGCTAGCCAGGCGGACTTACAACGTGTCCTACCACCAACCAAACCGAATACAATATGTACCCCCGCTGGGAATCGAACCCGAGACCCCTGGGTCTGATACCGGTGGTTGTATCACTAGACCATAGAGGTGGTTAAAAACTAAACCAAACTTATATTTCCTCTTTATGATATTAGTATAGATTAGACTAGCGGACGCCTGTGGTTTTACTCGCGTGGTTCCCGATCCTATGGGAATATTGGAATATAAAGTATATTATGCTTTAATCCAAACTATCTACTATTTGTGTGTTAAATTTCATCCAAATCTCTTCAGTACTTTTTGAGTTTTTTCGTTACAAACATACGACAATATAATATAAGGATAGAAAACTAACACGCTTCGAGACCTGATTTTCAAATGCAACATGCACCATTATTATTAATACTATTACCACAATGATTTATACTGCTCTAGCTGTAAAAATATAGTTCACGACTCCTAACATGACTTTGCGTTCAGCTCCGTTTTAGATTAAAAAAACCTAAAGTTATCTCTATAGTCGCAAAATTGACCCAATCAGTGAGAAACCCAGGAACTGAAACAAAATCGAACCGCTCCATCCCAACGCTGACTCATTCTGCCGTTTCAAAAAAATCACCTACCGCTACCTAGTAATATTGAAAACGGTGACGTCACGAAAGGTCCCGAATTGCACGCACCAAACGCTAATGGGAAACCGAGCATTGTGAGAGGCAAAAACAACTGAATACCGTTTTTGTTGGCCTAATCTGCTCCCTTCTAATAAAAAGAGAAAACAGTGTAATCCATTGTCATTATTTACAGTCCTTCCCGGAATAAAGCGTATAGTGAAAGATCGATGGAACTGGAAGTACATATTATACATAGAAGGCATGCGGTATAAGTACATATAATACATGTTGGTTTGGTTGGAGACTTGTAATGATGTGTCTTGTATTCAGTACCTTGTTCGAGTTTTGCAAATATTATTCGTTACGAAAAACAATCACTCTGACCTCATACTCATAGACTGCTTTACCTTTACTGACATGATTAGTTTTCGATAATCTTGAAAGTAATAGTACATTACTGCAGCGGCCAGCAAAAGAGGCATTGATGGACGAGGCACACACACGTAAGTGCATCAATGCCTAGTTGTGGACAAGGCTTGTATAGTACTTTTCTCAAATAATGCGCGGAAATTAAAACTACTTTTCGAAATCAGACGAACGACGAACAACAATATTTTTTACGTGTTTAAGTGTTAATTTGTTTTTTTTTCTAAAACAGCTTTCTATTTGCAAGCTAGTTCGAAATTTAAATTTAACCTTTGATAAGTTACCTCCATGGTTGCCATATTTCGGAGTAAAAGATCGTTCCATTTTTTAATTACACGACAGATATGAGTTTACTTTTGTAATTTATTTTGCCGCTAAACAGGACAGATATGGATTTTCATACAATTTTTGCCGGCCGCCGCTCGCATGTATGTGGCCAGTACAGTAATATCGATTTATCTCAAAGAAGGTTCTCAAAATAATGCTCATATTTCCAAGCATGTTTGAGAAAAGTAAGCAATGTCTAATAAGGGTACAGAGAAAGTTAACTTTTATCCTAATGGTAGGTATTACAATTCGTCATAGCTTTTATTACTGAAAGACAATATAACATTAATAGTATATCACTCCAAATTGATATAATCCTCAGTTATATTACTATCGTGTTTCGTTCTCGATATAAACAAAATAACACTTGTAGTCACTCTTAGGCTTGCCATTTCGAACTATATTTTGAGATTTAAAAATATAATATAATAATTAAAATGTCTAATGTGAGGTATCATAGTGATTTAATTGTTTCGTATTCTAGCGAACGTGCAATACACTGCGCGATTACGCTCGCTGTCAGGAGATTGACCGCACTTCGCTTCTCCGAAAAGGTGTCCCGGGATTAGCCATTCCTATAATGATCTCATCCCCATCTGATAACCCAATTTTTAAAGAGGTGGTACACCACCTTTTATTTTGCCAGTAAAATAACATTACCATTTATGACATTTTTACACACATTTATAATACAGGCGGCAGGTACGACAAAATTAATAATTGTAGGTCGGCGTTGGCTTTACTGCTTAGTAAAGATATTATAGATAGTGATTTGATAAAGAGAGTGATTTGATTTTAACCGCCTCTGTGGTCTAGTGGTACAACCACCGGTATCAGACCCAGGGGTCCCGGGTTCGATTCCCAGCGGGGGTACATATTGTATTCGGTTTGGTTGGTGGTTGGACTTGTTGTAAGTCCGCCTGGCTAGCTACCACCATCTTATCTAAGTCTGACGCCATAACAACAATGTTTTCAGCATTGTTGTATTCCGACAGTTAGAGATAAGATAGCCAGTTCTTCAGTGATTGAGGATTCCGGGAGAGGCTCGCTTCCATCTTCAGCTTTATCAATACTTAACTTCAGGTAAAATAAAGGCTAACCCCCATATTCTAAGTCGTTCCACCAAAACTTTTTACACTCCACTCAACCTCGTCGTGGGTAAAATGGTAGTGTGCGCTAGGCCTAACACGGAGTGGCTACGTACTCTTTGGCTCCTCCAGGTCCTTACGGAGTTATGACTTAGAATACCGATTTCGAGGAGTATTTCGAAGAAGTTTTCAATGAGGTTTCGTTGAGTCGAGGACGAGTAAGTTTTGGAGGAACGACTTAGAATATGGGTGTTAGAGTCTTCCCGTCGTTCATAAAAAGAGGTGTTTCGATTGCGTCCATCCTTGCCTAAGTATAATCCAACTTGGAATATTGATCTTGTCTTCAATTTTATTGCTAATTGGTACCCTAATGAAAGTCTTAAGCTGGAAAAAAAAAGAAAAAAGTTAATAACATTGTTCTTAGTCACGACTCACAGAATGCAAACATTTTCAATTATTAATGTAAAAAAGTAATCTTTGCAGATTCTAGTATATCTAACCATTAAAATTCCTAATTTCATAAAAACATCTCGAATAGATTCTGTTTAACCAATTTACTTTTTACTCACAAAGACCCGAAATATGTCCCGCGGATACTTAAGGCGCTACTCGGAAAAAGTATGGACATTTTGACATAAAACTATAGCACGGTTACAGTTGTTATAAATCTGGTAATAACATATATATTTCTTCATACCTTTATCTAGATTCGTATAGTTTCAAAAACACGATTTTATTATTTTGCCTCGACTTTTTTTCTTTTCATTAAGACCTCTAAAAAATACGAAAATTCAAGATTATTCTTAAATGGGGTTACTTACACTATTGGAAATTGGTTTAATAAGTGGACACCAATAATATTTAGGATCGTATAAAAGCATTTTTTTTAAATCGCTGTAGTTTTTTAATACGAAGTGATTTTGTGTTTTTTTTGCCTAATCTGCAAAATCGGTCTCGCTCCCGTGCGCGTCGTTTTCTCATTGCTATCTCGCTTCAGCATATTTTTTTCGAGTATCGCCTTAACGCGTTTATTTAGATAAAACAAAATATAAGATTTTAAACTTTCGCGTTCCATTATAATTATATATTTAAACAACGGGACTAAAGCGCAACATTTGTTATGTAGTACAACTAAGTACTTACAGCTTGACGTTTCAGCTATGTTGCAATAGCCGTGGTCACAAGCAGACTGGGGCGTTCCGCGGCGTCGTCTGTCCGGGCGGGCTTGGAGATCTTCAGCCACCCTCAAATTGTCACTATTTTTATTTTTATTGTCTTTAGAGATGTCCTGACGGCACACAACACTTACAGTGTCAGGGTTTGTTTTAAACGGTAAAACTCGCGGCTTACACTTGTTAATCACTGGATTCCACGCTGATGACATTAAATCCGTCGTTTTAATAGTAATTTTCGTTAATTCATTATCCAATAACCGTGTAATAACACGAAAGTAATCCAAATATTAAATGTGAAAATCGTTTTTATTATCACTATAATTACTAAACCTTTGAATTTTACCGGAAATACTTCAGAAAATAAAAATTATGGAGAGTGTCAAAAGATGAATATATGATTATGACGCTTTGAAATTAGTAATTTTTAATATGGCTTATTCCATTTATAAGATAGAAAATTATAAATAAAATATCAAAAGAAAAGTTTTTAACAAAATTGTACAGACACATCAAGCTTTCAATTTACACTCTAAAACCGTCGCTATTACAAGCCTAATAAAGCTCTTATAGGATCCTGACGTGATGTTGACTTTACTTAAGAATACGTAGATATCTCATTGAATTTAAATTTAACTGAAAAATCATTAAATATTTTAATACAAAGCAAAAGTAACTCACAACAAAGTAAACCAATCCATCGAATCTCTCAAGTATTTCATCAATTTCTGCTGTAATAATTAAAACCGTTCATTATGCAGGCGCCACGTTCGACTAGCATTAATTATCATCAAACTTCGACAGTAGACAGCATGCAAAAGTTTTCTTTTAAATAAATTAAAGTACGTACTTCGCCAGTTCGCGTTCGAGGATAGTGTAAAGTTGGTGTAAAGAGGTTCGTTAGGAACGAGAGACTGAAGATAGATCTAGGGTTCATAGAGTATCTATTGGAGATTATTAAAGGGGCCGGCGCCCACTGCCGGCACGGCACGTGTCATGGCAAAGGATTTTATCACTAATCAAGTTATTTAGAATCTTATTTCAATGAGTTTAGAATTCATGTTACTTTATTTCGATACCTAGATGACGCGACGCGCCGCTGGATGCTGCGGCATGACGGGTCAGATGCCGTTTCATTCCACGGGTTGCCGCGGCGCGTGCCATTGCATCGCGCGAGACGTATGGGTCACTTTGTGTCGAGGAATTATGATTGCTAAATTATTTGAAATAAGGTTGAAACTTGTGCAGCGGTTATTTCGGTTAATTGGACGCAGTCCGGTCGGTGCGCGGGGGCAAGGGAGGGAGAAGATGCACTATGGCATGCCACGGATCGCCGCGGGATGCCACAGCATAACCTGCCGTGCCATGACATAACACGCCGTCATTGTGCGCCGGCCCTTACAGACTGCGCGGTTTTGCGTGGTTCCCGTTCCTGTGAGATGAAAAGTATCCTATGTCCATATTATCTAGGCTAGAGACTATCTATGTGGCAAACATTCAAATCCGTCTAACTGTTGTCATATGATTGAGTAACAAACAACGTTACATCTAAATATTCAGGTAGGTAGTGCTCGGAGGGAGTGCGGCCTGAGTCACGGATAAGCAATTTTCGCTATGGTCGGTCTCGGGAAGTGATGTGTGAGATGTGTGACAAAAAATGTTTGTCAAGGTAATCTTTGCATCCATAGAGTAGACCTGTTACCTAGTAGAGGGAACAAATTATAGCTGAAGATTGTAGAGCGCTACAGGTATTTAAATCATTAACCTGCAATTGCAGTGGTTATACTATTTTCACTATGGTTGGTCATGGGATGGGTGACCAAAAATGTATAATATGTCCTTGTTGCGCATTAGTAGGTGCTAACTAGGGTAAGTAACGGATATGTATCGCAGTCGGATACTTGTATAATATGTACTTGTTGCGGATTGATAGGTGCTAACTAGGGTATGTAACGGATTTATGAGAACCGTGAGAAGCATTGTGAAGTACTTGTGTACTTCGCGATCAGTAATAACAAATTTTGGCTTGCGAAAAAGGTACTAAAATTATTTTACATCTCTCATGTTCGGTAAGTAGGTTCTTATTATCTCCAAATGGGGCTTGTATGTGACTAGTTAGCGCTCTAGGGTAATAATGTAGCTATAAAAGCTCTAGGGCGGGAAGTAATTTAAAAAAAACACTTCTTTCTTTCAAAAAGTTCGCGTGCATCTAACCATCATACTGGCAATAGACATCATGCATTCAGCTCAATGAACAAAGAGGTCGCTTTGCTTTATCAGTCATCAATTTTAAATATCGAACGGCGAAGCTCAATTCGTCGTCTCAGCCACATGACACCCACTGCTGGGTATAGGCCTCCCCCAAGGATCTCCACGACGATCGGTCCTGTGCTGCCCGCATCCAGCGGCTTCCCGCGACCTTCACCAGATCGTCGGTCCACCTTGTGAGGGGCCTACCCACGGAGCGTCGTCCGGTACGCGGTCGCCATTCCAGAACCTTTCCGCCCCAACGGCCATCGATTCTTCTCGCTATGTGTCCCGCCCACTGCCACTTCAGCTGAGCAATCCTTCGAGCGATGTCAGTAACTTTGGTTCTCCTGCGGATCTCCTCATTTCTGATTCGATCACGCAGGGAAACCCCGAGCATAGCTCTCTCCATTGCACGCTGAGTTACCTTGAGCCTCCTTATCAGACCCATAGTTAGCGACCACTTTTCACTGCCGTAAGTCATCACGGGCAACACACACTGGTCGTAGACTTTCGTCTTGAGACACTGAGGTAAGTTGGACGCGAAGATTTTACGGAGCTCAATTACAAACTTGAAATCCAAAAAAAAAAGTTCTTTACTTGATTCTTTTTAATGAAAAAAGGCGGGAATAGAAAACTTTTACTTTAAATTATGTTTGTTTTTGGGATTGTTCTCATTTCACTATAAATTTCAACAAATAAAATGTTTTATTCTTGTAATACCGGTTTTTTTCTACTTACCTCACAATCGAGATGTAAAGCAGAATAGTTAGCTCGGGTGTAAGCATCAATTGCACCCTCGAACTATAGGCTGCTAAATATCTCGAGCTGCAATTGATGCCTTACAGCCCTTGGCTACTAATCTACTATTAGTGCTACTTTAAAAACCCCAAACTTTTGTGATGGTGAATGGATTGTTTTTGTTTCTTGATGGTCTTTTGGTATGGTATCTTATTGTTGTTTGAAACATTATTTTATTTAATTATGTATTAAATTTATAATACAAGGCATCTATCCTCTATGAAATGGATAGTTTGCCTCGTTTTTATCTGGATAGATACCTTTAGAGGCGTACTAATAATACAAATATCGTTCTTTTGTTTCAGTATCAAAATTAATCGAAAACATAAAAGAAAGTCTGGGGTCCAATCACTGAATATAAGTTGGTGGAATAACGAGCTTGAAGTGGCGTTTGTGTGGAAAGTTTTTAATACTCTGAACACAAATTCAAAGAGGCACATATCCTCACAATAATTTGAAGGATACGCTTCATTTATTTATTATTAGTCCTGGGATGTTTTGATACTCATTATATTTTTTATGATGCAGCCAAAGTTAAAGTATAAGTTGTTTTTAAAAATGTAAGATTTTCTTTAAATTTGTATAAAACGATACGAATCACAGTAAAAAAATAGCTTTTCGTACCGCGGCGTCTATCCTCTATATAGAGAAAAAAGCAACTTGTCTCATGTCTCCCTGACGGGACGACGACGTGAGACAAATTGTTTTTTTTAGTATATATTCTTTTTTAACACATAGAAAGAGCATTGTCAATTGCCAAATTAAAAAGTTACAATTTCTTGATTTTGTACATGATATGTAAGCTGTAAGGCAATTTCAAAAAGTACGGCATCTATCTGTGATTTACCCTACTTATTAGCTTAGCACCCACTAATCCGCATCGAGCCTGCGTGGGTCATGCTTGCGATTTGCTATACTTACATAAGACAGGCTTACTAATAACAAGGGCATAGTATACTATGGGATATTAACTTATATTTTTGCCTTTTTTATCTCCAAACGCGAAGTATTACGACGTAAAGTGTCGCTTCGTGGCTTTGCAACCATCTGGCACGTTGACGCGGACTAACGGTGATTACAACACGCGGCGTTGGCGGCGGGTACATAAGCCGCCAATAATAAAGACCAACTTCACTAGGATATACGAATCAGGTAGACGCAGCTTCAGATATGAATCATCATTGTCGGCCATTGTAAGACGCTATATGGAAATAGTACGTATTTTTATTAGAAAACTATAGGATTTTATTTATTTATTAAAATTTTAACAATATTAATACATTATAACATTACATGAAAACAGTGTCACAAAAACCTGTTTAGGTTTAACCTTACACTGTTTGGTTTCGTCATCTTGTACAATCATTTATTATAATTAATTAAAATAACTATCAATATTTTTTGTAGGGTATGCATTTATAATTTTCCTTATTACAATACAACGTAAATATTTCTACCTGCCTAGTCCAACCATCGCACAAGCGTGCAGCGGCGCGTACCCACGGGTGGAATTCTAAGCATTCATGCATTATTGATTAAATTCAATCCTTTTTTTTTTTTTTTGTAATTGGCATTATTGTATATTATTCATTCAAAGTATATAAATCAATATTACTAATTAAATTAATTGAGTATTTATTACTATTTTATTATATTTAATGTTTTGTTATTTAGATTTATTAATTTATTAAACATTTGAGAAATTGACATTAATGTATAATATTACGCATTCAAATTATATAATTATATCAATTGATGTTAATAATTAAACTAATTACTACTTAGATACTAGTACTTAGATTTTTTTTTATCATATTTGATTAGGTATTTATTTTTTTAGATTTATTATTTTCAATTTTTCAGTAGTAAACCAAATATAAGTCAATCACTATTTATTTTGCATTAATGTAGATAAGAAATATTTTTTAAGTTTAACTTTAATGTTGCTTTCATTTAGTTCTTTGATTTATATATTTATATATTATATATTTTATATATTTGGATGGTTAGAGATGTTACTAATCTGGTAATAAGATATATATTTCTTCAAACCTTTATTTAGATTTGTAAAGGATCAGAAACACGATTTTTTAAGTGAAAACTTCTTTAGCGGCGTTGTGCACATCAGACTTTGAATTTTTTAGGATGGGTAAAAATGTTAAAGTCGCGTCAGGACACGTGAACTGATCGAAAATTCGTAAGACGGAGGGAGAGTAGCCCACCGGCGCGGCGTAGGAGAGGAAGTAATATCCCCATCTCTTTCTACCGCGCGGCGAAAATGTATGCCTGCTCCTGCTGTTGTTTAAGCGGTTTTCACTTCTGCCGGCACTCCCGGAGTACAACCCGTTGTTTTATTTTATTTTGCATCGGCACTTTTCCATTTCGAAAAGACCCCTAAAAAAATCGAGATTACTCTCAAATAGGCTACATATACTATTGGACATTGGTATAATTAGTGGACACAATATTTAGCATCGTGTACTTTCATTTCTCTTTAATCGCTATATTTATTTATTTATTTATTTAATACTTCATGCACAAATTGGATGTACATAGGCGGACTTAATGCTATAAGCATTTTCTACCAGTCAACCTTAGGGTGATGTGGAGACTAGTAAGAGGTAGGGTGCACGCACAACCAGTGTAAAAACTAACTGAAAATAATAATATAGAAAGAAAGAAAGAAAGAAAGAAAGAAAATAAATTTATTTAGGACAAATAACATGTTAACGAAAGGCAGTACACACAAAGAACATTAAAAATTTGTCCCAAAACGGTCACGACTCAGCATAATGCGTGGTCTTACGACCCGCGCTGGTCTTCCGTCGTGACCGGTTCGGTGACGTTCCGGACAACAAAAACAAAACAACATACCATACTACAATTTAAACAGACAAGTAAAATAAATTAAAAAAAAAAAAAACAGAAAAATATTAAATAACAAAACAAAACGATCACAACACAACGATATCTGCAGTTTGGCACAAAATAAAAAACATAAATTAACACATTGCACAATACCAAACGGGAAGAACATTGATAATTTAACACAAAGGAAAAACAGATTAAACGGGATACGAAGTATAAAAGAAAAAAACAAAAAAAAGCACATACAGTTTTGCATTGCAAATTTTACGGCTTATTTTATAATAGTATTTACGGCTATTAGAGGTCTATAAACTAAAGGCGACGGTTCATACCGAAGCAATTTTTCTAAAAAAAACAATGTGGAAACAAAAACAAGACCACCCCAAAGAGCATGGGACACAAAGCAAGGCAAGTTATACAAAATAAATTTCCGCTAACAATGTATGGCTATAGGACACTTATGTCATGCCTAAGAGTTTCCTGCATTTTTTTACTGTCTAATAAAAACAATTTTAATGTATACCTAAAACTGTTAACACTTTGCAGGTCCCTAATTGGTGGAGGAATATTGTTCCAGCACTTGGAAGCTGCGTAGCGGAAACTACCCCTAAAAGCGGCAGATGCATGTCGATGAGTAGCTAGCTGGTGAGCACATTTACGGACAGGTTTGCGGCGCGACATCCAAGATAGCTTATCATATAAGTATACGGGTGTGCCATGTTTAATAACACCGAACATTAGGCAGGCTAAATGTAATTTCCGACGGTGTTGAATCTTTAGCATACCACATTTATTCAAGAATGGTGTTACGTGGGCCCTCAACGGAATATCAAAACAAAAACGAGCGCAAGCATTCTGCACTCGTTGGATTAGTTTTTTAGTTTTTACAAGTAGACGGGGTCCATAGACCGCGTCCATGTAATTTAATTTTGATAAAACCAGAGATTCCACTAGTTGGATACGCATTTCTTCACTAAGATGACGTTTGACTTTGTATAAAACTCTCAATTTGTAAAAGCAATTACGGACACAATCCCCAATATGATTCTCGAAACGCAAATGACCATCCATCTTAAGACCCAAATTCCGCGCTTCGAATACTCTCTCTATTGGCTCATCTTTTAGTTTGACAGGCATGGTTGTGGTAATTTTTCCTAGCTGATAATTTGTTCCAAATAGCATGTACTTAGTTTTAGTGGGATTTAGCAAAAGGCAGTTATTGTTTGACCATTCTGCTATCCTAGAGAGATCCTCATTCAATTTAGTTATGGCTTGGTCTGCGTCTTCAGGCTTGAATGAAATGTAAATTTGTGTATCATCAGCATATAAATGGTATTTGCAGTGAGAGATGTGTGTTGTTATATCGGCAGAATACAAAATGAAGAGTATTGGCCCCAAAATGGAGCCCTGAGGCACCCCCCTATCAATTGCTACTTTTTCTGACTTCTTTTCCGGACCATTACTGTGGCAAAGTTTGACGTACTGGAAACGATTGCTGAGATAACTGTGAAACCATTGCACGGCCCGATGGTCGAATCCATAGTAGCTTAGTTTGGACAGAAGTAGATTTATATTCAAAGATTCGAAAGCCCTTGAAAAATCTAGTAACACCAAGAGAGTACACATACCCTGGTCCTGAGCGAAAAGAATAGCATCGGTTACATCGAGGAGGGCTGTGGTGGTACCACGGCCTTTCCTAAATCCGGATTGAAGGTCTGGTAGGATGTTGTTTCCTTCGAGATAGTCATATAATTGAGCAGCAACGACCTTTTCTAGGATCTTGGATAGACACGGTAGAATACTTATGGGCCTTAAGTCCTTTAGTTCTACTGGGTTAGGTATCTTAGGCAGCGGATGTACTATGGCCAATTTCCATATATCAGGGTATGTCTGGGAGGTAATTGACTGATTAATAATGCATTTGATATAATCTATTGTGTATGGAAAAGTCCTAATGAGCATGTCCAGGCTTATTGAATCGCAGCCCACTGCTTTGGATTTCAAACTCCGCATTATTTTAATTATTTGGTCCAAACTAACTGGCTCTAACTGGAAGACAGAGTCTGTAAAACGATTGAACTCGAAAAAAGTCAAATGTGAGATAGACACATCTGAGTTGCCAGGTATACTCAGAAAATGATTATTGATAACATTAGGATCATTAAAGAATAAGGGCAGGTCATTTTTTTTTTGTGGTAAAATTGTATTTTTAAGGTTGTTCCATAGTAGTTTTGGATTATGAATATTATTATTGATGAAATGTTTGAAGTAAGCTGCCTTTTCATAAAATAATGCTTGGTTCACTGTTGATTTTAACATTTTATAATAATCATTTGTACTGCCATTTGTATATGTATTTATATATAAAACAAAACATACTATATACATAAATACTAACAAAAACTAAAATTGCTAAGCTATAATTATTTACTACGAAGTGATTTCGTAGTTTATTCGCCGAATCTGCAAAATCGATAAGGAGGCAAATACGATAACACATGTAAGTGTATACTACCCTAACGTGCTAACAGTTTATACTATTTTGGATTTTTAAAGACTGACTAGCGGCCACCCGCGGTTTCACTCGCGTGGTTCCCGTTCCCGTAGGAATATCGAAATAAAAAGTAGTATATAATTTAATTTAAGCTATCTTCTATGTGTGTGCCAAATTTCATCTAAATCGCTTCAGTAGTTTTTGCGTGAAAAAGTTACAAACATCTTTACAAAGTTTCACATTTATAGTATTAGTAAGATGAGATGAATCAATTTCTTTTTCCAGGTAAGTCGAATCAGCAAATTCATAATGAGTCTTCTTCTTTCATATTTATTAAATTAAATTCGATCAAAATCTTTGTGAGGTCACAAGCTTATCAGACATTTTTATAACGCGCTCATTTCTGAAACTATCAGAGAAACATTTTGAGAAAAACAAAAGCTAGAATATGAAGAATGCTAAAGAAGGAAACTTCAACGCATAAAACTTTTAGAGGTTTAAATAGAAAACGAAGATCTGGCAAAATTAAACCGCCGCCATCAAAGTCGCGGGCGGTCGTTAGTAATAGATATCTGGTGTGAACCAATTACAGGTCGATGAACGATATGCATTCTCAGTTAGCTTTCATGCGATAAAGCTGCAATGATTTGGGTCATGCTCTCAGAAGGAAAGCTAAATGCTACGTCGAGTTTAAAAATAGACGACAGCTGTCTCTTTTCTTAGTAGCTTGTTACAATTAAATAATGCTTACTAATATTGTAAATAAATGCAAATGCTCCGTAAAATCTTCTCGTCCAACTTACTCCAGTGTCTCAAGACGACTGTCTATGATCAGTTTGTGTTGCCAGTGATGACTTACGGCAATGAAACGTGTTCTGATAAGGAGGCTCAAGGTAACTCAGCGTGCAATGGGGAGAGCGTTATGCTCGGCGTTTCCCTGCGTGATCGAATCAGAAATGAGGTGATCCGCAGTAAAACGAATGCCTTGCCCGGGGATCGAACCCGGGACCTCTGGCGTAGAAGGTGGGTCCTGCGTCAAACAGGTCGTCTATGTCAAATCAATTATTGTCTCATGGAAGTAATAAGTTCTACATACGTAGGTATTTACCTATTACTTTCATGATAGAACTAAGGTAGGATTTTTAATTTGGCAGAGTAATACAGGTAATACATTGACAAGTGCCAATGTCACTTTGTAAAAATAATCCTGCTTTAAACTGTTTTTCGTTATGATTTGCGCATTTCCAGTTCGGTAACTATTGATTTCATTCACGCACACAAATTCAGTATTATATCTTAAATCTGAAATTTAATTCAGCATTACTTTTACAAACTGACATTGACAACCTGTCAAATCACTTCTCCTTTTAAATGGCCATTACGTTAGGTTACATTACAAAGTTAATCAGTTTGATTTGTTACATGGAATTATTATGTACGTACTTAATAATTCCATGGTACTGACACAACACAATTTAAAAAATAGACTACCATAGAGTAAAGCGTATAAGTAGAAGTAAAAAAACAGCTATTTTGGAACAACCGGCCATAAGTAAATTTAAACGACTCTATAAATATACTTTAATTGTTTTTTTTCTTTATTTTATAAGCATCGTCAAAGTAACATTTTTATGATTATAATGTTGTAGTTACATGTTTGAACAATTAATGTAATTTGTACTCGATTTTTTTAAGAGAAAAGGACGCAAATGCTTACTTCTATTGACAAATGTAATTCCCCACAGTATGGTTTACAAGGCAAATGTAAAAATACTAATGAATTTTCACTAATCACCATACGTCAAGTGGTTAAACTATTTAACCTAATTTAAAGAAGGTGGGTTCGGTTTTTAGTAATTACAGATAACTATGTGCTTTTAAGGTTGGTTAGTGTTTAAGTGTTAATTAAATTAGTCGCTGATAAGATTATATCACTATACACAACAGAACGATCGGTTACTCCTAACTTTCAACAAAATTGTCTTTAAATTTTCAATCGAATAAAATCAGTTCAAAATCTGCGACGATTTTATCCGATTGCAAAAATGAACGTCCGCTGTTATTAAAATTCCCTTCTAATATCAACGCATTAATATTAAACTTCATATTGACTTGATGAATAAGACTATTAGATCCAATAACGCCCCGAACTCAGTCGCGGTAATGTAAATAAATGGCCTTTTTTAAACTTCTCGACCTTCAATGGTAGCTGGCTCATTTGAAAGATGCTCTGAATAAAGATCGTTACTTAAGAAATTCGGAAGAAACCATTAATCAGGGGGTAAAATATAAAATCGCGTAGTCAAATCTGAACTCGCGAGTCATGGCTCCTCCATTAATTCGTTGTTCCGTCAGTCTACTTTAATTAATAAATAAAGGCGGTAAAAAAAAGCCGCCGACGACGCCCAACGTTGTGGCTTAATTAAAGTGCAACGATTAAAATTCCTTTTGCGAGTTTATTAAAAAGTTTCTGCTCTTTAATGTCCCGAGTGTCGACAGAGACAACCGGCTGCCGTAATTGACCGTGTCTTCTGTAATACAGCCAACTTTGAGGTCGGTCTGTTAGTCTTTTAGACCATTAGCTTTACGGCTTAGCTTTTTGCGGAGTAAAGTCGATGCGTTTGTGGGTACTAAGTTATGGTCATATTTATGGTAAATTTTAAATATAAAAATATTGGAAAAAATTAACTCGGCCACAAGTGAACTCTCAGACGGGAATCGAACCCGCGACCTTTGGAAATCCGGGCCAATGCTCTAACCGCTGAGCTACCGAGACTTGCGAACCACCGTAGAAATTCTTCAATACTTTTATATTTTTAATACGCTGTAGGCCAGCGTTGTTACATTAATGTTAGGAATCGATTCCCGTCTGAGAATTCACTTGTGGCCGAGTTAATTTTTTCCAATATTTTTCTATTTAAAATTTAACATAAGTAGAAAAATAGCATTGAAAAATGCAAAAATTACAAAATCATAAATTATGGTCATATATTTTATTGTACCCAATGTAGTATTTGTATCTTAATTTAAAGTACTGACTTACTTCGCTGGCTCAGCGACCTGAAGTAAATCTTGGCTTCCGACACTAAGTTGCGCCACTGGTCCGAATCCTGAGCGACTTGTCCCCAGTTGGTTATTGGAAGTTCGCTCCGGAGCTCTATTTTTGATTCACTCGTCTCGGGGATTCTACTGATTTTCGTGCGACGTTTGAGTTTCCGTATTCCGTAAAAGCGACCTTGCATGTATATACTTAACTTCGCTTTTCACTCGTTCGCCTCGGCACTCGTGCGACGAGTGATTCTGAGAAATTCTGAAAAGAGGTCCTGTGCCTCTATAGCACGCTTTTCGCTTTGCTCCTCGCGCGCTCGCGTTCGTTGGGAGGCGGTACTACAGGCGAAAAGCGAAGCTATGTATATGTCGCAGGATAATTAGATAAATCGTTTTTTTTGCGAAAATTCTAGGGATATAGCGAAAAATCGGATAATTAGACAAAGGTGTTGTCATTTCTCAATCCTACTAAAAAAAGATAGGGTATTTGCGAAAAAACGGGTTGCCTTAGTATGATTGTGAAAAGATTCTCTGGCTATTATAAAATAAGAACACTGATTGGCTAGTCAGACCGTCTAAAACAACATCTTCTCTTATTGGTTGACGACTTCATATTTCAAATAACAATCCATTATTTCACGTGTAGTAAACTTTCTGTAAACCAATCAGAATAAGAGTTAGCAAGTAAGCAAAAATGGAGCCAACCATAGTTAAGAATTTCCAATGTTACTAAAACAACCCGTATTTTTGCAAAAAAAACCTTTCTTTTTTCAGTACGATTGAGAAATGTCCACCATTGTCTAATTATCCGTGTTTTTGTAATTTTGATGGACTTTCAGCCAGTTCGTATGAGATCTTTTCGAGGCAATGCTGAACTTCATCATTGCCTCGAAAAGATAGAGAAGCCTCATAAAATGTTGTTTCCAAAAAACGCCTAAATATAGCTCAAAATTGACTTGATTTTGAAATTTTACCATTATAGACTTACAGCTAACTTCGGCCGCAGTTATATCATTTCGGTATTGAATTAAAATTAATCTATATTTATATGGCATTGGTTCTGCTTCACATCGCACTAAAAGAAAGTTCTATTTGTGTCTCGGTTAGGGATGGGCAGTTGCAGTTACTATAATATTATGATCAATAAAATGTTGTCCTTTTAAAACAAGGCAAACAAAAGTATTTTTCACACTGGGCAAAAAAATTAATTTTTTTTGCAACCTGACTGCAATTTATTGCTATTTTAAGCTCAAAATCAGCTACGATACTTTAAGAACAGTTACTACTATTTTCACTTACCTTTTGCCCCCGGTACCTCTTAATTGGCCGGCGGTCCAAGCTAGCTAGTACGCATATATTACTCAAAGTACAAACGTACACTACTTTTTCCTGTATACCATCCCATTTGGTTTATGCGAAAATAAATAAGGTGTAGCGGCATTGGATTCGAGGACTATAATATATTATTTTAAAAAAAAATCAAAGTCTCCTAATATTTTAACTGTTTAAATTCTTCCGAACCACTTCACGATTCATTTAATATCAGCCTCTTTCTGCATTGCTTACGGTTGGAACGATTCATAATACAACAAACTACAACTTTAGGAACACTTAAGTATAACTCGTAACGAACACTTAAGTATAAGTTTCGTCGCGGCGACTGGCACCGTGCTTCCGTATCAAAACTTGTGACATCACTAAGCTAAGAGACGCGGCGCCCGCGTCGCCCGCACCTTACTCAGTGCGACTATAAAGCCTAGAACTTTTGAGGCAGATTAGACCTCACTCCGCGCTGTTCGCGTTTTTTTCCATTCAGTGCGTCTGTGGTCTAGTGGTACAACCATCGGTATCAGACCCAGGGGTCCAGGGTTCGATTCCCAGCGGGGGTACATATTGTATTCGGTTTGGTTGGTGGTAGGACTTGTTCCGTCCGCCTGGCTAGCTACCACCATCTTATCTAAGCCTGACGCCATAACAACAATGTTTTCAGCATTATTGTGTTCCGGCAGTTTGAGATAAGATAGCCAGTTCCTCAGTGACTGAGGATCCCGGGAGACGCTCCCTTCCATCTTCAGCCTTATCAATACTTAACATCAGGTATGATGAAGGATAAGAGTCTCACCGTAGTTCATAAAAAAAAAACTACGTCGTTGGGCTAGACTTCGTAAGAGAAACAATTTAATATACATATTTGTCTTTGTCATACTCATAGAAATGTTAATTTGGCGCCACACAGAATGAAAGAATGCGATTTTGACTGCCGCACGTGCGAGGAGTTACGCATGTGGCTAGTTCGACCTTATGTTACCGTCAAAGTGGTAAAGTGCAACGAGTGCTGTCTTTGGAGACAACCCGCTGTAATTGACCTTGTCTTCTGCTGTAATAGCCAATTTTGAAGTCGGTCTTGTTTTTTAGACCATTAGCTTTGATATATATTGGCTTAGCTTTTTGTGGAGTAAAATTGATGCGTTTTTAAGTACTTTGGTACTATGCTATGCTACTTATCCAATATTGTATCTTTTAGGTAACTGTTATTAAAAGTGTAGTAAGTATCAAAGTCAAAGTCAAAGTCAATATCATTTATTCAGTCTAGGCTGTTACAAGCACTTATGAACGTCAAAGAAGCTACGCCATCGGTTCACAAACCCTATGGCGGGAGACCTTGTAACGAGAAGAACCGCAAGAAACTCGTCAAGGGCTGTTTTTTTCTCCCTGTTTTATTTCATACAGAGTCGTCAAATTGAAAAGTGACCTTAACATATCAGTAAGGTCAATTTCCATCACAAAAGGAAAATACTAATTAAAATATTACATTTTATGGTTATTGTAACCGTAAACAATGTTTAACTGGCAAAGAAAGACTTGCCTTCATACATTTACAAGATTAGTATACTTACTGCAAGTTGTGAGGTACATACAGGTCAGTATTAATTTATTTTAGATAAAAATATTTAGGCTTTAATCACAGCATTAAGATAAGTAGACTGAGGTAGACCCATTTCCGCTGGCGGCACCCGTTCACGAGCATGACGCATGAACCAGCCATCGCTTCGCTCAACCATATTTTAGGGAACGTAACGACCCGCCTCACAAAGAGGCAAAAGAATGGATGGCAACATGTAATAAAAGTCAAAATTGAAACTACAGTCCACTTGAATTGAGTATAATTTAATCGTAACTAATATTATAAATGCGAAAGTGTGTTTGTTTGTCCTTCTTTCACGCCCTAACTAAGCAACCATCGACTTGATTTTTGGCATAAAGATGCAAGAAAGAACGCAGAGTTATGTTACTCTGCGTTCTTTTTATCCCAAAATTTCCACGGGAACGGGAACCACGCAGGTAAAACCGTGGGCAGAAGCTCGTTATACAATATTTTCTTTCATCTTCTTCTTATCGAGTGAGGATTAGTGGCCACCTCTGGTGTCAAAGTTCATCAAGCCGCCTATAAGGCCTCTGACTTCTCTTAACGACTGTAATTAAATGACAACAACCGGGACCGACGGTTGAACGTGCCCTCCGAAGCACGGAAGCACTCAACTGAGCGCTAAATGCCACTTTACGGTCACCCATCCGGCACCTGACCGGACCGAACTTTGCTTAACAAACGTGATCGAATACGATCAGTCTGTCAAGCGCGTCCATGAGCGATTTTCTTTCATGTGGTAATGGCTTTACTATACCTCCATTCCATGTACTTTATTCTCGTAAGGTGCCTTGAGTTTATGCAATATTTGCGTCCACAAGTTGTGACAAAACAATACAAACCCATGTTTTATTCGTTGAGTTTTTCTTTTTTGTACCAGAAAATTAATTCACTAAGTTAACAGACGTTCAAAACCAATTTTTGCGGAACCAATTCGCCAACTTCGTAATGTTATAAGCCAATATTGCGGCGGAACTTCAGTATTTTAAATAAAATTTCTTACAGAAAAATAATATTTATTCTTGTCTCGTCCCGTTTAGTTTTGTTTATGAGGAATTGAAAAAGCTCGGAGACATTTCGGCTCAATTACGAATAACGGAAGAAAATAATCAGACTCTGAATAAGTTCAAAAGAAATACTGCAGACAGAGTACAGATCTTAATTATACTTTTTGATCATACTGTTCCTTTGTTTGTGAAGATGAATCGGTACTTAAATATTTATGGCAAAAAACACGTCTTTCTTTTTTCGTTTGTTTTTTGTTTTTCTAATGCTTTTTATCCCTGACTAGCAGACCCGTTAGATAAAAAAAGTCAAGTGCGAGTCGGGCGCACGCACCGAGGGTTCCGTACTATCACATATTATCCCCACACATCGATGTAAATTTAAAGCAAATAAGTATAAAAAAGTATTTATTATTAGAGACTTCGTTTTATTTTTCCTGTAATCCTTACATAAAATTCTACCACATAGAATAATTTCAGATTTTTCTCTATGTAAATTTTGATGATAAGGGGGGAACAGTTTTTTTACAATTTTCATCATAAATCGAAAACTATGGCCTAAAAAAAGATTTTTTGGGAGGAAGGAATGTGCGACCAGCGTTCTTTCATATGATACCCCACATTCCCTAGAAGCCCCACTTTGAATTTATACGACCCCCCTTTCAGTCCCTGTTTAAAAAATATGTTTTTTTTATATCTCTCTTAATTGCAAAATAGTTGGGCAAACGTTATCTCAAACTATTCCAAATTTCAAGTTGATAGCATTAGTGGTTCTTGATATATCCAGCTGTGACAGACACACTGAGTCGCACCATAAGGGTTCCCTTTTACCATTTAGGTACGGAACCCTAAAAATTAAGTATCATAAATCACAATTAAAGAAAAATTAAATGTCACCGGTGAACTGGTTTCTACAAATACTCTTATAAATCGATTCAGTATTTCCAAAGAATACTAATTCTTAGAAACCAACTTACAGCTTGTAAGTTACAGTTATTTGTAAATTATCTTCTGAGGTCTAAATAGATTCCTAGTTAATTTGTTCATTATACGAGTATCAAAGGCTCACGTAGAAAATATTAAAATAAATAAAGTACATTGATTAAAAGACGATAAATTTTCACGGACATTTAAAACGGGGCAGGGCAGGTACCTTAACCATTGTAGCTACATGAAAACGTTCTTATGAAACCATCCTTAGTTTTTTGAGAAATATTAAACTGCATTCAAGGATTTTGAAAAAAAGTCAGTAAAAAAAAAAAAAAAATTTTGATGCCAATCGATCCTGTTTCTTATGAGGATCAAAACGGTCTAAGACACCAACTGAGGTATGAGTACTAAAAAGTCAGAAATTGCGAAAAAGTATTTGCACATATTCGCTAAGAAAATAAGTTCCATCAACGAAGGTACTCGTCGGTGAAGCGGATACTGCGGCGTGTGACGCGAGCGCGACAAGTATGTTTTTTGCGTTTTTTGCGATTTTTGACTTTTCTAGTACTCATACCTCAGTTGGTGTCTTAGAGTGTCTTGATCTTCATGAGGAACAAGATCGATTGGCATAAAAAAAATATTGGAACTGCCTATTTTCCTGCTCACTAAATTTTTTTCAAAATCCGTGAATGCAGTTCAATATTTCTCAAAAAAATAAGGATGGTTTCCTAAGAACGTTTACATGTAGCAACAATGGTTAAGGTCCTTACTGTCCCGTTTTAAATTTCCATCCTGTATATCACTTCTATAGCGAAAGCTCCTTTACAATTCTAGTTTACCAGGTTTGTGTACAAATGATACTAAACAAGTAGAATTTCACCTTCAAAAATATAATACATACCTAAGATAATAATTTCTAAGACGAATAAACTTCTTAACATTCACTTAACTTCGGAGCAACTTGCTGTTCTCAAATTTACAAAGGCATTTCAAAAGGCAGGTTTAGTTCACTAAGAAGTGAACCTTAAGTTGAGTGGCTTAAGGCTTATTATAGTTTCTTTGAGCATCTATCGGCTATGGGGCATGGAGTGTGACTAGGGAACCGTGAACAAAAAAACGATGGCAGTTGTCAGTACTTCCGCGCAGCCACAGACTAAACAGTATCTGCACTGCTACAAACGGCCGAAATGACGCACTCACACAGATAAGCGCTGCTACACGTGCGCTTGCTAATGCTTTTTATTTATTTTATTTATTTAGGTAACAAACAGTTGTATATAATCATTCTTAAATATAAGTTAGAAACAAACAGACCTTAAAGTACCCTAAATTAAATACAAACAATAAATAATTGTGCAAAATTGTGTCAGATGCTATCATCTTTTACAATGTACCGAAAAAAGAAATGATATGATGCGAAATAAGAAAGAAAAAGTGAACAAAACTATGATGTATACCTATCCGTTTATAATAAATATAATTATTAAATGTAATATTTTTAAACATCTTTAATAATCTATGTCTAATCTATCTATAACTCGAAATTGAATCACTTAAAATAACAGAGCACCTACATTTTTCTTAAACAAGTGTAACGAATTTGAAAAAATATCAACTTCATTCAAGAGTTTGTTATAAACATCACAAGATCGTCTAAAAAAGGTATTTTTAACATAATTAGTATGGCAAGAAGACACATAAAAAGATTGTTTAGAACGGGAGGTTAAACATGACCCCGGGCCATACTAATGACATGCCAAAAAAACCATTTACCTAAAATTATACTTTTCTATAAAATTTTGTAAGTTACCGTACATACCATATTTTTTCAATCTGTAAACTGTATTAGATTGATGAATATTTTAACCATGTTCAGATAAAAAACTAAAAAAACTATAACATCAACAGTATATTTGTTTTATGTGGTTAGAAATAGCAAAAAACACATAAACAAAAAAAACAACCCCAAAAAAAACTCGATTTTCAAAAATGTCAAATGTCACTTCAAACCAGATTGGAGTATATTTATCGGGCTTGATTCTGAAATCAAGATGTTCATACAAGACCAAACTCTAACTATTAGAAAATTATGGTTTTCGGCTGAAATTCGGAGAGGACACCGGTGTCCGGTCGGGGCTTGACTAGTTGTAACTTTTTGTAGAAGATCAGCTGAATCTACATAAACATCTCTACGTTTTAGGCTCGGACTACAGTGAACACCAGTGAGGTCGAGGGGCCGACCGAGTAGCGATAGCAAGCGGCGCGTGCGTGTGTGAGCGCGTCATATCGGCCGTGTGTGACGACTGCTTATATTTAGACTGTGGCGCAGTGCAGCAAACTGGTGACTACCTCCTTTACATAGTTTTCTCGCTATAGGAGAACTGATAGCTAATATGTCAGTCTGTTGCAGGGAACAGGAGGTTCACCGTGGGAGGTTCACTACATTTAATCTAACTTTAAAGTTTTGTTTTGATTTTGGCATATTTTGTTAGTTTTAGTTTATACCATTTAGCCTCTCTGGTTAAACCTTTTATTCTTCATAGTGAGCGTAAGAGCACTGCACCTGAGATACAGTTTTCCTAGTTCGGGTGCAGATGTTTACCATTGGCTTGTTACAATACATGGTTTATTACAATTAAGAACTAAGTTATGTTTATAGTTGTAAGTTAGAAAAAAAACTGTCTAATTTGATAATCTACCGCAGTCCCTTTTAATTCGTCATTTGAAAGATATTTACATACTTATGATAAAATTTTAATTGAAAAATATTGGAAAAATAGCATCTTAAGATGGTACGACTATAAACATTACACAATTATTGGTTCATCATACCGTAATAATACATAAATATATGCGCAACTAACTCGTTTCAGTTATTTGTTTGCGCAAAATAATAAAAAAATTGTACATTCATACATAAAACACGAGTAAACTAATATCTTTTAATTTCAATAATTCTACGTATGTGTGTGTGACCCATCGCATTTATATAGCTCATGTATGAAAGTATTTTTTTTTTAATAAATTCGCGCAAACAAATAACTGATACGAGTTAGTTGCATATGTATTTATGAATTATTAATGTATGATGAACCAATTAATGTGCAATGTTTGTTTGTATGGAAGTCGTACGTAAGTATAAAAATAGCATTGAAAATATGCAAAAATTAAAAAATCATAAAAAATAAGATATTTACATACTTCAGACCCACGCCACTTTTTGACATTTGAAAGGGATTGTGATCGGAACGCGTTTTGAAAGGTATTGAATGAACTATCTAAGCAAAGTGACAGAAGAAAATATCTTTCAATGTATGGAGAAGTGTCAAATGGAGTGTCATTTAAAACATCATTCGTTCCGAAAGGGTTCGCGACGTTAAATTAAACAATTCCATAAGTCACTATCACAATCACTATACCTTTGAAAGGGATTGTGATAGATTTTGAAATTAAACAATTAGGGACAGGTTGATTGGGTGTGAAGATTGTAGTTTATGCAGTCAAAGTCAAAGTCAAAGATTTTTATTCAAATAGACTTATAGATAAGTGCTTTCGAATCGTCTAATTTTTTTTTCCTACCAGCCATTCAGGACATCTTTTAACTGATAAGAAGAACGGCCGCAAGAAACTTATCAGCTTTAACAGAAGCAACAACATTTACAAAGGAACATGTCGTTGCCAAACACAAATCTACAATCTTGAAACATATTTGATATAAGAGGAAAATTTTCTTACAATCAGTTATTAGAATATTTTCCTACGCAGTTTATATAAAGTCGTAATTATAGTCATAATATTTATTGCTCCATATTCTCTCAGTTTTATAAGTAGATACAGAATAGCTCGCAATATAAACCCTGGAATTCTTTAAAACTAAATAATACAATTTAAAAACAACAATTTTAATATTAAACTAAACAAACATCTTACTCATATTGTATTTTTGTATTGTATTTGTATTGTATCATATCTTTAGGCAAACACTATTTAAAAAAAATATTATTAATCATAAAAACAATTCAGTATCAGATATTCTTTGTTTTTTATGAAATACTAGAGGATCCCCGCGGTTTTACCCGCGTGGTGCCCGTTCCCGTGGGAATATCGGGATAAAATATAGCCTATGTCACTTGGGGGAAATGTAGCTTTCTTATGGTCTAAGAATTTTCTAAATCGGTCCAGTAGTTCCTGAGATTAACGCGTTCAAACAAACAAACTCTTCAGCTTTATCTATACTATATTATAATATTATAATTAATATAATATTATAAAGAGGAAAGATTTGTATTTTTGTATGTAACGAATAAACTCTTACTACTGGACCGATTTTGACGAAATTTAGTATAGAGAATCCTTAGACCCCAAGTAGTTACATAGGCTATAAATGATCCCAAAACTCCCACGGGAACGGGAATCACGCGGGTGAAACCGCGCCGGCCTCTCGTAATATTATATAAGTATAGATTTTATCACTTTCTATAGCATTTATATTATTAGGTATGAAGTTTGTTATAATTTTTATAGTCAAATGATAAGTCCTAGAGCTAACCATGTGTAGTTTAGTAAAAGGAAGTGCAAATTTATTTCTATTTCAAGGTACGGGTACATATATGTAATGGATCAAACTTCATTTTATCCGTTGTAATTTTATGTACTTTATTACTTGTTTATATATACAGTACAAAACAATAACTCTTTATTATAACTGGTGTTAATTGTACATATTATATTTATAATAAATTTTTTAATGAATTGAAGCGTTATTAGGGCGGTCTTATCGCTTAAAGCGATCTCTTCCAGACAACCCACAGTATGGAGAGATTGATAGAAAAAAAGCAAGCAGGGTGTATAATAATGGACGGAACCAATTATAAATATTTGTTATAAATGTATACATAAAGTTATAAACTGACATAAAAATTAAATATTATACATTTTATAGGGATATTTCTTCACTTCATTTTTAAAGACGTTTAGAGACTGAGCAGGCAGGCATCTTGTCTGAACAGGCAGTGAATTCCACAGTCGGATGGCCTGAACAGTAAAGGAACTGCATTAAAAGGAGGTCTGATGGACGGGCATAAGGAGACTCAGATTTTCAGATGACTTAAGTGAATGGAAAGTGGAACAATAGAGGTAATTAAATCGCTCTTTCAGATAGCACGGGTAAGAAGAATTGACCAGAATGTTGTTGAGGAGAGACAGCAAATGAATATTCCGGCGAAGCCTAATGGATAGCCACTTCAGCTTAGAACGAATACATTTACGTTTTTAGATCCTCATTTTAGCTATTTATTCATTATCTTTGAAGTAGTTTATTTAATTATCGCATTGACGTCCACGTGTCAGATATAACATTTTTAGGGATCCAGTTGAAAATTAGCATCAGCCTTATTGCTGACTCAATGCTGAACTGTACACCCGTTTGGTACTGACTTAATGTATAATGCCCTGTGCCTGGTACCAAATAAAAAAGGTTATATTTGTATAAAATTTGTAAAAAGCTAGCGATCGCCTCTGCGAAGCGTAGCGTGACATCTTTTTAGCATATCAGTGAATTGAAATTTTATTTTCACAAAGGATAGAATATTAAACAAACAATAAACATAATCACCCAATTTTTTTTTTATAAACTCTTACATTTTACGTGAAAAGCGAAAGGACAAAAAAACGATAATTTTGTTTGGTTTTTATTTTCCTATCCACATCGTTGTGTTTTAAAATATTTATATACCTAATATTCGAAGTCCTAACTGACTGAATGACTGACTGATTTATATATCAACGCACAGCCGCTGGGTCTAGAGACTCCAAATTTTGTATAGAGGTTCCAGAGGTCTACGGGTGCACTAAGAAAGTATTTTTCGAATTTCTACCCCTGAGGGGGTGAAATAGGAGATGAAAGTTTGTATGAAAGTCCGTCAGTTTTGTAGTTAGGATTTTGAAATTTTGTATTTAGGTTGAAGATTGAAATAATCATGAACCTGTCACAGAGTTTTTAAAAAGTCCACCCCGAAAGGGGTGAAAAGGGGGATAAAGTTGTGTAGGAAAATCGTTTACTTTCAAAGTAAATGTCACTAATTTTTATTAGATTTATGGTTGGAAATTAAATACAAATAAACCAACCTATATTGTGTGATTTTAGGGATAGAAAGCCCTAAGGGGTAAAAAGGTGTAAATAATT
Organism: Chrysoteuchia culmella; assembly: GCA_910589605.1. Taxonomy (NCBI): domain Eukaryota; kingdom Metazoa; phylum Arthropoda; class Insecta; order Lepidoptera; family Crambidae; genus Chrysoteuchia; species Chrysoteuchia culmella. Next base: position 2,945,116 of record OU342647.1, on the reverse strand, counting down.
TTAAAATCGATATAGTCGTTATTGAGGTTTTATAAGATGTTAATTGCAAAAATGGCATCGATTTCGAAGTCTGTCGCAGTTGACATAAATCAACCCTTTTTAAAGTTTGAAAATTGGGCTCATATTTATATAGAAAATTTATGTAAAATAGACATAGCAACTTTGATAGCGATAGCTTTAGATATTTTTTTTACAAGAAATGAAATACTTTTCCATTCACACTAATCCATGCTTATATTATAATGCGAATGTGACTCTATTGTATGTCTATCTGGATGTTCCTTTTTCATGCGTAAACCGCTGAATACCTATATTTTAGCGAAATTTGGTATGGACATAACTTGAACCGTGGAGATGGACATAATACTTTTGATTGTGATAAATGGAACCACCACGCGACATCCTAAGTCCGCGCGATAACCTAATTCCTCGCGGATGAAGTCGAGGGCGGAAAACTAGTCGTATAATAAAGTATTAATAAAGCCACATTTGGTTTCTAACATCGTAAAAACAATTAACAACTCAAAACCATTCGACTTATAATCCAAAATTTATTCATCAAATACTGAAACTGTGTAATGCAAACGAGGCTTGTGAAGAAGTTAATTTAATTTAACTGATATACCCGTAGCGGTGGGACTCGGTGGTGGTACAAAGCGCAGTTTCCGTCTAAAGTTTCAACGGCAATCAAGCTATTTGTCCTTTGACTAACATAGTTTCCAAAAAGTTACGGCTAAAAACTAAGAGTTGTGTAACTCATGGTAGTAGCGAACGCAAGATAATTTTCGCTCGATCTTTGTAAAGTCGAGAAATGAAAACTTTTGAACAATCTAAAAAGATTACATTCTGTCAGCTGAAACTGAATGAACTAATAAAATAAAATCGAAAACGTATTACTTATTTCTTGTAGACCTAGTTCACCTAATAAATAAAAGAAACTGAATATCATTAAGAAAATAAAACAAATATATTTTTGGGGAGTTAAATATCTGATAATAATAGTGAATTTATCACTTACTTATGTGTGACCGTATTTGCAATAGTAGGAAACGTAAGACAATTGAAATTATAAAGCGCTTTAAGATGTTTATTACGTCATCTATCAACGTAAGAAATTACAAAGCCATTTCTCATTTTAAGTCCAATTTACCGTAACACAAAGCACAGCACGGTGGGTTATTCCAGGTATTTTAGCACAATTGGAGTTTATGGAGCGCAACGGTTGGCGGTTGCGTAATTTCATTAGAACATCTTAGCTTACATATCTGTGTGAAGCTGTGTGGCTACCCACAAAATTGCTTTAGTGCCTCAAAACGTGGCCTCAACCATAAGCTCTAAAAGCTAAATTTACCTAAGTAATAGCCTTGAAAGTCAAAGTACAACCATGATCTGAACTAACTGACTCAACAATAAAGAGGTTGTTAGATGCACTTGTGAATTTCGAAGAAGCTACGTCGTCTGTTCCCATAGTCGTACAGTCGTAAAGTCGTTACGTACTTACGTATCTTACAGAATAACCGAGCAATCATTCTTACAACGAATTATGTTATTCTTTCTTTTTATACCAACTTTTTTCAAGAGAGGAATGCCCCAAAAAGTAGCACTAAAGTCACAAATGAATCGATAATTCTGCGCCATTAACACTCCCCAACCCATTCATTTAGCATCAGCGGGGAAGGCCTATAAAATTTATTTCTCGGAAGAAGTGAGGACGCTTAAACAACTGATTCAGCAGTCAATTAGATAATTACCATCCCATCTGTTAATCCTCCTTAAATTGGGACTTGGTAGGAACATGGTTCAGATGCGGGGTTTTAGGGCCCATAAATCTCCGATCGTCTTTTATTGTATCGGCTGAGGCGCAGGAGTGTAAAATGTTATCAGATATCCGACCGGGTGAAATATTACTCTAATACCCGTTAGGTAACTGTAAATAAACTGGGACGGGGAATAAAGGTGGAATTTTCATTCGATTGGTTGTGTATTATGCTTACCTACTATGTAAGGTTTTGTGTTCTATACTTTCACTATAATCTATTCAACTTCCTCTGAAACAAAAGCTTAACAAATAAACCAATGTTTCTTAAACCGTTTTATTAATATTGGAATGTAAATAAAATTGAGGAGCCCGTGGCGCAGTGGTTTGCGCGCTCGGCCTGCGATTGTTGAGGTTAAGCAACGTTCGCAATGGTCGGTCACGGGATGGGTGACCAAAAATTTACTATCTCGAGCTCCTCCGTGCTTCGGAAGGCACGTGAAGCCGTTGGTCCCGGCTGCGTTTGCAGTCGTTAAAACTCACCAATCCGCATTGAGCCCGCGCGGTTGGGGCATGGCCTGTTCTCCTTATCCATCCATAAGGAAGGCCAGTGCCCCAGCAGTGGGGACATTAAAAATGGCTGATGACGAAATAAAATTGTCAAGTCACGTAACAAATTATTGTTGCAAGGTAGGTAAGTATGTAATTCAATACAATAATTACCTATATTTATTTTTTCAAATAAAGAATGCGTTCAAAGTTTGGGAATAGCTACTATACAGTGTTAGGTGTTTTTAATGTCAATTATTTTTTAATAGATTTTAGATGCGTACAAAATTCGACCTAATAAAAAACCTTTCTATGGTTTGTTTACCTTTTGTCTCAGAGGAATAAAGTTAGGTAGTCTTTGCATTTGTAATTTGATCAAATATAATTTTGAATGTATCTGTGTTCTAGAGGTAACACCACTGATGTCATTTCACGAGGTCCCCGGTTCGATTCCCCTTGGGGATACATGTTGTATATATTCGGTTTGGTTGGTGACAGGACTTGTCTTTAGTCGCCTGTACTGCTACCACCACCTTATAAAAGTCTGTTGCCATAACAAAATGTCATCAGTTTTGAAGTGCGCGTTTTCTCCTCGTAGCCTAAAAAATACTATCTTATGATTAAGTAATTGTATGATAATATACTCGTATTGAAGGTTTCTATATATTGTTGAGAATCAAAGACAAAATATGGAAAACTAATATATTCGGATCGAAAATTCTTATTCTCCTTCTCATTTAATGTCATTATCGGTACCACAAAATTCCTGCGGCAGTCTGAAAGTTTTAAGTGACTGGCAAATGCTAAGGAGAAGACACAGTACCTACCAGTAACGAAGAGTCCATGCATACGCCCATCATGCATATGCCCATCGGCTTCCCTTATAGAAATCCCACCCCACCTATCCACCATACAGTTAAAGGAATTGTCGGATAAATTTTTGGTCCATACCTTGTCCATATTTTGACCCCTCGCCAATGGCACCTCACGTCTACTAGTGGTCTTGGGTCTTGGTGTTTAATCATATTTACTTGTTTCAAGTCTGGCAATTTGTCAGTTGGTTCTGATATTCGTGTCACAAGCGTTTATCTACAAGTTCTTATCTCACAATCTGGTGAATATGGTTATGTCGCCTGAAAGGTATTTATTTTGTTGACAAAATAATTTCACTCTAAAGTATTATTCTCGTCCTCGTGAGAATATCGGGATAAAAAGAACCTATGTTACCTTCTGACCTTTCTATTAACTCTAGGTATACCAAAAAAGCTGTGTAGTGTCGGCTTAGAATAACACTACCCCCTTTCATCCCGTGGGTGTCGTAAAAGGCGACTAAGGGACTCAGCCTTCAGGAGACGGGCAGCAGCGTCTCCTACAAACATGGCCATACTGCGATCGTCAACCCGCCTGCCAATCGTGGCGATTATGGCCAACCCCCCCTTTTTGGGAGAGGCCTATACCCAGCAGTGGGTGTTATGTGGCTGAGACGATGCCAAAAATCAAGTCTATTGGTTGCTTAGTTAGGGCGTGAAGGAGGGACAAACAAACACACTTTCGAATAAATAATCCCTGGAAGCTAGTATCCGCCCACGGTTTCACACGCGTGGTTCCTGTTCCCGTGGGAATATCAGGATAATAGCCTATGTTACTCCTTCTATCGGTTTGATGTGCAATGCAAACCTTTACAATGCCATGTTTTTTTAACAGCTACAGCTTCTTAAAAATAAAAATATAAAAAATATAAAAGTATTGGAGAATTTCGACGGTGGTTCGCAAGTCTCGGTAGCTCAGCGGTTAGAGCATTGGGCCGGATTTCCAAAGGTCGTGGGTTCGATTACCATCTGACAATTCACTTGTGGCCGAGTTAATTTTTTCCAATATTTTTCTATTTAAAATTTACCATATATACAAACTTATTTTTGCAGACGAAAAACTATAATGGCATTTTGGCTATAATAATAATAGAAACTTTATTGCACACGATACAAAAACAAACACATACAGAGAAAATGTCAAAAAAGAGGAACACACAATAGGCAGCCTTATAGCTACATAGCAGTCTCTTCCAGGCAACATTGGGTGAGAGACGACACCCTTCATGTGCGAGTTCGACTCGCACTTGGCCGATTTTTATTATTATATTATAAGTATTTTCATAACCATAAGTAATAATTGTTTTATATTTTCCGTCAAGTTCACAAAATTATCGTAATCCTTCCTAACTAATATTATAAATGCGAAAGTGCGTTCGTTTGTCCTTTCTTGACGCCCTAAACAACTAATCGACTTGATTTTTGGCATAGAGTCATTTGAAAGGATGGAAACGCAACGATAACAAAGTTTAAAAAAACCGGGCAAGTGCGAGTCGGACTCGCGCACCGAGGGATCCGTAAAATATTTTTATTATATGATGTAACTAAAAATTTACGGTTTTCGCAATTTTTCCTTTATGTGTACTATAAGACGTTACTTCGTACCAAATTTCAAGATTCTAAGTTCACGGGAAGTACACTGTAGGTTTTGATTCCAGTGCGAGTTTCGAAAATTTGCGGAAATTTGCGGCATAAGCGGCTGTATCCTTTGATTGCTTTGGCTTAGAAGTTTGATTTTTTCACAGCTCCAAGGGACAGTAGACCTGAGTATTAGATACAAATTTCAGTTGGATACCTCCACGCGTTCCTGAGAAAAACGGTCTTGATCCTAAGGGTTCCGTTTTTTCCTTTTTAGGTACGGAACCCTAAAAAGAAAAAAAGGTACGTACTTTAATTACGTTTAATTTGTTTTTTTACGAACAGTAACAACATGGTTCAAGTAAATATAATACAAAGATATATTTACAATGTATATAATAGCTTCCTTTGAAATGGAGTGCGAGCAGTAAGAATTAATAATTATTAGCATAACAGCCGCAGGTGTGCACTGTTCTTAAGGTAATATTTCGCTCCCGGAAATTGTATAACAACATTAATAATTTCTGAGGAGCTTTGGAATTAACCTATCATTAAAATAAAGGTGGTCTTTGTGAGCTGCAGCGATGGTTAACGCGATTTAAAGAAAGTAACATCTAAATATTTCAAGCACAATTTTGCATATATTTGACTGACTGGTCATGGCCTATATTGAGATAGACGAAAAGAGCGCTTCAATATGTATGAGAACTTTGCTTGTCGAATTTTTCGTACCTGCGCACGAGCGAGATTTACTGATGTGGAAATGTTATGGTGCATTGGTGCTCTTGCAAGAAAACACTGCACAATCAACCATTTTCGTTTCTGAGTGACGCGTCTTTTCATGCCAATGGTCTCAAGCGGACTGACTTAGGTCGGAAAACTTTGACCCTGGATTAAACTTTTTACACGCAAGGTAGGTAAACTTTTACCGTCCATCTCGATATAGGTCTGTGGTCATGGCCCATTCTTCTTCTCCATCCATACGGAAGGCCAGTGCCCTGATGGCTGATGACGATAACTAGATAATGGATAAACACGCTTATCCACTTTTTCTTCTTTTGTAACACCTAGACTGAGACACAAATATTTGTCTTGTCCGGGAATCAAATCTGCGCAGAAGGCAGATCCCTACCCCTGCAAGTCCCAACAAGTCGTCGTAAATATGTAACCATTAAATAATTCATTCTACAAGTCAGTCAAGGAACATCATAATAATTCAACACAATTCAGTTGTGTTGAATTATTATTATCTCGGAATACGCCCGTGGTTTCGGAACTGAAATACTTTGGATTAAACATTCCAGATTTAGCTATTTGTTCCTGTTCGACAGAGCAAATCCTTCTCAGAACATTGAGTCCCGTATTTATAGTAGTATTAAACTTATATCTCACTTGACTGTGCAGTAAATGTGACCTTATTTGGTTACCGAAAACACCGCTTTACTGTAGAGTTATATAATTACTTTTAACTTGAAGTACAGTCATGCCTAGACTTTGATTAGAGGCTTTTGTTTTTATCGTTTTATTGTCGTATTTTGTAGTTAAACTTTGGTAGCGTAAAAACGGGTATGCCTGTAGCAAAGTTCGCGCATGCCCTTAAATTGGACATCACGTGCGCTCGAAAAGGCATGCTTTATGTTTGGCACAAAATATAGCCAGTTTTTACCGACTTAAAAAAAGGAGGAGGTTCTCAAGTCAACTGTATATATATATATATATATATATATATTTTTTTTAATTTATGTTTTAATATAACGTCGTCAGTTGTCAACTGATTGTAATAATTATTTTTTTATCGGAAAGAACATAGTTCAAGTGTGATCCTATATATTTTTTACGAAGATGTGGCTGGTAGTTTTTTCATAATCCTGACAAATATCAAACACATTATGGAAGTAGTCAGTACCTAGATGGCATCATTGTTGTGTATGGGCTGGTTTTTAATGTAAGTAACGGGATAAAAACTTGGAAAATAAAAAACTTTTTATAAAAATGTTAAAACCGACTTTAAAATCTAAAAAAACATCTTTTGGAGTTGGTGCCAGCCAAGGCACCTTTAGTAAAAATATAGTTAATAGAAATGCAATGTAGAATGCCTTGGCTGGCACCGACTCAAATTATTATTTTTTAATTATAACTTTTTAATTTTGCATTTTACAATGCTATTTTTATGTGTTTTTTTAATGTTATTCATATTTTACTTTACTCCATACCTACGTATATTTTAATACTGGGCTCACTTTTGCTAATTTGAGAGTGTCGGGAAAACAGCCAGCACTCAGACACTCACTGATACAGTTTGTTAACAGGTGTAATATTAATTTTTAACACATCTAAGGGCTTTACACAAAACATCATCAAGACCAGTAGTCGTGTTCGGGGTCAAGCTATCAATAATCTTACTAACTTCGTTGGTAGAAGCAGGCTCTAATTGATTTATTTCTTTAGTTTGCAGCTTAAAACTTTTGCTCTACTATTGCATGTAACTGGCTTTATTATGATACGAAGGTGGGATGTCTTTTGCTAGCAGAGACCTTGTAGTTACAAGCTCTCCCGCCGTAGGGTTTGTGAACCGATGGCGTAGCTTCTTTGACGTTCATAAGTGCTTGTAACAGCCTAGACTGAATAAATGATATTGAATTGCATTGAATTGAGTATGGAACCGATGTTAGCAAAGCAAGAGTTGAAGATTGCATCAGCAGTTGCAGATGTCAGTCAAATCAGCTATAATTGGTTACGAGTTTACATGGAATACTGTTGTCTTTTTATTTGATCGTGTTTAAGACATTTATCAATTGCAACATTTTACATGGTTTCAATATACATTCTAATAATAATCATAGTTTAGAATTTGCAATTGTAGAGGTATACACTACTAGTCACTACATCACTCACATCACCTCTATCATACAATATTACGCGTGCTTACAACTTTTTAAGTAAAATATTTTTTATCATAGCACATGCCAACCACACAAAAGGCTTCTACCCTCAACCCCATGTTATTAAGTCAAGTAACAATAACATGATATCTTTCTATCCCGCTGGCTGTCCAACATTGTAATTCGATCAATTAGGTAAACTTCGACATGACTGAGCAATTCTGCTTCGGTTAACCAGACTGCTCCAGGCATTATTAGAGAAGGTAAAATCGGTTATCGAAACATAGTAATTATTAGTAATTATAATTATTGGACTTCCTGATTTGTGGAATGTTTTGAGTGTCAATGAAGTAGGTTGGATTAACACAACTTTGAATATTGGTGTTAAAAGAGCAGAGAAGCACAGCAAATAAAGTTTTCAGTTAATAGCAGATTTTCATAATCACAGTTAAGCAATTTTCACAGTGGTTGGTCACGAAACACCGTCAAAAACAACCGACTTCAAAAAGTAAAAAATAAGCCTTTTGGAGTCGGTGCCAGTCAAGGAATTATTTATTGCACTTCTATTAAGCCTGCACAGCTTCTCACTCTTTATAAAGCTCAAGTCCGATCATGCATGGAGTATTGTAGCCACCTCTGGTATGGCTCAGGTACCAACTCGCTACTCTCGAGTACCAACTCACTCCTCTCGACTCGGCAGAACGCAGAGCCAGGCGACTTATCGGCGACCACGAGCTAGTAAAAAACCTACACAGTTGGAGTCACCGCTGTAAGCTTGTTTGTCGGTTTTCTACAGACTTCACTTTGGGGAGTGTGCATCTGAGCTACATAACCTCATTCCGCCTTCTCATTTTTTTCTCCATCGGGATACCAGACGTACTGCAAGTTACCATCCATACTTGGTTGCCATAACAAACTTACCCCCAGAGCGCTTTCAGTCCTCTTTTATCATGCGAACAGCCAAGGAGTGGAATGCCCTGCCGGCGTCTGTTTTCCCGAGCACATACAACCCAAACCTCTTCAAGGTGCAAGTGAACAGGCTTCTTCTGAGTGAACTCGTTCCATCTCAGACTTCACCTACGCCCTTCGGCCAGATTGAGGACAAGAGTAAGTCCAGTTTATATTAAAAAATACTTATATGATTTTGTACAAACCTGATGTTAACGTTTGAATCATTGGAATCGGTTAAGCCGTCTTCGAGTAATCGGTGAACATAGATAAATATATATAGGTATATGTATACGCGCCGAATTTATAACTTCCTTCTTTTTTGAAGTCACCATTTCGTCATCCATCTCATGACCGACCAACGTAACCGAGCTTCTCCTTGCTTTGAAAGGCATGGTAAGCCATTGGTTCCGGCAATATTTAAAAAAATAGAAGGACCGCGTGATGTGGTATAAGTTGATCTTCGCAAGCTTCAAGCTTTTTGTAGCGACAGGCGAGACTAATCTCGTATCAGAGGGTCGCTAAGCCAGCGCAGTAAGTAAGTAGCCAGGGCATTCTACTTGGCCGACCTACTCTTTTATTGTTCTTGCCTTGACTGGCTCCAAAATGCTTAGTGTTTTGAAGTCAGTTTGTTTTTTTTATTTCACAAATTTTAAAGGTCCCGTGCCTGCACTAATAACCTTGTGTCAACTGCACATCACGTTTTACTAAATGCTGCTTTTCCCAGTGCAGGGACGTTAATTATTGATAAATTCTCCTGGTACTTCATCATCAGATCCACTTCATCACATGCATTGAGATGAGTATAAATTGCTTATGAACCACATTAAAGTAATCGTATAGCTTCCGTGAAATGCTAAGTATTTAATAGTTCCGATTACCATTTCTGGTATTCATCATCAGTTACACTTCACCAAATGGTATTTTCCGAAAGCATATGTATGAGTTACAGAAGAAAAGAACGAAGTCGCTATAAGAGTGCCTATAATATTTTAAGAGTTCCCTGGGTTTCTCCCAGATCCCATCTTCAGATCTTGACATGATGACAATGGCACCACCTGGGAAGTATACACTTTCGAACAAAAAGAGAATTACTCAAATCGGTCCAGGCGTCTTCGAGTAATCTAGGAACATACATAAAAAAAGATTCCGACGAATTGAAAACCTCCTTCTTCTTTGAACTCGGTTAATAATATGCCACACATCGCACACCTACCTACCCGAGTCAAAGCGAAATCACCGGTTTGTTACCTGGCTGCCCTGGCTGTGTGTGACTATCCGGATTCTATTCTGTGCTTGACTGTTCTTGAATCAGAAAATCTGTAGGTTTGAGGCGGAGCTTATAAGATGAACTTAATAGTACAACGATAGTCTTTTGTTTGACCGCACAAATTTTTTACCACAACAAATACTACATTTGTTCTTCTTAACCAGCATGAGTTGGGTAGTGTCGGCTTAGAATAGCATTACCCCCTCATCCAGTGGGTGTCGTAAAGGCGACTAAGGGACTCAGCCTTCAGGAGACGGGCAGCAGCGTCTCCTACAAACTTGGCCATACTGCAATCGCCAATCCGCCTGCCAAGCGTGGCGATTATGCCTCCCCCTTTTAGGGGAGGCCTATACCCAGCAGTGGGTGTTATGTGGCTGAGACGACGACGACGAACCAGCATGGAAGATACTTACAAAAAATTTTTACTCCCAAATGTTTTCACTTTTCCCCAATAATACAACATCACTCTCATCAATTCATGGTTCGTGAGAGAATATGATAAAATAATGAATAAGTATCAGAGTAATGTTTCCTTTTAGGAGTACCAGGGTTCCTTTTAACGAGTCTGTATGTTTTTTTTTTCAATATCTGCTAATTAATTACATGGTTCAAAGGGCATTCAAGGCTTACGTTACCGACAGAATTAGCCTCGTTCAGTAAATACACCGTTAGTATTTAAAATAAACCTTTTAGTACAGAATAAATAACAGTACAAACGCTTTTAGGCTCTTTTCATGATTTAGAAAGAATAGGTTTATACTTAACTGTTTAATATAATATTTTTGAATGAAATATTATGTATAAATCTTTCTTTAACTAAAAGATTTTTGTCTGAGTCAAGGTTCGTAGATTACATCCCCATCCAGTACAAATATTTGGTTTTTGATTTGTGTCTGGCAGTTAAAATATCTATAGTATTATTATGTTTAATTTTATTATTATTGTTGGCGATGGAAAACCTGTCACTATTGTTTGAAACTCAAACAATGCCAAATGTAGTGTCGTTTTGGTGTAGAAAACGAAAAATATGTATCTTAATTCCGCAAGAATACTTATATGCAAGATGCACCGCCCGCGCCCGCAGATAAATGCAAATGCAAAACACACCTTGCACTTTACCGACTACTCTACACGCGGTTCGCCCACACACGGAGTATCTTCAGGAGGTGTTAGACCTTGCAACCAGCACAGTGCTGGTTGCGGGCGGGCAGGCGGTGCATTTTGCATTCAAGTATTCTTGCGAAATTAAGCTACATATTATTCGTTTTCTACTAAGATATGGATTACCGCCAAATGACGCCTGATTCTATCAAATATTATTTAGGGGTGTTCATACATTATTTTGTCTCTGCTGGTCCTTTGATGCTATGCTAACCCGACAAGTGATATCCGGCGTAACGTGAAGGTGGGTATTTTTAACTTTAAAGCTACTTAAAATCAACTTGTTTTTGACTGTCTGTGTCCTTTGTTGTAACCCCGTCAGAATAACAGCGCTACTGGGTCACTTTGCACATCTATTAGTGGCTCAGTAGCATTATGCTGAGACGGGGTATTTATTGGCCCTGCACACATTAATTTGTTTTTCTCCTATGTGTTAACATTGTAACTTCTAAAGTGGAGCTCCTAATATTGTAGTGTGTGTGTGTGTGTGTATCTTCTGTGTGTATGTGGCTAATAAATGTTTTTTCTTTCTTTCTTTCAAATTAATGCACAATCAAGACACTTTCCGGTAGAACAGTAGAGTTTTCTTGGAAAACTTTTATTTTTAAGTAATAAGGTTAAATTCAAGTAATAAGGTTAAATTTAAATTCAATTAAGGTCTTCTATTTGTTAGTGATAATACCTAAACGTTTTTTTTTATAAACTTTTCCTTTTTGATATAGGTAATGCCTAAAAAAACTCGAAGTATCGATTATATTTCCTGTTTATTTGTTTGTATTTAACCATATTTCATTCATTCAGATAAAACGACGTCCAACAGATTCCGGACACAGCTTAATTAGAAGCGGCAACGTATTCGGCAAGCCATGAATCATAATCTACGTGCATTCTCCCGGGACGGTCGCTTGCAATATTAAATTCAATTTACTTGTTAGTGGATTTAAAAAGGATTTGTATTAACTCCTTGTACTTACAAATATGTAGGTAATTTCCCATTCTTTAACATTCCACCCACGCGAGAGAGTGCATTAAATTTCGATCAAAGAATGAGCTATTGGACGACATATTCTTTTCCCTTCCAATCTCTCCGTGACACGATCCAGATGCGCTAATCAATAATATTGATATAAAACGTATACGCATCGCCAATTAACTTAAATATAACGTGGTAGTGTGTTAAATAACTAATTGTGTACCTACACGTGAAAATCGAGATGTTTTACCCAAATAAACTTTCTCAAGCGATTGTGCTAACCGCCCTGACGCCGGCCGCCAAAGACCGTCGGGCTGAGCTGACACAGAGATCTCTGAGACGTCACCATCATCAGCAAATCAAGTAAGTAACCATCTGAACGAGCTGTGATTGTGTCCTTTGTTTCTCGTCTTCTTGTAGCTCAGTGTTCCAGCCCTATGTTACTTCTACGTGTTTACAAGTACATGCATTTATACTTTGTTTCACGTTAGAAACCATCCACTTAAAATTTAGAAAATAGCGAACACTTGTCTTGATTAGTTTTGTGGTCATAATGCTTTTTATTATCAGCAAGCTCTTCCGAGCTATTGAGGTTTGGTGTAATTCAGATGCCTTGTTGTTGTTTATATGTTCTAAGAGTCGCGCTGACGTACACGCGGCCCGTCGGCGTCGACGTTGACACCCGAGATGTATGAACTTCTAGGAAGCGTCTTTGAATAACGCGTGGCTATGAAGAAGGGATGGAGGAGGTAGGTTCATTTGTGCAGGTAAGCATTGATTGAGCTCCTCATAGTGAATGTACATTCCAAATTTGAACATAAATGGGTCATGTATATGTTAGTTATTTAACCTGCAAGCAGGTCGGTAGGAAGACAAAAACGAGTTTTTGTCCGCCTTTGAAGCTCTGTGGCGAGATAAAGAATGAAGTTACAGTCCGAACTAATATTCATTCATGAAAGCTATGTTCACCGCTGTAATCCTAGTTGAAGAAGGAATCGATAAAGTGGGATTCCGCCGCCCAAGAGGGCTGAGTTGGATAATATGGTGGTAAAATGTTTGCGACTCGTTTTTTGTGTATTCTACTCATCGACTATGTAGAATGCGGTGTTAATGGAACCACACCATATGAAGCTTCGTTTTAAGCTACATTTGGAGGGCTCCATAAAATAAAAAAAATATAAAATGTCTGCTCTTTTGGCATGAAAATGCACCATCGCACAAGTCACGTTGCATCGGTGTTTATTCACCGATGAGGCTCCGAACAACTTTATCAACCTTTAGTCCAGAATAGGAGGCTGAATGTCTAATTTTAAAATCTATCGCAATCCCTTTCAATTCATGTTTTTTTTGGTTTTTGCATTTTTCAATGCTATTTTTATACTTATCATAAATTTTAAATAGAAAATTTTTGGAAGATGGTGGTCGCTAGCCCGATGACTTACAACAAGTCCTACCACCAACCAAACCGAATACAATATGTACCCCCGCTGGGAATCGAACCCGGGACCCCTGGGTCTGATACCACTAGACCAAAGAGGCGGTTAAAATTGACATTTAAACCGCCTCATAATTAACATTTGAGATGAAGGATACATACAAATGATAAGCTGATTTAAAGTTTTTTTAATGTAAGGATAAAACTTAGGATAGGTACAATTTGCAAATAAAAATTATATTACCGTAATGACCGCTTTTAAATCGTCATTACCTACCTCCAGTTTAGTTAGTCAACACTCTTCTACTTCAAAGCATTTTTTTATAGACGCAAAAATATGTGAAAAGCCTTTATCTATACTAATATTATGGAAAGATTTGATTGTTTGTTTGTTTCTTTGCATGGAATAGGCTCCGAAACTACTAAACTGATTTTGATGAAATTTGGTATACAGATAGTTGATAGCCTGGTTATGAACATAGGATACTTTTTATCCCGATATTCCCACGGGAACAGGAACCACGCGAGTGAAACCGCGAGCTGCCGCTAGTAGTTAATAAAGTAAAACACGAGCTGACCGCACTCACACGGCATAACCATGCGAAGGTGAAAAACATCCCTAATTAAATTGGGGGTTGTATTATTTAATTACCCTTAATTCGTACACGTAACTTTTTTGTGGTAAAACACGACGGTACTCGTCTGCAATTTAACACGATTAAATTTCACATGCAGTGATGTTTGTTTGTGAAGGTCGTTAATTTAACGTTATGAGGTTTTTGATAAATTGTTATGAAAAAACTTTAATTAGATTTAAATAATTATATAGTTAATGTTAAATAAATAAGGAATTATATTAATCATTTTTACAGAGAGCGCGCATTTATTACATAGTCAGTAGAAGCTGTTATGCTTGACAACATTGCATAAAACTTCTAATATGTTTTAATTTTCTATTTAGAAACTATAATAAAACAGGTTACACGTATTTTTCCCTTTTCCTTATTTTAAGTCGTCATACAATTAATTTGAAACTTACTCATTCTAAAAGAGCGTAAGTCCAGAATAAGGATTTCTGGCGGACATCGTCATCAGCCACTTTTAATGTCCCCACTGCTGGGGCACTGGCCTTCCTTATGGATGGATAAGGAGAACGGGCCATGACCCACCACGCGGGCCCAATGCGGATTGGTGGGTTTTAACGACTGCAAACGCAACCGGGACCAATGGCTTAACGTGCCTTCCGAAGCACGGTCTTCCGTGCTCAGTGCTCGAGATAGTAAGTTTTTGGTCACCCATCCCGTGACCGACCATTGCGAAGGTTGCTTAACCTCAACGATCGCAGGCCGAGCGCGGGCTCCTCTAGCGGACCTCTAGCAGACCTCTAGCGGACCTCAAGCGGACCTCAAGCGGACCTCAGGCGGACCTGTAGCGGACCTCTAGCGGACTCCTCTGGCGGACATACCTTTGCAATTTTTTTTCAACGTTAAACTAGATGTAAGTCTACCAGGTCATAATATGGCAACCTTTCGAATGCGTAAAGAAACAGTGCGTACGCTATATTTTGTACTAACGGTATACCTATGAGTATATTAAAAAAATAACTTTTTATTGTAAACTATTAATGATGAATCTAGAGTCATCATCATCATCATCAGCCTGTGGACGTCCACTGCTGGACATAGGCCTCTCCTACGCCTATTGTGGCGTTCATAGGAGGTTATTAGCCTTCTGCTACCACGCTGGCCAGACGGGTTGGAAGAGGGTTTGTTTAAAGTTTTCCTTCTTTCGCACAGGTGTTCAATGCGTCGAGCCTCTTAGTCGACTCTAACGACATCCCAGGCATGTAAGGGAGTGGTGACCCTAGTATTCTTAGGCCGTCATCACACGGCACGAATCTAGAGTAATCGTCTTTATATAAGCAATAAGACAGAAAAATGATCAAATATAAAAATATTGTGTTTAACATAATAAAATGCAGTCGGAGGCATAACATGATGAATGATTTACTTATTATTTAATTCTTTTTAGTTATTTATCGGTCATGATATACCTTTTTTAAAATCCTTAAGAGTTAAGACCAACTCTTCAATTTGATACTCATTGAAGTATTAAAAAAAATCTACTTTAAATAATACCACCTAACAGCCGTTTTGTTGGTTTTAAAATAAAATATCGGAATCCGTTCGGGAGTTTTAGAGATAAGAGGTAATAAAGAATACATATAAACATACAAACAAACATACATACTTAAAAGATTCGCGCGGAAAACGTAACCCTTATTTTGCTGTCGGGTAAAAAGTACCAATTTTCAATTAAATAAACTTGACTCTTCAATAAAAGGTGTTATTTAAGACTTCTTTATAATTTCCAATTAATTTCTCGGTCCAATAAGTTTTATGTTAATAGTTTGAAATAGCCCAGATCCAAGCAGACGTCAGTAGTAACACCCAGAGATAGAATAATGTTTAAACTGACACACACGAGCGGTTTTTAGCGTCGCGGGGAAATCGCTCGCTAATAAACTTCAGGTGAGATATATTCTGGACTTTAGGTCTGTGATTGGGTTGTAGGTACCGCAGGCTTAGTTTATTAGAAGCTTACGTGAAGTTGTTAGGAAGCTAGTCTAACTAACATTTACTTGATTGTATTGTATCAGTGATAGATATTACATACCTATAAAAAAATACCCCGCACAAGTATCTTGCCGATTCCTCTCGTCACATGGTATCCCGCTGTAGGCTGCGCGCACCAATAGCGTAGTTTCTGTGACATTCCAAAGAGTTGCCAACCACAGCTGCCTTATTTTTCCAGCGATACCCACGTTGGTTGCGTATTCTCTTTTTTTGCAGCACTATCTTGATAACCGGCAAAGAAGCTTAGACTGAATTAATGATCTTGAGTTCGATTCTTCTGAGCTTCTTTCTGCAGTTGTTTCTTTATGAACAACGGGGAGACTCTTAGCCTTCTTCATACCTGTTGCAACGTAATGATGAGGCTGAAGATGGAAGCGAGCCTCTCCTGGAATCCTCAATCACTTAGGAACTGGCCATCTTATCTCTAACTTCCTGAACACAACAATGCTGGAAACATTTTTGTTATAGCTTCATACTTCGATAAGATGGTGGTAGCTAGCCAGGCGGACAACAAGTCCTACCACCAACCAAACCGAATACAAATGTACACCTGCTGGAAATCGATCCCAGGACCACTGATACCAGTGGTTGTTACCACTAGACCGCAGAGGCGTTTAAAGCGGTTCCGAAGCGGGTGAACCGCCCGTGTAACTTGCACTTAGATAATGAAGCTTCGCCAATCACGCCTTGTTGAGCGCAAGACGCTGCTAGCATCGTGAATGCACGGACTCAATTAACTGGTGGAATACCAAATGAATGAGTTACTGTTGCACATAGTTTTTATAGTTATTTTAAAGACAATTTGAATTCTAGAAAAGGGAATATTCCCTTAACTGCTCAGAGTGCTTAGTGCGAGATTTTTCTACTCACAGTCGATCGTGATTGCGTCTCGTTTTATGTATGTTATCAGCAGCCCGTCATCTAGCGCATTACGCCATGGATTACACTTACTAACCATTACAAAAACCTTACGCGCTTATTATTGACCGTAAGTAGAAAATACTCGCACTAAGCATACAGATTTCCAGATTGTAAAATGTATATTATTGAAAAAGTGTACGAATATACGTGAAGTGATTATATTCTTTTCCTGTTCTTAAAATGCGATCCCTTCTGTGCCGCACGCCCCGCTCGGATTTGGCAGTGGACTGTATCGTTGCGGAGGGCGAGACGTACGGTTTTTCGAACTGGGTGCTGGGTTGCGAAGTAAAACGCAGAGGAGCTTGTTGTACCAGGAACTAGGAGAGCTTGCTTGCTGTCTCTTTCAGAGTCTTGAGGCGAGAGTGGGACAAGTGATGATCCGTAGCCATAGAAACCCGACTCTCACTAAGCTACTTAAAGGCAATACCATATAGAGAGCCGCGTGCAAGCTCACTAGTTTTCAACTATATTTATCTCATTTTATCTATGCACATACGACGTTTCTTATCACTAACAATTCTTTATCAGTCACAATATTACATGTTACATATTAAAATATTCTAAAAAATTATTGCTATCAAGTTAAGTTACATTTTCAATACTACGTTCAATACTATTTCTAATCTACCTATAAATCGTTTTGGGAAATGAGAAAACACACGAAAAAATATACTTTATTTCTTAATATCTTATCAGCTATTTACTTAACTCTTATGTATCATACCTTATCGTGAAGGTCTAATTAACCGCTATGTGCGTAACATCAATTTATCAACATGGGATAATTTATTTGTAAATACCTACTCTATAAATACCTACTGCATAAAACTTTCATACAAACTAGTACAACACGAACAAGCTTTACAATACACGAAAAACACTCACTGCAAATATGATCGACTAAATACATTCCAAACACAAATAAACTTATTATTATATATTATACGATATTTTTTGGAAAATAAATTTATTATTATTATTATTATTATTATACTATAAAACACTAATAGACAACGAATTCAATAGATTTTACACTTATAACTAGTCACGAAATTTCACATCACAATACAACTTTATTACCACAATTATTAGTCACTGTCTATTGTTCACTTTATTGCACTATTCTGCCGGCCGTCCCGAACACCTTCATAGAGCGGACAATAACTATTCATTCGTTGAATGAAAACCATGTATTTTTCAATGATCCTTAATATTATAATATATGTATGTAGTATTGTTTAAAACGCGTTTTCTCAAAACTCTTTTTTTTGTGTTCTGACAGTATTTCAGAGGCTGTGCGATATTATATTCAAATTGTAATCTTCAATTGTATTAAATTAGGTAAAAACCATGTAACTATAACTGAAAATAATGATAATGCTGTATTGGTCGGTGTTACAATAATAAAAGATTAAAATAAAAAACAAAATAAAAAAAAATTAAACCCACGACGTTTAAAACGAAATGGAAACATTATAAAATATAGGTATGTCATTTGAAATCCCCCTGATTTAATTATGCGTAGGGGTCTGCCATTAAAATAATTAGTTTTGCAATTTTATAGTAACGTCAATAATTGGAGATATTCTTAATGAAATTTAAAATAGTGATGGCTGCGATAGTAGTGACTGAAATGGTATAGGGTTTAGAAATTCGCGGCCCGGTAGTGTCCGAGAAAAATGGTAATAGACATACTTAGAAACAACCTCTAACCCTAAACGCATATACCGCCTCCGTTCTTTTCCGTACGTCGTGGGTCATACAAAAATGCAAAGCAATTATGTCAACCTACCAAAATAGGTATAATTTTAAATAATCATCATTATCATCCTGTGGACGTCCACAGCTGGACATAGGCCTCTCCTAGCTCACGCCTATTGTGGCGTTCATAGGAGGCTACTGCTACCACGCTGGCAAGACGGGTTAGTAGAGGATTGTTTCAAGTTTTCCTTCTCTCGCACCGGTGTTCAATGCGTCTAGCCTCTTAGTCGACTCTTACGACATCCCAGGCATGTAAGGGAGTGGTGACACTTGTCCACACGGCAATTTTAAATAATACGGGCAATAAATTACCCTATATTCACTGGAGAATCTTTTTCATCTTCCAAGTCCAACAAATTAACAGGTGAAATCGAACGGAAGCATCCTCGTAAGGTACTTTTGAAATTAATCATTTCGAACGATCGAAATACACTTTTTTGCTGAACTCTCTGATTAGCTAACCATTTGAGTTATTGACGATTACCTATTTAAATGTTTATTTTATACCATTTTTTTTTTAATTCCTTGCTTTTATTAAATTTATAGAAAATACGGACTTTGAAATAAAAAATAGATATATATTTTTTTGGAACAACAATAGAGAATTATAGCAATATATGAAATTGTTTGTTTTTTTTCTAATGGAAATTTACCACTGAACAAAAAAATGGTTCATTTGCTTAAGAGTCTATCATACGACACTATAGAAAAATTGTTAATTCCATTCAGTTTAAAATTATATATCTAAGTAACTTATTTATTATTGGTATTATTGGTAAGCGCTCATGGCCGCGCTTGACAGACTGATCGTATTCGATCACATTTGTTAAGCAAAGTTTGGCCCGGTCAGGTGTCGGATGGGTGACCGTAAAGTGGCATTATAACTGAGCGCTTCCGTGCTTCGGAGGGCACGTTAAACCGTCGGTCCCGGCTGTTGCCATTAGATTACAGTCGTTAAGCCAAGTCAGAGGCCTTATAGGCGGCTTGATAAACTCTGACACCAGAGGTGGCCATTAATCCTAACTCGATAAGAAGAAGATTGGTATTATTATCATTTTTTATAACTAAGGGTATTTATGTAATTTAGTTTAAGTAACAGTGATACATACCTTGCTTGTACTGTACGATTACGTGAGGTGGGAACCTGGTGACCAGTAATACAGGTCTTACCTAGTACAGGCACCAGTCTCCTACAATAGATTTAAGTCATACTAGAACTAGTTCTTAGTTATACTGCTCTATTGTGTGGAGATAAAAGTATTTTTTTGTTATATTTTTGTTATTATATTAATTATAAGAAAAAACACGAACAAATGTTTTTTTTTTTTTTAATTTAATACTTTAACTAATATTAGTGTGTCCGCGTTAACCACGCATCACTAGGTACTGTCAGAACATCAGCGTTGCTGTGACACATCTAGTGTCATGGCAACACATAGCTGAGGCAAGACCTAAATTGACCAAAAATGCAATTTGTTTCTTTTCATTTTCGTTTTCTTGTTTTGTTTGTTATTATGTCTATGGTTAGTAAAATTGCGCTCTCTCTCTCTCTCTCTCTCTTTCTCAATACGTATCGGATGCTCGTCATTTTGACAAACGTTAGCTTTCTAGGGTTAATATCACCGTACAAAAATATATAGTTTACATCAGGAGCCCAATTCTGCTAATGCTTAGTCACAATCGTATTCCAGTGGTGTTTCAATGGTAGTGCTGTTTTACACAGTTCTTGTTACAACAGTGTAAATAAACACTACTATTGAGACACCATTGAGAGACGATTATGACAAAAAATTAACAGAATTGACCCCCTAGTAGGGAGTAAGGACGCTGCTCAATGACGTTTAATTGACGTAACGATCGTACTCTTTTCGCAAAATATTAATAATTTCGTATTTAAATTTTACTCCAGAGTGCTGATGATCTAACGAAAACTTGGTTTGGTTTCAGTTTTATCGGTGTCATGGCTGTCATTCAGTATGAAAATGAGACAGTAATGACAACGCCGAAACGCGTTGCTAGTTTGCTAGGTGATAACCAGCCTGCGGATTTTCCATTATTGATTATAGATAAAGAGGCACCGAGACGATTGATCGCAATTGTCAATGTTATGTGAATTTCAATCGTAATTAACTGTTTACCAAGCCGATTGAAGACATTGTCAATGATGATGATTGACGTAATTTAACTGTTTTAAACCAAATTAATGCAAAACATTGCAGACTGCTTCAGTAGGGTTGAAAACGCAAAGCCTAATACAGAAGGCGCTGCGTCCGTCAGACCCGTCAGATCCATAACAAGCAATGCCACTTCAAATTTGTCGGTTCGGTGGTTTTTTTCTTCAATATTTGGTGAAATTGTGAAATTTTTTTTTCAAAATAAAATAATGTATAGTGATTGGACTGTGAAATAGTTAAGAGTTGAAGATCCGAGGAGGGACGTTAAAGGGTCGTAAAGTGGACCTAGTTAGTAGGTAAATAATGTATAAAATAACCTAGAAAACAAGTTTAATCAAACAATCTCATGTTGTATTTGGTACGCTGTAGTATATTGAAGTAAATTATATACAAATTAATATGTTCTGATCAAGTTTTCAACAGTGTATCCTGTATTTGAAACCAAGTAAACATAACTTCAAATAATATTTTACTATCCCATCAGGGCGACATGAGACTAGTTGCTTTTTTCTAGTATATTTTCTTGTTTAATATTTATCACATAAAAATAGCATTGTAAAATGCAAAATTTAAAGTTATAATAATATTTTTTGTTACAAAATGGAGACATGATCGCAGTTTTAACTTTGGAATCCCTCAGGATTAATTAACTAAAGAAATTATAATTAAATTACCATAAACGGAAACATATCGTATTGTGAATAGGAGCACCATACTGCCTAGTTTACCCATAGCTTTCTCAAAGTCGTTAATTCCTGTGAAAGTGGTTACCATATAAATTACATCTTATAATAATGAAATATAAAAATATTGGAAACAAACAATCGGCCACAAGTGAATTCTCAGATGGGACTCGAACCCACGACCTTTGGAAACCGGTCTTACAGACCACCGTCGAAATTCTCCAATACTTTTATATTTTTAATAGCGTCGTCACATCAATGCTAGGAATATCCTTGCATTCGAAAGAAACATATTTTCAGGTGTTTAACTATCGATTAAGATGCAACAGCCAATAATTTATGATTATTTAATTATATTATTACATTTAATTGCCACACAACGCGCATTCTGCGATAAGACAATAAAAATATAAATGAAAATAACTGTTTGTATGGATTCTGACAGATATCGTGGGTCTAACGTTAGCAGCGCCTCTGGCGGAAAGTATTGCCAGTTTTCTTCCCCATTGGCACATCAATCGCAATTGGCAATCATGTAGCACATTGAAAATCTCCTCGTCTCGGTGACTCTTAATGGTTGAACGAATTTGACAACCTCTATGGTAGAGTGCGTACGTACGGTGAACTTCCCGGTTGACCAGTCGAGTTTTTGTAGGGAGCTTTATTTACAAAAATAATAGTACATAGAAATCGTTTACATCACAAATAAAATAGATCATTAACAGGTATTTCATTTGAATAATAAATAACTCCTTTAACCTTAGTACTTTCCGACAAAACTTTTGCCAAAAAAACTCCACTGGTCAACCGGGAAGTTCCCCGATTGAACACCGGTTTCAAGTTGTCGCCTATTCTGAGGTCCTGGGTTCGAATCCCGGTAGGGGCAAATGCTTGTATGATGAATACGAGCATTAGAACCTGAGTCGTGGACTAAACATAAATACTTTTTACATGTATCATTATATGTATTTATATCTGTTACCCTAGTATCCCATAACACAAGCCTTACAGTCCTTGGACAAGGTTAATTGGTGTAAGTGTAATAAAATTAATTAAACGGTCCTTTCGTTTTCTAAATGTTTTAATACATGCAAAACAAAGTGCAGAAAAAAAACCAAGGGGTTGTACTCTGGGAGTGCTGGGAAGTGAAAACCGCTTAAACGAAAATAAGCGTGTACCTAATAAGAAATAGGTAAATGGTAAATGGTCTTAACAATTTTCGACGTCATGTGTCCTGACGCGACTTTAACATTTTTTACCCATACCAAAAATTTAATACTCTGATGTGCACAAGTTTTCATTTCAAAACAATCCGTGCATGTCAAAACAAGATTAACCTTGATGTAGATTTTTACCAAAATAAACATAAAAAAAACAAACAGTAGAGAAAAATAGAGTTTGATTTCCCTTAAACAGTTTTACTAAGCCCAACAAGTCCAATATAAGACAATAATAACAAAACCAAAGTTGAGTAAGCAATATTGTGACCAAGCGACAGATGTCGCCACTAATCTCGTAAGTTAATACCGGAATCGGCTTATTACGTAATAAGCGATACGGGGATTTGCCATAACGTTTCTCTGTTGACAACATGACATAATCGGTTTTTGCTTAACTATTTATTAACCCTAGTTCGCTAACGTTTGTCAAAATGTCGAGTATCCGATAAGTAGGTATTGCTTTTGAAATTTTTTTAAAAGAAAGAAAAATAAAATAGTGGAACTGCAATGTAGAATGCCTTGTATGCCACCGGCTCCAAAAGGCTTATTTTTTGATTTTTAGTTTTTTGAAGTCGGTTTTAATTTATTATAAAAAGTTTTTGCTTATCTACACACCCGCGGTTTTGCGCCAACTCAGTAGCCAGCTGACTGCATTGCGTGGTGGTCTCAAAATTGAATAATATTTATTTAAAACTAGCGGACCCGGCGCATTTCATACTGCTTCAGAATTATTAAATGTTGTCTATATCGTATCTCATATACCTTAGAAAGGCTGCTAGGGTTCCACATCACATATAGGTACCAGATCTTTAATTTTTGTTATCATCATCATATCAGCCGCACGACGCCCATTGAAAGAACTCCACAACGATCGGTTCATCGCTGCCCGCATTCAGCGGCTACCCGCAGCCTTCACCAGATCGTCATTCCACCTTGATCCGTTGACCTTGGCCTACCCACAGAGCATCGTTTCGATTCCATTCGACGATTCCGCTCTAACTGCCATCGATTATACCTTAACAGAAAGTGCTTATACGCTGAAGAACCTTATTCAAGGCGCTATATTCGAATCTCATAAACTTAAGCTGGGCTGCTGGGATCTACATGAGGTGTGCCAGACCTGCGATTTTTATACGTCAATTGAAAATATTTATCACGCTAAACAACTTACATAACAAGGCTGGACTGCTATGGTTCCGCATCAGGTATTTCGATCTTCAATTTTTTCGTTCATAAGAACCTTCTCCTGATAATAATAAACACAAGAAATAAAGAATTAGCGAAATTGTTTCATCCGTTCACGCGCGATGCGTTAACCAAGGGAAATAATGATTAATTCTTATATTTACAGAAGATAGTCTTTATTTATTATTCCGTGTCTAAAATAAAAATCATTATAAAAATGGCAAACGTCAAAAAGTTAAATGGTAACCTTGTCGGGGTAATTCAGCAACGTTAGCCATCTAGGGTTAAAGTTTCCGATAACTGGTTTATTTCATCATCGTCATCAGGCATTTTTAATGTCCCCACTGCTGGGGCACTGGCCTTTCTAATGGTTAAGACCTACCACGCGGGCCAAATGTGAATTGGTGGATTTTATGGACTGCAAAATCAGCCGGGACCAACGGCCTAATGTGCCTTCTGAAGCACGGAGGAGCTCATGATAATAGAATTTGGTCACCCATCCCGTGACCGACCATTGCGAAAGTCCGTACGTCGAGCTTTTTTATTTACTACCTAATCAAATACTTTATTGCGCAAGTGAGACCAATACACAGCGATTCGATTTTGATTCAGTTATTTCAAAGAAAATTGATTGTTATTTGATTTGAATGATTGCATATTTTATGTACACCATAATCAAAAGTTAATTTAAGTATTCAAAAATAATTAAATATTTTTTTAGGTATTATGAGTACCGGGATTGTCCCGTCTCTCGTTGTACTCTGACTTCCAATAAGTAAATATGATAAATTTTTTTTTTGTTCGCATATCCATATATTTATATTGTGAACTTATGTTACATTTTATAAAAACATTATTATTCTTGGCTATTCAGAAGACGATTCTCTTTTAATACTCAAGCTTCTCTAAAGTATTGATAAACTTTTCTAGGGATTCTAGGGATCCTAATAATAATGTGAAAGTTTGGATGTTGTTATGTTTGTTACTCAATAACGCGAAAAGGCCAAATTGATTTAAAAACTGGACAATTAGATCTTAGATCGTGAAATACAGTGCGTTAAATATCCGTTAAAGTAGTTTTATTTCAATGGCTGATGACATTTTTATGTATATCCTGATATTCCCAAGGGAACCACAAAGGTAGAAAAGCAGGCGGCGACTAGTTTGATATTCATATTTAGCTAGCTACAGGTCGGTTAACTAAAATTGGCATGTTCAACACATATACACGTAGTATCTGTGAATAAGCGCATGGCGTGACGTTGCACTGAATAGTCATCATCATCAAAAATACTCCGTCAGTCTCTCTCGCGCGCAGTCAAACTTAGGAGTATGAAAGAGACAGTTATTGTTTTGCTTTTGCTGCTATGAATAGATTTTTTTTGTAATTGTCCATTTGTTTTTGGAGATTGCATTAGTGTGAGTACTGTGAACGTGCCAGCTTTCGTTAAACGACATGTATTCTCTTCAAAATAGTATCTTAATAATGTGAAAGCGAAACTATTCGTAGCTAAGTAAGATCAGTCTTCAACTTTCTGAAGTTACGTCAAGGTGTTCCGTTCCACAATTTATGTGACATCGAACTATGTTCGCTAAGTCGTGTGAATTTATGCTCCTAATACATTCTAATAACAGCAAACATATTCGAGGTGGTAGCACGATTTGAACTAAATTTGAAATTATTAACTTTTTTTCTATTAGTTACTTATTTATCGGCAGCTGATTCTGTCTATTGGAATATTTGTAATTCAGGATATGTGCTTCATTTTTTAACATGCAATAGGTGAACGCTTATTCTTGATCATAATACGAGTATGATGTTAAAAGTAATGAAATGCACAAAGCTGAAGGTAGAACCGCGGCGAAAGTTTTATTTCAACCGAAAGTTTTATTTCAAAAATTCATTCCCAACAGCTCTGAAGTTATAGAAATAATAATTAAATACGCGGATTAAGTTTGGTATTTTAATTTACAAAAAAAATATTACTCATATCAGCATTTCTTTCTGTTTTATAATACTTTCTCATTCTCCTTTTGAAAAGTCTTCGTATACAAACTCGCGATCAGCAACTAGTGCGAGAGTTAAATAAACCACTAGGTTCGAGATAGCAACGTAGAAACTATAGAGCATTAATCAGCCGGGTCCGAGCCAGTCTCCGCCAATAAAGTTCTATATAACTCAACGAATCTAATTTGGTTCCGAGCAGATGGGTAAATGTGTTAAACTAGTACCTAATGTTAATATTGCAGGTAGCCGTATTGTCTGTTAAGTTATAAGCTGTAATAACAGCGATGTTATTTCGTTTGTGAAGAAATATTGTTTGCTGATTGTTTTGGTTTCGAAAATCGTGCTTATGTGAAAATCTTTTGGTTTTTTAAATTAACCCATTAGTGATCAGACAGAGGACTTTAATTTGTGTACTATCTTTTGACGATCTGTTTGACGCAGGGGTACTAAACCTAACCTAAATCCTACGCCAGAGGTCCCGGGTTCGATCCCCGGACAAGACAAATATTCGTGTGCATGAACATGTCTATTTGTCTTGGTCTGGGTGTTTAATATGTATATTATTATGTATGTATTTACAAAAAAATATGTATGTATGTTTATCCGTTATCTAGTATCCATAATACAAGTTCTTCATGAAACAACAGGGGCTAGATAATTGGATAAAATAAATATATAAATATATAAATTATTTATGATGTATAACAACTTCACACATGTATTTGTAACACCCTCGTCGGAGGTTTCTTACAATTAACCTTTGTAACCATTCATTAGTTTTAACCTATCACAGTTCTAGATAGCCGTATTTTTTTTTCATAAATTAATTATAAATTAAGTCCAGCAAACAACTGAACAATTTTTTGCCAAAACCACATGTCCGATGTTTTACGAGTATAAACAAGCAGGCGACCGCGGGCATGCCATAAAATTTTTAATTCAAAATGGTACGACGAAAATAAAGCAATCTGGAACTTTTATTTTATCATGCCGCTACCAACGGGCACTCGTTTATCGCGATACTAATGCATAACATTAACACGTTATAATGGAAAATGGCCGCGAGAGATTTCAAATGAAAAGTATGAGAATAAACAAAAATATTCTCTCGGATCGCCGGAGGACTCGAGTACTCGTACATTTGAGAATTTTGAAAGATGCTCTACGATCTCTTGAATAATTTTTGGAGACCGCGGTCGCCCTTAAGTAGGTGAACGCTTTTAAACTTTGTCACATTTGCGATGTTAAGGCTTGCTTTGGAAGTTGTAACCATACTTTTGATGATGTTTGAAAATCTTTTTCATCGGATGAAAAAGCAGCCAAGTCCGGTAAGGTGTGTAAAATAAAGTTGAAGTGTACTTATATTTTGATTAAGTATTTTATGCACGTTAAATAAATTACACTGTTGAGTTGTGTGTGTAGAGTATTTGTCGCAAAAAAGGTAAAAAATTTACCTGCCCCACATATGCCAACTGCTTTCATTTATCACAGCTTTATGATAAAATAATAATAAACAAAAAGTAGGCTGAAAGAATGCATTTTATAGTATAAAAAAATAGATTTAAGCATTTTACTGAGTTTGCTAAGTGAACCTACGTCCAGTTCAGGTAAATACATTTGTGATATGGTCAATCATCGTTGATTTACGCCCTCGCAATCACTCTATGAAATTTAGACTGTGCTTAACTCTATTGTGTATTGAAATAAAACAACTTTTACGGATATCAAACGCGCTATATTTCCACGAACTAAGTTGTAATTGTCCGTTTTTCTCTCTTCTTAATAATAAAGAATTAAAATAACAATTAAATCAAAATATCAAATCAATAATAATTTGTGTCATAGTAAATGTCTAACCGTATCCGAACGAAAATAAATTAACTTTTCGAGGGTAGACTTATATAGCCAGTCATCCCGTGACCACGGCAGCTGTAAAGGTGCCGAAACGTCGGGAAAATCAAAAAACCCCTAAAAAACCTAAAAATACGGATAATTACAACTTAGTTCGTGGAAATATAGCGCGTTTGATATCCGTAAAAGTTGTTTTATTTCAATGAACAGTGCGCGCCAAAACATAAGATGTACCTCTAGTGTAATTAATTTTTAAAGATACGATAGTACTGACATATCTATCTATCTGATAAAAATCCTCTAAAAATTTTGATAAAGTAAAAAGAAAAGCAACTTACTATAGTTTGTTTGGCTACTTGACAGTATTTTATTAAATTTTCTTACGTTGCCACCACCATTTGTCTACATAGAACAAATCGACAAATCGCCTTGGTATTTTTATTCCACAAATATACGAGTATTGGTATATTTACAAATTGCATCGCGCATTTACACGGTTGTATTGTATATTTGCGTACGTGAGATCACTTCGTGGAAGTATATTGTCTCGAGTTACAAATCGATGTGGTTTGTATCTTTTTATTGGATTTCGACTTTTAATAAAAGTGGGTAATGTGTCTTATTGACAAATAGTATGTGTTTACGTGGATGGGAAACTTTTATAGGAAAACAGACACAATATTATTATTTTACATTGTGTGCCTAAAGGTCAGTCTTTTTGTAATTTATTTCTAGAGCTCTATTTTTGATTCACTCGTCTAGAGGATTCTACTGATTTTCATGCGACGTTTGAGTTTCCGTATTCCGTAAAAGCGACCTTGCACGTATATACATAGCTTCGCTTTTTGCCTATAGTACCGCCTCCCAACACGAGCGCGCGAGGGGCAAAGCGAAAAGCGTGCTATGTTTATGAAAGCAAGGTCGCTAATCGCCTGATCGCCTCTTCGTTCGCCTCGCCATTCACGCGACGAGTGATTCAAAAATAGAGGTCCTGACTAGCGGCCGCCCGCGATGGTTCCCGCTCCCGTGGGTATATAGGGATATAAAGTACCTTATGGCTTAATCCAGGTTATCTTAGGGATGTTATCTCAGAGAAGAGGTCCAGGTTCGATCCCCGGATGACGACCTGTTTGGCGCAAGGGTACTAAACCCACCTTCTACACCAGAGGTCCCGGGTTCGATCCCGGACAAGACAAATATTTGTGTGCTTGAACATGTCTATTTGTCTTGGTCTGGGTGTTTCATATGTATATTATGTATGTATTTACAAAAAAAGTATATAAGTATGTTTATCCGATCTAGTATCCATAACACAATTTCTTCATGAAACTTAACGTGGGCTAGATAATTGGTGTTTAAAAAAAACTATCCGTGTGCCAAATTTCTTCCAAATCAGCTCAGTAGATTTTGCAGTAACAAACCAACAAAGAAACAAACAAACTGTCATTTTTCGCATTTATAATATTAATAGGATTAACTTAGTCAGTCATTATTCATTAGGTATAAAAAGTGTGAAATTGAAAAGTTCGTTTAAATTCTCATTAGTCAGAATATTTTTCAATGCAAGTGAAAGATTTTAAATTTTGTTGAAATCTCTTAGTAGTTACGCTATTTTTGCGTGACAATTAAATTGAAAAAAAACTTTCGGACCGATCGATGTCTAAGTAAATTTAAGGTTATACTCATAATACAGATACTGGCTTTATTACTATTTATGGTAAATTTCAAATAGAAAAATATTGGAAAAAATTAACTCGGCCACAAGTGAATTCAATTTTTTCTAATATTTTTCTATTTAAAATTTACCATAAGTATAAAAATAGCATTGAAAATGCAAAAATTACAAAATCATTATTACTATTTTCTTTTATAAATAGAAGTAGTTAATTGAATTGTGAAATATTTGCATTTAGCAGCATTTTTGGTAAAAAAATAGCAATTTTAAAACCCGATATGTGGTTAAATTTTCAATTCACATTTTTTATCACATTCAGCTCGGCTACGGTGGTTTTTTTAGTCTCAACCGCACCATTTCGATTCGCAGCCAGATTAAATATGTAAAGAGCTGAAATGGTAATTTCATACGTAGTTTAATATTAGTTTTATGCTCTAAGACTGGGTGGGAGAGTTCATATTTGAATGTAAAAATACAACGACCGACTGCAGTTTCTATGTTTATTTAATCTTAGAATGTTATACACTGCCACAGTAATAGGAGTGCATGAAATTATCTACTGGATTCAACATAGTAAACTACTGTTGTTTTAATTTATTTAATTTTAGAAATAAAAATACTCGTACCACCTTTAGGATGAGCATATTGGCGCGCAGATACGTATTTCTACGCGAACGTAATCTGTGCGGCGCGCGCGCGGTCCGCGGTCCGACATTTTGAATTCGCCATTTCTGAAGCCTTGTATCTATATTTAGAACTCATTGAAAACAATTTTCAACATTATAGGATTTTCAAAGATCATTGAAACTAAAATATTTTGACCGGTGTAAAGATTTTACTTTTTACATTTTCAGTAAAGAAATTATGTGATAAAAAGCAACTTGTCTCATGTCGCCCTGACGGGATTTTCTTATTAATATTTATCACATAAAAATAGCATTGTAAAATGCTAAATTAAAAAGTCATTAAAAGAAATTATGGTTTGAAAAATTTCGAATTCGACATATCTCAGCGCGAGAATTGCCCCCCTGAGGGCCGATTCTCGTGGCTTCGGCATCTAAAATTTCGACATTTTTTGGAGTCAAAAACCAGTTTAAAATCTATCTGAAAACAATCTCTGACATTATAGGATTGTCAAAGATCATTGAAACTAAAGAAACATTTGACAGTAGTAGAAATTACTTACATTTTTAATAAAGAGATTAGGGAAAGCAAAGTGTCGCATTAGACATATTTTGACGCGAGAATCGCCCTCCTGGCAATATACGCATGTGCGTCGCATAGATCTACGTCGCGCAGAAATAAGAAATATATGCGCTCCAACATACGCTTAGTGGATTGTAAAGGGCAAAATGGTTGTGCGGGCTATTCAAATTTTTGTGGACTGTATTGCGGACGAACAAATAGGTTTCAAAGAACGCGAGGTTGACAAATATACAAGGAAGGGCACGATACCTTGACCGCCTCGTGGTGCTGCTTAGAGCTGGAGGTAGCCTGGGACGTCCCTGGAGTAGGCTGTTGCTGCAGTTTCTTGCGGAAATTCGGCGGGATCACACTTCACATAACCGATCAAGCTGTTCAGAGCGAAAAATACCACTAATCTCGCTAAATCATTACACACACGCGAGCGGCCATTTGCAAAGACAAAATCATTCTTCTTTCTGCCGGCAGTGTTGCCAACCGTTTTGCGTTGACAGCTACCACCGCTAGGGGGCGTAGCAATGTCTTGCTTTCTCTCCTGCGAGACAAGGTATGTGCGAAAGGGAAATGGAATATAGGGAAGTGAGGATGGGGAGTGTCAACCAAATTAAACAATCGAATTTGGAATCGATGCAGCCACACAACAAATTATTAACGCGGCACATTTGAATTGTATACCGGCGCAACCATTTCCCCCCCGGCTTGAAGGGTTACCTTCAAAAGAAACAACAACAAACTCTATAGTTTGCTGCTATGCGAAACTATAATGCAATCAAATGAAACTAAGCGAAATTGCTAACTATATTTTAATGCTGTTAAACTACATAAAACTAAACCTAATCGAACAAGCTAAATTATAAGTGCGGTTGAAGTTACTGTTGATTAGGCAAAGGACAAAGACGAATTACTGGTCGTAAATACGAGCCTGTTGCGGTTTTAACGCGCACTATACGGGTGACCCCATTTGACCCAGGGAAAACTTCTTCTACGACCCCCATCGGCCAATGTAATGGAGGTGTATTCTCGGTCAAAATAACTACGACAGCACCGACAGCGATAGGGTTTGATGGTGTATTCCATTTCTGACGGGACTGTAGCGTATGCAAATAATCCGTTCTCCAACGCTTCCAAAAGGACTGTAAAAGTTTATCTAATAAGACGTGACGCGAGAGAAGATGAAGCCGGTCTTCATCAACATCGAATGCGGGTAAGTATTTTAGCGGCGTTACGTTTAAAAAGTGCGCTGGAGTCAAAGCAAGCGGCTCCGAGGGATCACTTGACAGAGTTCTACAAAGCGGACGCGTATTCATTACGGCCTCGATCTGAGTGAGCACGGTGCTCAGCTCCTCAAATGTCAGAATCTGTTCACCGATGACACGAAACAGATGCGACTTTAAGCTTTTAATATTAGCCTCCCAATTGCCACCAAAATGGCTTGCAGTGGGCGTATTGAACGACCACTCAATGCGGTTTTCAGCTAAAACGTGCGTGAATTCTGTGTTAAAATGCTTTGAGCGTAAAAAAATGAGTAATTCAGATAGGTTACGACGCGCACCGACGTAATTCGTACCGTTGTCTGAGTACATTCGAGATACGGGACCCCGACGCGACAAGAATCTTTTGAACGCAGCCATGAAGCATGGTGTGCTCAAATCACTAGCTAATTCTATGTGAACAGCACGAGTCGTCATACAGATGAAAAGACAAACATAAGCTTTCGTGGAGCGTACACCACGAGCGCGCGAAACTGTTACCCTGAAGGGGCCAGCGTAATCTGTACCTGTGTGTACGAATGGTTTGGCGGTCTGTACAACACGACAAGAACGATGATCGGCCATTTCAGGCGCAATGGACTTCGGGCGAAGTTTGAAACACGGAATACATCTATGAACCACAGAACGAATCAAATTTCGTGCAGAAAGAATCCAGTATTTTTGTCTCAAAATTGACATTAATAAATCTGGACCTGCGTGACAATTCACCTTATGGTGATACTCAACTATAAGATCAAC
Source organism: Chrysoteuchia culmella (assembly GCA_910589605.1). Lineage (NCBI taxonomy): Eukaryota > Metazoa > Arthropoda > Insecta > Lepidoptera > Crambidae > Chrysoteuchia > Chrysoteuchia culmella. The sequence goes on along the minus strand of OU342647.1, from coordinate 2,912,369 downwards.
GATATGATCTTTGCGTGGGAGAACTATAGGATGCATTTGATCAAAGGTTAATTCGGACTGGCTCAAACGACCACCAACTCGAATGATGCCATCCTTCAAGAAAGGTTTCAAATGTTGAAAAGCGCGACTACAAGGTTTATTTAATTCTAAATTTCTAATTTCAGACGAAAAGTAAAATCGCTGAAGTTCACGAAGCACAATTAATTCAGCTCTGTTTAGGTCAGAGCCAAAAATGTGCTCGCGACGCGGAAGGATTTTCAAAAATCGACAAATATAAACAACACTACGTAAAATAATCGACCACGATGAAACACGGCTAGCCATCACTAAGATAGTCGAGTTGTCGGGCGAAGCGGTAGCAACTAAAGCGGTTTTCCTTTCTTCGGGCGGTGTGGACACTGTTGCGGGACTGAAAGGACTAACAGGCCATTCACTAGGTGTGGCTTGACACCAAGGAGGGCCATGAAACCAAAGCGGATGATGCAACATTTGGGTAGGTGTTAACCCACGAGATAAACAATCGGCAGGGTTATCCGTACCGGCGACGTGATAAAAATTTTGTAGGGCCAATTCCGACTGAATTTTTGGCACCCTATTTGCAACAAACGTATCCCAACGATGGGGCGAAGAATGTGTCCAACACAAAGCTACAGTTGAGTCCGAGAATGCGAAAATTCTATCTAAATTGATGCGGTTGCGACAACTACTAACAATTGAACCTATGAGTTGGGCTAAAAGCAATATAGCGCACAACTCGAGCCGAGCGAGAGAAACTATCTTACTAGGGGCTACCTTCGATTTAGCGCTGATGAGGTGGACTGAAATGTCATCACCATTTTGAACGTGGAAGTACACAACACCCCCGTACGCTTTCTCGCTAGCGTCTGCGAAACCTAAAAGTGTCACAATACTATTTTTTAAAATGCCGACATGGCGCGGTATACTTATTTGCTCGAGCATAGGAAGCTCGGCTCTAACGCGATCCCACAATTTTACGATGTGATGAGGCGGAGTGTCGTCCCAGTCACAGTTAGACAGCCAAAGTTCTTTGATAAGAAGCTTTGCGTACAAGACGACAGGCGCTACGAATCCCATTACATCCCATATGCGTGCGATACATGACAATATGGTGCGCTTAGTACAGATTGACGGTGTAGGACAAACTTTCAAACAAAACGTGTCGGACGAAGGTGACCAACACAAACCGAGAACCTTGAGAGTGTCATTACCATCAAACTCCTTGACAGAAGACAAGCGATGCGACGGTGGAAGCGACTCTAAAACCGTAAGCGAATTACTAGACCATTTAACGAGATCGAAATGACCAGCTTTCATAAGATCGATTACTTCAGCTGCAGTTGCGAGAGCTTGATCTTCGCTCTGCAAAGAGTAGATATAGTCATCCATGTACAGACCAGTCTCTACAGTCTCCTTAGCCTTCGGGTAATTGTCCCCCTCATCGGCGGCGAGCTGCTTGACAGTGCGAAGAGCGTGGAAGGGGCTGGATTTCAAACCAAAGCAAACGCGATTAAATTCGTAAACCTGTAAAGGTTCATACGGCGAAAATCTATACAAAATGCGTTGGAATCGGCGATCCGATTCACGAACACCAATACAAAGAAACATTTGTCTAATGTCGGCTGAAAGCGCGACAGCGAATAAGCGAAAATTAACTATAATTTCAAACAAGTTACCTTGGAGATTTTGACCGCTGTACAAAATATCATTTACCGAAACATTCGTACTAGATTTGGCGCTGCCGTCTAACACAACGCGCAACTTGGTGGTTAGTTTATCCTCACGGATAACTCCATGATGTGGTATGATATACGAAGGAGCATGCTTCGTCCCTTCAGTTTCGGGAAGCGCGGGCGAAATAAAGCCTTTATCCAAATATTCGATAATAACGCTATCGTAAGCTTCCTTCAACTTTGGAGAGGCCTGCATTTTCCGTTCTAAGCAATAGAAGCGTCTTTTAGCTGACTGAAACGAATCTCCAAGCGAATTAACCTCACCTTTAAAGGGGAGTGCGACAATATAACGACCATCACTATCGCGAGTAGTCGTGCGACTATAAAACTCTTCACACAGTTTATCATCAGGACTGAGAATAAGAGGTACGTTCACCTCTTCTATCTCCCAAAATTTACGGACGTAGGAGTCCAGCGGCTCCACGGCGCAACAATATGACACTGTCGAGTTACAATCTAAACAAGCGGGTGCGGAACCAACAATAACAAACCCAAGGACCGTTTCTAAGGCGAAAGGCGCGGGGTGCGACGAGTGACTTTGAATCCTACGCTGCAACAGGAGGTGCGGGAAAATCGAAGCGCCAACTAACAAATCAATATCTCCTGGAATCGCGTAAGTATCATCGGCCAAAGGTAAATTACTAAAATTAGACAATAAAGAGGTATTGACTGCGACAGTCGGTAAAAGTTCGGTAACTTTATCGACAACTAACGAATTCATCAAAAAACTAACATTAGAATCGAAACGCGAGTGGATTTCTATCCTTACAGAGCCTTTAACGGCTTTAGTGGAACCCCCAATACCTCTCACAACGTTACAGGGAGGGCGGTTATTTGTATTCAAACCAAGACGAATACAACAATTTTTACTAATAAAATTACTTTGAGAAGCACTATCTAAAAGTGCGCGAACACTATGTCCCCTACCATGCGCATCGTAAACAATAACCCGAGCGGTGGCGAGAAGTACCGTAGTAGGGCTTGTGCGCAAACCCGATTGCGAACACAAAGCGACATCGCTCGACTGGTGGCGCACTGCAGCGAGGCCGCTGTCGCTAAGCGCTGACGGGGACGAAAACACCCGAGAGCGCTCCGAGTCGCCAGGCGCAGGCGGCTGCGACGTCACAGCGAGTGCATTCCTAACAAGCGATTTTTTTCCATCATTGAGGTGCGAAGTACCTACTGGGCTCGTATCGGCTGCGGCATTATTTTCAAAGTGCAATAATGTATGGTGTTTACCGTTACACTTGCGACAAAAATGATTAGACCTACAGAGTGAAACACGATGTTTATCACCGAGACAATTGATACATAAATTATTAGAACGAACAAATCTATAGCGTTCACTAGGAGTGAGTTTATTAAACTGCGAGCATTTATAAAGTTGGTCATGATGACCTTGACACAAAGAACAATTTTTCGAATATGAAACTTGTGAAGTTGTGGGTTCAAAATTAACAAAAGAATGCGTGGACTTCGTGGGCTTACCACTGCGATAGCTACTACCATTTTTCGTAACTCCTTGGTTTAACGAAGTTCGCTGCAATATTTTAATATGTTGACGAACGAAATTTTCTAAATCATCGAATTTTGGTATTGAGTAACCACGTTTATCCATTTCAAATAAGCGAACAGTTTCGGAATCTAATTTCTTTAATGCGATATACAAAAATAAAAAGTCGCAGAGGTCATCGACCTTGAGATTTTTGAGGGCGCGAACAGCTGATGCAAAACTATCTAAGAATTTTTCTAAGTCGTGTTCATTGCAAGAAGAACTAATTTTTAAATTAAATATTTGATCTAAATAAGCGGTTGTTACTAAACGTTTGTCTTCGTATTTGACCTTCAAAGTGTTCAAAATCAAATTATAATTTTCGGCACAAAGAGTTATTCCGGCGCAAACGGTTTTTGCCTTACCGGTGAGCTTACTAACTAAATAATGTAATTTTTCGTGATCCGACAGCGAATTATTGTTGTGAATTGTGTTTTCAAAACTAGCGAAAAACAAAGGCCAATTTTTTATATCGCCATCAAATTCAGGTATTTGTATGGGCGGTAATTTAGGTCGGTCCCGTTTCAACAATTCAAAACTGGGTTTCGAATCGGTAACTACTACGGGCGCTTGCAATGACTTAGCGACACGTTTTATGCGACAAACTAAGTCTTCCAACGATGACATGGCGTCATAATTTAATAAGAAATCGGGATCCAAATCCAATTCAATTGAATTTATTTTATCGAGAATATTTTCAAAATCTAAGCGCAAATTATCTACTAATTCGATTGATGATAAAAACAAATCTTTTATTGCGTCATCAGCGACCCTCGATGAATAATCGCAAATCAATTGCATACGCTTAAAAAGGCTATCCTTTTTAGCGTGTAATAATTTTAACTGTGTCTCCGGAATCATTTTCGGAGGCATTGTCAAAGCAACAAACTAAAGAATAAAATTAAGGAACGATTTAAATGAAAGCGGTGAGGAACAGAGACGCTGAGGCGTGTGCGAGTGTACCTGGGTGCGTACGCGAAACTACCCACGCACAAAAAATATCACTATGCGGTGCGGTCGAAGCTGTGAAATAATATGCGAAAAACAACTAAATATCTTAAGTTATGTTTCTCCCTGAGATATGACAAATAATGAATCTATACCTAATACTTATACAACGTTTTTATTGTTATAAGTGCGGTTTATCAATGAAAATTATAGAAACTGCACAGCGTATTTCGAACAAAAACTATAAGATGCGATGTAATACAATAGCTAACGAACACGATACCCAGCCTGATTCACTAAGCGAGCGTTAGATATCGACACGAAGGTAGGATACCTAAATCTAAACCTAAATACCTAGTGTGCGGGCGAAACTACTAAAAAACAGCTAGGTAATCAGGTGCGTTATTCCCTATGGAATAAAACTACTGCGATTTTACAACTATCAACATACAAATATCCGGCTCGAAGGACCAAATTATGGATTGTAAAGGGCAAAATGGTTGTGCGGGCTATTCAAATTTTTGTGGACTGTATTGCGGACGAACAAATAGGTTTCAAAGAACGCGAGGTTGACAAATATACAAGGAAGGGCACGATACCTTGACCGCCTCGTGGTGCTGCTTAGAGCTGGAGGTAGCCTGGGACGTCCCTGGAGTAGGCTGTTGCTGCAGTTTCTTGCGGAAATTCGGCGGGATCACACTTCACATAACCGATCAAGCTGTTCAGAGCGAAAAATACCACTAATCTCGCTAAATCATTACACACACGCGAGCGGCCATTTGCAAAGACAAAATCATTCTTCTTTCTGCCGGCAGTGTTGCCAACCGTTTTGCGTTGACAGCTACCACCGCTAGGGGGCGTAGCAATGTCTTGCTTTCTCTCCTGCGAGACAAGGTATGTGCGAAAGGGAAATGGAATATAGGGAAGTGAGGATGGGGAGTGTCAACCAAATTAAACAATCGAATTTGGAATCGATGCAGCCACACAACAAATTATTAACGCGGCACATTTGAATTGTATACCGGCGCAACCACTTAGTCTTATACTTATTTTAAAGATATCTATTTACTTGATACTACGTGGTATTGTTTCTATAAGTGCTTTTTAATTTAAGTTCGTTGACCCACAAACTATCACTTCGACCTAATCACGGCTTTCTTCGGCAATGGCATGCGATGCTAGCCCTCTTATCCATCTTTATCTAAACGAATTACTAATATTAAATTACTTTACTAATTTTACTAATAATTTTATTATTTATTTAATACTAGCGGAACCTCGCAGTTTTACCCCCGTGGTGCCCGTTCTCGTAAAAATATCGGGATAAAATATAGCCTATGTCACTCGGGAAAAATGTAGCTTTCTAATAGTCTAAGAATTTTCTAAATCGGTCCAGTAGTTGCTGAGATTAGCGCGTTCAAACAAACTACTACTATTATTTATTTAATACTAGCGGAACCTCGCGGTTTTACCCCGGTGGTGCCCGTTCCCGTGGAAATATCGGGATAAAATATAGCCTATGTCACTCGGGAGAAATGTAGCTTTCTAATAGTCTAAGAATTTTCTAAATCGGTCCAGTAGTTCCAGAGATTAGCGCGTTTAAACAAATCAGCTCTTCAGCTTTATAATATTAGAGATTATAAATGCGAAAGTGTGTTTTATCTTTTTTTGACGCCCTAACTAAGTAACCAATCTAATCGATTTTTGGCATAGAATTAGTTGAAAGAGCTGAAGGTAACATGAGTTTCTTTTTATCCAGATATTCCCACAGGAACGGGAACCACGCGGGTGAAACCGCGCGCGGAAGTTACTCCATCTATAAGGAAGGCCAGTGCTCCGGCAGTCTCTGGTAAATGATAGGCTTCATTAAGGCAGTACCCCCACCGAAAGTGGCGCCGCGTTGAATTTTATTTAATATCGTAATTCTAATACTCAATTTTAATAAAACTTTACGTGGAATTTTTAGAGCCCATAGTCTAGTTTTTTAGACGGTATCATTACATTCCCTCGTAGTCACTGCTAGAAGTAGATAGCAAAACTGCTAAAAGTGGCCGTTTTTGACACATTTGCTATCTAAAATTAGATCTAAAATTAGATTAATAGTCGAAAATATTTTTGTGTTTAATGTTTAAGTAAGTATGTACTATTAAAGCTAAAATATCATCGTTTGTGTGATGTGTTTTTTCCCGTCAGTATATCATTACTACTACACCACCCAAACTTTGAAACCCCTTTGTTTCCAAGCCAAAGCAAAGAAAGAACAACACCAAAACACCATACCATACCTAAATCATCTGTAAGTAAATACCTGCAGAATATTAATTAAGGAACTGGCTGCCGCAGGTACCGCCTTAAATTACCTTATACGTGGAATACAATAATATTTTTATTTAATATCCAATATCATTTATATTATACAATCCCAAAAAAAAAAATACTACAGTTACTAATTCATAACACTTAGGAAATCTATTTGTTCTTCAGTTTTAGTGATAAGGACATAACAGTCTAAAATGTTTCATTTTATTTAATGAATTTTCGTTTAATGTCATCATTTATATAAGCGACTTCTAATTTTTTCCCGTCCGTCAGTATATTTTTGCTTGGAAATATAAGCATTATTTTGACAACCTTCTTCGAGATAAATCGATATTGCTGTACTGGCCACATACGTGCGAGCAGCGGCCGGAAAAAGTTGTATAATAATCCATATCTGTCGTGTTTAGCGGTCAAATAAATAAATTACATAGTAAACTTATATTTGTCGTGTAATTCAAAAATGGAACGGTCTTATACTTCGAAATGTGGCAACCAAAGAGGTAACTCATCGAAGATTTTATTTAAATTTCAAACTGGCTTGCAAATAGAAAGCTGTTATAGAAAAAAAAACACAACAAATGAACACTTTAACGCGGGAAAAAATATTGATATTCGTTGTTCGTCTGATTTCGAAAAGTGATTTTTATTTCTGCGCATTATTTGAAATAAATACTATACATGCCTTGGCCACAAATAAGCATTGGTACACGCACACGTTCGTCCATCAATGCCTATTTTGTAGGCCGCTGCAGTAATGCACTAATTATAAATTCTACACCACTCATAGCTGTTAAGGCCCGTGGTATCGCCAACGACCTTGGGCATAGAAGCGTGGCTTAATTTTCCCGCCCCGCTACCCGCACCAAAACACTTTTCGTCAAAACTATGTATTATTTTAGAACGACAAATGCTCAGTTTTAAGTTAAACAAGTTAGCAATCTTTTCCTGAAAGAAACGTAAAAATATCACTTGTAGTTTAGAAGCAGTAGCGTATTTCAAGTTGAAAACAGTTTCATATCAATGTTTTTTTTTAAATTATATCTTAAAGACTATGTTTTTTTAAATGCTCAGATTGAAGTTAATATATCAATATTTAATATATATTAATTCTGGATTCATCAGTAGGCTAATTTATGAGTTTTAGGGCCTCAAAAATTATCGTTTCACGACTCTATACGCCTTAAAGGAATTCCTTTGTTTCAAAAGCAAACCAAAGCAAAGAAAGAATTAAACCAAAACGTTCCCCATACCTAAACCATCTGTAAGTAAATACCGGCAGTCTATTAATTAAGGAACCGGCACACTGCCGGCCGCAGGTACAGCCTTAAATCACCTCATACGCGGACTGCAATTTGCCGATACCCCATCGATTACCTTACGTTTATGCAGGAAGCATTTCGCTGGAGTAGCACCAGCAAAATCGATATACAACTGCGAACTAAGAGGTCTTTGAACGGGTTTTTTATTTTGAATAAAACAGCGACAGAAAGTGACTTTGTATTGGTTGTACTTGTACGCCTCTTTAAGGTAGGTAAAAACAAAATAAAATATGGGGAAAATACAGGTCTTGTCGAATTTCTTGCTCTTCGCGGATTTTATTGGCTTAGACGTATTGATGAAACATGAATAAATCAACTTGATTTTCATGAGGCCTTAAGGCTTCTACTTTCTTTTTTTTTTATTTGTATGTGTGAATTTAACAAGCTATTCAGCTTCATTATATTAACATGAGTTTATGTTTATTGTTATAACACTGTTATCCACCGTTCTCCCAATGGAAATGCATTAAATTTTATTTGAAGAAAAGCCCTTAAAGAACAAAATATAATTACCGGCTCTAACTAAAATAATCTCGCAATGCTCATGGAAAGAACATCAAATAAAACCTTTGTGATACTTAGTCGGAGTAAAAGTTTTATATTTTCTACGGAATAATCGGACGTTTCTAACGAGCTCAACATTTGAGTATTCTCAAGAGTACTCTGCCAGTTAAGAATAGCATAAATTATTCTATAATTACGATACTGGGGCAGGGAATGCAGTACCCGGCGATAAACAATGCACATTGTGCTAAAAGAGATGATAACCACTATAATCAGTTAGTATCGGCTTCGTACCAGTAACCCATCGATATGCATTGAGCCCGTGTGTTGGACAATGGCCCATAATTCTCCTTATTAAGAAAGACCAGCCGTCCTACCATCATTTATTAGAAACCATCATGTCATTAGAACGTTTTGTTTGCGTTTTGTTTTTATTGAAGTTGTCACATTTTGACACACTTCACGCTTTGGAGATGAACGAAGACGATGATTGAACGAAGACGTCACAAAACTTCCGTCAAGAAACAAGCTTACTTTAAGAGGTTTGTAGTACGAAATAGCATGGTAAGATTGAAACAATACTGCGCTAAGAGATGACGGTAGGCCCCCAGTGCCCACCGGGCACCGGGGCACGGGCGTACGGGGACATTTTGGCGTTCCAATTTTTTTTGTTATTTTTATCTCACCACTTCCACTTAATTTTTATGTGACCACTCGGTCACATAAAAATTACTAAAAAAAACTGGCTTCGTTGAGCGTCATCTCTGTCGCTTAGTAAGCTACCACAGTCTAAACATAACCAGTCGTTGCACTCGGCCGATACGACACACACACACACACACACACACACACACACGCGCCGCTCGCTATAGCTACACGGCCAGCCCCTCGATCTCACTGGTTTCTGCTATTATAGTAGCGAGCGCGCCTGTAGCGGCGCGTATCTGTGTGAGTGCGTCATTTTGGCCGTTTGTAGGCAGTGCAAAGACTGTTTAGTTAGACCGTGGTACGACGAGGCGAGACCGATTTTGCACCAGATCATAGGTCCACCTTGTCGGGGGTCTTTTTTTTTTGACCAGGGGGAAATGCCATCGATACCCCCCGTCTTTGGAGACAGGGAGGTTATGTGGGACTTGAACCTGTTAGGACTTGTTGTAAGTCCGCCTGGCTAGCTACCACCATCTTATCAAAGTCTGACGCCATAACAACAATGTTTTCAGCATTGTTGTGTTCCGGCAGTTAAAGATAAGATAGCCAGTTCCTCAGTGATTGGGGATTCCGGGAGAGGCTCGCTTCCATCTTCAGCCTTATCAATACTTAACATCAGGTATGATAAAGGCTAGGAGTCTCCCCGTAGTTCATAAAAAAAAAATAGAACCCACCAAAACCCCCTGGGTGTTCTGACCACGCGTGCGAGCGGGGACTTCGGGGTAAGGGTAGAAGTCTCCGAGTCGCCGCCCCGCGTTTGGCCCCCTTGGGCCGTTCTCTCCGGGTCGGTGGATTGACCCGGGCTTCTACTACCGGTAGGGCGCGCCGGAACACGTGGTGCGCCCATACCTTGTCGGGGCCTACCCACGGAGCGTCGTCCTGTGCGCGACCGCCATTCCAGAACCTTTCCGCCCCAACGGCCATCGGTTCATCAGGCCCCGCCCACTGCCACTTCAGGTGAGCAATCCTCCGAGCGATGTCGGTAACTTTAGTTCTCCTACGGATCTCCTCATTTTTGATTCGATCACGTAGGGAAACGCCGAGCATAGCTCTCTCCATTGCACGCTGGGTGATTCCTATCAGACCTATAGTTAGCGACCACGTTTCACTACCCTAAGTCATTACTAGCAACACACACTGGTCATAGACTCGTCTTGAGACGGTCGTATGGTCTGAGTCTTAAGGTGGTACGACTTCCATACAGACAAACATTGCACATTAATTGGTTCATCATACATTAATAATTCATAAATACTTGTGCAACTAACTCGTTTCAGTTATTTGTTTGCGCGAAGTTATAAAAAAATGTACTTTCATACATGAGCTATATAAATGCGATGGGTCACACACACATACGTAGAATTATTGAAATTATAAGATATTACTATATTCGTGTTTTATGTATGAATGTACAATTTTTTAATTATTTCGCGCAAACAAATAACCGAAACGAGTAAGTTGCGCATGTATTTATGAATTATTAAGGTATGATGAACCAATAATTGTGTAATGTTTGTTTGTATAGAAGTCATACCACCTTAAGGTCTTATTACTACAGAATAGTCGTCTCAGCCACATAACACCCACTGCTGGGTATAGGCCTCCCCCAAGGATCTCCAATACTTAATAGTACTTAGTACTTATACGGAAAAATCGTTAACAATTTGCTTTCAAAAAGTGCTAGGCCGTGTAAGAAGCCGTGATTGACAGATGGGTTAAGCACTGATCTAGTGATGGATGACTAAGTAAACTCCTTACGATAGACTTGCGTGAGAGGATTAACTAATGAAGATAAAACGAAAATAAGACGGAGCGAGCTAGGCCAATATTTAGGCGAACCTTTCAATATAATTGATTAACACACAAATTATTATGTTTATGGAACTATCATCGTCGATGAACAAACGTTTTTTGGCTAATCAGGGCTGTATGGTACAAGAAAACAAAAGATATTTATTAGAATAATCTTTACCAGATTACAATGCATTTTCTTTTTGAGGTGAACACTTCTTTAGCGGCGTTGTGCACATCAGAGTTTTTAAATTTTTGGGATGGGTAAAAAATGTTAAAGTCGCGTCAGGACACGTGACCTGATCGAAAATACGTAAGACGGAGGGAGAGTAGAGCGCCGGCGCGGCGTAGAGGAGGAAGTAATATCCCCCTCTCTTTCTACCGCGCGGCGAAAATGTATGCCTGCTCCTGCTGTTTCGTTTAAGCGGTTTTCACTTCTGCCAGCACTCCCGGAGTGCAACCCGTTGTTTTTTTTTTCTTTTTTTTCACTCACACCCATTAACCTAGCCCCAAAGTAAGCACTGTAAGGTTTGTGTTAATGGATACTAGGGTAACGGATTTATTACATATAAATATACACATATGAGTATTTATGTGTAGAAATGTATATATAAACCGTCCATGATTCAGGTACGAATGCTCATATTCATCATAGAAACATTTGCTTTTACCGGGATTCGAACCCAGGACCTCAGAGTAGGCGACAACTTGAAACCGGTGTACAGTCGGGGAACTTCCCGGTTAACCAGTAGAGTTTTTTTTAAGGAGCTTTATTTAAAAAAGTTATAGATATATAGAAAACGTCCATATCACAACAAATAGAATATTAAAAGGTATTTCATTTGAATACTAGATTATTTATTTAACTTTAGTACTTTCCGAGAGAACGTTTCCCAAAAAAACTCTACTTTAAAACCGGGAGGTTCCCCGGTTGTACGTACCACTCTACCACAGAGTTCGTCTTTTAGATAGTGTTTTTTTTATTATCCATTTTGTTACTGCCGCTGCGGAGCAAGCACAGTTCCTCAAGCGCCGCAAATATTCGTCGTTCTCAGTAAGCCACGAATTTGCGGCGCTTGCCGTAGAGACAATGGGCCCTTGGTCGTCTGACGCCAAAAAGTTTTTTAAAGATCTTTCCATAAGACTGGTCCATGCCTCAGGAGACCTGAGAGCTGGTGCCTATCTTGCCCAGCGGCTGAATCTTTGCATTCAGCTGGGCAACAGCGCCAGTGTTCTCGGTACTATGCCACGCGGCTGTGAGTTGGACAGCGTACTTTTGTTATAGTATAAGATTTTATATTTAACGGTTTCTTGTTTTTCTACTAATTTTATTACTAATTATAGTTTAAGGATAATTATCTTACTAACGCTCTATCGATTACCTTTTATCTAAAATAAAATATCATTATTAATAAGCAATTATTAAACCGGTGACTCGGTGTTGGTATTGCACGGTCTAACAACTCCTGAGGATGCTCCGTGTGTGGGCGAAACATGCAGAGTAGTCGGTGAAGGTGCAAGGTGTGTCACTGTGTTGCATCTGCATTTATTTGCGGGCGGTGCCTTGCGTGTAAGTTTTTCTTGCGAAATTATGCTACATATTTTTCGTTGTCTACTAATTATGAAACCATTAAATTAAGACAACATGTCGTAGCTTAGACCCACGACTGGTAATTTTCTAGTATTGATAACTAAATAAATAAGGTAGGTACCTGTTAATCCGGAAAGTCCAATAATTTAATTAAAATTGTAATTTAAACCACGGAACAGTATTTCTGGCAATAAGACATTCTGAGAATGAACGGTTATTGAGAATAGGATAATCTGGTATTCGGCTCCTGTCGCGATTTCTTGGAATATACCAATTTAGTAACATTATTGTTATGAAACGAGCTATTAAATTCCACATCAGGTGTTCGTTTCTAATTAAATATCGATAGCACAAAACAATCATTGAGCTAAGGTATGCTCTACAATCTTCTTATTTAGAAAATTAAATGTCGAACAAATATCAGAATCAATGTAAGTTTTACAACTGTATTGTGAACGTAATAATGTATTATAGCGAATAGCTTATTAGTACAAACTTTGCTGCGAGTCAAACATATTTACCAGTGATGAAATTATCTCATAATCAAATATAACCTATGTCACTCAGGAATAATGCAACTTTCTACTCTTCTTCTTCTTATCGAGTGAGGATTCGTGGCCACCTTTGGTGTCAGAGTTTATCAAGCTTATAGGCATAAGGCCTCTGACTTGGCTTAACGACTGTAATCAAATGACAAAAGCCAGGACCGACGGTTTAACGTGCCCTCCGAAGCACAGAAGCGATCAGTTGTCATGCCACTTTACGGTCACCCATCCGACACCTGACCGGTCCGAACTTTGCTTAACAAACGTGATCGAATACGATCAGTCTGTCAAGCGTGGCCATGAGCGCTTCACTTTCTACTGGTGGTTTTCAAAGTTGGTTAAGTAGTTTTATAGAATATTCCCTACTAACAAACTCACAATTTCACAATCTCTAACTATTTGTGGAGTATCGAAAATCTCTTCACTAAAAACTGATTAACTAAACAACCAAATTTTAATCAACAACCGGGTGATGATTAGCCTTCAACACACTTGATGTTAAGTAATGATAAGGCTGAAGTTCGAAGCGCGCCTCTACTGAGGAGGAACTGACTACAATCAAGCATTAATATGAAATCAAATCAAAAACATTGCCAGCTGATTGAGCTCTAACGTCATATTTGTTTTGGTGACACCAGCGCCGCAGTGGTAAAAAAAATAACAAAATTTAAATCACCTGCCTGAATTCACTTGAGCCATCTTCAATGGGCTAGCTTACAATCAGCCAACTAGTTGAACGTTGAGTGATGTTATTTCAATCAATCATCGGCCTAGGCATTCAATTGAATGCTGGCGTTCTAATGAATGGGCTAAACTTCCAATTGGATGGCTGATATTCGGCTTGAAACAAATTGATTCGTGTCGGCCATACTCACATTGCCTTGTTTGTACATTTTTGACATTTGCTTATTTGTGTATCAAAATAAATATTTATTTGAACAAAGAAGTCAAGTATCTAGCCGAAACCTTCGCTCAATGTATAAAAATAAACTATACAATCCCGCATCAAAACCATCACTTGTATCTAATAATACCTTTATGATGTGTATTAAAGTTTATAATAAATTGCCAGAAGAATTTAAAGTTTTGAAATTTACTCATTTTCAACCGACTTCAAAAAAAGGAGGAGGTTCTCAATTCGACTGTATTTTTTTTTTATTTTTTTCTATGTATGTTCTACCATAACTTCGCCAGTTGTAAACAGATTTTTATAATTCTTTTTTTATCTGAAAGAAAATGGTTTATGTGTGGTCCCATATAATTTTTACGAAGATCTGGCTAGTAGTTTTTTCATAATCTTGAAAAATATCAATCACCTTTTGGCAAGTTGTCGTTTACCTAGATGACATTGTTGTGTATGGGCTGATTTTTAGTGTAAGTAACTGCACATGATGTAACTAAAAAATCTGAAATAAAAACATTTTATAAAAAAAATTCAAACCGACTTCAAAAAGTAAAAAATAAAACTTTTGGAGTCGGTGCTAGCTAGCTAAGGCCAAAGAATATATAGTTAACTAGAGGCCGGTCGCGGTTTCACCCGCGTGGTTCCCGTTCCCGTGGGAATTTTGGGATCAAAGCTATCCTATCTCTTAAGTTGGACCAGACTGCTCACGGTGTGCCAATTTAATTTAAAATCGGTTAAGTAGTTTAGGAGTCCATCGCGGACAAACATCGTGACAGGAGATTTATATATATTAAGATAGAAGTGCAATGTAGAATGCCCTGGCTGGCACCGACTCCAAAAGTTTTATTTTTTACTTTTTGAAGTCGGTTTGAATTTTTTTTATAAAATGTTTTTTAAGTCATCAATAAGAAAATGGCTTGTGAACAAATGTTTTTATAGTGTTCAGGAATATTTAAATTATAAGTTGCCTAGTTATTCGTTAGACGTTGTAATTCTTTAAAAATGTTTTTTTAATTTTTATTTACTTTTGAGGCCTTTGTATTTGTATTTTTGTGTATATATCTGTAAAGGTAGGATTAAGTGAAACTTTTATGATAGACATTTATATCTGTTTATGTGACCTTAAATCCATACACAATAAAGAACTTACTTACTTACTTACTTTCTTACTATACAAATCAAGCTAAACATTCACACTACTCTGTCGCTATCATAACTGTAAATGAAAACAGCAATAAAGTCCCACCGCTAAATCTAGGCAACTATTCCCGTACACCAAACACGACGAAATTATTCAATTCAAACTGGCTGCGAAAATAAACAGTTGACCTCAAACATAGAGATCGGGGCTCGTCAGTAGCAACGGCAATCAAACTCGCCCTCATTAACATAGTTTCCCAAACTTACTCGCAGGAACTACGCACGTACTCCGCACTATTACGTAATTTCATTTAAAGTTAGTGCGGACGTGGAGGGCCCGCGGCTTTTTTTACATGGTTGTGTGTCTCCAGGGTGCCCCCCAGGGTGCGGAGTATTCTGGCGCTGAGCTATGCCGAACTCGAAATTTTTCAAACAATAATTTTCTTTATTGAAAATGTAATTTAAATCTCTACTACTGTCAAAATCCTTTAGTTTCAATGATCTATAATGTCAAAGATTCTTTTCAGTGAAGATTGTTAAATAAGAAAATATACTAGAAAAAAGCAACTTGTCTCATGTCACTCTGACGGGACTCGAACCCGCATCCTTGGGAATCCGGCAAAATGCACTGACCAAGTATGCTACAGAGATCTATGAGGACACGTCGAACTTTTCTAGTATATTCACCCTTCTACGGTGTTGGCCACCGTCGTCGTTTCATCAATGAGAGAAATATTCTCGCATTTGAAAGAAACATTTGTGTTGAAACAAATGTTTGACTATCGATTGAGATGAAACAGCCATTTAATTATAACATTTTAATTTAGTATTTTACAATGCTATTTTTATGTGAAGATTGTTAAACAAGAAAATATACTAGAAAAATTTAATTAGATTCTTTTCTAACATATTTTCTAATGTTTTGATACCATATCATGCGAATTCAAGCCATCAAGTGGTGTGTGTAAGGAAATTATACATTTCGTAACCATGAATATTCACGGTTGAAATTGTTGTGTTGTGTACCTAACCTAACCATGGGGAACGGATGTCCTTGCCGAACGTGATCTACTTGTTGAATTGTCTATGAGTGTGACTTTACCGCGGTCTACTCATTTTAAGTCCGCTTAATTTCGAAAATTGAAATAGCGACATTATATCTTGCGAAAATAGACCGATGTGTCTCATGAATTATGTGCGAGTAGGTACTTATTTCCTTGTGATAATTGGTTGTCTTATTGGTTTTCCAAGAAATAAATTACCGAAAATCTTATTCTCCATAAATATCGTTATACTTCCATTAACATAGGTTTAGACATATCTATCAAAATACCAACTACTTCAGCTAAGAACACCGCACAAGATGAAAGAAATGTAAAAACGTCTGCATGAAGATGAAATGAGTTGAAACCACAGTTCAACAACCTTCTTAAAAATTAATTAGTTTGCATTTGTTTTTCTACAGCTTTGCTTGGAAATCTGACAATTTAAGCTTCTACAAGTTTACAAAGACACGTCTAGACGAATGTTGTGTTGGAATTCAAAATAAAACTATTTACAGCCACACAGCAGAGACAGGTAGAAATACTCGTAACTTAACTAATAATATAAATGCGAAAGTATGTTTGTTGGTCTTTCCTTTCGTCACGCCTTGATTAAATATAGTCTAGTATAGGAAATTTATTTGTTCAAAAAAATTACATTGATTTACAAGCACTTATGAACGTCAAAGAAGCTACGCCATCGGTTCACAAACCCTACGGCGGGAGACCTAATAACGACAAGAACCGCCAAGAAACTTGTCAAGGGCTATATTCCTACACTCAAATTGATTTTAATTATCTATATACTTAATTCAGGTTCGCAAAATTTGTGACGACTCGATAGGGACTTTAGCGCGTAGTAAGCGGCCGATTAAGGTATCAAATTAAAGGTACTCGAGTCTATTTGTTCCGAAAACTATAAAATATACAAAATGTTAAACGTGATGATCACAAACTGTAATTAAAGATTTTCGCATAATCCGAGTATCGGGTTGTAACCGCCCTAGTTGATTATAATTGAGTATACAATAATATTTTTTTAAGTTTTCCCGGACTTGGAGTTTATTTATTAAAGGCTGTTTAAAATTTATAATACTTCTATCTTAAAAACTTTAAATCTTTACGAGGGATTTTTTACATAAGGGTACTTTATAACCAATAAACACGATTTCTTAAAAGACACCCAAAAGGATTTGCAAAAAAAAACGGATAAAATGAAAAAAAAAACAAACAATTAAACAATACATAAACTTAATATGAGTTTACATTATAATGTGACTTACACAACTAAAACAGATAATAGAAAATTTCACTATGGCGACTTACAATTATTTTTAGGGTTCCGAACCTCTAAAGAAAAGTCTGCCAAGTACGAGTCGAACTCGTAAATGAAGGGTTCCGTCTCTCACACCAGTAATAATGTGATAAGAGCACCCAACTTCACTTTTCAATTTGACGACTCTGTATGAAATAAAACAGGGAGAAAAAAATAGCCCTTGACGAGTTTCTTGCCGGTTCTTCTCGTTACAAGGTTCTCGTTACAAACCCTACGGCAGTAGGGTTTGTGAACCGATGGCGTAGCTTCTTTGATGTTTATAAGTGCTTGTAACAGCCTAGACTGAATAAATGATATTGATTTGATTTGATTTTTTCAAGGTCAACATGGAAATCTAGGTATTCTGTCGACAGAACTTGGACAAAGCACCAACTATATTTTTTATTACTCAAAGTCAGGATTTCCAAGTATTTTCGCTTTGCAGAAGCTATGGCTTCTATAATTGTTTTTGCTGTTTTCTTAGAAAAGTAAGTTTATTATTTTTTATTCGAGTTGTTTCTTTGGCTTTTGTTATTACAGTTGACTATGTAACCTTATTATTGGCATAGGTAATTTTATAATAAATACACGTAAACAAAGGTATGAAATAAAATTACATGAGTAGAGAAGAAAATATACTCAGACATGAAGGGTTCCGACTCTCACCCAAGGTTGCCTGGACGAGATTGCTATTTTGCAATAAGGCCGCCTATTGTGTGTTTCTCTTTTTGTCATTTTCTCTGCATGTGTTTGTTTTTGTATCGTATGCAATAAAGTTTCTAATATTATTATTATATAAAATACACCTACCCAAAATGCCACTATAATTTGTCGTCTGCAAAAATAACTTTGTTTTTCATAAGTAGTGTTTGTATGAATGACAGAGATATATTTGGTTTTGGAAAAGGTGCTAAAGCTCTGAAACTGCTCAATATATTTCGTTCTAACTAATTCTCGTTGATAGTTTTTACAAAGGTCTATAAAATATTTTTTTTCACGTTCCTAAAAAAGCAACTTTTCTCATGTCGCTCTGATGGGTCTTGAACCCGCATCCTTGGGAATCCGGCCAAATGCATCTTAATCGATAGTCAACCATTTGTAAAAATATTTCTTTCGAATGCGAGGATTTTTCTTTCATTTATGAAACGATGGTGGCCAACACCGTAGAAAGGTGAATTTACTAGAAAAATTCGACGTGCCCTCATTGCATTGGGCCGGCTTCCCAAGGATGCAGGTCTGAGTCCCGTCAGAGCGACATGAGACAAGTTGCTTTTTTCTAGAATATTTTCTTGTTTAACAATTTTCACATAAAAATAGCATTATAAAATGCAAAATTTAAAAATTATAGTGAGTAGAGAAGATTGGACATTAGTGTTTTTTTTCAGTCAAATTATTAAATAGAACTTTGTTAAATGTCTAGTTATCTGAAAGACTTTACTCCTTTAATATTAATACATTTTGTTCTGTTTCTGTGTGCAATAAAGTGTTGTTAACACGCATTGACCCTTAGATCTTCACCACCGTTAACCGCATTTCGGGTATAGCAGTAACACTATCGGTATTAAACCCAGAAGCCCATGGTTCGATTTCCATTGGGGCACAAATTGCATTGAGTTTGCTTGGTGGTGGGATTTGTTATAAGTCCACCCAGCTCATAAGTCTTTAAAACGTGTTATATCCTCAAAAGAGTTACAAAATTTTTCCTAACCTCGTAATCACACCAAATGTACTAGTACCTTAAATGATAAAACAAATTTCCTCATAGGTTCTTTATCAGTTGAATTTGTGATGCTGATTTTGGCCACGACCTTAATAAACGCACAGGCAACCTCCCACAAAGAGAAAATTTGCAAAGCTCCATTTTAATTAAAGCAAGCGATATTAAAAACATACAGATGAAAATTAAAAACTGTTTGATTACGAATCAGGATTCATATTAATGTACGCTATTGAGGTGAATTATTAAACTCTTGCTTCTCTTTAAAGCCCACAAATCAATGATTTATAAACATGTTTAAATGGTTTTGATTATATTATGCGTATCTTTTCATCATCATCAACAACC
Organism: Chrysoteuchia culmella; assembly: GCA_910589605.1. Lineage (NCBI taxonomy): Eukaryota > Metazoa > Arthropoda > Insecta > Lepidoptera > Crambidae > Chrysoteuchia > Chrysoteuchia culmella. The sequence continues at coordinate 2,892,874 of OU342647.1, read as the reverse complement.
ATTTGAATATCCCCACTGCTGGGACACAGAGGTCACGAACAACCATGGAGTGGAATGCCCTGCCAGCGTCTCATGGTCACTATGTGAACTGGTATCTGGTACTGGGTATCAGTGACTGAAAATGGAAGTGGGACCAACGGCCTAACTTCCCGACTGATGCTCTAAATGATACATTTTGTGGTCACCCCTCTCGTGACCGGCAACTGCGAAAGTTGCTTAACCACCACAATGGTGAATTTTCCGATGTTGAAAACATTACCAGTATAGGTATTTCACTGAATGGGATTAAAATATATATCAAAACTAATAAGACAATGTTTTTTTTTAATCCTTCATTAAATGGCTGAAAAATAAATTATTTAAATTAGATATTTCCGCGGGGAATTGACTGTGGCCTCAAACATGGCTGTGGCGTCATGCCACTTCCTCACATGTTGTGTCGTCGGCGCAACCGCAGGACAAATTACAAAAAAAAAGGACAAATTACCTACGAGTATAGTAACGCCGCAGGCCGAAGTGGCGTGACGTCACTCAACTTTAAGGCCCCCATAATTTCTTTATTTGTAGAGATATTTTAAAGATTCTTTAACACTAATGTTTAATTTTACTTATATTTTCAAATATAAATAATTCTCCATTATTATAATAATTCTACATTGGAAACTTCTCCATTGTAGACCAAGCGCACTAACCACTGCGCCTCCAAGCTCCTCAAAGAAGGTGATTTAATACTTAGCTATTGGTCGCCAGCGGTTTCACCCCCTTTTAATTTACCGTTCCTGTGGAAATATCGAGACAGAATTTAGTTTCTGTCTTTAATTTCTGTTTAGTTTACTGTTGTATTAATTGACTGGTAAAGAATGCCTATAGGCATTAAGACCGAATTTGCTAAATATTTGCAATAAAGTTCAAATATATAAATAAATAAACATAGACCTAAATAGAGATAGACGTAAAGAGCGCTTCAAACTCTATCAGAACCTAGCGTGTCGAATTTTTGTACCTACGGATGACGTCATGAGCATGATTTAGTGATGTGACAATGTTATTGACGAGCTCTTGCAAGAAAGCACTGCACAATTAACCATTTTCGTTTCTGAGTGACGCGTGTTTTCATGGCAATGGTCTCAAGCGGACGACGTAGGTCTTAAAACTTTGACCGTGGATCAAACTTTTGGCATGCAAGGTAGGTACACTTTTACCGTCTATCTCGATATACGAGTAGGTCTGTGTAAATAAATAACCTTATAGTAGTATCGGCAGGTATAGATAAATTCTTTGATATAAGATTAATACTCCAAAGATACCGAAATACCTACTGACCTACGAGTAGGTACAATTCCAAGTATGTGCGATAATTACAAGTGATGCACTCGGCTTTGGCGCAAATCAAGTATGCTTGAATGCATGCCTCCGCTTCTGATAATTGGATTCCTGTGAGCCACGTTACCGGTTCATTCAAGCTTGTGTGTCATTCATCATGGCTAACTTTATGCATATCACGATTTATTCCAAACAAAATGGGATAGGATTTCTCTACGTCACTAATAAAAGTGCTGTACAGTAACCTACAATATATATACTAGCGGTCGCTCTCTGTTTCATCATCGTGGTTCCCGTTCCCGTGAGAATATCGGGATAAAAAGTATCCTATGTTCATAACCAGGCTATCTACTATATGTGTACCAAATTTCATCCAAATCCGTTCAGTAGTTTCGGAGCCAATTCAATGCAAACATTCAACACACAATCAAATCATTCCTCATTATAATATTTGTATAATTTAAGACCAGTTCAGTGATAGTATGTCATTTAGAAAAAATATTTAAAAAACATATCCACAATTTAATTAATGTCCTGATGCGCAAGGGAGAAGCGAATCCGCCAAGTAAGTTGCAAAGATGCAGTCTATTGTCACAAGACCGGAGTAACGGAGTACCAGGAGAACAGAACGTGCCAGGAAACGTTAAACCGAGGAACAAACAACCTCATTACCCACTCGCTTTGGAGCTGGGAGTCGACAGATTGGGCTCCTGTCTCCGCAACTCTCGAGATTTATGTTAACCTGGTATTGTACTGAAACGTTTTTGTTACCGAAATCCTTTTTTAATCTACTAATACAAAGATACGCTTGTTATGTTAAAATAAATAATAATTAATTACAAAAATAAATCTTATAGTAATGCGGAATGAGTTTACGTGCAGCCAGTTGAAAACATTTTTTTTAAGATCAAGAGAAAAGTTATTCTGTTATTCACTTTTCAATAAATAAAAAAGAGATAAGACAACTCTTTTTCGTAAAGGCTATAGATATTGTTGTTGTTGATGATGTCCTGATTTCTAATTCGACAGAATTCTGACAGTTAAGTAGTATGGTTATCATACGTACATCTTATGTTTTGGCGCGCACTGTTCATTGAAATAAAACAACTTTTACGGATATCAAACGCGCTATATTTCCACGAACTAAGTTGTAATTGTCCGTAATTTTTAGGTTTTTTAGGGGTTTTTTGATTTTCCCGACGTTTCGGCACCTTTACAGCTGCCGTGGTATTAAAAAAACGGTTGTATGGTTATTAAAAAAACGGTCCCGCCAAAACCTTATTAGATTTTAATTAGAAAAACTAGGACATTAAAATTGACTTATGATTTTAAGATAGTAATCAGATTTTTTAGTATCAAATTATCGAAGTTACAACAATCAGTAAGGATTTTTTTCCTTTCACTAGAATCCATTACCACTGGATAACCCCGATGCATAACTTGCAAATCTTTGGTACGTAATTCAAAAATAAGTATATTTGTTATAAATAAACTGTAAATTTTATTATTTTTGTTAGTGTATTTTATTTAAAATCGTTTGCACTTTGTGTAACTGCTAAAATAGTAAGAAGCTAAACCTTAAATAAAAACATTATAAATACTTGATGTGAAAAATATGTTCTTTTACTATCGTTTGCCATTCACACTTTAAAATAAAACAAAACAAACACTATTTTATTTTATATTATTATATTTATAAAATAATTCCTTGTATATTGATACATATAAAACGTACATGACGAAAAAGGTTTATGTTAAGGCAGATGACAAAAAACGATAGCTGTCAGAATTAGACTTTAAGCTAATAAAAAAATCAGATTATAGGCCACCCCAGTAGTGCATAGATCTTACTCAAGCACAAATAATTGTTGATCACCCATCCTAATATAGAGCTCTGTTAGCTAAAAATATTGATAACAGTTAACTGAATTTAATTTCATTGTCATCCCGTGACCACGGCAGCTGTAAAGGTGCCGAAACGTCGGGAAAATCAAAAAACCTCTAAAAAACCTAAAAATAGGACAATTACAATTTAGTTCGTGGAAATATAGCGCGTTTGATATCCGTAAAAGTTGTTTTATTTCAATGAATTTCATTTGTCGCAACTTATTTTAAACGTTAAGTTTATTTAATGCTGCCATTAATGGAAATCGCGATACTCAATCACTTGAAAAACAATTAGTCCCAGCCCAGTTGATTAGTATTGGATTACGAAGAAAATCCATTTGCACTTGTTAAGATTACTTGTCTTTAATCTTTGTAGTAAGAACTAGCCGATTATTGGCCTTTTGATAGTTCAGTTTGAAACTAATCTTTTGAGACTGTTTGTAGTATTTATTAAGTTTACTTAAATATTTTCATCTAAAACATTTTATAAAAAAAATCAAACCGACTTCAAAAAGTAAAAAATAAAACTTTTGGAGTCGGTGTCAGCCAAAGCATTCTACATTGCACTTCTATTAACTATATTTTTTTTGGCCTTAGCTAACTAGCACCGACTCCAAAAGTTTTATTTTTTACTTTTTGAAGTCGGTTTGATTTTTTTTATAAAATGTTTTTATTTCAGAATTTTTTGTTACATTATGTGCCGTTACTTACACTAAAAATCAGCCCATACACAACAATGATGTCATCTAGGTATACAACTACTTGCCAAAAGGTGATTGATATTTTTCAGGATTATGAAAAAACTACTAGCCAGATCTTCGTAAAAATTATATGGGACCACACAAACCATTTTCTTTCAGATAAAAAAAGTATTATAAAAATCTGATAACAACTGGCGAAATTATGGTAGAACATACATAAAAAAATTAATAAAAAAAATAGAGTCGACTTGAGAACCTCCTCCTTTTTTTGAAGTCGGTTAAAAATAAATTGCTATCGACCTGTATGTACGTCACAACTTGCAGTACCTTGTAATGCGAGAAATCTTAAATGTAAGTCCTTCCTTGCGAGTTGAAAATTGTTTACGGTTAGGATAACCATAAAATGTAATATTATAATTAATATTTTCTTTTGTGATGGAAATTGACCTTACTGATGTGTTAAGCTCACTTTTCAATTTGACGAAACTGTATGTAATAAAACAGGGAGAAAAAAATAGCCCTTGACGAGTTTCTTGCCGGTTCTTCTCGTTACAAGGTCTCCCGCCGTAGGGTTTGTGAACCGATGGCGTAGCTTCTTTGACGTTCGTAAGTGCTTGTAACAGCCTAAACTGAATAAAGGATATTGATTTGATTTGATTTGATTTACTTGACATAGTCGATTTTCTATGGCCGAGCCTAAAGGATTGAAGGTCTTCCAAAAATGTTTACAGTCCGCGAGGTCTAAGCTGAGCTAATTACGAAGGTTGCAGCCGATGGACTTAAAAAAAAACCGAAATGATTTTTATAATGACTTTATTATTTGGAAATTACAATAAAATTATATTCTTAAACTATGACCCGATCGAGGTATGATTCGAAGTGCCGTCGCGATGCGCTGCACGAGGCGTCGGCGGCGTGCGGGGGGAACTCGGCGATGCAAACGCAGCGGTCACGTTGTGCAGAGTCGGCCTTTCCGTCACGTTGCAATATTTGGTGACCGGATTAGGGGACTGCGGCATCAGCAGTATTCGTGGCGCGACACTACGTAATTCCTCCACCCGTAGATCAGCAACTATTTCATGACGTTGAGTAAAAAGGTTGCTGGGACACGATGCTGTGCTGTAGTGGCATGATTTATCTCGGAGTAGATATCTTCCTTGACGACTTCAAAAGCAGGTGATTCCTTTCCAGATCGAGATGAAACATAGCGGCGCCAAAGCAGGACTGGAACTAGTAGTATCGCGGAAATCAGTACTATGTAGAAAGGCAGTGTCGTATGATACATGCTGCTGTCGAATACGTCATCTTTTGGATACCTTATCGGTGCCTGAGATAGTAACTTATCCTCGACTTTATGTAATTCTTGCAGATTGATGGTGTTGAGGTGAAGTGATGCTGCGGAGGCTGGAGACATGGATGCGTTTGTAAGAGGAATTATTTTGATAGGCTGACCTTTGATACGATTTTCTTCGTTGTAGATAATAAATTCTTGAGTTCGCAGGTGGCAGTGACGTGGTATGGCTGCGAGATAACTTCCTCTGAGGACGATGTAGTCTTCGCTGCTCCCGCAGTAAAGTTGTACCTTAGTTGGTTTAGGTACGACAAGGGCATAATACTTATCGTCCAGCTTCTCCATGGCTTCTCTGGATAAGGTGACGGAGATCTTCTTACAGGAGGGATCGACTGATTGCTCGGTGAGCAGCTTACGGATGCAGTCTGGTTGTGTCTGTACCTGTCGGTTCAATTTCGATTCGCAGAGATAAAGGGTATTTAGCTTCGGGCATTCAGCCTCTATGTACACGAAAGTCTCGTCATTGGTTGCTATGTATGGAGAGGGAGGTATGATTATTTCATTATTTTTATTGGGTAATACGGACAACTTATAAAAATTATACCTATCGCTAGCCACTATTGGTAATTTTAGTACCAATACTACGCGAGTTTCAGAATAATATAAGCTAGGTTGTATTACGTCATAATACTCACGTAGTTCTATATTTAATACCTGATTTTTATCATATAATGTTTTAAGTTTATCTATAATGCTTCCTAAACTATCTATACTTAACATGGAATGATGGGTACTGGAGGTACGCATGAAAGCTATAATATTTTCTATTCTACGTAACTCTAATAGTAAATCATCTATGTTTTCTCCCGTGGTAGTAAGTAACTGATTTAATTTTGTAAGCCTGATGAAAACGTCTTCCCCGTAATTACTATTTTTTAGAATGAGACAAAGTGTCTCGTTTATTTTAGATTGGTTATCTACAATTTGAGATAAAGTTTGAGAATGATGAATCATCCAGTCTTTGTTAAGACTGATATGACTATTAAGCTCATTAATAACTTTTTCCTGACTATTTCTGAGGACTGAGATGGCACGGTCATATTTTATAGCATCTGTGTAGTCTAAATTACCGCTAATGCTTTTTATAACAGAGCCAAGGCTATCTATAATGCCTCGTTTTGGTCGGGTTGGTTGAAGATTTCTTAATTCTGCGAGAGCTTTAGATAATTTACTTTTAAGATAGTGTAACTGAGATTCAAAAAGGAATATTGTATCATTACCAGATAATTGAGATTCGATCGTTTTAATTTGGTTGTGAACTAACTCTATATTTGTTTCTATGTCTTGCAAATCAATGAACTGTAGAAATGAATGATAGTGAGTGATGAGCGCCATGGGCCCTAATTTAAAAGGTAAAAGCCCCGGTCCGTTGTCGAAGCTCTCAAGTTTTATCTCTTGAGATTGAGTCATCGGTAGAAGTATGAGGATTAACCTGTAACAATTCAGAGGATTTAGGATCGCGTTTCAAACGAGACTTAGCGACCGGCCCACGTTTTTAGAGGTATAAATGTGGATGGGAAGGTCGGCTAAAACTTTGTCTTGGGTGTAACGCGCTGCTAACTTTTGGCGGGAAGCTAACGGATTCTTTACAAATATCTGTTGGCCTGGTTGATACTCAGCTTCTGGCTCGCGATCTTCATTACGGCGTTCGATAAGAGAGGTGCGATTAGCCAATGCAGTCTCATTGATTATATCATAAACTAGTTGCATTTGTTTACGATGAGTTTGGATATATTGTTGCAGCAATAACTCGTTAAGGTCAATATCACACGGGTCACGTGGGTCACAATGACCTAATATTAAATCAATGGGTCTGCATCTGGTGAAGCTATGTATGGAACTGTTATAGGCTAATATAGCGTAAGGCATTAGGTTTACTACCGGCTCCTTATGATTTTTTAAACGTAGCGCGCGTAAGTGCTCTAGTAAGGTTAAATGAAAACGTTCTATGTTCCCGTTATCGTTAGGTGAATGTGCGAGCGTTTTATGATGTGTGATCTTATGTAATTTAGTAAATTCCGAGAACATTTGATTGGTAAATTCTGTTCCTTGATCCGTTACTATTGTTAATGGAAGGCCATGATGTGTTGAAAATGTAAGCAATGCCTGAATAATGCTTAGAGCTGTGCCATCCCGTAAATTATAGGCTTGGGCGTATTTCGAGAAAACGTCAATGAATGTTAGGTACTTTTCATTTTCGGCGGTAAACAAGTCCATATGTAATATTTCAAATGGTTTCGTCGGTGGCGGTACTAAATTGAACTCTTGTCTTATGGGATTTCGGTCGTATTTTGACTGACCGCATACTGTACAATCGTTTATAAATTATGTGATGTGTTCTCTCATTTTCGGCCAGTAATACTTACGAGACAGGGCTAAATAGCATTTGTTAATACCTCTATGGTTGGTTTTACCATCGTGGTAATGACGAATTATGTCCTGTTGTCGTAAGTATTCCTTTACGTTGTCTAATTCAGTTTTAGCGAGAACTAAATGCATCGCGGAACTTCTGAATTTATCTTGTAAAATAGGTATAATGGTGTACATATCTAAAGGGGGAGTAATAAGTAACGCGGTCTTAACTTTCGGGTTGACGTACTCTTTGATTGCGTTAACTAAATCTTCTTCTAAGTTGCCGCGAGATAATTGTATGGAAGTCCGCGTGTGAGATTCGAAAGGTTTCGACACCGTAGGTCTTTTCTTTATGTCTCCTACTATAGTCAGATGAATTTGTCGATGGAACTTGTTAAATGGTTCGTCAGTTATGGGAATTTCTAGTATTGGATTTTCTTGGTTTGTATGTGCAGTGGCTGTCGAGGATCCAGGTAAGGATGGTGGTCGTTCTGATGGGTTCGCGACTATGGAGCTAGTTTCCTCATTCAATATTTCCACTCTAGACAAAGCGTCTGCATTAGTATTAAGTTTGCCTTTTTTATATAATACAGAAACACTAAGTTTTAAACGCCAACGTGTTAAACGAGCATTTGGCTCTTTAAGGCTCATGACCCACTGGAGTGGTTTATGATCCGTTAAAATTTTGAATTTACGGCCAAAAAGGTAGGGTCTAAAATATTTAGTTGCCCAAACTATTGCAAGTAATTCTTTTTCGATGGTACTATAGTTTTGTTCACTATCATTTAGTGTGCGCGATGCGTATGAAATAGGTTTATCTGAACCAATGGGATCCTGAGACAAAATAGCTCCAATAGCCACGTTGGATGCGTCGGTTGTTAAAATGAATTCCTTAGTAAAGTCGGGATATTGTAAGACGGGATCGTTGGTAAGTAAAGTCTTGCATTTCTCAAAGCAGTTAACATATTCGGAGTTAAAGGTGACTTTTCTACCCTTTTTTAAGCAAACTGTCATTGGTTTAGTCAAACGGGCGAAATCGGGGATAAACTTCCTATAATACCCTATTAGTCCTAAAAATTGCTTGATTTCTTTCGGGGTTTTTGGAATGGGGTAGTTTTGGATTGCTTTTATCTTATCGGGGTTCGGTTTAATTCCTTCCCTACTGATTATATGACCTAAATAAGCGGTTTCAAGCTTAAGGAATTCGGACTTATCCATTTGGATTTTAAAGTTCGATTCCCTAAGCCTTTGGAATACTTTTTCTAGATTATTTATATGTTCCTGGAGGGATGTACTGAAAACAACTATGTCATCGAGATAAACTAGGCAAATGTTCTGGAGACCACGAAGCACGTTATCCATTACCCTTTGAAATGTAGATGGTGAATTTTTGAGACCCATTGGCATTCTCAAAAATTCATAATGACCATGCTCAACGTTGAACGCGGTTTTGGGTATATCGTCTGGATTCATTTCGCACTGATAGAATCCAGATGCAAGATCTAGTGTTGTAAAATACTGGCACTTGCCCAATTTATCAAGGACGTCGGTAATGTTTGGTATAGGGTACTTATCATCGATAGTTTTCTCATTTAGTTTCCTAAAATCAACTACAATACGCCATTTCTGTTTACCCGACGCGTCTGCTTTTTTAGGTACTACCCAGATGGGCGAGCTCCAGGCGGAGTCTGATGGACGTATAATTCCTTGCTCTAACATCTTGGTTATCTGGGCATTTACTTCCTTACGGTGAACAAACGAATATCTATAGCTCTTTGTGTGGACAGGAATTTCGTCTGTGGTTCGAATCGAGTGCTTAATTTTATTTGTGAACGTCAATGGTTCACCATCAAGATAAAAAACATCCGCGTATTTAGAACAAAGAGATATGATGTTCGCTTTTTCTTCGTCATTCATGTGATCGGTTCGTAAGCGCGATAACACTTCACGTAAACGTTCGGGCTGATATTCGGTGCCTGTACATTCAATATTAAACATGCTGGCTTGGGCGGCCCGATCAAGCGAAAATATTATGTCATGATTACTAGGATTTTCTATTTCAACAAAACCATGGTTATTAGTTACCGTCGTTAAACATTCGTGAATAAAACAGTTACATAAAGTTTTTTCTTGAACCAACACTTCACCGTCGGGCGAGTTTATTGGTATTTTTACTAATGTTGTTGAATTGGCCGGGATAATGTCCTCATATAAATTCGCGTTCCGTGAGTTAAAAAGATAAATAGGATTAGAAGAAGTTATAGTTTTTAAGATCATATTCTTTAAATCGATATTAGATTCCCACTTGGTTAATAAATCAAGACCAATAAGCCCATCGAAATGATCGTGGAATTTATAGATAAATAATTTTATTCCGTCCGGCTGATTGAATTCTGGGAAACACGGTATTGTTATCGCATGACTATTTCTGCTCGTAGCATGGACGTTAGTTACTTCAAATGGTTCGTAAGTTAGTTCTAAATGAGAAAAATATCGTTGCACTGTTTCTGGGCTTATGAAGGATTGATTAGCACCAGTGTCTATGAGGAGATTAAGTGGCGGATTTTCTATACGAATATATGGTAACTGACGTTGTGTTTGCAGGTTTAATTCTATCCTAACTTTTTTGAAGTTGAGGCCTGCTGAAAATCCTCATTGGTAATATTATCATCATCGGCCTGTTGCGACTGTTCTAATTGTTCACTAGATAAGAGCTCATTATAGTAGCAATGACCGCTATCGGTTCCGTAGGCGATCTGTTCGCCGTAGCAAACGTCGTAGTTCGGTCCGTAGTCAGTGTATGAGTCGTAATCGTACGGAGCGGTACAATTGTAATAGTCAAAATTATTGTCATAAGTCCAACAGTCATTGACATTCACATCCCGGCTCTTAAAATAATTAGTTGGGGGTGGATTCCCGTGCCTACGCCAATCATGACCTGTTAACGGCATTGGTTTCGAGACAAAATGTTGTACACCGCTCATAGGTTTCGGAGTGAAATTATTTGAAAAATTACTTCTTTGCGGCAAACGGAAAGCATTACAATTAGCGTTGTAGTTTGGCGGCGGTGCTCTAAACATTTGTTGCGTACGGGTTGGCATGCGGTTACTATTATTATACTGCGCGTTATTTGATCTAAATTGCATCGGTAAAGGTTGCGCGATAGGGCGCTGCCAATGAGACACTTGCTGAGCAAACGGTGGTAAAACAAACGGCTTAGGTAAAGACATCATAGGATTAGTAAATGAAGCTGGTGGAATTTTGTTAGTAACATGTGGGAATTGATTTCTAACTGGACCTTCATTCCTTTGCGCGAGATACATTATATTCATTTCTTCCTGGACGTACTCCAGGGCTTTTTCAATAGTATCCGGGCGCATACAGCGAATCCGGGAGCCAAGGGGTTCTTTCAACCCTCTTACATATGATTTTAAAGTTAATTTACGATATAAATCCCGCTTGGCTTCAATAGTCGTTGGTATATGCTCGTGCAAAGTAATGTACGTCATAAGTGTACTGAATAGAGTTTGACATCTATCATAGAATTCCTGGGGAGAGCTGTTACCTTGCGTCTGCATAGAGAGATCGTTATACAAGGCTGTCTCATCCCTTTGGTCCGAAAAGTTATTTATAAGAACATTTCGTATACCTATCCAGTTAGATGGTATACCATTTGAATTTATGGTTCTGGCGGCATTCCCGGTAATTTTATTTAAGATGCCATTTAAAAGAGAGAGATTATTTAAATCGGCTCCTGGGCCTTCGAGAACAGTATATGTTCGTACCAACTCGTCACAGAGCCTAATAAACCGGGTTAAAGTATTTGGGTTCCCGTCAAAATCGGGAACCAGGCGTAAGGCCTTAAAAATTATATCAGGATCGTAGCGTGGCTGTGCCATTTCCATCTGCGCCTGATTGTCTACCATATTATCTATTTCTACACTACTATCGGAACTACTGGAATAATTACTTTTCTCTACACTAAATCTACGCGAATCTAATGCTCGTCGGCGAGACTGTTGCGATACAGACTCGCTGGAACTTTTCCCTGGTCGGAAAATCTTGAAAACTATGCTTATCTAATATATAATTTTAAATTAACACAGAGCAACACAAAGACAATCCTTTGGTGTACTTACATGAACATTTCAGCCCTTTCTGCGTATCGATAGCTGGATACTGTCCCGACTGCTCCTTCAGGTTCGGATACTCGATGCGCGACTTGAAAGCCAATCGGGCGGCTCGTGATCGTGAGATAACGGAGATCTTCTTAGATGATACGCGAAACCGACCGCGAGTATCCTACCGACTGCGCCAATTACGAAGGTTGCAGCCGATGGACTTAAAAAAAACCGAAATGATTTTTATAATGACTTTATTATTTGGAAATTACAATAAAATTATATTCTTAAACTATGACCCGATCGAGGTATGATTCGAAGTGCCGTCGCGATGCGCTGCACGAGGCGTCGGCGGCGTGCGGGGGGAACTCGGCGATGCAAACGCAGCGGTCACGTTGTGCAGAGTCGGCCTTTCCGTCACGTTGCAATATTTGGTGACCGGATTAGGGGACTGCGGCATCAGCAGTATTCGTGGCGCGACACTACGTGATTAGCTGTTGCTTTTTTGTTTGTTTACACGATACCTACGAACTATCTACATATGTGCACTCACACAAATGCAAAGCTCAGCTTAGACCTCGCGGACTATACCAATATAGAAAAGGTTTAATTTTTTGTTAGTTTGTTCGAACGCTAATACTAGAATCGACTAATAAAATTATAAGCAATTGCATTGCGATTGCGATTTTGGTATACCAAACAATTTTGGTATGTCTATGTACCTTTATGGATATGATTTACGCAGAAAGAAATAACTCTTGCGGTTCTGTTAGATATTTAATATCTAAATACAATTACATTATTACATTTTATTGGTATCACATTCTTTCAGCTGCTGCCTGTAACTTTGCTAGTGATTTTTTCTAGATCCCCCAGAACCGCAAGAGTGGCATTTTAAAAAAACTGCGTTAAAAAAACCGACTTCAAAAACTAAAAAGCGCTTTTAACGCAGTTTTTTTTTTACTTGTTAGTGTCTGTAATAGGCTGTTTTGTAAGCTACAGCAGGGTTTTTCTAGATTAGATAAGGTTTCATGTACATTATAAACAAAATTATCGTAAATACTACATCGTTCAAGTCAACAATGAAATGAAATATATAAAAATGCTCATAACATAAAAAGTACTGGGTCAAACGAAACCAAATTTTTATGGGACCAATTGGCAACTATTCTGCGTCGAACAAAAAAAGAATCATGGAAATCGGTTGAGAAATCTCGGCGTAATCGGTGTACATACATAAAAAAAAAAATATATATACCAACCGAATTGAGAACCTCCTCCTTTTTTGAAGTCGGTTAAAAAACACCAAACCTTCAAAATTTTGTGGGTTTGGTGTTTTTTAAAATTCCACAATTTCCATTTTTTTTAAGTAGAAAAATACTTTTTTTATTTAAGAAAACGAGACGAAAGCATTTGTCCAGACAGTCAAAGCGTAAAATGACGACAAGTTTATTTTTAACTGACTTCCAAAAAGGAGGAGGTTCTCAATTCGGCCGGTATGTTTTTTTATGTATTTACACATATCACGCCGAGATTAGCCGCCGATGAGAGTACCCGCGGTTCGTGCTCGGTGGCGTGCACTTGGAGAGGCTTATATCCGGCAGTTGGCGATAATGGGCTGACGATGATGATGAAGCTGAGATTTAACCGATTTATTTTTTAACCGATTCTGTGGTCTAATGGTACAACCACCGGTATCAGACCCAGGGGTCCCGGGTTCGATTCCCAGTGGGGGTACATATTGTATTCGGTTTGGTTGGTGGTAGGACTTGTTATAAGTCCGCCTGGCTGGCTACCACCATCTTATCTAAGTCTGATGCCATAACAAAAAAGTTTTCAGCATTGTTGTGTTCCGGCGGTTAGAGATGAGATAGCCAGTTCCTCAGCGGTTGAGGATTCCGGGAGAGGTTCGGTTCCATCATCAGCCTTATCAATACTAAACATCAGGTATGGTGAAGGCTAAGAGTCTCCCCGTCATGAATTAAAAAAAAAAAGATTACTGGTCCGATTTACGTTATTTTTTATCGATGCGGAAAAGTTTCCATTAAAAAATTAATTCAGTTTGGCCCAGTAGTTTTATTTTATCAGAATTTTTGTTATCTTGAATGGTGTAATTTTCACGAAACTTTGTTTAGACTTACACCGATGTCATGAAGATTTCGGATTCGATTTTCGTGATTCTATTTTTGAAGTCTGTTTTTAGTAAAAAAGAAACTGAGTCAAACACCTAAACCTTAAAGATTATTAAAGCTTTTTACATCACCCGAGTGGTTCCCGTTCCCGTGGGAATATAGTTTTTTTTTTAATTTAGGCTATTCTTCTATATTATGGGGCAAATTTCATCTAAATCTATATGTTAATTTATTTTTACCGTAATTGTTAATCTTATGTTATTTGATTAACGCAAATTCTACTGTTTTCGCATCACATGAAATTCTGTGTGAACACGTATTTGGATGTCAGTTTTGTTCGAAACTTGCGTTGCTCTCATTTCATGTTGTTATTGACTGTCATCTTGTGTCACTTGTGTATACCATAAATAAATAAATAAATAAAAATCGATTCAGAAGTTTTTGCGTGAAAGAGTAACAATCAACAAATAAACAAACTGACATACTTTCGCATCTTTATTATTAGTTGGATGTGTGGTTTTTTATTATCCAACCGCCAACTGCATAGGGAAGCCAGGCATTTCCAACTTTTCAGTTTACTACCCAGTACAATCACGACTTCTCTAGAGTTCGTTGTCTCCACAAACAAAAGCATTTAGCATTGACTTCCCTGACGTCAGATAACTTTCCCTCTGGTTAACTTTTGATAGCTCCACTGGTTCTCTTGTACTAATTGAATTCCAAAGGCTTCTGATCAGGTGCACATTAATTAACTTTGTCTGTGTAACTCAAAATGAGCTGTTTTGAATTGATATATGAAATCTGATTGCTTTTCTGTTTATGTAAAACTTTCTTGGTTTATTGATTTTGTGATGGTTGCATTTCACAATTTGTCCCACAAAAATGATAAATTAGCATCGAACAACGCGCGACGGCCGGACGGGACTAATTCTTATATCTATTTATCTTTTTAAACATATCTTATACGCTAACAGATGTCACCACCCAAAACGCTTACAAGATTAAATAAATTCAGCATGTTAACAAAATAAAAAAACATTTTTTTTTTATATGTTTTTTTATGTTTTGGCTTCTTCCGTTTTCTACTAAAATTCCGCCAACGTCCCATAGTGCATAATTACTAATAATACAAATGTCAAAAGTAATGTTAATACATGACATTTAAAAAATTATGTTTTTTTTTCTATTAATAATAATACAAATGTCAGAAATAAAATTATATACTATTATAATCATAATATTAACAGTTATCCTGTAAATTTTGATGTGCCCACAGTTATCATATTAAGGTTTCTAACGGAAACCGTAATTTAAAGTGGTTTAAATACTGAACCCTACAGAAACTATTTGATCAATTATGTAAGACGGGGTTATTTATTAGTAAGTTAGCAGCCTATCAAAGCGGAATGCCTTCTTCATATCGTATGAAGATTAGTGGCCACCTCTGGTGTCAGAGTTTATCGTGCCGCCTTTAAGGACTTGGCTTGACGGCTGTTATCAGATGACAACAGCCAAAACCGACGGTTTAACATGCCCTCTATGATTTTTGACGACCCCTTTGGTAGAGTGGTACGTACACCGGTTTCAAGGTGTCGCCAACTCTGAGGTCCCAGGTTTGAATCCCGGTAGGGGCAAATGTTTGTGTGACGAATACGAACATTTTGTACCTGAGTCATGGATGTTTATATACATTTCTACACATAATTCTAATTTTTCTGACATTTGAATTCATTATAATTTGACAATAATGACAATGACATTACTAATTAGATATTTGTATTTGACATTTCTAACTTTATTATTATTGATTTTTTTTATTTCATAAGTTGACTATGACATTCCATTTTTTTTTATTGAATATTTTTTTTATTGAATTATTTTTACATGTTACTCGATTGATTAATAATAAATTATGTTTTTGAAATCTGACATTGTAATTTTGACAATAAGTTTCTTTTATTAATTTTAATAATGGAGAAGACAACAGGGTTAACAATATTACACTTTTAAATGCGTAGAAAAAAAGTCTAGACCGTATACACTATTCTAGTTTTTATTTCACATCGATAGGTCCAGTATTACCAAAGTTATAAGCGTGGGAAGTTTACGTAGGTTTTTTAAATCTCGTCAGTGTTCGCGAGTACCGTTTGACTTCATCTCGTCCATACGGCACGGCAGGCGACTTCGCCTCATACGATGGACGACGTGACGTCATGAACGATATCGCGCTTGGTCCGCGGCTTAGACCGAAAATGTACAAATAAATAAATACAAATACAAATCATTTATTTGTAAACATAGGTATGAGAAATACAGCTGGTGTGAAAATAGATAATCATGTATCACTATGTTCCGCCATCGATGGGCGTACAAATTTCCGTTTTATTTTAATGCTAGGTATATGAAAATGTATAATTGTAAGTATTTGAAAATGAAAAACTAAATTTATATATTAAAACAGAACAGATGTCAGTAAATAAGTTAGAAATATCAACACTATTAAACAATCATAATTTTAAAATTACAAATATAAAAGATTTATGTCAATAAATTAATGATGTCAACAAAAAAGCACATACCTAATCAAAATTTGTCAATCAAGAATTCTGTCAATGTATAATAGGCTTTTCTTAATCATAACGACAGCAGTTCCCTACGAAAGGTAGTTAAGTTAGCTTCTTCAGTCCATTCGGTAATTTATTATAAATTGTTGGTGCCATACAGAAAAAGCTATTTCCTTTCAATGCAGTTTTTCTATGCGGTGCTCGTAATCTATTTCCATGACGTCTGCTTACTTTTAATTGGCCAGTGGATATTGTAGGAAAAAGATGCGGATTTCCCCTGACAAACATTGCAGTTTCGTATATGTAAAGGGATGGTACTGTAAGAATTTTGAGATCTATAAAATGTTAACTTTGCGCTTTTATATCTCGGTCAGTTTTAAAGATAGAAACACAATAAAAACACAGTTATTCTTGTCATTTTTTGTAGAATTTTTTGGAATATAAAACAAAAAAACTTTTTATAAAAAAATTCAAACCGACTTCAAAAAACTAAAAAGCAAAAAATAAACCTTTTGGAGTCGGTGCCAGCCAAGGCATTCTACTTTGCGGTCCTACCATTTTATTTTTCTTGCCTTGGCTGGCACCGACTCCAAAAGGTTTATTTTTTGCTTTTTAGTTTTTTGAAGTCGGTTTTAATTTTTTTATAAAAAGTTTTTTATTTCACAATTTTTAAAGGTAGAACAGGTCCCGTACCTACGCTAATAACCTTATGTCAACTCCTCATTACCTTTTACAAAGCTGCTTTTCCCGGTGCAGGGACGTTACTTATTGAGGGTTTATACTATAATCCTATAGGCTATAATAGCTATTAAACAAAAAAGTTTCATCAAAATCCGCTCGGTAGATATTGCGTGAAACTTCAGCTCGAACAAGAATCTAACAATTACATGGATGATATAATTGTTTCATGACTTCCATGACATTAGGCCCCATATCTCCGAAGATTATCATCGGATCTCAATGAGACTTATATGGGACCAAATTGACAGTGTACCCGATCGAACAAAAAAACAACTATTAAAATCGGATCACCAACAACGGAGTAATCGGTATACATACATCGGACAAAAAAAAAATACGGGTTGAATTGAGTACCTCCCTCCTTTTTTGTTGAAGTCGGTAAAAATGGTTATCTTCTTCATTGTATTTGACAGTTTTTAAATTTTTATTCTTAATAATGTTGACTGTGACATTCCATTTTTACGTTCTAATATTATTACCACATTTTTTGTATCATCTATATTTTATTATTCGTGTGACTTGCATGTGCTTTGGAGAATACCTCTGTAAACTTGCTGGTATGAAATAAATAAATAAATACTCATATATGTATAATAATATGTATTTATATCCGTTATCCTAGTTTCCCATAACACAAGCCTTATAGTGCTTACTTTGGGACTAGGTTAATTGCTGTGACTGTAAGAAATAATAATTATTTATTATTATTACTTATCCAACACCTCATTGCTTAGCAAACGTGATCGAATACGATCAGTGGCCCTACCCCGTGTCGTCGACGTCGTCCACTTGTCGAATATGGGCGCGACTCTACACACGCGAGCGCTGATGCTATAGCGCTGTCTCGGTCGCACATAGAGTCGAGTATTAACTTACTATGGAAAAGGAATCTTATTATTAGGACGATAACGTTGTAGTTGCATTATACGAAAACGCCGTCGGCTGACAAAGTGAAGTTGACACCGATGCCGACGGCACTTAAGCCAGTTTGTCAAGCGCCGCTATGAGTGCTATAAGAAGAAAACTGAAGGTACCTTCCTTCCTTCTATTCACATGGAATCCTCAACAACTAAGGAACTGGCTATCTTGTAGTTACCACAAATCGTCATAAGCTATTTTAATGCACCCACTGCCGATGGCAGTCAATGAATTTCCTTAAGGATGGATAATGGTAGATTTAGATTTAATGTATTCAACAATATATTTTTCACATCACTAATCAATCGATTTAGACTTGTATTGATGCTACATCCCTAGTCCAAATTTCTACCCTCATATCATTTTTATATCCTTGATCCATGGGGGTAAACCAATATCTCGTCGTGTCGGCCATATTCAATAACTTCCGATCCAGCTGCCTTCGCGACAGGGCGTTTTGAATCGAGCTCCGTGTTCCTCATATTTTCGGTCAAGTTCTATTCATCGTTCGTCATCTTCAAGTGATCGCCCCGAGTTTATATATAGACAATATCGTGATCACAAATATTAGCTTGGAGGAGAGTTAAGGAAGAAGTGAGACGCGCGTCCATTTACAACCAGCACGCGGGAGCAACATCGAACCAGGTTAGCCCCCTCAAATTCCTTCCTCTTTTCAAACGATCCACCAGATAAGGTAAATATTAAAATATTATCGATGTCAGTTCATTCGACACACATCGCTGTCATCGCAACCACAGCCCTACAGCCTTTGACATACAAACTGCAGCCCCGCAACCTTATGCTCAATACTTAATACATTTATTCCATCCATAATGTTATAAAGATGTTACATAAAAAAGTACCATGCCCTGCGCATATATACAACTTTTAGTTGAACAACTATTTTGTTGTGAATCATATTATGTGGTTCGACAAAAAAGTCGACATCGATCTTTCCACCATCTAAACTGTTAGTACACAACTTGACAAAACAGTTTAGTCGATGGAAAGTTGGATGTATGTCGCAGCCATCTGGTTAAATCAGCAATTTGATTGGAAGGCCAGCCCGTTAATTAAAGGCCGGTATTCAGTTGAATGCCTAGGCCGATCGTTGATGAAATAGCATCACCTAACGTTCTGGGCGCTGGTAGTCTCAAAACAAATATGGCGTCAGATAGCTGGCATCAGCTGGCAATGTTATGTGCTTTGTCTTCGTTTCAACATAACTTACAGTGTTTTATTAATATCAATATTGATATAAGTAATAAAAATAAAAAAGTGATAAAAATATGCCTGATATTATTCCGCCGGCTACAAGTATTCACGAAAAGTTTGTGTCTATAATGACATCTCATTTAAAGAGACGGCTAAATATGACGTTCAGCCAAGTAGTTAAACGTTTCATTTAACGACTTGACTAGCCGTTGTCCCTTAGCCATTTCATTGAATGCCGGCGTTAAATTAACGGGCCAGCCGTCCAATTGAACGGCTGATTTAACCAGTTGGCTGCGACATATATACGCTAGCCCTTACGTATGTTTGTCGCAAGAGATGCTTGGAGAAATACTATCATTTATATCTAACCGTGAAGCTATATCCACTGGGTCCGCTGTCAAAACATAATCGGTGTTACTCAATTTCGCTGTAGATCGCTGTCATCGCAACCACAGCCTGAGATATTTGTTGTTGGTCGCCAAGGAGATGTTTCAACATACGAGTACTTGGAATATGTCATTCAATCGGTATAATCTATTAGTTACACAGATTAATACTACTCGATGAAACCATGTTCTACAGATGCTTGTTCGATGGTTGTGACGGTACGGAAACAAGTATTATTGATTTTCATACGTGATTGACTAGGACCAAACATTTCTTCGTTTGCATACAATTAGTAACTCATTACCTCGTGTAATATTGGGGTCCACTGACATCTGTTTGGCGCAGGAGTACTAAGCCCACCTTCTACGCCAGAGGTCCCGGGTTTGATTCCCGGACAAGACAAATATTTGTGTGCATGAACATGTCTATTTGTCTTGGTCTGGGTGTTTGATATGTATATTATGTATGTGTTTACAAAAAAAATGTATATAAGTATGTTTATCCTTTATCTTGTATTCATAACACAAGTTCTTCGTGAAACTTAACGTGGGCTAGACAATTGGGGTGATTGTATGCAATTATTTATTTATTATTTATCTTTTAGAATCCATCATGTCATTAGAACGTTTTGTTTGTGTATTTCTAATTCGTACAAAGTAACATTTTGTTATTCCTGCCCATTGAGATATATCAACAGATTAAAAAATAAAAAAACTTCCAAAAAAACTTGCCTCTCTTCACTCGATAATACTTTGTAATGGCGGAATTAACTAGGCAGCTACTGAACATTCGCAAGAATAAATATCGATACCGAAATACTTATGACATATTTGTTTAATTTATGTTTCTTAAGTCAACTGTCTTAGTTCCATGTACTTCTATAATCTTTTTCTTCCTAAATTAATGGCGTGCTCGCGTTAAATACACGAATTATGCCAAATGTCAAGTAAATATATTATAAATAAGAAATCCGTCCGTCGGTCTGTCAAGACCGTTTATCTCAGGAACGCGTGGATGTATCAAACTGAAATTTATATCTAATACTCAGGTCTACTGTCCCTTGGAGCTGTGAATTAATTAAACTTCTAAGACAAAGCAATCAAAAGATACAGCCGTTTATGCCGCAAATTTCCGCAAATTTTCGAAACTTGCACGGGAATCAAAACCTACAGGGTACTTCCCGTGAACTTAGAATCTTGAAATTTGGTACGAAGTAACGTCTTATAGTACAGATAAAGAAAAAATTGCGAAAACCGTACATTTTTAGTTACATCATATAATAAAAATATTTTACGGAACCCTCGGTGCGCGAGTCCGACTCGCACTTGGCCGGTTTTTTTCGCCTTAACTGCAAAATCAGTCGGGCGCCCACGCGCGTCCTTTTCGCATTTTTAACTTGCTTCAGTCGAAAGCGTCTTAACTGATTTGTGGCTCCGGTTAATTCCTGTCAGCTCCTCAGTAATACAGTAGCAAATTCCTTGCAAATGACATGTTGCGTCAAGCTCGCAACACGAATGCTGTAGCCATACAACAGGAATGTACACAAACTAGCAACATGTTTGAACAGCTTTGCTATTCGATTATAATTAATACGGTTCAGATTGGAAAATCTACTAAATTCACTAAGGACTTAGTACATCTCTTTTTTAATCGACTTCAAAAAGAAGGAGTTTTCAATTCGTCGCGTACCTACCTATACTTTTTATAGACGGCTAGACCGATTGGAACGATTCAATCGCTATACATCAGGGGGTTAATTCTGCAAAATTGTTGTCATAATCGTCTCTCAGTGGTGTTTCAATAGTAGTGTTTATTTACACTGTTGTAACAAGAAATGTGTAAAACAGTACTACCATTGATACACTATTGGAATACGATTGTGACTAAGCATTAGTAGAATTGGGCCCCAGGTTCATGCCTAAGGTAGTCCTTTTTTTGAATTTTTTCAATTGGTTCAGTACTTTTCAGGAAGGCTTGAAAATAGTGTAGTTTTCTGAACTATTATTTACCTAAATGATATAATCACAGATTACAAGTTTATAGTTTCGGTTTTTAGTGTAGGTAAGTGTGGTTGTTATATTTATACTAGCCTTCCCGCGACTTCGTCCGCGTGGAATGAGTTGATCACGCAGACTTAAATAACCCGTGGTGGCATCGATCACACAATTTTGGAAATATGTCTAGAAAGCGTTAATAGTAGTTATAAAGCAATTCGCCCGACTGGTTCCCGTTCCGTTAGGAATATCGGGATAAAAAGTACCTAGCCTATCTTTCTTCTAACCGCCTCTGTGGTCTAGTGGTACAACCACCAGTATCAGACCCAGGGGTCCCGGGTTCGATTCCCAGCGGGGGTACATATTTTATTCGGTTTGGTTGGTGGTAGGACTTGTAGTAAGTCCGCCTGGCTAGCTACCACCATCTCATCTAAGTCTGCCGCCATAACAACAATGTTTTCAGCATTGTTGTGTTCCGGTAGTTAGAGATAAGATAGCCAGTTCCTCAGTGATTCAGGATTCCGGGAGAGGCTCGCTTCTATCTTCAGCCTTATCAATACTTAAAATCAGGTATGATGAAGGCTAAGAGTCTCCCCTCGTTAATAAAAAAAAAAACTAACTCTATGCCGAAAATTAAGTCGATAAGTTGCTTAGTTTGTAATACATATGGAGTCTACTTGTGACCACGATTATAGCAACACAGCCGAAACGTCAAGCTGTAAGTAAATATGTACTACATAATAAATGTCGCGTTGAGTCCCGTTATGGCCTGCGCAGACGACGGACATTGAAGGACTTTTTGTCCGCGACACGACCTTATTACTAAGAACATAAAGTTGAATAAATAACGAGGACTATCGCGTACTTTCCGCGGATATACGCGGTCTAAGTTGAATCTTATTTGGTTAACAATAAAGACGTGTCGCGGACAAAAAGTCCTCCGTTATCCGTCGTCTGCGCTAGCTCTTACTCTTGTTTATAATTACAATGGAACGCGTAAGTTTAAAGTCTTATATTGCTTAGTTTGGTCGCGAAGGAAGGACAAACAAACATACACACTTTCGCATTTATAATTTTAGTCAGGATTAAGATTTAAACATTCAGACGCGGAACAAAAACAAATGCTTAATTGACTTAATTTTATTCCCGGTGGAATATCTTCGCGAAGTATCGTATTTGGCCCAGAAGTCACGTTCGCTAACTACGTCGCATTTATTTAATTATTTTCATATAAAAATAAAATTCCTCTTACTCAATTAACATCCGCTTTAAATAAAAGAAACTAAAGCGCTAGATTAAATTCAATAACGACGTAAAAAAATAACCAAAAGGAAATCGAAAATGGAGTAAATGAAGGAAATGACTCGATTCACCGGTTCGTAATGTAGGAAATAACTAGGGCGGGCGGAGATTGGAATTATTTCACTATATCTACTGTTCAGCTTGATTCGTGGCAAGCGGCGCGTGGAACCTCTTATAGCGAGATGAATTGCAAACTTTGAAGGTATTATGTCTTGTATTGGTTCAGCAATTTAAACAGGGAGAAAAACCTTTAAAAATACTCTATATCAGTCAAGGGCGTTATTGAAAAGAAATGCCGCTCTGTGTTCTATTTGTCAGTGAGCGGCTAAATATAAAGTCACAAATTTCAATTAGCATCACAGAAAATGCGTAGATTAATCGTTGAGCTGAAACATGCCGCATCACGGTATTCCAAAAAAATATCGTACTCTCTAGGAAATTAACAATAATTTATTAAGTAATTATTGTTAACTTCTTAACATTCTATTAATTTGCTTGGCATATTTCCTTCAGTATCACAAAATAATAACGCAGAAACGGACTTATTCGTCAACTGGCGAGCGTGAAACTCGCAAGTGCGCGCGAAAGGCACTTTACGATTTTATTTTTTTTTTAATTTGCGCGCTCTTATGATTTACAGTCAAATGAAAAAGTAGCTCTTAAGATAAATAAGCGAGTTGACAACAAAAAATAATCTTAAAATAGGAAAGTGCCAACTTGCGTGCACTCGCGAGTTTCACACTCGCCCGTTGACGAATAAGTCCAGAAACGGAATAGTACAAACTATCAACAGTATTTCATGCTTACACTTTGCCTTGACAGCGTTTTTATATCGCTCACAATAGCAGCTATTTTCGTAATTCAAGTCTCAAGTTTTTTTTTGTTTTTCGCCTTTCCCGAGTTAAAGGCAAGCCTCCAGACGCGGGGGACGGAGGTGGTGAATCCTGCATTGGATACCCCACAGCCGGCTGTGTCGAAGGTTATGTCAGACTCTTACTGACTAAACAACACCTGGAAGTCGCTGTTACTCATGAAAAAGTAATTCAGCTCTATCTAAGGCGACCACGCCCCTTGGGGGGCGTGGCGCAGGAGTCTCAACTCAAGTCTCAAGTCTGACATGCCTTTGTCTGTACACGTAAGTAGAAAGAGAGGAGAATATTACTTCCTCTACTTCGCCGCGTCGGCGCTCTACTCTCCCTCCGTCTTACGAATTTTCGATCAGGTCACGTGTCCTCTCAACTGTCAACAGTATTTCAAGCTTACATTTTACCTTGACAGGGTTTTTAGCTCACAATAGCGGCTGTTTTCGTAGTTCAAGTCTCAAGTCCAACATGCCTTTGACTGTACTTACGTGCTTAGCTTTAAATTGAATCTAGTACATACTATTGTAGCCAGACTTGCTACATTTATGCTATTCCACACAAACAACAGAATTAGTAATTGGTTCCCAGGTAATAATGAAATCCCTAAAAGCACGAACGCTTACAAACAGTGTAATATCCAGATATCATTAGTGTACCCATTAGCACGAAATTAATGTATGTGTGAAGCTTCTACGTTGGTAATTTTAAATGAAATTTATGTAGGTTTCTTCGTATTGGTAATTTGTACGGTGGGCGGCGGCATGTCGATTCCTTCCTTAATAATAATTTGTGAAGTACAAATTGTCAATATTTTATTTAATGCATAAGTTAATAAAAAAAAATAAGCAGATACTATTAGCATCAATTATATTTGTTTGCGTATATAGCCAATCAATCAACTCGCTTAGTAGTAGAATTACCAATTTACATTGTAATAATAATAAAATTAACCTTTTCACCTCACACGCTCGGAAGAGGAGATTTTGTCATTCAGTTCTTCTTCTTCTTGATACAATACGGGCGGTTTTCGCAACTCGACGACTCTTATGCGCCTATTTTGCGTCCGGAGGGTGTCAGGCCGGATCACTCCAGCCATCCCAGCTCAACCAGGAATGCTCCCAGCGCCTTCACGTCAGAGACGGCTCCCGGAGACTGCCTGGTGAGCCGAGGTACCTCGAACGGTAAGGGGCTACTCCGTCACAATCCAACAGGACGTGAGCAGCTGTCTCTTCTTTCTCCATGCAGCCTCTGTATAGTGGGCTGTCAGTGACACCTAAATTGAAAAGGTGTTTGTTAAAGTTACCGTGGCCAGTGATGGCCCCTGTTATCAAACGTAACAGCGGTCTATTGAGTTTAAAGAGAGCTCTGGAGAGACGAGCGTCTAAGCGCGGTAGTGCTAGTTTCGCTTGTCTGCACGTCTCCAGTGAGTCCCAGTAGTTTTGATGCAAGTTAGCTGTGTGCTCACGGATCTTACCATCATACCAGCTAGCCGGGATGGAAGCAAAAGGTTCTGGTCCGAGATGGGTAGAATCTGAAGTCCGCCTCGCTAACTTATCTGCCATGTCATTACCTCGTGCGCCGCTGTCATTCAGTTTCTGCGTAGAAGCTTTTTGTGGCCTAGCGCGGTAAAGTACTTTTTTTAATTTAATACCTAAAAATATTTCATAATGCGTTCCAAATCGCACTATTGACTTTTTTATGTAATATTTGATTCTTATTTTAAATAACTTTGAATTAATTATAATACTCCGTTTTGCTTTTATTATATTATTTTAGTTCCTTGAATCATAAAATACAATAACAATAAGATTAATCTATGCGGTTTAAGAATTTTAAATTTACGGTGGATGAGATTTCACAATCTATGATTGGATGTCGGAACGTGACGTAAACCTGTATTTTTAAATTGTCTGTGTCTTGTACTTACCATATTATGTCAATGTCAACATTTACCGAATTTCGTATATATACGAAATAAACAAATATATTTTGATTATACTTTTTGTTTAAAGGTTTTTTTTACTGGAAGTTGATCGCAGAAACAACCTAAAAAAGAAACTCGCTGTTGTGAGGTAAAAAATTGTGTGTTACGGCAGAAAAGTTTTTAGCTTCTCGTACCTTTGAAACCAGAATAGAGGTAACTCGCCGCTCAATCCAACTTGCCAGCCCTGCATAACAAATAACTATTATTTTCTCTCATCTAAAACATAGTATATCATGAGATTTGGCGCTCAATGATAGTTTGAAAATAACTTGTGGTACCGGATTGTCTAACAAAAGATCACTTAGCTCAACCAGTTTCGTTGCTGTCATTACTGTCACATTTTCTAACTGTATGACAGCCACAATAGCGACGAAACTGAAACTATATCGAGTTTCGGTTAGGTAGATAATCAGCTTTCTGGTCTCACCCCGAGTAGTTCACTCTTCATTAAAGTTACAAGACAAGTGTGAAAAAAGTACAATAATATGTGATAATTTTTAATCAAGTAAATATACTAGAAAAAAGCAACTTGTCTCATGTCGCCCTGACGGGACTCGAACCCGCATCCTTGGGAATCTGGCCCAATGCACTGACCAATAATGCTACAGAGACCTACGAGAACACGTTGAAATTCTCTAGTATATTTACCTTTTTAGTATATCCCAGAAATATATCCTCGCATTCGAAAAAATTGCATTGTAAAATGCAAAATTAAAAAGTTATAAGTACAATAATACTTACCTAATTAAAATATTAAAAGTTAGTCCTTTAAATAATAGCACACACCAAAACATAGCAAATTAGTAACGAAACGCAATATAAAACATCGTCTTGTAAAGTACCTACAAAAACGTTCAATACTATACTTTAAATCTCTTAATTAAACTTCAGAATCACTGACTTCTGTAGTTTCTGTTCCTTTTATTTGATAGAATCAGGCGTTACTTGGCGGAAATCCATATCTTGGTAGAAAACGAAAAATATGTAGCATAATTCCGCAAGAAAAACATACATGCAAGATGCACCGCCCGCAAATAAAATTGTAGATGCAACTCAGTGACAGATTGTTACTGTGTTGCATCTGCATTTATTTACACAAACAGGTATTAATATTTTTTTCAAAATACGAAACATATTTCATTACCGACTTTAACAAAAAAGGAGGGAGGTACTCAATTCAACCCGTATTTTTTTTTTGTCCGATGTATGTATACCAATTACTCCGGTGTTGGTGATCCGATTTTAATAGTTGTTTTTTTGTTCGATCGGGTACACTGTCAATTTGGTCCCATATAAGTCTCATTGAGATCCGATGATAATCTTCGGAGATATGGGGCCTAATGTCATGGAAGTCATGAAACAATTATATCATCCAGGTAATTGTTAGATTCTTGTTCGAGCTGAAGTTTCACGCAATAACTACTGAGCGGATTTTGATGAAACTTTTTTGTTAAATAGCTATTGCTCCTCGCCAACATACCTATAGGCTATAAACCCTCAATAAGTAACGTCCCTGCACCGGGAAAAGCAGCTTTGTAAAAGGTAATGAGGAGTTGACATAAGGTTATTAGCGTAGGTACGGGACCTGTTCTACCTTTAAAAATTGTGAAATAAAAAACTTTTTATAAAAAAATTTAAACCGACTTCAAAAAACTAAAAAGCAAAAAATAAACCTTTTGGAGTCGGTGCCAGCCAAGGCAAGACAAATAAAATAGTAGGACCGCAAAGTAGAATGCCATGGCTGGCACCGACTCCAAAAGGTTTATTTTTTGCTTTTTAGTTTTTTGAAGTCGGTTTTAATTTTTTTATAAAAAGTTTTTTATTTTTATTTTAAACTCCCCTCCATCTATATTTACCGACACTTATTTTTCACTCAATACAATATACACAAACACAAAGTAATAATGTTTCACAAATTTATATCATATTTTCACATTTAATTTTCATTTATTACAACTTTTCAAATAATTATTACTTACGACTTTTATATCGCGTCACGTCACATTGCAGACAGAGTAGGAAGCATTAAAACGCCTTTAGGGTCATTTTACTCACTCGGTGCTGGTATTGCACGGTCTAACAACTCCTGAGGATGCTCTGTGTGTGTGCAAAACACGTGTAGAGTAGTCGGTGAACGTGCAAGGTGTGTTGCATCTGCATTTATTTGCGGGCGGGCGGGCAGTGCATCTTGCATGTAAGTTTTTCTTGCGGAATTATGCTACATATTTTTCGTTTTCTACCTCTTCCTTTTTTCCCCTTGCGTCCCAAACGGAGAAAACTCCTAACCGCACCGTAAAGGAATTCCCGTAATAAACGTTCCACTAATAAAATAAACTGATGAATGTTCATGGTGACGGAAAAAATTTACCCTCATTCATAATGTCTCCTGCTACACAGATAGGGCAAAAATTAAGGTCGAGCGAGGCTTGAACTGTCTGCGAACTAATTTAGTGTCTGCCCTTGTATTTTTGAGTCCTACTAATATTTTAAATGCGAAAGTTTGTGAGGATGGATTGATGGATGGATGTTTGTTACTCTTTCACGCAAAAAGTACTGAACCGATTTAGATGAAATTGGGCACACAGATAGAAGATTACCTGGATTAAAACGGAGGCTACCCTTTATCCCGATATTCCCACAGGAACGGGAACCACGCTGGTGAAACCGCGGGTTGCCTCTAGTATATTATAGATGTGAACGGTAGGATGTTTTCATGACTGTAGCGATAGCAGCTGAATGGATTTTGGATTTTGGACGAAAGGAGATTAATATTTTTGATACTGTACTCGAGAAAAATCCAACCACTATATGGAAATATCATAGAATCTAGTTAACAACCTATGTCTCCCCCCCCCCCCCTGTTTAAAAGATATGGCTAAAAATCATAGAAATAGATGACCCAAAACGTCAAACAACACATTCATATTTATAATATTAGTTAGGATTAGGTTTTTAAATGGCCGTGTGGTGACGGCCTAAAAATACATGTGGCACCACTCCCTTACTTGCCTGGGATGTCGTAAGAGTCGACTAAGAGGCTTGACGCATTGCGCGAGAGAAGGAAAACTTGAGACAAACCCTCTACCAACCCGTCTGGTCAGCGTGGTAGCAGTAGGCTAATAGCCTCCTACGATAGCCACAATAGGCGCGATCTAGGAGAGGCCTATGTCCAGCAGTAGGCTGTTGATGAGGTTTATAAACGTTAAGGTTGGGAGTTGAACTGTCTGAGAAATAATTTAGTGTCTGGCGCTTTATTCTCGTAAGTATTAATAAATGTGAAAGCTGGGATGTACAGTCTACAGCAGCTACGGCTTTACATTTGCACTACGAAAACCGCCGCTATTACAAGCGACGTAAGGGCGCTCTCAACGTCAAAGTGTAAAGCCGCAGTTGACTGTACGTATTTTTAAGAAGGATTTACACACCAAAACAATTAATGTAATAGATTTCCTTCAGTGTTTCTATGTGCCACTTTGTTTGCTTGTTAAGTGAAAAATACGAATTCAAACATCACTTAAGCTCAAAGGGGGGCTTGCCTATGTGGTATTTTCCCCTAGAATGGCAACTATTTTGTCCTTCTCTGCACGTTCCTGTCCCTACACCTATACACGCATCGACACACCAATAGTATATCGATACTTTTTGGAAGAAGCCGGCTGTAGCTGCTAGAATATTTATAGCATTTGTATCTCGAAACTTTTTATTGTGATCTTTTCGGGGTCTTGCACAAGTACGGTTCCGTGTGCTTGGAACGTGGCAATCATAAAAGGGACGAAATTTCATGGTACTATGTGTACCGCAGTCACATGTTTGTTGTTTTTATCTTAATTATTTCAACGGGGCAACGTTACAGAAATAAATACAAGAAAGAAATAAAGATGGTAAATGATAAAGTAGATATAGTTCTAAAGACAAGGTTTGTATTATTTTGACAAACCAACAAATTGAAGCATTATTGATATCGCTCGCATAAGGGCACGATAATCGGTGTAATTAAATATTTATATTTTAACAACGTTGGTTTCAAAAAGAGTCAAATACGAGCACCGATCTCAGTCTAAATTACAACCTACAAAAAGGTAATTGAAAACCGCCTAATAACTTAACTGGCTCAACCAATAATTGTTTTGCCCTCAGTCTGAACAGTGAAAATAATCGCAGCGCTAAAGAGTCGTAATTTGTAGGACCTGAATCAGATTGGCTGCCGAATAATTCGCTCCTTGTGTTAATAAGAGTGGATCACGGAAACTTTCGCCTGAACTTTAGTGAGGGGAAAAGCGGTTTGGGTTTGTCACAAGTAGTTTGTAAGAGCGGAACCGGTACTTAAAGAAACCATGATTGTGATTGCATTACTGAGCTGATTGAAGCTAAAAGAATTTACGTGATGACTTTTCTATCGATCCATAAGGAATACATGTGTCCCAGCAGAAAGGGGACACTCTTAGCCTTCATACCTGATGTTAGTGTTGATAAGGCTGAAGATGAAAGCGAGCCCCTCGCGGAATCCTCTACCACTGAAGAACTGGCTACCATATCTGTAACTTAATGCTGCATCTCGAAGAATCGGTCTGTCGCCCGGAGCCGATTTCTGTTGACGGTACAATGCTTGAAGCTGTCCAGGAGTATTTCTACCTCGGGCAAGCAGTTTTGCATCATTTGGGAAGCTGCATCATGTCTTTTCGTCACCACTACCACAATGCCTGAAGAGCAGGGTCTTTGATCTATGCGTCTTACCAGTTAGGTTTGAAACTGGCCCACAGATTACACTTCATTCAGCGAGCTATGGAAAAGTCGACGCTGGGGATCTCGTTAAGGGATAAAAGCCGGAATAAGGTCATCCGGTAGGAGAGAAGAGAGGTACATCCGGCAATGAAGCAAAAAGAAGTGGCTGTGTGCCGGGCTCATCAGTCGTTGAACCGGCAAGCTTTGGAGCAGTAAAGTTCTTGAATAGAGACCACGTCTCGGCAAGCGTAGTATAGGACGCCCCCCAGCTAGATTGATGACCTGAGAAAGGTTGCAGGTAGTGACTGGACGAAAAGGCAGGAGATAATGTCTTGTGGCGTACCTTGGGGGAGGCTTACGTCCAGCAATGGACTGCTATAGGCTGAATTATGATGATGATTTATTGCACGTTGATTGAAGAAATAATTTTACTTTCAATTATAATATAAAATTGGCTGGTCAAATATCTTAATAATTACTACTTCAACGATGCAGTGGGTAATAGGTACGTTTTCTATTATTTAAAGGCATTTCAAAATAACTGCTTTACGCTTTACGCTCAAAACGCTTCGTGGAACGCCTGTACTGAATTTGCTGCCTGAAGCTAAATACTAATAAATAACTTACAGAACTGGAATTTATGTAACAAGAACAATGTTTTACATGATGTCGTTAATTTATGTGCGGTCAAAGTAACACTTTTATTTTGAGATAACTAACGTTAAATAAATAATGCATTAATGTAGAAAAAAATGAGCTCAAATTAAAGTATGTAATAGGTAGTCGAACCCACGACCCTTTGCCTGACGCAGTAGGTGTAGTCGGATTGTTATTGTAATGATTTGCGCAAATCCAGTTCCAGTTCAGCATGTATTGATTCCATTCACGCACCAATACAGTATGTTCATTGTAGCTAGGTACATTTTAATTCGGCAATATTTTTACAAAATGACATTGATAACCTGTCAAATCACTACGTCGTCTCAGCCATATAACGCCCACTACTGGGTATAGGCCTCCCCCAAAAGGGAGTGTTTGCCATGATCGCCACGCTTGGCAGGCGGGTTGGCGATCGCAGTATGGCCAAGTATGTAGGAGACGCTGCTGCCCGTCTCCTGAAGGCTGAGTCCCTTAGTCGCCTTTTACGATACCCACGGGATGAGGGGGTAGTGCTATTCTAAGCCGACACTACACAGCAAAAATCACTACACTGAATTCAAAATCCGACTATAGGATTCCTCTGCGCCATCAAGTACTTAGACATATTTTTTTACCTTTTCCCGACCACATTTTACGATCATTCTTTGTAAAATACGACTCGGTACTAAATTCACGTTCTAGAATCCTAAAAATGTCGAAACGTTTCAAACAACCTTCCAGTTCCTCGCTACAATGGCTGAAATAGTTCTACGTACTGTTCACGAAGCAGAAAATTAAAATGTACCTTGTTTTCAAGGCTCAATGCGCACGACATCGCTAAACGGTATCAGTGGCTTATGATTTGCTTTAAATATAAATTGAAATAACGTTAAGTATATTAAGGAGTCATCATCATCATCATCAATAGGCCGCCAATGTGATCTAGTGGTTAAACGCCTCTGTGGTCTAGTGGTAACAACAAGGTATCAGACCTAGGGGTCCCGGGCTCAATTTCCAGTGGGGGGTACATATTATTGTATTCGGTTTGGATGGTGGTAGGACTTGTTGTGAGTCCGCCTGGTTAGCTACCATCATCTTATCTAAGTCTGACGCTGTGACAACATTGTTTTCAGCATTGTTGTGTTGCTACAGTTAAAGATAAAATAAGTGGTTGAGGATTCCGGGAAAGGCTCGCTTCCATCTTCAGCCTTATCAATACTTAACATCAGGTATGATCAAGGCTAAGGGTCTCCCCGTCTTAAAAAAGTATTTTTTGTGACACAGACCTTACAGGATAGATATGGCCATAGCACACCACGTTAGTCCACCGCAAATGCATCCGGGACAGATGGCTTGAAACGCGCAAGTGAAGTTTGAGATAATTAAATTTTGGTCACCCATCCTATGACCGACCATGCCGAAAGTTGCTTAACCACTGCAATCAGTGACCGAAAGCGCTAATTGACTAAACAATCGAGCTTCAAACCGAGAGCGTATTCTATGTCATTAACCATTTTTTAATGTCCCCACTACTGGAGCACTGGCCTTGCTTATGGATAAGGAGAATGGGCCATGACCCACCACGGCGGGCCGAATGCGGATTAGTGGGTTTTAACGACTGCAAATGCAACGGTTTAACCTGCCTTCCGATGCACGGAGGAGTTCGAGATAGTTTATTTCTGGTCATCCATCCGGTGACCGACCATTGCGAAAGTTGCTTAACCTCAACAATCGCAGGCCGAAAGCGTGAACCACTGCGCCAGGGGCTCCGTCTATACCTACTAGTAATTATTAGAGCGATGAAACAATCTAGCTACCTATTTAGGCCCAATTCACACCTCACGGTTATTTAACGTCCCATAAGGTCCCTCGCGAAGCTCCATTATGCTTCGAATTAATTAAGTAATATATTGAGAGACCCATAAACTTTATAACAGTCCTTGATGAAATTAATAATATTAAAAGATGGAGAGCGTTCGAAGCGTACTATTACAGGCCATTATTCGAGTGATGAAATTAATTTCGTTCATCAAATTTACATATTTCGCCTATTAAAGTACTTGTAAAGTTCCGCTGTCAACTTGTGAATACAAAAGTGTATTAATTGCTATTGATATTTATATTCGTTTACTCGTGCTACCAACTTTAAATTGGCTTAATCTGGTTCGGGCTTTTGGGAGTTTGTGTTTCAATTTTACTTGATAAATTTTCAAATTTAAGTAACTAGTTCTTGCAGATAACGATCCAGTGACAGTAATTTTAAGAACACATAGAAAAGACATTGTCATTCGGAAACAAACGGAAGACATTTTACCAGTGACAAAGAATATATCTAGTGAGGAATCCATAATTTTTTTTATGAACAACGGGGAGACTCTTAGCCTTCATCATACCTGATGTTAAGTATTGATAAGGCTGAAGATGGTAGCGAGCCTCTCCCGGAATCCTCAATCACTGAGGAACTGGCTATCTTATCTCTAACAGCTGGATCACAACAATGCTGAAAACATTGTTGTTATGGCGTGAAGCTTAGATAAGATGGTGGTAGCTAGCCAGACCGACTTACAACAAGTCCTACCACCAACCAAACCGAATACAACATGTACCCCCCTCTGGGCATCGAACCGGGGACCCCTGGGTCTGATACCGATGGTTTTACTACTAGACTGCACGGAGGCGGTTAGAAGTTTATGTAACTAATGTGTATTTATACCCCTTTGGTGCAACAAGCCTGGAAGGTAGACAGGAATAGAGTTTCCTAAGCAACTAAAATAATTTTTTTAAAAATATAACATATGGGAAGGATGACTTGTTGACTTGTATAATGATGTACAAGACCACACCTCATAGCACCACTGGTAAATCGCTTTCTTAGCTGTTTTTCAATAGAAAATTTCGTGACAGAATTTCATCATTTATAGACATTGTAATGGATAGATCTAGAAACTTATGATAAAGAAATGATGGCAAAGAGAAAGTAAAGGAAGATAGGAACATCTGGAGTATTATTGTATCTTTTTGCATTTCGTTATTTAGTTACTGCATATTGTTACTTTTAACTTAGCCTTAAATTAGCTGTATCCAACTTTTTTATTATGTTTCATTTTGGGCACTCGTTGTCTTCAACATAATAACCTTATTCAATGTCAATTTCTTTTTAATGACTGTTTGTGCCAAAATAAAGAGAAAAAAAAAGAAAAAAAAGAAAGGAAAAACTACTAAGATTTAAAGCGATTTAAAGGGAGTAAAAGCAAGCTAGAAAGTTAACTTCATTACATAGCTCAAATAATTTAACTATATTATTGTATGTAAAATAAGTTATCAATAATAAAGACTTGAAAATTAGCTGCTACAAGGAAGCTGCTGCATGGATATTCCTAGCATCGATGTGACAACGCTGGCCTACAGCGTATTAAAAATATAAAAGCATTGGAGAAATTCGACGGTGGTTTGCAAGTCTCGGTAACTCAGTGGTTAGAGCATTGGACCGGATTTCCGAAGGTAGTGGGTTCGAGTCCCATCTGAGAATTCACTTGTGGCCGAGTTGTTTTTTTTTTCCAATATTTTTCTATTTAAAATTTATTAAATTTATAAGTACTATATGTAGTTATATTAAGTGATTAGTATTAACTTCCATTCCAATTATTCTTAATGAGTATATCTTTA
The DNA here is from genome assembly GCA_910589605.1 of Chrysoteuchia culmella. NCBI lineage: Eukaryota > Metazoa > Arthropoda > Insecta > Lepidoptera > Crambidae > Chrysoteuchia > Chrysoteuchia culmella. The sequence continues at coordinate 2,858,012 of OU342647.1, read as the reverse complement.
AACTATTTTTTTTATTTTTTATTTCCATTTATTTTATAAGGGGTTTGTTCAACACTGAACATGTCACCCCTGTAGAAGAAACAAGTATCAATACACTTATTTAAATAGAAGCAATTGAGTAAGAAATAAGTACTTAAAGAAATATGCGAAATATATATATTTGATTAAGACTACAAATACATGATTCTAGTAACGCTAAATAGTTTTGTTTTAAAAAAGGAACAGGTGTAGCATTCTGCCATACTTCTTCTTTAATAATTAATGGCGTGCTCACGATAAAAAAATTTGCTAATGTCAAGTAAATATAATAATATTTTGTAATATACAGCCTGGGGCCTAGAACTGGGGAAAATATTGAAAATAGAGACTCTCTAGAGTATTAGTATTTATTCTGAAAAGATTCCAGTTAATCAAAACCCATGCATTACTGACAATAAGAAATTATTGTAAAACGATATTACCGCTAACGTTGCGAACTTATCGTGGTACAGGGGACAATAAAAACTTACCGCAAATGATCATGATATCACTATCCATTAAAAAATTTACCTTCAATTCCTTGAATAGCGACAGCCCCCGCTATTTCTCACAGCATGAAATCTCGGTTTCAAACTAATTAAAATCTGTAGTTTATTATTAAATATCGCAATGACAATTATCTGTTTACAATTTTCTTCTTCTTCTTCTTTTTTAATTAATGGCGTGCTCGCGTTAAATACGCGAATTTTGCCAATGTCAAGTAAATATATTTTGTAATATATAGAAATTGTACGGTAGATTGAGTTAAAAATGGAGTCTCACAACACGTGTTGTTACGAAAAGAACTCGGGTGAAACTCCTGTTTACAATTTTATCCTTCATGCATGACATGTCATGTCAACCAATACCATTGTATACTTTTTGTACTAAGTAGATTCAGCCATGGAATTATTAAGTACTAGTACGTAGTGCCTATTAATTCCATGAATTCAACGCTTTTTAGATTATGATCTTTCTAAAAAGAAGATCATTGTGTAAATATAAGAATAATTTTGATTAGTAAAATCAGAATATTGTCATGCGAATTTCTTTGGTTTCAGTTTAAATTAATTGAATTGGATTTATTTACACAATTTGAAATTAAATGTGAAAATGGCTTTGAGTGCAAAAAAAAAACACTCCAGAAAAAAACAATACCTACGTGGATTCATGAAGTAAGATAGTAAGACAGTATTATTTTTCTATCAGCCGACACATAAATTGTCAAAAAGACGTTCCGAGTAGTTCTGGAAAAGTTGAGTGGTATGTTGTTTGTATTACATTGAATTTACGATTAAGTTTGTTAGAAAAATCCAAAAAATTAAGATTTGGTTTTAATTAGTTGAGACCATAATGATTCAATTACTAATGACCTATAGAGCCTCCGTTTTTAATATTATCCCCGGTTGTAGGCCCCACGCGGTATAGAAATTGTACGGTAGATTGAGTTAAAAACTCCATTTTTACAACACGTGTTATTACGAAAAGAACTCGGGTGAAACTCCCATTCTGCCATAATAAATGACACTCGTACTAGTCTGTGAGGTGGCAGCTGTCAAGTTGACACACAGACCCGTATTATAGAACGATACTCAAGCAGTGATCTAATACTTGAGTAGAGATAACAAGGGACGCGCTTATACATCGCATGTAGCGACGCGACGTCCCATTCTAACTGATCTCATGTACAGAACACTGCTCGAGTAACGACCGTTCTATAATACGGGCCTTAATGGCGGCAATGCGACGAGAGGCCATGCCACCGACTGATGCGGAATTGCTAATATCCTGCTTTTTTATTTGTATCCCGAATACTGCAGGTAAATAAATATTATTTTTAACTTTTTAAGAGTATTTTTTGTAGGGTTTTTTTCATTTTAAATTTAAGATTTTCGACTTAGTAGATTTATAAAAGTATCACTTAAACAATTGAAGACTGGTAATTGTTATATTAAACTTTGATTTTGATAGAAGAAGCCTTTGTTAATTCTTTAGACATTAGGTTTCAAAGCCTTGTTCTTATGATTAAAAAAATATTTCTAAGTTTTTTTGTCTTTTATTACCTTAATAAAAGTAACATACTGCTTGTAATAAAAAAAATCCTCATACCAATATTGAATTAAATGACATTGTCTATTCCGGTAATAATTACCCGGCCCCCACCTCGGTGTAACAAATTTTCCACCCCCATCTCGCCGGGTTAATCCTGATTTTTACAATCGCCCTTAACCCGCAAAAGTTATTTTATCCAAGCAACAAAGCAAGTCGAGCCATATCATATTTAACCCCAAAATGCACACGCAACAATCAGTAGATAATTTAAACACAAATTTTAACAAAATTTAAGCTCCATATTAGCCTCCGAAAAGCTATATCCAGCGGGTAACGAGATCATTTGTCATAAATACATCCGCCGGCTCGGCCAAATGAACCTTTCCTGGTTATTATATAAATTACCGTTTAATGCAATCAAAATTTAATAATTTAGCCCAAAATACACAATTATTTTGCATAATCGTTCTTTAACAAACTGATTTATGGCAGTCGTTATGTTCATTCGCGTGTAATTTATCCGTTCAACTTTATAGCTTATCGATCGTCATATCGTCACGCTTGTCATAATGCGATGATTGTTTTCGCAGTTTTTTGTGTTTAATATTAGTTTTTCACTTGTTTGGTAAGTTTGTTGTGTTAAAGTAGCCTACGCCTTTATGTTACGGATATCAGCAGAACCAAATAGCCTACCGCCCGCGACTCCCGCTTGGAATTGGGTTATCCCGCTGACATTGGCGTGGTGGCGCCATCTATTGAAAAAGTATCATTACTAGTCCTTCTACAGGGTTCAAGTTATTTCCATACTAAATTTCATTAAAATCGGTTACGGTTTACGCGTGAACGGTAAAAGATAGACAGACATAGTTATTTTCGCATAAAATTAGTATGGTTAGTAATTTCACCTTCACATTGGCCACCTTCAGTTTTACCTACCGTTGTATTACCGCTGTAAACGGCGTCACCGTAATTTAGAATTGTTATTCAATACTCAATACAATAAGTTCTTAAAATATTATGTGCATTATGGACCCTGTTGAGCACAGCAAATTAGAAGAGAGGAGGTCACTTATCATTCGTTGTTGACTTTTATGTAAAAAAACAATAATTTTAAATTATTTTTATTGTTTTAATTATTTCATTTATTCGGTATTAGCTAAGGTGTTGTAGTTACACGTACCTACCTACGCTTTAATACAAGGTTCTGGTTCACATACATTTTAAAATGCTGACTAATCGTTCTCCACGTTTGTCAAGCACTAATTCCACTTCAAAACACAACAATAGAGCATTATTATCGTTTCTGGGTAATGTTTCGTAACATTATTCAAGGAACTAAATTGGATGCTAAAACGACACTGCATTTGTGCATTAAGAGCATTACGACTAAACACGACACCTGTCTCTGTGTCTGCATCTATAGTACTGTTTAATGGGAATGCAGAAGGTTGGTCGTTGAATGAGATATTTTGTTCGTTGGAGACTTTGGCAGTTGCTGACTTGACAATTCAATGTCGTTTTACATTGTATTTGACAACTCAATAAAAATACTTATGATAGATTCAGCGAGGCAGCATGAAAATTACTATATATTATTATTATTAAATACATCCTTTAATGTTTTGTTTACACTGGTTGTGCACCCTACCTCATTCTCGTCTCCACATCACCCCAAGGTTGACTGGTAGCGTAACGTAACCGTGCGTAAATCCGTAGTAGGTATGAGACGCCATTTTGTTTTTTTTCATAATGACGTCGTATGATAATACCTTTATAAATGAACAGGGACACACAGAGGAACAAAAAATGTTATGTTATATAATGCCCTAAAGCGTAAGGTTAGCCAGATAATTAGAGTTAAAAATTTATAATACTGACCCAAAGTATCACATTTGTATCTTTAACTCCAATTATCTCACTAACCTGACACTAGGGCATTATGTTACTTAATATTTTATGGTCATTTTTACGTTCCCTAACTATTATATAGGTATAACCGTGCGACGCGAATTTGAAAAAAAAGCAATATATTGTTGACCGGTTACAAGGCCAAAAGGTTTAAACTCCTTTCTGTGACTTGTCAAGATTAGAAGACACACCATCAAGAAGTGGCGCTCACGGTTACTCCCCAATTATTCTATTGTAACGACATGTTGACGACATGGCAATATCTGTGCGAGAGCGTCTCGTCGTTGTAAGTCGTATTTATATTCATAGTTGCAACACAGTTTTAGCTGACATTATTACAACAGCTGCTATCCTGGTAATATTATAAATGTGAAAACTGGCACAGAAATTATCAATCTAAAGCTAAGGCTTTGGATCAATTTGGTACACAGATAGGGGTCGGTCTTGGACTGTCTAGAACACAATTTGACTACATTTCATTTGATTTTGCCTTAAAGTGACTACTACATAATGGGTCAAACACTCAAATCTCCTACAGCACAAATTGACTAGCAGAAGGTGTAAAATATGTTTACACCGTCTGCTTTTATTAAAAGCTGTCCTCACGAGAAGGTTAATTAAAATATCGATTGTTTTGCGCGTCCGAGCCGTGACGTCCGTGGAAACGCGCGGAGGCAAATGAGGTGGTCGGACGGACCAACAGCTTCGTGTTTAGAGCATTAGTGGAATAGGCGCGGTTGCATCAAACAGTGCATGTTGAAGTCCAACCTACATACAAAGCATACTAAACCTATCGCCTTTTCACGCCAGAACGCGTTTTGCCATACTATAATACATCCAAGTCTGCATAGTTGTACTCGATAACTGTTTTGCCTGTGTGTTGTTGTTACTAGGTAGGTTTTGAACTAATTACTTTTATGAATTTTAGTTTGAAAATTTTTAAAGTACTAACAACATTTATTTAGTACAGGCGAAGGACATTGAAGTGATATTAACTTAATACAATAAAAATGAGACTTCACAAAAAAAATACTTAATTTAAAGTAACAGTATTCAGTAAATTGTCCCATGGCTGCACTAAAAGGGACCTAGTCCAGCGTTATGTCAGTATTAGGTACACCCACGATAGTTTTCAACTAGCACCTATTATAAATTCCGATCTCAGTTTTGGAGTTAGTGCAGTATCTTCTCGTGAGCCAAGCACGTAACTCTCAATTTCATATACTGCTACAAAAATAAAATACATAAATAAAGCTACTAACCTACTTAACAGTAATTCTTTGATTGTGCTCTAAAACATTGCCTTCCAAAAACAGTCTTAAAAGGCATACTCCTAAGTACACAGTAAAGCATTTTTGAATACTAAATAAATCCAGAACATTCGAAGCAGCTTAGGTGCTTTCAAAACGCTTTCGACAAACTGAATATTTTGTTAGAACAAGGGAATATCCATTTGACCGCTGCTAGAATACCTAATCTTATTGTTTCCTGGAGATCCCCTTGTACGAAGCGCTTCTGTGACAGGCGACATTTTCAAAACGCAAAACAGTCCTTCGTCCGTAAAATAAAGATAGGGACGCATATTCTTCGCACAATGCTGAATGAAAAGTATGAGTTAAAGTAAATATTATTCAAATGAATTTATACATAGGTAAGTGCTCTTGAATCGTCTTAGATTTTTTCCACCTTGCAAAAATTAAAAAATCATAAAAAAATATGAAACACTTATTGAATAAAATAAAAAAAAATAATGCAATAATACTCAATAATACTCACTAATAATAATAATACTAATCTGGATCTCTTTAAATAAAATCGGCATACAGAACCGTTATATATTTATAACTTTTTAATTTTGCATTTTACAATGCTATTTTTATGTGATAATTTTTAATCAAGTAAATATACTAGAAAAAAGCAACTCGTCTCATGTCGCCCTGACGGGACTCGAACCCGCATCCTTGGGAATCCGTCCCAATGCACTGACGAATTATGCTACAGAGACCTACGAGAACACGTTGAAATTCTCTAGTAGGTATATTCACCTTTTTCTACGGTGTTGGCCACCGTCGTTTCATCAATGAGAGAAATATCCTCGCATTCGAAAGAAACATCTTTACAGATGTTTGACTATCGATTAAGATGAAACTGCCATCTACTTATAACTTTTTCATTTTGCATTTTACAATGCTATTTTTATGTGATTAATTTTATACAAGTAAATATACTAGAAAAAAGCAACTCGTCTCATGTCAGTTATATATTGTAGGTATTTCAAATTTCAATTGCAATGTTATAAAAAAAACGGAAAAATTTGGATAAACAATTATTATAAGTATCCTTTTTCAATTAATTTTTAAACATTGTGGGTTTTTCCTAAATTTTTAAGTTTGCTTTTTAATTTAATCTTTTAAGAGACCATAGAGAAAACCGCATCAAAATCGGACTAGTAGTTTTGGTTTTGCTTAAAGAAATGTTTACTGCTGCGCCCCCTGGTAAGTTGTCACCGTAACACTAATCTAAGAACATTCATCATTTAAACCCAAACCCATTACTGAAAACAGAATCAAAATCGGACTAATAGTTTTGGTTTTGCTCAAACAAATGTTTACTGCAGCTCCCCTGGTGAGTTGTCACCCTAACACTTATCTAAAAACATGCACCATTCAAACCCAAAGCCATTACTGAAAACCGCATAAAAATCGGACTTATAGTTTTGGAGATAAATGGTAACATTGGTATGCAAAACAAATGTATAATGCAGCGCCCCCTGGGGAGTTGTCACCCTAAAACTTATCTAAAAACATGCACCACTCTAACCCGAACCCATCACTGAAAACCGTATCAAAATCGGACAAGTCGTTTTGGAGATAAATGGTAACATTGGTTTCCACAAACAAACAAACAACCTCTCACCCCAAACGCATATACCGTCACCGTCGGGGGTAAGACTCCGTATCGTCTCTCTCGGGTAAAAAATGACCTTACCTACTCAAAACCATGTTTTTAAGTCTCGGCAAGGGATGACTATGAAGCTCTTGCAAACTAGACATTACGTCGTTTTGTTTACTGTTAGAATCCATGTGTAAGCATCATCAAGCTCGCTTACAATATTATTTTAACATTGCTCAACAGTCAGTAGTAAGAGTCATACAGTCACTAGCGGCGGGTTCATTCGCCATATTAGTGATGCTCGCCGCCCTATACTTTTAGTCGATTTGCGTCGATCCTGTCACAACCCTAAAATGAAAACAAACATTTGTACCGTACCTTCGATTCAATTTATCTGGGCTTTACCATCTTCCAGCCCTTTGGTTTCAAGGAATTCTTGGGGGATTTCTGAAATCTAGTGACGTTTTATATCAAAGGGAAAACTTTCGGGTCGAGATCAAGTTGTCATCAGTGAGTGTTGTTTATAAAGAGCCAACGTGTTTTGGGGAGTTTATAAAAGTCAACACGTGTAATTTTACAAAGTTTTATGGCGATATATTCGATTAGATTACTTTCAAAAGGGGGGTGACTCGTGAATTGGGGAAAGAGTATTCCAGAAAATGAAAAATGAATGAGAATAAAAATCTTGCAGATATTTAAATTTTAACTAGTTGTCGTAAATTTTAAAATAGAAAAATATTGGAAAAAATTAACTCGGTCACAAGTGAATTCTCAGACGGGAATCGAACCCGCGACCTTTGGAAATCCGGTCCAATGCTCTAACCGCTGAGCTACCGAGACTTGCGAACCACCGTCGAAATTCTCCAATACTTTTATATTTTTAATACGCTGTAGGCCAGCGTTGTTACATCAATGCTAGGAATATCCTTGCATTCGAAAGAAACATCTTTTCAGGTGTTTAACGATCGATTAAGATGCAACTGCCAATAATTTATGATTTTGTAATTTTTGCATTTTTCAATGCTATTTTTATACTTAAAGTTAGCTGTCATTGCTAATGTATGAATTATTATTTTTTCTTTTAGTAAAATAAATGAAGATTTTGTAATGAACAATTAAGTAAGTACTAAATTATCTAAAGGGGTTTGAGTAACTATATATGGACTAGTGGCGTCATTTTTTTATCAGGAAATATATCTGAGAGATAAACTTTGGCTTAAGTAATATCGGAGCTGAGATATTTGTCCTTTTTTTTTGGTTATTTTTTACCTCAATAATTATACTATGTAAATTCGATAAACGTCTGAAATCTTGTTTCCGATATAGTTTAGCTATATATTTTCCATAATTTGATTTTTGTGTTTTAATATGTTCTTATTAAATATAATATTTCTGTAAGTGGCCGTCATTTTCAATTTTACTAGAAAATTGAAATGACGCCAGCTTTACCCATACATTCCTTTCGCCAACTTGATAAAATGCCAATACCAAATATGTATTACGGTGACTGTCACAAAAGATTTACAGATGTCAAAGTCAAAGTCAAAGTCAATATCATTTATTCAGTCTAGGCTGTTACAAGCACTTAAAGAAGCTACGCCATCGGTTCACAAACCCTACGGCGGGAGACCTTGTAACGAGAAGAACCGGCAAGAAACTCGTCAAGGGCTGTTTTTTTTCCCTGTTTTATTTCATACAGAGTCGTCAAATTTAAAAGTGACCTTAACATATCAGTAAGGTCAATTTCCATCACAAAAGGAAAATACTAATTAAAATATTTCATTTTATGGTTATTGTAACCGTAAACAATTTTTAACTGGCAAAGAAAGACTTGTCGATCATACATTACAACATTTCTCGCATTACAAGATTACTATACTGCAAGTTGTGAGGTACATACAGGTCAGTATAAATTTATTTTAGATAAAAATATTTAGGCTTTTAGCACAGCATTAAGATAAGCAGACTGAAGTAGACCCATTTCCGCTGGCGGCACCCGTTCACGAGCATGACGCATGAACCAGCCATCGCTTCGCTCAACCATATTTTAGGGAACGTAACGACCCGCCTCACACGACACCGCCGAAGAAACGTTTGAGTGAGCATGACGTACTTCAGGTACTTATGTTAAGCTGTATAAATATAAAAAAATACAATGGCAACAGCAAAAAAAGAAAGATGAAAGTGCCTTAATGTCAGATCTTTAACGTATCAAGGCCAGTCCTACAAAAAAAAAAGCTAAGAAACGGTAACCAAACAAAACATTCTGGAACACGAAACTCAAGTCATGGGAACATCCAATATTCGAATGCGAAAGAAAAAAATGAACATCAACACAAATTTCTTAAGGAAGAGTTATTCATTTTTTTTTTCAGTCTCAATAGTGTATTGGAAAAGTACAGATCTGAAGCCTGTTGCCCCGAGAGGTTTATAAATAAACTCCACTGGTCTCAGGACCACAACTAGAAAACTTCGCAAATGGGGGTCCGTCAAAGTTTGTGCCTGATAAAGGTTGAATCGAAAGATTGCGGGGACTTTTAAAAGATATTTTTTGTTGAGATCTTGTTTTCATTCGTAAGAACATGGCTAAGAAATACTTTGACGAGTTTTTTTTATTGTTATTTAAACTTTTAATAGTTGCGCTCTTTGAATTTTGTTTGTTTATTGACTTTTGTATGTTTCGTGGTGAATTTTTAAGTTATGAGAGTTCATCTTGATTTGCTTGTTTATATTATAATAGAGGCTTTCATTTCAGAGCTTTCATACACCATTTGTAATCGTGGAGAGTTGATTTGAATTGGAGAGTCAATAACAAAATCGTGGTTTAAAACTTCGTTCTCTTCATAAAATAAATAGTTTAAATAAATAATTGCATACAATCACAAGAATTTTCTAGCCCACGTTAAGTTTCACTTAGAACTTGTGTTATGGATACTAGATAACGTATAAACATCCTTTTTTTGTAATAGGTACATACATAATATACATATTAAACACCCAGACCAAAACAAAAGACATGTTGATGCACACAAATATTTGTCTTGTCCGGGGATCAAACCCGACCTTTGGCGCAGAAGGCGGGTTTAGTACCCCTCTGCGCTAAACAGGTCGACATAATATACCAAAATGCAATAGCATTTAAGTAAAATTTTGCGTTGATCTATCAATTAATCAGTAACTGAAGTCCAGCCTAAGTATTCTACTACTCGCACATACGTAACGTCCGCTATCTCTCCAAAAAAATTACTATCAGATAGTATACATTGATTTGATTCCGATTGTTGCGTTGCGTGCATGTTGCGAAAATCAGGACCAGAAGGTATCACAAATTACTACATAGATCAAAATATCCAAACATAGAAGATACACCATGCTAGTGCCTTGGTGCTTGGGGCGTACCTTAGTATGGGATGCAACCTGTGTAGACACCTTAGATCCTTCCCATATACGTGGTACATCCTCAAGAGCTGGAGCCGCGGCGGAGCAAGCTCAATTCCTCAAGCGCCGCAAATATGCGTTGCTCTCAGTAAGCCATGAGTTTGCGGCGCTTGCAGTAGAGACAATGGGCTCTTGGTCGTCTGACACAAAAAAGTTTATGAAAGATATTTCCACAAGACTGGTCCACGCCTCAGGAGACCTGAGAGCTGGTGGCTATCTTGCCCAGCGGCTGAGTCTATGTATTCAGCGGGGCAACAGCGCCAGTGTTCTCGATACTATGCCACGCGGCTGCGAGTTGGACGGCGTTTTCTTGTTATAGTTAGTATAAGGTAGTGTAGTTATAATTAATTTTTTTTTTGTTTTGAGGTGTTCTATTATTATTTCTTTCGTTAATGAATCCATACTAATATTATAAATGTGAAATTTAGACTGTCCGTTACGTATGTCTGTTAACTTTTAACGCGTTAACCGCTCAACAGAGTTTCATAAAATATGGAATTGTGATAATATACCTTGGAGATGGATATAGAAAACTTTTTATTACGATAAATGACTCCACTACATGATAACCTAAGGCTGCGCGATAACCTAATTCCACGCGCACGAAGTTGCAGATGGCAAGCTGATATCCTCCTTATATTATAAATGCGAATTATGTCAGTTTGTTTGTTTCTTCCTCATTCATGCAAAAACTACTGAACGGATTTGGATGAAATTGTGGAAGTAGTGGATTAACACATAGGCTACTTTTTATCCCGATATTCTCACGGAACAGGAAACACGCAGGTAAAACCGCGTGCTGCCGCTAGTCAAATAAATGTCAAACCTTTAAAACCTGACAACGATAGGTACATAATTAGTGTGACTCCGGGATAAATAGCTGCAGCACCAAGGGTTACGGAAAGCTCGACATAACCATCAGACATAAAAAAAAAACTATATTTTTCTATCCAATATACCTAGGACCGAACTTGTAATATATTTCAAACCTTACCTCTCCACAAATAGGGTAGCTAAGCAATAAATACCTTAAAATTTCAGAATTTAATTACTTTTCAACAGTACGACCAATCTACAGCAGTTTTGTTGAAAATTGTAGCTTTTGAAGCTCAGCTGGAAGTTTTTAGAATTCCTTAATTCGCTCGCTAAAGTTCGAGACGGAGAGTGTAGTCTTTTTAACAAGCCCCGGAATGAAAGTAGTTATTCATCTATTGAACTGTGCTCAAGTTTTATTGGGAAAGTATGAATAAACTTAATTTGGAACCTTTGGACTTGTAGACTCGTACTAACACCGGTGCCCTTATCAACATTATAGACATTTTGGATTAAAAAAACAACGGATTGCACTCTAGGAGTGCCGGCAGAAGTGAAGACCGCTTAAACGAAAATAACGATCAAAATCCACTATATCTTGACCACAACTTCATAAAATGTTAATGAAAACGGAGACCAACTTGATTTGGCAGGTCAGTCCATTATAACTGACCTGACATCAATATGAAAGTTGGTAGTAATGAGAGATCTATATACAGGGTGGAAATTTAAAACGGGGCAAGAAGGGCAGGTACCTCAACCGATGTAGCTACATGAAAACGTTCTTAGGAAACCATCCTTAATTTTTTGAAGAATTTTGAAATTTCCACTCTGTAGTATGGTTGTTATTAACTAATATACGTAGATCTTTCAAGTGTGAGACTTTACGTAATTTTTTAAATAGGTTAACAGTAAATGGTCTTACGAATTTTCGATCAGGATAACGTGTCCTGACGCGACTTTAACATTTTTTTCCCATCCCAAACATTTAAAATTCTGATGTGCACAACGCCGCTAAAGAAGTTTTCACTTCAAAAAACCTTTTCATTCTTTCTATTCGAAAAGCGTCATTTTGTTCCTCGATAAGCGGGAGCAAAGTAGCTCTTTTCTGTATGACAGTTTTTAGCGGGCAGAAATGAGATTTGAATTTGGAACATGAATCGTTCATTGAAATCGGATGCCTGTTGTATGAATTATTGACTGAACGCGCACGGGGAGGTCCGCACACACTGAAAAAAAAAGCAACGAGAGATTTCTGTTCGTAATCGGAATGGATTTTATTTATTGTATTTTACAAAAAAATATAGTTCTAGGTATTCTACGTTAAATTTGTTGACAGTATATTAACTCCAGAAAAAGTGAAAATAGCAGCTAGGTAACGTCATACAATTTCTTTAAATTTACTTTCTCATAGAAGGATATAAAAGTAGAATGTATCACGCGAGAGCAAAACTATTTTTCCCTTGGGTGATGTACTTTGAATCCCTAACTGCGCTCAGGATTCAAAAAAGCGCCCTCGCTCGCAATAAAAATATTATTTTTCTCCTTAAGTTTACTTATTATGTTAAGTATTGATAAGGCTGAAGATGGAAGCGAGCCTCTCCCGGAATCCTCATCAATGAGGAACTGGTTATCTTATCTCTAACTGTCGTAACACAACAATGCTGAAAACATTGTTGTTATGACGTCAGGCTTAGATAAGATAGTGGTAGCTAGCTAAACGGACTTACAGTCCTACCACCAACCAAACCAAATACAATATGTACCCCCGCTGGGAATCGAACCCGGGACCCTGGGTCTGATATCGGTGGTTGTTACCACTAGACCACACCGACCACACAGTGTTACCACAGAGGCGGCCCAATTACAAAAGCTAGTAAGCCCAATATGTGTACATGTTTGTAAAACAACATTGGGTCCGATATCCGTAACACAAGTAAATTTAGAATCAAATCAGTGTCAGAAGTCTGAGAAAAACATGGTTCACGTTCGAAAATATACTCGACATACAAAAGCCATTTACTTCGCATTTAGGTTTAACGTTAGCATGAAATAAACCAGATGAAATAAGAAAAATAAACCGCACACTACTTATATTTAATTCCAACAATATACAATTGGCACACGCTATTCGGTCCACCTGCGGCCGTCGCGTCGGCTGCTCAGATTACGTGAATCTGGTACGTTGGTAAACACAGAAATTTAATATAAATTAACCCCGGATAACATAGTAACGAGATTAGCCTAAATTAAAGCGTCCTACGTAAATACTTTGATCCATTTAGCGCTGTCGCAGTTAGGAGCAGTTATTAAATGAGTTACAATGAAGTAGGTGGTAACTAATTGAAAGCTTTGTACGGGGACACACACAATTTCATGCATATTTGCATAAATAATTATTTTGTGTATACTGTGGTGGGTGTAGTGAATGGAATGGCTAATTTTCCGGCGCTTAAATTGTCTGATAGTTTAATTGGAGTGGATATCACCGATTTCGATCCGATTGTTTAACTTGTTATTACGCTAAGGCTTGTTTGGTTTGGTAACAATTACGTCCTTGCAACGACCTTCCCGCTATCAGTGGAAACTTGGAGCGGAGCGGCAAGCATCGAGGCAAATCTACAAAAAGCCTCGGAGTCGGACTACCTACACCACTAAACTGGGAGGCGCTATCGCCACCGCCGTCATTGTAAGCGGTTTTTGCCAAACGAGTCGACGACTTAGCTGGCCTATCATCATCAATTAGAAACCATCATGACATAAGAACGTTTTGTTTGCGTTTGCTTTTATTGAAGTTGTCACATTTTGACACACTTCACGTAGTACGAAGTAACATGGTAAGATTGAAAGAATACTACGCTAAAGGCTTATTACACTTGGCTAAATTCAGCATCTGAATTTAGTAGTTTAGCAGTACATTGCTTTCTTTGAGCTCATTTTTAGCAAGTGATGCAATCAAAACCAGCAATGTACTGCTAAACTACTAAATTCAGATGCTAAATTTTGCCAAGTGTATAAGCCCTTAAGAGATGGCTGTAGGCCCCCTTAGCGTCGTGGACGGCGGGAGTGGTACAGTGTGCCGTATTTTTGCGAAATCCAAAAGGGCAACGCCACTACATAAAAAGAAGAAGACGAAGTGTGCCGTATTTAGCGGTAACTATCCTCTAAATAGGTACCAATTAAAATATTTAAGAAGTGTTTTTCATTGTTATGTGAGCTGCTGATCTAGAATAGCACGTACCAATATCAATAGGGACGGGATGTTCCATGGTGGTTTAAGATTAAGAGTTAAACGGAACGCATCATTTGAAAGGTAGCGTTTACAAAATAATAAGTGCATTTGACAATGCGCCCGCTAGTGCTAATATGAAGTTGTTATTATGAAGAATTCCTCAATGCGAGGGATGCTGAAGTATTCCAAATCATCAAAGAAATTGACGATTTCAATTTCGGTGCTTAAGTGAGATCAGTATTTTGTCCTTTGAATACTTGGATGTTAAAATTCTTAAGATTAAAAGAGCCAGGCCACAACATCACAAAATAAAATGTCTACATAAAAATGCTGAACCAACTCTTTTCGTATAATTAGTTATTTTAATTTAGTCTGCCGTCTAAAACTCCCCGAAGCTAAGGAGCAATACCTCTTAAGCATTGCTTACAGCAATTCGCATTCATGTCGTATGGTGAGGTAACTCAGGCAGAAAATTGTATTGTAGTACAGGGGTACCAACCTAATCTACTTATGAGAGCTCATCCGTGAAGCAGTTACCTCTACCACGATACTGACTCTGATTAATCGTTTGGAAAGATAAGCGCAACAATTGACGTCTTGATGTATTAGGACTGGAGCTGTTTTACATGAAGATACTTGAGGAATTTGTTTTTGATTTTTTTTTTATGAACTACGAGGAGACTCTTAGCCTTTATCATACCTGGTGTTAAGTATTGATAAGGCTGAATATGGAAGCGAGCCTCTTCCGGAATCCTCAGTCTGTGAGGAACTGGCTATCTTATCTCGAACTGCCGGAACACAAAAATGCTGAAAACATTGTTGTTATGGCGTCAGGCTCAGATAAGATGGTGGTAGCTAGCCAGGCGGACTTACAACAAATCCTACCACCAACCAAACCGAAAACAATATGTACCCCCGCTGGAAATCGAACCCGAGACCCCTGAGTCTGATACCGGTGGTTATACCACTAGACCACAGAGGCGGTTAAAAGAGGCGAATGAAGTGAATATACTGCCCATCAGTGGCGAAGGGTCCTTACAACACGATTCCCATCAGATTCTCTTTTAGGAATCCCCTACACCAATCCACCATACAGATAAGATATTTTTTGGAGAAATGTTAGGTCTGGCGGCCTGGAGGGCAAGTACTAGGAGTTTAATTGGTAGTACCCGCCTGCCTCCCGTCCCCCGGCCCCCCCCACTTTCCCATCATTAGGATGGGAAGGTGGGGATACAAGGGGATATATACCCCTTTCGAACCTCCACCGAGCTCACACGCTGGGTTGGGGTACGGGAGGGGCGTGGGATGGAGTGCGTGGCCCATATGTTTGTATGGGCCGTGTACTCCAGGTGAGTCCAACATTTCGAATCGCCCCTGCACCTGGGGGCGAGGGATGCGTAAAAGCATTTCTCCTAGTATAAAAAAAAAAAAAAAAAAAAAAAAAAAAAAAGGTCCTGCTTACCCTTGCCATATTTTGACCCCTCGCTACAGCTGTCTATAAATGTGTTTTCTCAAACATGCTTAGAAATTTGAGCTTTATTTTGACAACCTTTTTTGAGATAAATCGATATTGCTGTACTGGCCACACACATGCGAGCAGCGGCCGGCAAAAGTTGTATGAAAATCTATATCTGTCGTGTTTAGCAGCCAAATAATAGTACATTATTGCAAAGGCCGTGAAATAGGCAATTGCAGGTCGAGTATGAGTTTGAAGGCCGAGCCGTAGGCGAGGACTTCACTAATACGAAACAGGCAATTTCCATTTCCGCCGAGGCATATATAGTGCTTTTCTCAAAAGAATGGAGGGAAATAAAACATACTTTTTATATTATACATTTAATAATTACTTAAGCTCCTGCAATGGATTTGATTTTCTTTGTCCGTAAATTCGATACTTCGTGTGTTCTTTTTTCGAAAATAATGACAACATTTCCATGCATGTTTGAGAAAATTACATATATCTGTCGTGTAATTTAAAAATGGATCGATCTTTTACTCCAAAATATGGCAACTAAGAAGGTACTTATTAAAGGTTTTATTTAAATTTCGAACTGGCTTGCAAATAGAAAGCTGTTTTAGAAAAAAAAAACAACAAATGAATATTGAAATATAACAACTTTTACGGATATCTAAATGCGCTATATTTCCACGAACTAAGTTGTAATTGTCCGTATTTTTAGGTTTTTAGGGGTTTTTATTTTTTTATTTTCCCGACGTTTCGGCACCTTTACAGCTGCCGTGGTCACGAGATGACTGGCCAGTCATCCCGTGACCACGGCAGCTGTAAAGGTTAGTTAGTTCGTAGAAATATAGCGCGTTTTGATATCCGTAAAAGTTGTTTTATTTCAATGAACAGTGCGCGCCAAAACATAAGATATACGTAAACAAATGAATACTTTATCGCGGGAAAAAATATTGTTGTTCGTTGTTCGTCTGATTTCGAAAAGTAATTTTAATTTTCGCACAATATTTGACAGAAATATTATACAAGCCTAGACCACAACTAGGCATTGATAGACTAACGTATGTTTACACGATACTTACGTTTAGCTCTAAACATATTTTTAAAAAATTGTTCTGTCCCTTATAACCACAACAAATGACTGTAATACAATGGCGTTTTAATTAAGTTGTTAAGTTTGGCGCAGGGGTACTAAACCCGCCTTCTGCGCCAGAGGTCCCGGGTTCGATCCCCGGACAAGACAAATATTTACGTGCACGAACATGTCTATTTGTCTTGGTCTGGGTGTTTAATATGTATATTATGTATGTATTTACAAAAAAAAGTATATAAGTATGTTTATCCGTTATCTCGTATCCATAACACAAGTTCTTCATGAAACTTAACGTGGGCTAGATAATTGGTGTGTTTGTATGCAATTATTATTATTATTATTATTAATAGTTGGTAAAAGTCACCCTGAATAGATTAGCTACTAATTATACAGTAATGTGTTAAAAGTGATAGCGCGCTTTTTTAATCCTTAAGATTTTTTAGGGTTTTTTGATTTTCCCGACGTTTCGGCACCTATTCAGCTGCCGTGGTCACGAGATGACACGGCAGCTGAAAAGGTGCCGAAACGTCGGGAAAATACGGACAATTACAGCTTAGTTCGTGAAATATAGCGCGTTTGGTATCCGTAAAAGTTGTTTTATTTCAATGAACAGTGCGCGCCACAACTGAAGATGTACGAATGTTAATCTTATACTTTTTTCATTCACAATATGAAATGCTATACAATCCAACTTCTATAGAGTGCACTTAATGAAACTTAATGTACACACGACATAATGTTAGACACTGTAGTTTAAGGCGATACTCGAAAAAAATATGCTGAAGCGAGATAGCAATGAGAAAACGACGCGCACGGGAGCGAGACCGATTTTGCAGATTAGGAAAAAATAACACAAAAACACTTCGTATTAAAAAACTACAGCGATTTTAAAAAAATGCTTCTATACGATCCTAAATATTATTGGTGTCCACTTATTAAACCGATTTCCAATAGTGTAAATAACCCCATTTTAGAATAATCCTGAATTTTCCTATATTTTAGAGATCTTTTCGAAAAGAAAAAGTGTCGAGGCAAAATCATAAAATTGTGTTTTTGAAACTATACGAATCTAGATAAAGGTATGAAGAAATATATATGTTATTACCAGATTTGTAACAACTGTAACCGTGTTGTAGTTTTATATCAATAAATCCATACTTTTTCCGAGTAGCGCCTTAACATTGAGAGCGCCCATATCTCTCTCGTGTTAGTGTCGGTTTTCGTAGTGCACATGTAAAACCGACGTGCTGTTGACTGTACTTTGTCCCATTGGTTTAATTAGAAAAGTTAAATCCTTAATAACGTCGAGTTCATTTACAGGCTCTTAGTTTAGTGTATGGAAGGCTAGGCCATAATTAATAATGTATGGTAACGATCTCCGCTTATTTGTATTTATTGCGGCATTGTACAATGCAACGAATTTCGGCGTATTTATTACGGAAATATTATTTCCGTAATAAATACGCTGAAATTCGATGCTATTATATCTATGCTATTATAATATTATAAAGCTGAAGAGTTTGTTTGTTTGAACGCGCTAATCTCAGGAACTACTCGACCGATTTAAAAAATTCATAGACCTTTAGAAAGCTTTATTTCTCCCGAGTGATATAGGCTATATTGTATCCCGATATTCTCACGGGAACGGGCACCACGCGGGTAAAACCACGAGAATCCGCAAGTTCTATTATACTTCAATTATCACTTGATGACCTAAGTGATTCCGTAATTTTTCCAAGAATCAGAAAAAGAGTTGGACAGAGGAAAAATCGAATTACCGATTTTTTTCTTGAGATATTTAGTTTCGTAAGCAATGCAATATCAATTTTCATTATATCTGTAACCAAGAGTCAAGACAACACATTCACAGTTTGATGATTTGCCATGTTTTACTGATAAGAAAGACAAAAGACTTTTAACCTTGCCCTAGAAATCCCACGCCACTCTTCTGATTTTGCTTCCTACTCCTTCTCTGTACATGCCGTTCGTTTATGGAACGCGCTTCCTGAAGGTATCAGAAAGGCTCAGACTCTGCGATCCTTTGGTGATCAAGTAAGAAGTTATTTCCTCTCTCTTTCACCTTAATTTATTATATTATCTTAGTATTTCCTTTAATAGTATTATTTGTAAGTATTATATTGATAATTTGTCACTTTCTATTTATGCACCCAATCCCCATTTATTCTAATTATCTGTTATTTTTCTCACCCTTGGTTGCCTGGAAGAGATTGCTACGTAGCAATAAGGCCGCCTATTGTGTGTTTCTCTTTTTTCTGTAATATCTCTGTATTTGTCTTTAAATCGTGTGCAATAAAGATTTTATTATTATTAAAGACACGAAAAAGCATGGAAATAAAAGAGATAGCATTATATTTGAATGAGTGCACAATATCACATAATTCCAATTTCAAATGTTTTCTTTTTGCTAAGGACCCCGATATATACAGCCATGTTTATATTTTTCGTAGGAGTAAAGTCTCTTTGAAGTGTCAGTTTTATAGTTAAACACTCCTTGGACCAGTAAGTTATGCCATGAACAGCCTTGTTTTTTTTTCGAAACTATTTTTTTATAAAAGTTTTTGTTGACCTTTTGGCGTTCCAAATTTAAAGGTTATCATAATTACCCAAGGGAACTTTCATACAACATGAGCAGCTCCCTCCGGCCATTAATAGCTTACTTTCCTATTGAGAATACTTGATATTTAATAAGTGCTACAGATGCAGGTGGTGTATAAAAGATTTTTTGTTTCCTTGAACCATTCTTATAATAATAGAATCAATAAAATCTTATATTTATTCTCACTTACATTCTTTTACACTGTGTTATAACAGTGTAAAAGAAAGTTATCCGATTGGTTACAGAACCTGAATTATATTATGATAACGTGGCACTTCTTGATCAGAATAAATAAAAATAAGTAATGTTCTCCAATTATTGTAATTAAGTATATGAAAGCCATTATTATTAATATTATTAATTCACTTTAAATACGCTTTATGATTATGACCCAGCCGATGCGTCTTCCAGTAACATTGTAAGTTGCGTCTTATA
Source organism: Chrysoteuchia culmella (assembly GCA_910589605.1). Taxonomy (NCBI): domain Eukaryota; kingdom Metazoa; phylum Arthropoda; class Insecta; order Lepidoptera; family Crambidae; genus Chrysoteuchia; species Chrysoteuchia culmella. The sequence continues at coordinate 2,838,052 of OU342647.1, read as the reverse complement.
AAAATGCACTTTTATCTTTATTTTTTTTTGTTTTTGCCATTGTATTTTTTATATTTATACACTTTAACATAAGTACCTGAAGTACGTCATGCTCACTCAAACGTTTCTTCGGCGGTGTCGTGTGAGGCGGGTCGTTACGTTCCCTAAAATATGGTTGAGCGAAGCGATGGCTGGTTCATGCGTCATGCTCGTGAACAGGTGCCGCCAGCGGAAATGGGTCTACTTCAGTCTGCTTGTCTTAACGTTGTGCTAATAGCTTAAATATTTTCATCTAAAATAAATTGCTATCGACCTGTATGTACGTCACAACTTGCAGTACAGTAACCTTGTAATGCGAGAAATCTTAAATGTAAGTCCTTCCTTGCGAGTTGAAAATTGTTTATGGTTAGGATAACCATAAAATGTAATATTATAATTAGTATTTTCTTTTGTTATGGAAATTAATCTTACTGATATGTTAAGCTCACTTTTCAATTTGACGACTCTGTATGAAATAAAACACGGAGAAAAAAATAGCCCTTGACGAGTTTCTTGCCGGTTCTTCTCGTTACAAGGTCTCCCGCCGTAGGGTTTGTGAACCGATGGCGTAGCTTCTTTGACGTTCATAAGTGCTTGTAACAGCCTAGACTGAATAAATGATATTGATTTGATAGAGAATTTATTAAATGTACTGCAGTAACACACACACACACACACACACACACACACACACGTCTTGACATGCCTACTACACCTCATACTATATACATGATAAGTACATGTATATACACATACTAAGTACATACTAAGAAGTACATGATAGGAAAAGGTCAGAAACGTTATCTATAGATAAATCCATTATATACTAAATACAATATTTATAATATTTGTAAATCTAATATGGAAAAATAATAAATGTAAGTAATATATAAACTCCTTTCTTCCGGTTTTCGCCTCTATGGAAGTCATAGAGCGTATTCCCTTTCAGATTTCGACAATCAAACGCGTACTATGCGAAAGGTTTCCGTTTTCGTTTCCGTGTAAACACAGACACGTAGTCCCTCTCTAACCTCGGCAACTTTGAGAGCGGTTGCTCACCGCTCTGGTTTTGGTTCGCGCCGGCAAGCCGGTACCCCCATATCTGGAGGCCATTCCCCTATCCACCACCTGGGGACGCGCCCGATAGCAGACCAGAAACTGCCACGGGAAGACAGGTCAATATATATTTTTTGAGGTACGGGAATGCATTTACGCATACCGAATGGTTATGCTGAACTCACTTAGAATACCGGACTCATGAGTCCGGCACCCTATCCCTCGCCTCCCCCCGATACCCCGCCGAGCCTACTAGGCTCGGCTCGGTTCGGGGTAGAATCGAACCAACCCTCATCCCCCCGCCGAGCTCGAAAGCCCGGCAGGAGGACGGGAGAAGGGAGGGACCGCCGCCCCATTCAGCCTCGAAAGGCTCAATGGGAGGCCGGGAGGGGGGGGGTACTACCAGCTAAACCCCTCACTACTTGCCCTCTAGCTGCCGATTGACCTACGGGGGTCCGTGGTGGTAATCACCCCTAAGACCCGGCGGCTGGCCCGATCACACGGACCTTCTCGCGGCGTAGAGATGGCCGAGCAAGTGCGGCCATCTCCCCAGACGGTGGGGATCGCCCACCTCCTCCAATGTGCCGCCATACTGCCGCCTCCTTCTACCCACCCGCCTACGTCGAAGCCGATTCGCATGAGTAGACAGGTTACCCTGGTACAGATACCAGTCTCACACATTTAATTTGTAAGCGCCTGGCTAAATTAAATTTAGCATCTAAGATACTTTTAATGTAATATTTATGTGAGAGAAAATAAATATATTTTAATTATTATTATTATTATCAAATTATCCTACGACATTGACACGGAGATCATTGTAGGTACCAAGGATTTTTGCAGTATCACTGCAAAAATCCGTGGCGTTTATATTTTTTTATAGAATATTATGTCCCACTATTGCTCCTCATTAATATTCCTATCAATTATTATGTTTACAGTACCTTTTGTTCATGTATCTCCACCAACCCCTTTTTTGACAAATTGGCAAGGTCACGTCTGCAACTGCAACAATGAGTTCACTTCAACTGCAATGAGAACCTTGTTCTTTGAGGTCTTTTATAGGCAAACGTAATTTTTATTTAATTTATTTCTTATGTAAGAATATACAAAAAATTACCAACTTAAATTCCACCAAACTGCGTAATAGTTTGTCAGAGAAATATAAATTATTGTGCTCGTACTTAATGCCTAACAATACATCTCAATTAGATCAGAGTTACATTTTAACAATTAAACTAAAGTAAGTGTACAACAATTAACCGGAAACCAAAAAAAAACATAAAAAACCTCAATAAAAATGAACAGTTAGATCTTAGTTCGTGAAATGCAGCGCGTATAAAAATCCGTAAAAGTCGTGTTATTTCTATAAATGAAAATTAAGTAATTCTGAAAAGCTTTCTTTAATTTTTTTTAATGGAATACTTGGACTTTTAAATTATTGCTAGTTAGACCAACTTTATTGAAAATTCTAGGTGTGATATAATGATCTTGTCCGTTGCAAAGTAATTACCTGTCTTTGGCTCTTTGTACTTACATTTTGTTGATGTCTAGTATTAAGTATATAATTTTATCTCTTTATTAATGTCTGACTCAAATGTTCTAAAGCTATCATATAATTTACTTAAAACTGCCCAACCGCCTCTGTGGTCTAGTGGTACAACCACCGGTATCAGACCCAGGGGTCCCGGGTTCGATTCCCAGCGGGGGTACATATTGTATTCGGTTTGGTTGGTGGTAGGACTTGTTGTAAGCCCGCCTGGCTAGCTACCACCATCTTATCTAAGCCTGACGCCATAACAACAATGTTTTCAGCATTGTTGTGTTCCGGCAATTCAAGATAAGATAGCCAGTTCCTCAGTGGTTGAGGATTCCGGGAGAGGCTCGCTTCCATCTTCAGCCTTATCAATACTTAACATCAGGTATGATGAGGGCTAAGAGTCTCCGCGTCATCCATATAAAAAAAAACCTTTTAATTTTGCATTTTACAATGCAATTTTTATGTAATAAATATTAAACAAGAAAATGTACCTACTAGAAAAAAAGCATCTTGTCTCATGTCGCCGTTGCATCTTGTATCTCGTCAGGGCGACATAAGACAAGATGCTTTTTTCTAGTATATTTTCTTGTTTTATATTTATCTAATTTACTGTTACATCAATAGGTATTTTTTATTGTGTCTCTATTACATCACAAAGAGTCTTATGCAAATGCATTAGGTATAGCGTTGGTTTTAACATCTATTGCATCAAATTAGTGTTAACCGTCACTTTTATATCACTAACAGCTGTTGAAGCGATAATAATATTAATATCCGACATGTTAGCATTTTATTAATGAGTAAAATACCTTTCAATAGTGTTTTATGAAACTGTTATCGGGCGTTTTACGTGCACACAAACTGTCGTTGAGGCACCATCACAAGTTTTACTGTCGATCGTTTTCTACCCTCGTCGTCGATCTGAAACGTGGCTGCTAAGAAAGCGGAAACTATAAATGACAAAAGTGTTCAGATAAACATAGAATCACATTATGCGGATAGGTCTAAGAAAATTGAGGAAATCTCAATCTAGCCAAACTCGACTTTGTTATTGTAACTACATACTTTAATTTATTGTTATAAAAGGTAATAGTTCTAAAATGGGTATGCAATTCAATTCAATTCAATTCATTATCATTTATTCAGTCTAGGCTGTTACAAGCACTTAAAAAGGTTAAAGAAGCTACGCCACCGGTTCACAAACGGCGGGAGACCTTGTAACTAGAAGAACCGGCAAGAAACTCGTCAAGGGTTTTTTTTTCTCCCTGTTTTATTTCATACAGAGTCGTCAAATTGAAAAGTGAGCTTAACATATCAGTAAGGTCACTTTCCATCACAAAAAGAAAATACTAATTATAATATTACATTTTATAGTTATCCTAACCGTAAACAATTTTCAACTCGCAAGGAAGGACTTACATTATAACATTTCTCCCATTACAAGGTTACTGTACTGCAAGTTGTGACGTACATACAGGTCAATAGTAATTTATTTAAGATGAAAATATTTAAGCTCTAAGCACAACGTTAAGACAAGCAGACTATTACATTGAACACAAATTGAGGAATAGTGATAGTAGAATTGAGGGAATATCGTACAATGACCCTACGTTACTCGTCTTGCTTGCGTGTGAGCAAAATCTCAGCGCGTGTGCTAGGTTTATGCTAGTTCATTGTACGATATTCTCTGTTTAAGGCCTAGAACACAAATTGTATACCTAATACTAAAGAAAAAAACCAGTACTTAAAGGCATGCGCTACCTACGTCATTTTTAATACACCAACGCCGTACGCGTTAAACACAAGAAGAAAATGCGATCAATTTTCATACTTCAGAAATTACGTTACGGTAAGTATTTCATTAAACTTTAATTTCCTGACGTCTAAGTATATTTTAGACAGCAGTGTTTAACTTATAAGAAAAGTAACAACGCCTACAACATTTAAGAAACCAAAATTGTATTATTCAACAAGAACTAAACTGTAAAATAATTAAATAAGTCATAAACTATTACAAACTTTTTAAAGCAAAAAGCTTAATGAATTTAATTTCACAAACTGCCGAAGGTACCTACGATATTGAAAAGTAATTAATAACCAATAAGTTTCTTCGTAAAGCAAGGTAGGTGTTTTAAGACGACGAATCGGTAATATTGGCGGCAGGGATCTCGATTTTTCACAGCAATTACAAATCATATGAAAGTGATATTTGATAAACTAATTCTTCATTTTATTGACGTCATTTTGTCAGTTGCAGAAACACGATTCGTTAACTTTTATAACAGAGAAAAAAATGTCAAAGAAACCTCGTTAAAAACAGAGATTTGCATTTTGCAGGTAAACTAGACCGATTTAAGTCTCTAAAATTTCTTAGTAGATTAGTCTACACACTCACTTCAAAATGCCAGTTGGATTTTTTAAAATGGTTTGTAGTTTTTAAATGAAACGAAAAAAACCGTTTTGTCGTATACGACCTTATGGTATGAGCTAGTGCGCCCGCGTATTTGTATGCAGTCAGTCTACCCTCAGTCCGCTGCCGACCATTGTCAGCGACGGGTCTGTGCCAGTGGAGCTACCGCGCGCCATAGATCACTGCGCTAAATTTATAACAATAACGTGCGATTATTCATAATTAAAAATGGGAAAAAAATGTCAACGATTTTCTAAAAGGAAAAGGAAACTTTGTTTAATTGAGCAATGTAAGAATATGACTAAGAAAAGGTGAGTAATCGTCATATTTATACAATTCTAATAGAATAAAATTAAATGTTTTCCAGTTTTATATACTTAGGAGATACCTACTTTTTGGTAGGTATTGGTTTCTGTACCTACTGTTTGACTTTTCGGCTGCGATGATGCAGCAGTGGTTACAACGGTCCTCAGTGATTGAGAATTTTAAGTGGTACCCGGTTGTGAATATAAATAATATAAAAACTGTCGTCACTTCAAACAGTAATAGGTACCTAAATATTATCATGTACCTACTTCACAATGATTATCGCGTTTCGCCCCGTTATCACGAAAGTTCTGTAAAACTATTTACAATTATTCACTTAGCAGTATTACAAATAATAAAAATATTTCAGGAAATTAGAACAAAGTTCGGGGAGTAAAGCCATGGAGTCGTCTTTAGATTTAGGTGAAAATAAAATAATTTCAGTCGATTTCACAGAAGGGTATGTATACCTACATACTAATTTAAAGATGTATTTCCTTCAAATATCAGATCTTTATTTAAATTGTACCCAATATTATAATTTATATTTTCGTATTTTATAGAAAACAAGACAATAGTTTGCCGATGTATGCAGAGTTACAAAATGTGTTGCCTACGTAAGATTTTATTACTATTGGTATATATGTGGTATAATAATTTTAACGATTGAAATTTCACTAATAACAATATTTATTGTAGAACTGCAGGTAAGAATAATAAGGACCTTACATGTAATGTGGAAAGCATGTCAAAATGTATAGTAGGTATTTTGATTATTGTTAATTTTCACATGATTCCAACTCAGTTTATATTTAAATGTACAAAAATAAGTATGTATTCAATTTATGTTTCAGACAGAAAAAACATCTAAAGAAACTAGCGCATCTCCAGACATAACATTAGATTACACTTCTAATGCACCAGTAAGCACTCTTTATTTTTAGGTTTTTTTTGAGGGCAAGGTTATTAAAAGAAACTTATCTCTTATCTAAAGGAGTAAAGAAATAATTTACTGAAAAAAAACTTTTTTTCATAAAAAAACTCATTTTTAAAACGGACTAAAAAGTATAAAATACTTTCTCAGCATAGATTAATAATACCATATTGCAGAAATTTTGAACCTAAAAACGTGTGGCGCATTTTGTAAAATTTATCATCAAGTCTTTTGCATGCGCCCCACGGTTTTACCCGACTACGGCGAAGCAAAACGGAATGTATATGATTTTGACATTGAGGTACTGTGTCAATTTTGTCATTGTGGGGGAATAACAGTTGAATGCTAGCTAGAATATAAAATTATATATGTTTTATATAAAACAAATTGTAATATGTAATAAAAAGTAAATACCTATGTTAACTTGTAAATAATATCATGTAACCTTTCAATAAGTAAAATATAAATTATGTAAATTTGTAAATAATTAAGTAAATTATGAATAAGTAAAACAAAAATACTAGGTATGTAAAAATGTAATTATAAAAAAAAATCGAATGTAAATTATTACATTTATAATCTCGTTAGTGTAAATTATATCCGACTTATATCCTACTTTCTACTATAATATTATAAATGTGAAAGTTCAGATTTTTTTTTTTTTTTTTTTTTTACATTTAATAGGCTTACTCTTGGCTTAATTCTGAATCGTTAGATTAAGAAGAGGCCTAAGATGGAGCGAGCTTGCCTAGAAAAAGCCTATTCACTCGAGCTTTAAATATACCAGGGTTGTAGACACCCGGAAATACAGACGCAGGCAGGGAATTCCACTCTCTGGCTGTGCGCATAATAAAAGATGAGGAAAAGCGCTTTGTACGCAGACGAGGTATATCAACCAGGTAGGGATGATAGCATGCGGTACGTCTGGATTCCCGGTGGTAAAAAGGAGCTGGCGGTATGAGCTCATGCAGCTCAATAGCACACTCTCCGAAATACAATCTGTAGAACACCGATAATGAAGCAACTCTTCGTCGATGAGGGAGACTGTGGAGCTTGTTGTTCACCAGATTATCATCCCCAATGAGTTTTCTGGCTCTGCGTTCCACCGAGTCGAGTGCGGCCAGCTGGTATTTTGCTGAACCATCCCAAAGGTGGGAGCAGTATTCCATGCACGGACGAATTTGTGCTTTATATAACATAAGAAGCTGTTCCGGCGTGAAATACCGCTTAACCCTATTTAAGATGCCCAGCTTTTTTGCCGCAGTCTGAGCTTTCAACTCGATGTTATCGCCGAAGTTGAGACCTGATGACAACTTCATGCCAAGAAGTTCAAGATTCTCAGTGATTGGTATAGTTGTACCGCGGAAAGTAAGAGTCATGTCGAAAGGACTCTTTTTGGCGGAGAATAAACACGCCTGTGTTTTGGCAGCGTTAAAACTGACCAGATTGTTGTCACCCCAATGGGAGACAAGACTTAAGGTCGAGTTAGTCCGCTCAGCCATGGCCTCTCTTAAAGAACGAGACTCCTCCCCGCTGACTTTTGCGTTGGATAAATATCTCTCCGTAACCGTGCTGTCATCTGCATACCCAACAATACCGGGCACAAGCAGGTCATTAATATGCAGCAGGAATAAAGTCGCGGAGAGAACAGATCCCTGAGGAACTCCGGCATCAATATCCTTGAGGTCAAAGGAGCAGCCGTCAATGACTACACGTATTGACCGTTCACTCAGAAAATCAGAGACCCAATCGCAAAAGTCAGCAGAGATACCGTATGATGGAAGTTTGCTTAACAAGCTAGCGTGCCAGACCCGGTCGAAGGCTTTCGAGATGTCGAGTGACACGGCGAGAGCTTCGCCATGTTTCTCGATAGCCTCGCCCCAGCAATGCGTAACGTACACTAGAAGATCCCCAGTTGAGCGACCCTGGCGAAAGCCGTACTGACGGTCACTGAGTAGGTCGTAATTTTCTAGGTACGAAAGCAGTTTGCTATTAAGAATCCTTTCCATAACCTTGCATAGTATGGAGGTAATTGCAATTGGACGGTAGTTGGTGGGGTCGGCACGGTCACCCTTTTTCGGCACTGGCTGTACATTAGCAACTTTCCACGACTTGGGAACCGTTTTTTGTTGGAGAGAAAGGCGGTACAGCCGTGTTAATACAGGAGATAGTTCAGGCGCGCAAAACCTTAGCACTCTTGCTGGTATTCCATCAGGACCGCTGGCCTTATTCACATCCAAACTAAGCAATGCTCTTTTTACCTCTTTACAGTGAATTGAGATATGTGGCATGGAGCTGCCACAGTGAGGTAGAGATGGTGGAACTGCAGAGCTTGTGTCAAGATGTGAATTGCTCGCGAACAAAGACGCAAATAAATTTGCTTTGTCTGATGCGGAGTGAGCCAGCGACCCGTCTGGTCGCAACATCGGAGGCAAAGTGGGACGGCAGAAGTTAGATTCGACCAACTTGGACAGGGACCAAAACTGCTTACTACCAGAAGGGTAAGATGATAGTTTGGACCCTATGTGGCTAACGTGGTCGAAACGTGCCTTGCGGGACATTCTTTTGCTTGCCTTAGCTGCAGAATTAAAGGCCTTTTTCCTCGCACGAACCCTCCGAGGCCCCCATTTTTGGTCGCGGGCTTTTACCCAGGCTTGGTAAGCAAACTCTTTACGCGCTTCAGCGCGTGCACAGTCTGCATTAAACCAAGGTCGGGCACAGTGACCGAGCGGGATGTCGGAGAACGGAATAAAATATTCCATTCCCTGCCGTATCACGTTCACGACCTCATCGGCAGAGCTTGAGGGGTCATTCGAAGAAAAACACACTTGCTGCCAAGGATAAGACGCAAAGAAATGCCGCATTTCGTCCCAATCTGCTGACTCGTATCGCCATACTCGCCTAGTGCCCCTGTGACCGACATCTGGAGGTGAGCAGACCGATACGGATTTAACCACACTATGATCTGAAGAGCCCAACGGGGCTGAGACCGAAACGGAGTGTCTATGAGGGTTAGTTGTCAGCAACAGGTCTAGGCAGTTGGGCGTATGGCCATCAATGTCTGGTACTCGCGTTGCTTCGTTTACCAGCTGGGTGAGATCAAGCGATATAGCAAACTTTCGCGTCTCACGACCAGCGTGGTCAGTTTCCTTGAACGGGAACAACCATTCACGATGGTGGGCGTTAAAGTCCCCAAGGAAAATAAGCTCCGCTGCGTTGTACGTTTGCATAGCCTGATCTGCCGTCTCAGTTAGATATTCAATAAGCCTGGACGTCTCCTGGTTACCGCTGTGCGAACGATATACACCGATGCAGAGATATTTCTCCATTCCAGTGTCTACCAACAGCCACAAAGCGGAGAAGCCTGGTTTTTCAAAGCCACGGAGACGCTTATAGCAGACGTCATCGCGCACGTACACACAGACCCCAGCCCACTTCTTGAACTTATGCTCAAGAGTGTAACCTGGGTAGTTGAGGTACGACACGTCCGACGGGGTTGCTATCTGCGTCTCCGTTAAAAAGAACAGGTTTGGCTTGTCGGTTTCAAGGTGGTGGTGGACCGAATCGAGGTTGGAGTGCAGGCCTCGGATGTTTGTGAGGTGCACTTTGACTGGGAGGAAGTGCAGCCGTTGTTTAACCTTTCTCTTATTGCGACTTTTCATTTTGTGTGGAGTGATGTTGGGGAGATAGTTTTGACAATCGAGGCGCCGCTCAGTAAACAAACTGGAGAGCTACAACTCTATTGACGCTTGGGAAACTCAATCTGGAGACTGCGGGGACGCCCGAACCCCCCCGAGAATGTCCACCGGGTCCTCCCGTCCAGTCGCCAACTGGCACGGTGGCGCATTCCGGGATTTTTCGCAAGTTGGCGGGGCAGCCTTTTGCACGTGGCTAGCGCACTACTTGGGCCCCCTACTAACTGCGGTCGGCCAACGGCAAGACCGTGCTTCGGATCCCGCTAGTCTGCAAACTGAGTCTCCTGGTATGAGATGTTTGGATGTTTGTATGTTTGTTACTCAATCACGCCAAAACGGCTGAACGGTTTGTCTGAAATTTGGGACACAGCTATTTTGTAGCCTGGAGAGGGATATAGGCTACTTTTTACCCCGAAAAAATATCACATTCCCGCGGGATACGGTCGTGTAGTCCACGTTGCGAAGCCGCGGGCGGAAAGCTAGTTGCGTAACAAATTATATTTTCTTATCACAATGGCTGATGCTCAGCAGCTATTTTAATCACCTAAGTAGGATAAAAGTTATATTATGTTAATTGTTTGTAAATTATTATTATCTGTGTCAATTATTTTTTGTCTATTTTTGCCATTATTTTGAATTAATTAAACTTTTTTTATTTTCAAACACTAAGGTTTTTTATTTCTGTAACTATATGCACTTAGTTGATTTGCAATAAAAATATTAAAAAATACCTAACACAATAATCAAACAGTGGAGCCGCAAAACAAGTTCGTAATGAAAAAGGTAAAGTACTTTATGATTGATCACGTACCTGTACGATACAAGGGGTTATTCATCAACTCGACCCAAGAGACCGGACAAACGTGTGTCCAGTATCAAAATTGTTATCATTTATTATTTCGTAATCTAGACACGTCAAGATTTTGACGCGTGTCCACATTTCAAATTACAAAATGTAAAAAAATTAAAAACAAAAAGTTTTATGGGCAACTCTAAGACGCCTCTGTTCTAGCGCGCGGTCACGCGCGGTTGACTGCTACTCGCAAGCCGCGTAAAAGTGTCGAGGTGTGTGCGGGTTGCGGGCGCAAACGCTCCGTTTTAGATTTTATTGTTTAGCGATGCGTCACCTTAAGTTGGACGATGGAATAGGAGAACGCTGAGGCTGCTCAAGAACATTTAGAGCTAGCGCAGACGACGGATAACGGAGGACTCCGCGACACGTCTTTATTGTTAACCAAATAAGATTCAACTTAGACCGCGTACATCCGAGAAAAGTACGCGATAGTCCTCGTTATTTATTCAACTTTATGTTCTTAGTAATAAGGTCGTGTCGCGGACAAAAAGTCCTTCAATGTCCATCGTCTAGGCAGGCCATTAAGGGGCTATTCGACTGAAACGAGATAGTAATGAGAAAAGGACGCGCGCAAGAGCGAGTCCGATTTTGCAGATTAAGCGAAAAAAACCACTAAATCACTTCGTAGTGAATAACTAAAGCGATCAAAGAGAAAATGAAACTATTCGATCCTAAATATTATTAGTGTCCACAATTTAAACCAATTTCGAATAGTATTATGTAACCCCATTTAAGAATAATCTTAAAAAAAACATATTTTTAAGGAGTCATTTCGCAATCAAAAAGGGCAAAATCATAAAAAATAATTAACATTGATATAAAATCGTGTTTCTGAAACTATACAAATCTAGATAAAGGTAAGAAAAAATGTATATCTTAATACCAGATTTGTAACATCTCAAGCCGTCGTATAGTTTAATAAAAAGTACGTAATTTTTTTCGTGTGGCGTCTTAAGTCTACCTCATTGTTAGATCACGTACCCAGCAGTGGGTATTTTGTGGCTAAGACGACGAATCCGTATTGGGCCCGCTTTGTGCGTTATCAAAGTCTATCCTTCATATTAAATATCATAAAAATGGCTGACGATAGTTATAATTAAAATCTTTAGAAGAAGTATGTCAATCTCGATATTATTACTTTTCTTGATTAAATAATGAAGGATCTTGTCTCAAACCATTGTACTCTAAAGATCCTTATAGACCTCTTGGTTGCATTTTTTGGACGTTTATGGCCCGACCAGAATAGTTACGATCTCGTTCTAGAAACGATATTTCTCAAATGAAAATGGGCGATAAGCAATGGTCGTTTTATTTGCAGTAAAACAATGCTTTTAAATTAGTAATTAGCACAATTCCTTCAAGGGAAATAATTATGGTAATTTTTTTGTACGTACGAGACTGCGTTTTATTGGCTCTTGTTTTACCAAAACCATTATTACAATAGTTCATGTTTTTGTTTTTAAGTAAGTATGTATAATTATTTAAATTATATGGTTGGATAAGTGCTTGCGATGCTAATGAGCAACAACCGAGTGAAGTGCCGCCCCGTCCCATTTTTGTCCCACCCGCAACTTGATCGTCTCTAACCTTTTATATTTTTTATGTAGGGCCGGGATTTTTTGGCAATTAATAATTTATTGTATTTGTTATAATTTTGTCCAAAAAATACAATAGTAATAAAATTAAAATATTTTTACCTAGAACTGCCGCCGGGTCATTTCTGTCCCGTCAGTTTGCGGGGGAGGCGATGAGTATTTGGCTGTGCAGTTGAGCATAGATTTTAGCAATCAGTTCCCATAGCTTAGCGTAGAACACTCCCCAATCGGTTCATAAATTGGTATTTGGTTTTAATAAGATTTCTTAACACACAACATATAAATCACTTCTAATTTATATCAATTGAAGACGTCAGTTGATAAAGGCACTATGTAACATTTATGAAAAACTAATTTTATTATCTGGATAAAGGTGTTAAGGGCTGTTGTAACATATGACCATTGCATTTCATATTAAGAGAGCATTGAAACAATAGAATGGAAAAGGTCATATGTTACAACAGCCCTTAACACCTTTATCCAGATAATAAAATTAGTTTTTGCCTAAATGTTACATAGTGCTTTTATCAACTGACGTCTTCAATTACGACCCGCCTAGAACCTCCGCCGTGCCAATTTTGTCCCATTATAATTATTAAAAAATTCATTAGTATAAGTCATTTAATTATGGTCAAAACACATTTTGTTACTCACTCAAACGTGTTTCAAGTAACAGATTATTAACAATAATGTTATGCTTTATAATTAAGAACGCTGCTTTAAATGTAATGGGACTAAATTGGGACGGCGGCAGTTCTTGGGGGAGTCGTAATTTTCGGCACTGCTAGCGTTAACATAATAGTAATATTTATCAATTAATTATTTTAACGTAAATGGTTTATAAAGCAACATTTAGAATTCAAATCACAATGTATGTTATAAAATAGCGAGCTTTCAAAATGCATTAAAAGCTTAAAACGGCCAGCCAGCAAGTAGCTGTTTCTAAAAGTAGAACATTATCCTCGTTGAAAAAAGCGTTATTCCTGGGAATAATACACGTGTTCGTCAGAAATAAGATTTTCGCAGAGATACTGGCCGCTAGGTTTAGTGTTGCTCAGATATCGATGGATTACGAGCAGTTGTCGACAAAGGAAATTAAATGTTATCGTACCTAATCATAAGTCATGTGTAACCGATTCGATAGTCTGAAAATATTAATCACAAAATACAACATCTGCCTATACCTGTCGTCTGCGCCAGAGGTCCTGGGTTCGTTCCTCGGACAAGACAAATATTTGTGTGCATGAACATGTAAACTATTTGTCTTGGTCTGGGTGTTTAATTGGTGAATGTCCATTATTTCACTATGACCTCTTAATTCCAGGTGGTTGTTAAAATGTTCATTAAATATCAATATAATGACATAATTATGAAATATAATAACAGTTGTTAAAATGTCATTCCTTTATCATTGTATAATGAGTAAAACAGAGGCACTAGCAGCAATAAAAATAAAACTGTCTGGAATTAAGACGTAATTAAGATGTGATAATCACCCACCAGAGGGGTCTCACTCCGCACTAAGACTAGTATATTTGCATACGCAGCCGTTCTACTCGGTAGACCAGCGCACGAGTAGTCCGTGATTCCGCCCCAAAAATATCTACGTCGTCTGTCAACTATTAGATAATACATCTCACATGGTTAAAAAGGCATACTAAGTAAGGAACAGATGATTATCGCAGCTTTACTTGGCTAGATTTACTCAAACTGCTGCATTTCTGGACTACATACACTTAGCTGGTAAAGACCGCGACAGTCAAACTTTACAACAGTGAGTTAAGTAATGAAAATAAGTTGTGCTATTCTGCATGACGTCATCTCTATAATACCAAACCAATAACAAATATAATATAAGTATTGTTGATATCTATAACACTGGCCAACACTAATGAGCCAACATTTTAGCAAAAATGAGCCGAGCTCGTACGAAATGCTAACAATATTTACCGCCGCCATTACTGCTTTTATGTGACACAAACGCCTGTTGGTATAATCTGGACACTTTTTACGAGCATTTTAAGTAATGTCCACTGGGTAAGCATAAATCAGTTGTACAATAGTTGTTGTACAATTTGCATATACACTGTCCGGTGTTATTATGAAGTGTATTGTACAACTACAACCATTTCTGGATTTCTATATTACGTAGAAAGCTGTCTAAGAGTTGAGTTACATCTATCAGCACGGAATCACATTTTTTTAAAGAAAAGGACAGTTTGGAAGACTCACACATAGACTTAAATGAATAACATGATCGAGTACAAAATACACGCAGTGTGGCCTTAGTCACAAATTGCCACGGCATGTTAGGTTCACAAAAAGCAGTATATGAAACAGTACATGAAAAGCAAAAAGTTATATAAACAATAAAAAAGTTATTGTTTGAGGAGCTGGGGTTGTTGGTGTTAAAAATGTTAAATGTTAATAAAAGAATGTTAATATTAAAAGAATATAATGTTCAATCACCACGTAACAAATGTTAGAAATGTTGAAAGTAATGTTCGCGACCCGCACCAATCCGCGGAAATATACATACTAAAATTAATTAAACTATGTCATTCGGTGCAAGCGCATCGATGACAGTCGTGTGACGTTAGTCACACGTCACAGTGTTTGGTGCCTATGCACCGAACATCTAGCCAATGCCATAAACAAAAAAACACTTATTATACGTGTAAATTACTTAATAGATTTTTATTTTTCCTCATTCTATCCACTTCCCGGTTGACCAGTAGATTTTTTTTGAGAAACGATTTCTCGGAAAGTACTAAAGTTAACGAGATAATTTAGTATTCAAATGAAATACCTTTTAATGGTCTATTAGTTGTAAAATAAACGTTTTATTTATTACTATAACTTTTTTAAGTAAAGCTCCCTAAAAAAATCCTACTGGTCTACCGGGAAGTTTCCCGACTGTACAACTACAACCATTTCTGGATTATCATCTTAAGTAAAAGCTGCCTAAGGGTTGAGCTTCATCTATCAGCACGGAATCGCATTTACCGTCATTCTATCAATTTCTGTAGCTCAGAACCGTCATTTGTTAAAACTTTCAACCGCCTCTGTGGTCTAGTGGTACAACCACCGGTATCAGACCCCGGGGTCCCGGGTTCGATTCCCAGCGGGGGTACTTATTGTATTCGGTTTGGTTGGTGGTAGGACTTGTTGTAAGCCCGGCTGGCTAGCTCCCACCATCTTATCTAAGCCGGTCGCCATAACAACAATGTTTTCAGCATTGTTGTGTTCGGCAGTTCGAGATAAGATAGCCAGTTCCTCAGTGGTTGAGGATTCCGGGAGAGGTTCGCTATCATCTTCAGCCTTATCAATACCAAACATCACGTATGATGAAGGCTTAAGAGTCTCCCCGTCATCCATAAAAAAAAACTAGAAAGACCTGTAGAAGGCTATCGCATTGTTAATCTGTCACTCTGGTCTGCATGCTATAGCATTCAGCTGTCTTTCTCGCTTTAAAAAATGAGGGTTCCGCACAAAAAACGATTTCGGGCTGACACTGATGTAGCGGAAGTATAGAGCAATTTTTAATTAAGTAGTTCAAATCTCAATTTTAACATGACAAAATATAATTAAATTGGCTTATTACGAGAACAACCCAATCAAAACTATTATGGTTTATTTGGTTGTATAGTCAATGATACAGTGTTAGTAGTTAACACTAACCCCGGACCCCAGCTTATTAGAGTGCTTACGAGCTTGACTCCACACATGAGCACCCAATACTAAATTTATAGCCGAACGTAAAATTCTAACTGCTGAATCGGAGCTAGTTCTGGCTTCATCAAGCCCCGTTTCAAACCCGTTTTAAACTCATCCCATCACAAACAAACCGCTTATTTATGATCTTATCTATCGGAATGTTAAGTTTGAAAGCATTGTAGACTCTGAAGTTTGAAATACAGCAGCTATGTTATGAAAGCCGTACTTGTTTTAATGGAACAGTGATTAACGCACCAATTATTTTTGTAATGAGTTCAATCATGTGTACTGCCCACCCACTTTAATTATATTCGGAATTCGTTTAATATTACATATTATTGAATGACGTTATTTAATCAATCTGATCAACCAATAAGCAAAATC
The DNA here is from genome assembly GCA_910589605.1 of Chrysoteuchia culmella. Classification (NCBI taxonomy): domain Eukaryota; kingdom Metazoa; phylum Arthropoda; class Insecta; order Lepidoptera; family Crambidae; genus Chrysoteuchia; species Chrysoteuchia culmella. Next base: position 2,821,544 of record OU342647.1, on the reverse strand, counting down.
GCTCAGGCAGAACTTCATAAAACTACTTCATAGAATGAATGCTGTACCGATTTTTTTTAAGTTTAGAGGGTGTTATGATAGATTTTAAATAGAAAAATATTGGAAAAACAACAACTTGGCCAAAGTGAGTTTTTTTCCATCTATTTAAAATTTATCACAAGTATAAAATAGCATTGTAAAATGCAAAAATTCAAAAATCATAAATTTATAGGGTATTTTTGTCCTTCCTCTGTATCGAAACTGATACCGAAACTGGTTAATAAGAGGAAGTAGGTATTATTTAAATTGTCCACGATTATATTGTCAATATCCTTACAGTGGCGTGATCAATATTTGTGACCGGATGTTACAAAGCCGTCGGCCAAATGAATGGCTCGCAGCAACATGGTGGCGTCGATCTATCACCAGCGACGTTTTACATCCTAACTGCATCTCCCATCCTTTATGATTTATGATAAATTCAGTAAATTCAACATTAACTAAGCTGGTGGCTTACCGCCTTCTCGTAGCGCAGTATTGTTTCAATCATACCAATCAAACTAGCCTCTTAAAATAATCTTATTTTCCGACAGTAGTCTTGTGCTTTCAAAGTGTGAAATCTGTTAAAATTTGACCACTTCAATTTCTTGGTTGTTAGGAACAATTATTATAGAAGTATATGGAACTGAGAATTGTCTTTAGAAACTGACATGAAACAAAGAATGTCATAAATATTTCGATATCGATATTTTCCTTGCGAATGTTCAGGAGGCGTATCACGAATAACTTTCGAGTATCGAGGAAGTATAGTAAAAAAAATTATGATATATTGAGCAGCGTTCCTACCGGACGTAAACGGAACTACATTTTCCTATACATTTTTTGGCATAACGTGCTCGATACTATTTCGATAGTTGTTCGTTGTCCTACAGTAGTTGCCTAAGTTAACACCGCCATTGCTAAGTATCATCGAGTGTAGATGCACGTTTATTTGTAAGTATTTCATATCCTTAGATAATACAGATATATCTCAATGCACAAGAATAACAAAGTTTTACTTTTTGGAGGGTCGTAGTACGAATTTGTAGAGTATTGGAAACAAATTGCAAATAAAACGGTCTTATGACATTATAGACTTCAAAAGATAACAGTAGACCTCCTGCACTCTTACGTTATAAATTTTAAACTAGTGACAACCCGCGACATTAATTGAGAGTGTGAGTGTAAGCCGGTATCTTATTATCTTCTTAAAAAGTTTATCCGTCCAAGATTATTAACTGCACCACACCCTCAACGTAACAACAATCTAGCTAAAAAAAAACACGAAATGCTTGAATAAAAAAAATCTTCTAAAGGAAACAGCCAGTAAATACCGGAACAAGAGATCTCGAGCCAAAAACAACAAGAGACGCCAAGAAACAAGTCGGTACGAGTAAGAACAACTCAAACATAACTGACGGAGGTCAAGCGAGTCTTGTTTGCCGCCCCCCGCATCCTGGCAGCTCAGCAAACATCAGGATCTCGCTACAAGATCAACTATTAAAGGACATGTCACAGTTTACTACTGAACTTTGAGAACAAAGTGACCTGGGGTTACGTTGGGACATTTAATTTTAACGTTTAATTAAATTTGTAACTACTAATAAGAATTAAAAAGCTTTATGCTCGAGATATTTTACACACCACCACGTAAATCTTACTTGTAGACAAACAGTTTTTGTTAAATGTCTTGAAAATTTATATTTTGTTAATCGATAGAAATCAAACCAACACAACGATGAGAAGTTTGACAATTAAACCATTAGCAAAATGAAGTCTCGTATTATTATTATTATTTTAGGTTCAATTTATTTTCTCTCATTTCTGAGGTTACAGTCACGTCCATGCGGGTTTTGGCCAAGCATAGCATGCTTGTATGTAGTTTATTCGCAAGGTTCTTTATCGGTTGACAAAAATTTTAAGATCCTGCAAGTGTTTAATATAGCCTTTGGCAGCTGCAAACGATTATTATTATCCAAAGACCAAAGAAGTTGTCAAATAAAACTGAAGTGTACCTAATTTAATTTTTTATTAAAGTTGTTTGACTCCACTAAAATCGTATTAGGATATCAGGGTTTTTGAAACACATTCCATTTGCAGAATCTAATCATGAATTCTGTTTTTATCGTTCTTTTTTATAGCCCGAACTATCGAGTCAAAATCAACGGGAATTTCGAGCGAAAAATCTCGCTACCTCGTTTTGGACCAACGCGAGAGATTTCCAACAAGCAGCTGGAAATAACAAAGCGGGTCTCGGTTCCGGTCCAGTAAAGCCGAAATGTTTCTGGAATCTAAACCAGCAACCATTTTGAAAAAACAGTGGTCCAGATTCGTATGTCTTAAACTGTTTTTAGATGTAGCCAATTAAAAGCTTAGTTGGGAATTGAGTTTTATAAAATACAACTTCTGGTAGCGGTCATAGTTACTATTCCTTTTAAGGTTTAATATCCCTAATCATTATTCACTAGGGCGGTTACAACCCGATACTTGGGTTCGTCGATCGACGAAAAATTCCAAATTATGCGAAAATAATGACTTTTTTTAATTGCAGTTTGTGATCATCACGTTTAACATTTTGTATATTTTATAGTTTTCGGAACAAATAGACTCGAGTACCTTTAATTTGATACCTTACTCGGCCGCGTACTACGCGCCAAAGTCCCTATCGAGTCGTCACAAATTTTGCGAACCTGAATTAAGTATATAGATTCCTGCCTGGTGACATGTTAGTACATGTTTTTTAATGATTTCTATTACGGGCGCCACGGGTTATATAAGGTGTAGTTTAAGCAATTATGTTTTATTCTTACAAACTAAATGTGATGAGAAATAGTTATTTGTTATGCATGGCAGGAAAGTTGGTTATTAGCGGCGAGTTACCTCTATTGAAAGTTGAGCAAGTGAAGGATTCTAGATTTGATTCTAGATTAAAGATTTAATCCTGAGCGAAGCGAGGATTTCAAAGGTACAAGACGCTAAAAACTTTTCTGCCGAGCACAACACACAATTTTTCACCTCACAAGCAGCGAGGAACATTTTATGGTTGTTTCCGCGGTCAACTTCCGGTAAAAAATTCTTTAAACAAAAAGTTTAAACTAAATATACCTTATTCTTGTTGTTTTAATGATATAAAATACTAAAATAATAAAAAGGGAGTAAGTATTATAGTTAATTAAAATTTATTTAATGTATGAATATATTGTTACTTTTTTTTTTTTTTTTTAATAGTTTTGGCTTCTTCCGTTTTCCACAGAAATTCCGCCAACGTCCCGTAGTGAAACAGACACGGTTTATAGAGAATTTGCCCGGTGAAAAAAGCACGTTTTCAAAGTTTATACCTTGATTTTCTTTGTGGAACCTACGGACAAACACAAAACGATACTCACAACACAATAATAGAACATATTATGTACAATAATATCACAAAGAGGATTACACAAATATCTACATTATATTTTTAAATACATATCTTCATTTTTATTTTTATTATTGTTACTTATAAATAACAATAAAAACGATTCGGTAAATGTTGACATTGACATGAGGTACAAGACAAAGACAATTTAAAAATAAAGGTTTATGTGACGTTCCGAAATCCAATCATAGGCTGTGAAATCTCACCCCGCCTAATATAAAATTCTTATGACAAATAGTTTAATCTTATTGTTATTATTTTAATGCAATGAACTGAATAAAATAATATAATAAAACCAAAACGGAGTATTATAATTAATTAAAAGCTATTTAAAATAAGTATTAAATGTAACAAAGAAGTCAATAGTGCGATTCGATGCGCAATGAGACATATTTTTAGGTATTCAATTAAAAAAGTACTTTACCGCGCTAGGTCGCAAAATTTGATTTTCTACGCGGAAACTGAATGACAAATCCTCCTTTTCCGAGCGTGTGAGGTGAAAAATAAATGTTTCTTTTATTTCTTCGTCATCAGCCTATTTATGTGCCCATTGCTGGCGCAGGCCTTCCTTATAGATAGAAGGATAAAGAGATTAATTTCTCCTTAAGGCTTTAGGTTATTAATTTAGACTTTACAGTTATTACACTACCAAAATCCAATGACAGCTATGGGATATATTTCAGGAACAGTTAGAAAGAAAGAAAGAAAGAAAGAAATAGATTTATTTAAACACAGACTCGAGACACAGTTATTATACAAAATTAATTTAACGTAAATAATAACAAAAAAAAAACTTAAATTAAATACTAGTTTGTTATTATAAAAAGTTACAATTACAAAAGTTAAGTTGTTACAAAAGTTACAATATAAAGTTTGGTGTTTTCTAAATTGTGATTATTGATATACAGCGTTATTTTTAAACAGTATCTAAATTATTTAAGTTTGATTCAGAGTCGGTAAGTATACAACTTTCTCCTAGAAACAATTCTCCTTCATACAAATCAGACTGATCAAGTGATCGATTTAGTATTGGAAGTACAAAAAATCTCGCATTTCGACCCATGTTTCTAGGAGAAAGTTGTTCACTTACCGATTCCGAGTCTAACTTAAACATTTTATATACTGTTTAAAAATAACCCTGAATAGCAATAATTACAATTTAGAAAACACCAAGCTTTTTATTGTAACTGTTCCTGAAATATATCCCATAGCTGTCATTGGATTTTGGTAGTGTAATAACTGTAAAGTCTAAATGAATAACCAGAAGCCTTAAGGTGGTACGACTTCTATACAAACAAACATTACACAATTATTGGTTCATCATACCTAAATACATGCGCAACTAACTCGTTTCAGTTATTTTTTTGCGCGAAATAATTAAAAAATGTACATTTATACATAAAACACTAATATACTAATATCTTATAATTTCAATAATTCTACGTATGTGTGTGTGACCCATCGCATTTATATAGCTCATGTATGAAAGTACATTTTTTAATAATTTAGCGCAAACAAATCACTGAAACGAGTTAGTTGCACATGTATTTATGTATTATTAAGGTATGATGAACCAATAATTGTGTAATGTTTGTTTGTATAGAAGTCGTACCACCTTAAGGATAAATTAGTGACGAATAAATTAATCTCTTTATCCATCTTTAAGGAAGGCCTGCGCGCGCAGTGGGGACTTACATTTAGATACCTACTGTTTAAAAATAGCCGTGTATACTCGGGATTTCTGATTGTTGAAGTTGTTTCTGGTATGTAAATTTTGTAGGATTGGTATTCAAAGTCAAAGTCAAAGATTTTTATTCAAATAGACTTATAGATAAGTACTTTCGAATAGTCCAAAAATTTTTTTTCCCTACCAGCCATTCAGGACATCTTTTAACTGATAAGAAGAACGGCCGCAAGAAACTTATCAGCTTTAACAGAAACAACAACATTTACAATGGAACATGTTGTTGCCAAGCACAAATTTACAATTTTGAAATATATTTAATATAAGAGGAAAATTTTCTCATATTCAATTATTAGAATATTTTCCTATTATCCAATTTATAATAGTTATGTTTTATGTTAGTATCACATCCATGCATTTTGGTCTTTTAAACAATCATCTACCTTGTAATAACCTTTGCTTAAGAGTGACTTTTTAACATATATTTTAAATTTATGCAAAGTTAGCTCTATCAATTGTTGTGGAACTTTATTAAAAAAAGCTATACCTTTCCCCAAAAACGAGCGTCTACATTTTTCAAGTCGAAATTTTGGAACGGCAAGCTTATTCTTATTTCTAGTATTAAAATTATTGACATCGCTATGCTTAATAAATAAATCAAGATGTTTCCTTACATATACTATATTATCATAGATGTGTATTTACTGTCGATTTAAAACTGGGCATCAAAACGATTCTGAAAACAGATTTTGATTCTATATTCAGTGTAATGTGAACATCAAAGTGGCGGTAGATTTAGAAATACGAAAAACCATATCTCATATTGTCGTCTATATTTTAAAAAAAAATACTATTTCCCTTTATTGACACAAAATAAAGTTTTAATGTACTACTGGAATTTTAACGTTCTATGAAGCTTTCGTGGCGTCGTTTGACGGACTGATTGTATTCGATCACGTTTGTTATGTAACGCTTGGTTCTGCCAGGTCTCGGATGGGTGGCCGTAAAGTGGTATTACAACTGAGCTCTTTCGTGCTTCGGAGGGCACGTTAAACCGTTAGTTCCGGCTGTTGTCATCTGATAACAGTCGTTAAGCAAAACCACTAGAGGTGGCAACTAAGATGAAAGAAAAAGAAAACGTTCTTGTAATGGAATCAAAGTCTTTTGACAGTACATACCCTCACTAAAAGTAAAGCAACATACCAAATTCTCGTTCAAAGCAGCGAAAAATACCTGGTACCTTGCTACTTTGCCAATACCAGCCACAACAAAACAAGTAATAAAAAAAGAAATGTTGTAGAAGCAAAACGAAGTATTCGTGTCGCCACGAAAAACTGAATGAGATCGATAGAACAAGTGGCTGTGTGATTAGTTAATTCCACGGCGAGTGGGCAGGGTCCTCGTAAAGATAAGGAGCGAGTGAGGAGCTCTCCTTAATTTACGACCTGGTATCACTGCCCTGAGAGCCGGCACGCTTGTTCTCTACTCACTGAATGGGTTCAACATTTCGAAATTGCTACTAATCTGGTAAATATTTACCACATTATTAGTAGCAATTTGAAAAAAAACTTTAGTTGACGATACTGTCGCAGTAAAATGCGGTTTCACAGTTTAGTATATTTATTTAGGGTAAAATAGAACAACCTTAAAAGAAAAAATAAATTAATATATAAAAATGTTTCTTACGAAAAATGTTTACAAATTTATATATACATGCCTTACCTGTGTAAATCTACAGGTTTTCTTGTTTAAGATTAAATTTACATTGATATTATTTTATAAAATATTTTTGTTGACTAACTGCTAAAAAATTCCATGACAACGATAGGCATTAAATTATTATTTTTCAGAACTGTCATAAAAATTGACAAATACGCCACAAAGGAGGTTATAAAATAAACAGCATAAAAATATAGAATACGTACACAGAGTAGTTTGCAACGGCAACATTACAATACTGCTGAATTACGAAGTTCAAAAGTCGACTAATTTGGGATAATTTATAAATAACCTACGCTATTGAACTGACACTTCTGTGATAGATCACAAAATTCATCTGCCAGAAGAGCATATAAGATATTTAATGTTCTTGCATGTAAAACTACTTTTGCACAGGGATTCTCTTATTTTTTGGCTCCACTATAATACAATCGCATAAAAAAGATCAAGCCCATAAATGATTTAACAAGATTTGGTTAGTATTTTTTTGTTTCTGCATGAGATTCTGAAGGGTTGGGATTACAAACGGACTGAAAGTGTAATACAGGTATGTAAATTGTATATTAATGTTATTATGTGGTATATAAGTAGTATGTTTATGTTTAAATATTTTATAAAACATGGTATACATTACTTAATTTTAATATTTACCGATTTTATTTATCTTTCTATATCTCTATTCATAATATTTGAGTGTATTACAAATAGATATGGGACTATATTTGCGTTCTCATAATGTGTCAAGATTATTGATTGGTAATTTGCAGGTGTGAGTATCTCACAATAATTTTTTCTCACATCATGTTAAAATATGAAATTAATTTGTCCACTCAGCATATGAAGTGCATAGTATTCACCAATGCACAATTCACCATAAAAAATACGTATTATCTACATAAAGAAATACAATAAAAATTGTTTTAATCAAACTTGCAATTCGCACCACTTAAGTATCTGACGATTTTGCGTTTACTACGTGTTTACGTAAAATCACATTGTTGTGTTCAAATAAATCAGTGTATGGCAAAATAGTCATTATTTCTTTACACTATGGTTGGTTTTACTGGTAAAACCTTGTCGTAGCACAGTCTAGACTAGCACAGAAGGTAAATAACTTTTGTTAGTATACCGCCAATGGATATCATTATTTTTCTCTTTTGTTCCTATATTTAGTTAATAGATTTTAAGTTAACTAAGGCTAAGTTGCACCAGTTAACTTTAACCGATTTATGGCTATCGAAACTGTAAAATCCTATACATTTTTGCGCCGTTAAAGTTATGGTTATCCTTAGGGTTGGATGGTGCAATCCAATGATGGTTTCCAATTTTTAATAAGTACCTACTTTGGGTACTTTATTTGTTTGTATCAGCAGAATAATAACTGATATTGTTACCTACGTACATATATTTTAAGGTGGTATACTATGTACTAAATTATGAGATAAAAATTCTATTCCAATACGAATTACTTAACTAAGAATTACGATACCCTATAATGAATGTACAGAACTAAAAAGAATAGAAATTAAAATTTTATCTGTCAAACTTTCGGGATTCCGTAATTTATGAAAAATTGAATAGCTGCCTTGCCTATTTATATTTCTTTAAAAATAAGCAAAGCTGTGTCATGTAACAAGTCACTTTAATTATAAGTTATCCCTTAATTTCGATAGTAAACGAAATCAAAACCATTTCAACATCAAAAGATATGTAAATTCCACAAGCATGCAAGGTATTCGAGGTTCTCTCTCAGCCAAAAGTAAAGGCAAATATGCAAAGGTAAGAAAACGGTATATCACCAAGTCGAGTTTCTAAGTTAAATCGACCGTTATGTAAGCTCACTTTAGGCAAAAGTCTCGACTTTTCGTCACGTGCTAAACGAACTTGATCCTAGTTTGTTAGGGTTCAATTTTTTTCCCCCCCTTCATTCAGTTTTCACGCCTGTCAAGTTAGTGTAATATACTTAGGCTAATTTGAAAGATGTTTGAAGTTTACAGCGTGAAACTCCGTAGAAGTATTTTTATGTAATTCTGGAATATATGAAATTGGTAAAGATATGTTAATTTAATAACAAAATCTGGTAGTCTGATTTGATTATGTTTTATTTTATAGATACTCATCCTTTGATTGACACTACCAAAAGTCACTTAAATCCAAAACTGCTGGTCCACACAGTAATCCATTGTGGTATCGAGCTCCTCGATTGCTTGTCAAATTTCGTTTATGCTACTCCTTAAATTCATATTTGACTGCTTGTAATAGAAATGTAAAAACAATTTTATACTAAATGGAAGAATCAAGGACATTTCATAATTACGTATCGTTTGCCGCCAAGCTTCACAAACATGGCTGGTTCTTTGTCGTGGCTTTAGAGGGTCTACTATGAAAAAGAATCACGACAGTCTGATGATATTCGTTTCGTCCTTAACTAAGCGTATAATATATAGCTCAATGAACGTCGTCCGAATATCGTAATTCTCCTTTCGTAGTAAACCATCTCTACACATCCTTGTCAACAGAGATAACAGCGAAAATACTTCATGTAAGCTCATTAATTTGTGTAACATCAAAAGAATACCTTTTTGACAATTCATGTTTTCCCTTGTGCTCCGTCCCTTTGTAAATACAAACATTTACTTAATTAGCTATACTAAGACTGATTTTCCTGTTTTACTGACGAGCAGTCAGTGCTCGAATCAACACGCACCGATGGACTTCAATAGGCCCTAACTAGATGCACTATACAAATCCTGTAAACAAAGTAGGCAGCTATTAGGCAAAATTCACATCATCTAAAATAATTTAATGGGGCTTTGTTCGTCGATATGAACCACTGAACTAATTTCGACAAGTTTGTTTTTTTTCTGTATTTGTCGACCACGCATTTTGTGTGCACGCTTATACACGCAGTACACGGTACGCGCGTGGTTCTCGTTGCAAAAGATTCTTGAGAAGCTGCCTAGTGACGTCATTGCCTACGCAGCTGAGCTGCGTACTCAGAGATATAAACGCTTCGGACGTGGCATAAGGACATCCTGCTTTGTCGTACTTCCGATCATTTCTCATGGACGTGAACATCGTGCGTAGCGTGTGCCACAGTACTTATAGGTTTATTATAAAATCAATTACTCATGCACCCAAAACACAACGTTTGAACGTTTGCAGTATTAACTTCTGTAAGTATTGTTACAGAGATATTTAGTCCTGATTTCAGTCAGATAATGAGTTCCAGTTTCCTCCGTAATATACAATGGAAAATTTGTCCTCTGTACACAACAATTAAGCCAATTGTTCCAAACTCGTTCATGGAATTATGGATGCTATTCCCTGTACCGTAGTAACAGAGTTACATGAAACATTTTAACATGAGTTGGCACCTATGAATTTCTAGCTAAGTGCTACATGCCTAATTAATAACAGTTTGTTTGCATGCCTAAGTACTCAAATTATATAAGGAACGTTTTACTATTATTGTAGCACAAAAGCTACCAATTTGATACATATTTTCGGATCTGTTGAGGTCATTAGTTTGTGATTCTGTGATATCTAATCTGTGGATTAGGCTGGTGATTTGTAGACTATGTCGCTGGAACAGCGTGCAATTAATTAAATTAGATTTAGGTGGTGATCAACTCTTAATAAAACCGGATCTAGTTAAACTGTAAGCCTATTATTTTAGTCAAAAGTCTTTAATCTATCATTTCAATTGGACATTTGAATCTGAAAGTTTGTCATTTTGTTAGTTAACAACTAATATTTATAGGTTTTAATGCCTTTGACTTCGTTAAATTGAATTTGATATCACAATACGCTTACTGAAATACGCTAAAACAGAAGTTGATGAAGTCCATATTCTACCAGTTTTATCACTAGGTACTAAAAGAGTAAATTATTGATGTCAAATTATTTTTTATAATTATAAATCCCAGAATGAATGAATCAGTGAGATATTCTATTATAAGCTGGGATCCAAATTAGCAAAAATAAAAGAAGATGTGTCATTACATGGATAATAATAAATTTTCGATGTTGGCTAAGGAGTTGCGTCAGGATAGAGCAAAGTGGCGAACCATAGTCTCTGCCTACCCCCCTCCAATGAATGCCAAAGACGATATGCTTCAATTCACAAAGCCCTACGGCGGAATACCTTGTAACGAGAATAAGTAGGCGTCAAGCTTGTCTGCGGCTGTTTTTTTCGTATCGTAGTCTTAAAATGAAAAATGACGCCAAAGTTAAATTTATCGCCATTTGTCATCACAGGGCCCTTAGCCAAAGTAACAATTCAAAAACGATAACGAAGTTCGAAAAGAATTAAATGTATGGGATTGGCGGATTGGCATAAGCCGCGCTTAATCACGTGGTCTTACCGCAAGTTAATTGGCAAATATAGACAATAACGAATCGAATTATCGTTTCGCTACATAACGATGTTACTTTGTGTACGGGCCCTGGGCCCTTAGCCGAAGTAAAAATTCAAAAACGATAACGAAGTTCGAAAAGAATTAAATGTATGGGATTGGCGGATTGGCATAGGCCGCGCTAAATCACGTGTTCTTACCGCAAGTTAATTGGCGAATATAGACAATAACGAATCGAATTATCGTTTCGCTACATAACGATGTTACTTTGTGTACGGGCCCTGGGCCCTTAGCCAAAGTAACAATTCAAAAACGATAACGAAGTTCGAAAATAATTAAATGTATGGGATTGGCGGATTGGCATAGGCCGCGCTAAATCAGGTGGTCTTACCGCAAGTTAATTGGCGAATATAGACAATAACGAATCGAATAATCGTTTCGCTACATAACGATGTTACTTTGTCTACGGGCCTTGATTAGTTAATATAAGTACTTTAGAGCCTAAATTCTAATATTATGCGCAGAAAAGATCCTAACGGAATATTATTCTACTTACTTGCATGATGTATTTTTGTGCACTCTCTGAATATGTTCACTCAAACAATAAACAAAACCAGATTCATCCATTCCCCGTGACACTAGCTACCTTTAATGGCTGAAATTTATCTCTTTTGCTCCAATTTATGCATTAAATTGGACTACCGTACCGTTTTTACTTACTTTTGATTAAATTTTAGCTTATCAAAAAATCTAATTTATTTGACGTGCAACACAGCAATATTGTTGGTATTTATAATTTGTTTCTGAACTTTCTCTTGGATTCTTTTTTTATTTTATCATTATAACTTTCTTGTCATTTCAATTACTATAATATTCATTTTCGCCATACAAAGTAGTCATATAATGTTATGCAAGCATTTTCATTCAAACCTCCAAATTCTTCAGGAGTTTTATTGTAAAGTATAGTTATTTCTTAGTATTCTGTGCTAATAGCTCCAACTATAGAGACATTTATCATCCTTATTTAAAGTATGTTATTGCTAAAGTGAATAACTAAAACATAAATCCTAATGTTAATGTACATGTTTTCAGTTCGTACAATGTTAAAACTTTCCAAACTTTATTAGTGTAGTCGTCTTACTTAGCAACCACGTCCCGAAACAAGAACATGGAATCCCCTGGTAATACCCAAAACTCTAATCGGCACCGTTTAATAACACTTCAATAACAAACTTCTAAATCAGCGGACACCTCCACTCTGACATAAATATTGGAGGCTCAAGCTGAGTAAATTGACAGGGGACCAGGATTTGTGGCGGGCATCTTATGGGGACTGGACCCCAATAATTCTCGGGCCAAATTCACGAGTTTTCAAATAGCCGATTTGGCTATTGTATCTATCGATTTGCGAACGTTCAGCTGTTTTCAATGCTCCCGACGAGATGAATGCGCCAATCTTTTCTCGGAGTCCGACCTTTGGAAAGGTTGCTCTTTTGTTGGACGTTTCCATAATTGTTTTGATTTGAAGTATTATCGAGACAGATTTAAATACGGTTGGGATTTGGAGGGAAAGATTGTGTAACGATTTCATTTGCAGAGCGTCTGCGGTAAAGTTAAATGTAAATTTTGACCTGAACGTATTTAAATGTACGTACGAAAGTTTAGAAGTGTCGTCTACGTTATATTTATCATTTTACTTATTGATATAAACATTCGGAAAACTATGTGTATTCATACTCATTACTGTTTCATACTCTTGCGAAATTACGGTAATTTAAACTGATAATTTAAAATTGAAACCGTAATTCGCCTCTTTCAGGTGAAAACTACGCTAAATATTTTTCATTGTTTGTCGTATCTTTGTAAATCAATAACAATTAGCGAGAGAGAAAATAGAGCATTGGACCGGATTTCCAAAGGTCGCGGGTTCGATTCCCGTCTGAGAATTCACTTGTGGCCGAGTTAATTTTGTCCAATATTTTTCTATTTATAATTTACCATAAGTATAAAAATAGCATTGAAAAATGCAAAAATTACAAAATCATAAAAAAAACAAATAGCGAGTTATTGCCACAGGTAATTCAATATCGCTCTAAACAAAGGTGTTAATACGTTACATAAAAACGAAAACTATAAATCCCTATGAAACAGTAAACGCTACTTGAGAGACTCCGAATTCGTGTCGGCATTATTATCCAACAAAATGGAATAGCGCGTAATGAAGGTATAACCTACCGGAAGACGGCACCAATTAACGGCACAGACACCATTATCCGGCAGCGCGGCTATAACCGGGCCCTAACCGGCCGGTTGGCATGTTCGTTAATACCCGCCGCGTTAGGAGTCGACTACCTGCTCTCCTTTTTTGATCTTATCTGATTAAGGGCACCTAAAGGAACAATTAGGTCCTATAAACTTTTTTCGGAAAGTAAAATTTTTATGAGATAATTGCAATTAAAAAAATTATTTAAGCTTTAATTGCATTTATCTTATGAAATATGAACTTAACCTGTCAGGGAGCGTACCATGACCTCATAAGCGATTCTTTTCAGGTTATTTTCAGGGAGCACTAGTGGGCCCCCCCTCTTATCCTTGTTCTGTGGACGCCACCATACGCACCGTATAGCGGCGTCTCACTGTCACGTCTCCTAGTATCAGAATATAAGGCACAATAGATATTTCGTTGTTGTGCGACCGCTGCCGGCGCCGGGGCGGTCTTGCAAGTCTTGCAAAAAGTTTATGGACCGAAATTTCTTTAGAGAGATTTTGAATTGAGTGAGACCAAAGAAGTATATTTTTTCGATCAAAATAATTCTTCTTATCCTGTTCAGCATGCCTAAGATGAGCGCCGCGACTATTTGCCGAAATTCATCTCGCGATGTCTGGCGCGCTCATAGGGTCCATATTCGGTTGCATAAAACAAAAATGCATATTTTAGAGCTGCATAACGTTTTTTGGCATACTTATCATTTCGCATAACGTTCATACAGAATAAATCATAACGCATACTTTTTTTCCCCATAACCTCTTTTGTAATAATAGTATTTGAGAATATATATTTTTTTCGCATAAATGTTTTCACCATAACGATTACTAATCATAACATTTAATGACATATCAATCTTTATCACAAAATATATATCAAATACTTTAATGTTAAAAGTATACAATGCAAACATGCAATGCATGCAAGCAAGCAAGCATGCAAAGCAAGTATGGAATCAAGCATGCAAGCAAACATACAAGCAAACAATCATGCAAGCATGCATATGGGAAATACACGTCTCCCGGCGCTGCGGGAAGTGCAGCCCCTTCACCCTTGCGTATCAAAACACAGACAACGCAAGAACTCACGCGGTGACTGCGTTTTGCTAAGGCGGGCGGGGGCTGCTCTCCCTCCGCGCCTCTGGGCTCTAAATTGCACTCTAGTATTGGACATACAAGTACCACGGCAAAGTGACCACGGCAGGTCGGGATCGGGACCTAATTCTCTACCAAACACGCTAACTTAAATATAAACTTTTAACTCGTAATTGCGGATGATTACAGACAATATAGTTATGGATAGTCTATTGTATGTATTTCGTATTTTATGATAAATTGCCTTTAGACGTATAACAGTTATGCCCTTTAATTTTATGGTCATTAAAATTATATTAAAGGAAATTAGAGTAAGTAAGAATTATGCTGATGAAACCATTCTGCGTTCATAAAACTATGCTTATCATAATTTATGCGAAAAACTATATGCCAAAACTGTTATGCTAAACGACATTATAACTAAAAACATTATGCAACCGAAAGTGCCCTTTCATAATGTTTTTCCTTTCCTCAACATGCGGTAGGTTGACGAACGGCTAATCCGGACAAACGACACGCAAAAGATGACATCTACCTATCAAGTACCTGCACGATGTGTGAAGAAAAGGACGTTATAGAAGTCAAAAACGTCAATTGCAATCATCTCAATAAATATACTTTAAGAAAATAGTTTATAGGGTCAAAATTGCTCCTGGAATGTACTGAGTGGAATGAGAACAAAAAAAGGGGGACCAAAATCATAGCGATTTTTTTTCGACCAAATTTTGTCTAATCTATCGTTGAAGACTTTATCGAGAGTATTGCTGTAGCTATAGCGATAGCAATAGAGTTAGGAAGAAGAGGGGCTAGAGCTAACGCAGCGGGTATTTACGAATAACCGGCCGGTTGCAGCACGGCTAATCCGGACAAACGACACGCGAAAGATGACATCCACTCGCTAATTGGGGCACCGAATTAAGTTGGATGGTTCGCTCCATTATAAGACGGAGGAGCTAGGTGATCTAATTGGATAAATAATAAATAGAATGAAACTGAAATACACAATAGAAGAGAAGAAAGTTAGAAGATCGTTAAACATCTGAAAAGATTTTTCTTTCGAATGCAAGGATATTCCTAGCATTGATGTAACAACGCTGGCCTAAAGCGTATTAAAAATATATATAAAAGTATTGGAGAATTTCGACGGTGGTTCCCAAGTCTCGGTAGCTCAGTGGTAAGGCATTGGACCGGATTTCCAGAGATCGTGGGTTCGAGTCCCATCTGAGAATTCACTTGTGGTCGAGATGATTTTACCAATATTTTTCTATTTATAATAGATCATAAGTATTGAAATATCATTGAAAAATGCAAAAATTAAAAAATCATAAATCATTCATTCAGTCGAGACTGTTGAAACAAATCTTAATCAAGCTATGCCAAAGATCTACTACTTCAGAGAACTGGCAAGATACTCGTCAAGGGCGGTTTTTTCCATGTATAATTTTATAAAGAATCATCAAACATTTACGATCAGTAAGGAGCTTCTCTAACAGGTACTTACGTTGTGTAGAAGATAGTATGAGATGCTTGCTATTATACAATTTTTGAAATCACCAATGGCACCAATAATGGCGCACAAAATCAGAAAAATCACTTAGCAGACATAAAACTCTACAATATATATATATATAATATATATTTTTTATCAGATATATGATATCTACCTATTATAAGCATTGTTGTATCTATAGGAAATAGCACCAGAAGTGGTAAATCATAGGCAGGTAACCAAACAAAGTTACGTACACAGTTTCAAAACTATGCTACAGATTAAACAATAACTTGGGTATACTTCACTTGGGGTAAATGGAACACATGTGACTCTTATTGCGGGACTGTAAGGTTCGTTATCGTTCGGAATATGGTGGATTATAATGAACAGATAATAGCTCAACACTGCGGTATTTGAACAAAGCGGGAACATTCGAAATGTCCAGTGTAGAATGTAAGGATAGCACAACAAAATAGCAAATTAATAATAGTCTCTCTAAAAATAGGCATGCAAACTTTGTCATTGAAGAGCATAATGTCTGAGAATGAGAAAGAAAGATGAAGATATAACGAGGATAAAATAACATAAAACATTCTACAGTGTTTAAATGTAATGCTGTCTCTATCTAACAGTATTGTCAAAAAAAGTCACAGAATCACATTTAAACATTGTCTAATTTAGACACGCGATAAACACTGTTTTTTGGTTAGACCGTTTGATTTTTGGAAGCCAAAATATAATCCCGTTTAAATCTTTTGTTGTTCATAAAACATTTTTTTTTGTAGATCAGCTTTCCTTCCCTATTAAGTAATAGCACAGATTATATATACTATACTTAGGTAATTGGTTAGAATTTGTCCAATTCAAAGGACAAATTAAATTTCAAGAACCCTTTTGTTAATGGATTTAACACAATTGTGATAAACATCTTTTCACTTGGACTACGTTGCGGAAGAGGCTGGTTGAGACGAGATGAGCTGTCGAGGTTCCCTTCAAAAGCGAAAGTAGCTTCCAAATCTAGTAATAAGTTTTACTCAACGTGCTGACTCTACAATGCTGAGGAAATAATAGGGAAAGCATTTCATGTGCTCGAAATTTGCTTAGTTTAAATTCTGGAATCAACAACAGATATGGATCTGAACGATCTACTGATAAACGAGAAATTAATTCAGGGATAATATCTTTCTTTGCTGTATTTTGACTTTAAAGAGTAAAGCACAGCTCAGAAAGAATAGAAAATGGAAAATGAATGGAACATTTTCCTTTGTAAACTTTAAATTTTTTTCACATTCAACCGCCTCTGTGGTCTAGTGGTACAACCGCTGGTATCAGACCCAGGAGTCTCGGGTTCGATTCCCAGCTGGGGTACGTATTGTATTAGGTTTGGTTGGTGGTAGTACTTGTTGTAAGTCCGCCTAGCTAGCTACCACTACCACCATCTTATATAAATCTGACGCCATAACAACAATGTTTTTTTAGCATTGTTGTGTTCCGGTAGTTAGAGATAAGCTAGCCAGTTCCTCAGTGATTGAGTATTCCGGGAGAGGTTTGGTTCCATCTTCAGCCTTATGAATATTTAACATCAGGTATGAATGATGAAGGCTAAGAGTCTCTCCGTCGTTCATAAAAATGAAACATTGTTCCTGTTATCCAGGCAACACTTCTTTCAATGCTAAATGGGTAGCAATGGTCCTTCTTCGTTAACACGTTCAGCGCTAAGGCAAGTCCGAGAAGTATTTACAAGTCTGTAACCATTTGTATAAAATCGCATATCTTAAAATATATCCCACATTTTTATACCCCAAATACACCGAACGATTTGTCAGGGCCAGGGCTACAAAGTCCTCATAGAAAATGTTCTGCACGGTGTATATTCACAAATACACTGGCCTGTGAAGTTGACTACTGATATATATATGTCGTAGGAGGATTTGATAAATAGAGTTTTCGCAAAAATCCTAGAGATATTCCAAAAACACGGATAATTAGACGATAGTGTTGACATTTCTCAATCTTACTGAAAAAGATAGGGTTTTTGCAAAAATACGGGTTGCTTTAGTAACATTGGATATTCTTTACTCTGATTGGCTTAATTTTTGCTTGCTTGCTAACTCTTACTCTTCTTCTTTTTGTGCAGTGGCGGTGCCCTTTTGGATTTCGCCAACGTCCAGTTTTTGGCTCAGTAGATTGTTTCTACAGACTCATAGCAACTCTTACTCTGATTGGTTCACAGAAAGTTTACTACACGTGAGAGAATGGATTGACATTTGAAACGTCAACTCGTCAACCAATCAGAGAAGATGTTGTTTTGGACGGTCCGACCAGCCAATCAGTGTTCTTATTTCATTATAGCCAGGGATTCTTTTCGTAATCTTACTAAGGCAACCAGGGGGCTAATTGTCTAATTTAAAATCTATCGCAATACCTTTCAATTCGTAATTTGAAAGATATTCAGGCCGTCACTATTTGACATTTGAAAGGGATCGTGATCAGGACGCGTGTAAAAAGGTATGGAATAAACGAAATTGAACTGTCTAAGCAATATGACAGACGAAAATATATTTTAAATTAGACAATTAGGGGGCAGTTCAAGGCAGCAATCCTATCGTTTTTCAGTAGGATTGAGAAATGACAACACCAATGTCCAATTATCCGTGTTTTCGCAAAGATCGTTTTATCTAATTATCCTGCGACATATACACATAGGGCGTGTATAACACTATATACACGTGGCGCTGAATGTGTATAACCGAATGCTACTTATTCATCATCTGATATGTCAAAATCTCACGGTTAGGTACCAATTGAAATACCCTGCTACACTCGCATGAGTGGAATATGAAGCGACTTATTATAAGACTGTCAATCTTTTGCATTTTAGTTTCGTACAGAAATTAATGACGGATTTCATACTACATTGCAGCGAAGTAGGTATAAATTTAAGCTCCCAAAAATATAGAATTTAATATAAACAACATAATGAACTTTATGTCAATAGCGAGCTAATATACAAATATTATAAGCGCGTCTTTCTCAGAACTCTGCAATAAATCTCGCAGCTGTAATTTTTAATCGCTTGGTACGTTAGACAGATGAAACACTTAAATGATTTAATAGTATTTAAAGTATTTTATTTAAATTAGTAGAAAAACACGAAACCGTTATATATAGATTTTTTTACTATAACAAAAAAACGCCATCCAACTCACAGTCGCGTGCCATAGTACCGAGAACGCTGGCGCTGCTGCCCCGCTGAATACAAAGACTCAGCCGCTGGGCAAGATAGACACCAGCAGGTATCCTGAGGCGTGGACCAGTCTTATGGAAAGATTATGATGATTTAATAATTTTGATGAAAGTTAAATTTTATTTACCATTATGTTGCTGTTCTGCGAAATAAAACAAATAGGTACAAATAAATTATATTTTCTCTGAAGTTCATTTCCAAACTGCTGTTTCTTATTTCAGTTTCCTTCTTATTCCAATCTTGAACCATCCACTTTCTTTGGAATCCCTTACAAAGTAGTTCTATAGCTAGTATAATAAAAGCCCATATTTAGTTTCCTGTTAATAATTAACTTAACCTCTTTACAGTTGTTGTAAAATTAATTAAATAAATAAATATTCGCATACAATCACACCAATTATCTAGTCCCACGTTAAGTTTCATGAAGAACTTGAGTTATGGATACTAGATAACGGATAGGTAAACATACTTATATACTTTTTTTTTGTAAATACATACTTAATATACATATTAAACACCCAGACCAAGACAAATAGACATGTTCATGCACACAAATATTTGTCTTGTCCGGGGATCGAACCCGGGACCTCTGGCGCAGAAGGCGGGGTTAGTACTTCTGCGCCAAACAGGTCGTCAAATATTAGGTAATTATGAGTATTGTATCGATTTTGTACAATACCGACAAGTTTTTTTCATGTCGAACGTATTGTATTCAATACGAGTACTTGAACTAACTACGCCAGATGTTATTCAGTTACAAATATAAATCACGTACGAACTCAATTAATGAAGTACATTTAAATGCCTTTTTGCCCATGTATTCACCAAATCGATAAGGACAAAGGAACGATACGGTGCAACATTTGGCGGCCGACTATCTGTATGCGTAACTTCATCTAAATAAAATAAATAAATAAATAAAATAGTTTATTTCGTTAACCTTTTGTGTTACATTTATACACTGTGGCCAGAACTACCCAGGAAGCATGTAGTAATGCTTGTGTAGGGCAGCTCTGCTCCTCCCTTGGATCTGTTATATAATATTTTTAGATAACTAAATAATTACTTTATTCTATAATTACAAAATTACTATAAAATTCGTAAAAGATAAAGAAAATTACAGTTAAGAACTGGAATCAGTGAATGTGTGTGTTTAATGCTTATGCGTGTGCTTGTGTGTTTCTATGTGTATGTGTGTGTGTGTGTGTGTGTGTGTGTGTGAGAGTATGTGAGTGTGAGCGTGTGCGCGCGCCCGCGTGTGCGTGTGTGTGTGTGTTGTGTGATACTTATTAGTTAGAAAAAAACTATTTTTCATCCGTTCAGCCGTTTTCGCGTGACTGAGTAACGGACCAATGCGAAAGTGGTGGCTATATTCACAGTCAGAGCGAGCAAACCACTGCGCCACAGTCCTAACTGCAATTATATCTTTCAGATATAAATTAACCTAAATCATACCACCTCCCATAACAGTACTCTAGGGTACACGATACACGCAACAAACATTTATGGTCAGCTATTTCAACGTCCCCACTGCTGGGGCACTGGGGCAGCTGTGTAGTGTCGGCTTAGAATAGCACTACCCCCTATCAATCCGTGGGTGCGGTAAAAGGCGACTAAAGGACTCAGCCTTCAGGAGATGGGCAGCAGCATCTCCTACAAACTTGGCCTATGCTGCGATCGCCAACCAGCCTGCCAAGCGTGGCGATTATGGCAAACCCCCCCTGTTGGGGGAGGCCTATACCCAGCAGTGGGTGTTATGTGGCTGACGACTGCTGGGGCACTGGCCTTCCTCATTGGTAGATGGATGGCCCAATGCAGATTGGTGGGTTTTAACGACGCAAATAAAGCCGGGACCAAGAGCTTAACGTGCCGTCCAAAGCACGAAGGAATCGAGATTTTATTGTGTTGGTACCCATCTCCTACATGCGATTTTTTTTTATGTATGACGGGGAGACTCTAAGCCTTCACCTTACCTGATGTCAAGCATTGATAAGGCTGAAGATGGAAGCGTAGCTAGCCAGGCGGACATACAACAATTCCTACCACCAACCAAACCGAATACAATATGTACCCCCGCTGGGAATCGAACCTGGGTTTGATACCGGTGGTTGTACCACTAGACCACAGAGGCGGTTAAATCGTAATCACAGTCCGAGAGCGCAAACCAATGCGACACCAAGCTCCTCACTGCAGTTATAGCTTTTAGATAATTATTAGGTACCCTATAGGCCTAGATCATCCCACCTCCCAAAATAGTACTCTAGGGTACACGATACATGCAACAAACATTTATATTTATGTGTAATTCGTAGTTCCCGCATCTGTTTCGTCCTCCATTTATCATAGGATTAACTTGATCCTCGTGTACATTATTTTTATTCGTCCCCTAGGACGAATAGTGTCCATTTGGCGATACACGTCCAGCCAAAATAATGGGTCACATTATGTTATATTTAAACAAACGGTCCTGAAGCGTAATCTCCAGAGACAGATCACCTAGGCAATTTTATGGGACGAAAATGAGCTGGTAGGCTTTATTGCTATTTAGATTAAGCTGGGAATATTACTGCATTATTTCCGCTGGTGACCGGTGTAAGGCTTCGATTGGTTTTATTTTAATTTGATTTAATGTTACTTAAACCCATAATTGAATTTATTAAAATGGATCCATACGTATTCCAAATTTAACGGACGCGTTAGATTCTAGACCAACCTTATAAATAACTGGTAATCAATGCAGAAATAAAATCAAAAGCTAAGTAAAGAAAGAAGACAAAGCTATTTAAGTTTATTCTTAAAGTGAGTACGCAAAGTACACCCAATCTCAAAACAAAATAAACAAAACGACTACCGAAAATCACTAACATTCGATTATGAGCAAAACCGTTCAGTCAAAAAATAAGTTCCTTATGACACACTTCTATTAAACAAGATGTGTCACGTGTGAAATGTATCCTCACCCCACGTTATTCATCCGTGCAATCCAACAAGGAACTAAGCCAATTA
Source organism: Chrysoteuchia culmella (assembly GCA_910589605.1). Taxonomy (NCBI): domain Eukaryota; kingdom Metazoa; phylum Arthropoda; class Insecta; order Lepidoptera; family Crambidae; genus Chrysoteuchia; species Chrysoteuchia culmella. The sequence continues at coordinate 2,799,245 of OU342647.1, read as the reverse complement.
CCCGACCAGCTTTCAGAGTGTGTCTACAATACCGAGCTTTACCAACTGGGCACAAATCCGAGAGGACAAATTGAAAAACCAGCGGCAGGGGCCCGCTGTAGGGTGGGCCGAATTACCGATACTAGTTGTCCGAATTCCTGAACAGGCCCGGAATAAGGGGAACGAATTGCTGACCAAGGGGGCAAAGATTTAAGAAATGCTGGTACGTCAAATCTTACCAAAATGACTGTATTAACAGCTTATTCGTGAGAAGCTACTCAGTAAGTATTATTTCTTTCGTTTGTTTTTTTTTAAAGCAAAAAATCTAACGAATGATATATCCATTGGATGTACAAACTATTAAAATACATATTATTATATCGACATAAACAATTTGTCTGAAAACATAATATAGAGTTGATACGTCCGTTCCTTAGACATTTTCAAAATGTCAACACGGACGAAGTTGCGGGCGGTAGTCAACAACTACAGTAAAGGCACCAACGCAAAATTAATCGAATATAAACTCAAAAAATTAACAAAGCTTCCAATTAGTGTATGTTTGTTGATGCATAGCTGTTTAATGAATATCGTAAAAAAGATTTTACTTAGTCTGTTTTCATTTGGTTAATATCTTTTAAAGGTTCTAATATCAAATTAGGTATTACCTAAGCATAATATTCGGCCATCGATTGTGTCAATTAAAGACGATTAATAACTAAGATAAACCTTTATAATTTGCGAATCACAAGCGATTTTTATATTTTTACTTTGTAGAGCTAATGTTATGCTTGATAATCATGTAGTCGAGTCTTGAGTTGAGTATATAGCGGTTTAATTATTGAAAATAACAACAATGTTTGCAGCATTGTTGTGTTCCGGCAGTTAGAGATAAGATAGCCAGTTCCTCCTCCGATTGAGGAGTCCGGGAGAGGCTAGCTTCCATCTTCAGCCTTATCATTACTTAACATCAGGTATTATGAAGGCTTAAGAGTCTGCCCATAGTTTGTAGAAAAAAAAAATTTTTTTTGACCTATCATACTAAAGTTTGTTTGTTTGTTACTCAATAACGCGTTTAAACTACTGAAAGGACTTGAATGAACCATAATCCAAAATAGATTAAAAACACTTTTTATTTTGCTATTCTCATAGGAACGAGTACTAAGAAAAAGGCACATCAATCCAGTCATACTAATATTAAGAATGGGAAATGAGCTGTGTTGGTCTGTCTGTTGCCTTTCACGCTTAAATCACTAAACCATTTTTTTCTATAAATTTTAAGATAGATATAGATTAGACATTGGAGATTGAAAAGCTACTTTTTATCCTGACATTCCGACGTGACGGCAACGAAAACCATGATTGTAAATCAGCGGCACATCAATAAACACAAAATGATGACCTTTATTTATATATATTTTTTTATATTTGCATTTTCAAGTGCTATCTACTATGATAAATTTTATCATAAAAAAGTAGTGAAGTGAAGTACTTAAGCCTTAGTCTAAAAACTGTTGTCTAAAACCTAAAATTAATTATCAACCCACTTGCCCTCGTCCGCTTGTCTCCACACGTTCGGAATAACACAGATCGGTAACGAAACACAATAGCGCCTGTTCCGGGGATCTATTCCACCCCCTAATCCAGAAAGGTCGCTGGGAGCTATTCAATAACCACTTAAGAGTGGCCACGATTGTACCGTCGCTGATAACGGAGGGGACAAGACTGGGTACTGTTCATATTCGGGTACTTTACTTTCGTGGTTAAGATTGAGTAAATCTAGATTTTTTAAATAAAAAAACTAATCCGTTTTAATTACGATGCAATTTTTCGACGACCACATGCTTCTCCAAAGTCAAAGTCAATATCATTTATTCAGTCTAGGCTGTTACAAGCACTTATGAACGTCAAAGAAGCTACGCCATCGGTCCACAAACCCTACGGCGGGAGACCTTGTAACGAGAAGAACCGGCAAGAAACTCGTCAAGGACTGTTTTTTTCTCCCTATTTTATTTCATACAGAGTCGTCAAATTGAAAAGTGACCTTAACATATCAATAAGGTTTCCATCACAAAAGGAAAATACTAATTAAAATATTACATTTTATGGTTATTGTAACCGTAAACATTTTTTTACTGGCGAAGAAAGACTTGTCTATCATACATTACAACATTTCTCGCATTACAAGATTACTAAACTGCAAGTTGTGAGGTACATACAGGTCTCCATATTCGTTTGTTAATGTTTGGAAATGAAAGAAGATAAATAATAATTGTAATTTCATTATTATTATTATTATATTATTGTTTGCAATGTCTTTTTTTCTACATTTAACTTATAAAAATATGCCATCAACGAAAAAATACCGATAAAGAAAGATAGGCTAAATGTGACCAAAGAACTTAAAATTACTTCCTCGTTATCGTCCTCACAACTAAGAAAAAACCGAAACCAGATAAATTACAAATAAACCAAAAATACTCTTACTGTAAAAAAAGTTGGATTAGTTTTTTTAACAGAAAAAAGCAACAGAATCGCAGTTTCTGCGTTGAGCACTAATCTATTGCCACGCGGGGCACCGCAGGCTTTTTCAATATACAACTCTCGTAAAAATACTATCGGGTGCCGGTCTAGATTGAATGTCAGCCAGAACCTTTGTACTGGGAATGGTTTTTTTTTTATGCTCACTATTGCGGATTGATGCGTCGTTTCGAATGCCTTTTGATTTTTCTCAATAATATTTATACCAAGTTTAAAGCAATGTTTTATTTTTTATAGCAATTAGTCTAGTCTAGTAAAAGTAGTCACTGCCTGGTATCGATATTGACCTGTATGTACCTCACAACTTGCAGTACAGTAATCTTGTAATTCGAGAAATGTTGTAATTTTATTTATTTATTTGTTTCAGGCATCTAGGCCCATACAATATATACCTTACAGACTAACATACATATTTAAAATTACATTTCTAAAACTATTTGACTAGTTTACACGTAGGTATTGAATGCGGCGTGTTGCGCAATGCAGCGTCCGGTATCCGACCGCGAAACCGTCGGAACAAGACACCCTTCGGCCAAAAGTTTTCTTTCATGAAGGTCGACAGATGTTCGGTCGGTGCCCTCACCACGAATGAATTGAAGTTCACATTACCAAAATATATAGTACCAAATATAAATTTCGGGTAAATAAATCGCACTAAATACTCCGTAAAAGTTGTTTTATTTCAAATATGAGTGCACGAAGAAACTTAAGATGTGCTACCAGCCAGGCCCCGGACCATACTAACGACATGCCAATAAAACCATCCCCCTAAAATTAACCTTACATACCATATTTTTAGGGTTCCCTAGCCTAATGGCAAAAAACGGAACCCTTATAGATTCGTCATGTCCGAAGTATGTCACAGCCACTTTATTCCAAAACTATGAGGATTTCAAAGTTAAAACTTGGTAGATTGATGTATTCTGTAAACCGCTTTACGGTTTTTACACAAAAATAAAAAATATATATTTTTAGGTTCAGAAGTGGCAACGACTTAAAAAAAACAAGATCTCAGAAAAACAATTAGCTTTAATTCAAATTTTAATCAAAGAAAATCGACATGAAATACACTTGTTTGCTTTAACTTTAAAATATGAAAAACAAAATAAAAATGGCTCGTACGACCTTATATCCACCAACAGCGATTCCTCCTAGTAGATGTTAACGCGCCGACAGCCGAGAGACAAATGACAAGCTAGCGCTTGCGCGGGCTATTTATAGGAATCGTGCGGGTAGATACAAGCAACGGTGGGGAGGCTGCTCATACGGCCTCTCCTGACGAAGTGTCGTCCGCGACACTATAACTTGAACTGCAGCTCGGTCCAGCGCCCTCTTCAGCCAGACATCCAGAGCGGTTTTCCGGCACGGTTTCAGCGCCGACAGATGTGGAGGGTCCGGCATCACCATCAGGGTCCAGTGATGGCATGGAAGGTCCTGCGGTTGGAGCTGGAAGAGCCTCAGGCGTCTCAGAATCATTATTATCATCATCATCATCTGAAAATGCATTTTTTGATTAGTTTATGTATAAAGCAAATAAACATTTCCAAACACATCTTTCACACATCATCTTTTATTTAATTCAGGCTTCCACATTCAAATATCATGTATGCACACATTCAGGAGTCATTCGTCACGCTTTGTTAAATAATATGAGACGTCTCTTTTAAAATCAAACCATATCCAAAGTCTAGGTAGGTACTGTCCTTCTTATCCATCTCAGTGAAGCTGTAGCACCACCGGTCCCCACCAGAGCGCTCCACCTGTAACATGACCCGACTAACGGGCCGATGCCTCCCGGCATCCAGCATGACGACTAACGTAACATGCTCACCCGACCAACGGGTAGACGCTGCCAAGCGTCTGCCTGACGACAAACGTAACAGGCTTGCCCGACAAACGGGTCGACACTAACAAGTGTCTAGCACGACGACAAACGTAACATGCTAACTCATAACTTACTCTCAAATAGTGCGGCACAGGTCTCGGGACACCACTCGCCACGCCACGGCACCATGTATTGAGCAGCGGCTTGTGTCGTTTTTCCATAGCTGCCACTTAGCAACCGTAACTCATAGCGTCCGCTCGGAAGGACCTTCGTCACCTTATAGGGACCACGCATCCCCGGGTCGAGCTTCCCTGTGGACTGAGCATATTTAATAACGAAGACAAGGTCGTTCACATCAAACTTGCGAGGTGCCCGTCGCGTTCTATTTACACGCTCGTCCTGCTGAGCCTGATTTTCTTCAAGCAGTCGGCGAGCTCTGCCCCTGGTAACTTCGCGTAGTGCTTCTCGATTGGGTGAAGTTCCTTCGATAGCTACATCGCGCACTAAAGCACGTATAACAGGTGTGGTTGCGTCGGTACCGATCATAAGATTTAATGGGGAAGTTTGAATAGTTTTCTGCTTGGTAATGTTCAGTACTAGTTGTAATTTCCAGAGAGTGTCAGACCAAGAGGCGCCATTATGGTTAGTTTCTATACGAAGTATGTTAAGAACCGTTCGTATATACCTCTCAACCTGCCCGTTGGAGTGGTGCATCTCCGGTGTGATATAATGGAGGTCGCAGCCTAACTCGTTCACCCATGACACAAATTCGTTCGATTCAAACATTCGTCCCTTATCTGTTACCATGAGCTTTGGTACGCCAAACAGTGAAATCGCTTGCGTAACTACTCGCTTAAGTTCGATTACGTCTTGACGATATATAGGGTACAACAATGAATATTTTGTAAAGGCATCAACTAATATTAACACAAATTTATACCCTTCGGATACGGGCAGTGGACCAAGGGCATCGACATGAACTGTATGGAAGGGAGTATCTGGTTTTTCCCAGGAAGATATATTTTGCAATGGGGCTCGAGGCACGCGTTTTTTTGAGATGCATATAAGGCAATGGGCAATATATTTGTTGACAAATTGTTTGAGTCCCGGGAACCAGAAATGTCTCATAATGAGATCTAAAGTCTTTTCAGGTCCAATGTGTTCATGCTCATCGTGAAACACCCTGAGGAGGCTTAACCGATGTCCCTTAGGAATGTAACAAAGGAGTCGCGGTTCTAATCCCTGGGGTGTAAAGCGGTAGTACAAGATGTTATTTTGTACAACGTAACGGTTAGTATCGAGTTCACCACCAGAGAGCTTCTCCATCAGCTCTTGGGTCTCATTATCGGCAGCCTGCGCTATTTGGGCCCAGTTACGAGGTCTAGAAATTTGGTTCACACTACTAATGGGATTTCTACTTAAATAGTCAGCATGAGGCATTAACGCTCCCTTTCTATACTCAAGACTGAAGTTAAAATCTTGTAGATATATCCACCAGCGAGCGACACGTGGTAGAAGATCTTTTTTACGCTCGGTGGATTTAAGGGCATTGCAGTCTGTAACTACTACAAATTTTAAACCTACTAAGTAGTGCCGAAAGTGCTGGAGTGCTTTAACAACTGCAAGCGTTTCTAGCTCGTATGAATGGTATTTACTTTCAGCTCCTTGTGTAACTTTGCTGAAGTATGCTACCACGTGTTTTTTACCATCATTACGAGTTTGAAGTAAAATTGCTCCGTAACCAGCACTGCTTGCGTCAGTGTGGACTTCAGTGGAAAGACTTGGGTCAAAAATGGTTAGTAATGGCTCATTAGTTAGGAGTTCTATTAAACTTTGACGAATGGTCTCATGTTCGGGAGTCCAGCGAAACTCTACACCTTTTCTAGTTAGATGAGCTATAGGGGCGGTCTTAGTGGCGTAGTCTCGTATGTATCGCCTGAAGTAGCCAGCAAGACCAAGAAGCTGACGCACTTGTTTTACATTTTGAGGTGGCGCGGTATTAACTAGAGCCTCTACTTTACGCTTACTCGGCCTAACCTGACCTTCAGACACGACCCTTCCCAGATACTCTACCTCATTTACTAAAAAGGAACATTTTCGTAGGTTTACAGAGAAACCCGCTTTGGTAAGTGTTTCTAATACTCTTTGCAATAACCGTATGCCCTCATCAACGGAGTTACTAAGAAGGAGAACGTCGTCTACGTAAACTAGAACGTTACCCTCATCTATCAAGTCACGTAAAGTGTCGTTTATAATACGTTGGTACACTGTAGGGGAATTGGCTAATCCATATGGCATTTTTATGTATTCAAAGTGATCTTCAGGGGTCACAAATCCTGTCATGTGAATGCACTCCGCTTTTAAGGGTATTTGGTGAAAGCCAGTAGCCATATCTAGGCTGGAAAAATACCTAAAGCTTCCTAACCTATCTATATGATCGTCAATGAGCGGGAGAGGGTATCGGTCCTTAACCGTTATACGATTTAAGGCTCTGAAGTCTACGCAAAGCCTGTCTGAGCCGTCTCGCTTTTTAACTAATATTATTGGGCTAGCATACGCGGATTTGGAACGACGGATAACCTTTTTATCTAACAAGTCTTGAGTTATTTCCCTGACTTTGAGCTTCTCTTGATATGAAAGTTTGTAAGGTCGATATACGATGGGTGTAGTACTAATCAGTTTAATTTCCATCTCACCCGTCTTAACTGTGGTAGTGGCGGTACCCGATATCAAGAATTCAGAAAATTCACGAATTACCAACATAAGGGAGTCTAAATCCTTGCCCTGCAGTGGTGTATTTACTTCGACTTGGTAATCAGTTTGGACGTTATTAATGTTGAAATAAGGTGTATCGTTACGAGTTAGATACTGCTTATCTTTTGACCTTACGTAGACAATACCGTCGCGGTTAAGTACGTCGGTGCCTATTATAATGGGTGCATTCATGTACACCGCTGGTACTACTACTAAATCTACTTCCACAGATATTTCACTAAATTCAATCGTTACCGTTATATATGATGTCGCAACTATCTCTTTATCACTAATACCTTTTAACACAAATCTTCTAAATTTAGGTTGGCATGAAATATATTTAAGAACATCGGAGGAAACCAGGGATATATCTAGAGCGCCACTGTCAATGAGGACATCAACCGGTATGCCATCCACCACAGCAGTAGTGACATCTCGTGAGGGATCGTACCGGCGAGACGAACAAAGATTAACATTGCGTTGGTTTCGTGGATCTGATCGTGACTTTGCAAAACAATTGGCCTCTATATGACCCGGCTTCTTACAAAATGAACAAATGTTGCTAGGACCGGGCTGTGTGGTGGACATAGCATTAGGAGTTAGGTTAGATTTGCAAAAGCGTCCAAGATGACCACGCAATCCGCACTTGAAACACTTTATAGCTATATTGCCGCGTGCATTAGGTTTATTAGATATACGCTTCTTAATGCTATTAAAAGTATCAAACTGACTTGTGCGATTATTTGGTTTCGTATATATGGACAAAAATGAAACGAGGCTATCTGGGGTGAGCTGAGCATTGGCAGCAGCCGCACGAACTTGGGGACTATCTATGCCACGAATAACAATGAGTGTTCTAAGCTCATCGCTAAGCCCCTGTACTATTTTTAAACGTAATAACGTACGACGTGCATATTCCGCGTATGTTGGGTACTTATCGGACGTCATTGTCATTGCGTTAAATAAAATGTTCGCATAATCTAATTTACTGGGACAAAGCGCTTTAAATTCTCTTTTGAAATTCGACCAAGTTCTATCATTGGTTACCCACTCGCTTAACCACACCCTAGCGTCGCCCTTAAGACAGGAGGCTACACGTGACAAGCATTCATGGTCACTCCAATTGTTAGTATCTTTTGCGCGATCCACCTCTTCACACCAAACCTCGATATTGTTGATGGAAGGATCAAAATTTGAAATAAAATAGTGTTGAGTCTGCGACCTTGCAGGTTGAATAGTTTTGATCGCCTCCATCAAAGCATGAGCAAGGGTGGATGCTTCGGAAGGTGGAGCAACAGATTCGGAAATGTGGCTATCTCTAGGTGGAGTATTTGAATCTAAGGAATTTATCGCTTTGGGTGTAGCTATGCGGTTGCCATGAGCGCAGTGAGTCCGTTCGCGGGGTAAGCTATGCGATCTAGAACGTACTCTACGGTCGTGTCGGCGCGAACGGGACCGCGGTCGCCGGGAATGAGAGCGCGACCTATAAGAACGAGAACGCGATCGACAAGAACGGGAACGTGATCGACGGCGAGATCGACGCTTATGTCGATTATGAGAACGATTTCTAGATCGCGATCGTCTACGTGAAACACTACGCGAGCGTCGCCTAGTCCTATCACGAGAACCACGTCGGTTTCTGTCGCGCGAGCCACTTTTTTCATCACGTTTCCGATTCCGGCCACCCGAGGTGCATCGTAATCCATCATGCTCACTAACACAACTGGGTGAACGTAAATCGCGGGTACTTCTAATATTACGTTCCCGATCGTCATTAGACACACCTTGAGTGTGACGCTGTTCACGGCTACGCGATTTTTGTCGCATCATATCAAGAAAAACACTTCAACACACACAATAAAACAATGTACAAGTACACGAATAAGCAAACAAGTAATAACGAGAATGTGAAAAAAACACTGTAACTAAATTAAAACAAAGATCAACCTTGTTTTTCTACGTAGTGGGCTACGAGTCTTTATCCCACTTCTGATTTTAGGTTCAGAAGTGGCAACGACTTAAAAAAAACAAGATCTCAGAAAAACAATTAGCTTTAATTCAAATTTTAATCAAAGAAAATCGACATGAAATACACTTGTTTGCTTTAACTTTAAAATATGAAAAACAAAATAAAAATGGCTCGTACGACCTTATATCCACCAACAGCGATTCCTCCTAGTAGATGTTAACGCGCCGACAGCCGAGAGACAAATGACAAGCTAGCGCTTGCGCGGGCTATTTATAGGAATCGTGCGGGTAGATACAAGCAACGGTGGGGAGGCTGCTCATAATATATTAAGGGGGGGCTCCCCATACATGGAACTGAAACTGAACATTGTTTTTTCATCAAACCTATACGTGTGGGGTATCTATAGATAGATCTTTCAAAATTGCATTCAGGTTTCTAAAACGATTTTTTTTCTGCTGAAAAATCTGCTTACTGTACTTTTTTTTCAAAATCCGTGAATGCAGTTCAATATTTCTCAAAAAATTAAGGATGGTTACCTAAGAACGTTTTCATGTAGCTACAACGGTTAAGGTACCTGCCTTTCGTGCCCCGTTTTAAATTTCCAACCTGTATATTAAACTTGGACAACATAAGTAAAATAAACACTTATTTCTAAAATGTGAGGTTAAGTATGGGCAGTTTGTTTACAAACATTCTTTTCCTAAGTTGACTGGAGTACAGTAACCAGTTTCTTCGCTGTCATTAGTGACATATTTTCATACTTTATGACAGCGGTCAGCGTCATCTGTCATGTTTTTCTCCGGATTAATCGGTGAAGGTGCAAGATAAATCACTGTTGCATTTGCAGTTATGTGCGGGCGGGCGAACGTTGCATATTGCATGTTTCTTTTACGTAATTAACTACTGTGCAGACTGGAGTAGACGGTGAAGATGTCAGGTATATCATCAGTAGGTGGAATTAACTACTCCGGAGTAATCGGTAAAGGTGCAAGGTGTGTCGCTGTTTTTACATTTGCATTTATTTGCATGTTTTTCTTGCAGAACTAAGCTATGCCCTATATATTATTAGTTTCATAGTTTTAAAGCTGTCGTCGAATATAATATCTTAATCGGAACACGGACTGTCCGGCACTACGGTAATTTTTCTTCGCCACGAAAGAAGCTTAGTCGAATACAATCCATTCCGTCCACCATACACATTCTCTTATAATAAGAAACGTCTCAATTTATGCAATAACCGGGATTATTGGACCAATGAAGAGGGTAAGGTTCTATATTCAATTGAATGCATTTTCTCTTTTCAAAATGAATTCGATATTTTTCTTTGAAGTGAGAACCGCTTTAAATATCTTTTGTTATGAGGTATGCCGTGTTGCTATTCTAGAAAATATCGTTGCGAGTTTTCTATTGCAACATCTATCCATTGAAATGAAAAGTTTTACATTACGGATGAATGGGTCATTCTTTTTTTTTATATTTTTATGCTTGAATTGCAGTTTATTGCATTATTGCAGTTTCCAAGTAACATTATCATCACCGGACAGTTTGGCTACCGGACAGTTTGGTTACCGTATTAGGCTACTTATTGCGACAACTAAACAACTTTCCGAATGGTCAGTCATGAGATATACGTATGTATGGGCACAGTGTACCTATAAATACAGTCGTCAGACGGACACGTTTTGACAGAGCAATCGTGCGGGGGCGTGACGAAAGAGGGTGCTAGCTTGACGGAGCTGCCATATGCTTACTCGGGACAATGACATAATGTCTTGTCAAATACTATGAAAGTGTGGTCAAAAGCGGCATTGCGCGAGGTTTCAAAGGCGTTGTCCCATTGTTAGTTACTTAGTTACACTGTGGTATAGGTATAGGAGGGAGATGGGTAACACTTCGTGGTTTGGAAGACACTTTAATCCGTTGTGGATCGCAGTTGTTAACACCCTCCAAATTAGGCTTAGGCTTGCGAGCAGGATTCCTCATCACCTCAGTGTCTAGTGGTAACACCACCCGTATCAGATCCCGCTGTCCTTGTTTCGATTCTCACAGGGGGTGTAAATTGTATTCGGCTTGGGTGGTGGATGGATAGGACTTGTTTATGCTACTTCCACCTGGCTAGCTATCACCACCTTATATTAAGTAGATATAGAGGTTGAGAGATAGGTAAGATAGCCAGGTCTCATCATCTCATATTGCCCTCTGTTCCACGTTGAATATTACTTGCCTACTGTTTTTGTTGATACGTTTTAAGGTACACAATTTGTATTGTATTTGTATCTCATCAGTCAAGAATCAACTATAGAAGCACAATTTCACTTTCAGTCTAATCATTACTTAACTTTAGGTAAGTAAATAGATAAAAATGCCTATCCTATTATTAAACTTTGTATGCGGCCACCTGTACTGCGCTGTACGTGCATATAATTTGTGGATATCAACGCTCCGCAGCTTTTAAGCAGACTTTAAAAGTTAATGTCTTTTAAGTTCCTTATTATGCGACATAATGCAGAGCTAACTGGAATGGATGGGCAACAGCACTTGCTGTGTACCGCAATGCAGACTACGTGATATAAACAACTTAGGTACAAAAAAAGAGTTTTTTATTTCTATATTCTGTCCATCTTTCACAGTTCTGTAGGCCTAGCCTCCTAGCTTAGAGTTCCTACCGGACGTTAACGAAACTACATTTTCCTATACATATTTTGACATTACGTGCTCGATAATTACTCGATACTAGTTTTTCGTGCTTGCTCTACAGCACTTCGGCTTGGCATGAATGTGTTAAAAACGACATCAAATTTTGTATATTTATTATTACAAAATAAACCCTCCTCGCAACAGATTAATAAATAGTTACTTCGTCCTCGCTCAGAAGCGATCACGGCACAATTTGTTTTCTTTTTATAGAAAAAAAATATTTTTTATCAGTATTGTTGGGCCTTTTATATGGTTGGATAAGGAGAAAGAGCCATGAACCACCACCTGGATCCGCGTATTGGTGGATATTTTTATGATACCATTTTTGTACCCATATTTCTTTTAGTCGCGCGATAATCATTAAAAACCTTAGCTAGTCTGTTCATCTATCAGGAGTTGGTGATTAGTTTGATTGAAATCCGTAATGAGAGCTGCAAAACCCTTCCTAAAAGAAGTGCCGGATGCATGAAAAATGCTACAATAAGCCTTCTGAAGCCCGGCCGTGATTCAACTTGGTATCGTGGAATTATTAATGAAGTGTGGGTTCGAGTTCCGGCCACAGTTGGACATACGAGCGGGCCTTGTAGAGCGGCGGTTCTACATCTGGTTTTAAAACGTTCGTTTTATATAACTACATGTATCAACCTTAAAACCATTCGTTGAACTCATTCTTAAGAACAACTGTTTGTAAATTGTAAATAGAAAAATACTTACTAGGAAATATCGACCTGCCTCATAAGTTTCCCATTTGTCATAATTTATCATAACATAGCATTGTAAATGCACAAAATAATCTTCAACTTTTTAACCGACTTCAAAAAAGAAGGAGGTTATCAATTCATGTGTATGTTTGTTTTGTTTGTTAAGTCAGTTTTCGGTCATTTATGAATTGATTTGAATATTTTTTTTTGTTTAGAAGGTTGTACTTTCAAGTTGGTTCCATTTACGTCAAGGCAGGATCTGATGGATGGTGGGATCTTGGTGAAATCAAGGGAACTCTTCAAATATTATTGGTACGCTTATAGCGATTTCGATGTTGTCTTAAGTAACTCGTGCATTTGGTGGAGTGGAACTGATGATGAAGACGATGAGCTCGTCTCAATGCATGTGATGATGAAGTACCAGGAGAACTCCTCAATAATGAACGTCCCTGCACCGAGAAAAACAATAGATGTTTTGCATTGTTTCTGAGTTTCTTCTGTATGAAAAGATGATCGTATCGTGTTGATCATTGTTGATTCTTTTTTCTGGTTTCCTGATGGTCACTTCTACCTGCGGTGGATATTTATATCTATTTTTATTTACTAACTAGCGGATCCTCTCGGTTTTTTCGGATTAAATATAGCCTATGTCACTCGCGAGAAATGTACCTATCTAATGGTCTAACAATTTTCTAGATCGGTCCAGTAGTTCAACAAACTCTTTAGCTTTATAATATTAGTATAGATTAGTATAGATAAATGTTATATTTCTTAGTGACAGGCGTTCCCAGTGGTGGTCTTCCACGTGGTCTTCAAGTGGTTTTCCACGTAAAGGAAGCCCTGTATTTTACAGTACTATATTTGATACGCTGTTGGTAGGCAGCGCATGACCGATCGTCGTGGAGGTTCTTAGGGGAGGCTTATATATATATATACCCAGCATTGAAAACCTGTGCTAGAGAAGGAAAACTTGAAACAAACCCTCTACCAACCCGTCTGGCCAACGTGGTAGCGGTAGGTTAGTAGCCTCCTATTAACGCTACAATAGGCGTGAGCTAGGAGAGGCCTAGGTCCAGCAGCGGACGTCCACAGGCTGATGATGGATTAGTCACAATCAATACATCTATTGTAGTAATGTTTTCACAGTTCTTGTTACAACATTGTAAATAAATACTACTATTAAAACACGATTGAGAGACGATTATGAGAAAAGAATTGCATAATTGACCCCCGTTTTATATTTAGATTGTGTTGCTGGTGTTTTATAAATAACCCTGTTACAACAGCGGCCACCAAGCGTGTCACCCGCCCGTCTGTATCGCCATTAATATCGAAAGTTTCAGCCAATATGGTCGGCAGGCCGTGCGCGGTGGCTAATAAAAGATAAAAGCAGCTGTAACTCGTTCCTAAGTTGGCCACTATTAGTTATGTTATGTTATTAATTTTATCAAGCTGTGTTCCTTGGTGTTTGGGTTTATGGATGCTGGTTATGACTGGTAAAATTGACAGAGGAAAAGACTTCGACCTTTTATATGGAGCCTGGCATACCTAGTTGCAAGAAGACCTATTCTGATGTACCTACACCTTTTAACCGCCTCTGTGGTCTAGTTGTACAACCACCGGTATCAGACCCAGGGTTAGATTCCCAGCGGGGGTACATATTGTATTCGGTATGGTTGGTGGTAGGACTTGTTGTAAGTACGCCTGGCTAGCTACCACCATATTATCTAAGTCTGACGCCATAACAACAATGTTTTCAGCATTATTGTGTTCCGGCAGTTCGAGATAAGATAGCCAGTTCCTCAGTGACTGAGGATTCCGGGAGAGGCTCGCTTCTATTTTCAGCCTTATCAATACTTAACATCAGTTTTGATGAAGACTAAGAGTCTCCCCGTCGTTCATAAAAAAATACCTATAAATCATACGCCAATCGACCGAGAAAATTTACAAACGACAAATACTATGTGTGGACGCTGGGTTGGGGCGAAATGAGTTGATCACCGTTGATTTGACAAGTTCTGTGTTTTTTGAATGATTTGGATTGTACAATTTAAATTACGTATATATTGTAAGTGGCTTATGCATAAAAAGCAAAGAGCGGAGTGAAGAAGGGCCGCGCGCTCCCTAATGTCATCTTGAAGTTGACTTTTGTCTGATGTTTACTTGTATTGCCAGGCGTAGACACTAAGTAACTAAATGTCGTAGATGATATACTTTTTAATTTATTTCACTTTAAATGTGTAAAATAAATTATTCTATATCTTCAAACTGAAATATTTCAGGAGATGTATGATACATCTTACGACATTTTATCCAAGAGTATTTGTTATTGTTTGTAAATGTCTTTTCAGTCGATGAGCGTATATTTCATAAGTGTAGGTACACCAAAACACGCCAATTTAGGTACTTTAGGTACAGTCAGGGAACTTCTAGGTTGACCAGTTAGAGGTTTTTTAGGGAGCTTTATTTAATAAAGTAATAGATATAAAAATAAATATTGAACAAGAAAATATACTAGAAAACAGCAACTAGTCTCATGTCGCCCTGACGGGATTCGAACCCGCATCCTTGGGAATCCGGCCCAATGCACTAACCAATTATGCTACAGATACCTATGAGGACACGTCGAATTTTTCTAGTATATTCACCGTATATAAAAAATAATAAGATATAAAAATGTTTATATCATAATTAATAGAACACCAACAGGTATTTCTTTCGAATAATAAATTATTTTTTTAACCTAACTTTAACACACACACACACACACATACACACGCAGACACACACAAACACACTTCATCACACTGCATGTATCTAACTTTCCTTTATCTAACTATAATGTTTAGTACCGACACAATTTTATTTTCAGTAATTGTTTTGAACTGGTTCTGTTTGGCTTCACTTGTTCGTAAATCATTTACATCCCCCATAGGACAGGCATAGCCTAGTGTGGGGGTTAGTTAAGTATCAATTTGTATTAAGAAAATTGGACATAAATTTCATTTCATTTCCTTAGTATTTTCCGAGAAAACGTTTCCCAAAATAACTCTACTGGACAACCGGGAAGTTCCCCGATTGTACATATGCCAATAAGGTTCGATCGATTCAATGGAGTAGCTTTTTTAAGATCTTGGTGGCGCATAAGTTGGCAAGCTCGTTCGGCCTGACATATGGTACGCGTAGTGGTGGGTCATGACCAAATCTTCTTATCCATACTCAAGCAAGGCCAGCATGCGTAGCATGAGCACTTCGACAAAGCTATTTAGACACTTTTCTCGCGCGAGCTCATTGTCTGTCCCGCTCACACCGTACTGATATGAGCGGGATAGACATCGCGAGATAAGCGTCGACAGCGAGTCGCGGTGCGCATGCTACGCTGGCAGGAGCTCTATTTTTGATTCACTCGTATCGAGGATTCTACTGATTTTCGTGCGACGTTTGAGTTTCCGTATTCCGTAAAAGCGGCCTTGCACGTATATACATAGCTTCGCTTTTCGCCTGTAGTACCGCCTCCCAACGCGAGCGCGCGAGGGGCAAAGCGAAAAGCGTGCTATGTCTACGCTCGCAAGGTCGTTAATCGCCTCATTGCCTTCTCGTTCGCCTCGCCACTCGCGCGACGAGTGATTCAAAAATAGAGGTCCAGAGCCCCAGTAGTGGGGAGATTCAAGTGGCCAATGATGAAGACAATAAACTTTTTTTTTACTTAAGACACAATTAGGTACCTAACAAAACCTTATAGTTATCGAATGTTGGATTGCCAAAAAGATAATCTGCGTTTAAAGTTCGTTATTCTCTTTTACGAGTAAACTTAAAAACTGAAATGAATGAATGAATTTAACGACTGAAATGCAACGACATTTATATGACGTTTAGTATTAATAGGACAGTTAATCAGTTGGTGAAGTCGGCCCCAATCGGTCATACGCCAACGAGCATACCCACACATACCCAAATCTTTCCCGTACGCGATGTTAACCCGGCGAGGATGTGAAGGGGTCAAATTGACCCTATACATTTTTAAACGAGTGTAGTTTTTTTTCCCGCCGCTCTGATTTTGTACATCTCAATAGCTGATACAGGGGGATGCCTGCCTGCACGACGAAATCCGCTATACAATCAGCCACCGCCTGCGACGGGAGTTACACGTGCGCGAAGTCAAAAGTGGCCCAGAATGTGCAGCATAAACAGACGATTAAGGTGGTAGTTTTCTAAAACTGATGATTGATTGATGAAACTATGTATAAATAAAACTGACTAATATCCAAATAATCCTAATTGGTATTTGAAATTTGTATTTTTTTTTGTTTTTCCTCTTCTCTTTGGATCTAGTTGATTATTTTTATGTTTTATATAACAAATATATTTTGTACTATGAAATGTGTGTTTTAATCAAAATTCATAAAATATAATTATCCAACTAAAATGATCATCTAAAATACTTTGTAAAAAAATATAGATTTAAGTTAACTAAAATGCAATTGACATATTCAAATATACCCTCCACAACTTCCACGTAACTATTTTCACCACATCCTTGTCGGGTCAAGTCCGAGATACACGAGGCTAGTTTTATAAGCCAGGATAGTAAGCTAGAACCTCTGTATACTATCCTGGCTTGCTTTCCTGGCCTGGCCCATACTAGAAATGAAGCTAGTTATGTTCACACGAAGCCAGAATAACTAACTTGCTAGCTTCCTGACACTAGTTTACTATCCTGGCTTGAAAAGCAAGCCTCGTATATCTCGAGCTTTACGGTCAAGTTCTTCTCGGGTTGGTCTTCTTCAAAGGTTGAATTTTTTTAAGAACGACTGGGAGACTCTTCCCCCATATTCTAAGTCGTTCCTTCAAAACTTTTTACACTCCACTCAACCTCGTGGTGGGTAAAAATGGTAGTGTGCGCTAGGCCTAACACGGAGTGGCTACGTACTCTTTGGCTCCTTACGGAGTTTTGACTTAGAATACCGATTTCGAGGAGTATTTTGAAGAGGTTTTCAATGAGGTTTCGTTAAGTCGAGGACGAGTAAGTTTTGGAGGATCGACTTAGAATATGGGTGTTAGCCTTCATCATACCTGATGTTAAATATTGATAAGACTGAAGATGGAAGCGAGCCTCTCCCGGAATCTTCAATTACTGAGGAATTGGCTATCTTATCTCTAACTGCCGGAACACAACAATGCTGAAAACATTGTTGTTATGGCGTCAGACTTAGATAAGATGGTGGTAGCTAGCCAGGCGGACTTACAACGCGTCCTTCCACCAACCAAACCGAATACAATATGTGCCTCCGCAGGGAATCGAACCCGGGACCCCTGGGTCTGATACCGGTGGTTGTACCACTAGACCACAGAGGCGATTGAATGGTATGGTACTATCAAACATCAATTCACCATACCATTCAACAGGTCACCAAGGCAAAGCTCGTAACCGAACAAATGATAACGGCATGGCACAGCCAATCTCGGTGTTTCTATCACGATAATAAAATACTTTGATGCCCCGCTTGCGACGAGCATCAAAAAACATTTCCGTACTAAACATCAGAAAGTGCGCTTGTCCTATAAAAAGTGCCATCCAAACTTCTTTTCTTTGGCACCAGATGTTTGGTTATTGCCCGACCGATATTTCTTTATGACGTCATTTAAATAAAGACCCACTAAAAGCTAACAATGGGCAACTTGTAACAATATGGTAATACGCTTATAAAAATTGGCGGAATAAAACAGACTCCTGTTTTAATGCGTTGTTCGATTATTTACTTGTAGGTTATCGGTGTTGTGTTTGATATTTTTAGAAAACATTTCATAGTCTAAGTGCGTATAAGAAAAGTAAAATAACATTTAAAAATATATCAGTTTATGATGAAAAGAAACGTTGGCTTACAATAATAAAATTGTTTATAATAATAGTTTATTTATTTTCTCCAACAATCTAATCATCACATCATCAGCCTGTGGACGTCCACTACTGGACATAGGCCTCTCCTAGATCACGCCTATTGTGGCGTTCATAGGAGGCTATTAGCCTACTGCTACCACGCTGGCCAGACGGGTTGGTAGAGGGTTTGTTTCAAGTTTTCCTTCTCTCGCACAGGTGTTCAAAGCGTCGAGCCTCTTAGTCGACTCTTACGACATCCCAGGCATGTAAGGGAGTGGTGACACTTGTATTCTTAGGCCGTCACCACACGGCCAACAATCTAATGCTAATACAATAATGATGTATAACTTATTTAAAAACAAGATTGTGAGAGACTGGTGCCTAAGCAAAAGCCTGTGTCTCAGTGCACAAGTACCCTCCTCCTCGTATGTGGGCGTTATAATTTTATCAAAGAGGGGAAGTTAAACTATCTATAAATTATAATTATTGTATTGTATTTTTTATATTTATACACTTTAACATAAGTACCTGAAGTACGTCATGCTCACTCAAACGTTTCTTCGGCGGTGTCGTGTGAGGCGGGTCGTTACGTTCCCTAAAATATGGTTGAGCGAAGCGATGGCTGGTTCATGCGTCATGCTCGTGAACGGGTGCCGCCAGCGGAAATGGGTCTATTTCAGTCTGCTTGTCTTAACGTTGTGCTTAGAGATTAAATATTTTCATCTAAAATAAATTGCTATCGACCTGTATGTACGTCACAACTTGCAGTACCTACAGTAACCTTGTAATGCGAGAAATGTTAAATGTAAGTCCTTCCTTACGAGTTGAAAATTGTTTACGGTTAGGATAACCATAAAATGTAATATTATAATTAGTATTTTCTTTTGTGATGGAAATTGACCTTACTAATATGTTAAGCTCACTTTTCAATTTGACGACTCTGTATGAAATAAAACAGGGAGAAAAAAATAGCCCTTGACGAGTTTCTTGCCGGTTCTTCTCGTTACAATGTCTCCCGCCGTAGTGTTTGTGAACCGATGGCGTAGCTTCTTTGACGTTCATAAGTGCTTGTAACAGCCTAGACTGAATAAATGATATTGGTTTGATTTGATTTGATTTATACTACTAGGATCTATCGGATCTATGTTTAATATTAGTTAATTCTAGAGCTATATTTAGGAAAAGGCCACATGATCGGGTGAATCAGCTTTTCAGTATCATCATAATTTAGTTATGGTAAATTTTAAATAGAAAAATATTGGAAAAAATTAACTCGGCCACAAGTGAATTCTCAGACGGGAATCGATTCCCGAGTTTAAAATTTACCATAAGTATAAAAATAGCATTGAAAAATGCAAAAATTACATAATCATAAATCATAATTTAGGTCTTGGAGGAAAGACATTACACAGTTTTTGCAGACATACTTAATAAGGGAAATGATTTTAAGTTTTTTATGAAGTCTTTTATATAGGAGCGGACCCTGAAAGCAGAAAAAGCGATGAGAGAATGTAGTTCGAAATGATGTTGTGCGTTTCATTATGATGATAATTTGTAAAAAATAAATATGTCGAAAGTCTCTATTTATATTTATACGTAGCTGGAAATAAACAAGAGTTATTTTTAAACGAAACCTACTTTAAAAGTGGAGACCATTACAAACTTATGAAACTAACTTTTACCTGACTTTCTTAATGGTAATGTACTTTCCTCTTATATTAAATATGTTTCAAGATTGTAGATTTGTGTTTGGCAACGACATGTTCCTTCTGTTAAAGCTGATAAGTTTCTTGCGGCCGTTCTTCTTATCAGTTAAAAGATGTCCTGAATGGCTGGTAGGAAAAAAAATTGGACGATTCGAAAGCACTTATCTATAAGTCTATTTGAATAAAAATCTTTGACTTTGATTTTGACTTTGACTTTAGTAGTTGTTACTTAGTAAAGTGAGCGTAACCTACGTACCTACCATGCTTATTACGCTTTAAGGTGGTACGACTTCCATACAAACGAACATTGCACAATTATTGGTTCATCATACCTTAATAATTCAGAAATACATGCGCAAATAACTCGTTTCTGTTATTTGTTTGCGCGAAATAATAAAAAATTGTACTTTCATACATAAATCACGAATAAACGAATATCTTATAACTTCAATAATTCTACGTAGGTGTGTGTGAATCATCGCATTTATATACCTCATGTATGAAAGTATATTTTTAAATAATTTCGCGCAAACAAATAACTGAAACAGTTAGTTGCACATGTATTTATGAATTATTAATGTTTGATGAACCAATTAATGTGCAATGTTTGTTTCTATGGAAGTCACCACCTTAAGGGAAAAGTAGGTACTTTTTGTTATAAAACTAAAGAATGTTTAGAGTTATTACAAACCTATGGTAATAAGAAATATATTTCTTCATACCTTTATCTAGATTTGTAAAGATTCAGAAACACAATTTTATTATTTGGTCTCGACACTTTTTCTTTTCGGAAAGACCCTAAAATTACGAAATTTCAAGATTATTCTCAAATGGGGTAACGTAGACTATTGAAGGACAATAAAAATATTTAGCATCGTTGTGGGGTATTCCCACTATTTGTTCTAATAATTAATATATAAAATATTATTATTTATTTTATTAATTAAACATAAATTTATAATTGAACAAAAGTAATAACATTTACATATATATTACATATATTTAATATCAAATATTTATATTATTTAAAATCAGTATATATTTCACGTAAACATTATTATGACGTGCCAATTTGTCGTGCGTCCGCAGTGGACACACGGCCTCGAAATATCGAGACCGGTTCGCTCCTATTGTTCTCCTGTCGGCGCCCGCGCCGGCTAGCAAGTGCGAGTGCGTCATTCACCACCGTGCGTCACCAGTCCTCACCTAATTCGGACGACGGACGCACGTCGCTTTGCTTACCATTTAACCTGCAAAAGTATCTACAGCAAGTAAGTCTACATTGGGAACACTTAGCCTATTCCCACATCGTAAAGTTTCATTTTCTCTTTAAACGCTATAGTTATTAACTACGAAGTGATTTCGTGTTTTTTCGTCTTATCTGCAAAATCGGTCTCGCCCGCGCGTGTACTTTTCTCATTACTATCTCGCTTCAGTCGCTATAGCGCTTTAAAATTTTAAATTTTAATCTCGCTTAATCAAAACTCAAAGGTGCTGCTTTAGTAAATACATTTTAGGGGCTACGAAGCCGTAAAATGTATGGCCCGATGGCCGAGTGTGACACAAGAAGAAAACTGAAGATATTTTCGTTTTCATGTAGGTAGGTATAACAAGCTTTTATTTATGTGATAAATATTAAACAAGAAAATATACTAGAAAAAAGCAACTAGTCTAAATGTCGCCCTAACGGGATTATTCATGGCGACATGACACTAGTTGCTTTTTTTTTGTATATTTTCTTGTTTAATATTTATCACATAAAAATAGCATTATAAAATGCAAAATTAAAAAGTTATAAGCTTTTATTTGTTGATAAATTTGTTAAATATACTTACTATAATTATTTTAATCATTATTATGAATTAATAATAATAAATCCATAATAATTAAATTAAAAGGAAGCTAACTATAGGTAATGACTAATGCCATCGTTAAAGATTAGTTATGCTCAATCATACAAACAATTTTGACACACTTCACACTTTGGAGGCAATGATTGAGCGAGGATGTCACAAAACTTCCGTCTGGGTCTCACCCGAGTTCTTTCGTAATAACACGTGTTGTGAGACTTCATTTTAACTCAATCTACCGTACAATTTCTATAACATGTTTTAATATTTAATAAACACTGGATATTGGAGTGTCATAGGGCGGCGATGGTCAATCGTATGAACCTATCCCTGCAGGCAGTCTCCGAATGGGGCGATGCCAACCTGGTCAGGTTCAACCCGTCAAAGACCCAGGGTGTCTTTTCTCCGCAAAAAGGAGTCCTTTTCATTTAACTCCTACTTTCCGAAATGTTGCCGTGCCGATTACTGACCACCTTGAGCTTCTCGGCATTACATTGTCTCCGACTCTCAATTTTGGCTCTTTTATTGAAAGTAAAGCTAAATTGGCCTCAAAAAAACTTGGCATTCTGGCAAAGGTGAGAAAGTACTTCACACCGAAACAGTTGCTTAATCTTTACCAAGCACAAGTTCGATCGTGTATGGAGTACTGTTCTCATCTTTGGGATGGTTCTGCCCAATACCAACTCCAGACACTTGAGTCCATTGAAAGAAAGGCCAAGAAGCTCATCGGCAACGATGAGTTATTTAATAAACTAAAGAGCCTTGAACATAGACGGAAGGTTGCTGGTCTATCCGTATTCTATAGGTTACATTTCGGGGAGTGTGCAGCGGAATTGCACAGCCTCATTCCACCATCCCCATTTTTTCATCGGACAACCAGACGTACAAATAGGCGCCACAATTATATGGTTGATATACCCAAGTGTCGCACTAACCGTTTTGACTCGACATTCATCATCATCATTTAAAGAGTGGAACTCCTTGCCTCAGTCTTGTTTTTCCTGACACTTAAAATTTGGGGGTCTTCAAGGCACGAGTGAATAGGTATCTCTTTAGGCAAGCGCGTTACATCCTAGATCGCATCTTCGCTTTCCATCAGGCAAGATAGCGGTCAAGCGCTTTACCTATCTAATAATAAAAATAAAAAAATAAAAATCCAAAAGGGCACCGCCATTAAATAAAAAGAAGAAGAAGAAAACTTCCGTCAAAAAACATGTTCACTTTACAAGATTCGTAGCACAAAATAACATGGTAAGATTGAAAAAATACTGCTGATCTTGACGTCGTGCATGAAGTATTATGGGAAATGACACACCTAACGCGCATTGCTGCTTTGCGCTGCGCTGTCAGGTTACAGTAACAAACAAATGTTTGTAAATTATTTTTAGACTTCTATAAGTAAACATTTAAAGACCTATTTCAAAAAGGAAAATATAAAAATGAAAACCTAAAAAATACCATATAATGAAACCCCATAATTACAACAGAAACCGTTTATAAAATATACTTTTTGAAGTTGGTGTTCCCTGGACTCCAGGATCCCGTCATCAGATCCTGTCTTGACGACAATGGGACCAACTTAAAAGTATACCCTTTCGAACATAACAAGAATTATTCAAATCGGTTCATAAATGACCGAATACTCAGGTAACAAACATTAAAAAAAAACATACACACAAATTGATAACATCCTCCTTTTTTTGAAGTTGGTAAAAAACTTACAAAAACTTTTTACAAGGATTCCTAAAACTTCTCAGTACGTTCCTTATATAAAAGACGCCCTAAACACAGCAGCTCAACATTTAATACGAAATACGAAGAAAATAAAACATTTGGCAAGAAGTTATAACCAAGTGAAAACAGAGTGCTGGCAAATTAGCCAGCATTTTGTTTTATACCAGTGGAGATGAAAAAGAATGCAACCGACCGGCAAAATGAAAAATATCCCATTTTTCATAAAGTTTATCCTCTTTTTCCCGCAAGTGTAGCCCGCTCAATTATAAGTTCCTTGTAACTATTTAATGCATTGTTTTTAACGGAGAAAAAGAATACGAAAGCGTGTTTCCTGAACCATCTCAAAACAATTAAACTTTAATTCAGCAGTAGTCAAAGAAACCCCTGAAATACTTATGGTAAATTTTAAATAGAAAAATATTGGAAAAAATTAACTCGGCCACAAGTGAATTCTCAGACGGGAATCGAACCCGCGACCTTTGGAAATCCGGTCCAATGCTCTAACCGCTGAGCTACCGAGACTTGCGAACCACCGTCGAAATTCTCCATATTTTTAATACGCTGTAGGCCAGCTTTGTTACATCAATGCTAGGAATATCCTTGCATTCGAAAGAAACATCTTTTCAGGTGTTTAACGATCGATTAAGATGCAACTGCCAATAATTTATGATTTTGTAATTTTTGCATTTTTCAATGCTATTTTTATACTTATGGTAAATTTTAAATAGAAAAAACCCTGAACTTTTCTCAACATTTATACCTAAGAATGACGCCGCAACAAGTATGACAAAAAGTCAAGATTTTACGACAAATTGTGCCACTTGAAATTTTGCGCTACTGGAATTGTTCCATTTTAAACCTTTTAAAAGTATAGTAAATCAGGAGCCGGGACACATTTATATGTTATTATTATTAATAGCCCGTGTTCCGGCACTGGCGGAGTTCCAAGAGACCGGTTCTAACAACTCTATCAGACTAGTAAGCTTTTAGTATTCATAGTATGTTCCTCCCTCAACGTCCCTTTGTTTATCATGTCGTTGTTAAGAATCAATATTAATGATCGTACTTAAACAATTACTGTCTACAATTTTGTAAGAATTTCGCGGAAACATTGATTGGACATCTGAGACTGGGAGGAAACTTAAAAAACGATGAAAAAGCATTTTTTTTTATAAACCTACGGCGGTGACACCTTAAATTGAAAAAGGATACAAAAAAACCCGACTTAAGTATCTTAAGTAGACTTAAGTATTTTTTTTTTATCTGAGCTAACTTGGATGGATACCGGTGCTTGGTAAAACCTAAAAAGGTTTATATAGCACTGTAGAGGTAAGAAAACCAATTAATTGTCCTAATTTAAGTGTTTGTAATAATAAATAATAATAATAATAATGAATATTATGTACAATGTACTACATAAAATCTTTTACTGAAAACCGTATAAAAATCGGACTAGTAGTTTTGGTTTTACTCAAACAAAAGTTTACTGCAGCGCCCCCTGGTGAGTTGTCACCATAACACCTATCTAACAACATGCACCAATCAAACCCGAACCCATCAATGTAATCCGCATCAAAATCGGACTAGTATTTTTTGAGGTAAATGGCAACATTGGTTAGCACAACCAAAAAAACCTCAAATAAACCGAAAAATTATAGTACCAAATAAATATTTCGGGTAAATAAATCGCACTAAAATTTCTTCCGCAATTTTTTTTTTGTTTTTTTTAATGAACGACGGGGAGACTCTTAGCCTTCATCATACCTGCTGTTAAGTATTGATAAGGCTGAAGATGGAAGCGAGCCTTTCTCGAAATCCTCAATCATGGAGGAGCTGGCTATCTTATCTCTAACTGCCGGAACACAACAATGCTGAAAACATTATTGTTATGGCGTCAGACTTAGATAAGATGGTGGTAGTTAGCCAGGCGGGCTTACAACAAGTCCTACCACCAACCAAACCGAATACAATATGTACCCCCGCTGGGAATCGAACCCTGGGACCCCTGGGTCTGATACCGGTGGTTGTACCACTAGACCACAAAGGCGGTTAAATTTAATAAACTATTCTCAAAAAGCTGGGATGTGAAGTAACAAGAATAAAAGGTGTATGAAGAGAGTAAAATTGCGATGTATGTGAGGCTAAGGAATTGTGGTGGAATACCTTACTAGAGCAAAGTGGCTGTCCATAGTCTCTGCCTACCCTTTTGTGGGACTTAGACGTGAGTTGTTAGTATTTTTTTTAATGAACAACGAGGACATTCTTGGCCTTCATCATACCCGATGTTAAGTATTGATAAGGCTGAAGACGGAAGCGAGCCTATCCCGGAATCCTTAAGCACTGAGGAACTAGGTATCTTGTATATAACTTCCGGAACACAGCAATGCTGAAAACATTGTTGCTGTGGCGTCAGACTTAGATAAAAAGGTGGTAGCTAGCCAGGCGGACTTATGATTATCCTATCACCGACCAAACCGAATACAATATTTATCCCCGCTGGGAATCGAACCCGAGACCCCTGGGTCTGATACCGGAGGTTGTTACTACTAGATCACAGAGGCGGTTAAAAGTATGTATTAAGTCTTTGAGTATTTCCTACAACACTGATTCAACTTATCTGTACTAATATTATATAGAAGAAAGATTTAATTGTTTGTTTGCAACGAATAAACTCAAAAATTCCAGAACGGATTTGGATGAAATTTCGTACACAGATAGTAGATAGCCTGGGTATGAACATAGGATTCTTTTCATCCCGATATTCCCACGGGAATGAGAACCACGCCGGTGAAACAGCGAGCGGCCGCGAGTATACCTATATATGGTATAAAACCGGTTAATACAGCTCTCAGGACCATCAAAACGGTACCGACGGAAGACCAGCTCTGGCCAAAAGCCAAGCATCATGATGAGTCGTGGCCGTTTTGGGACAAACAGTGCTCAATTATTTGTTTTTATTATGTTTGTTTGTTTGTCCCAAATAATCTTTTTTTTTTCTTTCTTTCTTTATATCGCACCTCCAGTCGTAAAGCGGCTCAATCCAAAATGAATGTTTTTTGGGAAATGCAGAAAACGTGTTTCGGTCCTCGACAGTTTTTAGTATAATACACTATAACTTAATGAAATAACGAGCTATTTACAAAATTCAAGTTCTACAGGTTATTTGGTCTAAGGACTACAGATACGGACAAAAAAAACTTTAAAATATTTTATAATATAGGAGTAAATAGACGCTGAAAAAAAAACTTCCAAAAAAGAGTCAGTTTAGCAATACAAACATTTTTGAACGTTTGACTCTTGTACAACTATGTCTCTTTATTTCTAAGCACTACGTATTATTGGATGACTTATTTACAAATAGTTCCCTTTAGCTTCATTATTTTTATGCGGAGGAATATTCAATGATGCAGTTATGTACTAAAATATTACGATGGTATGAGAAATAAAACATAAATTCGAATCACATTCTTTTATTACCTGTTGATATATATTTCTTAATTAATCAACGTTCGTAATATTATTTGCTACCAAGGTTCAATATTGGGCCCTCTGCTGTTTTTAATATATAAATATTAACGATCTCCCTAACTACGCGAGTAATTTATGAAAGACAGCACTATTTGCAGATGATACATCTTTAATTTATAAAATTGATAGAGGATACAATTGTTCTGACGAAGTAAATATTGCTGTTCCTCAAGTCGCACACTGGTTCAAGAATTACTCTTGAACCAGTGTGCGACTTGAGAGGTTTGTCTCTTAACCCTACCAAAACGAAGTTTGTTAAATTCTCATTACCTAAGGTAGGGCAGGTCGATATGCATATCAATTTGAATGGGGATATAGTGGAGTTAGTTGAGAGTACTAAATTTCTTGGCATTACATTAGATTTAAAACTACAATGGGATCCACATATTGAAACTTTGCCGAGTAGATTTAGTTCAGCAGCTTTCGCAATAAGGAAAATAAGGCTCTTAACTGATATTGAAACGGCAAGACTAGTTTACTTTAGTTATTTTCATAGTGTAATGTCCAATGGCCTGTTGTTGTAGGGCTCAGCAGCCAATAGAGAAAATGTTTTTATACTTCAAAAAAGAGCTGTGCGCGCCATTTACAACCTTCGACGGAGTGATTATCTAAAAGATTTGTTTAAAGAGAATAATATACTAACTTTGGCGGGACAATACATCTATGATCATATAGTATATGTAAGGCAACTGTTCGGTTTATTACCGAACACTTTCATAGCTTAGGTGTTTCGATATACCTACTTAGCTACCTAAACTGACGTAGCGCGGCGCATGACCCGTTTCTAGGTCAGCGGTCACTCGTCAATTATAATTATTTTAACAATTAATATTAGTGCATATTTTATCGCGTTATCGATCGGATGTACTCATAAACATTATCTCATCAACATTATCTCATTATCTTTATAACATTAACATTAACATTTTCATATAGTTTAAACAATAACAATTTAGTGTAAACACCTTCGATAGTTTCTAGTGAACTTTGAATGGACTTAATCCCAATAAAAGTGACTTTATATTTAAATAACATCTTTCTCTGAACATTCCTTGATGCCGACGAATAAGACTGCTTTGTGTCTTATAACTTTCATACCAATGTCAGGGATGATGAGTCAATTATTTCAAGTGTTCAAACTTCGCAGACTTTCTGGTGTGACTTTCAATCAATGTTCTTCGGTCATAAAAGACACTTGAAATCAAAAGTTGTGTGAATCACTTAAATTTAGTTTTCTAAGGTCAAAACTGGCACGTAGGTTCTACGTGATAACAATTAGAAAGGGGTAAATTAAAGTACTTTAGTTCTAAAACAATAACCATACATTCAATGTAAAGTTTAATAAATGATGTTTAAGAGTGGCGCAGCTAGCCTTATCGGGGCTCCGTATCAAAATTTGTTTTGGGGTTAGGAAGGGGAAAACAAAAAACGAAAACATAAAAGAAAGAAACAAAAAAGCTTGCATTGAATTAAAATAATTATATTTTAAAATATCTTAACAATGCGAAATTATAATTGCGAAAGTTTGTGAGGATGTATGGATGGACAATATACAATATAGCCTATGTCAGTCGGGAGAAATGTAGCTTTCTAATGGTCTAAGAATTTTCTAAATCAGTCCAGTAGTTCCTGAGATTAGCGCGTTCAAACAAACAAACTCTTCAGCTTTATAATATTATTATAATTATAATTATAAAATATATAGTATAGATGATTGTCTATTTTCATTGGTCATCGAAAACGCGTGACGGATGAAACAATTTTTGCTAATTCTTTATTTGTTGTGTTTATTATTGTCAGGAGAAGGTTCATAAGAAAAAAAAAATTAAGAAAGTTGAGCGGAACATCTGACAATTCCGTCTCTGAAGTGGAACCTTCACAGTGCAGCCAAACGGAAGGAAAATTTGTTGAGCGTGTTAAGTATTTTCAATTGACGTATAAAAATCGAAGGTCTGGCACACCTGATGTAGAACCCCAGCTTGATACGTATATAGCGCCTTGGGTAAGGTTCTTCAGTAAATGAGCTTTCTGTTTAGGTAGGTATAAATATCGAATGTTTGGTTTTCCCTGTTTAATAAAAAATGAAGAGATCCTAGGAGAACTGAAGTTTCTGATATCACTCGAACATAGCGAGAAGAATCGATGGCCGTTGGGGCGGAATGGTACTAGAATGGCGAAAGCGCACCGTACGACGCCCTAGGGTAGGCCTCGGCAAGGTGGACCGACGATCTGGTAAAGATTGTGGGTAGCCGCTGGATGCGGGCAGCGCAGGACCGATCGTTGTGGAAAAGAGGCCTACCCAGCAAGCAGTGGGTGTCCTGCGGCTAATATGATGTTGATAGCAAAAATTGCATATCTGTTATACCTGATGTGGAACCCTAGCAGCCCCTGCTCAGGTATGAGCTACGAATATAGCGCCACGGACGCCCGCATGTTGAGTATACTTTCTGTTTTCGTATTCCAGACATGGACATAGATAACGAGTAAGAAATTATTAGGTAACACACCGTGTGATGTAATGACAAATAGTAGGTAGGTACCGCTGTAAGTTTTTAAAACGCAGTATCTTCCAATGTGTTTGATAGAATCTATATACCTAAAGAAGCCTGATCTTCGTAGCCACTCACACCACTGAGAAGGTGTCATCAATAGTATTTGAAACAAATAATCACTACGTTTTAGGCTACACACTTCAATTCAAATATTACCCCTACCTAAGTATTGAAAATAAATATTAACTTTGATAAAAGATATTTTATGAGAAAAGTTAAACAGCTGCATTTAAAATTTGTGTCTGTTTGTTTGTTCGAGGGGTTTTGCATAACGCGAGGACGAGAATTAAAACACTGGTCGGTATTATAGGGTAATCGGCTATCATCATACCTAATCAGCTATCACCATAAATTTTCTTGTATTTAGGATGACAGCTGATTACCCTGGTCAAATTAAAATTCCTCTTTTTTCTTTATTGTAACAAAAATGTTCATATAACTCAGCTATTAACTAAACACAATATGAATCTATTGACATAGCGATGACACATACCGCGTGGGGCCTATAATCGGGGAAAATATTGAAAATAAAGACTCTAGAGTATTAGTATTTATTCTGAAAAGATTTCAGCTAATCAAAATCCATGCATTACTCACAATAAGAATTTAAAGTTACGATTCATAATCAGTGTAGTATTGCAAAACGATATTATCGCTAACGTTGCGAACTAATCGTGGTACAGGGGACAACAAAAACTCACCGCAAAACATCACGATATCACTATCCATTAGCTCATTATTACCTTTATCTCATTGAATAGCAACAGCCCACCTTTTAGATTACCACCTATCAGACGACCTATTAGATTCGAACTAAACACATCTATCACGTCCGGAACCATCACATTTAGGGACGCTCCAAGAGAGCTCTATCGATTCTCTAGAGTACGGTGATCAAGACTCCTATGAGGAGAGCTGCTCAGAACTGTAAGAGATAATAAAGTAACATGATGGAATAAAAAGCTAGATGCTCTAAGAGAAGAATCGCGTAAGTTCGCGTAATCACTGGACTAGATACTAAAAAGCCCTAACTGCCTACAATAAAGAACTACGGAAGGCGAAAAGACTATCGTGGAGGAAGTTCTGCGAGGAGATCACCAAGACTCTTCAAAGCTAAAATCCACAAAGTCTTGGCAAAATCGCCTACAAACCAGCTGGGACTCCTAAAGAGGCCAGATGGCGTCTTCACTAAAATGGCCGAAGAGACCCTAGATCTCCTAGCATCAGCACATTTTCCTGAATCGGTGGAGTTATTAGGTCTGAATGAATGTTTCTCACAATGGATTCTCTAGGCCTGCAAACGAGGACTGCAGAAGAGCAGCCAGGAACTTCAGACCCAATAAGGTTGAATGGGCAATAGACTCATTCAAGCCAATCAAAGCTGCAGGTGAGGATGATATCTTTCCAGCTCTTTTGCAACAAAGGAAGGACATCCTGATCCCAATTCTTGTTAAAATCTTCAGGGCGAGTTACGCATGGGGTTACATACCAGAAAAATGGACTATGGTCAATGTCATCTCCCTAAGGCTGGCAAAAAGGACTTCTCGCCGAAAAAGTCCAATAAGCTTTACTTCTTCCCTACTCAAAAGTATGAAAAAGGTCATAGAAGACATTAGAAACGGACCGCTACGGGAACGTCCTTTGCATCTCAGACAGCATGCCTAGAAAGGAAAATCCACAGAAACTGCTCTGTTAAAACTAACAGATAGGCTAAAAAGGACTCTAGAAGACAAACAGATAGCCCTCTGTGGTTTCCTTGACATTGAAGGAGCAATTGATAACGTTACCATAGATGCCCTTTCCAAGGGAATGAAGGCTAAAGGGATTGATAGAACTACCACCCGATGGATCAAATCGATGCTCCTTTTTAGAACGATCAATGGTAATCTATATGGAACCACAAAAGGCTTTAAAATAACAAAAGGCTGTCCACAGAGGGATGTCCTATCGCCGCTATTTCGGTCGCTAGTTATTGACCAGTTGCTGGATGAAG
Source organism: Chrysoteuchia culmella (assembly GCA_910589605.1). Classification (NCBI taxonomy): domain Eukaryota; kingdom Metazoa; phylum Arthropoda; class Insecta; order Lepidoptera; family Crambidae; genus Chrysoteuchia; species Chrysoteuchia culmella. The sequence continues at coordinate 2,767,538 of OU342647.1, read as the reverse complement.
CCTCAGAAAGAAACTTAGATATACAGGGCTATGCGGAAGACGTGGCTTGCGTTATCGGCCCCTGTCAAAGCACTATATCATCTATACTCCAGAAATATCTAAACGTCATCAAAAAAATGGTGTACGGAGAATAGTATATCGGTAAACCCGAGAAAAACCACAATAGTCCCCCATCATTAAAAGGCGCAAGCTAGAGAAACTTGTTACGCCTACTATTAAAGGGACTCCAATCCCATTTTCCAAAGAAGTCATATACTTGGGCGTTACTTTTGACCAAAACTTGTCTTGGAATACGCATATTAGTAATGTGATCTAAAGGCTTAAATAGCCTTAGATCCAATGTCCGTCGTCTGCGCAGGCCCTTAACAACGTTTTCCACAGTTTCGATAATATTCGCAGATTCTGAGTCCAAATTCAAGAAACTAGTTGTAGAAGTTTTGGCAGATTTATCAGTTAAATTTTTTATTTTTTATTTTCAGTTCTATGTACTTAGTTTAATTAGTTAATTATATATACATTTTGCATCTTAATCATACTTTCCCAAAATGTATTAAGTACTAATTACTTACCTATTCAAGTATCTAGATGTAAGTTTACCTTTTTTTTAAAGTCATGCATGTTTTTTTTTTATCAGTACTTAAGTTCATGAGTATCACAAATTAACTCGATGATGATGTTGTGGGCTTCACTATAAGTAATACTTTTGTACTATCCTTAATTTTAACATTTATTGTGAACGCTGTTTTTTGTCCCAAATAAATAAATAAAATAAATGTCATGCTCCCACTGTGCAACTTCACTAGAAATTACTCAGTGGAGATACCTTGCAGGGAAGAGTGGTCTGTAAATCACTATACCTGTAAGGCTGGAAGCTTAGTTCGGTTCACAGACGGCTCCAAAATGGGTGAAAATTTAGGATGCGAAATCGGCGACAGCCCTCGATTCAGCAAGAGTATAAAACTAGGCAAACACGCCACTTTATTCCAAGTAGAGGTATACGCTATCATAGAATGCGTGGAGGCCAACCGCCAACGAAACTACATAAATCAAACCATTATTATCATCTCAGAATGATAGCCAGGCAGCCCTCAACGGTATCAATTCGAATACATTCGAAATTGGTAAAGGACTAAGGTGAATGACGTCGATAAGGTGAATGAGCTAGGACAACGGAATAAAATTATTCTGAAATGGGTACCAGGTCAGTCAGGAATCATTGGCAATGAAAAAGCTCAGGGCCAACAGCTAGGTCCAAAGCCTTTTTGTGGTATCTCAAACGCAACTTCTCAAGGGCAACCTATTTGGCGAGTCAAAAAAATACTAATTAAATCAACCAGGATTAGTACACGCCAAATCCCTTATCGAAGGTTACTCGTAAAAGCAAACTGCTGAACTTCTAGAGCTCAGCAGAGCAAACATATGTGCGATAGCCAGAGCCTTAACTAGACACTGCAAACTAAACAGGCGCCAATTTCACATAAAATTGAGTGATACTGACATTTGCCGTCACTGCGGATTGGAGAGAGAAACATCTCCTAAGTGACTGCGGAACCCTATTTCACAAACGCAGTATCCACCTGAGCCGACATATAATTCGGACAGAGGAACTAAAATCTCTCAGAGCTAGGCAGATTTTAGACTTCCTGGAGGCCGCCAGGCTGAATGAGATACTATAACAAGGTGGCGAGTTACAATAGATCTTCTAGGTCGCAGTGACTACAGATTCGACTGGAGCAGCATAGTATAGAGTATAGAGCCCTTAAATCCTACAAATATTAATAAATATTAATCCTAAGGCGGTACGAAGTACAGCGAACAACGAAGTAAGAAGGTCAGCTAGTCATAAATAAAGCTAATTCACCTAATCAAATTATTTTTTTTGCAACTATAGTCGTGTAATCTATGTTTATATCTTAGCAATTTCTGGCCAGTATATTATAACTTTATTTCATAACTTTAAAGATAACGCGAAAATTCTCCGAAAAGTTAGTATACTAACATGAGACTAATGAGTATCGTTATCAAAGTAAAACTTCATAAAGTATTTCTGAGCGGTTTTTCTTTAGCATTCTTTTGATATATCAGAACTTAAACAGGCTTCTTAATAATTTCTGTGAAAAGAGTCTTTCTACAGATTTGTACTAAACAAAAGATTTATTTTTGTGAAAATCTCTATAATCCCGTACCAGTACATGAAAGAAAAGTGAATCTTATCCTTACTATTAATCCTCCATAAACATTATCACTAAAAGTTGAACAGTTTTAAAGTACCTATAGCTACGTTCTATATTCAACATTACTTCATATTGCGATGGCAGCTGATGACCTCAGTCTGGTCTGAGCATTTAACCACTTTCCAGAATGGTGAAAGAACGTCTACAAAATAGTTGCAGGCGCATCTAGTTATGATATACATAGTAAAGATGATAATTTATTTGCAATAAGCATAGTAAAAACAATGGTGATGGACAGTGAATGTCTCAAATTTAGTCTTTTCAGTCACGCAAAAAATTAGTTCTTACCTAATTATAATTAAGTAGGTAATTTAAACTGTCAGGCATCGGAAAACGAGACACAATCGATATTATTTCATTGTTGTGCGACCGTCGGCAGTCTTGCGCTGCTTTACCAATTTAAGAAACATAACTTTAAATAAAATTTGTGGATTTATAATTAACAAAAACCATCTATCTAAAAAAACAATCCCTATATTTTATTACCAATCATGTTAAAATCCTGAAATAACCTTGAAAAAGTAAACTAAGTGGAACCAGATAGTAAGCACGTCAAACTAAAACCCAGCTTACCGTAGGTACTAGAATGTTATTTCATGTAAGATATATTTTATTCTTTCGGTACTTGAGGTTAAATTGTTATTCAAGCCTCATGCGAACTCATCTTCACTGAATTTACATAAAGGTTCAAAAATTGCTTTGGACCCTGTCAAATTTTTATCGAGTTGGCAGTGAAAAGAGTTTAACCATAATAAACCTCGCGCTATATCGGCTGGTTGACGCAGCACACCTATTCTGATTTAAATATTGCGACCTCCGATCTCATATTCGATTTTGTATATGCACCATGCAAACGTTGATTTTAGGACTTGGTATTTGGGAACATACTGTTTTTTGCGTGCGCAAAGCGTCTTTAAGATGATAGAATTTGTCAAAAACATATTAATATTTTGTCATTGTTTGTATATAGAAACTGAGGTCATTGGCAAAGAAAGAAAAAAAAAGAAGAAAAGAAAGAAAGTAATACATTTATTTGGAACAAACATCAACAAATACAAATAAGATATGCAATAAGGAAAGGCACGGTTTGTCCCAAAACGGTTCCGATTCCGCATAATGCATGGCTTTGGACCAGCGCTGATCTTCCGTCAGAACCGTTTTGGTGAGAGCTATAACGGCGGCGCCTAAATAATAATAAATAGAAACAAACAACAAAATAAAAATAATAAAGAAAAAAATATAAGTAAATTAGCAAGATGTCTGAAGAATGGAATACTCTACCGACAAGAGCGCAACTCTTAAAAAGAAGATAATTTGTGATTATAGCATTATCCTGGCTGTGGATCGGGCCTCGACCCCTTTCTTAGAAGATATTATCAGTATGATTGTGCCATGGGATCGATTAAAGCCATCAATTAATAAGCTCAAATTGTAGTGGTTTAGTACAAAATGCTGTCACTTTAATTCCCCAATATGACATCAGACAGAATCAGTTTTATAGCAAATGAAATAAGGAAAGGTTTGGGACAGCATTTGGTTATCCAGCCAACTAATTCAAAGTTCGAAAGAAAAGACTGTATTCCTAAAACGCTCCCAGTATTCCCAAAAACATCAACTTGGTAACCCTGTAGTTTCTATGTCGTAATGCGCTAGGGATTTCAGGAAAAGGTCCGGGCTCACAGCTAAACGTGTTAGTTCGCTTTATTGAATATCGGGAATATGACGTTGTCCTGCGGGACCCAAATATGGAAGGCCGGGAGAGTATTTTGCCCCGGCTGCATTCTCAGTGGATTTTAGGCGACTTTATGAGTCAGAGTAATGGATTTCATGTGTGAACCATAAACAAAATTATGTTGTGGAAGTTTGTAAATCATAAATTTATGACTGTGAACGGGGAAGATGTAAGATGTGTTCGCATAAAATGAATAAGATTTAAAGCTTTATTTTTGAAGATCATAACTTACTGATCGATGATTTTGCCTTTTTAAATTTTAAAGAGGGATTTCACAAAAATAAATTATATTTGAAGCGTTCGATGGCGCAGTGGTTAACACAATCGCCTGCGATTGTGGTGGGTCATCATCTTTAGCTATGGTCGTCTATGGGATGGGTGACCGCGTGGTAGGTCATATTTCGTCGTTGATTTGAAATAGGATATCTTTCGATTGGTTTATAGGCAACCAAGGAATGCTTATTAATTGTCTTCAAAAGTGCATTAATCATTAATTTATAATAAGCCTTTTGCTGAAATTAATATACACAATAGAATAAAACATAATATTATAAATATATATATTACCTTAAATAAAGCTTACTCTTGACCTCAGTCTGAATCGTTAGATTAGGAAATAAGTTGGAGCGAGCTTGCCTAGAAAAAGCCTATTCACTCGAGCTTTAAGAGGGGGTACAAAGGTTGCGGATTAAATATTTACACTGGAAAATAAAAATAAAAGTTCCCATAGATATTAGAGCATACAAATAAAACCACTTTTACGGATATCAAACGCGCCATATTTCACGAACTAAGTTGTAATTGTCCGTATTTTTAGGATTTTTAGGGGTTTTTTTATTTTCCCGACGTTAGAAGTGTGCCACAGTGCGCGCCAAAACATAAGATGTACGTGTAAGAGAGCATATTTGAAATAGGGTGAAAAAAACATAAAATAATTTAATTTTCTTGGTAAAAAAAAATAATCTGAAAGTTATTTTATTATTATAAATTATTTTTCGACTGGAATAATTTCTTTCCAATTTTATATGCGCTTTATTTAGGATTAGAAGCTGTTCCGGCGTGAAATACCGCTTAACCTTTTTAGGATACCCAGCTTTTAGCCGCAGCTTACAACTCGATGTTATCGCCAAAGTTGAAATCTGATGAAAACTTCATGTCAAGAAGTTCAAGGTTTTCAGTGATTGGTACAGTTGTACCTCGGAAAGTAAATGTCATGATGAAAGGACTCTTTTTGGCGGAGAATAAACATCATCTTCATCATAAGCCTGTGGACGTCCACTGCTGGACATAAGCCTATCCTAGCTCACGCCTATTGTGGCGTTCATAGGAGGCTATTAGCCTACTGCTACCACGCTGGTTAGACGGGTTGGTAGAGGGTTTATTTCAAGTTTTCCTTCTCACGCATAGGTGTTCAATTTAATTAAATTACAATTAAAATAATTAATCTATACTAATATTATAAAGAGGTAAAATTTGTAAGTTTGTAAATTTGTATGTAGGGGGTAATCTCTGGAACTCATAATCCAATTCAAAAATTTTTTTAACTGGCAGAAAGCTACATTATTCCTGAGTGCTATAGGCTATAAATTGTTTCTATAACATGTATATTAACCGAGCTATCACAACTTTTGTCTAGCAAGTCGGAAAAAAATACCTCATAAAACCGAATTATTTGCGAGCGCTGCCTAAACAGTTGCTTAAAATTAAAAACAATGTATGGCGACCTGGTTCGTCTTAATTATTTCTACAAAAAAGTCCGCGATACCATATCTCTATCTTTTATATTTTATCTTTTATACTTCTTTTATTGCATTAAAAAAATTTTTTTTCGGCATACTTACGTTTGGTTGATTATTTGAGCAACAAAATATTAATTCTTATGACAATAAATTATTTCAGTATCACAAGAACATCATACAGATAAGATTTGCCATTTACAGTATATCAATTGGTCATACAGTTTCGGAGATAATATAAAATTACTAAAACGCAAAATGCCCCTAGCATAACTTTCATTGTCCAGACGTTTTACCTATTTGCCCATAGATGGCGTTCTGCAATTACGTCATTTTTCTGAACCGCGGTGTTAAGACTTTTCGTGGATTGATGACCCTCTCGAATTATTAAGCCCACGTCGTCGTTAGTTGGAGTTCTAAATATTACATGTCAGTTGCTTATTGGTTTCGGTTGTTTCGTTCGTATGGTTGTTGTAGTTGATAGATACCTTATAATCGAAAATATCGTAATTTCGTTGTATGTTCGTAGTTTCGTACTTCGTTCTATCGTAATAATCGATACGAGTTATTCGATATTACGATTGTTTTGTTTTGTAAAGGCGGACGGTGTTCGAGTCGCTCTCCCTTTGTTCATAATTGTTTTCAAGTCTGTGCGTAGTTTGTTGAGAGCATGCCTAAAAGGAAATCTCAACTGTTCCGGCAGACATCACAGACAAGAGCCGCTCGAGTACGCCGTGCGGAAGAATCTGCCCCTGAAAATGAGCAACGCCTCTCGAGAAATAGAGAATATATTTCGCAAGCACGCGCTAGAGAATCTAGCTCCGAGCGCTCACAGCGCCTCGCTAGCCAAAATGTGAGGACGTCGCGGGCCCGTGCTCGAGAAACTAGCGCTGAACGTGCGCAGCGTCTATCTGATTTAAGGCAGCATGTCTCTGAAACAAGGGATAGGGAGACTAGCGCTGAGCGCTCGCAGCGGCTCGCTAGGCAAAATGCCATAACATCGCAAGCCCGCGCTCGGGAATCCAGCGATGAACGTGCACAGCGTCTATCTGTTTTAAGGCAGCATGTCTCTGAAACAAGGGATAGGGAGACTAGCGCTGAGCGCTCGCAGCGCCTAGCAACAGAAAGACAGCGAGCAGCTACAGTCAGAGCACGTAATCGGAATTTAGCCCAAGGAAATAGATCAGCCTTCAATTACGATGCCAATATAGATTATGCTCAGCAAAACACTGTGAAAATAGGCGAAATGAATAAAACATGTCCTAAGTGTTTTGCAAATAAATGGAGCGATGAACCAAATGGTATGTGTTGTGCTGCAGGAAAAGTGGTTCTTCCTGATATCCAGGCACCACCACAACTAATAAAAGATCTATTTCTGGGCAATCATCTATTATCTGCGCATTTTTTAAAAAACATACGAAAGTATAATACACTCTTCCAAATGACGTCATTCGGTGCTAAAGAAATTCGCGAAGGAAACTTTATGCCTACATTTAAAGTAGAAGGGCAAGTTTATCACTTGATTGGTAGTCTACTTCCTTCGCCAGGGCAAAGCCCGCAGTTTCTACAAATTTACTTCATTTCTGATGCCGACCAACTTTCGTTGCGGTCTAATATTGCTCCTAACCTAAATATCGATTTAATCAATGATTTACAGACGTCGTTAAATAGTCATAACATTTATATTCGCAGTTTCAAATACAATTTAGAACATAACTCTTCATCTGAAAACTTAAAATTAATCATTCACGCTGACCGCACTCCACAAAATCAACATCGTGGAAGATACAATTCACCTACAGCAAACGAAGTTGCAGTATTATTGGTGGACGAAGATAAGGGACCTAGAGATATAGTCCTTCGTTGCAAAGATGGTCAACTGAAAAGAGTTTCTGAATTACACAGAGCTTACGATCCCTTACAATACCCCTTGATGTTTGTTAACGGTGAAGATGGTTATTATTTGACTATCCCTCTACAAAATTCATCGCGAAATAAAACAGTTTCGTGTATGCAATTTTATATGTATAGATTGATGACCAGGGCCAACAGTTTTAATCCCCTTCATTATTATCGGGATTTGTTTAGTCAATACTGTGTTGACATGATGGCTAAAATGATAACAGAGAGACTAAGTTACATAAGTCGCAATCAACAACAACTGAGAGCTGATGACTATATCCATTTAAGAGACGCTATAAATCAGGATGCTAATGTCAACGCTGCAAATATTGGCCAACATGTCATCTTGCCTTCATCTTTCACCGGCTCTCCGCGTTACATGCATGAAAAAACCCAAGATGCAATGACGTATGTACGCAACTATGGAAGACCCGATTTATTTGTGACGTTCACTTGCAATCCGGAGTGGCCAGAAATTAAGAAAGAGCTATTTACTGGCCAACGTTCTTTCGACCGTCATGACATAATTGCTAGGGTTTTTCATTTAAAGATGAAGAAAATGATCAAGTTGTTCACTAGAGACGAGGTATTCGGCAAAGTCAAATGCCATATGCTTAGTGTTGAATGGCAAAAACGCGGTCTACCACACTGTCATATGCTGTTTTGGTTTGAACAAAAAATACAACCAGATGAAATAGACAGTTTAATAGTTGCTGAACTACCCAACAAAGATGATGACCCAATATTATTCGATATTATCACCAAAAACATGATCCATGGACCTTGTGGGGAGCACAATTTATCATCACCGTGTATGAAGAACGGTATATGTTCAAAGAAATATCCTCGGCGATTCGTCACCGATACTCAGACAGGCGAGGATGGTTATCCTGTATATCGTCGTCGTAATGCTGAAAATGGTGGTCAAGTCGCAGTTGTAAACATCAGAGGGAGGCCGATTACAATAGATAACAGATGGATTGTACCATACTCTCCAATGTTGTGCAGGTCATTTAACGCCCACATTAACGTCGAATACTGCCATTCAGTTCAGGCTATAAAATATATATGTAAATATATAAATAAGGGTTCCGATCAAGCCACGTTCAGCGTTAGAAATCCGCATGATGAGGTAGAAAATTATTTAAATGGGCGATATATAAGTACATCGGAAGCCGTCTGGCGAATACTCGAGTTTCCGGTCCACGACCGGCATCCCACGGTCGTGCATTTGGCCGTGCACTTAGAAAACGGGCAAAGGGTGTATTTCACACCAGGAACTGCGCGACAAGTTGCCCAAAATCCGCGCAAAACCACTCTATTAGCGTTTTTTGAACTCTGCAATACTGACGAATTTGCAAAAACGCTGTTGTACCACGAAGTTCCACACTATTATACGTGGGCTAATAACAAATTTTCAAGACGAAGGCGCGGTCAAGACGTCGATGGGCATCCAGAAATAAAAAGAGATGAAGCTTTGGGAAGAGTGTACGGTGTACATCCATCACAATCAGAATGCTTTTATCTAAGAATTTTATTGCACCACGTACGCGGTCCCACATCATTCGAAGATTTGAAAACTATAAATGGAGTGGTCAAGGAGACGTATCAAGCGGCTTGCCGGGACAGAGGTTTGCTGGAAAATGATGATCACTGGGAGAAGACATTAAGAGAAGCTTCGATGTCGGAATGTTCATTGAAACTTAGGGAGTTATTTGTGGTGATACTGCTATTTTGTCAGCCATCTGAACCGTTAAAACTATGGGATATCTTCAAAGACAATTTTTGTGAAGATATCAGACATAGAATTCGACAACAAAATCAGGACTTTACCATGCCTTTTAATGATGTTATGTACAATGAAGGTTTAATACAAATTGAAAATAAACTTTTAGTATTGAATGATAAAACATTGAGTGACTTTGGATTACCGTCTCCAGTTCGCCCTGTAAATGATGCAATAGATACAATGTTGGTACATCCGCACAACATCAGTGAATTAGCTATTTTTGTAAATGAAAATTTACCCAAATTAGTGACAGACCAAAAACAGGCTTTTGATGAAATAATTGATAGCGTAACAAATAATAAAGGAAAAATATTTTTTTTAGACGCCCCAGGAGGCACAGGAAAAACATTCCTCGCTAATTTAATATTAGCACATGTTAGGCAATCCGGAAAAATAGCTTTGGCAGTGGCTTCTTCAGGGATTGCGGCTACTTTATTGAGTGACGGTAAAACTGCTCACTCTACCTTCAAACTCCCATTGACAGTTTCATTGGAGCAACAGTCGGTATGTTCGATACGCAAAAATGGGCCCATTGGTCAATTGTTACAGAATACGTCGTTGATAATGTGGGACGAATGTACCATGAGTCATAGAGCTCATGTTGAAGCAGTGGATCGAACACTTAAGGACTTGAGAAATTCAGTCGCTGTCATGGGTGGTGTCACTTTTGTGTTTGCAGGTGACTTTCGTCAGACACTTCCCGTCGTCACAAGAGGGACACGTGCGGATATCATAAAGGCATGTCTAAAATCATCGCCCCTATGGAGTATAGTCCAAACTTTGAATTTACGTACGAACATGAGAGTCCACGTTATCGGAAATATGGATAACGATTTTCCACAACAGCTGCTCAAAATTGGAGAAGGGTCTTTTTCTTCTCGAACCTTGGGCTCTAACTCTGCGGAAATCGTTATAAATGAGACGCTGGGTCGTATAGTTCACAGTCTGCAGCATCTTATAGACGCAGTATATCCTGACCTCGAATATTTACTAGATAGAGACATTCATTGGCTTTGTTCAAGGGCTATCGTCTCACCAAGGAACGATACAGTCAATGAAATCAATAATCTAATTTTACAAAAAGTTCCCGGCCATGGTAAAATCTACAAGTCAATTGATACAGTGTGTAATATCGAGGATGCAGTCCACTATCCGCAGGAATTTTTAAATTCCCTTAAACCATCTGGTCTGCCACCTCACGAACTGCTGTTGAAATCCGGAACGCCTATCATGCTTTTAAGAAATTTAAGCCCACCTAACCTGTGCAATGGCACAAGGCTACTAATAAAAGATTTAAAAGACAACCTAATTGTGGCGACCATTCTCATTGGCCCAGGAGCTGGCCAGTTGGCGTACATCCCAAGAATTCCAATGATTCCGACAGACCTACCCATACCGTTTAAACGACTCCAGTTTCCAATAAAAACATCATTTGCCCTGACTATTAACAAGTCCCAGGGACAAACATTCTCTTTGGTTGGTATTGACCTACGAAAAGAATGTTTTTCCCATGGACAATTATATGTTGGTCTATCAAGAGTGGGATCATCCGAAAAGCAGATTATTCTGTTACCGAAAAATAAAACAACCTCAAACATTGTATATAGAGAAGCTTTAAATTAAATAGATACCTAACTTAAATAAATAAATAAATAAAATAAGTAAAAGGCGACTAAGGGTTAAGTTACCTTGAGCAGAAAAGAGAACTTCGGTAATCTTTGAAGTTACTGATCTGATTCCAAAAAATTTTTTACTAATAAAATTAAATACAGTAATATCAATCGAGTGTAATCTTATGTTAAAACAAGAAATTTTCCGCGGACGAAGTCGCGTCGCGGGCCGAAGCTATTTTCTATAAATTCAATAGGAGCGAAGCGTCAGTGAGAAATTATTCACATTTGAGGATTTCTGTAACAAACCGAAAACCACGCGGGCGAAGCCGCGGGCGGTCGCTAGTAATAATATAAAAGAATAAATTCAAATTCAATTCACAATGTCACAATGTCAATGCGTCGAGAACAGACATGCCTGTGTTTATTTATCATATTATTTATTTACATTTGAAATGGGGTAGAAACAAACTACATACCATAAATTAGAAATAAAATTACTTGACGAAATCCATAACTTAGTTAGCTAGTTCTATATTATCCAGAAACATGTAAACAAGGTTTCTAAGACAAACTGTTTTACTAATAAAACGAATCACTGGATCAAATAATTCTGGCTAAAGGACGGACAACTTTGCGAAGCAATAACAGTTCTCATTTTAATTTTGTTTTGCTATTGAACGCTAAGTTTCGGTTTGTATTGTGTTCGAGTTTCTTCTCAGTAATAAGGTTCAGAAATAATACGAAAATAAATACTTGAAATGGGTTCTCGAGAACTGTTTAGGCACTCGCCTAATAACAACTTAACTTTAGATGAATAAACTATAAAGAGAACTCCGCACAGAAATTGATTTTTACCCGCGACGGTACGGAGACGGTATATGAGTTGGGGGTGAGAGGTTGTTTGTTTGCTTGTTTGTTTGTGCAAACCAATGTTACCATTTATCTGCCAAACTACTAGTCCGATTTTGATGCGGTTTTCAGTGATGGGTTCGAGTTTCATCAGTGCATGTTCGTAGATAGGTTTTATGGTAACAACTCACCAGGGGGCGCTGCAGTAAACTTTTGTTTTGCAAACCAATGTTACCATTTCTCTCTTAAACTACTAATCCGATTTTGCAAGTCACTATCTGGTTTAATTCATGGTTTATTATAGGAATGCTTTTAATTTGCAGTTTCTGACGTGTTTCTTGTACCTACCCGTTCTTCTAATAAAAAAACAAAGGGTTGCACTTTGGGAATGCCGGCAGAAGTAAAAACCGCTTAAACGAAAATAACGATCAAAATCCACTATATCCTGACCACAACTTCATAAAAAGTTTATGAAAACGGAGACCCACTTGATATGGCAAGTAAATCCATTAAAACTGACCTAGCATCAATATAAAAGTTGGTAGTAATGAGAGATCTTTATTTATTGGTTGTTATTAACTTATATACGTAGATCTTTCAAGTGTGAGATTTTATGTAATTTGAAATAAGTCAACGGTAAATGGTCTTACGAATTTTCGATTTTCGATCGAAATATCGATTTTTGTTAAAATAAGAAAATCAACATCAATATGTTGCGTTGGCTTGTACTTTGTATATAAGGCAAGATGCACTCACACATCGTTAACTATTTCCTGCTGACGCACATACAATAATCTATTATAATTTAGTATATAAAATGAGTAAAATAAATAAACATTGCTCTTAGCTATTAGCACTCAGCACTAGCACACCATACCACTGTTGGATTCATCTCCCACGCTAGGAGCCAAAACTATGATTTTGGATTTCGACTTCGTAGAGTTAACTCCTAAAATGTCAGTTTCCCAGGTTTGGCTGCATACACGAAAATGATAGTGACGATTTGGAGAAATACGTGGTTTTCGTTTTCGTGATAGGTCTTTTAACACCATGTATACATACGCAAAATAATATCCTATGCAAAAGTGATAAAAAATATTATATTTATTTCATCCTTTTTAAATTACACACAAAATTAAAAAAACCGCATTGCAATCGCTTAATTCGTTTAGGCACTACGAATATTTATGTACAGAAAGACAAAAATTTTTTGCCGCCATTTTGTTTTTTTTTTTTTTTGCTGTACCTTAGTAGGGCTAATTTGCCCAGAGTGTAAATTATTTTAGTCAAAGCGCCACCTTTGTATCTTTTACCGTTTCGGCAGGCAGTAGACCATCTCCATAAATGGCCGGATGGATTTTCATCAAACGTGGCTAAGAACCATCTCGATTAATTTAGCTTTCAAACAAAAAAAACCGCATTGAAATCGCTTGATTCGTTTAGGCTCTGAGAATATACTTACAGACAAACAGACATAGGCTTTAAACTTATAACACCCCTCTTTGCGCTGCGTCGGGGGTTAAAAATCACCACTTGCCAAGATGTAGTAGCATCATTAAATTCAATAATTTTAAAAGATTTTTCCTCATTACAGAACATACAAATCGATCATCATAAATTGATTTCTGGGCCCATAAAGACCTTGCCTGCAGGCAGGGCACGACCGATGGGGGAAGATTGCATACCGCTACAATACTTGGTCGAAGATTAGCCTGCCTCGGACCCTTCCCCATAAAAATGTTCCGATCTTTATTGGATATTACAATATTATGAAGTTATCTCAAAGACTTTTGCTATTCTTATAAGCGTGAAACGATGATCTTTTGAATAAGGCTAACTAGGGCTCAACGACTCCCTCAAGTTTTACTGAGAAAACATAACACAAATCTATTTAAAACTTATGATAAATTTTATATAAAAAAAAATGGAAAAAATTAACTCGGCCACAAGTGAATTCCCAGACGGGACTCGAACCCATATATCAAAAATCCCGAAATCCGGTCCAATGCTCTAACCACTGCGTTACTGAGACTTGCGGACCATCCGTCAAAATTCTCCAATACTTTATATTTTTAAATCTCTCTCTCCTAGAGGCCAGGTGAGGCTTCTACAGTTAGTTACGTCATCATCACCACATCAGGCTTACGACTTTCACTGCTTTTAAGATGGTTAAAAAAAAGATATTACTACAGAAGGAAGTGTCATATCGCAAAAGATGTCGCAAATACACAAAATATTTTTAAAATATTTACATGTTAAATATCTTTCTATTTAGGTATCTAATAAGATTAGCAAATAATATTTTTTTATCTTTATTTTCAGCTGTATACCTTAAGCCATATCTAGTTTTTGGAAATATGGCCGTATCTCCGGCAATTTCCCATTCTGGCTTAGCTACCATCTTTTCTTATCAATATTAATTGTCTGTAGATTACAGTAAAATAGTCAGCCCTGCTTTGTTCAGGGTATATATCCTACTTATGACACACAGTCTTTATAACTTCTCTTACATTTCTAACGCTGTGCTACCATGTCAACTGAGTGACGTCTATTTACGATAGTATTGTAACTTTATTATATGTGTCGTAGGATAATTAGCTAAATCGAATTTTCGCGAAAATTCTAGGGATATTGCAAAAACACGAATAGCAGCGTTTTTTCCTGTAATAAAAACGCATATTAAAATTGGCCTTATAGAGGGGCCAACCCTTTTTTTTTATACTAGGAGAAATGCTTTTACTCATCCCTCGCCCCCAGGTGCAGGGGCGATTCGAAATGTTGGACTCACCTGGGCGGGTACTACCAACTAAAACTCCTAGTACTTGCCCTCCAGGCCGCCATTGGTCACGGGGGGGTAGGGTTCGCAATCACCCCTAAAGACCAGGCGGCCGTGGCCCGGTTGCCCGGACCCCTCACGACTAAAAGATGGCCGAGCAAGTTTAGCCATCTTAGGGTGGCCAACCCTGGCCTTACAGGCCTCCCCCGCCGATCTCCACTCTTACGTACATTTTAAGTTTTGGCGTGCACTGTTCATTGAAATAAAACAACTTCCACGGATTTTAAACGCGCTGTATTTCACGAGTTAAGATCTAATTGTCCGTGGTTTTTGAGTTTTTTTGGTTTCCTTAACGTTTTGCGGCTGCCGTGGTCACGGGATGAATCCTGACTGATGATCTCCACTTTTCCTTGTCGTCTTGTCCGACTGTAGCTTGAGCGAAGCCGCGTCGCTTGAGATAGTTATTTTGGACTTATAAACAATCTAGATTAGTAAGCTATCTAACTGTAGATGGGTCTGGAATAATAACATTCTAGGTAACTAAGCTATATAACTGAAGATGGGTCTACTAAAATTGTGTGTAAGGTGGAACCCAAAACTTAAAGATTTATTATTTGTTAACGTTGATTTTCGATTTTCTCTTTTAACGTTATTTTTGTAAATATCCCGCTTATATTATGTTTACATCAATAGTGTTCAAAACGTTTATTCTTCTAGATACAATACGTTAATATGGAAACGTATCATTATTATTATCATCCGGAAGTAGATTCTAATTATGAAAACAAGAAAATAATATATAATATGACTTTATTCTTATTTTTATCATTCCTTTTCGCTTCCGCCAACTTTGTTTCTCTTATTTATCGTATTGTATAACTTTTTACAAAAATATAATCAAAAGAATTTAATAAATAGAATTCTTTATTTTATCCCTTTTTATTAAATTTAACTTCAGCCTTTCAGTAATCTAATTCCTTCAAACTCTCAACTGACTGACAAGCCCGTGCATCCGATAAAACTTTTGAAAACTCGGCCAGAGATACCCGGGAACACCGCAAATGATAAATTAACCAAGTTCCCAGATTCAATACACTTCATTATCAAGCCTTTGTTGTTTATAGCGGAAACATTGATTAGGAACCATATTGTGCTTGGGAAGTACTTTTAATTTAAAATGTATAGGAGAATTTTACTTTTAACAATTTTTATGATTCTGATAGTTACGTGATGTCATTTGATGGATTCATTACAGCGGTAAAACACGTCAGTGGAAAATAGTCCATCTTAATATACGTCTACTTAGCTGAATAAAAAATTAAAAAACAAAGCACAATGTGTGTTCCACCGTGGATGTGTCAGTTTTACGGTTGTTTTACATTTAAGCGCTTTTCAGACTACGCTATAATATGATAGCATATAGCTTATAGGTCATAGCACAACGATATCACTCACCATACATTTACTTAGAACACGTTCACACTTGGCTATAATATATATTATTGGCCTATTATACGCTATCTAAGTAAATAAAAGTAAAGTAATATCGTTGTGCTATGAGCTATAAGCTCTATGCTATTATTATAGCGAAGTCTGAAAAGCGCTTTACACAAAATATCAAAAATAAAACAAGTTTTACATCTGTTATTGTACTAGAAATAGAACGAATTCTGACATAAAAATGGTCATTAATCAGTTTTAATCTCTGTGTTCTATTTAATCAAGTAGGTACCTAAAATTTTATGAATAAACCTATTGAAAAATTAGTGACACTTACATTTTACGAGTATGGAATATAATCTATACATATAATAAAACTGTAAAATTATAATTTCTGTACATTGAATATATTGACCAAAAACCAATTGGGGATGACGTAAAAGCAGTAAGAGAATACGTTAAAACGATTTTTAAAAATTTTTGTCTGTCTGTTTGTCTGTTTGTATGTACACGCTAATCTCCGAAAGTACTGAACGGATTTGAATATTTTTTTTGTGATATGTAGCTAATAGGTTTTGTGGTCTTTTGGATACTTTAGTATTGTGGAAAAATACAAAACATTCCTCTCTGAAGACTTTGATAAAACAGAGCCATGGGTAACGTAACATCCCTTTTTTTAGACAGACCCTTCCTATTATAAGTCAGAGGACAAGAGCCGAAGAGACTAACACCTCATTAATATATTTTAAGGCCATCTCAACCTTATGGCCTCAGATACATAAGCTGGGGTTGACAACCGATATGAAAGCGCAGCTTGGCAGTTATTTACATGCCCAAGAAATTTCAGCATGTTATCAAAACATTTTGCCACTTTGGAAGTGTACATCTTTCAAACGGTTGACTTTGAAAAAATCGTTTTAGAAACCTCAATGTAATTTTTAAAGACCTATCTATAGATTGACCACACATATAGGTTTGATGAAAAAAAAATCCAGTTTCAGTTCCATGTATGGGGAGCCCCCCCTAAATAAATATTTTTTTTATTATTTTTGTGTAAAAACCCTAAAGCGGTTTACAGAATACATCTACCTACCAAGTTTCAACTGTGTAATCTTCATAGTTTTGGAATAAAGTGGCTGATGTGGCATACATCGGACATGACGAATCTATAAGGGTTCCGTTTTTGCCATTAGGCTACGGAACCCTAAAAATGACCAAGCAATGCAATAAATAAAAGAAAAAATAGTGAAAATTGTTCCGGATGAAGTGGTTTACACTTGCTTTAACAATGTAGTTGATCAGGACGACGCCACAAATTACCTAATTGAATTTTTTAACCCACTTGCTCCTACTGTGTCTTTAACGACACACCAACTTAAAAAAAAATATTCTGTTGTACGAGGGTACTTAATTTTTTTATTTTATATTGCTACTAGCTGTTGATGCCTTAGTCAGTCATAGTAAAGTGGTAACCGTGATATGCAGTTTATTGTTTTTGTGCAAAATGAGGTTAAATTACGTGCTTATTAAAATGATAAATACAGGGTAATTTGAAATATTGTTTTATGCTGTTTTTAATTTATTTGTTATCTAATTATCAATAGTCGGTTCCTAATGATCTCGAAAATAAAAAAAATACGGTATATTTATAAGATATTCATCAAGTATTTTCGTTTTACTTTGTCTGTTCCGTAAAAGACACAGTAGAAGAATGTACTACTATCAGTAGTACTTATATTTGTTACAGGGCTTTACGACAACCTTTCACTCTGAACGAGATTACTGATAAATAAGAGCAAAATGATGAAAAAATAGTTCCAGACTCTATATCATCATCACATTCATATCAGCGGCATGAGAACGACTGCTGGGTATGGGTAGCCATCGAACAATCGTTGTGAAGATCCGCTAAGGCCTAAGGATCTTCACGTTGATCGGTCGTTGGCGGGCTGCCCTCATCCAGGAGCTTTCCGCAATCTTCACCAGATCATTGGTCCACCTTGTTGGGGGTCTACTCACAGAGTCGCCATTCTAGAACCACCCCGCCCCATCCGCTAACGGTTCTTCTCGCTATGTGTCCCGCTTACTACCACTTCACCTGAACAATTCTTCGAGGGATGAAGGTTTACTTTTGTTTTCCTGCGGAACTCCTCATTTCCGATTCGATCAAGCAGGGAAACGGCAAGCATGTCTTTCTACATTGCACGCTGGATGACGTTACCTTAATCATGCCTCCGCAAAATTGTAAGTGACGGATGAAGACTCTGGAGACAACATTTTGTTTTTCTTCAAAATGTCCCTGGGCCTTTACTCGGAGAACTTGCTGAATTTGTAACATGAATGACTTCTTTGATGAATGTAAGTTGAGTCATTTTATTATTTCCCATGCTGGACTGAGCGCAAAAGACAAGTATAAAATGCGTCTAATGCGGGTACATAGAGTAAAAGTGTCTTCCAACTGTCAGGGTTGATGAATGAAGGATATTCGAAAACTATTGTAAACGATGAGCTGGCAACCTGTCGCTATTGCCTAACGTCTAACCACCTTCGTGATCTAGTGGTACAACCACCAGTATCAGACCCAGGGGTCCCGGGTTCGATTCCCAGCGGGAATACATATTGTATTCGGTTTGGTTGGTGGTAGGTCTTGTTCTAAGACCGCCTGGCTAGCTACCACCATCTTATCTAAGTCTGACAACAATGTTTTCAGCAATGTTGTGTTCCGGTAGTTAGAGATAAGATAGGCGTTCCTCAGTGATTGAGGATTCCGAGAGGGGCTCGCTTCCATCTTCAGCCTTATCACTACATAACATTAGGTATGATGAAAGCTAAGAGTCTTCCCGCCGTTCATAAAAAAACGCCTTAATACCTGAGACCCAACCAATGCCAAATATGGCGTCGTCGAGGTGTGGATATGAGAGTGATTCTTTGGGTGTTTTACTTTATTTCTCCTATATATGTCGAAGCCTACTGAAATCGACGTAGTGAAAGATCATAGTAGTAGATTCTCCTACTGTGTCGTTTACGACACGGCATTTTCCAGCTTTTCCTGAACTGAAATATTTTTTTTTATTATTTTTTATCAGTTTTATGTTTCCGTTCTGTGAAGTATACGAAATTTCAAGTCAATTGTGCAAAAAAAGTTAATTCAGGAACAAGTGGGTTAATTCACTTCCAGCGAGTGGTCTCCCTGATCACAAGATCAATCTTAAAGCAACGGGACCCGACTTAAAGTAAGTGCTTTGCAAAGAAGCTGAGATCCTGACTGGGTGTACTGCCGGTAAAACTGAGTTTATTCCGCGTATACTGCCCATCCCTAATAATTTTCCATTCGAGTTCAAGCGCACACGCACACAGTTCCCTGGGTGACCCCGTGGTTTGTTTTGACTATAAATAAGTAGCAGTGACAAACGCTGAAAGCCGCTGGTGTCGCACTAAGGTTCAATTGTTTTTCATACGGCCAGCTCTATGTTGCTTTTTCGCGAGTCAGTAGAACTGCGGGTTCATTCATATTGGCTCAAAACGGAAAAATAACCAATGTAGTTCATAAAGAAATACTCTAAGCACCTTACAGCTATATTAGTATAATAAATTTCTTTTAGCAAACGGTATTTAATAATCATTTTTGTTGTAAGTACTACGATTTTAATGGTCGATCTTTAACGTCAAATAAAAAAATGTAGGTACTACATAAAAGTCCACGCGTACGAAGTCGCGGGTACCAGCTAGTAATGAATAAGAGTTTATTCAGGTCGGTACATACGTGAAACAATTACAAGTTTATAGCAAAAAAGTCTGGTGTATTTTGCCGGGCTCTGAGCCCCATGAACATTATTTTTGACAAAAGGATTCCAAATATGTCAACCATCAATTTAATGTAACCTAGTTAATTATGCAATGCTCAAGTCTGGTGTATTTTGCCGGGCTCTGAGCCCCATGGACATTATTTTTGACAAAAGGATTCCAAATATGTCAACCATCAATTTAATGTAACCTAGTTAATTATGCAATGCTCTCATGACAAGTCCCGCATACTTACTAGATAATAGTAGATTGTTTACCAAGGGCTGTATGACACCCATAACAGTCGAGTGTTTTGGCGCCCGAACGAAGTGAGGGCGCCGATAGTACGAGACTGTTATGGGTCCATACATCCGAAGTAAACACTTTACTTTTCATTTTGAATATGAGGAAAGTAAAAACAAACAGAATATTCTTAAAAAAAAATTGTAAGGTTTCTACGATTTTAATTATTTTATAATGTAGCAAAATAAGCTGTATAGGCTTCTGTGCCTTTGCCTACATACCTTTGGTAAATAAAAGTCTAAAGAGATTACAGATATCGATTTGACATGACACCCCCTATTCTTTTTTCAAATTTATTACAGCCCTAGGGCCGCCACATATCACTTTCAACCCGCATTTTAGGCAAGTTATGAGTTATTTTCAGAATATGAGACATGAAAAAAGATAATTATCAAAGAATTAATTTCCACGAGGCTTTTCATGAAAATTAAATTTAAATGCCATAAATATTATATGTAGATATTGATACACACAAATATAGACTTACATAAACTTAAAAATTTACAAATAATGACACCCTGGTTCGCTTACGCGCAGGAAGGAAGGAACAATACACCGCTATTTGAACAGATAAACTAATCAATCAGGCAGTTTTTAAATGGTAATTATATCGGTAATATAAACACCTTCATAATTATTAATTAGTTAATCAGGCCCAAAACTTGATTAATGGTTAAGCTTAATTTAAAATACATACTTATTATTCTTTATAAAAGCCCCTTTGATCATCAAGTACACCTAAATGTAAAATAAATAAAAAAACGGTCTTTGTGGTCTAGTGGTACAACCACCGGTATCAGACCCAGGGGTCCCGGTGGCGGGGGGTTGGTGGTAGGACTTCTTGTAAGTCCCCCTGGCTAGCTACCACCATCTTATCTAAGTCTGACGCAATAACAAAAATGTTTTCTGCATTGTTGTGTTCCGGCAGTTAGAGATAAGAGTAAGCCAGTTCCTCAGTGCTTGAGGATTCCGGGAGAGGCTCGCTTCCATCTTAAGCATTATCAATACTTAACTAACATCAGGTATGATGAAGGCAAAGAGTCTCCCCGTTGTTCATAAAAAATAGGTAACTAATAATAATAACAGCGAAAAATATATCGTTAGTTAAATCACAGATAACAATTAATATGCTTATGTTGCATCTGCATTATTTTAAATTGGATAAAAACAATTAATAAAAAAAAAATTAAGGATTACGTTAAAATCATAAATGGCTTCAGGCGTTCACACCTACGAAGATTCTCCAATTTGTTTGCTTAGCTTCTGCTTAGCATATAATGGAACAGCCACATTCCAACTGTGAATAAATGTGAACATCAAAGTTCTTTCTACTTCAGGTAGGTCCACAGCATAAGTGACTGTATCTCATGTCATTGTAGTTGGATTTTCTGTGGACTGATATTGGCGGTTAGGCCTTTTTAATTGCGAACGGTAGTTCTATGCTCGCTCCACCTCTTGCCCGTGTTTACATTCCTGGTACTTGGCAAGCAAACGCTCTTACTTTGCTTTCGTCGACTTTGTCATACGTATTGTCTTCACGCCTTTGAGAATTGTATGCACTGCAGTACTTCTGATAGAATAATGTCTGTTTCTGGTGCAAATACAGTTTTCTGCGTAAAGCTAAAAGCTGAAGTTCTTAAATTTTGATTTTAATTGTAGTTGTTTTAATCTAATTGGGGATGAAAAGTAATGAGGGTACTGCGTTTTTTGCTACATCCAGAAAGTTCGTTTGAATACTTATTACTTCATTAAAGATTATATTGATATCTACATAGATAATCGTTATTGAAGTAATTAATTGTGTTAAGTAATTTAATATATTATAATCATAACTTGGGACGATTCCATTCCTACGGGTGCCGGCGCACTCGCGTCGATATTTTCATGGAAATAGAAGATCGACTATTAAAATACTGGCCAAGTACGAGTCGGACTCGCGCACGAAGGGTTCCGTTATCTATAAAAACGAGCAAAAAAATCACGTTTGTATTATGGGAGCCCCCTTTATTTTTTATTTCGTTCTGTTTTAAGTATTTGTTGTTATAGCAGCATCAGAAATACATCATAATAATATCTCATAATTTCAACTGCCTAACTATCACAGTTCATGAGATACAGCCTGGTGACAGATGGATAGACGGACGGACGGACGGACAGCGGAGTTAATTTAGGAATAGGGTCCCGTTTTACCCTTTGCGTATGGAACCCTAAAAAGTAACCTAAGAGCGAGTCCTCAACACTGCGGTGCGGTGCGACACCGCAACGCAGTGTTCCGGCCTTTCTCCAAGGGTGGATTACACCATCTGACTTTAACAATAACTTTCTTCTTTTTAGCAGTGGAAAAATGTATAGGATTTGACAGCTTTGACAACCATTAATCAGTTAAGTAAGCAAGTGCAACTCACACCCATATTCTAAGGGCCGGTATTTCAATGTCACCTTATCTTATGACTTAAGTTAAGTCCAACATTTGAGCTAAGTATCACTTGTGAAAGACAATAGCGTATTCCAATCCGGATATTCCTCGCCTTAGCAAATCTAGGATTCGTCGCAATATTGCAACATAACAAACAAAATATGATAATTGTCTATGAATTTTGTAGTCATTTGCTGACATTGAGCGCTCATTGGCTGCGCTTGTACGCTCAGCGACCAATGAGAATCGTTGTGGAGGCTCCACAATGAAAAAGAGCGCCAAAAAATTTATCACTTTTGAATTTCTTCTCACTTAGAAATTTTTACATTACATTTCGCATCATCTTCAAAATTTCGCATAATATTCTTGTAATTTGCCATTATTTCTACACTTTAATATTTTTTATGCTACAACTGCATTTTATTTACTGATAATAAATACCTAAATGTAAAACTAAAATATCTTTTTGCCATTTAAAAATATGTTACCATAGCAACGAATCCCGGATCGGCACTTAAGTCTCTGAATTCCTTAGCTTAAATATTGGCTAGTTAGGATGGACTTTAAGCGTCACTTAACTTTAATCGTTTATTGAAATACACATAAGTTTAACATATCTTCAATCCTGGATCAATTCAAGATAAGTCGATATTGAAATACCGGCCCTTAGTCGTTCCTCCAAAACTTACTCGTCCTTGACTTAACGAAACCTCATTGAAAACCTCTTCAAAATACTCCTCGAAATCGATATTCTAAGTCATAACTCCGTAAGGACCTGGAGGAGCCCCAGAGTACGTAGCCACTCCGTGCTAGGCCTAGCGCACACTACCATTTTTACCCACGACGAGGTTGAGTGGAGTGTAAAAAGTTTTGGAGGAACGACTTAGAATATGGGGGTCAGTCTTCTGTTTAATAGTAGTTTGTTACACAAGGGACGTAAGGAAGCTATTACAGAACAAGATCCAATTTGGCGCCTGTGCGAGCGCAGCTCGCAAAGGGCGCTAAAGGATCGAGTGCACCCGAGATATTTAGACGGTATAGTTAGGCGAATATAGTTCGAGGTTGTAATAGCT
Source organism: Chrysoteuchia culmella (assembly GCA_910589605.1). Lineage (NCBI taxonomy): Eukaryota > Metazoa > Arthropoda > Insecta > Lepidoptera > Crambidae > Chrysoteuchia > Chrysoteuchia culmella. The sequence goes on along the minus strand of OU342647.1, from coordinate 2,743,892 downwards.
ACTTACAACCGAGGTAAGCATTCTACTTTACATCATTCATGCGAGGTAAATAAAACATTTGTACGATATCTTCGGCTTCAAGATGACAGAAATTAGGCGTCCCGACCAGTTCTTCATCGGATGAAGTACTTGACATGATGAACTAACACTTTTATTTAGCAAAAACTTATAATTGTATACTTATTTTAAATTTTAATACAGTCGTCGCAAGTGAACAAGCATTTAATTCAAATGAATTGCCGCCATTTTCATTGTTTAGTAACAGTAAAAAGGTTTCTTATCATTTTATAAAAAAAAAATGACCTATGAGTTTTGCATAGCTTGAACTGAAATGAAATGCCACCATTTTCATTGATTTCTTTTTTCAGTAAAAAGTTTCGTCATTTTATAAGAAAAGAGATTGGTTCACCAAGGAGTTTTACATGCTTAAATGGTAAAGTGTACTTTACAATTCAAGCATTCACCCTATGCTTGATTTGTAAAGTGATTTGAAAATGGAACGTTCTATCTAAACAATGCACTGTGTTGCACATGCCAACTTACACAGCCTCTTACCATATCTAGTAAATCCTAGTTGCCGAGCAGTATGATGTAAAATAATATACAGGTAATGTAGTTACTTTATGATAATGTTGTGCACTGTAATTTAGACCTTAAATCCCCTTTCTCATATTATTAATTCCTGGAAATAATAGCTACGGTAAGTAATATACGTAAAAAATAATTGCGCACCTGGCCGAGCCGCAAAAATTCGAGAGGCAGAAAGTTCATCGAGTTTCTGCAACGAAATTTTCAACAATTTTAGTAGTAAAAATATTACGTCACTTCTTTGCCTTACAGGCAGGGAATTTCAGCGGTTATTTTTATATATTCTGTGCGCTTTATTACTTTCGAATGGAAGAACAAAACTTACTTAAATACGACTAGCACACCAAATAGTCATATTTTTTTTGAGGTTTGGTTATTTTTTCAGGTTGCATGCATTTTTATATATTAAATAAATCATAAAGAATACAACAAGCATGATTTAAGGCTTAAAAATCAACGTGTATGGGCACATAAATATACTTTTCACACCTCACACGCTCTGAAAAGGAACTTTTGTCAATCAGTTTAGGCGTAGAAAATCGCTTTTTGCGGCCTAGCGCGGCAAAGTACTTTTTTAATTTCTTACCTAAAATATGTCTTAATGGGTTCCGAATCGCACTATTGACTTTTTTGTTATATTTGATTCTTATTTTAAATAGCTTTAAATTAATTATAATACTCCGTTTTGGTATAATTATATTATTTTAGTTCATTGAATCATAAAAACAATAACAATAAGGTTAAACTATTTGTTATAATAATTTTATATTAGGCTGGGTGAGATTTCACAACCTATAATTGGATTTCGGACTGTGACATTAATCTTTATTTTTAAATTGTCTTTGTCTTGTACCTCATGTCAGTGTCAACATTTACGGAATCGTTTTTATTCTTATTAATAAGTAACAATATATTCCTACTTTATATAACTTTGAATTAACTATAATACTCCATTTTTTATTATTTTAGTTTTTTATATCATTAAAACAACGAGAATAAGGTATATTTAGATTAAACTTTATGTTTAAAGAATTTTTACCGGAAGTTGACCGCGGAAACAACCATAAAATGTTCCTCGCTGTTGTGAGGTGAAAAATTGTGTGTTGCGCTCGGCAGAAAAGTTTTTAGCGTCTTGTACCTTTGAAATCCTTGCTTCGTTCAGGATTCAATTTTTGAACCACTCGCTACGCTCGTGGTTCAATCCTAGGTATCTTCACTTGCTCAGATTTCAATAGAGGTAACTCGCCGCTAAATAACCAACTTTCCAGTCTTGCATAACAAATAACTATTGTATTTCATTATATGATACGCTATGTATAGCATGTATGTATGATCATAACTCTTAAATAGTAGATTGTATTACAAGGAAACAAATTAGTTAATATTTTTACGGCAAGGGCACTATTTTGAATGCAGAACGAAGCGAAGGATTCTAAAGAAACAGATTCTTTGCTTAATAATATCGAGAAACAAAATGATACTTTTCATGATTTTTTAATTTTTGCATTTTTCGATGTTATTTTTATACTTATGTATGATAAATTTTAAATAGAAAAATATTGGGAAAAAATCAACTCAAAATCAATTAAGTCTCGGTAGCTCAGTGGCTAGAGCATTGGACCGGATTTCCAAAAGTCGTGGGTTCGAGTCCCATCTGAGAATTCACTTGTGGTCGAGTTTTTTTTTATATTTTAAATTTATCATAAATGATACTTTTCATATGGGATGAACAAACTTAATCTTAATTTATTTAAAAACAAACAAAAAGTAAATAAATCTCAGTACTTACTTTGAAGAATTTTAATGAAGATCTTGTATTTTTAAAGCTTGTTAAAAGCAAAAACTAATTTTACTAACCGAGCCTTTGTTTAGAACTCATTTGATGTCTCCAACTGATACTGTCTTCATCAGTCAAGCAGATACTAAGTTTGCCATTTTAACTAGCTAAAATTCTCCGTAAAGAGTTTCGCTTTTAAAATTCAATATTTTCTAAGTAAACACTAAAGTTTCCCCCAAACACGCTCACAATATGCAAACAGTTTCGTCAGGACTGCTTAAAACTGGAGCCCGGTTTCTTTAAAGCCGTGTTTACACAATTTCGTCACGTCGGACAATTTTGGGGTAGGTAATACGGAACTTAGTCGTCTCAAATAGATGGAGTGGAAACGTGAAACGGATTGTTTAGAGTTAAGACTCGTGTAACGGATTTACTTAGTGCGACAACTTGAAATAGTTTTTATGGAGAAAATTCTAGCATGTATTCGTTTTGTAATGGTTTTTTGTTTTTTTTTAAGAAGTACGCGGAGACTCTTAGCCTTCATCATACCTGATGTTAAGTATTGATAAGGCTGAAGACGGAAGCGAGCCTCTCCCGGAATCCCCAATCACTGAGGAACTGGCTATTTTATCTTTAACTGCCGGAACACAACAATGCTGAAAACATTGTTGTTATGGCGCCAGACTTAGATAAGACCTACCACCAACCAAACCGAATACAATATGTACCCCTGCTGGAAATCGAACCCGGGACCCCTGGGTCTGATACCAGTTTTTGTACCACTAGACCACGGAGGTGGCGTGGTAGAGTAGTAATGAAAGTATTTGAAAGTAAGTACAAATAGCATTATTGAATTTGGTACTATGATGTGTAAGCGGTAGTACATGCTGGATTTTTAAGCTCGTATTTATTTACAGCTGTTTCCGTTTCAGCAACTAGTAAAATGTAATATTATCGAATGTTTAAAGAATCAGTCACTAGGTATAAAAGTTAAATTAAAATAACTGACAAAACTTACCCATAGTCAACTGTCAATCGGAATAAGAGAAATAGTTTGAGCACAGAAACATGTGGCATTAAAATTGATCAAGGTACTCGAACATCCTCTCCAAATACATTCGGGTCTGTCCTTGATCCCCATGGATGACATCGGAAAAATGTTTTAGTAACGGCGACAAACTGAACGCAAGACGTGACGGGTCTGAACATGGCTTAAATCCACAGAACTCTCGAGATTTATTCATGACTCGGCCGAATATTTGATTGATTGCCACGTCCAAAGCAATCGCTACTTCGATAAACTTGCCGATCACTTCATTTCGGGAAAAAGGCCGTTGTTTAAACTTCTCAGCGGAGCGGAGTGATGTAGCTGTTTTTGAGTTCCGTATCGGGAACGGCGCCATTCAATTTGCTACAACGTTAAAGGAAGGGGTTGCTTTGACATCGTAATCTCAGGAGGCGCATGTCCATTACCATACGATACGTTGTAGCCCAACGTTGAGTGGAAAGCTTCTTAGCGTTCGCGTTTTGTTTTGAGTTACAACGTCAGATAGCGATAAAGAAAAAATAAGACTGGTTTTTCTGTGTTGTGGAAAGTGAATTTAGTGCGTTTGTTTTATTTATTTTATGAGAAAACCAACAGCGTATTCTAAATATAATTAACAAAAGTATAGCCAATATCAGGTTTTCCTTACTAATTTTCACAGTCATTATCAAATTCAGAAAAAATAAATTGTATGAGTAGGCATCTCCCAGAATCAGTTTCCCGGAAACGCTCTTGGCCGCGCTTGAGGGGCTGATAGTAATCGATCACATTTATTGAGCAACGTTCGGTCCGGTCAGGTTTCGGATGGGTGACCGTAAAGTGGCATTACAACTGAGCGCTTCCGTGCTTCGGAAGGGCACGTTGTCCCGGTTGTCATCTGATAACAGTCGTTAAACTCTGTCACCAGAGGTGGCCACTAATCCTTATACGATAAGAAGAAGTTTCCCGGAAGATGATGCAAGATGGTGATTCGGTTTTTGGTGGCGGTATCGCACCAGCGATTTTAATCCTATAATATTATAAATGCAAAAGTATGTTAGTTTGTTTGTTACTCTTTCACGCTAAAACTACTAAACGGATTTTGATGAAATTTGGCATATATATAGTAGATAGCCTGAATTAAAACCTAGGATACTTTCTATCCCGATATTCCCACGGGAACGGAAACTACGCGGGTGAAACCGCAGGCGGCCGCCAGTACACTTTAATGATTGACTACATAAATCGTCGCGGTGGCTTGCGTCACTGTAACGCAGTGACTATGAGCTATTAAATTAATTCTGTAAGGACATAGATCTGTAAATAGTTACTTTATGGATAATGGCGTTATGCGCCTTATTTATTTATTAACTTTAAAAATATCGTCAGAATTTGAAATGCGGAGACGGCACTGAAACATTTGATAATGTTTAAATACTGAGGTAGAATAAGAATATGCAATTTGTTTGCATTGTAAAATAAATAATGAATATTTCAACAGATATTAAAAAAAAAAACATTTAACTTTCACATATAAAATTCCAGGTCGTAAAATTTATTATGACGTCACTACCACATATTAACCTGTATGGAGTTCCGTTAACTTCCGCTCAATCTTTCCTCGGTAGGATGTGACGCAGCACATATTCCCGTAATCTTGGAACTCAGTAGCAGGTACGTTCATTTGTTATTTCCTACTTCGTGCTAAGCTGCAGACTAGAAACTTTGGAAAAGGTAAGTACTTAGTACTTTTGAAATAAAACATCTTTTACGGATTTCAGTCCTCACTGTTTATTTCCTAATATTTGTTGGTGCTTTTTTATTTTATATACACTCACACCAATTTAACCTAGCCCTAAAGTAAGCACTGTAAACCTTGTGTTATGGGATACTTTAACCGCCTCTGTGGTCTAGTGGTACAACCATTACATACATTTAAGCAGTAAGTCATAACTGTAAATTTACCTATAGCTGCGACCTATAGTGATGTGTCAGCATATGTAGGATTTAAATTTAGTACAGAGCTCTGGAATTAAATTTATTTTGTTATATTGATTGTGATCTGTTTTGCTGACCAAATAAATAATTAAATTTGTGCCTTAGTGGCATGGCTTTTAAATATATTTTCAACAAAAGAAAATACTATGTTATAACTAATAAAGTATTACTACTAATAAAGTTCCATAACAAGTGATTGAGCTGCCTTTGCATAAATTTAAAATACATGTTCATAAAAATCGCTCTTATGCAAAGGTTATTATGTACAAGGTAGATGATTATTTGAAAGACCAAAATGCATGGAAGTGATACTAACATAAAACATGACTATTGTAATTGTATAAAAGGGAAATGTTCTACTGAAGTATGAGAAAATTTTCCTCTTATATTAAATGTGTTTCAAGATTGTAGAATTGTGTTTGGCAACGACATGTTCCTTTGTTAATGTTGTTGCTTCTGTTAAAGCTGATAAGTTTCTTGCGGCCGTTCTTATTCGTTAAAAGATGTCTTGAAGGGCTAGTAGGAAATTCGAAATTACTTATTTATAAGTCTATTTGAATCTTTGACTTTGACTATGTATTATTAAGTGTTTCTATCCGTTATCCTGGCAGGTATAATAACACAAGCCTTACAGTGCTTACTTTGGGGCTAGGTTAATTGGTTTAAATATTTCACCGTTTCGCGATGATACTGATGATACTTTAATAAAATAAAATATTATAAATGTAAAAGTATGTCGTTAGTTTGTTTGTTAGTTACTCTTTCACGCAAAAACTACTAAACAGATTCGGATGAAATTTGGTATGTAGGGACTTCAAATAGAGGACTAACACATAGGCTACTTTTTATCCCGATATGCCCACGGGAACGGGATACACGCGGGTGAAACCGCGGGCGGCCGCTAGTAAATTAACAACGTAAGCTTATTGTTGCGTGTATAATACGCAACCGTGGTATTTTCACTCTCGAGACTGGAGTGAGGGTGTGTCTGGTGGTCTATTCGCAGGACTGGGCTCAGGCCCTGTGTTGAATTCACCATCAACGACGCCAAGAACAGACCACGGGATACACCGTCGCCCCGGACACGATAGTGTTTTGTTTACCATTCTTTTGTGGCACTGATTTTAGTGTTACTAACCGTAGGTTCCTTGCGCACCGAGCTATTTCATTGCAGAATCATTCATTACACGTATTTACTAAAGTTTTAGCATTCATTCCGTAATATTTTGTTGTTTTCAATATTTTCACAATAACAACTACGTGTTATTGTTTTGAGTGACTTTGACATTGACAGCGAATGACATGACATCTGACGTTTAACGTTTCGTAACAGGCAATAACTTAATGTTATAAATCACAACTTGCTGTCTTTGTGAAAGTTACTCATTGCATATTTATTGCTATTGTCTAATGTTTTTTAATATTGTAATGGTTTAATTTACTTTCAGTATGTCTTCTGTATTTATTAGAATACATTTCAATTAGTTGTAGAATAAAAAATCTAAATTCTTTTTGTGGAAAATTCTGGAACAATATATCATTGTTTTTGGTTCGGCTCGTCTATGGTCGCCGGTGACGGTGACTTGCCTTTTTCCTTTCGATCCTCGGTGTCGGTCGATACGACAAATAATATTGGAAGCAGAGAAATTTGATTGAGATCGTCCGATCTAATTGTTAAGAAGATGGGGTGGTGATTGTCATCGATATGGCCTAGTGCCAAATATCTTTTTATGTAAATTCAAGAATTTTAATAGGAGCGGCAGGTGAGTTTTTCATACCGTTTCGTCTTGGTTAGAGTCCCCCGCCTCATGGTGGAACTTCTTGAGAATTATCGTGTGCTCTCTTATTTTGTTTCAGAGAGCCGCTCCTTTGTTTTAAGCCAGAAATTAAGTTATTTTATTTGCATTTCTGACAACTTTCCCCGGACTGATGCACATGTCCCCTTGATGCAGTGTGTCTCGTCTCCGGCCACAGAATATAGAAGTGTTCTCCTCTGATGCATGGGAGAGTGAGTGCACCAACACCTTGGAGGATGGCTGCGTAAGCTAACAACGAACTCCGTATGTTTTTGTGTACTTTTTGTTTGAGAATTTCATCGACATGTAAAACAGTTGTATTAATGTAATTTTAATATAGAAGTAACCTAGGATTGTACATTTAGCTTCAGAATAGATTCATGGAAGGACGCTTCCACTGATTCTTGTTTCCACAGGTCATGACCAAATAATTTACCATGTGTTTTTGAGTACCCACATGTAACTTTTATTCTTTAACTTTTAATGAGTTTTATTAACAGTGCCCATGTTTTCTGCTAATAATGTTTAGAAAGAATTGTTTGTAATTTTAAATAATGACTGGTTTAAAATCAATATACATAGAATTTTTGTCAGAAATGTATCACTTTGTTTGATTTATTCCAACACTCCTGTGTTGGTGGCGCCCTCTTTAGAAGTAAGAATTAGAACCTTTTAGTGAACTAATCTCAATATTTTCTTTCCGAGTGTAACAGCCATCTAGGTAGAACCCACGCACACTCCCATGAGTCTCGTGCCCATCTGAGCTAGCTGAGCAGACCGCATCTTGGAGGCAGTGGGTGTTGAATAAACACGGCTGTCCCCAAGTGCGTAACATAATTGGCGCCCAACGTGGGGCCCGGTGATGAGACACATTGTTGGAGGGTTACTCCGTCCGTCGTTGTTCATCATTTGGTATCTCGGATATCGAGGTTAGTCTTCGCTTATCTTTGTTTTTTTTTGTTTGAGAATCTTTCATTGTTAGAAATGGCTTCAGTGAAAATGAATTTTTATCACTTGTTGAGTGATGAATTAAAATATGAACTCTTAGTCAGAGGTCATAAGAATTTGAGAAAAGTGGATGAGATGCGAGCTAAGCTCTCCTCATTAACAAGAACTGGTCGTCTTGCAGTGACTATTAATCCTGCAGATTTAAGGCTGGAATCAGAATTAGAAATTTGTGAGAATAAAATCAGCGACCTTGTACAGTTAACAACTGCTGAGCCGTTGACCCCTTCTTGTCGAGATAGAATTATTTCTCGACTAACACATGTCAAACTTAGATTGTGTCGCCTCACATCTAAGGATGACAAAGTTTCGGAAAGGATTTCCTCATTAATAAAAGAATGTGATAACACATTTAAACTTTTGAATGTTGATGTGACAGGGGAGATGGGAGTTTGCTTCGCTGAGGATAGCAGCGTGCCCAGTAGTGATGAGCCGCGTCCGCAGTCGTCGGTTCCGGCTGGTCACACAGCAGCAGCAACAGCCATACAAACAGGTGAGCTGCAGATCACTATCGACCCAACTCGTAACGTCTCTAAGTGGAATATTAGGTTCTCTGGTAGGGACAGTAAGATAACTCTGCATGCTTTCCTAGAGAGACTAGAAGAGCTTAGGATAGCTAAGAACGTTTCAATTAACGAACTATTTAGGGGTGTCTCGCAACTTTTAGAGGGCGAAGCCCTAGAGTGGTACCGTTTCTACGGTAGAGATTGTGCCAACTGGGAAGAGTTTGCCTACCTTCTCAAAGAAGAGTTTTTGCCGGCTTCTTATCACCGGAAAACACTTAAAGAAATTTACAATAGGACACAACACCCATCAGAGAGTGTTGTCTCCTACATATATGTAATGAGAACATATTTTAAACGTCTCGATAATCCACTACCGGAATCGGAACAAGTAGGCATTATTAAAGATAACCTTGCGCCTTATTATAAAGCCAAAGTATTTTGTGACACTTTTGCGAGTGTAGCAGAGCTACGTGCGCGGTGCAAAGTCCTGGAGGACTTAAAGGCTGAGTGCTCCGCTCACGTCAATCCCTCCACTCCCGCGTCTAGTTCGCTACATCCGGACTTGTGTTACAAGACAAAGAATTATTTTTCAACCAAGAACTCAGTTTCAGAAATTGATAGTAAAAATTTAATTTGTAAGAAGTGCCAAAGGAAAGGTCACATTGAACAAAATTGTAAATTTAATAGAACGATACACTGCTATGGCTGTGGGAAAGTTGGGGTGACGCGACCTCAATGCGACTCCTGTAGAGCACGCCCTAATTTAAACTGCGGGGAAGCCTCACGACCCGGAGAAACTTAACCCAGAGCCAGAGCAGCGGTCCAATTAAAAAACGTAATAGTAAAATTTTTAGAAATCAGAATAAGAAAGTTAAATTTTCAGAAACTAGGGAAGGCAGAGTCAGGGATGTTCAGGTGGAACCAGAGGCAATAAATACACTAAGCGTAAACGAAGCGTATTTCAACCCCATGCCTGGTGATGCCAGACCATACTTGACTGTGTCGATCCTCGGTAGAGAATGTAGGGGTCTCTTGGACTCCGGTGCAATGTGTAGTGTAATCAATGGCTCTGCTTTTCGTACCCTAGCCGTGTATGGGGCTGTGCTCGATACCTATGAACCAGCACCCACAATAATCACGGCAAACGGTTCGCAAAGCACAGCTGTTGGTTATGCACGCTTGCTTGTAGAATACAACAACTTAACTCATAGAATAAAATTTTTAGTAATAGAAGAAGTCAAAACACCTATTATTTTTGGTATAGAATTTTGGAAAATTTTTAATATTGGAACAGAAATTTTAAAATTAATTGAAGTAAATAGTTTAACTAATCAGAATTTTGTAGAATCAGGTACTCTTCAAACTAGTGCAGACTTAACGCCTCAACAGTTAAAACAGCTTAATTTGAGAATAGAGAGTTTTAAAAAATTAACATTAGGTAACACTTTAGAAAAGACAGGTCTTGTTCAACATGTGATCAACACAGGAGACCATCCACCTGTGAGGCAGAAATGTCACCAGTTTTCACCTGCGATGCTTCAGGTTGTACATAAAGAAGTTGATCACATGCTGAAAATGGGGGTAATAGAGCCATCTAACTCTCCATGGAATAGCCCGTTGGTTATTGTAAAGAAGGCCAATGGAGAACCTAGAGTCTGCCTCGACAGTAGAAAATTGAACTCGGTTACTAAGTTTGATAGTTATCCTTTACCTAATATAGATTTCATTCTCAATAGTCTGCGAGGAGCTAAGTATATGACATCTATAGACTTAAAATCTGCTTACTGGCAGGTAGAGCTGGATGAGTCTTCGAAAGAGAAGACAGCTTTTAGTGTACCTGGTCGAGGACTGTTCCAATTTAAGAGAATGTGTTTTGGTTTAAGTACAGCGGCTCAAACTTTACAAAGATTGATGGACCGACTGTTCACCGCTGAATTTCAGAACTCTGATTTGACCTTATCAGTTTTTACTTACTTAGATGACATAGTCGTGGTAAATAGGGGTGATTTCGCTCAACACCTGGAACTACTGGACCGCGTATATAAGAAATTAGAAGAGGCTAAATTAACAGTAAATATTGAAAAGTCTCATTTTTGTAGAAATGAACTTGATTATCTCGGATACAAGGTGGACCGAGATGGACTAAGGACCAATCCAGAAAAGACGAAAGCTATTGTTGGTTTATCAACTCCTAAGTCGACAAAAGAAGTCAAAAGTTTCCTCGGAATGTGGTACCGCCGTTTCATCCCAAACTTCTCGACAATAGCAGCTCCTTTGAATCGTCTAACGAGTAAAAAGCTGAAGAAGTTTGAGTGGAATGGCGATGCTCAGGAAGCTTTTGAGAAACTCAAAGGATGTCTCGTTACGTCCCCAGTGCTTTCTTGTCCCGACTTTAGCAAAGAATTTTGCATCCAATGTGACGCTAGTGATAAGGGTATCGGCAGCGTGCTAACGCAGGAAATTGACGGCACAGAAAAGGTCATAGCCTACGCTTCCAGAAGTCTGACCGGAGCAGAGAAGAACTATTCTGTGACCGAAAAGGAATGTTTAGCCGCTCTATACAGCGTAGAAAAGTTTAGGTGTTACGTAGAAGGCCACCCTTTCACTATCATCACGGATCACGCATCACTGCAGTGGATACTAAGCCTTAAGTCGCCGAGTGGCAGATTAGCTAGGTGGGCAATGCGGCTGATGCAATTCCAGTTTCAAATTAAACACAGAAAGGGACACTTACATGTCGTACCAGACGCACTGAGTAGACTTAACGTGGACAACCTTGCAGAAATTTATTACCCGTCGAAAGATCCGTGGTATGATAAAATGTATGAAAGTTGCGCGAAGACCCCACACCGTTACCCTAAGTTCCGAATCATAGATGGTAGGCTATATAAACTTATTAAAAGTAAATATGCCCTAGAACAGGATACCTCGTTTAAACTTGTGGTGCCTTCATGCAACCGAACAGAAATTATATCGGAGAACCATGACAAGCCTACTGCTGGTCATTTCGGTATTAACAAAACGGTTAAAAGGATAGCGCTTAGATATTATTGGCCTAAACTTTTAAAAGAAGTCAAGAATTATATTAGGAGTTGTGACACCTGCTTGGCAAATAAGTCGACCAACCAGGCTAGACCCGGATTAATGGGGCAGCCCAAGAAAGTACATAGACCATTCGAGACCTTGTCAGTGGACCTACATGGACCTTTACCACGTTCCAAGAAAGGCAATGTCTATGTCATGGTTGTGGCTGACTACTTTTCCAAGTATGTGTTCCTTTTCCCCATAAGAAAGGCAACCGCCTCGACAATCATACAGAAATTAGAAGAGAATGTTCTCCTGGTGCACGGTGTACCTCGGACGGTGATATGTGACAATGGCACGGTGTTCACGTCTAGAGAGTTTAGGGACCTAATTGATAGGTACAAGGTACCCAACCTATTTTACACCACTGTGTACACCCCTCAAGTGAACCCTGTCGAACGAGTTAACAGAGTCCTTGGTGACGCCATCTCGTCCTTCCTTAAGGGTAGTCACAAAGAGTGGGACGTGCACTTGCCACATATCCAGTCCGCCATGAACAACAGCGTACATGAGGCCACTAGCTTCACTCCGTACTTTCTCGTTCACGGTAGAGAAATTATCCTGGACACCGAACACTATAGACTTGGGTCTACAGACGTTCAAGAAAAAATAAGCTTCCCAGAACGTAAGGAGTATGCAGATTCCCTTAAGGAACTGCAAACTATTTTTAATAAAGTCAAAGAAAAGTTAGGGGTAGCCTATGAAAAAGGCAAAAGAATTTATGATAAGAGAAAAAGAAATTTAGGTCTCAAGGTAGGCCAAATTGTTTGGAAAAGGGACTACGTTTTATCCAAAGCAAGTGACGACTTCGCTAGTAAACTAGCCCCTAGAAATATTAAATGCGTAGTGGAAGAGAGAGTGAGCCCTCTTGTTTATCGCTTACGCGCCTTAAATGGCAAAAAGTTAGGTTTAACTCACATTAAGGACATCATACATGTCTGCCCTTAGTTATAAGTCGGGTATAGATAAGCTAGGATAGGAAAATAAGCTACGCAGTGAGATGGGGGATGAGAACAAGCTGACTAGGGTGTGAAAGAAGAGTGAGTAAAAGTGAGTGTGCATATTTCAAAATTATTAGTCGACCAATTTTAGGAACTTAGGTATGTTAGATAGATGTAATGTTAGTTTGTTCTTGACCCGTATCTCGCTCCACACTTATTAGTTAGGATTAGTACAGTAGTAGTATATAAACTTTTCAACACTCGTAATGAGTTAACAACGTTTCTCACGTTATGTATTCTAAAACAGTATTGTGAATCAACAAACTGTAAGAAATAGAGAATTTAATTTCAACACTCTTTATAAGAGTTTAATGATGTTTATTAACATCGTGTTTAGAATAAGTGCACTATGGTGTTCACTTACAGAATAGAATATGTTTAAACACACTAAGGATTTAGGGTATTATCCTCACTTAAGTAGGATGCTAGATGCATGCTTAGGAATTTAAGAAATATTTTTAAGGTTTTATTCCTTTATTTTAATAGGATTTAAATAAATAAAAAAAAAAACATTTAATAGAAGTGATAGCTTTATAGTCTTTGGAGACAAGAATATTTGTAAAGAATTCAGAGAACATTCCACTTGGGTCGCTAGTGATCGACAGCCACTAGGATCATTAAAATGGTGTATGCTGTTGGTGTTGTTGTTTAGTTGTTGTTGTACAATGTTAACTTTTTGTCTTGTTTCAGCGAATAGGCCTTTGTTTCACACGCCCGTCTTCGCTCTTGTGAGGGGGGTATGTTGCGTGTATAATACGCAACCGTGGTATTTTCACTCTCGAGACTGGAGTGAGGGTGTGTCTGGTGGTCTATTCGCAGGACTGGGCTCAGGCCCTGTGTTGAATTCACCATCAACGACGCCAAGAACAGACCACGGGATACACCGTCGCCCCGGACACGATAGTGTTTTGTTTACCATTCTTTTGTGGCACTGATTTTAGTGTTACTAACCGTAGGTTCCTTGCGCACCGAGCTATTTCATTGCAGAATCATTCATTACACGTATTTACTAAAGTTTTAGCATTCATTCCGTAATATTTTGTTGTTTTCAATATTTTCACAATAACAACTACGTGTTATTGTTTTGAGTGACTTTGACATTGACAGCGAATGACATGACATCTGACGTTTAACGTTTCGTAACAGGCAATAACTTAATGTTATAAATCACAACTTGCTGTCTTTGTGAAAGTTACTCATTGCATATTTATTGCTATTGTCTAATGTTTTTTAATATTGTAATGGTTTAATTTACTTTCAGTATGTCTTCTGTATTTATTAGAATACATTTCAATTAGTTGTAGAATAAAAAATCTAAATTCTTTTTGTGGAAAATTCTGGAACAATATATCATTGTTTTTGGTTCGGCTCGTCTATGGTCGCCGGTGACGGTGACTTGCCTTTTTCCTTTCGATCCTCGGTGTCGGTCGATACGACAAATAATATTGGAAGCAGAGAAATTTGATTGAGATCGTCCGATCTAATTGTTAAGAAGATGGGGTGGTGATTGTCATCGATATGGCCTAGTGCCAAATATCTTTTTATGTAAATTCAAGAATTTTAATAGGAGCGGCAGGTGAGTTTTTCATACCGTTTCGTCTTGGTTAGAGTCCCCCGCCTCATGGTGGAACTTCTTGAGAATTATCGTGTGCTCTCTTATTTTGTTTCAGAGAGCCGCTCCTTTGTTTTAAGCCAGAAATTAAGTTATTTTATTTGCATTTCTGACAACTTTCCCCGGACTGATGCACATGTCCCCTTGATGCAGTGTGTCTCGTCTCCGGCCACAGAATATAGAAGTGTTCTCCTCTGATGCATGGGAGAGTGAGTGCACCAACACCTTGGAGGATGGCTGCGTAAGCTAACAACGAACTCCGTATGTTTTTGTGTACTTTTTGTTTGAGAATTTCATCGACATGTAAAACAGTTGTATTAATGTAATTTTAATATAGAAGTAACCTAGGATTGTACATTTAGCTTCAGAATAGATTCATGGAAGGACGCTTCCACTGATTCTTGTTTCCACAGGTCATGACCAAATAATTTACCATGTGTTTTTGAGTACCCACATGTAACTTTTATTCTTTAACTTTTAATGAGTTTTATTAACAGTGCCCATGTTTTCTGCTAATAATGTTTAGAAAGAATTGTTTGTAATTTTAAATAATGACTGGTTTAAAATCAATATACATAGAATTTTTGTCAGAAATGTATCACTTTGTTTGATTTATTCCAACACTCCTGTGTTGGTGGCGCCCTCTTTAGAAGTAAGAATTAGAACCTTTTAGTGAACTAATCTCAATATTTTCTTTCCGAGTGTAACAGCCATCTAGGTAGAACCCACGCACACTCCCATGAGTCTCGTGCCCATCTGAGCTAGCTGAGCAGACCGCATCTTGGAGGCAGTGGGTGTTGAATAAACACGGCTGTCCCCAAGTGCGTAACATTATATAATAATCATCTGATGCTAGATTCCGTATAAATAATAGTTCGAAATTCTCAAATCCCTCGGGAGTGTACTACCAATATCGATACTCGATAACAATTTGTCGGGAGCTGGTACACTCGTCGTCAAAAGTAAATTAACACTTTAGCATAAGCACAGTGTAACTAACTACAGTGGGACAACGCCCTTGAAACCTCGCGGCCATGCCGCTTTTGACAAGACTTTCATAGTATTTGACAGGACAGTGGGGTTAGCACGAATAACTTTCGAGGAAGTAAAGTAAAAAAATTGTATGACATATTGAGCAGAGTTCCTACCGGATGTAAACGGAACTACATTTTCCTATATTTTTTTTGACATTACGTGCTTATACTTACTCGATACTATTTCGATAGTTATTCGTGCTTGCCCTACAGGTCCTGTCCCGAGTGAGCGTAAGGCAGCTCGGTCTCGCTAGTACCCCCTCTCGACCCGCGAACCCCGCACGATTGCTCTGGCAAAACGAGTCCATCGGACGACTGTGTGCATAGATAGACTGTGACATAAGTATGTGAAGTATATCACTACTTGAAACTGTATAATGTTTCTCATTCAATGTTATTATTGCATCTAATATGTCATTATTTGTTAAAATCTTTTAATACCTAACCTCTGGTATTAAAGAATAGTGTCAAAATTGCAATTGAAAAAAAAATGTTATGGCTACATTTTATATAGTTTCCTATTTACCATTCATTCCTTTTCATTTAATAAATTCTTTATTAATAGATTAAGCTGTGCATAGTTAAAGATATAAGAAATAATTCTAATGAAGTGTATAGCTATAGTATACCATCTGTGACCGTTTGTACAACGTGTTCGTACAACGACGACGTAGCTCGCGCATTGTTTTCCTATGTCGTTGTTGTTGCATCCGAGTTTGGAACTGCAGACAAATTTCGGTCGCACGTCTTGCTTGTGTCGCAAGTATGACAGGCTGATTTGAACTGAGAAACTTTGTGATACAGGCATGGATTAGTTGCGCAAAAAAAAATCTTGTTGGGTGAGTAATATTAGCTGTATTAGCTGTGTGGTGTCGGCTTAGAATAGCACTACCCTCTCTCATCCCGTGGGTGTCGTAAAAGGCGACTAAGGGACTGAGCCTTCAGGAGATGGGCAGCAGCGTCTCCTACAAACTTGGCCATACTGCGATCGCCAACCCGCCTGCCAAGCGTGGCGATTATGGCAAACCTCCCCCTTTTGGGGGAGGCCTATACCCAGCAGTGGGTGTTATGCGGCTGAGAAGGCGAGTAATATTTGTTGAAATTATACTTACGTAGATTAAGACTAGGTAAGGACCGACTAAGAAGGGAAGTAGCACTAGGTAGGTATAAAAAAAACAGGCAATGTGGCTAATAATTTCATATCTCGTCATCGTCAACAGCCATTTTTAATGTCCCCACTGCTGGGGCACTGGCCTTCCTTATGGATGGATAAGAAGAACGGGCCATGACCCACCACGCGGGCCCAATGCGGATTTCTGGGTTTTAACGACTGTTTTAATGTGCCTTCCAAAGCACGGAGGAGCTCGAGATAGTAAATTTTTGGTCACCCATCCCGTGACCGACCATTACGATAGTTGCTTAACCTCAACAATCGAACCACTGCGCCACGGGCTCCTTTCATATTCATTTCATATCTCAATCTTTATGTAGAGAGAAAAAGGGTTGGGTAGGTAAAGCTACCTGAATACCACTGCATTATGATATGACTACCTAAATTCAGATTAAAGTGAAAAATGGACTTATCCAATAAAATATTAACTAGGTTTTAAGAAAGAAAACAATCGCTGAGAGAAAAACATCAGCTGGCGTAGCATGCAAAACGATAATGCTCTCCTTACTTTGGGGTTAGATGGCATATGTTAAAAATACATAAAAATGTGAAATAAAAACAACTTTTACGGTAAAGTGTTGAAACTTCGAAATGAAACAACATAAAATACCGAACACGCGCATTTTCATCGGTGGGAATAATATTATTCGATGATCAGTACGCAATAAATTGTATGATACTATTATTGTTTTATTCTATTCTGAACATAACTCGATGCTCGATCATTTTAGCCCAACAGAATACATCTCCAAAAGTGCTGCTTTCCGTTTTCGAGCGTTTCCAACCGATAAGTTCGAATGTTCGGAGCTGTCCCATACATCGTCCGATCGACTTGACGAAGACAAGTAGCTCCACTGCTCATGAGGCAGACCGCAATGTTTACGGTACTGAAGACGACATAAATCGAATAGCACTAGCCGTGGAAATTGAGCTTTAGGCGGAATCCAAAAAATTAATTAACTTAATAATAATGAGTAGCCTATGCGTGCCGTGTGGTGACGGCCTAAGAATACAAGTGTTACCACTCCCTTACATGCCTGGGATGTCGTAAGAGTCGACTAAGAGACTCGACGCATTGAACACCTGTGCGAGAGAAGGAAAACTTGAAACAAACCTCTACCAACCCGTCTGGCCAGCGTGGTAGCAGTAGGCTAATAACCTCCTATGAACGCCACAATAGGCGTGAGCTAGGAGAGGCTTATGTCCAGCAGTGGGCGTCCACAGGCTGATGATGTTTCAGTTTTATTTAATAATCACAGTAAGCACTACATTGAATGATTACGTTATTATAATGTTTGTGCTATTTGATAATTGCCATGCTCAATCGGTCTACACACCAATAGGACACCTCGCCAAGTGCAGCATTCCGTTTTTGAGCGCATAGTGTGTTAAAGACCCTCATTTTGTCTAACCTTGGTTTTATTGAAGAAAACAATAGTTATTACCATTACAAACTTCAAAAAAAAATACTCCAAAATTGATATGGCTTAGAGATATTCTGGAAAAATTATTCAAAGCTACTAATGCTAATGCTTATAAATTAAAACTGGGTTTGGAAATCCACGAAAAAAAAAAAAAAAACTGTGTGTTATTTTAATTTCGATTATTTCAATTAAAAATACATAAATACTTCGCCTTTTGACAAGTTTTTGTAGTTATTGAAATCCTATCAAGATTTTTTTTTTCATTTACGGTTTATTTTTTTGTTCCACTAAACACACTTCCACGCCGTATCAGAAGGAGATTCTATTAAATGATAGCTTAAACTAGCCTTTATGATCAGTATTAAATTCAGTATGTAATACCGCGATTCAGAAAATATAAAATAAGTTCTTTTTTCTTCGGGATTGTCACGTTTTATATCCGGATAGCAATAATATTTTTTATCTATAAAACATCAACAAAAAAATATATAATAGAATAAATCTGATTCCGTATATATTAAATATTGACCAGAAGTAAACGTATATTACCTGTAACTTCTGAATAACGCGTGATCAGATTGTGAATTTAATACTGCTCATAAGGGCTTGTTTAAGCTATCGTATAATATAATAATCTCGTTCTAATACGGCGTTATAGTGGAACAAAAAAAACGGAAATGAAAACTAAATTTATATTTCTTGATATAATTTCAGTAACTCTACAAAAACTTGTAAAAAGGTGTAGTATTGTATGTATATTTAACTGAAATAATCAAAATTGACTTAGATCCAAGCCAAGAAACAAAAGGACCTTTTAGCTGTTCAATTAAATGACAGTTCGCAATGAGAACAAAACGACACTTAAACGTCATCATCATCATCATCATCATCAGCCTGTAGACGTCCACTGCTGGACATAGGCCTCTCCTAGCTCACGCCTGTTGTGGCGTACATATGAGGCTATTGGCCTACTGCTACCACGCTGGCCAGACGGGTTGGTAGAGGGTTTGTTTCAAGTTTTCCTTCTCTCGCACAGGTGTTCAATGCGTCGAGCCTCTTAGTCCTCTTACTACATCCCAGGCATGTAAGGAAGTGGTGACACGTGTATTCTTAGGCCGTCACCACACGGCGTATAAACGTATGGGACAGAAAACAAGGTAAGTTAACAATGACAATGTTTGGTTACATAACACTTACGAGTATGTCCTGTCTTTAAGTTTCCTGCATTCTCTGAGAATTGATGAGGAATAACTTGAGTTTGCACCTACAACTGTGAACACTTTGCAGGTCCCTAATTGGTGGAGGGATGTTATTCCAGCACTTTGATGCTGCGTAGCGAAAACTACCTCGAAAGGCGGCAGATGAATGTCGATGAATAGCTAGCTGGTGAGTACATTTTCGCATCCCATAAGGTTTGCAGCTTGAGAACCAAGACAGCTTACTGTTTCTATAAATCGGCGTGCCATGCTTTACAATGCCAAACATTAGGCATGCCAAATGTAACTTCCGGCGGTGTTGCATCTGAAGCATAGCACGTTTATTTAGGAATAGTGTGAGCCCTTGGCGAAATATCAAAGCAAAAGCGCGCACAAACATTCTGTACTCGTTGAATTATTTTTTTGGTTTTCCCATGTAGACGTGGACCATAGACTGCGTCCATGCAATTCAGTTTTGACTAGACAAGAGATTCAACTAGTTGGATACAAATTTCTTCACTTATGTGGAGTCTAAGTTTATATAACACTCTAACTTTGTAAAAGCAGTTTCGGAGACAATTCCCAAAATGAAGGTCTTTAACACAACGGAACGGAATGGAACGTTTGCGCCCGATAAGTTCGAACATTCAAGCTGTCCCATACATCGTCCCAGCGACTTGACGAAGACTAGTTCTAGACTAGCTTCACTGCTCATGAGGCAGACCGCACTATTTATGATACTGGGGACGAAATAACACTTGAATATATTGTGGATTTGGGAGATTTAGGTAGATTTCATTTGTGTTAGTTTGTCTGTTTCATAATCTGTTTTCGAAGGCATAAAAGTCTTGACAATAAGTTCGAACGTTCGAGCTGTCCCATTGACGACGACAAGTAGCTTCACTGCTCATGAGGCAGAGCGTACTAGAAGAAATAACATTTTGGTAGATATTGTTTAATTTCGTTCGTCTTTTTACTTTTTTACGCTGTAACCAACGTTTCATCAATGAGATCAATTTGGAGACTAGTTGTATTTTTTTTACTTTTGTAGTTAAAAAATATTAAATAAAAATTATTATAGACAAATCCAAAAAAAAAGAAATGCGATTAGAATTTTTTTTATAGGTGCGTATAAATCTTTATGAAATTGTAAGTTGTAGTATAAAATTAAATATAGAATAGTTGTCTACCGACTAATAATTTCATTATTCATGAAGCTTGTCATATGTATAGCGCTCAAAATACTTAGAAAACATGAGCTAAAATTCGAGCGTCAGTCCAAACTAAGATGCTTCGTCACCACGATAAAGCTGTTTTCCCACAGAAGTAAGCTAAGAATGATAAAAAAAAACTAACATATTATAAAAGTTTTACAGACTGTTGCGTGAACTCATACCGCCATCCCACTTCTTCCATCGGACATCCAGACACACTGCGGGTTTACCTATACCCTTTATTGGTTGATACTTATTCCTAAATGTCGCACAAAGCGCTACTCAACAAATGTTATATTGCGCACAGCAAAAAAGTAGGACTCCCTCTCTGCGTCTGTATTACCGAGTACTGATAACTGACCATCTTCAAAGCAAGGGTGAATAGGCACCTTCTGGGTTAGCTCGCTCCGTCGTGGATCTTAGCCCCTGGGCTTGATTGGGACCAAAAGAGAAAATAAAAAAGTAACACATAAAGAAGTATCAAAATATGTAATGAAACTTATTTGTTTATTATATTGGTTTTTGCATACGTGCATTTTTATGCGGGCATCCTGTGTATCAAGTACGATACTATTTTTATGGAAATAATTTTAAAGCATCGCTCTGTCACTTTTGAAATCAAAGGAATGAATGAAATGACAATGTCATTTTAAATTATGTTTAGCTCTTATATAATGTGTTTAGTGACGTTGGTGAAAGTCGCCCTTAATAGTTTTGTCAATAACCACACAATACCGGTTTTATCAAGTTTTCAGGGCATCGAAATGACCTTGGTACGATTTTTTTTTTTCATATTATCACTTCTAAAACGCCTACTATAATAAACATAGCAACCTAACATTTTAATTTATATTACGGCTATGTTACAGATTATGCTGAAGCTAACTTGCAATGGAACAACGTCGTAAAACAACAAATTGCTTCTAAAGCAGTGCTTTCTAGACAGTCTTTGAAGTAGCTCTCTTAATGTACCTCATCAACATACACCAATTATCCAACTATTTCATACGACAATATGATAATTATTTAAGTTATGCTGATGTACAATTATGTAAGATGGTTTGTAGTCAAACAACATGCTATACGGAGATTGCCATTAAGATTTTAATAGGATTACCTACCTAATAAAATTAATGCTTTATTATACATATACATCATAGTCATCCCGTGACCACGGCAGCTGTAAAGGTGCCGAAACGTCGGGAAAATCAAAAAACCCCTAAAAAAACCTAAAAATACGGACAATTACAACTTAGTTCGTGGAAATATAGCGCGTTTGATATCCGTAAAAGTTGTTTTATTTCAATGAACAGTGCGCGCCAAAACATAAGATTTACGTATGTCCTAAGTCCTTATATATTTTATATGTATGTATTTATGTATGTATGTTAAATATTTATATTATGTAGTATGTTTATGTATTATTTGTTAATTAAATAACCTTAATTAGCTATTCCCACTTTTGTTACAATATTCTGAATTATGTTTTAAAGTACTACTTTATTGCCGATACGGTAGGTCTAACACCTTTTACTGGTTGACTGGTAGAGAATGCCTGATGGCATTACTTCCGCCATTTGCTGTATTTTTTATATTGCAATAAATAATAAATAAATAAAATAACAGTAAATGCGGTGGTCACTAAATGTTGTGCATAAATCACTAAGTTTAGGACAGGCCATATCAAAAGCAGCGTCTTGCGGTTCTAATTCTTAATGAGCTGGCATAGCAAAGTAATCGTCGTCGTCGTCTCAGCCACATGACACCCACTGCTGGGTGGCCTATACCCAGCAGTGGGTGTCAAGTCAGTGGGTGTCAACCTCAAGAATCTCCACGATGATCGGTCCTGCGCTGCCCGCATCCAGCGGCTTCCCGCGACCTTCACCGTCGGTCCACCTTGTAGTGGGCCTACCCACGGAGCATCGTCCGGTGCGTGGTCGCCATTCCAGAACATTTCCGGCCCATCGGCCACCGGTTCTTCTCGCTATGTGTCCCACCCACTGCCACTTTAGCTGAGCAATCCTTCGAGCGTAGTTAGCAATGTTTAGTTAAGTAATGCAGGATACAAATCTTTCTTTAACAAGGTTTGGTTTTGCATTTATATGAAGGTTAGAAGGTTTTCCATACCACCTGATAATGCATTGCCCCAAACAACATGATTTAGAAACAAAACAACATCGGGCAAATGTCCAAACACTGTTTGACCTCCAGGTGCGGCCAACCTTTGACAGGACAATTTATGGAGCTCAGCCAATCTCCCAAAGCGTAACAGTACGCAACAGTAATAAAATATTTCATCAGTTACGCCCTCTGCCGTCCCCTGTGGCCTGATAAAGGATATGGTTTATTATAATAGGCTCAGAGGCACAGCAATACTTTTTTCATTATTTACTTAATCAGCTGAAATATTCTTTTTATTTTCCTCCTGGGTGTAGGGTGTGTGAATGGAGGGCGAAAAGTGTCTTTGTGTTAAACGCTGAGCATTTTATGGTTCCTAAATAAATTTGAGAAACAGAGAGAGCTTTGTGTAACGGAGCAATGAAAAAAAGTAGTTATATTTTCTGTAAAAGTGAAGTTGCTTCGCAATTAGGTTTGTTTGACATAAGCTATGAACTTATGGTCTTTGGGATTACTTATGACATAAATAAAAGCGAACAACGACAAAAAATCTATTTTTCTTGTAGGTTTCAGCAGCGTGGTTCCCGTTCCCGTGGGAATTTTGGGATCATTTATAGCCTATGTTACTACTTGGGGGTCTTAGGATTCTCGTCAAAATTTCGTCAAAATCGGTCCAGTAGTTTTTGAGTTTATTCGTTACATACAAAAATACAAATCTTTCCTCTTTATAATATTAGTATAATATTAAAGTAGGGTTACTAGCAGCCGACAGCAGTTTCACCCGCGTGGTTCCCGTTCCCGTAGGAATATCGGGGTAAAAAGTATCCTATGTTTTAAGCTAGGCTATCTACTATCTCTGTGTCAAATTTTATCCAAATCTGTTCCGTAGTTTTAGCGAGAAACAAAAAAACATACATACTACACGACCAAGACAAATAGGCCCATAACAGAAATGCGGTTTTGCACTTTTGGCATCTGCAGCCCACTTCTATCACCGTACTTCTCTTATTATCTGATTTAATAGCGCTAGAGATTAACTGATTGACTACCGCTTCTTGAAATTTTGGTTTTTTAGTTAGATTTTTTAGGTTTTTCTCAGCTGTCATGCGCCTAATTGTCGTGGTCAGATAGTACTTTCGCATTTTTAATATTAGTAGGATATTAGTTTGATGATATGATTTTATGCTTGCAATCACCATCCAGCCAATGTATGGTTATTTTATAGTCGCTATGTTTTTTTTTATATATTTAAAGTTGTATATGAAGGACATGTCTCAGTCAATGTAATTGTTGTTGTCAATGTAGTTGTGTGTTATTTTTAGAATATTTTGACTTTGACTTTGCATTCGCCAATATTTTAGAAGACTGATGCGAGCCAGTTTACGACTGAGAACCCCAATCGTCTTTTACGATATCGTCGGGATAAAAACGTTAGTGCTATTTATTTGACCATATGGCGATTGACCATGATTTTGGTATAGCTTCAATGAAAAGTGTCAATTGAAAATTTACACAAATAGGATTCAATGCACCATCACCACTGAGGTAAGTATTATGTACTGACGTATGTACAGTCACGAGCAATAATTTGTAAACAAAATACAACCTCTCACGGTACAATATTAAATCTCTTTTGTTTTAATGTGTTTTTATCTGATAAGGCTGTTTTGTGTTTACATGTATACTTGTGCTCATGACTGTACATAATACCATCACTCGGAAAACTTCAAACAAGTTATTTCAAAGGTGGTATACAGCTAAATAATGTTAACTTATAACTGAAACCCAGCAGACATACTTAATTTATTATCCTCGCTGCAAAATGTTGATGCGACGTATGCCTTAACACTCCCTGATATAATCAGCTTAGCTCAGTACTAAACCTCCAGTGCCGCGGCTTAAACACACCCATGGCGATTTCCAGAACACAGCTTGGTTTTACTCAGTCCATTAGCACAGCATCTAACGTGCTTAGTGAAATATGTGCGAAGCTCAGAGGTGTTTAGTGTTAGCTGCGTATGGTATTTTGTGATAGTATTTTAGGGGAAAGGGAATGTAACCGTTATTTGAAGATCATTTTTGTCTAATTATCTGCCAGAGGAAAATACTTAGTAGTCTTCATCATACCTGATGAAATGTTAGTGGGCGGGTTAAACACACCCGTAGCAATTTCCAGAACATAGCTTGGTTTTACTCAGTCCATTAGCACAGCATCTAACATGCTTAGTGAAATATGTGTGCGGAGATCAGAGGTGTTTAGCGTAAGTTGCGTGTGTTGTTCTGTGGTGTTATGTTAGAGGTAAGGGAATGTACCCGTTAGTTGAAGAGCATATTTTTAACCGACATCAAAAAAAGGAGGAGGTTCTCAAGTCGACTATATTTTTTTTTTTTTTTTTTTTTTATGTATGTTCCACCATAACTTCGCCAGTTGTTAACAGATTTTTAAAATTCTTTTTTTATCTGGAAGAAAATGGTTTATGTGTGGTCCCATATAATTTTTAAGAAGATCTGGCTAGTAGTTTTTTCATAATCCTGAAAAATATCAATCACCTTTTGGCAAGTAGTCGTATACCTAGATGACATCATTGTTGTGTATGGGCTGATTTTTAGTGTAAGTAACGGCACAAAATGTAACAAAAAAATATGAAATAAAAACATTTTATAAAAAAAAAATCAAACCGACTTCAAAAAGTAAAAAATAAAACTTTTGTAGTCGGTGCTAGTTAGCTAAGGCCAAAAAAAATATAGTTAATAGAAGTGCAATGTAGAATGCTTTGGCTGGCACGGACTCCAAAAGTTTTATTTTTTACTTTTTGAAGTCGGTTTGATTTTTTTTTATAAAATGTTTTGTCTTTTTTAATCTACTACAGGGAAATACTTTTCCTTCTACATATCTGATGTTAAGTAATATAAACCGCCAATGCCGCGGCTTAAACACACCCATGCGATTTCCAGGACACAGCTTGGTTTTGCTCAGTCCATTATCACAGCATCTAACGTGCTTAGTGAAATATGAGCGGAGCTCAGAGGTATTTAATGTTAGCTGAGTGGTGGTAAAGGAATTTTCTGTGATGGTTTTTAAGATGTCAGGTGATGTAACTGTTTTAGATCGTTTTTTTGCCTTTTTTCAGGGAAACGCTAAGCCTTCATCATACCTCGAGTTTAAAGTAATTATTAAACTGAAGGTGGAATCGCCTTTTATTTCTTTAGGCCTTTCTTAGGGTGTGTAGGTATCCGTGATCCGTGAGGGCAAGTAGTTGGTAGTACCCGCCGCCTCCCATCACCCCATCCAGCCTTATGACTCGATGGATGCGGGTGCTCCCCGCCCTTCCCCCACTTTCTTATCATTAGGTGGGGATACAAGGGTATAATCTTGCACCGAATTGCAATTCTTAATAATATATATATATATATATATATATATATATATTTTTTTTTTTTATTCTTATAAACACATGGTTGCCTGGAAGAAATTGCTCTTTAGCGGTGAGGCCGCCATTTGTACCCTCTTGTGCTGTCCATTTAAATTAATGTATGTTTAATGTATTTCTGGGTGTACAATAAAGAATATTTCATTTCCTTTCATACCCTTGTATGAAATGAAAAGAAATAGATACCCCTTCCGAGACTCCATCGAGCTTACACGCTGGGTGGGGGCACGGGAGGCGTACTCCAGGTGAGTCCAACATTTCGAATCGCTCCTGCACCTGGAGACGAGGGATGCGTAAAAGCATTTCTTCTAGTATATAAAAAAAAAAACGTGTGTGTAGGTATGGATTTGCCGACAGAGGCGCATTGGCTGACAACAAAATAATTATGTTTTTCTTAGGAGATGCTGCTGGCTGTCTTCGTTGTACTTTAACCAAGAGAAATGTTATTCTACCCTGGACGGACTTTATACATTTAAGTTAAACTTGCAGTTGTTATTTTTTTCAGGCACGAACGAACGCACGAACACGTAAACGAAATCAAAGACGTATAAAGGATACGTTCGACAACTCCTCTGTTTTAAAGGAGCGCGACGTGTGACAGTCAATATACTTATTATCTATACATATAATAAAATTGTAGAAAAGTGGTGTCTGTACAATGGAAATGCAGGGGTTGTTACTATATCGATACCGAACCCGAAATTGTAATTACATTTTTTTTGTCTGTTTGTCTGTGTGTTTGTGCACACTAATATCAGAAACGGCTTATTAAATTTAGATGCGGTTTTCACTAATATATTGTAGTAAGCTTCACTTAACATTTAGTGTTTATTTCATGTCAATCGGTTCATAAATAAACGAGTTATGTCAATTTAAAGAATCACGGCGAACATTTGTTAAGATATTCTATCAGAGTACGTACACGCCTCGCGCCTGCGCGTCCATACGTTAAATATCGTATACACAGAAGCATTACTGTAAAGTAAATTTTTAGCTACCCAAACGACGGTATTTGTTATTCAAAATATGCTGCCCGAAAAGTCACTATTCCACGCGGACGACGTCGCGGGCACTCACTCTCACTCTCACTCATCAGCCTGTGGACGTCCACTGCTGGACATATGCCTCTCCTAGCTCACGCCTATTGTGGTGTTCATAGGAGGCTATTAGCCTACTGCTACCACGCTGGCCAGACGGGTTGGTAGAGGGTTAGTTTCAAGTTTTCCTTCTCTCGCACAGGTGTTCAATGCGTCGAGCCTCTTAGTCGACTCTTACGACATCCCAGGCATGTAAGGGAGTGGTGACATTTGTATTCACAGGCCGTCACCACACGTCGCGGGCACAGCTAGTTCTTAATATCATCATTCAGGGTGCGCCACGACACGATCTAGTCCACAGTTACTCAGTTAGTCCATCCGTGGATATTATGTTACTACAATACAAAATATGATTAATAATGCTTATTAAAGTATTATATTATTAGTTAGCTATGCTCGGCGTTTCCCTGCGTGATCGAATCAGAAATGAGGAGATCCGCAGGAGAACCAAAGTTACTGACATCGCTCGAAGGATTGCTCAGCTGAAGTGGCAGTGGGCGGGACACATAGCGAGAAGAACCGATGGCCGTTGGGGCGGAAAGGTTCTGGAATGGCGACCGCGTACCGGACGACGCTCCGTGGGTAGGCCCCTCACAAGGTGGACCGACGATCTGGTGAAGGTCGCGGGAAGCCGCTGGATGCGGGCAGCACAGGACCGATCGTCGTGGAGATCCTTGGGGGAGGCCTATACCCTGCAGTGGGTGTCATGTGGCTGAGACGACGACGACGATTATTAGTTTTTGGTTGAAAAATAATTCAGCAAAGGAACGTGGTCCATTAACAGTGTACGTTACGGTAACTAAGTATCTTAAGTGCGGCAAGCTATTATATAAATTCTGATAATAACTGGTTAGAAACTGGAGCGAGCCAGTCTGACTCCTTGGTAATATAATATAAGACCTAATAAAATTGTTGCTGCTAGATGTTGGTTGTAAAACTGGGAAATTCGTTGACTTACTGAATGTCTTAATTTGTAAGTTTGACGACCTATTCGGCGCTGACGAAGGACCTGCTTTCGGTCAGCGGTGAAGCGTTCGATTCCCGTATAAGACAAATTATTTGTGTGTATTTGAGTAGGTATGTTTATCGATAATAGGCTAGATACTTGGTTGATTGTAAGAAAACCTATCGCAATTAATTTAATTTAAAAAGTTTGGTGAACGGAGTTACAGAAACAGCTATGTATATCCACATGTTTCCAATATATCTATCTCTGCTGCTCAGAAACTTTTACCTTTAACAGAATCTGCATTAACTTAAAATTTACTTATCTTGCACTTTCAGACAACATGAAAACTGTTAAACAAGATTGTCAAAGAATACAATACTTCCAATAGTAGCTAGAGTCGCAATTTTCCATTCCAAAAATAAAAGCTAAATATACGACATTTTCGTCGAGTGCAATATTGCCCGTTTTAATTAAAATCAACGTGCCCCTTATTTGCGAATTGGGTTCCGTGAAAACTATGTACATACACTCACAAAGTTTATTAGTCTTATGTGCATGAACCAATAACTTCATGCCCAAAATAAGCGTTTAATTAAACTTACTGCTAAAATTGAGTACGCAGTCTGGGGCCTTGCTCTTGGCGGCTTCGAGTTGAGTTCGAGTCGAATCAACGTCAAATGTCAAATTGTAACCTACTGTAGGTATTTTTTTATTTTTTTTAAGAATGATGTGGAGACTCTTAGCCTTCATCATACTTGCACCCAATCGCCTATTGGTATAGTTTGTGCTAACGCTATAGCTATCGATTTTTCAAACCCCCTACAAGGGCTCTCGCTGACGCTATCACTTTCATTCTAAAAATGCAATAGTGAATCCAATAGGTGAATAGAAATATTCAGACTCATAGATTCAGACTTTATTTCCGGAATGATCCATCAAAAAACTTTAAATCCACTCAAACTTTCTTCAAAACCCTAAAATAACTATAACAAATCTATACTAAATAATATATAATAATATTATAAAGTTAAAGAGTTTGTTTGTTTGAACGCGCTAATCTCAGGAACTACTAGACCGATTTAGAAAATTCTTAGACCATTAGAAAGCTACATTTCTCCCGAGTGACATAGGCTATATTTTATCTCGATATTCCCACGGGAACGGGCACCACGAGGGTAAAACCGCGATTATCCTCTAGTTGGTAATAAAACTTCATTTTTATTGTGTTATTTTAATAGTTTTATTCGTGCGGTTTTGTGACTAGCTCTATTCTTCCTTGAGGTCTCTTCTTGTGTTTGTCTTTCACTAACTTGTTTTCGGACTTGAATACGGAGTATATCGGGAGGGGCATCACCGTTGATGAGATCGCCAACAGGTCTGAAAAGAGAAATGGTTTAATATTAATGAAGAGAACAAACTTTAAAATGGTCACATTTTTACTGTATAAAAATATTACTTTTTGCAAAATACGAGTATCAGCAGGCATTTTGAATGACAGCATTTCTTTATTGATGATCAAGTTCTTGTGGATGGACAAAGACCGTCTCTGTGGTCTAGTGGTAACAACCGCCGGTATCAGACCTAGGGGTCCCCGTTCCGTTCCCAGCGGGGGGTACATATTCTATTCGGTTTGGTTGGTAGTAGGACTTGTAGTAAGTCCGCCTTGCTAGCTACCACTATCTTATCTAAGTCTGACGCCATAACAACAATGTTTTCAGCATCGTTGTATTCCGGCAGTTAGAGATAAGATAGCCACAGTTCCTCAGTGGTTGAGGATTTCCGGAGAGGCTCGCTTCCATCTTCAGCCTTATCAATCCTTAACATTAGGTATGATAAAGGCTAAGAGACACCCCGTCGTGAATAAAAAAAAAGAAAAAAAAGAAGGAGAATGGATCCTGCAATGAGACCCTAGTTCAGTTGGGTAGGTTACGGGTATTAAAACGTCCTATAATGCAGCCAGGATCAAAGCGTTAACGCGGAAACAAAGCTCGAGATGACAAATTGTTTATCAATCATCCTACGCCAGAAAAAAATGCATAAGTAATCAATCTCAGACCGAGCGCTCTAGCCACTGCACTATTGAGCTTCTCGATTGTATGCAAATATTTCTATTAATTTAATGCTGCGTCCACACCGGCACCCCGACCGCCTAACGATATAGCTTGTATATATAGCTATCGATTTTTCAAACCCCTACAAGGGTTCTCACTTTCATACTAAAAATGCAATAGTGAATCCAATAGATGAATAGAAATATGTAAGAATTAGACAAAAACTCTATAATTGTTGAAGGGTTTTATGAGATTTATGATTTTGTAATTTTTGCATTTTTCAATGCTATTTTTATACTTATGGTAAATTTTAAATAGAAAAATATTGGAAAAAATTAACTCGGCCACAAGTGTTGCATCAGGCAGTTGGCAGATTGGCAGTTGCATCTTAATCGATCGTTAAACACCTGAAAAGATGATTCTTTCGAATGCAAGGATATTCCTAGCATTGATGTGACAACGCTGGCCTACAGCGTATTAAAAATATAAAAGTATTGGAGAATTTCGACGGTGGTTCGCAAGTCTCGGTAGCTCAGCGGTTAGAGCATTGGACCGGATTTCCAAAGGTCGCGGGTTCGATTCCCGTCTGAGAACTCACTTGTGGCCGAGTTAATTTTTTCCAATATTTTTCTATTTAAAATTTACCATAAGGTTTTATGAGAGTTTGAAGTTTGTTAGCTATAGCGATAGCACAAGCTATACCGTTAGGCGGTCGGGGTGCGGGTCAACGAAGTTCATCGAACGGCATCAGGCGTTGGCCGCTGCGCTGTTCGTGTCCTTCAAAGGTCAATCTAAAGCTAAATAAAAGATCACCGGGATTCCCGTTTACATTCGCGTTTTTAAATCATTTGATTGAGATAGAGGGGAAAACAGAACCCCTTGGCTTGAGTTCGTTGGCTTTCGTTGGCCCGGTGTGGACGCAGCATTAAAGGAACTCTTGTACACCGTATGACCTCAACGCTAAAATTGGACGTCGAATGAAACGCATTTATAAAATCAAGGCAAACGCGTTTGTTCTTGTACGAGCTTTAGCGAAGTATGCTGATTCGTGACACAAAATAAAGAAAGTACAATAGTTTATGATTTTTGAATTTTTGCATTTATCAATGCTATTTTTATACTTATGATAAATATTAAATAGAAAAAATTTACTCGACCACAAGTGAATTCTCAGATGGGACTCGAACCCACGACCTATGGAAATCCGGTCCAATGCTCTGAGAATCCACTTGCGGCCGAGTTAATTTTTTCCAATATTTTTCTATTTAAAATTTATCAAAAGTACAACAGGGCAAACACGAAAAACTATCGAAATAGTATCGAGCAAGTAATGTCAAACAATGTGTAGGAAAATGTAGTGCCGTTTACGTCCGGTTGGAACGCTGCTCAATATCTCTTACATTGTTTTTACTTTACTTCCTCGGCACTTACTTACTCGAAAGTTATTCGTGATAGGCCTACAGAGTTCATGCTTCTGCGACTCCTTGACGTGTCGCGTCTAGAACACGGCCCGTATAGTAGCCAAAGTGACATCGTTACGTAGCGAAACGCTAATTCGATTCGTTATTGTCTATATTCGCCAGCTTGCGGTAAGACCACGTGATTTAGCGCGGCCTATGCCAATCCGCCAATCACATACATTTAATATTTCTCGAACTTCGTTGTCGTTTATGAATTGTTACTTTGGCTAAGAGCCCTGAGCTTATGGTTGTAATCTCTGACTTACCTAAAAAAGTTTTTACTTTGTTTTAGGCATACCTAGGTACCTACGCACTTAAAAACGATTATCAAATAAGTACATAAACAGAATTCAGTAATATCGAATTAGATACATTTCATTATATTAAAATCTATTAAAATTTGGCAAACGCTACCTTTATTCTTCTAGTGACAATCCGAAAAATCGATAGTTTGAGGTTAGTCAACTTTTTTCGAGGCCAATTACATACAATTATTCAGTATCGATGAGAGCAAAGTATCTGTGTGTTGCTGCTGTGTTACTTGACTTCTGCTATTTCTTTATTCTGTGCCAGCAGCCTGCAGTGTGCACTTTGCTACTATACTTGAAATATTCTCTATGGAGTTCATACGTGATTCGACACTAGAATTCCTTTTTTAACAAATGGAGAGGAAAACACATTGTAGATAGATAACGCGCATAGTATGCGTAATATTCTAATATGTTAATATTATTCTCTTTTAATAAAGAAAGAAAAAAAGAAAAACTATTTATTGGCACACACACAAAATAATATTAACACAACTAAAAATATAAAAAAGTGCGCGGCCAACTAGGCCCCATCCTCAGCAATGTCACAGTGACATACGGAGCATGCCACTGAGACGCTGGTATTCTGGAGAGCCTACTTGGTGACAACAGGAATAAAATAAAAAAAATAACAAACAAACAAAAATTATACACTGCAATGATACAATAAATAAAATATATAAAAACAAAAATAAAACTATTAAAAAAAAAGATATCGATATTGGAAAGGCTGCACAGTACCGAGTTCCTTTGCCTTGCCAATAGCACAAATATATCAATAGCTAAGAAAAATATACTTACAATAATAAATATAAATAAGAAAATGTACTATAAAAAAACCACTGGTCTCATGTCGCTCGGACGGGACTCGAACCCGCACCCTTAGGAATCAGGCCCAATGCACTACCAAATTATGCTACCCAGACTTAAGAGGATCCGTTGAAATGTTCTAGCATATTCACCTTTCCACGCTGTTTACACGAGAGAAATAATATCCTCGCATTCGAAAGAAAGAAATACCAACAATAACTCAAATTAATGATTATCGTGTCTAATTTTTATTCATCTTTTAGTGTTTTAACAACATTATAAACTCGTCACAACATTTTAATGTGCAAATAATAAATGTTATACCTATTACTTCGATAACACTTACCATGGTTTCTATAAAAAATACTTTACTTTAAATAAAAACTTTAACTTAATATGAATTTATAGTTAAATATTTTTGACAGCTCATTACTTATTTACAATAACATCCCAATGATAGACCTCGTTTATTTAATAAGCATTTAATAACGCATTTATTTTTCCCATTAATTTTACGTAATTTTCATTACTGAAAGGTGAACGCGGGAATCCTATTACCTACTGCAATATGAATGCCATTTCAGAAGCTCAATGTAAACGATTTGCAATTCATAAATGTTATTTAATTAAAGTGTGTTTGTTGTAGTTTTTTTTTTATGAACAACGGGGAGACTCTAAGCCTTCATCATACCTGATGTTAAGTATTGATAAGGTTGAAGTTGGAAGCGAGCCTCTCTCGGAATCCTCAGCCACTGATGAGGAACTGGCTATCTTATCTCTAACTGCCGGAACACAACAATGCTGAAAACATTGTTGTTATGGCGTCAGACTTAGATAAGATAGTGATAACCAGGCGGACTTACAACAAGTCCTACCACCAACCAACCGAATACAATATGTACCCCCGCTGGGAATCGAACCCGGGTACCCGTAGTTGTACCACTAGACCATACATGCGGTTAAAGTATGTCGATTGGATTCTTACATGAATGATAATTATAAGACCATTGCTTTTATTAAATTGACACAGATATTATTCATGACCACTGGCTACCCGCGGTTTCACTCGCGTGGTTCCCGTTCCCGTGGGAATATCGGGACAAAAAGTCTCCTTGTTTTAATCAAGGTTATCTACTATATGTGTGCTAAATTTCAACCAAATCCGTTCAGTAGATTTTGCGTGAAAGAGTAACAAACATGGATCCATTCATCCATCGAAACATTATCATAATCTTTCGCATTTATAATTTTAGTAGCAAGTACATCAGTGTCACGGAGATAATTATCAGTGATGATCTTTAATAGTGATTCAAATTGTATTGCCCTTAATTTAGACGAAAAACAAACAAAAAAATCGAGGATAACACAAAATTGGTCACCCGTCTCGTGACCGGCCCTGGCGAAACTTGCTTCACCGCCTTAATCGCAGACTGAACACTATTATTATTCTGTGACTGAATGTACTAACTACTGCGCTACCTATTAATTTTATTACACACTATAAGTGATTATTTATTTATACTTAATGCACAAATTGAACACAGGCGAACTTAATGCCTTAGGCATTTTCTACCAGCCTTACTTACCAATCTTAGTTTACTCTCCAATCTCTGTAAAATTACCTTGATATGTTACAGAAATAACTTTATTGCACTAGACTAGTTTACCGGTAACAGTAAATTTGTATTTAATAGTTATTATATAACAGTAATTTCATCTAATTTTACCAAAATCGTTATTTAATTATGATAAATTCTAAATAGAAAAATATTGGAAAAAATCAACTCGGCCACAAGTGAATTCTCAGATCGGACATGGTATGCATGTTACATTGTATTGTGGGATGGAATTCACTTGTGGCCGAGTTGATTTTTATCATAAGTATTGTTACCAACTGGCTTAGGCTTAAAATATTTTTGTATTTAGTTTATTGTTTTTCTTGTATTTTTATGTATTTGACTTTTTGTGATTAAAATCGTTGTCATTTATTACTGTGCTAAATTATGTTTTCTTCCTTAAATATCCCGAAAAGTCCTAGTTTTCCCTCGATTCTGCAGCTATCCGTAACAAGTATAAAAATAGCATTGAATAATGCAAGAATTCAAAATCATAAATCGCTATTATTTTTAAAGAACGTTGGTGTAACTCAGCTTAACCTTAAGTTTATATTTAACCACTGATCATATCGCAGACCCTTGTCATGTCTATACTTCTATACTAATATTATAAAGAGGAAAGATTTGTATTTTTGTATGTAACGAATAAACTCGAAAACTACTGGACCGATTTTGACGAAATTTGGTATAGAGAATCCTTAGACCCCAAGTAGTAACATAGGCTATAAATGATCCCAAAATTCCCATGGGAACGGGAACCACGCGGGTGAAACCGCGCACGGCCGCTAGTATTCAATAAACCGTGTACTTTTTGCAATCCAAACTAGGTTTACTTGGTTCTTATACAGTGTTAGTCTTGAAAATGTGCACAAATGAAAATCATTGAGACTCTGCTTAATTTTACTAACTAATTGAATGTTTTTGGGCAAATATATATAAATGAAACTTATTTAATTATAATTCGATTTAATAAAAAAAATATTTATTTTATTAAAATGCATCTCCTTGTGAGGAATTTGCATTAATTTTGATTTTATGAAGACTACCTATTTTAACCGACTTCAAAAAAGGAGGAGGTTCTCAATTCGGTTGGTATATATATATTTTTTTTATTTATGTATGTACACCGATTACACCGAGATTTTTGAACCGATTTCCGTAATTCTTTTTTGTTCGATGCAGAATAGTTGCCAATTGGTCCCATAAATATAATTTGGTTTAGTTTGACGCAGTACTTTTTAGTTTTGAGCATTTTTATATATTTCATTTCATATTTGTTACTTGGATGACATAATATTATCTTCCTTTAAAAACTGCAAATTAAAAACTTTTTATAAAAAAAATAAAAACCGACTTCAAAACACTAAAAAGCAAAAAATAAACCTTTTGGAGTCGGTGCAAGCCAAGGCATGAAAAATAAATTAGTAGGACCGCAAAGTAGAATGCTTGTGTAGAGTGTTTTGAAGTCGGTTTTCATTTTTTTATAAAAAAAATTCCCCAGTTCGTTTTCATAGCTGTTCAAAAGTTACAAAGTTTTTTTCACAGAAACAAACGAGAACTTTAGAAGTCCTAAAAAAATTTGTAACGAGCATCTTTTATTTTCCCGTCAATAAAATCAAGCATCACTCATTTTTATTTGTGCACTTTATTAAGACATACTGTATAGTGGTTGTCGGCTTGTGAGTGGCACTCCTTAGTCTGACCGTGGCTGGTTGCCCCAAGGTTACACGTAGAACCGTTGTCAGTTGTAAAGTGAATTGTATTCGAACGATCACAATATGGTATAAAATGACAATTTAAACTCATATTTTATGGATGTTAAGTTTGTAAGATTGTGCGTTTGTAGGAAGTAATATCTGGGAAACTGATTTTGTAATTTTTTCACCAGGAGAAAGCTACATGCAGAAAAACAAAATAATATTATAATTTATTTTTTTTCAAATAGGTTTTTTATTTTAATATTTAGTTATTATGTAATAATATACATAATTTATTTAATAAGTTATTATTTTTATTCTTAGTCTCGAACCACCCAGGGAGCTGTCTGAAAATCAGCTCTGTTGTAGTGCTTAGATACTGCAAAAGCATAGCTGAGACAGTTAAATATATAAATATAAATATTTCTTACACTCACACCAATTAAACTAGCCCCAAAGTAAGCACTGTAACTTGTGTTATGGGATACTAGGGTAACGGATATAAATACATATAATTATACATTTATGTGTAGAAATATAATATAAATGTCCATGACTCAAGTACAAATGCTCGTCTTCATCATACAAACATTTGCCCCTACCGGGATTCGAACCCGGGACCTCAGAGTAAGCGACACCTTGAAACCGGTGTACGTACCACGTTGCCACGGAGGTCGTCAAAGTTACCCGTTGGCCTCTCATTACTTCTCATTAATTTTATTGTGTTGTACCGTTTGTACTTGTATTAAGTATTCTGTGCTTTTGTCTACTTTTTTTTATTATCCTAATGCTCATGTTTTATATTGTGCTGTGTGTGACTGTGAGTCCAATAAATATTTACTTTCTTTCTTTCTTTCTTTTACATTATGACATAGAATCATCATTATCACCCTCGACTATTTTAATATCCTTACCGCTGACCTTCCTTATGGATGGATAAGAATGGGGCATGACCCACAACGCGGGCCCAACGAGGATTCGACTATCAATACAACCGAGTCCTAAGGCATAACATGCCTGAAGCACAGGGGAGCTCGAAATAAAAAAAAATTGGTCACCTTTGCCGTGCGTGACCGATCAATGCGAGCCCCTAGATACTTATATAGAAAAAAAGATAAAAGTATTTTACTTCGTCTTCGTATCGAGTGAGGATTAGTGGCTACCTCTGGTGTCAGAGTTTATCAAGCCGCCTATAAGGCCTCTGACTTGGCTTAACGACTGTAATCAAATGACAACAGCCGGCACCGACGGTTTAACGTGCCCTCCGAAGCACGGAAGCGCTCAGTTGTAATGCCACTTTACGGTCACCCATCCGACACCTGACCGGCTCGAACTTTACTATATCCGTGCCAACATTTAGGTTAGGTACTCCTTTTATGATTTTGAAGTATCGCATTTTTATGATTTTTAATAGGAAAATATTTGAAATGTCCAACGGACTCGAACCAATATACGACCTACTTCTCATATATTACGGTAAAATCTATCAGGTAATCTATTCCATTAGAATATGCAGTCTGATATACTAAAATCAGATAACTATCAATAAAACAAAATAAAAGGAACATTGCAACAGGTGCTTGCCTGCATTCAAAAACGCAAGGGTCATTCGAGGCTGTTGCCAAGGTAACAACTGAGATCACTGACTATATAAATACGTACAACCAGCTTAACACAAAATAACAAGAAATGTAACTGGAATAATCAGCTACATTTTTACGAAATAAAATCTTTATTTTTGTCACAATCTCACATTTTTAGTTTAACTTATTTAGCAGAGATTTTTTGTTTTTGTTTTACGAGATGAGAGATACTTTTTATACTTACGATTTTATACGATAGGTTCGGTTCACGTTTAATCCTTAGAAATGCTTAATTACATTTCGAAAGGGTTTTCTTATTTTTACCACACGTACCTTTAAGTTTTACAAGTCATAGCATTGATATATTGTTTTAACTTTTTCGACAGGTAAATAAATCATTGTAAGTTTTCTTAGAAATTAAATGAGCAACTCATTTAATTTTTGCACAGTTGTTATTTGCTAACTGATTGTGAGAGTTCGGGAACTTTCTTGCAGGTCGTTCATTAGATGGGTTTCTAAGTAAATATTGAATTTTATACGGCTTCCATACAACCTTATATTAAATACAACAGTAACCCTGTAACCCTTTCACACATCAAACACATAAAGATAAATAATAACCTTTAACCACGTCTCTGGTCTAGTGGTAACTTAGGTACATCATCAAATCCAGAGGTCCCAGGTTCGATCCCCAGTATGGTACATTTGTATTCTGTTTGGTTGGTAGTTGGACTATCTGAGTCTGTCACTATCACAACAATGTTTTCAGCGTTGTTGAGTTCCGTCAGTTAAGGGATAAGATAACCAATAATAATAAATCATTTAATCCTAACCATAATCATAACAATTAACAATTAACAAAATACCTTTAGTTAACAGATTATGGTGGACTGATACCTGAACTAGGTAATACCTGTGTCTCAGGCTATCAGCCCTCCACCTCGTATGAAGTATATATATTAAAGTGATATAATATGTTTAAGTTTAGCATAACATTACAAAAGGAGAATTGAAATTAAAAGTACTAATTTCATTACAAACAGCGTTTGTAATGAAATTAGTACTTTAAATTTTAATCCTTTTTATTTTAATCCGCTTAATTTTTTTAGGAATCTGAGAGAAGCGTGATTCTACCGTCATTATCATTTCTAAGCATCAGGCTGTGTATAAAAAAAGCTTTAAAGAAGGACAGAAAGAGAGATTAAAGCTAAGTTTCTTCGCGCACTCATTATTGAAATAAAACAATTTTTAAGTGCACTATATTTACATATACAGTGGTGATTACATAATTAACGATACTAGCAGATTTTCATACAATCGAGGTAACTTTGGAGCCTTGGTTCTCTGCCATGGATTGACCGAGCTGTTATCTGATAATGGCAATCCAGGGAGTGAATGGAGGAGATCTAGATTGCTATACACACCCAACTGATCTGATCAATATTCTAAGAGATGTATAGATATGTTTAAACAATGTATGGAGTTCTTTAAACTAAAAACTCTGATCCTTACAGCTTTTAGAATGTTGA
Organism: Chrysoteuchia culmella; assembly: GCA_910589605.1. Taxonomy (NCBI): domain Eukaryota; kingdom Metazoa; phylum Arthropoda; class Insecta; order Lepidoptera; family Crambidae; genus Chrysoteuchia; species Chrysoteuchia culmella. Next base: position 2,704,813 of record OU342647.1, on the reverse strand, counting down.
TTAGATCAGTTGAGTATGTAAGGCAATCTGAATCTCCTCCATTCGCTCTCTGGATGGCCGTTATCAGATCACAGCTTGGTCAATCCTTGGCAGAGAACCAATGCCCCAAAGTTACCTCGATTGTATGAAAATCGGCTGGTATCGTTAATTATGTGACCACCACTGTTTTTAGTACTATATTTTCGGGTTTCTTGGTTTCCTTTTTACCGTCTTCAACAAAAAAGGAGGGAGGTACTCAATTCAACCGGTATTTTTTTTTTCCTTTTTTTTTGTCCGATGTATGTATACCGATTACTCCGGTGTTGGTGATCCGATTTTAATAGTTGTTTTTTTGTTCGATCGGGTACACTGTCAATTTGGTCCCATATAAGTCTCATTGAGATCCGATGATAATCTTCGGAGATATGGGGCCTAATGTCATGGAAGTCATGAAACAATTATATCATCCAGGTAATTGTTAGATTCTTGTTCGAGCTGAAGTTTCACGCAATAACTACTGAGCGGATTTTGATGAAACTTTTTTGTTAAATAGCTATTGGTCCTCGAAAACATACCTATAGGCTATAAACCCTCAATAAGTAACGTCCCTGCACCGGGAAAAGCAGTTTTCTAAAAGGTAATGAGGAGTTGACATAAGGTTATTATGCGTAGGTACGAGACCTGTTCTACCTTTAAAAATTGTGAAATAAAAAACTTTTTATAAAAAAATTAAATCTTGACTTCAAAAAACTAAAAAGCAAAAAATAAACCTTTTGGAGTCGGTGCCAGCAAAAGTTGCCGTGGTCACGGGTTGACAACCTACTTATAAGTAATTATTATTATTAGAAACCAAAAAACCCCTTAAAACCCAAAATTATATAACCAATTACACTTCGTAGTTTAAAGTTTTGCTATTTAAAGTTATTGTTAGATAAAAGCGAATGAAACGCGGATAAAAAAATCGAGCGGAATGCTAATCGAATAAGTAAAATAAAAAAACAAAGACTTTTAAACGGTAATGCCATTCACACGTGTTTCAATAATTAGCGGTGTTTTATAAATTGGTTCTTTAGCTCAAGGTAATCATAATGATCTACATTCTAATTGTCTTAACGGGTACCTAGTAAAACAAGTTTCTATCAAGTAAAAAACTTAAATACTAGTAGAAGCTATAAAAAGGCATACTTAAGATGACGTCATTTTTTGACATAAAATCAAATAGTGGAAAAGTAACCCATACTAATCCTATGGAATAGTTATTCGTTTCTTAAGATACATATGAGTAGAGGTTGGAGAAGAAAAAAAGTCTACTTTTTTGTTGCAAAAAATTAAGGAATAATAACTAACACTAATACTAATTCTACTATTATTATTCTTAAATAGGATAGAAAAGAATTGGCGTCATTTTTTTTTTATATGCATAGGTTTAATTTCTACTAAAAGTTAAAAATGACGGCCATTTACGTAAATACAAATTTTTAAAAGAACATATTAAAAGACACAAATCTACTATGGAACATTATAATTATTTAGATAGCTAAACTATATCGGAACTGAGATTTTGTCGACTTTTTGTTGTATTATTAAGGAAAAAAAAACATATCTTAGTTCCAATATTACTTAATAATCTGTAAGATAATATGTCTTGATTGTGATGCTTTATAAAAGTAATAAAAAAAATTATGGCCGCTAAAGAAATTTTTCCATACGAAGTTACACAAACCCATTTTAGATGTTTATATTTTATGTCTGTTAATCAACCTCGCAAATTGGTTGAACGGATTAGAATGAAATTTTCCCACGTAAAATAGATAAGTAGTTTACAGCGTGAATCGAAACATGGGATAGGTTAGGATAGTTTTTATTTCGGTCAAATGTGCCCTAGGGATTTCCGGAACGTCGTCCACGCAAACGAAGTCGTGGAAAGAAGCTAGTATATTCATTTGGCACAGTTACAAGATACAAACTAAGACAGGACATTCGACCGCTTTGACAACCAACATCTGTTAAGGTTAACTGGTGCAACTTAGCCTTAAAGTTATATTAAACTCTTTTCTCGTAAATAAACCGAGTTGATATTTTCCAATATTTTTCTATTTAAAATTTATCATAAGTATAAAAATAGCATTGAAAATAATTAGATAAGATAAGATAATTATATTTATTGGAGACAATCACAATAATGATACATACATAAAAATAACACAAAAAAGGCACAGGTTTGTCCCAAAACGGTACCGACTCAGCATAATGCTTGGCTTTTTGGCCAGCGCTGGTCTTCCGTCGGTACCGTATTGGTGGGGCTGAGAACCATGTTAACCGGCACAGCAAAAAATACAAAAAAAATATATTATTTAACTAAATAAAAAACTAAATAAAATTAAAATTAACCTTTCAGCCTTTTTGACATACTTTGACAGACTTTTTTAAAATACTCAAAATTAATAAATCTTTTCTCGTAAATTGAAGAGCTGTTCAACATTTATCAACTTAAATTACAAACGATCTTCTAAGACTCATTTTGCGAATAACTGTTAACCTACTAATTACGATTGTACCGAGCTTAATAACTGGAGGTACTCTCAAAGGAATCCGCTAATGATATAATGAATGTAATAACTTGTCTGCTACTACGAGCTTTAATGGTGGAATATTCATGGTATAAATTTTCTAAGGGTTTCGAACGTACGAATGAAGGGTCAGAGTTGGATTATAGTTATTAACAGATTTAGTACCTAACTCATAATGTTAGTAGCCGTCCGTGGCCGGTTGCACCAAGTTTTTGTTACGTTATACTTTTACAGGGTTTATGGTTTAAAAATGTATGGGATTTGACAGTTTTGACAAGCAAATCACAGTTAATTTATATGTTAAAATATTTTTTTTCGTGCGACCGGCAGAAAGTCTGGACTTTTTAAGGAAATTGTAAGTATATTTTGCATCACTAAAAAAACTCCTTATCTTTAAGCGAACACGTAATAACCATGAAGTACATAAACCTATGTTAAGGATTTTTGTTAAATTTTTCCTCTTCCTTTCCCTTTATATTTCTGAGGAAAAACTTTTCAATTTTAATGTCGCGCCAAAAAGAAAAGTAAAACACATCAGCCTTCTTTTAATTATGAAGTGGGAAAAAAATCCTATTTGAATTTTTCGAACCACTTGTTTGGCAACAGAAAACTTTTAAAACTTATCTCTTCGCGTAAAACCTGCTTTTACTCAAGAATTCGCAACTAAAGCATCAAAACTATAAAGTACACAAAAGTTTTGCACACCAAAACTGACTCACCCGGCTTTAGGAGGTTATCCGAGTCGCGGCGATACAACATGCCCTCGCTCCAAGCAAAAAAATATCCGAAAAGCACGAAAACCAAACAAAAATTCATCGCGAAATGGCACCAGTATACCAGGATCACAGATATTTCAGACGGTGTTTATTTGACAGCGACCGTGTCGTGCGGGCGACGGCTACGCTCGAGAATAAAGTAGCAAGTGTATAGACTTATGCTTGATAGTGGAAGTGGTGACGGTATGGACAAGGTGGTTTGACCTCACTATTTGTTTGACAGGGGTCAATATATGGAAGTGATCAATGTTATCTATATGTCGTAGGAGGATTTGATAAATAGAATTTTCGCAAAAATCCTAGAGATTTTGCAAAAATACGGATAATTAGATAATGGTGTTGACATTTCACAATCTTACTGAAAAGAGATAGGGTTTTTGCAAAAATACTGGTTGCTTTAGTATCATTGGATATTCTTCACTCTGATTGTTTAACTTTTGGTTGCTTGCTAACTCTTATTCTGATTGGTTCATAGAAAGTTTGCTACACGTGAGAGAACAGATTGACATTTGAAACGTCAAGTCGTCAACCATTTAGAGAAGATGTTGTTTTAAGCGGTCCGACCAGCCAATCAGTGTTTTTATTTCATAACAGCCAGGGATTCTTTTTGTAATCTTACTAAGGCAACCAGTTTTTTCGCAAAAATCCTATCTTTTTTCAGTAGTATTGAGAAATGACAACACCATTGTCCAATTATCCGTGTATTCGCAATATCCCTAGGATTTTCGCAAAAAATCGATTTAATAACATATGCGTAAAACTAACACTAACTGCTACACTTCTGAAGAAAGAAATCGAACCACTGTGTTATTTTCATCCAAATAGGCTCATTTCACGGTCTGATAATAAATTTATAATATTTTTTTTATTTGTCTTAACAAACAATACACGGATACAAATTTATAATAGATCATAAAAAGCAGATATTTATGTGAGGAGCTGGCGTTTGATGTGGGATAAACCTTAAAACTTATCGAGTCTTTTATAAAGGGCCTGTTTCACAAAGTGTAAGTAATTTCTTGTTACTTGACAGATAGTCCATACAAAAATATCAATTAAACTAGAAAGTATCTCCTAATCGGACATTGTGAAACAGGCACGAAACATAATAAATAAAAAAAATGTTTGTGTTTATCTGCAAAAGATTTGTACTGTTTTTGCTGGCGGATCAAATGTTCAACTAACCAATTAACATTTAAAATAAGTGAAAAAACAGATTTCCTAAAATTTCAGTAAAACAAAAGTTTCATTTTTAATTTCAACAAAACCAAATTCAGTGACATTACCCATATTTTGCACATTAATAGTACATTATTGCAAAGGCCGTGAAATAGGCAATTGCAGGTCGAGTATGAGTTTGAAGGCCGAGCCGTAGGCGAGGACTTCACTAATACGAGACAGGCAATTGCCATTTCCGCCGAGGCATATATAGTGCTTTTCTCAAAATAATGCATGGAAATAAAACATACTTTTTATATTATACATTTAATAATAAAGAAAATCCAGCAATGTTGTATGAAATGGCGTGCTGGAGTTGTTAATTACTCTTTGTAATGTTCCAAATTAAAAAAACGCTCCTGCAATGGATTTGATTTTCTTTGTCCGTAAATTCGATACTTCGCGTGTTCTTCTTTCGAAAATAATGACAACATTTCCATGCATGTTTGAGAAAAGACTTTTTAAAAGTTTTAACCGACTTCCAAAAAGGAGGAGGTTCTCAATGCCGTTAGTGTGTTTTTATTTTTTATTTATGTTTGTACATCGATTAGGCCGAGATTTCTGATCCGATTTACGTGATTCTTTTTTTGTCCGATGCGGAAAAGTTGCCATTTGGTTCCATAAAAACTTGATTCAGTTAGGCCCAGTAGTTTTTATTTCATGAGCATTTTTGTTAACTTGAACAATGTCATTTTCAAGATACTTTGTTTATAATGTATATAAAACCTAATCTAATCTATAATAATTCTACTGCAGTTCACAAAACAACCTATTACAGACACTAAAAAGTAAAAAAATGGAAAACTACGTTAAAAAAACCGAGTTAAAAACTAGATAGAAAAATAAAATAATAGGATCTCAAAGTAGAATGAATGTCGATATGGTTTTTTTAACGTGGTTTTGTAGTACTTTTGACACTGTAAAATGAGTACCTATGTTTTTATATAATGCAAGACCTTAGACCACATCCTCTTTGTTAAGCACGATGGTGGTCAAATGCATGTCCAGTAATAATAATAAAAAAGAACGTGTGGCACTCGGGGACTGCCGCGGTAAAGCTATTGCATAGCATTTTTTATCATAGATTTAGGTTGCTTAGTTACGATTGTAAATAACAAAATGGTCAATGACGAAAAAAACTGTATGAAAATTTGTGTGAAAATTTAAAATCTGGTGTCGCATTTTTTCCAGTTGTCGAGGAACGGAGTGGACGTGTTGGGTTTTATTTTCGTTACGGAATTTCTTGATTCGGTCGCCGCGCTCAAAGCCCGCGATAAAAACTATGCAATAGCTAAAAAAATCGGGATAAAACTCAAAGTTTTCGCTGTCTAAAAACAAGTTACTCTACTGGCTACATCTCACTTATGCGTCACAGCATTGGGAGATCGGAAATCTAATATGAATACGCTTTTGGCAAATATGTTCGACGTAGCGTAGGTGTGTACGGTAGCGTCGCGACTTCTCGGCAAATAATACGGGATGTGTGACTAATAAAAAGGGGAACTCGATCCCGACACCGAGATAAGGCTTTACTGATTTTATTTCCACACAAAGAGTTTTATAGAACAAAACACGTGAAATAAGGTGTAAGAAATGTTGATCATTTCCTGCTTCTAGACCTCTTAGATAAAATCACTAAGTTTGGCTGTCACAGTTGCGAAGATTTTAAATTATTCCCCTTTTGTCTTTCGACCCGCACGGGAATTGGGCACTGACACAGCATAAAGAGAGTCTTAGATAATCCAAAATATGTATATTCATATATTTTTGATTATCTAAGACTCTCTTTAGGCGCGGTTTCACCCGCGTGGTTCCCGTTCCCGTGGGGATTTTGGGATCAAAGCTATCCTATCTCTTAAGTTGGACCAGGCTGCTCACGGTGCGCCAATTTAATTTAAAATTGGTTAAGTAGTTTAGGAGTCCATCGCGGACAAACATCGTGACAGGAGATTTATATATATTAGAAAGATGATACATTGGTCTTAAATAAATAATTAATTAAAAGAAAAAAACTTTAAATCTAAGGCAAATTACATTTGGAAGCTATCAGTGGTGATGGTCGAAATATAGCAAAGGTAAGCTGGACCAAGAAAAATCCACAATAATAATCATGCAACATAAAAAATTTGGTTCCCTTTGCGACTGCCAAGCATCCACGTATATTTAACTAATTGGTGACAATATTGATCACATCATTATTATGATCCGCATGGTGGATCACTGGCGTGGGATTTCTAAAGGGGCTTCGGTTCCGATGGGAATCGGTGTGTATAAACCACAGAGCATTCAATTAATTCTGATATCTGTGGTATGAACCCTACGCCACTGGAAGCTATACATACTTGTAAGTATTTTTCTTACGATATGCGTTATAAAGATCGTCCTTAATACTAATTTGACAAAAAATAAATAAAAAAAGGAATCAAATCACGTATAGTACTATTACTTGTAAAGTTATATAGCAGTTTAAATGGCAATTGCAATAAAAGTTTATAAGGTACCTAGTACCTATATACTTATCCAAAGTTAAGTAATTTAAATAGTTGTACATTTATAACTTTATTTGCATTTTACTATGCTATTTTTATGTGATAAATATTAAAAACAGAAAATATAGTACAAAAAAGCAACTAGTCTCATGTCGCCCGGACGGGATAGTTGTATATTTTTATATAATACCTACTTCAATTAATTTCAAATGCATACCTACAAGTACCCGTTATGCAACATTCTAGAATTAATTAAATCAAACTCAGACACTAAAAACTAAGTTCTGTTAAATATAGCCAAGAGATAGTATCACAATCATCTCCTTTAAGGTAACATGAGATCACACTTATAAAAACAATGAGTCATAGTGTGGGCGCCAGAGATGACACTGGTCCGAACCTTTTGAAACCATTTAATGACTCTTATTAAAACGAGTTATGAGCTAAATAAATAATTAAAGCTTTTTTTTAAACTAACGGACACATCCGTATATGACAAAGTTTAGACGTTTTTTTTCTTTTTGCCATAAAGTCGAATGTTGAGTAAATTAATTGTACCGTTCTAGCGATTTGGTATTAAACTTTATTTTGTGTTTCCATAATAGGTCGCTATTGTTATTAATATTTTTGAATTTGAAGTTTTGAATTTGAATTGAATTGCACTCAGCTTTGGCAGATTTTGCGGAAATATTAGATTTTTAACTATGAAATTGCCGATTTGTATGAAGATTTTCAAAGAAACTTCGTTTTCCATACTAACAATTTTTGTTATAGTTACTACCGCAAGTGCTAATGCCACATTTTTTTAATGTAGAATCATTGTTTGAAGACTAAGCAATCTAATGCTATATTTTTATTTAAAAAAATATGAATAACTTATAAATTATATTAAATAAAGAGAAGAACCTTTCGAGGTATTTTTTATCGTTTTAGAAACGAAAATAATATCCATGAGATTAATTATTCTTGATCATTATGATCTTAATTTAATATAAAATCAAGCAATAGATGTACCTTTTATTCACAGAAGTAGTGAGGTTTTCTAGAAGTGTAAGAAAAAAATCGTCAGTTTCATATTTTAACCTCTATTATGTTGGGTCAAAGGCGCTACTCGGAAAAAGTATGGACTTGTTAATATAAAACTATAGCATGGTTACAGTTATTACAAATCTGGTAATAACATATATATTTCTTCATACCTTTATCTAGATTCGTATAGTTTCGAAAACACGATTTTATGATTTTGCCTCGACACTTTTTCTTTTCGAAAAGACCTCTAAAAAATACGAAAATTTAAGATTATTCTTAAATGGGGTTACTAAAACTATTGGAAATTGGTTTAATAAGTGGACACCAATAATATTTAGGATCGTATAGAAGCACTTTTTTAAAATCGCTGTAGTTTTTTAATACGAAGTCATTTTGTGTTTTTTTTGCCTAATCTGCAAAATCGGTCTCGCTCCCGTGCACGTCGTTTTCTCATTGCTATCTTGCTTCAGCATATTTTTTTCGAGTATCGCCTTAAAGCGAAGACGTGTAATTTTTTTTTTAATTCTATGGTAAATAACTGTCAATAGTCTTATGTTCAAAAATAATTAAACATAAGTCTATTAGGGAAGTTATGTGGGAAACTATATCGTTTAGTAGTATATGCGAAGAGGGGACAAAAGTTTTAGTTGCCTCTTTATCCTAACGACACCTCTGGGAAACATTGGAGAGTTATTTCAAATTCAAAGTCCAATATTTTTAATTAAATAGACTGATAGATAATATCTTTACACCTGCATAAAAGATCATCATCATCATCATCAGCCAGTGGACGTCCACTGCTGGACATAGCCCTCTCCTAGCAAACAAACCCGTCTGGCCAGCGTGGTAGCAGTAGGCTAATAGCCTCCTATGAACGCCACAATAGGCGTGAGCTAGGAGAGGCCTATGTCCAGCAGTGGACGTCCACTGGCTGATGATGATGATGATCTTTTATGTAGGTGCACGCCTATTGTGGCGTTCATAGGAGGCTATTAGCCTACTGCTACCACGCTGGCCAGACGGGTTGGTAGAGACATAAAGATGTCACATAAAAATAGGGCTTTATAATTTTTTACACAAATATTAAATTGGATTCTATTATTTTCCCTGTCTTTTAAATATCAAACTTATGTAGGTGCAGGCCTGTCTCACTTCCATACAAGCGACGCAAATCCCCGAGATATTTACCTACTATTCTCGAAAACAACCTAATTTCAACCTTTTGCATTGCGTATAGCGTTCATAGTACAATAACTGTCTGCCGACTCGCTTCAATCTGCTAGGGCTGTTGATTGAGACTAGTCCGGTGGCTGGACGCTTGCGTTTATCATACCTAAACTCGGGAGTGAAATTTCTGTACCGTAAGGTATTAATATATATTCTGTGGTAGGTGGCCTGACAGTAAGTCAATAACGTGAAACTTATGCATAATCGAGCAGGAGATGGGTGACCGTTTCGTCAATGTCATCAGCCATTTTTAATGTCCCCACTGCTGGGGCTCTGGCCTTCCTTATCTTATGGATGGATAAGGAGAACGGACCATAACCCACCACGCAGGCCCAATTCGCATTGGTGGGTTTTAATGACTGCAAATGCAGCTGGGACCAACGGCTTAACGTGCCTTCCGAAGCACGGAGGAGCTCGAGATAGAAAATTTTGGTCACCCATCCCGTGACCGACCATTGCGAAAGATGCTTTACCTCAACTATAGCAGAGCAATAGCAGTGGTTAGAGCATTGGACCGGATTTCCAAAGGTCGTAAGTTCGAGTCCCATCTGAGAATTCACTTGTGACGAGTTGATTTTTTCCAATATTTTTTTATTTAAAATTTATCACAAGTATAAAAATAGCATTGTAAAATGCAAAAAATAAAAAATCATAAAGTTGTATGGTTGTAGTAAATTTTAAATAGAAAAGTATTGGAAAAAAATTAACTCGGCCACAATTGAATTCTCAGACGGGAATCAAACCCGCGACCTTTGGAAATCCGGTCCAATGCTCTAACCGCTGAGCTACCGAGACTTGCGAACCACCGTCGAAATTCTCCAAACTTTTATATTTTTTAATACGCTGTAGGCCAGCGTTGTTACATCAATGCTAGGAATATCCTTGCATTCGAAAGAAACATCTTTTCAGGTGTTTAACGATCGATTAAGATGCAACTGCTAATAATTTATGATTTTGTAATTTTTGCATTTTTCAATGCTATTTTTATACTTATGGTAACTTTTAAATAGAAAAATATTGGAAAAAATTAACTCGGCCACAAGTGAATTCTCAGACGGGAATCGAACCCGCGACGTTGTATGGTTGTATTTCAGGTGCTATATAGTTTGATATCGAAAGAAGACTCTTTGCTTGGACATTTTGTATTATAATAGCGCAAGACGGGTGATTGTTAGAGGAAGCACAGACACGACAAAATGGATGACGGCGCAGATGCAGGGAGCCTACTGCCATCTCTTAGCGCAGAATTAAAAAAACAAACAAACAAACAAACATCGAACTACGCATTGATTTTTGACTGAAATTTTGTGACGTCTTCGCTTAATCATCACCTCCAAAATGTAAAGAGTGTCAAAATGTGTCAACTACAATAAAAACGCAAACTCATACTCATACTCACAACATTAATTTAGTACATGCGAAGAACATAGAAGTGGTATTAACTTAATACAATAAAAAGGAGACTTAACAACAACAAAAAAAACTCAGTTTAAGTTTACACTATTGAGTAAATTGTCCCACGGCAGCGCTAAAAGGAATCTACTCCAGCATTATATCAGTATTACACTGATGCTGGTTTTCAACTAGACCGGCCCCCTAATTGTCTAATTTAAAATATATCACAATCCCTTTCAGAGGTTTTGTCATTGTGATATTTTCGTCTATCATATTGCTTAGACAGTTCAATTTCGATTATTCCATACCTTTTAAAACGCGTCCCGATCACAATCCCTTTCAAATGTCAAATAGTGACGGCCTGAATATCTTTCAAATTGCGAATTGAAAAGGATTGCGATAGATTTAAAATTAGACAATTAGCCCCCGGATTTAGCTTAATGACACTAACAATAACAATATAATAAACAATAGTGCAGATGTGCGATTGTGTGTGTGTATGTATGTTTGAATGCGAGTGTATGTGGATGTGTGTGCATGTGAATGTGTTTGTTCATCTCTGTGCGTGCGTGTGAATGAGTGTGTTCATCTCTGACATGATGGTTTTAGATGATGGTAGGCCCGCAGAGACATTAAAATGGCTTATAATAACGTATTAATCACATTTATGCATTGGCGGTATCCCCTCAAATAATTTCAAGTACTTAACGATTGCATTCCTTACACAATCATTTCCACTTAAGTGTTATATTAAGTCGGTTGCTCCAGTAAAACAATTTAACAGCTATAAACACGTTTAACCATTCCATTGTTTACGAGCACATAAAGCCGATTCCGACGGAGTGCCTTCGCATTCACTTAGCGAATATTACGGCGAGATTAAGAAAATGGCTCACGTGATTTTGGGGAGGTATGAAAAATTTGTTGCGGGCCAATACCGTTCATTAATTACGTTGGACGCTTTTTTATCATTTTTGTTTTGTTTAACTTTCGAAACTAGGATGCACATATTAGCCCCCTTACTAATAAACCTTGTGTAAGCTTGGGGAAGTCATTGAGGCGGAGCGCAGCGGAGCCTCTCTTATGTTGACTCTTTTGAAAATCTGTCCGCCCGGTCATAGCGCCCAGACCGTTTAACCGATTCTAATGAAACTTGGCACATACTTAGACATCAACCATACCTAGGAGGTGACAAAAATTCGATGTCCTACCTGATGCTAAGGTTATGGTGATCCATAACCTTAGCTTTTGGCGCCAAAGAAGAGCTAAATTCGGTTTTTAGGGTTTTGCTCGAAAAGTATAGACTTTTGTGCATCGCGATACATTACAAATTTGACCAGAATGTAATTCTGCGTTTAATGCAACAAACCGCGTCTAAATCCGTCATGTCCTCACAGAGTTATGCCTACATAAAGTTGTAAAAGCTCGCGGCGCTCCGCCTCTCTTGGTTCCGTCTCCGTTCCTAGTTAAGTGTGTGTCTTATATTCTCAAGCTCAGATATAAATTGAATGACAGCTACAAAATATTTTGTATCTACCCCAAGCTTACTCAAAGTGTCAGTGTAGCAGAATTTGTTTTAAATTTTTAGGGTTCCGTACCTCTAAAGGAAAAAACGGAACCCTTATAGGATCACTTCGTTGTCCGTCCGTCCGTCTGTCAAGACCGTTTTTCTCAGGAACGAGTGGAGGTATCAAACTGAAATTTATATCTAATACTCAGGTCTACTGTCCCTTGGAGATGTGAAAAAATCAAACTTCTAAGCCAAAGATTTCAGGTTATTTAATTAATTAAATGGAAGATGTACCTATGTTTTCAATAAAAATAGCATATTTGACGGATCTAAGCGAAATGAACTGATAAATGCTGATGATTTTATATTTTGTTTTCATTTCCAGTTCTAACTTTGTCGTAAAAGGTGATTCAAACAGAACCAAAGCAACAGTTCCACAAAACAACCGCGTTATGAGACCACAATGACACACGTTGTCGGATATTGGAAAACTTCCTAATACGCATTAAGGCGCGCTCCCACTGCTGCGCACGGAAATAATAAAAAATTACAACACTATAAAAAATCTGCACAATTTGAACATATGTTAAGGAACATTAATAGAAGAAAAGACAAAATAATGTAGAAGGAAGTACAAAAGGCAACTGTTACATCAGGCCGGTGACATTTTAATTTCTTTTTCACCTCACACGCTCTGAAAAGGAGGTTTTATCAATCAGTTTAGGCGTAGAAAATCGCTTTTTGCGGCCTAGCGCGGCAAAGTACTTTTTTAATTTAATACTTAAAAATATGTCTTAATGCGTTCTGAATCGCACTATTGCCTTTTTTGTTATATTTGATTTTTATTTTAAATAGCTTTACATTAATTATAATACTCCGTTTTGGTTTAATTATATTTAGTTCAGTGAATCATAAAAACAATATAATCACAATAAACATAAGATTAAACTGTTTGTTATAAGAATTTTATATTAGGCTGGGTGAGATTTCACAACCTATAATTGGATTTCGGACTGTGACATAAATCTTTATTTTTAAATTGTCTTTGTCTTGTACCTCATGTCAATGTCAACATTTACGGAATCGTTTTTATTCTTATTAATAAGTAACAATATATTCCTAAATAACTTTGAATTAACTATAATACTTCCTTTTTTATTATTTAATTTTTTTATATCATTAAAACAACGAGAATAAGGTATATTTAGATTAAACTTTATGTTTAAAGAATTTTTTACCGGAAGTTGACCGCGGAAACAACCATAAAATGTTCCTCGCTGTTGTTAGGTGAAAAATTGTGTGTTGCGCTCGGCAGAAAAGTTTATAGCGTCTTGTACCTTTGAAATCCTCGCTTCGCTCAAGATTCAATCCTAGAATCCTTCACTTGCTCAGATTTCAATAGAGGTAACTCGCCGCTAAATAACCAACTTTCCAGCCTTGCATAACAAATAACTATTATAAGAGTATATTTTCGATAGATTTAGTGTTCTCACTTCCTTGCTGTCCTGTCTGTCTTGCTGCTATATCTTATATATTTCGGTTCGTATTTCATTTCGATTACATAATATATTTCCTTATTTACTTTGAGCCCCTCTTTTACTTTACAGCAGCCTTATTGCTTAGTAGCAACCTCTTCCAGACAACCTTGAGAACTGCAGAAAAATAATAAATAAAGGAGATGCTCATTGATTTAGCTTCGCCACGTAATATAAATATTAGTACTAGCGGCCACCCGCGTCTTAGGTCTCACCTGGGTAATCCCACTATGGTGGGTTAGAGAGAACCCTTAATTCTTCTTAGCATAATTCTTATAGCATGAATCATTTCTTAAAGCATAAATTATTTGACCTAAGACGAGCAGGTTTCACAGACTAGTCGGATCAAACAAAAGAGCAGTCTACTCGGATATACAACCCACGCAGCTCAACTCTACGCTTGCCATAAACGCGGCACAAGATTTCCACGTAGGTGGTATACGCATACTTTTCGCGGTTGCACTCGCGTGGTTCCTGTTCCCGTTAAAATATCGGGATAAAAAGTAGCCTGTGTATTAGTCTACTATTTGAAGTCCCTACATACAACATTTTATCCAAATGCGTTTAGTAGTTTTTGCGTAAGAGTAACAAACAAATACACAAACTGACATACTTTCACATTTATAATATTAGTAGGAAGTAGGATACATACGAATACATTGCGATAAGTTTCCGTCATTTATTGTATTTTTTTTTTTAATTCTTATCAAAGGTTTTTATAACTTTGTAATGTGCGTCCGTTGTGACCCGAGTAGAGGAGACTATCCTACCGTGAACAGTTTTATACTACTACGGAGGGTAGAGGTACAAAACTCAGTGTTGCAATAGCGTTTATGGTTTATATGCGAAGTACCTACGTTAATATTTACAAACTTGTAAGATAAGTAGATCGATAAGTAAGTATAAACTGTAAAATGTTATTGTACTTGTTAAAACTGTATTAGAAAATAAATAAAATGAATAAATAAATAATTTGAGAAACTGCTTGAAGACATCATCGCCTACGTAGTTAAATGCTTTAAGTTCACGCTTCAAACGTGGTACTATCGGAGAACTCCTGATTGACTAGTTGAGTATTTTTGGGAAAAGTTTTCTCGGAAAGTACTAAGATTAAGTATGATTAAATTTTGGTTGGTGGTAGGACTTGTTATAAGTCCGCCTGGCTAGCTACCACCATGTTATCTAACCTGACGCCATAAGAACAATGTTTTCAGCATTGTTGTGTTCCGGCAGTTCGAGATAAGATAGTCAGTTCCTCAGTGGCTGAGGATTCCAGGAGAAGCTCCATTCCATCTTTCAGCCTTATCAATAATTAACATCAGGTATGATGAAGGCTAAGAGTCTCCCCGTCATTAGTAAAAAAAAATAAGTATTCAAATGAAATACCTATTAATGGTCTATTAGTTGTGATAATAACGTTTTCTAATATCTATTACTGTTTTAAATAAAGTTCCTCAAAAATCTCTACTTGTTAATCGAGAAGTTCCCCGACTGTACACGGATGTCTACCATGTTTTGTGTTTCAATGGTCAAATAAAGTTCTCATAGTTATATCGTCATCAGCCATTTTTTATATCCCCACTGCTGGGACACTGGCCTTCCTTATGAATGGATAAGGAGAACAGGCCCTGACCCACCACGCGGGCCCAATGCCGATTGGTGGGTTTTAACGACTGCAAATGCAGGGACCAACGGCTTAACGTGCCTTCCGAAGCACGGAGGAGCTCGAGATAGTAAGTTTTTGGTCACCCATCCTGTGACCGACCATTGCGAAAGTTGCTTAACCACAAAAATCGGCCGAGCGCGCGAATCACTGCGCCACGGGCTCCTATAGCATCGTCTATATATATAACTGTGAGAGCTTTATTTTACATATTCGCTTTTATGGTACAGTGGAACAGCACTATTAGTGTTATTTGAGATGAATCATTTTATCACAAAAGGCTTTATGGCCATCTAATATGGACGCTTGTACTTTACGTTGTTTTTGCCGTTATTATTACCTAGTTTTAGTTTTTCTACTTGACCATTTATAGTGAAGAGAACAAAGGTTTTTGAACCTAGAACTACTTGCTGGTGGTGCTGATAACAACGAGATTATAACCGCCTCTGTGGTCTATAAGTACAACCACCGGTATCAGACCCAGGGGTCCCGGGTTGGATTCCCAGCGGGGGTACATATTGTATTCGGTTTGGTTGATGGTAGGATTTGTTGTAAGTCCGCCTGGCTAGCTACCAACATCTTATCTAAGTCTGACGCCATAACAACAATGTTTTCAGCATTGTTGTGTTCCGGCAGTTAGAGTGCCGGTCTCGCGAGTCCGGTATTCTAGGCGAGCCCAGCATAACCGTTTGGTCTGCGTAAACGCATTCCCCTCACTCAAAACAAAAAAAAAAAAGTTAGAGATAAGATAGCCAGTTCCTCAGTGGCTGAGAATTCCGGGAGAGACTCCCATCCACCTTTCAGCCTTATCAATACTTAACATCAGGTATAATGAAGGCTAAGAGTCTCACCATCATTCATAAAAAAAGATACACAAACTTAAAAAATACAAAACAATCCACTATCCGCGAGTTCATTGGCAAGGATTTGCTTCAATTTGTCGTACATAATTGTTAATCATTGGTCTTTTAAATAAATAAATATAAACTTTTACCTTTTCGTGGTGATCTATACTAATATTATAAAGAGGAAAGATTTGTATTTTTGTATGTAACGAATAAACTCAAAAACTACTGGACCGATTTTGGTATAGAGAATCCTTAGACCCCAAGTAGTAACATAGGCTATAAATGATCCCAAAATTCCCACGGGAACGGGAACCACGCGGGTGATACCGCGCCCGGCCTCTAGTTATGAATAAAGTTAAACAAATTTATTTATTTGCAGAGAACATAGTATGATAAGATGATATAAAATTATAAAGTACAATATCTCTCAGAAGAGTACCTATGCAAATTAAATTACATTTTTTTTATTATTACATTATGTGAGTAGTACTCAATACTCAATACTTTATTGCATTCCATAGGTGTACAATAGATGTTACTTAAAATAGGTATCACTATGGACCCTGATGGGCACAACAATATTCAATTAGGAGAAGTAACATTTTTTTTTATTTTTTATTATGGTTATTTAAGTGTTGATATCTATATTTAGTAGCATTTTATGTTGAGTACTTGTTTTAGTTCATTTATAAATTACTTTTCCTCATTGATGTTTTTAATGGTTCTGGTAATGGTAGTATGTCACATCAATACAAATAAAATTCATACATTAACAAATCATACATTATCAGATTAATTTAGAAAATGTCAAAGAAGAATATTAATTATAAAATATCAATATTACCTCATAAAATCGATTAGCACATTACATAACAATGTCAAAGTCAAAGTCAAAGAATTTTATTCAAATAGACTTATAGATAAGTACTTTCGAATAGTCCAATTTTTTTTTCCCCTACCAGCCATTCAGGACATCTTTTAACTGATAAGAAGAACGGCCGCAAGAAACTTATCAGCTTTAACAGAAACAACAACATTTACAATGGAACATGTTGTTGCGATGTCGATGATGTTGCAATGTCAAGTAATATGTCACATTAATAAAAAAAACATACATTATAGCCCAGTCAAATAAGACTTTGAAGGTTACAATAATTCCCATAGAGCTGAAAATTGGTATGAATGTTCAGAATACCATTATAAATGAATTGTGAAAAGTCCCCATCAATCCCCCTTGTGCAAAAATTTTTATTGATGGTGAAAGTTTGCAAAAATAGGTTTTTCGCGTTTTTCAGCTAAACGGTGAGTTTTACAGCAAAAATAGTTCAGACAAAAATTGTAGATCATCCGATTCTCTACAAAAAATGTATCTACACTTTTTTTCATAAGTATTGCCATTTCCGTGATATAGCGGTTGAAAGAATTGAAAAAAATATTTTATTCGTAATATGCACACGTTTCCACACCACCTATGAGGTAGTGTGCTTGGCGCTTTTTTTTTAACGTGGTTTCCCCGGTAGGCCTATTGTAATTTGGACTTGAAAGACCTAGGCCGAACAGCACTCATAATACTATGGCTAATATTCGTGCATACTAATTGTAAATGTTCTAAATTGGAGCGTTTATTTTTTAAAATGACCTCTAAGAAATAAGTCAGTGACTTTGGAATGTCTGTATCAATATCTTCAAACATACGACCTGGTGGAGGATAATTAGAATTATCTAACACTGCACATTGAATATCCTCTCGAATAATTGCTGCTGCAGCTTCTAAGATGTGAAATCGCTCTTCTTTTTTATCGGTTTTTTTTTTTCGTACCAAGCTCGATTTAAAATATCATGGTGACTATCAATAAAACATACGAATGCTGAGGATCCGGATTTTTCTGTAATAATAATTCTATCACCATACTCCAACTTCAATCGCATTTTAATGGTTCTGTTATCTATTGTTGATTTTTTACAAATACTTTTCAATTCGTCTAATGTGAATTGACAATCATCGCTATTTTCAATTTACTTAAATATTTCTCTCATCGCAATATTTGTAGCTTCATCTTTAGGACGACTGACTTTACCCCCAGTGGTCGGTTTCAGAAAAGAATTGTAGCAATCGTTATGATACTTAGCCTCGGCAGCGACTAAATCATATTCAAATTGAATTCGAGCAGCAACAGCTTTGGCTACATCATCACAACGAGTTTTAGCTATAGTTAGAATACTGTCTTTGAACGAAAATGTAGTCACTTTAAAAATCTTACGTCGGTACTGCAGTGCTTTTTTCTTCTCCAACTCTTCATTTAATTCATTGCCGCAAAATAAACAACACTGGTTGAAGCAAAATGTAGTTTCACTTACTCGTGCTCTAGTACGAGGAGGACTTATATTTGATGAACCAGCTTCTTCTTCTTGGCGCCGTCTTTTCACGGCATCAATGCTACTTTTTCGAGTATAATTTTTTCGACACTGCACATGAATTTTTACAGATGTCTGGTCTTTCAGGTACTCCGAAAACTCATCACCTCTTTCAATACTTGCATCAATTAATGCTTTCATGCCGCGATCAACAGTAACAACTCCACTTTCAGTCAAAGGTTGACTACAAATAAAGCAGAATTGCGATTTTTTTTTTAAAAACAGTAAAATGCACAAACTTTGTTACAAAATATAAGCGATAGCCACGAGTTGTCACTACGAAGGAATGCTTACGACTAACAGTATTTTGTTGAGTATGAGACCTTCGAAACGGAGCAGGTATACGAGCATCGCCACGCTGACAATTGAATGGAAGACAGATGTTACTCAAGGCCATGCGACTAAATGAAAATAGGGGAGGAGTTTTTGACGTTCATTTATATTCTAAGAATTTTATAATTTGTATGTATAAGACATAGGGACTCATGTATTTACTCATATAACGGTTCAAAAATGAATATAAAAGAACATTAACGTGCATATTACGAATAAAATATTTTTTTTAATTCTTTCAACCGCTATATCACGGAAATGGCAATACTTATGAAAAAAAGTGTAGATACATTTTTTGTAGAGAATCGGATGATCTACAATTTTTGTCTGAACTATTTTTGCTGTAAAACTCACCGTTTAGCTGAAAAACGCGAAAAACCTATTTTTGCAAACTTTCACCATCAATAAAAAATTTTGCACAAGGGGGATTGATGGGGACTTTTCACAATTCATTTATAATGGTATTCTGAACATTCATACCAATTTTTAGCTCTATGGGAATTATTGTAACCTTACCTCTATTTTAAGGACTAATTTGACTGGACTATTAACAAATCAAACATTGTTAGATTAGATTGGAAAATGTCAAAATAGAATAAAAAATTACATTATGAGTACATTAAAAATTAGTACATTACAGAAACAATGTCAAGACCAAAAACCACTTCACTGAGAAAGGAATTCGTTCAACGTATAGAAGGAGGTTCTTTTGTATTGTAGATAATGCCCGATTCACATTATTCCAGTCCAGTAATCCAGCGAGTTAATCCAGTCCAGTGCTGGACTGGATCGTATCGTTCACATTATTCCAGTCGTTCAAAAGCTGTTGGATCGGTAATACTACAGTGACAATGCTTTCAAGAAAGGAGTTTGAAAATTGTTTTAAAGCTGTTCAATTATTACTGTTAGAAGAAGTAGCTGATTTAGTGGAAGAAGAACTAAAAAGTAAAAAGCGGATTTGGGTGAGGTATTGGATAAGCGAAAGAAATGAAAAAGGAGGCTCAGCAATGCTTTTTCAACAGCTGAAATCAGAAGATACCTTTGAATACAGATTGGCAATGAGAATGACAGCAGAAAATTTTGAGGAGTTGTTATCATTAATTTCAAACAATATTCAACGTAGCAATACATTATTAATAGATGCCATACCTGCAAAAATAGAACTAGAAGTCACTCTTTCCTTTTTATCTACTGGAAATAGTTACAGAAGCCTCAGTCATCTGTTTCGGTTGCCAAAATCATCTATTTCGCAAATCATACCCGAGGTTTGTCAAAATCAAAAATCAAAATCAATATCATTTATTCAGTCTAGGCTGTTACAAGCACTTATGAACGTCAAAAGAAATAAAAAGGGCGTTAAAAGATCACATCAAGGTAACAAATTTTCTTTATTATAATTTCCTCAGACTTAGCACAATTTCAAGCATTATTATAAGCATTATATATGGTGGTTTTCATAATAATATTAGCGTATTCTGGATCATCATACAATAAATAAAGTGAATCATCAGTGGCTTGGGTGTCTGTAGTAGCTGGACTCAGTGAAAATGTATTAGAACTTGGACCAGGTGCATGTTGTATGTGAGAAAAACTCATATTTCTATATCTTAAATCATGCAATCTACATTTTGTCACCACTTTTTGCATTTCTTCTTGGCCTAGGATAGCCTGTTCTGTGGAAAGTTTACGTAATTGCGCTGCAATGTATTTTCCAAAGATGTCAAATTCGTCTTCCTCTCTTCCTGATCGGGAGAAGTCATTTTTTTATATCCTTCATGTCTTTGACTATCGAAGATATCTCTGTTATTCTAGACCTATTTTTTCGTGGACCCGGTAGGGAAGTTTCCGGAGTAGGAGTTTCCGGTGTGGGAGTTTCTGGTGTAGGAGGTTTTGATGCAGAAGCAGAGGGACCGTCATCAGCCCGCTCTCTAGATTGAGATTCTGTATTTTCCTGAAAATAAAATTATTATTTTATTACAGGTACCAAGTACGCCATACGATTGGGGGCAAATCGAGAATGGATTTCGGAATAAGTGGAACTTTCCCCTTTGCTTTGGAGCGCTTGATGGAAAGCATATCAAAATAACGGGCTCCAAGGAGTATGGAAGTGTGAATTTTATTTATAAAAAAGATAATAGCATTGTTTTAATGGCACTTGTAGACCACGATTATTGTTTTACCTATATCAACGTAGGAGCATATGGAAGTGCATCTGATGGTGGTATTTTTAAAAACTGTTCTATCTATAATCAATTAGAGAATGGCGGCTTTATACCAGAAGGAGGGGTTATTGTAGCTGATGCTGCCTTTCCATTAAAAACATACATGATGAAATCATATCCTGGGTCCAATTTAAGTTTTGAAGAAAAAATATTCAGCTACAGATTATCACGTGCCAGACGCATTGTAGAAAATGTTTTTGAAAGGGCTATTTGACAAAGATAGATACTGTAGATCACATTGTCTTTGCAGTTTGTTCTCTACACAACTGGTTACGAAAAAAGTCGAGAGCTTATCTATCTACTTCTTCTGTTGACCACGATGATAATAATACCCACAGTTTGATTGAAGGTACGTGGAGAACTCACGTAAGCGGTTTAAATAGTATCACACACCAAGGCAGTAACCATTCATCGTTAAGTGCAAGAGAGAAGAGAACACAGTATACTAATTATTTTGTGAAAGAAGGGAAAGTACCGTGGCAAAATAATATGATTCATTAAAATGATGGAAACTGTTAATTTTAAAGTCACTGATTGTAAACGAAAACTCATTTCAAATTATCTTTCATTCTCAATAAATAACAATTCTTAAAATACATACCTGTACTTTACTTTTCACCATTGCATTTCTTATAAATGAATCGAACTCTGCGAACCATTTTATCTTCGGCTGATAAACATCACCACTAGCACCAGACGTAGATGATTTTTTATCTTGTCTAATTCAAGGTAGTAGATCGCATACTTTTTATTTTATTTTTTACATCATCTACTGTAAAACCTTCTATTTGCATACTCTCACAAATATTTTGCAGGTCGGATTGGTGTCTTTGTGTCTATAAAATTCCGATGTGATATACCACAAACATACATGTTCTCTACACAAAGAAACAAACTGAAGAGTTTGGTTTTCTGTTAACTTCATTGTTAGGAATTCGGTATGTACCTATAGTTTTCCAAAAAAAACAACAATTCGTATTCACTGTTCAACATGTAATCCAGCACTGGATTGGCCGTTCACACTATTCCAGTGGCGCTGGAATGGGCGAGCTGGAATGAAAAATAGACTGTGATTCCAGCCAACTGGACTGGATTGATCACTGGAATGGTACATTCCAGTGCAGGTTCACATTATTCCAGCGGCATTCCAGCGCTGGACTGGAATGCTACTGGAATAATGTGAACCGGGCATAAATAAGGCAGACTGTGTTCTTCGGCGTAGTTCTTCTCCATAATAGCACATTTCTTAAACCAAAATATAACTATTTCTAACACTCACACCAATTAACCAAGCCCTAAAGTAATGGATATAAATACATATAGTGGTGGCGATTCGGTTGTGCACACGACTAAACTAAACTAACTTAAAAATTATCTAATTTTAATCAAGTTTATGTCTAAAGCTATTCCGTTATCTAAAGTAAAAAAAAATATTTTGACAGACCAAAGTTCGACTAATTTGAGTAGTCGTAAAAAAAAATTGTCATTTTGTAGGACAGGCGAAGACATTTAGCCATACTGCCAATTCTCAAGTATTATATAGCCCCGAGTACAGGTTGGCCGACCATGGTCGGCGACCATGACCAATACATCGTACATTGACACTTTATTATTATTATAAACGTGAAAGTGTGTTTGTTTGTTTGTTTGTCCATTTTTCACGTCAAAACGGAAATGTAAACATTTTGCTAACCCGTCTAAGTTAGAATAAGTGTTAATCCATAGTTTTAGTAAGACATCGCCGATTTTTTAAGATTAATACAAAAGGGCAGAAACCCAGTGCCGTAAAACTCAATAAAAAAATGTGATTATTTAAAAAGTGATACTTTTAAAAACGAATTTTAGAACTTTATCTTTAACATTATTTTTCTTACGTAGGTATAGTAAATTGCTTTGTCTGTGTATAACTTATTATATTATGGCTACTGCAGCCAGCAGAAAACGCCAACAAGAGGCAGCAGGAGCACCTCGTTGAGAGGCTCCACAATAATATTGAAATTGTGAGAGGTGATTAAAGCAGGAATGTTATTTTACTTTGGTTTTAAAGAAAAACTCTTTTGTAATTGCGTTTGCCATAATATCCTTGTCGTCCAATAAAGCCTTCCTTTCTTATGTATGTATACTCCAGCCAACTTACGGAATGAATGTTTACTAAAAAAAAACCTCCAACCTGTATACGGAAATTTCAATTATTTAATGACATTTCATCGTTTATTTACCTATATTATTTTGTAGGTAACCAAGCAGACTCAAGGTCTCGTGAGCTGTGGGAGACCTTTAGTGCCGAACTGAATCAAATGGGCTGCAGCAGGACGATGGAGCAGTATCAGCACGTAATAATAAAATTTATCAATCGTTTGCACCAAGCATTCAAATTCTTTACATTTTGCAATTTTGCGTCCGCGATATGAAAGGGATTCGAGCAGTCCCTTATCCGTTCTAATCGGATCCTTTCCTCATAGTGCCTAAAAAATAGAGATAAGTGATGATGATTTAGGAATGAAATTCAGAGCTATAATTACTGTTGTCATATTGTTTTCATACCTTTCCGCTAAATCCATAAGAGCTGCTATCACGAAATCAGCCATTTTTAACACAGAGAAAGCAATAACTACTGTAGCGTTAAATAACCGCTACTAGTTGTCGACCTTCGGCGCCGCCGAATTAATTATCTTTCAATTGTGTGTGGTCCCATCTTTAAATATGTAAAACCTCCATGTTTATTTGCTGGCAGTTTTTCTTGTGTCACTTTTGAATTTTCAAATGTGTTTTTTTCTGTTTGGGTTGTCAAGGCGATCTGTTTTGGATTTTTTCATGTGATATTTTCTTGAATTCGTCGTGGCGTGTTATTTTTTTTGAAGTTGTGTACTTCGTCAAAGAATTGGCAAATAAGCCATTGCTATCCTGTTTTTAAGGTGGCTGTGAAATCCAGCCGCTATAACCGTTTAATTTCATTTGGAAGCCAGGTTTACTGGGTAAGTCGAGGGCATTTCCGATGCATTAGGGGTGGGTTTTGAGTTTGCTAGTTACTTTCGTGTGGATGTAGTATTGATAGGGTGTGTTTGTTTTTTAGCTAAACCGTACGGGCTAACCGAGGACCTCGTTGCCCGCTGTCTCCCGTCGTCCTCCGCCTGGGAACCTTCCTGTCCGACTTACGGAGGGCTGGGGGCGGACGGTCGTCTCGCCGGTGCTCCTGCACGACCATTGGTGCGTATAGCGGTACCGGACGGGCCGTCGGTGCCCGGGTTGCTCGTGCTTGTGGCCGGACCGGCACACGGGACTACATTGTGGCCATTGTCTTTTTTATATCCGGTTTTAATTTTTAAGTTCCGATATTTTTGGTGTTTTTTTATTATTTTAGTTAATGTTTTGCCCTTTAATAAGAAGTGTTATCCTCCCATCTAATTCCGATTTCACTGGTGATCGATTGAATCACCAGTGAATTTTTTTCCAAATTCCAATAACCCCACCGTCGGGCTACCAAGTTTAAGTTGCATTTTTACAAACCGTCGGCTCTCATCCCATCTCACCCATGCCCATCAACACCACCCGACCACGCCGTTTTTTTATAATTATGCAATTTCCCTTTTTTTAAGTTGTATATTTTTTTTGGGGTAATTCGAATAACTTTTTCCCCTTAATTTTTTTTTATTTAATTCCAACGTTTGCGTTATTAATTTTACTTACTTTAAATATATTTTGTGTATCATTTTCGGCAAATTTTAGTTAAATAAATTATACGTGTACAGATGAAGTGAAGTTTTTTTTATCTTTATTTTCATTACACTACGTTTCGAAATCCTAAATTACATTAGTCGTCACCAGTTTTTAAGCTTTCTAAATTTAGTTTGACACTTCTAATAAAAGTTTATTTTTGGCGTAAATTGTACTAACCACCTTTGGTGATGTCAAACTTAAACTTAGTTTACTCCAGTCCTTTGCCGAATAGCAAAACCCAGTTTGACAGCACTAAACCTAAATTTAGTCTAGTTTAGTCTAATTGGTGCTAGCCGAATCGATACCAATATTATATACTAATATTATAAAGAGAAAATATTTGATTGTTTTTGTTTGTTTGCATTGAATAGGCTCCGAAACTACTGAACGGATTTGGATGAAATTTGGTACACAGATAGTTGATAGCCTGGTTATGAACATAAGATAATTTTATCCCAATATTCCCACGGGAACGGGAACCACGGGGCTGAAACCGAGAGCGGCCGCTAGTTACACATGTAAGTATTTATGTGTAGAAATATATATAAACACCCATGACTCAGGTATAAATGCTCGTATTCATCGTTCAAACCTTTGCACCTACCGGGATTCGAACTCGGGATCTCAGAGTCGGCGGCACCTTGAAACCGGTACGTACCACTTCACGGAGATCGTCAAAACCCTGCTACTAACATTATAAATGCGAAAGTTGTGAAGATGTTTGGATGTTTGATACTCTTTCACGCAAAAACTACTCCAGGGATTTGGTTGAAATTTGGCACACATATAGTAAATAGCCAGGATTAAAACATTTTATCCCTATATTCCCACGGGAACTTTAACTACGCGGGTGAAATCGCGGGCGCCGCTAGTTGAGAATAAAATTATTCCTTAAATTATTCGTCGTCATCGTCGTCATCAGCCATTTTTAATATCCCCACTACTGGAGCACTGGCCTTCCGTATGGATGGATAAGGAGAACGGGTCATGATCCACCACGCGGGCCCAAAACGGCCTAATGTGCCTTCCGACGCACGGAGGAGCTCGAGAAAGTAAATGTTTGGTCACCCATCCCATGACCGACCATTTCAAAAGTTGCTTAACCTCAACAGTCGCAGGCTGAGCGCGCGAACCACTGCGCCACAGGCTCCTCAAATTATTATTAAATAATTTATTATTGAAAATGAATTGGTCGTTTAAAAAAAAGAAAGGACATTTGAATCATTCGATTCACAGTTATTGTCGGATTTCCAAAACATTTTGCTGAAACAAAGGCTTGAAAGAGATATCTTGAGTTTTCAATACAATTGGCAACATTGACAAAAATTGGTCCTTCCGGAAAACAAACAGAACAATCTGTTAAAAGGTATTGCTTTGAAAGTCTTGAACAAAAAAGGGTCGGAGCTGAAGATATTGCTAAATAATGAATTGACATAAAAAAAACCTGATCATTGCGGAAAGCTTTAGCAAACAAAGGCAAGAAAAAAACAACAACCTATTTTCATAAATATAGCAGAGAAGTGTGAAGTGTTAACCGAAAATATGTGAGACCCAAAATTAACCCGCCGAAAATACTTAATATAGGCGGTCAACGGACCAAAAGCTAACCATAAAATCAAAACTGCGGGTCTAACCGTTTCCCCTCGTCCCATGACCTGTATTCAAGTAACACAAAATTTCTCACATAATATCTGAGACTACAGGTGCAAATTACAACCCTGCGGGGCAGAAGGACCCTTGTATCACGTATATCAAGACCAGTTTGTAGTGATCCCTCGAAATTTATCCCAAGCCTTCGGCACTGTTAGTCTCGTCAAGAAGGACGCCGGATACGACGGTTCAAGCGACGCTGGAGCAAACTTGCAATAATATGACTGTCAAGGGAAATAACGGCGCTTCGTTTGTAGTAGTGGCAGTTACTGTGCCATATAAGCTAGTTCCTAAATAAGTTTCTTAAACATTAATTTCGCCGGAAACACCTTTTTAACGTTAAATCAATTTGCATTTAAAACTTTGTTTATCTAAAACTATCTCAATCAGAACGCGATTGTAGGAAACAAAGAAAAACGTCGAAAACGAGCTATTCAAAACGAATAGATCGGACGTTCGGCGAGCGAAATAAATAAATAGAGGCGTTACTCCGAAATGTGTTTTATTCGTTCGCGTTAAAGCGTACACTTGCGGGTGCGGGGTAGAAGCCCTGTTCCAAAATGTAATGAAAGGCGAACTAACATTTTTATAGGGGTTTCAACGACTCTCGGAGCGGCGGCGAACGTTTTACATTTAAGGAATCCCCATTCTATTATATGCGGCGTAACACATCACCGTTTATGTGCGACAACTATCTTTATTCAACGTATTCATCTGCAATGTTTATTCTAACGCAGCCTACAATGTGACTCTGGAGATTCGCTTTCTGAATTATTTTGTATTACGCGTTGAGACTCGGTTGTGTCTCGACTCTATTTTATTTTTTTTTGGCTTTTCTTATATCTTGCACTTTTTATGGCACTATTTGACGGTAGTGCAGCTAAAAGGGTTTTTCGAACTTGTAGTTTGTTGTGAAAAAGATTGAGTGATTAATTATAACTTTTTAATTTTGCATTTTACAATGCTATTTTTGTGTGATAATTAGATGCCTGTTTCATCTTAATCGATAGTCAAACATCTGTAAAGATGTTTCTTTCGAATGCGAGGATATTTCTCTCATTGATGAAGCGACGGTGGCCAACACCGTAGAACGGTGAATATACTAGAAAAATTCGACGTGTCCTCATAGGTCTCTGTAGCATAATTGGTTAGTGCATTGGGCCGGACTCCCAAGGATGCGGGTTCGTATCCCGTCAGGGCGACATGAGACTTGTTGCTTTTTTCTGGTATATTTTCTCGTTTAATATTTGAGTGATTAATTTTAGTATGACCATTATGGCGGAGAAAATATAAGTACATTGAAAGGAAATCGTAATCTTACGACTTGCCCGGTAAAACTTAAGAGCAAAAAAAAAGTATGTATGCATGTTTATCCGTTATCTAGTATCCATAACACAAGTTCTTTATGATACTTAACGTGGGCTAGATAATTGGTGTGTTTAAAAAAAAAAGTCTGTATGACAGCCACAACAGCGACGAAACTGAAATTGAACCGAGTTTTCGTTATATAATCATCCCTCGGGATAGAATTAGAGTGGATTTTAAAAGATTGCGGGTTCAAGTCCAACCTAGTGAGGCTAGTTGATTTTTTAATATTTATCTACTTATTAAAAGTTATCATACTGCATGAGGTTTTTCATAGTTTTCTAAACAGTCTCATGGTTGGTTTATCTAAAATTGATACTCATACAGTATTTTTTAAACACGCCAAATATCCAGCCCACGTTAAGTATCATGAAGAACTTGTGTTAAGGATACTAGATAACGGATAAACATACATAAATACTTTTTTTTTTGTAAATACATACATAATATACATATTAAACACGCAGACCAAGACAAATAGACATGTTCAAGCACACAAATATTTGTCTAGTCCGGGGATCGAACCAAACCCCTGCGCCAAACAGGGGCCTTACCATCAACTGTAATGCAATGCATTGTAGGTTGTGAGAGTAGGATGCTGCCATATGGCGCGTCTAGCGGCGTCCCGCACTTACTACCTGAAAGTAGCCTAAAATGAATCGCATTACAGTTGATGGTAGGCCCCCTGGTCGTGAAAATATGACAGTAATGACAGCGCGAAACTGGTTGCTATGTGGTTTTTCGTTAGATAATCAGCCAATTGTGAGTCGAGTCGATTTATTCTATTCAAATTGATATTAGCATTTAAAATGAAAACCATTAATCGTAACTTCTTGCAGTTTTGGCAACACTAGATATATCCCCAAACCGATTTCCCACAATCACAAGACACTTCTGTGAGGTACACGCAACAATTAACCGCCTCTGCGGTCTAGTGGTAACAACCACCGATATCAGACCCAGGGGTCCCGGGTTCGATTCCCAGCGGGGGGTACATATTGTATTCGGCTTGGTTGGTGGTAGGACTTGTTGTGAGTCCGCCTGGCTAGCTACCACCATCTTATTTAAGTCTGACGCCAGAACAACAATGTTTTGCATTGTTGTGTTCCGGCAGTTAAAGATAAGATGAACAATTCCTCAGTGGTTGAGGATTACGGGAGAGGCTCACTTCCATCAATACCAATCAATCAATCAGCCTTATCAATCCAGCCTTAACAATACTTAACATCAGGTATGGTGAAGGCTAAGAGTCACCCCGTCGTGAATAAAAAAAAAAATAACTCAAAATATTTTTTCCAGTGTTGTGTTGAATAAAGAACGGCTCATTTTGTAGCTCCGCCATTAGCTAATCCGAGCTTTGATTTTTTATATTATATTATTTCGTATAAAATTTATCAAGTACTATTTTATTACTGAGTAGAAGCACAAGTTGTCAATTTCCAGTATACATTTTAGATTCACTAACCCCACAAGATAATGTTTAATAGAATCATTAAAAACGTCATTCAGTGCTTACAACACTACATCTATCCCCAAACCGATTCTCCACAATCACGAGACACTTCTCACAACAATATGTTTCACTCCATCCATCCATCATCAGCCTGTGGACGTCCACTGCTGTACAAATTTTATTCCCAGTCCTGTGTTGAATAATGAACGGCTCATTTTGTAGCTCCGTCAATAACTTATCCAAGTCCTCATGTTTTCTAGTATATTTTCTTGTTTTAAATTTACTTCCGCCCGCGGTTTCACCGGCATGGTTTTTATTTATTATTATTAAATATCGGATATAAAGTAGTCTATGTTAATCTCCGTCTTTTCAACAAACTCTTTGCCAAAAATCACTTTCGTATTTATAAAATTAGTTAGGATAGAATTGTGGACTATTTTAATAATATAAATATTTAAAGCTCATACCCAACTGAGTAGTAGACCAAGTTGTAATTTTCCAGTATACTTAGATTTACTAAGTAAAAGATAATCTTTAGCAGATTCAATCAAAACCTCATGCACTCTTTGAAACACTAGATCTGTCCTCAAACCGATTCTCCACAATCACAAGACATTCCTGAGGCAGGTACACGCAACAACACGTCCCATTAATTAACTCAAAATATTATTCCCAGTCCTGTGTTGAATAATGAACGGCTCATTTTGTACCTCCGCCATTGCCATTAGCTAATCCGAGCTTTTACTGCACGCGTCTCGTTCATTATTACAGAGTCTGTGGACGTGCCGAAAAGTCACTCATGTTGACATAGGTCAGAGGAACCCTCATTTCGAATCGAGACTATTACAGGACAAGCTAACTTCAAAGGTGGGAATTATGCCCACTCGACGACACCCGAGAAATGTTTGTGTGGACATTTTTCGTTGTCTTTGAAATTGTGATACGGTTGAAGGTTGTTACTCTTTGTAATTTTCCGTGAATTATATTTATGGGCCTCATGGGGCACTTCCTGTCCTCTTTATAAAATAAAGCCTTTATGTATTTTTTTTTGTAACGAATCATTCTGCCGAGAAATTATTCTGCTTTGTTATAGTTGTTATTATTTTTCCTGGTGATAATGTTATGAGAAATATAGCAAATGGTCATGTACATGGCAAATTATTTTGACGACCGCCATGGTAGAGTGGTACGTACACCGGTTTCGAGGTCTCGCCTACTCTGAGGTCCTGGGTTCGAATCCCGGTAGGGACAAATGTTTGTGTGATGAATACGAGCATTTGTACCTCAGTCATGGACGTTTATATATATGTCGTAGGAGGATTTGATAAATAGAATTTTCGCAAAAATCATACAGATATTGCAAGACAATGCTGTTGACATTTCTTAATCTTACTAAAAAAAGATAGGGTTTTTACAAAAATTCTGGTTGCTTTAGTAACATTGGATATTCTTTACTCTGATAGGCTTAATTTTTGGTTGCTTGCTAACTGTTATTCTGATTGGTTCATAGAAAGTTTACTACACGTGAGAGGATAGATTGACATTTGAAACGTCAAGTCGTCAACCAATCAGAGAAGATGTTGTTTTGGACGGTCCGACCAGCCAATCAGTCTTATTTCATAATAGACAGGAATTGTTTTCGTAATCTTACTAAGGCAACCAGTTTTTTCGCAAAAAAATTATTTATCTAATTATCCTACGACATATATATATATATATCGTAGTAGTATTTATGTGTATATATATATACACATAACTACTTATATATGTATACATAATTATATGTATTTATATCCGTTACCCTAGTATCTCATAACATTTGGGTCTCTCTCATTTGGGTCTAGTTTAATTGGTGTAAGAAATATTAATTTATTAATTTGAATATTTGAATTTAAAACAAGACAGAGTCCACCGTTTGTGGACATGTATAAGGACTCTGTTGGAAGTTGATCATAAGTACGAGGGTGGATTGAAAAGTAGTCGGCCTAACCAAGAAAATAAACACATACTATATCAAATATATTTTTATTTTTCTACATAATCACCATCAAGTTCAATGCACTTTTGCCACCTTAACTTCAAAGCATTTAGACCATTGAAAAAAAATATTCATCCTTAGAGTCAAAATATGCGTCTACTGCTGCTTTGACCTCGTCGTTTGTCGAAAATCTTTGACCTCCCAAGTGCTTTTTTAGGTTAGGGAACAGAAAAAAGTCTGATGGTGCCAGATCAGGTGAATAAGGCGGATGCGGTAACAGTTCAAAGCCACAGTTGTGGATTTCAGCCATTGATTGCACAGACGTGTAAACACGAGCGTAATCTTGATGAAACAGGTCTTTTCTCCTGGACGTTTTTCTTTTATTTCCTTTCGTAAATGACGTAGTAAGGTGCAGTAGTAATCAGAGTTTATAGTCTGACCCCTTTCAAGATAATCAACCATAATTACACTCTTCGAGTCCCAGAATAGTGAAGCCATCACCTTATTTGCCGACAAAATCGCCTTACCCTTTTTAGGGGTGGTGAACCAGGTCTTCTCCACTGATTTTAATTGTTGTTTTGTTTCTGGTGTACAGTAATGTTTCGTCCATAGTAACAAAACGATTCAAAAAATCATCGTCATCGGCTTCAAATAACTCCAAACCGTCGCGTGCAATAGTCAATCGCATGCTTTTTTTGTTCAACTGAAAGCAGTCGCGGAACCCACCTCGCAGACACCTTGTTGAAACCCAACACGTTGACTATGATGTTTTGAGTTCGTTCATAAAAGTAGTCTTGGCTATCTCTCTGATTTTTTATCTGCGGTCTCCCATAATTAAATCAAGTATTTTTTAATATTTTCGTCAGGAGTGGACGTCGAAGGCCTCCCAAAGCGGGGTTCGTCTTTCACACTCTCTCTACCACGCTTGTATTTTGATATCCATTTTTTGACGGATGAATATGACAGAGCGGAATCCCATAATGTACTGACTATATCATCATGGATGGCTTTTGATGACAGCCTCTTCTTATGGAGGTACTTAATGACGGCACGCTGCTCGATTTGCTCCATTTGCTGAGATTATGTCCGATTGTTTTGTTAATAAATTTATAAAATCACAACTAAGTATAGCACACCTTTCAAACTTCACACAATTAACTAGTCTGAACTGAACTAAATAATGTGGGTAGAGTGGATTTTTAGAATTGAATGGATTTGTGTTAGGCCGACTACTTTTCAATCCACCCTCGTATTTATCGAAGCAATAGAAAGAAATGTACCCCTATGTGTGTATCCCAATCAAGTAAAGGCTCCTATTCCCAAAGAATTCGCATAACATTCCGTCGCATTTCGTTCAATCGCATTTCATTCCGTACGAAACAAAACATCGAAACTCGAAACCCGATGCTGCATATTGCAGCAGTAGCTAGAATTTCGTTTTGCGAGTATACAGTTTCTATGCACCCGCAAATTTACTGATACTCAAATGCTTAAAATATGATACTGCATGCTTTGGATTTGAAACAGCTGTTATTACGTTTAATAAGTAAGTTTTTTAGAATTCCTGATCAATATTATAATAGTGATGATTATTTAGTAATAATAAAAAAGTTCGCACTGGTAACTTGGACCCTTTGCATTTACGCAAAGAAACAACTTTTCGTCTTATTAAAGATACTTATAATCATATATTATAATATAATCAATCAGATTTCTAGATTTCTTAATTCTTTATTGGCAGATAGTGATAAATACTGTTTATAATAATTCGCATAAAGTAATACTCCTAATTCAAATTGGAAAAACGTTATAACGCATAATTTTTAAATCGCGTAACATTATTCTGCATTACTGAATACGCAAAATTTTAATGCACATAACGTCAATTGTCATAATGCAATAAGCAAAACGTTACTTTGCACAGAAATTAAATGCTATAAATATATACACATCAAAAGTGTCTATGGATCAAGTATGTTTTTTAACGATAAACAAATATCCAATTTATATTACGAAATGTAGTCTTTCATACTGGTTTTTTACTTAAATTCATTATTTATTCAAACAGTGAAGTTTACAAAAAAAATCATTGACGATCCAAAAAAGTTAAAATCATAATTCTCTATTTACGTTTGTGTATACTTTTGATGTGTGTTTAAGGCAAATTAGTAACAAGTATTTCTGTTGTCTGAGTTAAAATAACCACAAAATTTAAGTAAATTAAATAACGCTTAAATATCTTACCTGTCACGTGACAAGAATAAGACAAACTAGGTGTTTAAGTTTTAGACATTCAAATACGTAGGTACCCTCTCAATGAGAAGTTAATTTTGTTTTATGAACGACAGGGCAACTCTTAGCCTTCATCATACCTGATGTTAAGTATTGATAAGGCTGAAGATAGAAGCGAGCATCTCCCGGAATCCTTAATCACTGAAGTACTGGCTATCTAATCTTTAACTGCCGAAACACAACAATGCTGAAAACATTGTTGTTATGGCGTCAGAGTTAGATAAGACGGTGGTAGCTAGCCAGGCGGATGTGTCTCTGTCCGTGTCCTGATGAATTAGGATGTGAAAATAGCTTTTATCGGGCTGGATCAAAAAATACCTAACATCGAAGGCAAAGTTCACGAAAGCAAATTTATACACAAAAAACGACAAAAGTCGCTTTAGTAAGTTCACAAAATAAATTTGGATTTTGAACTTATCATGAGTAATTGACTCATTATATATTTTTATTACATATCACTGTTTTGAGAATCGACCAATTAGGCACTTTTTGGAAAAAGCATTACGCACTTCCAAAACAGCTGACTGACTTAACATGCTTTATCTGACATATGTCAAATGTGACAAGTTGACATAGGGATTACGTTCGGAAATCGCTATTTTTGTAAAATCAGACACCTACTACAGTAGAAAGTGGTACCATAGAGTAGACGTAAAAAGTGACACAACGTCGACACGACCACAGTGAATGATACATACTTCAAACGGAAGCAATTAATATAATACAACGACATTTTTTTTTATTATCATACACCTTAAATGCTAGGAGTTACAGCCAGTGCACAGTGTATTATGGAGACCTTTTTTCGGACATTTTGATTTTTACGCATAAAACGATAGATTTAATCATTAGAAAGGCTAGAGTAGAACACCCCACTGTAAATGTTATACACATTTACAGTTTTATAAAAAAAAAAATTTTTGAAAATGTAGGTATTTTGATGCTAATAAGTTTAAAAAATAATAGTCAAAGTCAAAGTCAAAGATTTTTATTCAAATAGACTTATAGATAAGTGCTTTCGAATCGTCCAATTTTTTTTTTCCTACCAGCCATTCAGGACATCTTTTAACTGATAAGAAGAACGGCCGCAAGAAACTTATCAGCTTTAACAGAAGCAACAACATTTACAAAGGAACATGTCGTTGCCAAACACAAATCTACAATCTTGAAACATTTAATATAAGAGGAAAATTTTCTTATACTCAGTTATTAGAATATTTTCCTTCTATACAATTACAATAGTCATGTTTTATGTTAGTATCACTTCCATGCATTTTGGTCTTTCAAATAATCATCTACCTTGTAATAACCTTTGCTTAAGAGCGTTTTTTTAACATGTATTTTAAATTTATGCAAAGGCAGCTCAATCACTTGTTGTGGAACTTTATTAAAAAAGGCCTTTCCCCAAAAACGAGCGACTGCATTTTTCAAGCCGAAATCTTGGAACGGCAAGCTTATTCTTGTTTCTAGTATTAAAATTATGAACATCGCTATGCTTAATAAATAAATCGTGATGTTTCCTTACATATACTATATTATCATAAATGTATTGTCCCGCCAAAGTTAGTATATTAATCTCTTACAGTATGTATACAGTATACAGTATGTACTGATCGTCAAGGGGGATAATTGAGCGAAGACGTCACGAAACTTCTGTCAAAAAACAAACTTACCTACTTTTAGGGATTCGTGTACGAAATAGCATGGTAAGATTGAAACAATACTGCGCTAAGAGATGGCGGTAGGCCCCCTAAATCACACAGTGAGCTCAAAATCAGCTTTTCCCAAATAATAGTTTCCAAAACAGCTAATTTTCGAAATATATTTGTTTTTTAAAAGTCAGTAACTCTTATTGTCTGGCAGGAAAGGTAAAGGTACAGGTAACTGCAATTACTGCTTATGCAATACATGATAAATATAAACTCAAAACTCTGTACGTACATCTTATGTATTGGCGCGCACTGTTCATTGAAATAAAACAACTTTTACGGATATCAAACGCCTTTACACCTTTACAGCTGCCGTGGTCACGGCATCCCGTGACCACGGCAGCTGTAAAGGTGCCGAAACGTCGGGAAAATCAAAAAACCCCTAAAAAACCAAAAAATACGGACAATTACAACTTAGTTCGTGGAAATATAGCGCGTTTGATATCCGTAAAAGTTGTTTTATTTCAAAACTCTGTATTATTTATCTTTTTTTTATAACGGGAGTTTATTTCTCTCTCGAGCCTGAAATCGCCAAGGGAGGAGTAAGCTCCAGTTATTGAAGACCGCCTCCAAGTGCAACTACTCTTCTAAAATATGATTGTAAAGGTAAAAAGTGACTTTTACAAACTTCGCGGGGAAAATATGGCGCAGTAGTGAGCTCCACTCGTATTGTGATGAATATTTGAGTTTGTTACCTGTCTGGGTGTGTTTATTTAAATATTTGTACTACCTTCGTTGCTTATGATATCCTTTGCAATGTTTAAGCTACTTACACGTTGTTTGATTTTTGATACGGTTTTTATTCTACAGTATTGTTTTGGACGGTAAAACTAAGAAATCTTTTGCATACGATAAATTTTAAATAGAAATATATTGGAAAAAATCAACTCGGCCACAAGTGAATTCTCAGATGGGACATTCTAACTATTCTAACTATTCTAACATGCATAAAAATAGCATTGAAAAATGCAAAAATTCGAAATTCATAAAATCTTTTGCGGCTCATTTGTGTTAATTACTTTCAAATATTATCATTTCATTAGACCATTTTCCGCCTAAACAAAGGAAAACCTTTTAGTTAAATAAAGACGTTATAAGTACGAAATAAAAATATAGTGTGACCCCAGGTTGTGATAAACGTCCGCTTCAGTAAATC
The DNA here is from genome assembly GCA_910589605.1 of Chrysoteuchia culmella. NCBI lineage: Eukaryota > Metazoa > Arthropoda > Insecta > Lepidoptera > Crambidae > Chrysoteuchia > Chrysoteuchia culmella. The sequence goes on along the minus strand of OU342647.1, from coordinate 2,668,284 downwards.
AAGCCTGTTTTCCATAAAGTAGCCTCACTAATTTAACCAAAACTAGAAGCTAACGGCCCCATAAACTGTGTTAAATAAAAGTTTAATAACGAAAGCTGTATAAACAAGGATAAAGAAGAAGCTACTTACTGAAATTGGCTCGCTGTTGCAACCGTACCGAATGAATACGCGATGCACTCAATACCTTGAATACGAATGCAAAAACCATACCAGCTTTTAATCTACAATCATTAATCATTTGCATACAAGATCTTGAATGATAAATACTTGTTTGAAGTACTCGTATGTGCAGTTGTTGTTGAGAAGCCCGTAACGCAGTGGTTCGCGCGGTCGGCTTGCGATTGTTGAGGTTAAGCAACTTTCGCAATGGTCTGTCACGGGATTGGTGACCAAAAATTAGCTATCGCGAGCTCCTCCGTGCTTCGGAAGGCACGTTAAGCCGTTGGTCCCGGCTGCATTTGCAGTCGTTAAAACCCATCAATCCACATTGGGCCCGCGTGGTGGGTCATGGTCCGTTCTCCTTATCCATCCATAAGAAGGCCAGTGCCCCAGCAGTGGTCATTAAAGCCGCGTGACGCGTGCAGTTGTTGTTGCTATCTAGTAAGAACCCGAATTTTATTAATTTAAAAAGTTTACGTAGAGTTTTCGAATTGGTTTTGCACAAATAATTCTGTCACGTTGCTGAATCACTAAATGAAGTTATATTTAAAAAAAATAGATTATGTCGGTTTGGTTAGTGGTGTAACTTGTTCTTAGTTTGCCTGGCCACCACCGTTAGGTATATTATCTATGTTGTATTGTGTGTTCCTGTTTCCACTAGTTAGAGATAGAGATAAGTCAGTTCTCCTCAGTGGTTGAGGATTCGGTCTATTCCACTACAACATAACTCAGGCACTTAATATCAAGTTTAAGTGTTTCCCCTTACTAGATAACAAAAAAAACAACGGGTTGCACTCTGGGAGTGCCGGCAGAAGTTAAAACCGCTTAAACGAAAATAACGATCAAAATCCATTATATCTTGACCACAACTTCATAAAAAGTTGATGAAACGGAGACCAACTTGATTTGGCAGATAAATCCCTTAAATCCGACCTGGCATCAATACGAAAGTTGGTAGTAATGAGAGGTCTTTATATTATAGATAAAGTAGATCTTTCAAGTGTGAGACTTTATGTAATTTGAAACAGGTCAACGGTAAATGGTCTTACGAATTTTCGATCAGGGTCACATGTCCTGAAGCGACTATAGCGCTAATATATATGTTTAACGCGATGAATTGCCTCCAACTACTGTGGCCTGTACTTAAATTAGGTGTTCCCTCTTCAGACGAAAAGTATTTTTTCAAGTAGACGATTCTTCATAAAATTAAACATGGAAAAAAGAGGTGTTCTTCTCTATATAAGGTCTCTACTCCGGTAGTGTAGCTTTTCAAACCTAAGTGCTAAGAAAAAAAAAGCCTACATTTAATAATTCAAATTCAAGTATCCGGACCATATTACTCGATTTTTTTTTTTTCATGATCACTTCCCATAATTTTGCCGAACATTCGAAGGCAGGTCACATGAAATTTCGCGTCCGTGAAATCTTCAAAGAAATCACGAGCTACTGCGATATGGAAACGATAAGCCGCTCCCAGTCCGCTGCGACCTACAAATGTGTTTCCAATTTTTTCCTACACACACGGGCGTGCAATAAAGAGTATTTTGCGGGACCTTTTCTTATTTTTTACGAGTGCGGTCGATATTACGTCGACATGTGGCCAGGAGGTTATTATTTTTGGGCGGACGGTTTTGCTACGTCGTTCTCTATTTGGATCTAGTTTGGAGCCCCAAAGTGGGTACCGCCGGCGGCGTAATAGCATTTATTCAATGTGAGTGTAAAATATAGGTCGATGGAAATGGATTATTAGCGACGGATACAAGATTTGTTTGTTTGGGAATAAATTATTTATCAAGACGTAACGCTTGAGAAACTGCAAAAAGTAAAACTGATGAGTTTTTGGGAGATGGGACATTCTTCACTTTGGATTACTGCAATTAATGCGTAATGTAACGTGTTACACGCCGAGCATTCGTAGAAACAGCAAGAACATACGGCGCGGCATAACGTAACTATTAACATGCTTATTCGGCATGAAAAAAAAACTTTTTATAAAAAAAAACGATTTAAAAAGGTAAAATAAAACTGGGGAAAATCAAAAAACCCCTAAAAAACCTAAAAATACGGACAATTACAACTTAGTTCGTGGAAATATAGCGCGTTTGATATCCGTAAAAGTTGTTTTATTTCAATGAACAGTGCGCGCCAAAACATAAGATGTACGTATAAAATAAAACTTTTGAGGTTGGTGCCACAATTTTTTTGTTAACATTATGTACCGTACTTCAATAAAAATTATGTCATCTAGGTAACGACTATTTGCAAAAACGTAATTGAAATTTTTCAGAATTATGAAAAAACTATTTATTTATAATTAGTTATGCGAAAATAAAATATTTTTCTTTATCATAGATAGCAGTTTATTAAGCTGTTGTGACATACGAGTATAGGTAAACATGACTGACAAGACAATATTATTTTTATTATTGAATTTAAATTGTACAGGCTGTTCGCATTGTCCAAAAAGGTTTTAACAATTATTTTATTTAATGATGTTTTGTGAAAACCGTAAAACAGGTTTCAATTACAGTATTGAAAAAGTGACATCTAATAAAGCCATATGACAACATGTAGGTAATACTAAAAGACTACTCACAGTACTACATTAAAACTGCTTACCTAGCATGCAATCAATAGCCTCCAAACAGATCTTCGTAAAAAACATGAAGTGAGTACTTTCAGATAAAAAAAATAATTAAGTAATTAAATCGGCTAACAACTGACGAAGCTATTGTAAACCATACATAAATAAATATACCATCGACTTGAGCACTTACTCCTTTTTTAAGTCGGTTAAAAAGATGTAACGTTATCGATATGGCCTATTTTTACCCAACTTTAAGTCAACACAATTTTTAACACACCTCATTGAAACCCAAATCTGGTGAAAGTTTCAAGAACCCCAAGAAGTTATTCAAGTATATATTTGCTAGATCAATCGACGAAACTTCAACAACATCTCGCCGGGACAAGTAATTTCCTCAGGAAATTTACTTGCAAAGAGATATAATACGATCTTAAAACTAAAATGCGAAGACTTTTTGTTAGTCGTATTACGGAGATAACTTTGGAGTTTACGATATGCCATTTCTTACCCGCAACCTACTAAACAAACGCTAAATGTAGATCTTCATTATTATTTACGAGTGCTAAGATTTTGTTTGATCAAGTGAAAGATGTTGTTTATAAATGTAGCGTCTAGTAGTAAAGCACCTGACTTCTAAACTCTTGAATAAATACACAATCAGCTATACGGGTATTATCTAGGGACGAAGACTTCGTCGTCCTTCTTCTTTCTTAATTAATGGCTTGCTCGCGATAAAATTCGCGAATTTTGCCAATGTCAAGTAAATATATTTTGTAGCTTAAAGAAATTGTACGGTAAAATCTAAAAAACGCTATGACCCCTCCACGGTTGTACCTTCCCTTTTGGCGGGAATGACAACTGTCACAATCAAATGACAGGCCAGTGTTGCCGCGTTCACAGATTAATAAATATTAATGTACAGATTAACAATTATGGACCATAAATATCGCCCATTGACTTTGGTTGCTCACAGACGGCTGTCCTGGGGCTCAATTCGACATTTTAATGAGTCAAAAATCTGTGTTATCCTTTAGTTTCACTTATCTTTGATGGCGGCCTAAAAATACAAGTGTCACCACTCTCTTACATGCCTGGGATGTCGTAAGAGTCGACTAAGAGGCTCGACGCATTGAACACCTGTGCAAGAGAAGGAAAACTTGAAATAAACCCCCTCTACCAACCCGTCTGGCCAGCGTGGTAGCAGTAGGCTAATAACCTCCTATGAACGCCACAATAGGCGTGAGCTAGGTAAATGAAAGCAAGGGTAGGTATCATACAATAATTTTATCGGTCCAACTTGATTCGATATCTATAGATTTCCACGATAAGGATTTTCAGTCCAACCAAAACAGCTTGATTCTGGACTCCATGTGCTGCAGTTAACCGGGAAACTAGGGCCTTAAAGGCAATGAGGCAATTTCTAAAACTGCAAATAGACTGGTATTCGGATTAGGGCTTCTTGTGTTGGCAGCGCAATATGTTTTCTTGGTATCGAGCCAAAACTTAAACTGTTAAACTGGAATTGGATTCTTTGAAACGAAGCCTTTTAGCGCGAAGGTTGACTAGATTAGAAAAACTTTGAAATAAACAGCTTGCTGCCAGCGGAATCGAAAAATGAAACAATGGTATGACTGCTACACGTATCTGTTTGAAATAAATAAGGAGTACGAAGTTTCTTACGAATGCGAGGATATTTCTCTCATTGACGAAACAACACTTGCCTACAGCGTAAAAGAAGTGAAGAGTACTAGAAAATTACGACGGTTGCTTACAAGGCTAGGTAGCTCAATCAGTAGAGCAGTGGATCGAATTTCCAAATGAAGGAAATGGATTATCAGCGACGGATACAAGATTTGTTTGTTTAGGAATAAATTATTTATCAAGACGTAACGCTTGAGGAACTGCAAAAAGTAAAACTTGGTGAAGTTTTTGGGACATGGGACATTCCTCACTTTGAATTACTGCAATTAATGCGTAATGTAACGTGTTACACGCCGAGCATTCGTAGAAACAGCACGAACATACGGCGCGGCATAACGTAACTATTAACATGCTTATTATATTACGAATGAAAAAAACTTTTTATAAAAAAAAAAGATTTAATAAGGTGAAATAAAACTAAAAAAATAAATAAGGAGTACGAAGTTTCTTACAAATGCGAGGATATTTCTCTCATTGACGAAACAACACTTGCCTACAGCGTAAAAGAAGTGAAGAGTACTAGAAAATTACGACGGTTACTTACAAGGCTAGGTAGCTCAATCAGTAGAGCAGTGGATCGAATTTCCAAAGGCTAAGGTTCAAGCCCCGACTGCGAATTACCTTGTGAGTTACTATTTAAATGTATCAGTTAGATCAAGTAAGTTTTAATCTAAACTTTAAAGTTGTTTTTAAAGTACAAGTAGCACTCGGCGTGTCTGTCTGTTATCATATGCCGCTTCTGGCTCGGAAGACCACTTTATAAAGGTTTTAGTGGACTCATAAATGATAGTCGTAGTTGCAACTAGTTGTTGTTTTAGATGAAAATGGAGACTGGCTCCCGTAAAAATTATAGTTTATTTAAAAATACGGAGGATACTAATAATTTGTTTCGCAGATAACAAATGAAAGAGTGCGAAATAATTGAGTTATAATATTTATTACGCAAGATGCTATGGATAGAAATTCAGTGAGTAAAATAGGGATAAGATGTTAAATGGCAACTGGAACAAATTTAATGTACTTAGACAAAGTTACGGACAACCTCTAATAATCAATAAATAATACCCCGAAACCGACTGTTACCTGAAATCACCGACGCGGTTTTTACGTCCGTATACCATGGGTCCATACCAATATTTAACAACTTATTATATTCAACTGTTCCAAATCAACCGCAACAGTAAATTGAGTTAAAGATACTTATCATACAATGCAACAGTTAAGAATTGGTTGTGCAAGTTGCTGCACGTAAAAAAATCAGTTTGTACACAGATTTGAGATCTAGGTTTTTCCACCACCAGCCACAGCTTAAAACCAGTGTCCATCCATTTGTAAAATCAAATGTAGATATGACACAGTATCCATTCAATCAATAATTAACGGGTCACGAATATGTGAGGTCGTCGCTTTGAAAGGTTTACTCTCTTTGATCCCCAGTGGATTCATATCGTTACTCGGGAGGTCAACCCGCGTCGAATGAAATCGGTCCATGTATCACCCTCAAAAGTGCTTTAACGCTTTAGTACTATGTGACACCAACATTGCCCTTTTGTAACCTTTCTAATTGTACCCGATGATTATTATGGCATGGTTCTAAAGTGTAAAGCGACTTCTTGTATAAATAACTTCAATATTAAAATCGATTTGTGACTCTTATTACAAGGGCATATGGCGTTTGTGTTTGCATATTTCAAAGTCTGTGCTGACTGTTGACTTTGCCACATAAATAATGAATTAAGCGAGAGCGTTTGATGTACTCGTATGTTGCCCGATCGGTATATTATTTCGGTACTGATTCGTGTTATGTACGTGTTTCTGATGCATTCGCAAAAAACAATGTAAATAACCATTATGAATTAAAAGCTTTGATATTTAAATCGTCTCATAATCCTTTTCTAGTATAATCATTCAAAGCTAAAGCTACATGCTGGTATTTAAATTATAATCCCAGTTTGGTACAAACGACGTTTGCGTTGTTTAATTCAAAAATAAAAGGCTCAAGATCAAACAATGAGTAATTTCTGACTTCACAATTCAATTTCGATTTTTACCAAATTCGCAATAAATAATTCCGATGGTCTATTTGGAAATAACGACATGTTTTTTTTTATAGTTATAAAAATTATGATAATGAGTGCCAAAATAAAGACAACTGATACAGCGTAAGGGTATATTTGTGAAACAAGAGTTATGTTATTAGACATCGATAATTAGTAATTTTCCATGATCTACGCAGATCTGATAGTTCTTGAAAAATAGGATCCAGCAAATTATGGTGAGGTACGAGTATCAGGTAAGTTCGATAAAGAAAATTTGTATGACACGAGGTGACTCGATTTTTTTTATGAACCATGGGGAGTCTCTTAGCCTTCATCATACCTGATGTTAAGTATTGATAAGGCTGAACATGGAAGCGAGCCTCTCCCGGAATCCTCAATCACTGAGGAACTGGCTATCTTATCTCTAACTGCCGGAACACAAAAATCTGAAAGCATTGTTGTTATGACGTAACACTTAGATAAGATGGTGGTAGTTAGCCACCAATACCACCAACCAAACCGAATACAATATGTACCCCCGCTGGGAATCGAACCCGTTACCCCTGGGTCTGATACCGGTGGTTGTACCACTAGACCACAGAGGCGGTTTTCTTCCAAACATGGCTGACACACTGCCGAGCTTCCACAATCAGCGTGTATTATTCAACCTGCAGTTACCAACTCACAAACAGACGTATAATATCGACCAATTTCGTCATAAACCAACGAATCCCGCCACCGTTCAAAGAGCGTGTCCATGACACAAGTGGTAACGGGCGTGTTGCTTTGATCTCGCGTGTGTCTAATTTCGACGAACAATGGTAAATGCAGGGTATCAGTCGGTGAACAATTTTTGACAATGTTGTGTAATAAGTATTCGTTTTTGACTGACTTCAAAAAAAGAAGGAGGTTATCGTCATCAATCTTTAAATAGTAGAAAACGAAAAATATGTCGTTAGACCGTGCCAATCTCAGCACCTGAGATTGGCACGGTCTAACAACTCCTGAGGATGCTCCGTGTGTGGGCGAAACACGTGTAGAGTAGTCGGTGAAGGTGCAAGGTGTGCCACTGGGCTGCATCTGCATTTTTTCTTGCGGAATTACGCGACATATTTTTCGTTTTCTACTATTTAAAGATTGATGACGATAACCTCCTTCTTTTTTTGAAGTCAGTCAAAAACGAATACTTATTACACAACATTGTCAAAAATTGTTCACCGACTGATACCCTGCATTTACCATTGTTCGTCGAAATTAGACACACGCGAGATCAAAGCAACACGCCCGTTACCACTTGTGTCATGGACACGCTCTTTGAACGGTGGCGGGATTCGTTGGTTTATGACGAAATTGGTCGATATTATACGTCTGTTTGTGAGTTGGTAACTGCAGGTTGAATAATACACGCTGATTGTGGAAGCTCGGCAGTGTGTCAGCCATGTTTGGAAGAAAACCGCCTCTGTGGTCTAGTGGTACAACCACCGGTATCAGACCCAGGGGTAACGGGTTCGATTCCCAGCGGGGGTACATATTGTATTCGGTTTGGTTGGTGGTATTGGTGGCTAACTACCACCATCTTATCTAAGTGTTACGTCATAACAACAATGCTTTCAGATTTTTGTGTTCCGGCAGTTAGAGATAAGATAGCCAGTTCCTCAGTGATTGAGGATTCCGGGAGAGGCTCGCTTCCATGTTCAGCCTTATCAATACTTAACATCAGGTATGATGAAGGCTAAGAGACTCCCCATGGTTCATAAAAAAAATCGAGTCACCTCGTGTCATACAAATTTTCTTTATCGAACTTACCTGATACTCGTACCTCACCATAATTTGCTGGATCCTATTTTTCAAGAACTATCAGATCTGCGTAGATCATGGAAAATTACTAATTATCGATGTCTAATAACATAACTCTTGTTTCACAAATATACCCTTACGCTGTATCAGTTGTCTTTATTTTGGCACTCATTATCATAATTTTTATAACTATAAAAAAAAACATGTCGTTATTTCCAAATAGACCATCGGAATTATTTATTGCGAATTTGGTAAAAATCGAAATTGAATTGTGAAGTCAGAAATTACTCATTGTTTGATCTTGAGCCTTTTATTTTTGAATTAAACAACGCAAACGTCGTTTGTACCAAACTGGGATTATAATTTAAATACCAGCATGTAGCTTTAGCTTTGAATGATTATACTAGAAAAGGATTATGAGACGATTTAAATATCAAAGCTTTTAATTCATAATGGTTATTTACATTGTTTTTTGCGAATGCATCAGAAACACGTACATAACACGAATCAGTACCGAAATAATATACCGATCGGGCAACATACGAGTACATCAAACGCTCTCGCTTAATTCATTATTTATGTGGCAAAGTCAACAGTCAGCACAGACTTTGAAATATGCAAACACAAACGCCATATGCCCTTGTAATAAGAGTCACAAATCGATTTTAATATTGAAGTTATTTATACAAGAAGTCGCTTTACACTTTAGAACCATGCCATAATAATCATCGGGTACAATTAGAAAGGTTACAAAAGGGCAATGTTGGTGTCACATAGTACTAAAGCGTTAAAGCACTTTTGAGGGTGATACATGGACCGATTTCATTCGACGCGGGTTGACCTCCCGAGTAACGATATGAATCCACTGGGGATCAAAGAGAGTAAACCTTTCAAAGCGACGACCTCACATATTCGTGACCCGTTAATTATTGATTGAATGGATACTGTGTCATATCTACATTTGATTTTACAAATGGATGGACACTGGTTTTAAGCTGTGGCTGGTGGTGGAAAAACCTAGATCTCAAATCTGTGTACAAACTGATTTTTTTACGTGCAGCAACTTGCACAACCAATTCTTAACTGTTGCATTGTATGATAAGTATCTTTAACTCAATTTACTGTTGCGGTTGATTTGGAACAGTTGAATATAATAAGTTGTTAAATATTGGTATGGACCCATGGTATACGGACGTAAAAACCGCGTCGGTGATTTCAGGTAACAGTCGGTTTCGGGGTATTATTTATTGATTATTAGAGGTTGTCCGTAACTTTGTCTAAGTACATTAAATTTGTTCCAGTTGCCATTTAACATCTTATCCCTATTTTACTCACTGAATTTCTTTCGCCCACACACGGAGCATCCTCAGGAGTTGTTAGACCGTGCCAATCTCAGGTGCTGAGATTGGCACGGTCTAACAACTCCTGAGGATGCTCCGTGTGTGGGCGAAACACGTGTAGAGTAGTCGGTGAAGGTGCAAGGTGTGCCACTGGGCTGCATCTGCATTTTTTCTTGCGGAATTACGCGACATATTTTTCGTTTTCTACTAAGATATGGATTTCCGCCAAGTAACGCCTGATTCTATCAAATCTTTAAATAGTTTCAGCTTCTTTTTAATCATTAAATTATCCTTCAAATTATTTGCTCTAAGGCGGATGGTTGGGCGGAATTGTTGCGAGGCACTCGCCCGTGGAGGTGACGCCTAATACACTTAAGAATTTGCACTTAATTATGTTGAGTTTAAATAAACTTCTTTTTTTGTGTGTCTCACTGCTGCATCGAACAGTCAGCCAGAAAGCAGTTTTTGTAGCGTAGCATAATACATAATCAACCAAATTAAAGTATCCACTACTAGAATAGAAAAATAAATAATTATTTCCAAACGCCAATTATGATCAAGATTTTTAATTGTCAAATTAGTCAACGTTGCATAGGTGCTCCAGACGTAACCTTACACAGACAAGTATCTACTATTTGTTACGAATAAGCATAGAATTGAATAGAATACATTTATTTGCTTTAAATAGGGTACATTTAAGATGGAACATTATTAAATACCTACATCCTACATAACTAACTACATTTCATGTCTTTCATTGCCTATATAGCTATTACAATAGCATGCAAATGTCAATTTGAGAAGAATACAATTCCTACAATGATTTTTAGTCAATGCATTTCTATCATGTCATTAATAAATCATTAATATCACACATCACAATATATTATTTCGTAATCAAAATATTAAGTTAATTTATACACCACCTGCATCTGTAGCACGTATTAAATATCAAATATTCTTAACTTGAAAGTAAGCTTTTAATGCCCGGAGGGAGCCAATATTATTCCCTTGTGTAATTATGATAACATTTAAATTTGCAACGTCAAAATGTCAACAAAAACTTTATCAAAAATAGGTTCGAAAAAAAACAAGTCTATTCAAAGAGTTTTTAACCATAAAATCGACACTATAAATAGATTTTACTCCTATGAAAAATATTAACATGGCTGTATGTATCGGGGTCCCTAGCGTACAATGATTTTTAGTCAATGCATTTCTATCATGTCATTAATAAATCATTAATATCACACATCACAATATATTATTTCGTAATCAAAATATTAAGTTAATTTATACACCACCTGCATCTGTAGCACGTATTAAATATCAAATATTCTTAACTTGAAAGTAAGCTTTTAATGCCCGGAGGGAGCCAATATTATTCCCTTGTGTAATTATGATAACATTTAAATTTGCAACGTCAAAATGTCAACAAAAACTTTATCAAAAATAGGTTCGAAAAAAAACAAGTCTGTTCAAAGAGTTTTTAACCATAAAATCGACACTATAAATAGATTTTACTCCTATGAAAAATATTAACATGGCTGTATGTATCGGGGTCCCTAGCGCCAAGAAAACATTTGAAATTGGAATTATGTGATATTGTGCACACATTCAAATGTAATAGCTATCTCTTTAATTTTCATGCTTTTTCGAGTCTTTTGTCTCACTAATCAGTAAAACATTGCAAATCATCAAATTGTGAATGTGTGTAGTCTAGACTCTAGGTCACAGTCACACACAGATATAATGAAAATTATGATATCATAGCAATAATAATAAATGTCCAAAATACGTCAAAAATACTTCAATCCTTATAATTTAAAAACTCGTTAAGACTAAAAGTGTGGACGCTGAGCCAGTTGTGTAGTGTTTTCTTAAACTTATTGTAGGGCAAGTCTCTAATTTGTTGTGGTATCATATTATATTTTTAACTAGTTTTTCGATCGTCAAATCAGTCGATGTCGCATACTACAGACAAAGAATATTAACTCTTAATCAGAGTTTTCAGATTTGACGTGTGAATTTCCAAACGCCAAGCACTCCATAATAAATTTTATTGAACGCGAATTAGTCGACGTCGCATACTACAGACGAAATATAGACAGGTACCTATCTACTATTGATCCACGCTATCGAAAACTAGCGGATGCGCTGCTCGAAAAATCAGTCCATGGCCACAGATTACTAAATAGTTACTTCTTAACAGATAAACCACTCTCTTAGACATCTTGGTACTTGCATTTTATAATAGCCTACTCTTGACCGCTACGCACGAAAATGTACCGTATTTTTCAGCCGTAAGCTTGCTATCGCGTTACAGCTCCGCGCGGTCGCAAAAACAATAACGCTAGGGCTACTTCTTTCAATAAAACAATTAAAATGCAGTTTTGGTTAATTAATATAACGTCACACTTTTTATATTAATTGGCTCTAAAATAATAACAATATATTTTATAGATACAAATGTGCAATTTTAATGTAATGGTCCATAAATTTTTGGCCCTGTCTAAATCCGCATTGTTCAACTTAATGGTAGAAAAAATTCTTAAGTCTTACAAAAAGGTTTAATAAAATAATTCTTCAGTCGGTCGTCGTCGGTCGTGAACCAAATTTTAGCTACACGCCACTCGGCTGGCGGTAGCCCTACTGAATTTGGATATCCGGATGTCCGCTGGCCGGTAGGTAATTATCGCGCGTAAGTACCTACATGAACTATGGCTATGAAACAGACGAAGCAATACTTTTCGATAAAGAATATAGTTTATCAAACTAACAAGTTTGACAGACTAACGAGTTTGAAAGACTAACAAGTTTGACAAAATATATTCCGTTCGCCTACCTCAAGTAGGTGCGCTAAAGGTAGGCATAGAAGAACAAGAAAAAAGAATTTGCAAACGCTAATTCACTCCATAATCAAGTTTTTCAATCGCCAAATCAGCGTAGTTTGTCACAAAAAGCAAGCTGCATCGCACATCGCCTCCGGCCGTCTCTTTGAGTTGACCCCCGTCTAATTTCCACAGACTAGGTCAACCAGCATAAATAGAACTGCCACGCAGCTGCGAAATTCGCTGCGGTCTCATCAACGGGTTTGTTTTTTAAATTTCGCATTCCCTTTTTTATGGCTTAGTAAAGAGGATTTTTGTCGCACACAAAGAAAAATATCCCCTTGCGGTGAAGAGGTAAATATGTGTGTAGTGTGTGACTAGTAGACCTTACTTTTTAGTAATTACCTTTTTACTTTGGATGACAACAAGTATTCTAGATTCCTGTAGAGATTGATTAGGTACAAATCCTTCTCACGTTTTTTATGAGTACGTACGCCCAACAGCTTTTTACCCCCAAGTTTTTATATTTGTTTTTGGTCGTCCACCCCGTGTATGGCCGTTACGAAAGTTGCTTAATCGTCACAATCGCAGGCACAACGCGCTAACCATTTTGCGCCACCAAGCGAGCACATACATAAAACATTTCTCTCGACTAAACTGTTTTGTCGAGTTGTCTACTTCTCGTGATTTCTACACAACTAAACAGTTTAGTCGATGGCGGTTCGTTTACAATTGATTTAGTCGATCGTCGATTATTTTTATTTCTAACAATAACAAATCGTCTTGTTTTTTTTTTCAGCAAAACTTGAGTCAAGGTTTGCTCTGCTAATGTGAGACTGACAGTCGCAGATCGACTATTTAGTCGATAGTATGCGCACATCAATACAATACAATTGAAGCGCTCATGGCCGCGCTTGACAGACTGATCGTATTCGATCACGTTCGTTAAGCAAAGTTTGACCCGGTCAGGTGTCGGATGGGTGACCGTAAAGTGGCATTATAACTGAGTGCTTCCGTGCTTCGGAGGGCACGTTAAACCGCCGGTCCCGGCTATTGTCATTTGATTACAGTCGTTAAGCCAAGTCAGAGGCCTTATAGGCGGCTTGATAAACTCTGATACCAGAGGTGGCCACTAATGCAATACAAATTGAGCTTATGGTCGATTTGTCCAACTTTTTAATCAAAAGCAGATCGATACAGCGTTTTAACTTTTTTGTCGACAAATGTAGAGTTGATAGTATGTGCGCTTCAATATATTCCTAAAAACATGATTCACAACAAATAGTTGTTCAACTAAAATGATGCTATGTTTGTACCGAGCAAACATTGCCTTCACTTTTAGCAATATAATCGAAATGCTATCAATCCCTTTGCTTGATGCAAAACAATCAAAACAAAGGAATGACGAGGTTCCGCAAACATAATCTCTTTACTCGACGAAATGGAATTTCGCTGTTCCATTATTCCAATAAACATTTTATGACCGATTCGATATCTGTCAAATGAGCCTCCATTTGCGAAGACCCCTCTACGCAAGCTAGACTTTGTTGGTTTGCTAAAATTTATCTATGTTGCCGAGTTGGGTAAATAAAAAACTCTACTTTATTTTAACCGCCTCTGTGGTCTAGAAAGAAAGAAAGAAAGAAAAATTAATTTATTTGAGACAAATCAAATCACACGCCACAAAAACATACTTAAAAATAAAAACAATGAAATTTGTCTCAAATCGGTCACGACTCAGCATAATGCGTGGTCTACGACCAGCGCTGATCTTCCGTCGTGACCGGTTTGACAATCCGATACGGAGACAAAAAAATAAAAAAAACACCAAGGTAAAAAACAAATAAAAACAAAATAGTTATATTATAAATTATTAATAATATTATATAAGATTTTACACTATAAAAATACATAACTATACTATATTAAAAGCCACTGCAATGACTTAGATCCAAGCCAAGAAACAACCTTTTAGCTGCACAATAATTACAAAGACAGTTCACAACGAGAACAAACAAGTTAGCAGCGCCTGCTAGTTAGCAGGCACAAAATAGACTTCTAAACCACGTGACAGTTGTTATTGTTTTGTAGTGTAGAAACTAAAAAAGTACATTTGACACATGTCCAAGGTGTCCTAAACTCATTCCCGTTGACCGTTTGTCTCTATCTCTTATGGTTTCTGAGACCTCGATGCGTACATACATACGTACGTACGTACGGACGGACAGAGAGGGATTATAAGACTTTTCTAAACTTTAGAGTTTAGAAGTCTAAAACGACACAAACGTTTCGGACAGAAAACTAGGTAAGTAAACAATGACAATGTTTGGTTACAGAACACTTATGTCCTGTTTAAAGTTTCCTGCATTCTTTGAGAATTAATGAGGAATAACTTGAGTTTGCCCCTAAAACTGTAAACACTTTCTAGTCTAGTGATCCAGCCATCGGTATCAGACCCAGGGATCCCGGGTTCGATTCCCAGCGGGGGTACATATTGTATTCGGTTTGGTTGGTGGTAGGACTAGTTGTAAGTCCGCCTGGCTAGCTACCACCGTCTTATCTAAGTCTGACGCCAAAACAACAATGTTTTCAGCATTGTTGTGTTCCGGCAGTTCGAGATAAGATAGCCAGTTCCTCGGTGATTGAGGATTCCGGGAGAGGCTTGCTACCATCTTCAGCTTTATCAATACTTAACATCAGGTATGATGAAGGCTAAGAGTCTCTCCGTCGTTCAAAAAATAAAAAGAGTTAGGTACTTAATTTTAGAGACTTTGAAATCTTTCCATAGATATAAAAATATTAAGATGTGACTGAGTTATAGCTTTAGTTACATAAAATAAAATACGGAAGCCCTTACCAAAGAATAACCTATATTGTTGAATTACATGTTTGTGTTGTGTCTATGGAATGAATCAATATTGTATTAATAAAATTTTATTATGTACCTCTATTATGTTTTGCATGCTATTGTAAATGGCTGATTGGGCTGATCTATATTTTAATGTCATCTGCAGTGTACCCCAAACAAGTGCAAATAAATGATTATGATTATGATTATGATTATGATTATGATTATGATTATGATTGATGTCGTCGTCGTCTCAGCCATATAACACCCACTGCTAGGTATAGGCCTCCGCCAAAAGGGGAGATTTGCCATAATCGAATTGCAGGCGGGTTGGCGACCGCAGTTTGGCAAAGTATGTAAGAGACGCTGCTACCCATCTCCTTTTTTTTTTAGTGAGGGGAATGCTTTTACGCATGCCAATCGGTTATGCTGGGCTCACCTAGAATACCGGACTCGTGAGTCCAGCACCCTATCCCTCGCCTCCCCCCAACACCCCGCCGAGCCTAGTAGGCCCATCTCCTGAAGGCTGAGTCCCTTAGTCGCCTTTTACGACACCCACAGTATGGCGCTGGTTTCTCTGGCCGCCCGCCACCGGCGGCGGACGACGGACGCGCGTCCGCGGCCGACAACGTCCGAATGCTATGTTCGGTAATGCTCGGCGCTGGGTTCTCTGAAACGTCGCCCGCGGCGGGCGGCGCAAGCGGGCGTCGTCGCACGCCACACGCGTCGGTCGGTATCATTTTGTAGAATAGCGACGGGCGCACGCCGCGGGCGTCCTGGTTTTTACAATGAATTTTAGTAAGAAAAATGTCGAGTTTTTAATAAATTTAATAAGATGTAACACTTTTAAGAATCAAATTATAAAATGCACTTCATCTTGATGATTTCTGAACATTTCATTAGTTTTTTTTTTTTCTTTGATAATATTACAAGTGCATCATCCTCTTCTTCTTCTCAACAGTAACAAAGTTAACAAATTTTCGTTCATTTCAACTCTGAGTACAAACACAATCGTGACTACCAGACTCCCGCGGCCGACGGCGTGCAGACGCGTCTCCGCCAGACAACCCATGCGCCCGCGGCCGACGGCGTGCAGACGCGTCTCCAGACGTCGTCGGTCGCGTGCGGCGGGCCAGAGAAACCAGCGCCTATGAGTGGGGGTTGTGCTATTCTAAGCCGACACTACACTACACAGCTATATTCAGCTCAGTGCAGTGCGGTGCGCGCTCGGAAACGGTCGTGCACTATTGTATTAGTGAGAATTATTTAAGGGCCCGCTATTAATTATTTATAGGTTAACGAAAATCAGTTTGCTTTACATGATCGTCTGTAATATCAATATTAATGAAAAACTGAATTTCAAATTAAGATGCAGCAAACTACAGGACTAACACTAGTGACTATGTTACTCAAAAACACAATTGCATAAAATTTTCTCGATAGAAAAAAATTGCAAAGTTGCCTCCAAATCACTATAATTAACACGATAAACTGCTAGTATTCAAGTAACTAGGGCGCTTACAACCCGATACTCGGGTTCGTCGATCGACGAAAAATTCCAAATTATGCGAAAATCTTTAATTGCAGTTTGTGATCATCACGTTTAACATTTTGTATATTTTATAGTTTTCGGAACAAATAGACTCGAGTACCTTTAATTTGATACCTTACTCGGCCGCGTACTACGCGCCAAAGTCCCTATCGAGTCGTCACAAATTTTGCGAACCTGAATTAAGTATATAGATACATTAAAATAAAGCTTGGAACTTTTTATTATAATTACACTATAGATAAGGCAGGGCTTATGTTATATATTTTTTGTAAATAACCTTTAAATACTTATCCTTTAAAAAAAGAATTTCCTTCATTTCTTCATTCCGGACCGGCCGAATGGGGCCGGAGAATTATATAGTAAATGCTGCCTTATTTCTCATAGAAATGAGGCAGCATTTACTTTGCAGTTCGCCGTTGCAGTTATTACTTTTGCTTTTGGCATAGAGCGCGCCCTTAATTTCACGTTTCGCCGCTGTGCGTCATACACTATGGGCTCCGAGCGAATAATAGTGAACGAAGTGTTGGCATTTATTCAAATTGCCATTGACACCATGGACGAAGTCAGCATCGTGCAAATCTGCAATTCAAACTTCAACGAAGCTGAGATTTGTAGTGCCAAGGCGCTGCTGTTCCAGAGCATCGGCAAAGCCAAAGATATGCCATCTCGCCGGAGGGATGGGGGTGAGAAGAGTCTCCAAGACATTATAACCCGTTTGAAGGAGACCGATCCTGACGACGTACCAACATTCGTGGCGAAGGAGCTGCACAAGCTGCCCCCCGTCACATTCGACCACGTCGACGTCACCAGGCTGTTTAAGGACATAATTTCCCTAAAAGCATCCTTGGCCGAAGTAGAGAGCAAGTTAGAAGCCTTTGATAACACCATCGGTGATTTGCGAGCCCAAGTTATGTTGTTAAGCAACGCTTCTTCGGTAAGTAGGTCACCCGAGGCCTCCTACGTCAACACTCGTCGTGGGGCGCAAAATGCTACCGTCGGCAGCATTGACTCGGCGCCGGCGTCGGCATATGCTTCACCGGCCGCCGCCGCGCGCTATGCACCGCGTACCAAATAAATAAATAAATAAAAATAAATATTGGTGTATATGTCGCAGGATAATTAGATAAATCTATTTTTTGTCCTAAATCCTAGGGATATTGCGAAAACACGGATAACTAGACAATGGTGTTGTCATTTCTCAATTCTACTGAAAAAAGACAGGATTTTTGCAAAAATACGGGTTGCCTTAGTA
Organism: Chrysoteuchia culmella; assembly: GCA_910589605.1. NCBI lineage: Eukaryota > Metazoa > Arthropoda > Insecta > Lepidoptera > Crambidae > Chrysoteuchia > Chrysoteuchia culmella. The sequence continues at coordinate 2,650,178 of OU342647.1, read as the reverse complement.
AGATTACGAAAAGAATCCCTGGCTATAATGAAATAAGAACACCGATTGGCTGATCGGACCGTCCAAAACAACATCTTCTCTGATTGGTTGAAGTTTCAAATGTCAATCCATTCTCAAGGGTTAGCAAGAGTTAGCAAGCAAGCAAAAATTAAGCCAATCAGAGAAAAGAATACCCAATGTTACTAAAGCAACCCGTATTTTTGCAAAAACCCTATCTTTTTTCAGTAAGACTGAGAAATGTCAACACCATTGTCTTATTATCCGTGTTTTTGCAATATCTCTAGGATTTTTGCGAAAATTCTATTTATCAAATCCTCCTACGACATATACACTGCGTAAGAATATTAGAGTTGAAATTAATTTTCGACATTCCGCTTTCAATACAATTTTGATATTAGCTCTAAAAGCCCGTAGTAATTCATGTGCTTATTGAAAAATAACCTTAGGTCAGCCTTAATTCTGGTATATTACATTCCTCAATAATAATTGCATACATTCACACCATGGTTGGTTAAAATCTTAACTTACTAATACTACAAATGCAAAATTTTGTGAGGATGTTTGGATGTTTAAATATTTTGATGTTTGTTACTCTTTCACGCAAAAACTACTAAGTCGATATGGATGAAATTTGGCACACAGTTAGGAGATAGCCTAAATTAAAACGTAGGCTACTTTTAATGCCGATATTCCCACGGGAACAGGAACCATGCGGGTGAAATCGCGGGCAGCCGCTAGTAATGAATAATGGTTTATTTATTATTCCTCGATTTAAGTCTAAAAACCCCATAAGTCCTGTTCCTTAAAGTAATCAGTCATAACCCCAGGCAATTAATCCATGGTTTGCAAAACTGAGTTATTTCACATGTCCACGCGATATGAACGATGCTGGTTAAAGCTCGTTAAAGTGTTATAAATAAGTTTCTGTTAAAGCTGATAAGTTTCTTGCGGCCGTTCTTCTTATCAGTTAAAAGATGTCCTGAATGGCTGGTAGGGAAAAAAAAATTGGACTATTCGAAAGTACTTATCTATATGTCTATTTGAATAAAAATCTTTGACTTTGACTTTGACTTTGAGTTCTAAGACCGTACATCTACAATCATCCTAATTCTAACATCCTAACAATATACTTGATAAATAATATACCTACTAGAAAAAAAACAACTTATGCATACGAACCCGCTTCGTTGGCAATCCGGCCCATTGCACTAACCAATTATTATGCTACAGAGACCTTGAGGACACGTCGAATTTTTCTAGTATATTCAGCCTTCTACGATATTGGCCACCGTCGTTTCATCAATGAAAGAAATATCCTCGCATTCGAAAGAAACATTTTTACAAATGTTTGACTATCGATTATGATGAAACGGCTATAACTTTTTAATTTTGCATTTTACAATACTATTTTATTGTGATTAATATTAAATAAAATCGGCTAAGTGCAAGTCGAACTCGCACATGAAGGGTTTTGTCTCTCACCCAAGGTTGCCTGGAAGAAATTGCTATGTAGCAATAAGAACGCCTATTGTGTGTTTTGTCTGTATGTGTTTGTTTTTGTATCGTGTTTATGTTAAATACACCTACCTACCCAAAATGCCGCTATAATTTTTCGCCTGCAAAAATAACTTTGTTTTTTATAGTGTCTGTATGAGTGACAAAGTTATATTTGCGGTTTTGGCAAATGTGCTATATCTCTGAAACTGCATAATATATTTCGTTCAAACTAATTTTCTATTGTTACTTATTAATAAGAATAAAAACGATTCCGTAAATGTTGACACTGACATGAGGTACAAGACAAAGACAATTTAAAATTAAAGATTTAAGTCACAGTCCGAAACCTAATTATATAATATATAGGTTGTGAAATCTCACCCTGCCTAATATAAAATTCTTATAACAAATAGTTTAATCTTATTGTTATTGTGTTTATGATTCAATGAACTAAAATAATATAATTAAACCAAAACGGAGTATTATAATTAATTTAAAGCTATTAAAATAAGAATCAAATATAATAAGAAAGTCAATAGTGCGATCTGGAACGCATTATGACATACGAGCAACCCGTGTGCGCATAATGCGCAAAAAACACATAATAACATTCAAAAAAAGTTTTTTTTTTTTTTTTTTTATTATTTGAGTTTTTGCTAAATTTCTCGACTTATCCGACCACTTCAGACAAATACCTTTCTAACGGTGTATTGCACTTGATTGTGCGACTTTTAGTTTAGGAGGAGAAGCGGCTTCACTGCCGTATTATATATATAGATTTTTAGGTATTAAATTAAAAATGTACTTTGCCGCGCTAGGCCGCAAAAAGCGATTTTCTACGCCTAAACTGATTGACAAAACCTCCTTTTCAGAGCTTGTTAACGACGAGCCCACATATTTCATTTGTGATTTTATTCTGTCATTACGCAGGTAGTTTGATATCTGATTAACACTGTACTTGAAACGTCTCTTAAAACGCCGCGGAGTCTGCGACCGTCCGCGCTAGCGATAAGACTACCTGTTTGTCTGTAATGTGTGTAAAAAAGGTGCAATAAACAGTTTTAATTGTAACGGAGTTTTTTCTATTTATTTCTACTACGGGACCTATAGTGTTAACAAAGTGGTCTTCGAGCCGGATATTCATGTTCCATACGCCGCCGAAAATGGTGAACACCCGTAGTACTGTGCGTCGCGATCGTGAGCAAATGGATATAAATAAAATTGAAGTGTCTCAAAACACGCTGCAAAATGCAGAAACCTCGAATTCTTTTCCGAAAAAAAGTGAATATGATGCGCAAAAGGCAGAAACGTGTCGTGTCGACATAACCAAAATGGCGGGCACCAGCGTCAAGTCGGAAATGCCATTACAACCGCCAACCGTGCACGTTACGCTGAAAAATACATCCAGAAAATCTTCATCATCATCTGTTACTGCTAGGAAAAAGAAATTAGAGTTAGAAGCTGCGAAACAAAAGGCAAAAATTCAAATGGAGCTAATAGACAAACAGTTGGAAGCGGATATAGCAGAACTCGAAGACGAAGAAATATACAGTCCACACAATGATGATGAGTTCACCACTCACGACGTTGAGCAGTGGCTGGAAAAAAGCTATCAGCAGGCGGATAGGCTAACCCCCGAGCGTGATCTTCAAATGGGTGAGCCCCAAGCATCAGCGCCACTTCATGGACAAGCGTCAGTGCCTGAACAAAAGGGCGCCGACACTGGCGACACGTTGCAACTGCTTGCTGCAGCACTAAAGGACATGGCTGCCGCCTCAGTCGCTAAGGAACCGAATGGAAAGCTATTGAGTCGTATATGTACGCCTAGAGACCTCCCAGACTTTTCTGGTGAACCGATGGATTGGTTGCAGTTTAAAGAAGCGTATGATGAGTCAACTGATGTGTGTAAATTCAGCTCCAAGGAAAACTTATGGAGACTCCGTAAGTGCTTAAAAGGGGCTGCTAAAGATGCTGTAGCCGCCTTACTGATAAGTGCAACATCACCTGATAAGATAATGTCCACTTTGGAGCTTAGATTTGGGAACCCTGACCTCATCATAACTAAGATTTTACAAGATGTTAAAAAACTTCAGCCGTTGTCTAATGATTACCACAAGGATATTATAATATTTTCCGTGAAAGTACAGAATTTAATTGAAGCTATTAAGTCCTTGTGAAGAGTATCTTCAGGGAATGAGTGTGGTCTCGGTTATTTTATCCAAGCTGCCTACACTGTTACTATCTAAATGGTCAGATTATAGTTATCCCCTAATAACCGAAGGAAAAAGATCACGATTACTAATTTTGTCCGATTTTCTACACAAAGAAGCACTAAAAATATCAACAACATCAAATGTGCAATTCGCTGTGCAGCGCACCGAACAAAACAATAGATTTAGACAGAGTGAGCACAACAATAATCGATTACATACAGTGTTGGTGCAGTCAGACTACGAAAACAAAAATAACTGCCAGTTTTGTCGCAAGTCAAAACACAGTTTGCCAGATTGTAAAATGTTTAAAAAGGCACTGCGTAAAGTAAGGTGGAACTTCGTGAAACATCACGGTCTGTGCTACAAATGTCTTTGTTATCGTCATAACAGAGAAACTTGCAACGCGCCCGCCTGCGATGCGGATGGCTGCGGTCAGTCTCATCACAAGTTACTGCATTACCCGATTCAAAACCGTGAAAATACTACGAACTCGCAACCTACTACCGTGAGTGCATTAAGTGAGAACGTGAATCATATAGGCGCGAGTGATCGAATGTCAGTGTTACTCAAAGTTGTACCTATACGTATACACGGACAAAATGGTGCTATAATCAACACGAGTGCGTTATTAGACGACGGGTCGACTGTCTCGCTGATAAGCGAGGCGCTGGCGCAGCGCGCGGGGCTGCGCGGCCGCCGCGAGCCTATGCACGTGAGCGGCGCGTGGCTAAACAACAAACTGGTTCTACAGACGACCGTGGTAAATGTGAACCTTACAGGTATGGACAATAAGATTCATTCTATTCGCGCGCGTAGTGTTAATGAATTGAATTTACCTTTGCAAAAAATGTCTATTGTTCCTTATAAACAGTTTGATAACTTGTTTGATATTTCATATAAATTGTGTTCATCTGATTTAAAGCCCGAATTGTTGATAGGGCAGGACAATCACCATTTGCTTGTTCCATTAGAGATAAGGTTAGGGAAACGTAATGAGCCGTGCGCTACTCTCACACCCCTGGGCTGGTGCGTACATGGATGTATGACCACGGTACCTACCACTGACCGCCATCATCCATCTCACGTGTTATTTTTAGATGACCGTGGTGACAGCCGCGAGGAGCCTGACCGCCTGTTAAGAGAAATGCATCATGAGGTCCGCCGTTCCTTTTCCCTGGATGCCATAGGTATTTCAGGTCAACCACGCGAAAATGTCGACGAGGTCCGCGCAGTAGCTCACCTGGAGAAGACAGCGAGGCTTATCGACGGCCGCTGGTACGTTGGTCTGCCGTGGCGTAACGGGAACGCCACCACTCCAAATTCTTATCCTAATGTTTTTAAAAGATTCAAAAGTATTGAAAACAAAATGTCTCGCTGTCCAGATTTCGAAAGTAAATATAAGGAACGAATAAATCATTTGTTAGTTAACGATTACGCAATAAAATTAAAAGATACATTTTCCACACCGAAAACATGGTATTTGCCCCTCTTTGGGGTGGATAACCCCAACAAAAGTAAATTACGTTTGGTATTTGACGCCGCTGATAGGGTGGCTGGGTTTTGTTTAAACGATTACCTCCTTACGGGTCCTGATTTGTTGTCATCACTGTTTGGTATAATGCTGCGCTTCCGGGAAAATAAAATTGCAGTAACCGGTGACATTAAAGATATGTTTTTGAGGATAAAAATACACCCTGATGATCAGCAGGCCTTTCGATTTCTGTGGAGAAATAATAACACAGAACCGGTAGAAACATATGTTATGTCGTCTTTAATATTCGGCGCTAATTGTTCCCCCTTTATTGCCCAATTTATCAGGGACAAAAACGCTCGGCGTTTTGAGTCATCCATGCCGACCGCTGTAGACGCCATCCGCCACTCACATTATATGGACGACTATATAGACAGTATCCCGGATGAACAGACTGCCATACAAATGGTTAAAAACGTTAGTCACATACATGAGTCCGGAGGTTTTCAAATTCGTAACTGGACGTCTAACAGTGAGGCTGTGCTGAACAGTATTCCAAAAGAAACCTTAGGTAACGTTGCTACAAGGTTCAAAATTGATCAGAACGCATTAGGTGAGCGTACCTTAGGTTTGATTTGGTTTCCAAAAGAAGACATGTTAGGTTTTGATGTTTCATTAAAACGCATCCCTGATAATATTATTCAAGGTCATCAGAGACCAACCAAAAGGTTAATGTTATGTGTTATTATGTCCGTCTTTGATGTTTTAGGATTTCTTTCACCGTTTACTATTCAAGGGAAAATTATGCTTCAAGACACTTGGCGTAAAAATATCGACTGGGACGATTTTATTCCCGATGATGTTTATAGCAAATGGTGCAAATGGATTGATATGCTACAGTTAATATCTCAATTACGTATACCTCGGTGTTATACGTATGAGTCACCAAATAAAAAACCTGTTTTCGAATCGGCCGTAGCGCAGGAGTCGGCCCCCCTCCCGCCGCCGCCACCGTCGCCGCCACCTGCGGTGACGTCAGCGTCTACGAGTAAGTGCTACGGCTCCGAATGTTGCTACGACGCGAACGTGTCGTCTACGAGCGCTATGAATTCCGAGTTGTGTTCTATAATCAGCGACCATTATATCGACCTACAGTTACATGTATTTAGTGACGCATCTTCCAAAGCAATGAGTGCTGTCGCTTACTGGCGTTGGGTTACTAAAAACTACTTTGTTTCGTTTATAGCGAGTAAATGCCGCGTGTTACCGGTGAAGCCGATAACCATACCCCGCGCGGAACTTCAAGCAGCGGTGTTAGCTGCTAGACTTGCTAGTACTATTGAAAAGGAACACAGACTAGCGCCAGTGAAGCGACACTTTTGGTGCGATTCCACTACGGTTGTTTATTGGATTAGAAACAACACACGTAAATACAAAGTATTCGAAGCTAATCGACTCGGCGAAATTGACGAACTTACGCGTAGTGAGGAATGGCGTTACATACCAACTAAATTAAATGTCGCTGATTTGGGAACACGTGACTATTTTGACCATGTTTCTTTTCATAATGAATGGTTTTCGGGGCCGAAATTTTTATATGAAAACGAAGCGTCTTGGCCCGCTGATGTTACACAACCAGATTCAAAGGAAGTTGAATCAGGATTTGTGATGATGATTCAATGCTCATCAGATAGCCGCTTGGCTATCCCTGATGCGAGCAATATATCGTCATGGCGCCGACTATTAGGAGCTACAATTATGGTTTTCCGGTTTATTAATAAACTTAAAGGATTAACCATAGACGTAGACTGTGACCTGATGTTGCGAGCGGAGTGTTTACAGCTAAAACAAGCGCAGGCTGACTCCTTTTCAACTGAGATAGCTGCTTTAAAAGGTGGTAAATGCTTGCAACCGAATAGTCGGCTACTAAGTTTAACCCCCTTTATAGACGAGCGTGGTTTATTACGTGTCGGCGGCCGCATCGATGCCGCTGTTGATGTTGCGTATGAGACCAGACATCCTCTCATCCTTGATGGTCAACATCCAGTGGCTCGTCTGATAACTCGTCACTATCATGTCAAGTTCGCGCATGGAAACCAGGAAACAGTTGTCAATGAGTTAAAACAAAAGTACTGGTTATTGCGATTGAGACCTACTGTTAAAAGCGTTGTGAGTAGATGTTTATTATGCCGTTTACGAAAGGCCACTCCTCGGGTTCCATTAATGGGTGATTTGCCGCCCGCTCGGCTAGCGCATCACCAGCGTCCCTTTACGTTTTGCGGTTTAGATTTGTTTGGACCCATGGAGGTGACTGTTGGCCGTCGCCGCGAAAAACGGTATGGAGTTCTTTTTACATGCTTAATAGTACGCGCTATACATGTAGAAATAGTAGCCTCATTGACAACTGACTCCCTCATTATGGCTATTCGACGTATGGCGTCCAGGCGGGGCTGGCCGTTGAAACTTTTCTCCGATAATGGCACAAACATAAGGGGTGCTGATAACGAGCTGAGGAAGTCGATACAGGCACTGGACGAGGAAAGAATTAAAGCCGAAGGTATGTACAATGGCATGACTTTCAATTTTATCCCACCTGTCAGTCCTCATTGGGGTGGGGCATGGGAACGCTTGATTCGAAGCGTCAAAACGTCGCTTCAGGTTATATTGAAAGAGAGAGCTCCAAGAGAAGAAGTGTTGAGTACCCTTATGCTCGAAGTCGAGAACATAGTTAACAGTCGACCTCTTACCCACGTTTCAGTAGAGCCTGCCTTAACCCCCAATCATTTTCTGTTGGGTTCCTCATCCAACTTACCTGTTATCGGTGTCTTCGATGACTCAGATCTGTTTCTTAGAAAGCAGTGGCGTAAATCCCAGCGGTTGGCCGACATGTACTGGCGGAGATGGGTGAAGGAGGTACTGCCGGAGCTTTTACCTAGAAAGAAATGGAAGGGCGAGCAGAAGGCGATTCAGGTGGGCGATCTTGTCTTGGTGGTTGATCCCGACAGTCCTCGTAATACCTGGCGGAAGGGAATTGTGGAACAGGTTTATCCAGGTAAGGATGGCCGTGTCAGGCTTGTCGACGTAAGAACGAAAACGGGTGTATGGCGGCGGTCAGTGGCGCGCGTCGCTCCTATTAGTCTGGTTGATGAGTGCTGAGCCCAGCACTGGGGTGGGGGATGTTAACGACGAGCCCACATATTTCATTTGTGATTTTATTCTTTCATTACGCAGGTAGTTTGATATCTGATTAACACTGTACTTGAAACGTCTCTTAAAACGCCGCGGAGTCTGCGACCGTCCGCGCTAGCGATAAGACTACCTGTTTGTCTGTAATGTGTGTAAAAAAGGTGCAATAAACAGTTTTAATTGTAACGGAGTTTTTTCTATTTATTTCTACTACGGGACCTATAGTGTTAACAGAGCTTGTGAGGTGAAAAAAAATGTTTCAGTGTCAGTTATATGTATGGGGAGCCCTTATTTCATATATTTTTTATTTTTGTGTAAAACCGTAAAGCGGTTTACAGAATACATCTACCTACCGAGTTTCAACTGTGTAATCCTCATAGTTTTGGAATAAAGTGGCAGTGACATACATCGATTTGGCCGAATCTATAAGGGTTTTGTTTTTTGCCTTTAGGCTGCGAAACCCTAAAAAGAAAATCCCGTCCGAGCGACATGAGACAAGTTGCTTTTTTCTAGTATATTTTCTTGTTTAATATTTATCACACAAAAATAGCATTGTAAAATGCAAAATTAAAGAGTTATAAATATATAATACTTATTATAAAAGTGAAAGTGTGTTTGTTTGGCCTTTTGTTGGCAAAGAGTTAGTTGAAAACTCTGAGCTGGACACAGTTTTGGCATCACGCGACGATGGTTTGTGTAAATTGTAATTTTGTGTAGTCGTTGTGTGATGCTAAAATAAATGTATTTTTCTTTCTTTCTTTCTTTCTTTCTGAAAGGACAGAGAGTAACATAGCCTACATTTTAACCCAATATTCCCACGGGAACCTGAACCACGCTGGTGAAACCGCGGGCGGTAGCTTTAGAACTGAGTTCACCAACTGTCGATTAGATAACCGTGGTTTACAATACAACATCGTTCTGTCCCTTACAACTTCAAACAAATGGCTGAAATGCAATGACATTTAAATGACGTTTAGTGTTAATCGGTCGGTTAATAAGTTGGTGAACTTGAGTCTTAGTGTCATATTGTATAAACAATGTCATTAAGTGACTTATGCACTTATCGAAATAAACAGTTTTGTAACTTTATTATTATTGTTATGGTTCGCATAAGTTTCATATAATTGTGCATGCTGTGTACGCTATTATTGGATTAAAGTCTTGTCTCATATATTTAGCATAGATTATAAGTTTTGTAATGCCTTTAATCTGTAAGTGTACCTACAACAAATAAAAATAAAAACAACAAAGGTACCTATTACAAAAATAAAAAATATTACTCGGTATTTAAATGTAAGGATTTTCACAATATACTTGCATATTACACTATACATCCAAATCTGTTTAGGCATTTAGAAGTTAAGGTGGAATAAAAACACACAAATATACAAACAAAAATAGAACCCTGAACACAATGTCCGTTTAACGACACTCTGCAGACATAGAAAAAACGCGAACATCATCACATAAATGTTTTTCCGATCCGAACACACAATCTCTAATATACAAATCAATAGGCAGATGAGGGCGGCAGAAAACGGCGCTAACTCAGTCTCATTGTAGCAGAATTTGATTTAAAATTTTTGAAGGCAGGAAAACTTACTGGTACGTTTATAAGAGGTTATTAGCCTACTGCTACCACGCCTGGCCAGACGGGTTGGTAGAGGGTTTGTTTCAGGTTTTCCTTCTCTCGCACAGGTGTTAAATGTGTTGAGCCTCTTAGTCGACTCTTACGACATCCTAAGCGTTTATGGGAGTGGTGACACTTTGTATTCTTAGGCCGTCACCACACAGCAACATGACTTACGGGGCTGAAACGTGAAAACTTACGGTGGTACTAGTCCTCAAATTTAAAGTCGGTCAGTGAGCTATCCGTAAGTATCCGTGAGTAATCCGACAGAGAACCAAGGTGACCGACATAGCTCATAGGATATGCAAGGTGAAGTGGCAATCGGCTGGACAGCCGTTGGGGCAAACGAGTTCTGGAGTGGAGACCGCGATTAGGCAAGCGCAGCGTAGGGCGCCCTGCAACCAGGTGGAGTGACAACCTGCGAAACTGGATGCAAAGAGCTGAGGAGCAGGCTCAATGGCGTGAGCTAGGAGACGCCTATGTCCAGCAGTGGACGTCTACAGGCTGATGATGATGATGATGAAGAAAACTTATTAAAAGTAAATTTCGTTCGAAATAAACAAATAAATGAATTGTCAAGGAATTCACTTACCAATATTGCTTTAGCGGCCTTTTAAGACCCTTAGTATCCGCTGGCTTTTTTTTAGTCTTCCATTATTTCTTAGCGAACGGTGTCAATTAGTCCGTATAAAAAAACGGCACCAAGAATATTATCACCACCTGTTGCTAAGTAGGTAACAAAGTGCAGAACCAGAATGAAATACTACACCAGCCAGCCCGGACAAGGCGTCTCTAGACACTTTGCTAAAAGGAACGTTAGTTCTTAAGAAAGGAACTCCATTATTTAGTGAATTTTATAGAGACCAGAGGTAATGATGTTAGTTTCTTAAAATATATAATTTTAATAAATCTAGGTATATAATATAAATATGAATTGCTGTGCGTTAGTCTCGCTAAAATCCGGGAACGGTTAGGCCGATTTAGCTGATTTTGAAATGTTTTTCGCAGTCCAGTGAAGGTTTAAACTTTGAATGGTTAAAATATGGAATAATCATCCCGAAAACAAAATTTTGCTCAAGCATAAATAAAACAAAAACCGTGAAACCAAACTACAAAACTCGGAAATTATTATCAAAATCTATTTCCGTGATTATAAATAGTGAGCGTTGTAAATCATTAGCTGTTTTGTTTAAAAAAAGTTTTAGAAATGAGATTATCTGGCATTATTTTGTTTACCTATCGAATAAAAAAAAACAATTGTTAAACTAAACAGGCGCACAATTCAATCGCAAACAGAGCTAATTCATATAAATGTTTAAACCTAGCAAAACACACTTACCCCCATATTCTAAGTCGGTCCTCCAAAACTTTTTACACTTCACTCAACCTCGTCGTGGGTAAAAATGATAGTGTGCGCTAGGCCTAACACGGAGTGGCTACGTACTCTTTGGCTCCTCCAGGTCCTTACGGAGTTATGACTTAGAATACCGATTTCGAGGAGTATTTCGAAGAGGTTTTCAATGAGGTTTCGTTAAGTCGAGGACGAGTAAGTTTTGGAGGAACGACTTAGAATATGGGTGTTAAGGTTTTCCAGCGACCACTGATACCACGTCCTGGTCAAAGTAAAAGCTACCTTTTCTGAAGTCAATAAGGTGTAAATGAAATTGGTAATTAATTAAGGAAGCGAATGTGCGAGTACAAATCGACACCTGCAAGCAAAGACATGGTAACACAGTTTTTAGCATTTCACAGGAGAGCACGACAAAGGTTCAAAAAAATCTTAGCAATTTCGGATAAGCCCTAATGCCAAATTGATCTTGATCACTTAAGTAAACGTGGTAAGACCTAAACTCTTGTATTATTTTGATGCCATTTATGTGTTAATTTAATGATTTAATATATAATATTTGTGACTTAAAATCAAATTCGTCTTCATATACTTTGTAAAATTACATTGTAACTCAAACATACAATCTATGTTTGTATGAAACTGATATATTCGATAAATTTGAAATTGCTAAATAAAATAATTGTATCAAAATCAAAATCAAAATCAATATCATTTATTCAGTCTAGGCTGTTACAAGCACTTATGAACGTCAAAGAAGCTACGCCATCGGTTCACAAACCCTACGGCGGGAGACCTTGTAACGAGAAGAACCGGCAAGAAACTCGTCAAGGGCTGTTTTTTTCTCCCTGTTTTATTTCATACAGAGTCGTCAAATTGAAAAGTGACCTTAACATATCAGTAAGGTCAATTTCCATCACAAAAGGAAAATACTAATGAAAATATTACATTTTATGGTTATTGTAAACGTAAACAATTACTAATAATTAGTATAACTGAGATACAATGTTTTTACGATTTTAAATTATAACAAATTTAGATAACATGATAAGTGTAAAAAAATCTGCATTTTTTGCTTTACTAAGCATCATAATATCATCTTATCTCAATACTGCCTAAAACTGAGATACCATGTTTTTGCTTGCAGGTGTCGAAATAACAATGGTCTTACATTATTGTATAACATCTACATGTACATCTACATCTACATCTACATGTACATTATGGTTTTGCAATAAACTATTGAGTATTGAGTATTGAAATAATAATTTACCGACCCCGTCAAATAATTTAACAAAATATAAATTGTACATACACTAGAAAAAAACGACTGTGGACCGGAAATCAAAAGGTTACGGTTTCGAGTCCTGTTCAATTCGAGAAACTTTGAGACCTGTTATTATTTTGCTAATATATAATTTATCATATATTGTCTTGGACAAATTTCCAAGTACATTGTTTATGCCAAAATATTTAATCATAATTAACAAAAAAATACGCAACACTAATCACCCCGCGCAAAGGCCAGCCAGCGTAACATGCGCACCGCGACTCGCTGTCGACTCTATCTCGCGATGTCAGTCCCGCTCATACTAGTATGTTGTGAGCGAGACAGCCAATGCGCTTGCGCGAGAAAAGTGTCGAGAAAGCTTTGTCGAGGTGCGCATGCTACGCATTCAGGAGCTCTATTTTTGATTCACTCGTCTCGCGAGTGGCAAGGCGAACGGCGACGCAAACTGGCAAATAGCGACCTTGCCTATGTAGACTTATGCTCGCTTTTCGCTAGACACTCGCACGCTCACGTTGGGAAACGGTATTACAGACGAAAAGCGAGCTTATGTCTACAAATGCAAGGTCTCTATTACGGTAATTCGAATGTCGCACAAAGATCAGTAGAAGCCTCGAGACGAGTGTATCAAAAATAGGCTTGAAGTTACGTGCCCCGACCTTTATCGGTAATATAACTCAGCCTTGCAAGCCCGTAGGAATTTTGACAACAAGTTTATAATTAGTTGGTAACGTGTCGCGCAGGGTTGATTCTCATTCCTGCACCGTTTGGAAAGTTACACCTTACACCTGAGAAACTTCTAGACCCGGCTTTATTGCCGCCGACCGAGTTGTTAGTTATTATAACTGAGTTATAATTGTTCTGATGCGAATGCAGTTCTACTTGTTGTGCTTATATTTACCCTTTTATTTCATGTTTGGATGAATCAACGTACTTTAAATAATAAAACCTTGCCTAAGACCAGTGGATATATTTTGCTAACATTTAGTTATGATTGTTTCTAAATTGTATTACAATTGAAGTGGTTCTATACATTGTAATAACAAGAACTGTATAAAAAAAGAAGAGAAAGGGGACTTTGAAACACGATTAAGATATAATTATGAGAATGGGGCCTTTTTAGGGTTCCATAGCTTAATGGCAAAAAACGAAACTCTTATAGATTCATCATGTCTGTCTGTCTGTCCGTCCGTATGTCACAGCCACTATATTCCAAAACTATGAGGATTACACAGTTGAAACTTGGTAGGTAGATGTATTCTGTAAACCGCTTTACGGTTTTTACACAAAAATAAAAATATATATATTAAGGGGGGACTCCCCATACATGGAACTGAAACTGAATATTTTTTTTCATCAAACCTATACGTGTGGGTTATCTATAACTAAGTCTTTAAAAATTATATTGAGGTTTCTAAAACGTTTTATTCTCAAAGTCAACCGTTTGAAAGATGTACACATCCAAAGTGGTAAAATGTGTCCTCCCCTCTAACTTTTAAAATAAGAAAGTGAAAAACAAAAAAATATATGCTGTAGATCTTTATAAAAAAATTAAAAAATCGGCCAAGTGCGAGTCGAACTCGCACATGAAGGGTTTTGCCTCTCACCCAAGGTTGCCTGGAAGAGACTGCTACGTAGCTATAAGGCCGCCTATTGTGTGTTCCTCTTTTTAGACATTTTCTCTGTATGTGTTTGTTTTTGTATCGTGTGCAATAAAGTGTCTATTATTATTATTGCCAGAATGCCATAATATTTTTTTGTCTGCAAAAATAAGTTTGTTTTTCATAGTGTTTGTATGAATGACAAAGTTATATTTGCGGTTTTGGAAAATGTGCTATAGCTCTGAAACTACTAAATAAATTTCGTTCAAACTAAATTTCATTAAAAGTTTTTATTAAGATCTTCATCATATTTTTTTTTGATTTTTCACTTTCTTATTTTAAAAGTTAGAGGGGGGGGGAGACACATTTTTCACTTTGGAAGTGTATAACTTTCAAACGGTATACTTTGAGAAAAAACTGTTTTAGAAGCCTCAATGTAATTTTTAAAGATCTATCTAATAATATCCCACACGTATAGGTTTGATGGAAAAAAAAAAATTTCAGTTACAGTTCCATGTATGGGGAGCCCTTTAATTCATTATTTTTTTATTGTTGTGTAAAAATCGTAAAGTGGTTTACAGAATACATCTACCGACCAAGTTTCAACTGTGTGATCCTTATAGTTTTGGAATATAGTGGCTGTGACATCTTACCACTTTGGAAGTGTATATCTTTCAAACGGTTGATTTTGAGAAAAAACTGAAAAAACTTCAATGTAATTTTTAAAGACCTATCTATAGATATCAAGTATAGATTTGATTAAATTTTTTTTTTTTTTTTTAAATCCCTTTCGGGAAAAATGCTATATTTCTAAAACTGACAACCATATTTCGTTCAAACCAATTTTCGTTGAAAGTTTTTATTGAGATCTACAGCATATATTTTTTTTTTATTTTTCACTCTCCTATTTCAAAAGTTAGAGGGGTGGGACACACATTTTACCACTTTGGAAGTGTACATCTTTCAAACGGTTGACTTTGAGAAAAAATCGTTTAAAAAACATCAATGCAATTTTTAAAGACCTATCTATAGATACCCCACACGTATAGGTTTGATAAAAAAAAATATTTCAGTGTCAGTTCCATGTATGGGAAGCTCCCCCTTAATTCATATATTTTTTTATTTTTGTGTAAAAACCGTAAAGCGATTTACAGAATACATCTACCTACCAAGTTTCAACTGTGTAATCCTCATAGTTTTGGAATAAAAAGGGTGTGACATACATCGGTTTGGCCGAATCTATAAGGGTTTCGTTTTTTGCCTTTAGGCTACGAAACCCTAAAAAACTAAAAATTTTAATGGCATTTTGGGTAGGTGTAGGTAATCGGTAGTCAAGTGAATACCTAATTTAATATAATAATAATAAAAATTTATTGCACACGGTACGAAAACAAACACATATAGAGAAAATATCAAAAAAGGGGAACACACAATAGGCGGCCTTATTGCTACGTAGCAATCTCTTCCAGGCAATCTTGGGTGAGAGACGGAACCCTTCATGTGCGTGTTCGACTCGCACTTGGCCGATTGTTTACTTTCACTATCAGCTGTTTTAGCAGAATAAAAGACTCGTATATTCTATACCGCATAATATGTAACATTGTAGTTTTTTCGATAAGTCATAGTAACACTGGGATATCAACCGATCCGAGAAATCTGTAATGAACGAATGAATGGCTAAAGCGCTATCTCTGCCTTTTGAGAACCTTCGAACAATCAACATACGATCTCATTGTTATTATTGACAGCTAAATAAAATATTTTTCTAATACGACTTGTAATTTTTGCAACGTCTGTCTGTGTCGATAAACTAAAATCTCTTTCGAGATCATTATTCAATATGGGCAAATGATACGTAATAAAATTCGTCCTCTAGAGTTTTTTCTTATTACCTACCTACCCTGAATTTAAATTACTAATACTCTTTGTACTCGATTATTTTATTGATATTTAAATAATTATGTCATAGAATCCTGTTACATATTTCTCGTTATAATTGAAATTAAAACTACACTATTTATGAAACTTCTCTATCATGATGATTTGCCAGCAGAGTAATATTTATATGTATACAAAACATTCCAGGACCATTTGTCAACTAGGTCTGCAACTAGTGCAGCTAAAAGCACGATAAACTTTGTGGCAGTCCCAAATAGCTACAGAAGCGTGGTCTCACTACTTTAATAGCAAAAACGGCTCCGACTCCAAACTTTTCAATAAAAATTCAGGATGGAACACCTAACAGAGAGAGATGAATATACGGTTAACTGATAAATAACTCCAGACGGCTAGCTTACTCGGCGTTTGGATAACCTCTAAGTTATCGGCATAAGGTCGAGAATTGTCAGTATGGTCCGCACAGTGGTTTCTCCTTATTGGTAATCGAGACACGCGCGACTCACCACGATTTATACACAAATGCGTCCAGTGAAGTCCGCCATATTTATTTTTCCGTTTCCTAATGCTTCTCCTGAAATATTCATGGAGTGACCGCGCCATCCGTCTTGCTGATGTCTCGTACAATAACATGATGTAATGCCCCCTCTTAAGCCTGTGTTCGAACGCCTAAAGGACAGATAAAGCGGCTCAACGGCGTGTCATATGGCTGGAGTGCGATTCATATGGAATGATAATCTCTACAATGTCTATAAATAAATAATATTTCTTACACTCACACCAATTAACCTAGCCCCAAAGTAAGCACTGTAAGGCTTGTGTTATGGGATACTGGGGTAACGGATATAAATCTTAATATATATAAATCTCCTGTCACGATGTTTGTCCGCGATGGACTCCTAAACTACTTAACTGATTTTAAATTAAATTGGCACACCGTGAGCAGTCTGGTCCAACTTAAGAGATAGGATAGCTTTGATCCCAAAATTCCCACGAAACGGGAACCACGCGGGTGAAACCGCGCCCGGCCTCTAGTATATATATATAATTATACATATATAAGAATTTATGTGTAGAAATGTATATAAACGTCGAATTGTAAATATAAACATTTGCCCCTACCGGGACCTCAGAGTAGGTGACACCTTGAAACCGGTGTACGTACCACTCTACCACGGAGGTCGTCAAAAGTCTATGGTTGTTCAGTCCGAGGTTCTACATTCACCTAGGCATTTCAGATACTTTATGCATCAGTATATCGGGCTGATGAAGCCAAACTGCCTCTATGTATTAATCCTGTCTTTAATATTTCATTAACCGCTCGTAGCAATCCTGCGCCTCCTGTAGCAATCTTTATTGTTCTAGAATTTAAACAATTCATAGGTTGCGTTTAATAGGCTCTTCCTTCTTCCCAAATTGCATTCTTATGTGATAATCGAAGTTTTAATTAAGTGTGCTTATTTTTAAATACATTTAATGTTCTCATCACATTATGCAATAGAACTATTTAAAATTTTTGTTCTACGGAAATAAGACACAACCAAAATACATCTTACGACAAATATCTACTTTTAAATAGCCTCTAAAAGAGTTCTACAGGTGTTTTGTAGAATGCTTCATTTTACTGAGAAACGTAAACAAATCCATTTATATTGGAATCACAAATGTTCTATGTACGCTGAAGTATAAATTGTTCCCATCAAAATATCCTTCCGGTTGAATTTATTTGAAACAATGCTAACAAACCGATTCCGACAGCTTCAAAGTTGTTACTTCCAAGAAGTTCTCTTTTTAACAGACAAGGCGCTCATTACTCAGTTGTTCTGCGGTTGGTCGCATTTTAATTATTCACTTGTTGTCCAATCAGGAGCAATGTTAACATTCCGAGCCCGTGCAAAACACAAACCGAATTAAAAATCAAGATGGCGCTTTTGAAGTGAAAGGGTCCGAGCGACTTGCTGAGGGCCAATTCATTGCGAATACCAATTTCATTTCAACCACGGACCTCATTCCGCGAAATTTGGTTACAAAACGACGGAGACAACAAAGAAAATTAGACCGCGAAGAAAAATAAATGCGGTGAAACGACAGAGCATACAAAATTAGAGAGAGGAAGGAAAAGCGACGTGTAGCCGAGTGCGGTGCAAGGGACGGGCGGTTACAGAATAACCCACCGTTAGCCGCTCGGTTCGTTTTGGCGACATTCGATTTAAACGTTTCGCAACCTATTTAATTTAAATACAATTGAAATTGTTGTTATAGCTTGGCACTTGGATTGCTTTTAAAAGACTTTTCCTAAAGAACTTCAGGGTTTATGAATCACATTTAGAACAACAAACAATTTCATTACCTGTCTTCAGTTAAAATCTTCTCTTTTTCTTTTTATAGATTTCAAATGTCTTTCAGTTAATAACAAAGACAACAGTGCTGACAAAACTGATTATCAAATAATTTCAATAGGTTCCTTACTTTAGTTTTGTTTTTAATTTTTTTCTTGTCAGAGAGCTGCTTAGATTTCGAATGTCTTTCAATAAACATTAGACCACCACGCTGATACATTACCTACCTGGGGGGGTTAAAAAGGATGCAAACGCAATATTGCTAGTGAAATCATTGGCAATTCATTTTTTGTTTATTTCCTATGGAATTTGCTTTAAGTAAGTTTTCTTGGCTTCAAAAAATGTAAAGCAAATTCTTCTACACTGGCACTGACACATTTCTAAACTCTATAGAAGATAAACATCTAAATGATGTGTTCGGGAAATCACTAAGCAGTATTGCGTATGCGTCCTTTTTAGACCCTCTGTTTTCAAGTAAAATATTTTTATTTAAGCTTAAGTCTCTTTTACACAAAATATGCACAGAGCTAGCCATCAAATTGCAATCCACCCGGCGAAGAGTGTGCGAATGTCTCCATAATCCTCTGAAATTCGAGTACAAATTAAGCGTCTTGCTGCAAAATGTCTTCACACCCTAATAAGTCACTCATTATATTCAGTGGAAACTCACCCTTCCATGGAGCGAGTTCATTTGAAACCCTTCGAAACTCGGTGCCGGGAAAGGCATGGAAAAACGGGGGTATGGAAGACCCGATGTTTTGATGGTCTATTATTATTTATTGTTACGATAATATCATAATAATTATGAGTTGTTGTTCGTGTAAACATCATAAAAAAACAAAAAAACTTCATAAGCAGTAAATCATTGGAATAAAAAAATATTAAGTTAACCCATAAAAAATAGAATTTGGTATACTGATACTGGTACACTGGAGTGGTATGCCACTGCCTGCAGGATGACATTTAAATAAATACTGTTTTCGAAACATCAAAATTATTTTTGTTTGTCAGTTTGCCTGATTATCGAAACATTTTTAGCGCACTCATGGCCGCATTGTATCAACTACAAAATTCTTCTTCTTATCGAGTGAGATAAGTGGCCACTTTTGGTGTCAGAGTTTATCAACGACTGTAATCAAATAACAACAGCCGGGACCGACGGTTTAATGTGCCCTCCGAAGCACGAAAGCGCTCAGTTATAATGCCACTTTACGGTCACCCATCCGACACCTGACCGGGCCGAACGTTGCTTAACAAACGTGATCGAATGCGATCAGTCTGTCAAGCGCGGAAATCAGCGCTTGTAAATACCTACTTGAAATATGTTGTACACTTCAACTTTTAATAGATTCAAGCAGATATCAGTTTTAATAATTATCTGGTTGCTATTTACTCCAATGTTCAACAATCAGAATTGAAACCCACACACAATTCAAGTTTTATGTGCATATTCTGAATCTCCACCTGAAATGTACATTCCCAATAACTCGGTAAGCGAAACTTCAAAGAAAACACCGACAACGAAACATCAGAGGCTCCATCTCAATTGCAGTATGTACAAATTAGGTGTCTTACTCCAGGTTTTCACATCTTTATACGCCACTCATTACCTCACGAAACGCCCCTGTTATTAACAGGGTGGGAGCAAGGGAGGTCTTAATCACTTCCTAAATGTTCACTTTTGATAAGCCAACGTAAAACTGTAACATGTAAAAGGATATTTTTTAATGACAATGTGAGTGAACACAGAAATGACACGACCCATTGTCGGTAACTGGGAACAACAATCTCCTTATTGCTGTTTTTAATTAGTATGTTGTCGATTGTCGTGCAGTGTCAAAATAAATGTTTTTTCTATCTTTTCTTTCTTTCTTATCTATTGTAGACTGTCTAGAGCAGGGGATGGCGAACCAATGGCACGCGCGCCATCGATGGCACGTGGCACATAATTTGTTGCACGTCACCGATCATAAAATTCATTATGCACTACGAAAAAAAGTGTGAAGTACCCATTAGATGACGGACGAACGCGAATGGTGTTGGTAGTAAATAAAGAGTTTTGAGTTGATAGTATTTATTATTATTATTTTTCCAATAATCACAAAGACAAAATTAATTGTTGGCACTTCTAAGACCGCCTTAATCATTTCTTTAGAAAAATGGCACGTTGGTACATAAAGGTTCGCCATCCCTGGTCTAGAGGCTCTCCTAGCTGACGCCTATTGTAGCGTTCATAGGAGGCTATTAGCCTACTGCTACCACGCTGGCCAGACTGGTTGGTAGAGGGTTTGTTTCAACTTTTCCTTCTCTCGCACTGGTTTTCAATGCGTCGATCTTCTTATTCAACTCTTACGACATCCCAGGATGTAAGGGAGTGGTGACACATGTATTCTCAGGCCGTCACCACACAGCACCCGTGGGAATATCGAGATAAAAAGTATCTGTATTAATCGAGGCTGTAAATTATCTGTATATTGAATTTCACCTAAATGCATTCAGCAATTTTCCAGTGATTGAGTAACAAATCCCAACGACCAGGCCAATCCAATCGGGCCAGAACTGTATTGCCACCTTTTCGTAAATCACCGCGCGGCCCGCGCCTTCCAAGCACCGCACAAGAGGGCTCGCCGCGAGGGAAGGGTGAAAGAGATATAGAAAGTTTAGGCTGTTTGTGGCAACTACTTTTATGTATATAGAAAGTTTAAGGGTACTTACTAGGTACGACTAGGTACTTTTACGTACAGTAGGGGAACTTCCCGGTTGACCAGTAAAGCTTTATTTAAAAAAGTTATAGATATATAGAAATTTAAATAAAACTACTGGAGTCGGTGCCAGCCAAGGCATTCTACATTGCACTTCTATTAACTATATTTTTTTTGGCCTTAGCTAGCTAGCACCGACTCCAAAAGTTTTATTTTTTACTTTTTGAAGTTTTTGTTTTTTGTTTTTATTTCAGATTTTTGAGTTACATCATGTGCCGTTACTTACACTAAAAATCAGCCCATACACAACAATGATGTCATCTAGGTAAACGACTACTTGGAAAAACGTGATTGATGTTTTTCAGGATTATGAAAAAACTACTAGCCAGATCTTCGTAAAAATTATATGGGACCACACATAAACCATTTTCTTTCAGATAAAAATTATAAAAATCTGTTTACCATAACTTCGCCAGTTAACAACTAGCGAAGTTATGGTAAAACATACATAAAAAAAAACCGTCGACTTGAGAACCTCCTCCTTTTTTTGAAGTCGGTTAAAAAAGCAACTAGTCTCATGCATGTCGCCCTGACGGGATTCGAACCCGCATCCTTGCGAATCCGGCCCAATGCACTAACCAATTATGCTACAGAGGCCTATGAGGGTACGTCAAATTTTTCTAGATAGATAGATAGATAGATAAAACACTTTATAGCACACACAAAAATACAGACAGAAACACAAGAAAGAGTTGACATACATGTGGGCAAAGGCGGCCTTATCGCTAAGAGCGATCTCTTCCAGACAACCTTTGAGGCATAGGAAAAATGGAGAGAGAGCGAGAGGTAGTGCACAGGCAACAAGCAATAATGACAAACTTTACTTAACAATATTACTGAATATATAAATAAATCTACCTACATAAACTACTAAATAAATAGTCATAAATAAAAATAAAATATTTAAATAAATAACAACTAAATATATATTTAATATATCTATATATATTATAATAATATATACTTGATAATAAACAAATAAAAAAGAAGAAGGTAGTTGCAAACTAGGACTTAGAGAGAAGATTTGAATGCAGTTTGTTTTTGAAAATGGCAAGTGACTTCGAATGACGGATCTCATACGGGAGGTTATTCCAGAGGCTGATTGACTTTGCCGTAAAGGAGTCCTTGTAGTATCCAGAGCGCGTGAAAGGACATTTAAGCAGATTATCAGCCTTGGACCTAAGAGGACGACTGTGGTCCACACCAAGAAATTGAAAACGTTCCTTGAGGTAAGGAGGGGTTCGAGGGTCATACAGCACATTAAACAGAAGTATGAGGACATGCTCCTCGCGTCGCAGTCTTATTGGAAGCCACCCTAGTTCAGTTCTGAATTCAGAGACATGGTCGAACTTGCGCAAGCCGTATATGAAACGTATGCAGAGATTCTGCAGACGCTGAAGCTTGTCCAGTAAATCCTCATTGAGGTCAACAGTACAAACATCAGCATAGTCCAGAATTGGCAGGAGAAGCGACTGAGCAAGTTCGATCTTGGTTCTGACAGGGAGTAGATTTTTCCATCTCCGCAAGGCACCGGCAGCAGCATAGACCTTTCTACTGACCTCCGCAATATGAGGAGACCAAGAGAGAGTGGAGTCAAAGAGGATACCTTTTGCAGCGTTACTAATAGGAAGAGGAACGGAGTCAAATAGGAGAGGAGGAACTTGGGTGGACTTAAGCTTGGCGACCTGTTTTGACCCACCAATAATGATCGCTTGCGACTTGTTAGGATTGACTATTAAGCCATGTGTTCGACTCCATTCGTGTATAGTCGCAAGGTCAACATTTACGGAAGCAATCAAGTTGTCTATATCCTCAATAGAAGCTCGAGAGTAGATTTGCAGGTCGTCAGCATACAGGTGATATTTGCAAGAGAGGAGAGGTGTAAGGAAATTGATGAAGATAGAGAAAAGGAGGGGAGATAGGACGCCGCCTTGGGGCACGCCAGCAGTGATGTCGCAAGAAGCAGACAATTTGTCATCAACTCGGACACGCTGCCTTCGGCCGATAAGGTAGCTACGGAACCACTCGACCACAACATCCGAACCAAGAATAACCTTCAGCATCGCCAGAAGTACGTCAAAATCAACAGTATTAAAGGCGTTGCTAAAATCAAGAAGAACTAGTGCAGTGAGCTGTTGGTTTGACATACCCTCACGGATATCATCGGCCACCTTTGTCAGGGCGATCACGGTGCTATGCCCCGGACGAAAACCAGACTGAAAAGAACTCAGCAGATGGTTTCCGTTAACATATATACTAATCTGGTGGAGGACAAGGCGCTCGAGGACTTTGGAAAGGAAAGGGAGAATGGAAATAGGGCGAAAGTGGGAGGGCACAGAGGGATTTGAGGTTTTAGGAATAGGAATAACTATCGCCTGACGCCAGCAGTCGGGAAAAGTCCCGGTGTTGAGCGAAAAGTTGAAAATATGGCAAAGAATAGGAATGACACCACTCATGCTTAGCTGGATCATGCGCCGGCTAATTGCATCCACTCCTTCTGCATTAGACTTAATAGCCATAATGTTTTTTTCAACCTCATGCTCAGACACCGGCCTAAAGGAGAAGGTAGAATGATGTAGTGGAGACATGGAGGAAAGAGATTGAAGAGTGGATAGTTTAGTATTATAGGAGAGAGAGGAAGGAGATGTGAAATGGCGGTTTAAAGTATCAGGGGCCAAGTTGTGAGGGGTACTCAACTTAGACTTTCCAATGCCAAGTGAATGTAGGAAAGACCATACCTTAGCGGGGTCTCCATTTGTTACTGACGCATGGATGTGGCGACGCTGCGCATCCCTGCACATCCTACTACAACGATTGCGTAGCTCCTCATATCGGCGTCGGGTCACATCTGAAGGGCTATTGCGGAATTTAACTTTATAATTTTTAAATTTTAAATATTAAATATAATTTTAGTAAAATATACTTTATAAATTTAAGTATATTCACCTTTCTACAGTGTTGCCCACCGTCGCTTCATCAATGAGAGAAATATCCTCGCATTCGAAAGAAACATTTTTACAAATGTTTGACTATCGATTAAGATGAATGAGCCATCTAATTATAACTTTTTGATTTTGGATTTTATAATGCTATTTTTATGTGATAAATATTCAACAAGAAGTGCATTGGGCCGGATTCCCAAGGATGCGGGTTCGAATCCCGTCAGGGCTACATGTGCTAGTTGCTTTTTTCTATTATATTTTCTTGTTTAATATTTATCACATAAAAATATCATTGTAAAATCCAAAATTAAAAAGTTTTCTATATTTTTATTCCTAGTTCCGAGTCCATCCCTGTTCACCGTCTGCTTGTAGCCTCAGTAATATTTGCATGAAAAATTTTCGCCCGAGGCTCCGAAGTGCGAAGATAAATAATGAGAGAGAGGGCTCCCCGTTCCTGGTTATTATTGTCATCGATCAAAATCGGGTTCGCGGGGCCATATTCTTTACGTTCGCGCCATATTGACAATTTTGCAGGTTCACAGATTGGAGAGCTTGTTACTTGATGCGCTGTGATCAACTCTGATCGATGTGTGTTACGAGCTGCTTAGGGAATTTTGTGGTGCTTATCTTTTGTGTGTTTTTTTTTGTGAGAGGCTATTCCGTTTTTCCGTTATTGAACCTTTTTTGTATCGCTAATAATCTTATCATCACAATTCTTATGGATAAAAAATGCTATTCAACTTTTTCTGAAACTGCTCTTTTGAACGTTTGAAATTATGAAACGATGACATTGATGAAATGTTTATTATATAATTCGATCTTACTCGTGAAATATAGTGCGCTAAATATCTGGGTAAGTTGTTTTATTCCAATGAATAGTGCGCGCCGAAACTTTATGTACGTATGAAATGTATGTTACCGGCAATAAAATGAAAACTAAATAATATCAGAAAAGATTTTCACACCTTTCCAAGCCAAAATACCTATGCAAACTCAGCATTTACTACCATCTGGAGGGTTACATTTGATATAATCGAGTTCACATGAGGATCGAAATAATATCAAAACGGTACTATGGAAACTAGAGAGTGCAATCTTGCAGTAAAATCTTCATTCTCGGTATTTGCAAGATGTAAAGGATCTAATCTCGCAAGATCTCGGTATTTTGCGTGGTTTCGCAAAGCTATGAATTGTTTTTAATTATTATAAGTATTGTGTTAAAACTTGGTAAAGTTATAACGATTGTCTATATAAGATTACTGAACCGTTAATTTAAAAAAAAACGGATAATTCTGAAAAAAAAACTCTTAATAAAACACAACATATCTATAATGTCGTCTGCCTACTGCAAAATACAGCAGAAAAAGCCCGTTCTGCCTCTACGCTTGTCGATATCCCTGATTATAGTCATTGATACGCTGACTGCAGGTGCTGCGCTTTTGCCCCGTCTGGCATAAGGGCAGCACCTGATTCTGAATCAGGTGCTGCCCTTGATTGAGGCTGCCCTGATCCTGATTCTAATATATTGATTTCTTTCTCGCACACTCCTGCTTCACTCTAGCACCGAGAGGAACTGGGCAAGCAGCGTGCGGCTGCACGAGAATTCAGTTTGCCTTTGCCTTTGGGCGCAGCTGCGCCTTCGAATAGTCATGGAATGTTTTGCTGCAAATCTTGCGAGATCACGCGCCAGTTTTTGATAAAAAATCTCGGTATTTCAAGATCTCGGAATACCGAGATTGCACTCCCTAATAGCAACAGTTTTCAAAGTACCAAAATAACAGATTTTCGACGTTAATTCGGTCCTAATATGAACTCGATTCCATCCAGAGTAAGGGGGCTGGGCATTGTAAATCTTCTTTATTTACAGCTTTCTTGTTTCAAAAAGATTTTAATATCGTAGACTAAAATTTCTTTTTCGAATCTTCTACTTACGTTCCATTTCACCGTCACACTTGGAGCTCGTAAGGAATAACTCAAAAATTATGAAATAAAGAAAAATGCGCTTTATACGCTCTCCGGAGCCGTGAGCAGCTGAAACAAATCGCTCCACCTACTCTAATGGACGTAGTGGAAGCCAGCTATTGAGCGTAACCTGCAGCGCTTTTGTCGCTGAATTTGATGACGATGCAGGTTTTAAATATAACTTATAGAGGAGTTATGCCTATTGTTTCTGGTAAGTAAATGTTCTAAATTGTTAAAATTTAGAAAAATCTACTTTTAGTAGGTACACTATTTGTTTTGTTGAAGTTACTGTTCTGTAGGGTTAACACGAAAAACTATCAAAATAGTATTTAGTAAGTATCAAGCACGTAATATCAAAAAATGTATAGGAAAATGTTATTCCGTTTACGTCCGGTAAGAACGCTGCTAAATATCTCATACATTTTTCACTTAACTTCCTCGATACTTATTCGAAAGTTATTCGTGCTAGACGTGCTGTTCGGTTACATAATGATTACAGTTATGTCTATTTTTGTTAAATGCTACCAATTGTGTTCAGCTATTGAGCAGAACCTGCAGCGCTTTTGTCGCCAGATTTTATGACAAGTTTTAAAGAAAATCTGTTCGATTACGTAAAGATTGTTTCTTCGCGTACTCATAATTGAAATAAAACAACTTTTGCGGAGTACCTATGTAGCGATTTTATACCCGTAATATATATTTGGTTTTTTTTTTATTTATTTGCGGTTCAGTTGCCGTGGTCACGGGTTGAAAAGGTGCCGAAACGTTGGGAAACCAAAAAACCGAAAATAAACCGAAAAACTATAGTACCAAATATATATTTCGGGTAAATTAATTGCACTCAATACTCCGCAAAAGTTGTTTTATTTTAATTATGAGTACGCGAAGTATTTATTGCATTTAGAAAAACCTTCGTATAAAAGCAACGTAGGTATCTAGCTGTTACCTACGGTTTTTTTCTTAACTTTGAACTATATTAAGTAAACGTACATAGTGTAGATACAATAAAATTCCACGACAAGCTAACACGCAACAAAGTAATAGCAAAATTCTTTTTATTTTTAAAACTTGCTTGAAAGTTTGTTACATGAAACTAACGTAGGTACACAATTACATTTTTTGGTTTTTGCATTCACAATACTTACTATTAAATGGTAAAAAAAAATATACAAGCACGAAACGTCAGGTCTCCACCGCCTTTTTCTTTCCGCCCGCGACTTCGTCTACAAGGAATTAGGTTACAATACAATCCCGTTTCATTCTCTTTCCCGTAGGAATATTAATAAATCCTTTCTTAGTGCTCGCCTACATCGTCGAAGGAAAATTCCAGATTAATCGGTTCAGCCGTTTGGGCAGTGCGTTGTCTGTCAGTCGGTCACGGTATTGTTTTGGGCCGATCGAGATCTGTCTGGGCACATCACGATGTGCCGCCATATCGTGATTTGGCCAATTATTTCATGATGTGCCCAATATAAAGTTGGGTAGATCAATGAGAGCAACCTATTGAAGATTTGCTGGGCAGATCAAGATATGGTTGGGCGCCTCGTAATGTAGTTCCAATATGACGCCGGTTTATTCTGTCAGTTGATTGCGAGAAAGATGGCGGCGTCACAACAGCTGTTATATTTTTATGCTACTAAGATTTTATTTCGAGTAACACATTTACGTTACAAATGTTTTAGATTTTAAGATTTTAAAAAGAATTCTTATTTCTAAAGTGCTAATTACATTTCATTTGCTTATAATGTGGTCAACTACGGGAATCTATCTGCCCAAACGTGGCCGGTCGGATATGGCGAGTTTAAGACGGGCAAGTGATTGCAGGCAGATCGCGATGGGCTCACTTAAACGATCGGCCTACGACACAGATATATTTAAATCAAATCGCCAACAAATGTGCTGGAAGACGAATAATGTTTAAAACAATGTGTTAAAGAAAATCCATCTATAGTTTTCATTACGGTAGATACCTAATTGGGAAGGCGGTCACGTATCGAACACGTGTGAAAATGATTTTCATTAAAATACTATATGGAAGTTCAAAGTCTAGCGCACTAATGGATCGTTCAACCCCTCCAACTGTATTTTAACACGCGTTAGGGTTGGCAAAGAGGTTTAAAACAAATATTTCACGTCGCGAAACTTAAATTGTGGTGATAATTTCATAGAAATTTTAAATATCCAAGATGTTTTTGTAAAAACTGATCGCCCAGATGTATGTTCAGTCGACGGCACAAATGTATCGTTAGTTGTCTTTGGTTAAATGGTGACCATATGGCAAAGTTTCATTCTTGAGAAAGAGTAAAGTTCGTCATTAGACTCCCATCATTCATCAAGACGCTTCACTTATTACTGAAGTTATCAACATGGCTGATAATCCTGTAGTCAAACTGTCTAACTTCGTCGTCATCAGCTATTATTAATGTCCCCACTGCTGGGGCACTGGACTTCCTTATGGATGGATAAGGAGAACGGGCCATGACCCACCATGCGGGCCCAATGCGGATTGGTTTTAACAACTGCGAATGCAGCCGGGACCAATGTCTTAACGTGCCTTCAGAAGCACGGAGGAGCTCAAGATAGTAAAATTTTGGT
The DNA here is from genome assembly GCA_910589605.1 of Chrysoteuchia culmella. Classification (NCBI taxonomy): domain Eukaryota; kingdom Metazoa; phylum Arthropoda; class Insecta; order Lepidoptera; family Crambidae; genus Chrysoteuchia; species Chrysoteuchia culmella. The sequence continues at coordinate 2,621,448 of OU342647.1, read as the reverse complement.
CACCCATCCCGTGACCGACCATCGCGAAAGTTGCTTTACCTCAACAATCGTAGGCCGAGCGCGCGAACCACTGCGCCACGGGCTCCTCTTGCGTCACGGGCTCCTCTGTCTGTCTGTCTAATTATACATTTTTAATACAAAAATATAGGAAAATTAAAAGATTCGGTCACAAGTAGGGAAGGACTCGGTTGATGTAACGACGCTGGCCTACAGCCTATTCACGTATTAAGAATGTAAAAAGTATTAGAAAATTTCGACAGTCGGTCACAAGGCTCGGTAGCTTAGTAGGTAGTTAGAGCAGTGAGCCGAATACCCAAAGGTCGCAGGTTCGAGTCCTGTCTGAGAATAACTTGTGGCTGAGTAAATTTTTGCAATATTTTTTAATCATAAGTATAAAAATAGCATTGAAAATGCAAATACTTAATAATCATATACCTAAAATTAGCTACGGTTTAAAAAATCATCAGTATTAAACCAATGTCACCACTGCTGTATGGATAAGAAGAATGAGGCATGCATTACCCACCCCGAGCATGTATTAAAATTCAAAATTAAAACATTATGTTTTAAAAGGTTTATATTGAATAGCTCGCTATTGTAAATTTTTGATCACCTATCTTGTGAGTGACCTATGCGAAAGTTACCTAACGGCTATAATCGTAGGCCGAGCGAACCACTGCGTCACTGAGTTTTTGAAGGACATTTGAAGACTTTTTTCCTGTTCCTGGCAACCCTATATTCAACGCTGCGGAACAATCAATCACATACCTACTTTGAATAATTCTAGGGAGATTTAGTCTAGGCCGGCCCTGTTTCACTATGGAGGGATCTTCGGAACCTCATTAGCTTATAGAGAAGGATCATATAATTTCCTAACTCAGGGTCTATTGTTTTCTATTTTACAAAGAAGCTTTAACAGTTCATAGTTCATACTAGAAGTAAGTAATAATAAATACACTGATAATAATTCAAAATTGTAGTGCGCCATCGTCAAGGTCATCAAAGGCATCAAGGGGTTCTATTTCAGACCGTCAATAAAAATCATTGCTTTTCTGTAAAATCTTGGTTTCGGATATTTGTTGTACCAGCTACTGTCGATTTCTGATTTTCATAAAACAGTGGTATGACTACTTACTTCAGAATCAGAACAACGCATGTGAGTTGTCAAATATTTGTAAATTGACACGTATAAAACTTTATATTTTCTATCATGTATGAATTTTACTGTCGGTCTAGAACAGCACTACCCTTCCTATAATAAATCCTATAATGAAAAGAAGAAAAAGAGAGAAGACGGGATTTGCAAAGCAGCTAGATAACTCAGACAAACACTATGAATTTTGAAAATGCAAAAAAATATCATAGGAAATCCGAAACAAAGACGCATAGAGGGTAGTAAAATACTAACACAAAAAAATATTAGAAAAGAAACAAAATCCACGTTCGTACAACGAATATCGATCGCATGCCTAAAATATTTTGTTAAAACAATGCAATCGAGGATTCAGTAATTTGCGGTCCATTCATTCAATTCCAAGGAAAATATTTTGCGGTACAAATGAATCAATTCGCCAAATAAACACTTTGAGCCCCCAACTAAAGCCTACCATTCTAGGGACAATGTAGACCGTAACGGCGCAAACAAAGCTGCTGAAAAATCATTCAACGTCTTAAGCGGCGATACAAGACTCCTTTCAGATGGTAATTTGATTGTACCCAGTTTGAAGCTTCAAAAGAGTGAAATATTCTTTTCAGGGGTTCCGGAGGCTGCGAGAGAATTATTAATGGGAACGAAACTTTGGGAAACTTTACGTTTTAACGTGGCTAATTGATGAGATGTGAGCGGGCTCGGTGCTCGTTTTAGACGAGCATGCATAATTTGTTTGGCATTTTATAGTAAATACGTACATAGAAGTATTTGGAGTAAAAAATAAATATTGACTTTTAAAAGATCGGAAGTGAACGAACAGGAGCTTTGAAGATAGTCTAATGTAATTTGTAATCAAACGTTTTATTCAACCGATTAAAGTGATCGCTCAAAAATTTCATATTTCTAATTTTAATTGTGCTATTCGTTATAAGAAATCAATTTCACCCACAGACCTATATCAAGAAAGACAAAAAGAGCACGCTACAAACTGTATAAGAACCTAGCGTGGCGTATTTTTCGTATTTTCGTTTCTGAGTGACGCGTGTTTTCGTGGCAGTGGTATCAAGCGGACTGACTTAGGTCGGAAAACTTTGACAGTGGATCAAACTTTTGACACGCAAGGTAGGTACACTTTTACCGTCTATCTCGATATAGGTATAGGTCATTTAATTCAACTTTTCGGGCCATTCGGCATTCGCCCGCTTTAGTAGGCAGACTGCTCTTCTTAGTTAGGATCACATACCTCTCTTGCTTCCTGTACTCTCATTACGTTCCTCATACATCGCCGTTTTCATTTACTATTGACTTGTCCAGCAACAATAAAAATCATTACAAAATCTATCTTCAAAAAATCGACTTGATAACCAATAATAGAATATATATTTTCTACCAATTTTAGAATACGCAGTTTTTGAGTAAACCCGCTGTATCTTCTGCCTTGTACCACGCAGTCATCTAGTATGTACGTTCAAAGTTCGTCACTGGATCCGACGACGTGCGAACGCCGTACGCCCGCTCCCGTGGTTTACGCAACCAATGTATTTTTTACGAGCCACAATAAATTTCGTCTCATCGGTCTAAAGAGCAAGAAAAAGCATTATGCTCCCGTTTTTATGGAGAAAATTCACTGAACGACACCTTACGACTTAGGAGGCATAATTTCAATAAAATTTACGCTCAGCTGCTCCTCATGACATGTTTATTTACGTAATGCTTTCTGGCCTGTGAAATTTTAATCAAGCTTAGTAAAGGAAGGCCTGTAAAATAGACTATATATTTTTGGAACTTGCATTAATAATGATTTGGTAACGTGATGTCAAGAGTTATATTTAATATAAAAAAAAATAATTTTTTTCTTAAGGTAATGACGGTTTCCTTGCCTTACACATTATCACAGGTCTTTAGACACCTATTATACTCTCTGGACAAATGCTCATCCGATTGAACCACTGAGAGTCTGCTACATTGGAAGACTATGCACTTTTTTCCAGTATCTTTCTCTGTGAACCAGAAATATTCCAGGCAGTATCAACATCAACGTAAGAAATGCCCTCAAATTTTGGGAAACTAAAATCTGACCTGAATTTCCAATAATTGTTGAGTAATTTACTGGAATCGGAAACTTATTACATAGTATATATACTATTCGTCCAAGAATGTATAAAATAGCCTAATGTCTATTTATCCTGGACACAGTGATATTTCGTTTCTGCCAAAGATCACCACCTTTCAAAAGCACTCACTAACAATAAATAATTCTATTGCGAGCCTAAAGGTCACAAGCTGAATTTTTTAATATTTTCTTTTGGCTGATGTTATTTGTCAATATAATATAAGTATGGAAAATAGATTCTTTCTTTTTGTATTTACTTATTTTCTTACTCACAAGTCCTCAATTCACCATTAACTCATTTGTTAATGATGCGGGTTTTTTTTTAGATTTGTCTGTAAAAAAAAGCGTTACGTTAACTTCAGCAAAATTGAGGCCCAGCAGAAGCTATACTACGTCTGCTGTCATTAAAATATTGAAGTAATGGTAAGGGATGGAGTTACACATTGCATGCAGCACCACCATGTTCTTAACTTTCACATTGTGTAAAAGCTGTTGGTAAGAGAATAGTCAATGTTTGCTAAGGATGGTGACAAAAAAAAATTCATAGTCGTTCAAAAAGTAGACAACCAACTTGAAATTGTCTCAAAAAAAGAAATTAAAAGTGATTACCTATTATAGCCTTAATTATAAAATGAAAGACTCAATAAATTATACTTCTCATTTTTTGCGAATTAAAGTAAATTTCTCAACAGGTATCTGACTAATAAATAAGCGCTTACAGAACATTTCCCAGCCTCAAACTTTCAGTATCGATAGCGAGATCGTGAGAGAAGTTTCTAGTTATTTTTTCATGAGGTAGATTTTCTGGGGAAACTACTTAAGACTTTTTTTTGTTCGCAAATGTATTTTACCACTTAATGCTTACGAAAACTCTTTTAAAGAAAAAGATTTTCCGAGCTCGCTTATCTTTTCATACAAATTGAATGAGAATGAGTTTTTCGTGGACATCGATGGGAATAAGGTACCCGATAGATGATTCTGATGGCATAGCTTCTTTGACGTTCATAAGTGCTTGTAACAGCCTAGACTGAATAAATGATATTGACTTTGACTTTGACTTTGATAGATTCAGAGGTCTTGGGTTTATTCCCACCCGGGACAAATATTAAGCATTCGTGATAGTCCTGTGTCTGGGAGTTTAATAAATCATTACATCCGTAACACAAGTAATTTATTACGGAATCAGATCAATGTGTGTGATGTTGTCAGGTAATTCAGTTTTTGTTTTATTTATATAATTCCATGGGAGCTAATAGATTCGTTCCGCGACCATTTTGAAAACTATTTACTTACCTCATACTGACTAAAATACAATATTCCTACATATGACTTCGTCGATAGCCATAAAAAATGGCACAAAGCATTACAGACTGCGAGCTAAAAATATTAATGGTACTTACTGTGAAATCAGAAAATTTTAGTAAGATTTTTTCCAAATCGCCTTATTCCATACATTTTTTTTCCACTAACACACAACAAGCGGCTGACACCAAAAAGCACTAAACCCACATTTATTCTACATTAATTTATACAGAGACTCAAAAACATTTTTGCTTCGGTACCGGATGTGAAAACTCGATAGAAATGTGGAGTCGGGCGGCCATGAGTTATGGTTTACGAGGACAATAGTTTGAAATATTGAACTTTTTGAAAAGAAACTTGTGATACCTCGATCGTGTTACCTTTTGTGAAGTTAACCTTTGTTTCTTTTGGGTTGATTTTCGATGATTGTATTATCCCTTAGCTGGTATCGCCCAAAATAGTCAACGCAACTGGTTTTGGGGGTAGTGACCCCATGACTATTAAAGCATATAAATTAAAGTAAAACTCATTTATACCCCTTATTCTTTTTTATTGAAACAATAAATATTTAAACTAATCATTAATAACAATTGCTTAAGTTTAAAGCAAAATCATTTAAATATGTTGTAATTTAGTCAATCAATGTTTTTGAACAAACAGTTTTGAAAGGGTTACTTTAAGACCCTTCAATTCTAAATTTTTTTTCGAATAAAACAAAATATATAACTATGTTTGGTTTTCTTATATAGTCTACTTAACAAAAACAGGAACTTATAAAGAGATCAACTAAAGATAAAAAAATGACACTGTAACACATATTCACTTTTACAAGAGGTAAAAGCTCAAGAAAGCTCTTCGCTGGAACTAGAAGAACCAGAATCCACATTTTATCTCTATCCCACATTCTTGTGAACAACTTGCTATCTCCTCTTGCTCACAATCAGTATCAAATCAGAATTTGTTCATTGTCACACAAGGATTCCACAGTTTTCTGGACGGACTCTGAATCAGATTGATTTTGATTTTCATCCTCCAGTAACGGTGCTTTCGTTCTTCATTGAAAATACCAGCCATGGTGGTATTAACTTACCAAAACATAAAGAAAGTGTGTCCGAGTGAATGTAAAAAAATAACAACGTAATTGGTATGGGGGGTAACTAATGACCCCAGCAGTGTACGTACCTCCAGGACAGGGGGACAGGGGGATGTTATTTCCCCGAAACTGTTCACTAATGCAATGGAGGATATGTTCAAGACGCTGAACTGGAAAGGACGTGGTATCAACATCAATGGCGAACACATCTCTCACTTGCGATTTGCTGACGATATCGTCATAATGGCAGAAACGCTGAATCTTCTTTACGCATCGGCCTACGGATGAACTTGGACAAAACCAAGGTCATGTTCAACGAACATGTTCTACCGGAACCGATTGCGATACACGGCGCCGTTCTCGAAGTTGTTCAGAAATATGTGTACCTCGGGCAGACATTGCAGTTAGGTAGAAACAACTTTGAGGACGCGGTGAATAGGAGAATTCAGCTGGGTTGGGCTGCATTTGGGAAGCTACGTCGAGTCCTTACGTCGTCGATCCCACAGTGCCTAAAGACGAAAGTCTTCAATCAGTGCGTCCTACCCGTTATGACTTACGGAGCCGAAACGTGGACACTGACGGCACGGCTGGTCCACAAGTTTAAAGTTGCTCAGCGGGCTATGGAAAGGGCTATGCTCGGCGTTTCTCTGAGAGATCGTATCAGAAATGAGGTGATCCGTCAGAGAACCAAAGTTATCGACATAGCCCAACGGATTAGCAAGCTGAAGTGGCAGTGGGCTGGCCATATTAGCCGTAGAACCGATAACCGTTGGGGTAAACGAGTTCTAGAGTGGAGACCGCGTCTCGGCAAACGTAGTATAGGACGTCCTCAGGCACGGTGGAGTGATGATTTGCGCAAGACGGCTGGTAGGAGCTGGATGAGAGAAGCCGAAAACAGATCTCAGTGGCGTGCACTTGGAGAGGCCTATGTCCAGCAGTGGACTGCGACAGGCTGATGATGATGATGAGTGTACGTACCTCCAGTTCTAATTACTTTAAAGTGACGCATGTCCGTCACCCGCTGCACCCTGCAACATAATGAGATTACCTAGAGGAGTTTAAGTTGTAAAACTATAAAGTTATGATGAAAAGTTTGATGTCCTGGGGTAACTTTTGACCCCCGATACCACTGAAGGGTTAATCTTATGAATAAGAATGTTCTGCCTAATTGTACATAATATATATAGCTGTGCCGCCGACTTCTTTCGCTTCGGTTTCAGTTTGCTATTACAATAATTTTTGGTTTACAATATTTCTTTAGACCTTTCAGGAACATACACAAACAGGTTTAAAGTGTTGCTCCGTCCGTGTGAAAAGCAACTGATACTCAAGTCTGTGAAAAGAGTCAAAAGGGTTTCGTATTATTATCTAGTCAACTGCGAGAGAAATTCGATTTATTAGCTCGCCATTTAATCCCTAAAATGTCAATTATAAATCCACATGAATAAAATAATAAGTACTGTGGAGATCGTATATGTCGACGCACTACAAGCAGGCCGCACACCGTTATTGCTGGCTGACTTTGCTTTTATGATAATATTAAGAAAAAGAGAGACCTTTCGTGCATAGATAAGGACGGTCGCCTTGTCAGATAAAAATAAATTATAAATTGTAAAATTAACAATATCACTGAATATAAGAATAACAGTCCAAGCAAGTGCTTATTTACATCTAGAAGTAATCCCCCCTCACAGTACTAATAAATTATAAAATTAAGTACACCCAGAAAAACGTATATTAGCGCGGAAATTAACATGATAATTATTATTATTTGTAGGATAAAGGGGCTATGCAGCTCCAGTCGGAACTGTGTTCACACCTAAAAGATCTATTGTAACTCGCCTCCTTGTTATAGTATCTCTTTCAGCCTGGCGGCCTCCAGGAAGTGTAAAATCTTCCTAACTCTGAGAGATGTTAGTTCCTCTGGCCGAATTATATGCAGGCCCAGGTGGATACTGCGTTTGTGAATTAGGAGTCCGTAGTCACATAGGAGATGTTTGGGTGTTTCTCTCTCCAATCCGCAGTGACGGCAAACGTCAGTGTCACTCAATTTCATGTGAAATTGGTGCCTATTTAGTTTGCAGTGTCCAGTTAAGGCTCTGGCTATCGCACAATGTTTGCTCTGGGGTGCGATTCTCGCACTGAGATAATATGTCGAATTCGGCATTTTACAAACCATAATTTCTTTAATTAATAGGTAAGTAAAATGTTTACTACGGTCAAAATACTTTAGTTTCCTATAATAACGTTGTATAGTAGATAATCCTATAACGTTGAACATTGTTTTCAATGAGTTTAAATATAGATTTATGGCTCCAAAAAATGTCGAAGGCACAAGAATTGCCCCCCAGCTGAGCTCTAGAAGTTCAGCAGCTTGCTTTTGCAAGTAGACTTTGATAAGGGATTTGGTACTAATCCTGGTTGATTTAACCATTATTTTTTTGACTCGCCCAATAGGTTGCCATTGAGAAGTTACATGGCCTGGTTTTTTGAGATACCAGAGAAAGGCTCTGGACCTTGCTGTTGGCCCTGAGCTCTAGCCCTTGCAAGTTCATCAGCTTTTTCATTGCCAATGATTCCTGAGTTTCATAATAATTTTATTCCGTTGTGCCAGCTCCTTCAGTTTAACGACTCAGTCCTTTACCAATTTCGAATGTATGACACTGGAATTATATAGTAAGTATTAATTATTTTTTAAATTTATTGCGTAGTATGAAGGAGCGGTCATTATTATACTAAATCAGTGATTTCGTTTTGTAAACCAAGCAGACATAACACCCCGTCTGTCAAGTTAGTATGGTCATATTATTTAAAACATATTTCTTCTTGGTCGCCCTACTCTTCCGCCAATACTCTGTAGGTACCGGCCAATGATATTCTAAGTGTGTACTTAAAGCAGATATGTCATTCTCGCATAACTGCATTGTGAAAATTGGGAAGACCCTACATGGGTTCCGATTTGTTCTATGCAAAAAGAAAAGATTTGATATTGGAATATTGTCTTGGTCACAAATGTACGTCCACGCAATTTAGTATGAAGGTAAATTCTTTGTAAAAACTATTATTGGTCCCAGCGCTGCAAGTAAAGAAGCTGACTTAACACCTATTCTGTCAGGTTTGTGTGGTCATTATTTAAATAATATTTCTTGTCACCCTACTCTTGAGCCAAAACTCTGTCGGTCCCTGCGCTGCCAGTGAAGCCTACTTCCGGAACGCTGAAATTTCGCAAACACGCTTTCTGATATTTTTTCATCCCCACATTTGGAGCTGAGCAGTATCTACGTTGGCAAATAAAAAACTTGTTGAATACAACTGAATCATGCTGCCCTTTATAACTTTTTAATTTTGCATTTTACAATGCTACTTTTATGTGATAAATATTAAACTAGAAAATATACTAGAATCAAAGCAACTTTTCAACAGTTGCTCTTATCTAGTATATTTTCTTGTTTAATATTTCTCAGTTCTTTTGTAAGGTCTCTAGATTAACTAGATAAAGAGTTAATACTTTTTTTAGTTTTTGATAGAGAATAACTATCAAAGACAATAATTTTAATCTCTCCACTGCTGGAGCAAAGATCATACAGAAATGAGCAATGACACACCATGCGGGCCCAATGCGAATTGGTGATTTTATATGAATGCAAGCAAATACAACCAGGACCAACGGCTAAACATGCCTTCCAAAAATCCAAAGCACGGTTATGCACGAGATAATACATTCTTGGTTACCCATCCCGCGACCACCCATTGCGAAAGTTGCTTAACTACCTCAAAATTACACGCATCATTAATTATATACCAATAGGCAATAATCCTATTAATATTATAAATGTGAAAGTTTAGATGTTTGGATGTTTTTTACTCAATCTACGCTAAAATTTAGGACAATTTAGGACTTTTTGTCGCATATAAACCACTCATTCCTACGGGAAATTAAAAAAAAATGATGCTGGCTAAAATAGATCAGTCAGTAAAGTCGAGTTCAATAATATCTCTGCACTTTTGTATTTTGTCGTAGTAAATTATTGTGACAATTTGTACAGAATGTGAAAGATGATGTCAAAAGCTTAATGCGACAAAACCAAAAATACACAGATATTGTTGAACTCGACTGTACCTATCCAATTTTTTTATTTCATAAATGAACTTTTGATGTTTTTATGATTTGATTTTTTCATGTTTCATGTGTTTCTGATTTGTTGTTTTGATGTTCCGATGTTCCGATGTTCCAATGTTCTGATGTTCCGATGTTCCGATGTTCCGATGTTCCGATGTTCTGCTGTTCTGGTGTTCTGGTGTTCTGATGTTATGATGTTTTGAAGTATTTACATTTTGATGTTTATTGTTTCGATGTTTTCAGGTATTGATGTTTCGATGTCGGTTTCTTAATCACGCAAAAACGGTTGTTTGAAGCCTAGAAAGCAACATTCGATAATTTATGTCGTTTAAAAAGCCCTTATTTCTTCGGGAAAATAAAAAAATCGATGCGACCAACATAAACAGCGCCACATCCTATCCTACTTAATAAATGCGAAAGTTTGTGAGGATTTTTGGATAGATGTTTGTTACTTATTCACGAAAAAACTACTGAACTGATTTAGATGAAATTTGGCACACTAATAGAAGATAAACTGGATTAAAACATAGATTTATTTTTATCCCGATATTCTCACAGGAACGAGAACCACGCGGGTGAAACCGCGGGCGGTAGCTAGTTTATGATAAATCTATAGATAACGTTGACTTAAATAAAACAAATTCATTGGAATGACGGTGGCCAATATTTCATGATACTTATGAACACATAATTTTTATTTATTTCTTCACTTTCTTTTTCGCAAACCTTTATAATAAGAATTTAATTTAACAAATGGGGTGTGTCATAATTAAAAAGTTACGTCTTCCCTAAAATAGCCTCTATTTTAAGTAAATTACTTGTTCATTCACGGCGACGCCTCAAGTTAGTTTTCTTAATGAAATATTTAACCCTGGACGTGAATTAAGATTCGCCTCCCTATTCTGGGAAAACGAGATGTTTCTCGCCTGTATTACAGTGGTGGGGATTAGTTAAGTTTCTTCATATTATATTTTAATTTTAAGAAATTTTTACTAACTACTACATTGCACTTCTTAGGAATCATTAAAGGATTTCACGAAAATCCGTAGCAAAAACTTTTCATCTTGAGTGAGGAAGAGAAATGAAATCAAATGGTCCAATAGAGGTACTTTGAAGAGGCCCATACCCAGCAGTGGGTGTTATGTGGCTGAGACGACGACGACAACGATTATAGGTATTTCGTGTTTAAATCAGCTATAGGCGTTGTACTTTTAAGCCGCATAGTACCTGTCTTAAACTACATTTTTATTTAATGCCATTTTTTTATGATAATGCTATTTTAAAAGTTATCGTAAAACAGACTGTAGGTACCTTTACGACACTATACGGAAAAAGAATGTAGTTTTTGATACAAAAGGAATAGAGATTTTACAAATGTGACAGACAAGATTAATTTGCAAATTCGGTCTCGCTCCCGCCCGCGTCCTTTTCTCATTACTATCTCGGTTCAGTCTTATAGTACCTTAAGTAAGAAGTCTATAGCCATAGCCACTATAACAATAGATAAATGCGTTAGATAGTGCATAATAATAATAATTAAATTCAGACACACCAATTATCTAGCCCACCACGTTAAGTTTCATGAAGAACTTGTGTTATGGATACTAGATAACGGATAAACTTACTTATATATATTTATTTTTGTAAATACATACATAATATACATTATTTAACACCCAGACTAAGACAAATAGACATGTTCATACATACAAATATTTATCTTGTCCGGGGACTGAACCCGGGACCTCTGGCGTAGAAGGCAAGCTTAGTACCCCTGCGCCAAACAGGTCGTCAAATGACTTGTTGAGGTATAATCTTGACTTGAGCAATCCAAGAGATCATCGAACTGTAATCAGTTAGTTAACACTTCAAGCAATAAGCAATCAACTAGGGCGGTTACAACCCGATACTCGGGTTCGTCGATCGACGAAAAATTCCAAATTATGCGAAAATCTTTAATTGCAGTTTGTGATCATCACGTTTAACATTTTGTATATTTTATAGTTTTCGGAACAAATAGACTCGAGTACCTTTAATTTGATACCTTACTCGGCCGAGTACTACGCGCCAAAGTCCCTATCGAGTCGTCACAAATTTTGCGAACCTGAATTAAGTATATAGATTAATATCACTTAGTTGGAGATGCGTGTGATATTTAGGGACGAAACTAATTGAAAGCTATTATTAGAGAAGGTCAGGTATATGTAATGTCCATTCGGTTAGGTGGTTAAACCGCCTCTGTGGTCTAGCGGTAGCAACCACCGGTATCAGACTCGGAGGTCCCGGGTTCGACTCCCATCGGGGATACATACCTATTGAACTCAGTTTGGTTGGTGGTAGGACTTGTTGCAAGTCCGCCACACTAGATACCACCATCTTATGTAAACCTGACGCCATAACAACAATGTTTTCAGCATTGTTGTGTTCCGGCAGTTAAAGATGAGATGGCCAATTCTTTAGTGACTGACCCCCATATTCTAAGTCGTTCCTCCAAAACTTTTTACACTCCACTCAACCTCGTCGTGGGTAAAAATGGTAGTGTGCGCTAGGACTAACACGGAGTGGCTACGTACTCTTTGGCTCCTCCAGGTCCTTACGGAGTTATGACTTAGAAAACCGATTTCGAGGAGTATTTCGAAGAGGTTTACAATGAGGTTTCGTTAAGTCGAGGACGAGTAAGTTTTGGAGGAACGACTTAGAATATGGGTGTGAGATTTCCGGGAGAGGCTCGCTTCCATCTTCAGCCTTATCAATACTTAGCATCAGGTATAATGGAGTTGTTAAAAAAAAATGCTAACTACCACAGTTTTTTTTTACCAGAGGATTTTCAGCTGGGTGACGCAATGGTTAGCGCGTTCAGCCTGGGATTGTAGCAGTTAAGCAATTTTCGCAGTGGTCGGACACAGGATGAGTGACCAAAGGTGTATTATATCGAGACTCTTCGTTCTTCGGAAGGCACTTTCAGCTGTAGATTCATTACATTGAGGATTCTATCAATTTTTCGATTTTTTCTCAAAGTCAACTGTTTGAAAGATGAACACTTCCAAAGTGGTAAAATGTGTGTGTGTGTGTGTGTCCCCCCCCCCCCCCCCCCCCTCTAACTTTTGAAATAAGAGAGTGTTTGGTTTGAACGAAATATAGTTGGCAGTTTTAGAAATATAGCACATTTCCCAAATGGAAATGTAACGTTTTTTTTTTCATTAAAGTTATACGTTTGGGGTATTTATAGATAGGTCTTTAAAAATTACATTGAGGTTCCTAAAACAGTTTAAAATGGCACAGCCACTTTATTCCCGCTCTAACTATTAAAATAAGAAAGTAAAAAATTAAAAAATATATATGCTGTATATCTTTATAAAAACTTTCAACGAAAATCAATTTGAACGAAATATATTTAGCAGTTTCAGATCCCGCAAGTTGATTATTTATTGAAGTGAAAACTTCTTTAGCGGCGTTGTGCACATCAGAGTTTGAAATTTTTGGGATGGGTAAAAAATGTTAAAGTCGCATCAGGACACTTGACCCTGGTCGAAAATTCGTCAGACGGCAGGAGAGTAGACCGCCGGTGCGGCGTGGGAGAGGAAATAATATCCCCCTCTCTTTCTACCGCGTGGCGAAAATGTATGCCTGCTCCTGCTGTTTCGTTTAACACATTCAGCGCCTCGTGTATATAGAGTTAAACACGCCCTATGTGTATATAAACCAGTAGTCAACTTCACAGGCCAGTGTATCTGTGAATATACACCGCGCAGAACATTTTGTATGGGGACTTTGTAGCCCTGGCCCTGACAAATCGTTCGGTGTATTTAGAGTATAAAAAAGTGGGATATTTTTTAAGATATGCGAATTTATAAAAATGGTTACAGACTTGTAAATACTTCTCGGACTTGCCTTGGCGCTGAACGTGTTAAACGGTTTTCACTTCTGCGGCACTCCCGGAGTGCAACCCTTTGTTTTTTTTTCAGCCTAGGTAACTTAGTCTGTTGTGTTTTTTGGCGCGCGGCCAGCACACAGCGGTTATAAAGTAGGTATTAAGTTGTAATTATATCTAAATAGGTAACTATAGACATCTAATAAGTATTATAGGTAAAATAGTTATTTATCGCTTTTTAGTAAAGTAGATGAGGTACTTACTGCTTTTGTCCGGTTTAAGATTTTGTCGTTTGTGTTTTTTGAAGTCGGTTTATTTATTTTTTTAATTTTAGTTACATAATCAGCCCTCCGATAGTCGTTAACACTCACCGATTCACATTGGGCCCACCTTAGGGCATTCTCATTGAAGAAAGAAAAAAAGAAAAATATTTTATTAGTCCCTTAAAAAAACAACAAAAGGGTATCTTTATAACTTAACTTTAAATTAATAAAAATGGTGTATATAAGTTTTTTAAAACAAAAAAAAAATATGAGACCAATATGGACCCTGCCAGCTATATGGCTATGTCGTCCAGAGAACGAGGCCCGTAAACAAAGTAACATCGTGATGGAGCGAAACTCATAATCATACTCATACTCACAACATTTATTTAGTACAGGCGAAGGACATAGAAGTGATATTAACTTAAAACAATAAAAAGGATACTTAACAAAAAAAATACTTAATTTTAAGTTACAGTATTGAATAAATTGTCCCACGGCTGCACTAAAAGGGACCTAGTTCAGCATTGTGTCAGTATTACACTGACGCTGGTTTTCAACTAGACCGCTTTTAGTTTATTGACACCTAGATGTCATATACATAAAAATGTATAAAGAATAGTGCAGATGTGCGATTGTGTGTGTGGTTTTGCATAGGTATGTTTGAATGAGAATGTATGTGCATGTGTGTGTACGTGTGAATGTGTGTATTCATCTCTGTGCGTGCGTGTGAAAGAGTGTGAGTGAAACGATAATTCGATTCGTTATTGTCTATATGCGCAAATTAACTTGCGGTAAGACCACGTGATTTAGCGCGGTCTATGCCAATCCGCCAATCCCATACATTTAATTATTTTCGCACTTCGATATCGTTTTTGAATTGTTATTTTCTATGGCCATGCACAGCACGCCGTTATTCTGGCAGGGCCTCGCGTGAGTTTTAGTCACAACACACACAAGAAACAACTTATACTTTACAAAAAAAAATCGTTCCTCAATCATTACCTCAGTTATACCATAGACTAACAATGGGTCAAGAAAACAAGCCTTTCTTGAGCCATCGTGATCGTGAGTCTATAGTAGCCCCAGTAGTTTATTAAAACTAAAATGGCTGATTATTGATGATTGTGATGAGGTTAAATTATAAGTAATATAAAAAATAAAAAATATTTCTTACAGTCACACCAATAAACCTAGTTCCATATTAAGCACTATAAGGCTTGTGTTATGGGGAACTAGGGTAACGGAAATAAATACATATTATTATACATATATGAGTACTTATGTGTAGAAATATATATAAACGTCCATGACTCCGGTACAAATGCTCGTATTCGACATACAAACATGCCCCTACCGGGATTCGAACCTGGGACCTCAGAGTTGGCGACACCTTGAAACCGGTGTACGTACCACTCTTCCACGGAGGTCGTCAATATATCTATCTAATCTATCCTTCTGATATTAATAACACAGTCAAGTGCTTCGAATCTGATCGATCTATCTCTCTTGTCAAGTACATTTAGATAGGTATATTTATCATATTATTTATATTAGAATTGATTGTAACGTTTACATTTTCATTAATAATGTTCACAAGTAATTTATCATCGGAAT
The DNA here is from genome assembly GCA_910589605.1 of Chrysoteuchia culmella. Classification (NCBI taxonomy): domain Eukaryota; kingdom Metazoa; phylum Arthropoda; class Insecta; order Lepidoptera; family Crambidae; genus Chrysoteuchia; species Chrysoteuchia culmella. The sequence goes on along the minus strand of OU342647.1, from coordinate 2,605,919 downwards.
TGCTAGGCTTACAACAAATCTTATTAACTGGGATCATTGTTGAATGCCTTGTAAAATAAACTACATATTATTATCATCCAACAACAATATTCGTCTAGCGGTCGAGCTCGGTGCAACGATCTTGTATTCTTTTTTATATTTTTCTACAAAATTCTTTACACAAGGGATTTTATTATATTATGAAATAAATTGTTGGACGCACCATTTATAAATTCTCTGTACATTTTTTACTAAAAAGTGTAGCGTAAAAATTTTTTTTCCCATTTGGCATAAATATTTTTATTTTAAATCCGACTGTTTATTTCGGCGGTCAGCGAGATTAGAGATTTATACGATCAGCGCTTTCAAAGTGCCAAAACAGTCAAAATATTCAGCGTCATAAAATGTTCACTAAAGCCACTAAATACATACAAAAGTAATTCCAGAGGAAGACTGTGTAACCAAACTAGTAGGTTTAACTAAAATAAAAAAAATAACAATATGATCATATAATTAAACAATATCGTACCCAAGGCGACCAACCTTCTTTCCCCGAAAATCTGCTTATATAGTTTTTCCAGCGAGAAGAGCAATCCAATCTGATACCGCGCCGCAATAGCGTCTGTCCCGGGCTAAGCTCCATCCGTCTTCTAAGGAAAAAACGCCGAATTTTGCATACTTACCGAACAATCTTCAAACGAGGCATTCATCAATCAATCAGCCGGACGTCGTCGAGAGTCCGGTCCTTTGTCTCTTTCGGCGATTTCCCCGAATTTCGGCGATATTCCCCGAACCTTATAAACGCGGCGTAAATCGCCCGAATACGGCTGCGGAAACGAATGTTTGCCGACAACGGAACTTGGCACTAATTTGTCAACCCTCATTAAGTTATCTTGCCCGTGTTTCGTAAGATTTTAGTTCGCATTTAATAAAACCAATCTTCCATAGCCTATTTTTATTGAAGTCTATCAAATATATTCAAACACATGTCATATAAAAAACATTGTCTGATGGCCAGTTCAACACTCCCCCTACATCAGATCAGTCCTACTCACCAATCCTAGTGAGGTACGCGCTCTAAGAAAGCTCTCCTTAGGTAGGGCTTTCGTAAAGGTGTCCGCTACTTGTTCTTTCGAGGGTACGTAGAGGACGCTGACCTTGTTCTCTTGATGCAATTCTTGCACATATTTATACCGCGTGTCTATATGCTTTGTCTTAAAGTGAAACACTGGGTTCTTGACCAGCTTGATAGCGCTTTGGTTATCTACATATAGCTTCGGTATAACTTCGAAACCTCGAACTTCCTTATAGAGACGATTGAGCCATACCACCGTCTGGGCTGCAAGGCTGGCCGCCACAAATTCAGCCTCTGTGGTCGAAAGACTTACGCATCTCTGGGTTTTGGAAGACCACGACACCGCTCCCCCTGTGGCCAGACATACGTAACCAGAAGTTGACCTTCTTGTGTCTTTATCTCCGGCGTAGTCAGCATCACTATAAGCCACAAAAGAATTTTCTTCCGCTGACGAAGACTTGTACAAAATACCAAGGCATTGAGTTCCCTTTAGATATCTCAAAACTCGTTTAGCGATCGCATAATGGCGTTTGTCGGGCTTCTCGACATTTTTCGATAAAATGTTTATCGCAAAGCAAAGGTCCGGACGACTCACGATAGATAAATATAGTAATTTTCCCACGAGTTCTCTGTAATGGAAATCATTGACACTGGTGTCATTGTCGAAATTACAATCATCTGTCATTTGACTTTTGTCTATCGGAATAAGCACGGAGTTTGCATCACACATGTCGTAACACTTCAAAATAGTTTTTATGTAGGCTTAGAACTTTGAAGCAATTGTCGATCTCGCAGATTATAACGTTTCTGCGGTTGTATATCATGTTCAGAAGGAGTTTCAACATCAGTGGTATCATCAAATGATTCAGCTTCATCTTGAATATCCTTACTAGATGAATCGTTTCCTGTTTCAGCTTCAGATGTTTCATGATCTTCATGCCGCCCAGATAAAAATGGGAGCTTACAGAAGTCAAAAGAAACTGTCTCTAATCTGAACAGTACATCTCTTGAGCTGATCACGTCATTCTTTTCAGGTATCCAGACACGATAGCCATCTTTATCTCCGCAATACCCAACTAAATATCCTTTCATAGCCTTCTTATCCAGCTTCTTACGTTTCTGGCTTGGAATATGTACGACACATTCTGTGCCAAAAATACGTAAATGGTCAATGCATGGTGTCTTATTATACCAAAGCTCGTAGGGTGTCTTTCCTTCAACCTGTGTTGGTCCAGTTCTGTTAAGTACATGACTCGCAGTATTAATAGCTTCGGCCCACAGCTTCTTCGGAAGGTCTTTATTGTATAGCATGCTCCGCGCTGCTTCAACAAGAATCCTGTTTTCGCGTTCTGCTGCACCGTTTTGTTCTGGAGTGTACGGCATACTAATACGATGGTGTAAGCCAACTGCTTCTGTGACTTGATGTACTTCCGCATTGTTGAACTCTTTTCCGCCATCTGTGAGTAGCTCTTTAACGGTATGACCAGCTGTTTTGATTTCAGCAAGAAATTTTGGTAGAACACTGGCTACTTCGGATTTATGCTTTAAGAAGTATACTCTTCTGAACTTAGTAAAGTCATCTTTGAATACAACGAAGTATCTTCTTCCGCCAAGTGACAACTCTGACATAGGGCCACAAACATCTGCGTTGATTTGATCACCAGGTTTTGTGCCGCGATGTTGCCTAGTACCGAATGACAATCTGGTCATTTTTCCGTATACACAGCCATCGCAATCAGATTGATCGAGTGAATACTTGATACCGTTGCGTGTAAGGATTTCCTTTACATGTCTTTTGTTTTGGTGACAAAATCTTTCATGCCAAATCTGTAGGCTTGTTCCTTCTTTGACAACACAAGCATTCTCAGTTCTCACTCTCATCAAAAGTTTATATAGATTACCATCTCTGATGCTGACAGCTTTAACTTGGCCGCTTTTATCTTTGAAGACACGCTTATCCTTGTCAGCTATCTCTATATAACCATGGTCTAGGGCTGAACCAGCTGAGAACAGATTTTGTCCTGCTTGAGGTACATACCAAACATTCTTCAGATGAGCACGCTGCCATTTGCCTTGTACGGACATTTCAACATCAATAACTCCTTGGCCGTATGCATACATAGCCCGATCATCTCCCAATCGCAAAGCTCTGGGGTTTTCGAAAGGTGTGTAGCTTCTAAACCAATTGGCGCTTGACGTAACGTGGTGAGAAGATCCAGAATCGACTATCCAGTTTAAATTGGAATCATCAAGACGTGATAGGAATGCATCACCATCATCCTGAGGTATGGTTGCGTTACTCTTGTTCCGTTTCTTCAGTTTCTTAAGTACGAAACATTGTTTGCTATTATGTCCAATCTTGTTGCAATGTGAACATTTGACTTTCTTTTTGTTTGACAAAAGAGCGTTGTCGGACGGTAATGAGGATGTAGAAGGATTAGTACCAAGGTCTTGAAGACGCTGTTCGTGAAGACGCAAACGCTCCATAAGAGTAGAAATACTTCTATTCTCCTTAGGCACAGACTCCCAAGCATTCTTGAACTCAAGATATGTTGAAGGTAAAGTATTCAGTATCCTGTTCATTAACAATGATTGAGGAAGTGTTCCTTCATCCTTTAATTCGTCGTTCAGTTGTTGCCATAATGCCTGCAGCTTAGAGACGTGCGTGGCAATGTCGTCTGCTTCATCTTTTGTATAAGTGAACAACTGGCAATACAACAAATCTAGTCTTCTGTCATTCTTCTGCTCGTATACTGAGTGAAGTATATCCCACATTTCCTTACCGGATTTAGCAGTGAGTATATGACGTTTAGGTTCGATGGAGACGCTACAGCCGATGATACATTGGAGTAATGCGTCGCGTTCTTCATATTGGGTAAGTTTCCGTTGATAACTCGCGATTTCGTCAGCCGGTGCGTCTTTTCTTGGCAATACAGGAACAGTTTCGACGCCTTTCACAATATCTTGCATCTTGTGCATGGTAAGTTGAAGGTTTAAATCGAATTTCCATACCAGCCAATTGTCAAGACCGCATAGCTTTTCAATGTTGAAGCGATCCAATTTTTGGACACTCATATTTGCGAAACACGAAGTAAAAGGTAAAACAAATCCCAAAAATAGAAAAAAAACACTGTTTAAAAAACAATTATTTGTAAATAATGCCCATAACCTAATAAAACCAATCTTCCATAGCCTATTTTTATTGAAGTCTATCAAATATATTCAAACACATGTCATATAAAAAACATTGTCTGATGGCCAGTTCAACAGCATTGTCTCACTTTACCTCGCTTTCAGCGTTTTAGTAGCAGAAAGGTTTTTCGTGTTTCACGTTATGATTTAGTTGAGTTGCGAGCTGATTTTGTCTTGCAGATTATTCTCCTGGAGTATCTATGAGAATATGCCACTGCTGTGTGGTCAAAATAAATGTTGCGAGTGTTTTTCTATTTTCTTTCTTGGAAACTTCAGTGTTGCACTGTAACGAGATGCATACATTACCACATACTGTTAGATACTATTAAAGTTTAAATATTTAGTTGTCTTCGTAAACAGACGTAGCTTGCTTACAAAATAAAAAAAAAACTCAAATTCCCTACGGCCCGCCTGTCAATGCGATTCTTTTCGTAAAACTCTAATTATTTCGTCATTTGCTAGCAACACACTGGTGTCCAGAGAACAATGAAATATCTGTCGTATCTCATAACTCGGTGCCTGAGAGGTTAAAATAAATAAAATAGGGTTTTTTTATAAATAAAGTCAGGTAATTACTTCATTCCATTCTACGTACTAATAAGTATCTGTAACTCAATAATTTTTAAACAAATAATATACTAGAAAAAAGCAACTTGTCTCATGTCGCCCTGACGGGACTCGAACCTTGCATCCTTGGGAATCCGGCCCAATGCACTGACCAATATGCTCCAGAGACCTACGAGAACACGTTGAAATTCTCTAGTATTCTCGTAGGTATCTACATGACGATAAAGATTCGTCATGTCTGATGACGACCTGTTTGGCGCAGGGGTACTTATAACCCCGCCTTCTGTCCCGGGTTCGATCCCCGGACAAGACAAATATTTGTGTGCAAGAACATATATATTTGTCTTGGTCATTATGTTTAATATGTATATTAAGTATGTATTTACAAGAAAAGTATATAAGTATGTTTATCCGTTATCTAGTATCCATAACACAAGTTCTTCATGAAAGTTAACGTGGGCTAGATAATTGGTGTGATTGTATGCAAATATTTATTTATTTATTTTATGTCTGTCTGTCCGAAGTATGTCACAGCCACTTTATGCCAAAACTATGAGGATTACACAATGGAAACTTGGTAAGTAGATGTATTCTGTAAACCGCTTTACGGTATTTACACAAAAAATAAAAAAATATATTTATTTAGGGTCCCCCCTTAATAAACTCCCCATGCATGAAACTGAAACTAAAAATATATTTTTATCAAACCTATACCGTGGGGGTATCTATAGATAGGTCTTTAAAATTACATTGAGGTTTCTAAAACGATTTTTTCTCAAAGTCAACTGTTTCAAAGATGAACACTTTCAAAGTGGTAAAATGTGTCCCCCCCCCGCCCCCTCTAACTTTTGAAATAAATTTTATATAAATATCAACTGACATTTTATTCTTTTAGATGTATTTATTTTACATTTTTTTGACTTTTGGTTACATTTGCATGTCATGGTTATTATTGTATTACATATTTATTATTATTATTTTAAATCGAATGTTAAAAAATTAAATTAAATATTCTTGGTGTTTTTGATTACCCTTTTAATATGGAAAATGTACTAGTGACTGTTGTTAGTTATAAGTATTACCTATTATTCACGATAATACTCCTCGACTCTATTGTATTTGATATGTCATATTTTAATACGTATTGTGTTTTTTTTTTTCCTTTGAAAATTTTGCATGCCGAATGGTTAAATATGGCGTTCTTATGACTTGTAAGACCTTAATTATGTACCTACCCATATTTTGCAAATAAATAAATTTGATTGATTGATTGAATAAGAGAGTGTTTCGTTTGAACGAAATATAGTTGGCAGTTATAGAAATATAGCACATTTCCCAAATGGAACTGAAACTTTTTTTTCATCAAACTTATACGTTTGGGGTATTTATAGATAGGTCTTTAAAAATTACATTGAGGTTCCTAAAACAGTTTAAAATGGCACAGCCACTTTATTCCCGCTCTAACTACTAAAATAAGAAAGTGAAAAAAAAAAAATATATGCTTTATATCTTTATAAAAACTTTCAACGAAAATCAGTTTGAACGAAATATATTTAGCAGTTTCAGATTTATTATTTTTGCAGACGAAAAATTATAGTGGCATTTAATATAATAATAATAATAATAATAATAGAAACTTTATTGCACACGATGCAAAAACAAACACATACACAGAAAATGACAAAAAGAGGAACACACAATAGGCGGCCTTATTGCTACATAACAATCTCTTCCAGGCAACCTTGGGTGAGACACGGAACCCTTCATTTGCGAGTTCGACTCGCACTTGGCCGATTTTTCTTGTAAATTTACTTGTTTAAAAATTATCACTTAAAAATAGCATTGTAAGATGCAAAATTAAAAAGTTATATCTGTAACTCGTTTAAATTTCCATAATAATTACGGTCGCATATTGTTTTATGGAAATAAAAGCCAAAAAACAATCAAGAAAATAAATATCCTTTTAATTTCACCCAATTTGTACCTTACAACAGAAGCTTTTGTAAATTTTTAAATTAATTTGAGTATTTCAGTCACTCACCGCGGTCTCCAATTAGAAAAACTGTGACGACGTCTGTAAGTAAGACAGTCGAGTAAGACAGTCGCGGTCAATCCGAGACCACTTTGCCGAGACTGGCTTTAATTAAGACGGCAAAGTCGGTGTGCGCAAAAATACCTTCAAGTCAAATTCTAGAAGAAAAAATACTTATACCTATGCAATAAAAACTGGCTGAAAAGTAACGAAAAAAATGTATTTATTACATGTATACCTATACAAAAAAGAAAACTAACTCAAAAGTATCTGGGAATGTTGCTCAAGTTTTTTTTTATAATGTAGGCTAATGACTAAGAATTGATTTAAATTCAGACAAGTTTTTACTTGAATGTTATTTTACGTATTGTTTTGGAATTCCTGACGTTTTTATACTTTCTCAGGGGGTCTTGGTGAGTGGTAAATAGTGTTTTGATTCTCTCTAGAGAGAGTCAGTTTGAACGGCTTTCTTAACATCTTATAAACATTGTAAAAGTCCACGCTACGAATGTACATAAGTAATTTTGCATGCCTCAGTTAACAAATTTTCACGAATTTTGGAATTAGGTAGATAAGACCTTGGGAAGGACCAGACAAATTTGACGACCTGTTTGGCGCAGGGGTACTAAGCCCGCCTCCTGCGCCAGAGGTCCCGGGTTCGATCCCCGGACAATACAAATATTTGTGTGCATATAGAATGAACATGTCTATTTGTCTTGGTCTGTTTGTATGTTTATCCGTTATCTAGTATCTATAACACAAGTTCTTCATGAAACTTAACGTAGGCTAGATAATTGGTGTGTTGTATGCAATTATTGATTTATTTAACTATTTGAAATGTTTCTTCAGGAAGTATATAATTATTATATTCTTACATAATAATTTATTCGTGAGAAATGTCCCTACTAATTATGCAAAACCGAAGTATAAACAGAAAGAACAACGTTATCCTTAGCATGCAAATTAAGCGTACAAATAGCAACACTGAGATAACCCGGGGTGCTCCAAGGGCCCTCCTAGGTGCCGCTACTGTTTATGATAATGCCGGTAACCTACATTCGAGTTTATCTTATTTTGGACCTGAATAATCTGAACATGTCGTTGGGATTGCTTACGATGCTGATAAGCTAGACGTCTTGAAGATAATTGAAATGGAATAGTTTACATGTGAAACAAATTCGGACGATAGAAGTGACTTGTTTGGTGAGCTGTTTTAAGTTAAGAAAAAATAGCTCGTCTTTACTGTCCCAGACTATCTACAACTATTTAATATTTAAATTTCGTTCTTGATATAATATTGGTTTGACGTTTTGTTGCAAATAGTGTCAAGTCTAGCCCCTTAATAATGGAATAGCTGTTTTTTACTGGGCAAACCACTTTAAGAAGGCTATTAAACTAATCAAAGTTTAAGTCAATAGATAACATTAAAAAAAAACACAACTGAATTCAAGTTTCTAAAATGGAGATTTTGCCTTTATTCCCTTATGAAACACTTCTTCCAAAACCATACTATAACGAACAAGTTTTAAATCTACATAATTTAGAACCCACCCATATAGTAACAAAAGCATACACAAAGTTGAGGGTTAAAATATAGATCATATTTAGAGAAGGGCTCTCGACGACTCGGGTATAGCGTTCATTAAAAACTTTTCCAAAACATCCTTTAAACTACTGAATATTGAATATTTCATTGGACTTTGCCTGAAGCTCTATTTCATTATTATTTTTTATTATATTTTTTTTATTTTTATGAACATTGGGGAGACTTAGCTTTCATCATACCTGATATTAAGTATGGATAAGTCCTCTCCCGGAATCCTCAATCAGAAAAAAAACAGGTTTTTAGACAGGTGGATTATTTTTGAACGATCTATCCCATCACACCAAGATATGTACAGTCAACAGCACGTACGGCTTTACATTTGCGCTACGAAAAGCGCTGCTATTACGAGCGACGTAAGGGCGCTCTCTCAATTTTAAAGTGTAAAGACGAAGCTGCTGTTGACTGTACAAACTTACGTAAGATTAAATACTTTGCGGAGTTGGTCAAGTATTAACGTAAATCGTCTCTGTGGTCTAGTGGTAACAACCACCGGTATCAGTCCCGGGTAGGATTCCCATCGGGGGTGCATATTGTTTTCGGTTTGGTTGGTGGAAGGACTTGTTATAAGTCCGTCTGGCTAGCTACCACCATCTTATCTAAGTCTGACGCCATAACAACAATGTTTTCAGCATTATTGTGTTCCGGCAGCTAGAGATAAGATAGCCAGTTCCTCAGTGATGAGGATTCCGGGCGAGGCACGCTTCCATCTTCAGCCTCATTAATACTTAACATCAGGTACAATGAAGGCTAAGAGTCTCCCCGTCGTTCATAAAAAACACCTGCTTGAGAGTGGAATGTATCTGGCCCATGTTAAGTTTCATGAAGAACTTGTGTTATGGATACTAGTTAACGGATAAACATACATATAATTTTTTTTTTGTAAATTCATACATAATTTGTGTGCATGAACATGTCTATTTGTCTTGTCCGGGAATCAAACCCGGGTCCTCTGGCGCAGAAGGCGGGCTTAGTACCCATGCGTCAAACAGGTCGTCACAGTTCTTTGTTTCATTTCTGGGTGCTAATATTGAAACACTCTTATAAATTCACTATCTATCCATCCATATAGAAGGTACCACTGTACCATTAGAAGTGGAAACAAAAAAAATGGCTTATAGACAGGTTAATCCTATTTGTATAATGGAAATGTTAGAAACATAGTCTTCGGCCAATAAATCCTTGCATCGCCCATATGAAAATCGGACGTTAAACATTAGTGTCTACGAAGCGTTTTAAGGCCGAATCCATTTGAGGCGCGATCACACTAGGCGGTTATATTGAGACGGTAAAATAGTTCAGCAGATTTGTAATGACTGTTAAAATGTTCCAGAAAACAGCATATACGATGATCTTAATCATAAATTAAGTAGAATTAATTGTGACCTGCAGTGTGGCGACGGCCTAAGAATACAAGTGTCACCACTCCCTTACATGCCTGGGATATCGTAAGAGTCGACTAAGAGGCTCGACGCATTGAACACCTGTGCGAGATAAGGAAAACTTGAAACAAACCCTCTACTAACCCGTCTGGCCAGCGTGGTAGCAGTAGGCTAATAGCCTCCTATGAACGCCACAATAGGCGTGAGCTAGGAGAGGCCTATTTCCAGCAGTGGACGTCCACAGGCTGATGATGTATGAATTGTGACAGATTTTTTTCTTGCCTCTCTAACACTGTCTAGTTTCTAAAAAAGTACTAATGACTCAATACGTATATACGTGAAGACCTATTATTGCCTTACTGTTTTTATGTCTAAAATCAACTCTGTCTACTCGGTGTTGGTCTTCCAAACATTAAATAAAAAAATAAATAAAAAAAACATAGGTTTCAATTATTTTCAAAAAGCATTTACGTCTAATAAATGGCTTAAACATGACTCAATGGTCGTGCTTTTCTTTTGGATGGGTTGAGTGGGTTCGTAGTTTGGTAATTTATCATCAACTATGTATTTTTTATTTCTCTGTGTTTATTTGTGTATCTGTAATATATATGTATATAGTATTAGTATAGTATGTATGAATTTGTATATTTATGTAGTATTAAAGTGATGTATGTTTATAATCAATGTTAACAAATCACATTTTGTACCGCTTTCGCTGCTTTCTATTTCCCTAAAGATTGACTGGTAGAAGATATGCAAATAAAGATTATGATTATTATTATTATGATTATTAATACTTTTAGTATTAAGTCCGCCGTTTGTTGTGTTTAAAACTTTGTGTTTATTGTACAATAAAGATTTAAATAAATAAATGAATTACGCAGAGGCGCGATGCCCCAGTCTACAGTCGTGATCACTATGCTGCCAAAAGCAATATGACAGATCAATAAAAATCCCCTAGTGTGAACAGCGTATTAACGTCCGTAATTTTCTAGCGAGGAGGAATATTTACGATGTCAATCGAGATGCGCCGACCGTCTCCTAAAATTTACGGTCCTTTCAAATAAAATATGTAGATTCGTTCCGAGCGGGCACTTATTGAAATTGGCTGATTTACTTTAATCACATTATCTACAAGCGTAAAAGGATTGGCAAATTTTATGTTTTCGACTTCCATAGGGGTACTAGGAACAGGGTTCCCTACCTGAGTTCGAAAGTTGTTAGTACGATTTTCATTATGTCGAACGTTGTTTCGGATAACAATACAGCGTTAATTATTGGTTCGATATATATTTAAATCTTATTTCGTATTTCATTGATTAAAAATAAATAGGTAACTCAAGAAAGAAAACTTAAATTAGCCCTATAGCGTTATTCAAAGCAACGTGTTTCGCACGCAAGCAACATGTACTATCGAACATGGCACATTAACAGTACATCGCACCAACAGACTAAAGAGTTATTGACACACCGTGTTTGATAGTGAAAGTTAATGAAAACTTATAAATAAGCACTTTTGAATCTCCGAAATTTTGGTTTCAATGCCATTTATGGCCTGCGCAGACGACGGACATTGAAGGACTTTTTGTCCGCGACACGACCTTATTACTAAGAACATAAAGTTGAATAAATAACGAGGACTATCGCTTACTTTTCGCGGGTATACGCGGTCTAAGTTGAATCTTATTTGGTTAACAATAAAGACGTGTCGCGGACAAAAAGTCCTCCGTTATCCGTCGTCTGCGCTAGCTCTTAGGACATCTTTTAGCTACCAATAAGAATGTTAGACGAAGTAACAACTTTCGAACAAGTAGGGAACCCCAAGGAACAGTGGATCCTTTCTGAACAATGAGATGAACCACGTCAGATATACCGTTTCTGTTTTCAATTGTAATACAGTTTTATTGTAATGGTCTCGAGCGCGGTCGATTGGAGACTGCTCTTCGTTTAGCAAGATTGCATACAGGCTGATTCCTTGAGAGTCACTCTGAAGACAACAGAACAAATTGCAGGTACCTAATTCAAAAGTACTGATAGTATAAATGGTTTTTTTTCGTTATGAAATAATTAGTATTGTAATTTTTTTCTTCTAAGATCAATTTTATTCTTAAACATGTATCCAAATTGGCTAAGATGGGATTGCATTATTACAAGGTTACTCAAATTTATTGCTCCACGTACTTCTTACCCTGTTGATGGTTTCAGATGGTTTTAGACTACGTCGACCCCCAAAAGTTTTCGTTAAAAGCCTGATTTATTATTTAATGTCTAATTTATTGTGAACAATTTTCGTTATTTTATATAATCCTCTAAAACTCAAACTAATACTACCTATCCGTTCCATCCATTTTAATCATTTAAAATTATTCGGCTCTGTAAATTGATACATGGCTCGTTATCCCAACGGACGCGGTATATGCCTTACTAACGCAGCGTCCTACCTCCTACCCTACGTGAACGACTGGATGTGAACGAGAAGCAGCGCAGTGCGACGCGAAAAAAATGCCGTCAAACATCTCGACCCACATGCGGCGAGACAGAAGATACGCAGTGACTAGTTTTTGCTTACTGCTCATCTTTTGTTTTGAGTTCCAAGTTATTTGCCGGGACTATAGAAAGGTAAGTAGTGGAAAGTTTTATCTGTGACCAAATGCACATGCGCACAGATTACACTTCAATAGATATCGATTGTTTATTGTTAACGCGCCACACCGTGCCGCTTCGCTTTCGCATCCAGATCGCTCACGTACGAAACCGCTTTACACTATTACATAATTAAAACTAAAATTCAAACGCGGGAATACAAACTCGTGTATTTTAGTTCAGTCAAATTGAAATCATGTTTTCAATTTGATTGGCAACATGGCGCAGAGGTTGCGATCCTACCTACTGACCAAGGGCCGGCGTTCGATCTTCAGCGGGGACAAGAAATCTTGTGATTACCAAGGAGGGAGTTTGGTGTTGCAAATATATTTTTAAGTGTCACCTAATTTCTGAAATCAGTAGGTTTATCATAAGGTGTTATCATGTCGAGTAGGTATATGTCGGATGGTGAAATATATAATAAATCAATTAAAGAGACATCAATATAACGCTCTACAAACTTGTCTACAAAAAATCATTGCAACTACCAAGTTTTAGAGATTGATCTCAAAAGCCAACCACACCACAACGATAAACCCAGAGGCGGGCGCCAATTATTGTCAAGATGAATGAAACAAACCCTCAAATCGTATAAAAATATAAAGTTGTTAACATGTTTTAACAGTAGATACCAATACTCGCGCATTTTTCGACTCTTGGCGACTAAACAACTACAACGTGTGAACAGAGCCTTACATAAATTAAAATTAAAAACGGAGATCATTTTACCATGATTACTTAAATACGAACTCATGTGTAACATTGCAATGGTTATAAACTGAACCATTTAGTTATAATTCTGTCGGCGACGCGATCATACGCAGTGTGGTCGAAATGTCAATTAAATTGATAACTGGGTAATGGACAGCAATGCAAACATTTGTGTCCAATTCAATGTAAACAAACATTGGTTTGTGTACGCCCTTTTAGTTGAGCTGAAACGTTTAATTAATTATATATTGGTATCTAAATCCATTCGTTACAAAGTGTCCCGCCCGTAGGGTTTGTGAACCGATGGCGTAGCTTCTTTGTCGTTCATTAGTGCTTGTAACAGCCTCGACTGTATAAATGATATTGAATTTGAATTAGAATTTATGGAAAGAGTAATTATTGCTATACTAGTGGCAGCCCGCGTGGTTCCCGTTTCGTAGGGATATCGGGATAAAATGTAGGTAGCCTTTGCGGCTATAAACTACTAGCGGATCCTCGAGGTTTTACCCGCTTAGTGCCCGTTCCCGTCGGAATAACGGGATAAAATGTAGCCTATGTCACTCGGGAGAAATGTAGCTTTCTAATAGTCTAAGAATTTTCGAAATCGGTCCAGTAGTTCCTGAGATTAGCGCGTTCAAACAAACAAACTCTTCAGCTTTATAATATTAGTATAGATTTTATGTGTGCCAGATTAGTCGATTTGCATAATTGAGCTGCAGACATCCAAATATGTAAACAAACAAATTTCAACATTTATAACAAATATATTAGTAGGACTATCTTCCGCATCCGCGTAGAAATTTAGAAAATACCTAGGCAACATTGACCAAAATTAAATATATCTTAAGTTTTAATCTAGGCTACAAACTATCTATGTCTGATAAATATTAAACAAGAAAATATACTAGAAAAAAATAAGAAAAATGTTTCTTACGAATGCGAAGATATTTCTCTCGTTGATGAAACGACAACACCGTAGGAAGATGAATATTCGAAAAGAATTCGACGTGTCCTCATAGGTCTTTGTAGCATAATTGGTTAGTGCATTGGGCCGGATTCCCAAAGATGTGGGTTCGAATCCCGTCAGAACGACATGAGACAAGTTGCTTTTTTTCTTGTATATTTTCTTGTTTAATATTTATCAATGTCTGCTCAGCCGTTCTTACGAGATTGAATAAAAATATCAAAATGTCCAAACCTTCATATTTACAAACTAGCTTACTACCGCAGCTACGTCCACGGGACATTCGTAAAATCTCTAGTGCCTAGGGAGCTTTAGAGCGGGATACAATTATTCCATGTTTTATCCAGGCTCCAGACTATCTGCGAGCCAAATTTTATCCAAATCCTTGCGTTATTGAGTAACAAACATTCAAACATCAATCATTAAGCATAATTAAATTATGTTTACATGATTTTTTTCTTAATAAAAAAAATAAAAAAAATGTTTTGTATTTGTGTACTGTCTGCTTAATCGTGTAATGTTCTTAGTCTGTATCTGTTTGTCTCGTTCTTGATGTCACCCATTTGTCCAGCAGAATACCAGTGCAGCAAGCTCTGCTTGCTGCTGACACTGAGCTACACAGTTTTGGCATCACGCGACGATGCACAATATATGGTTTTAGTAGTGTTAATTGTAATTTTGTGATGTTGTGTGTTTTGTGATTTTGTGATTCTTAAATATGCATTTTTCTTTCTTTTATCAGTTCGGACAAAGTGACCGAAACGTTTATGTCCCAAACGTCACAAGATTCCAAACTTTGGCAATTTCATGTATTAGTGGCATCATTTTATAATATTCATTACACAAATAAAAGTAATTGACTAAATGATCCTACATATAAGAAAATGTCCTTACCTAACCCCCACAGTGCCGTCAACGTATTTGTATTCAGTATCAACACTGCATTTAACGAGAGCGTCTTACATAAATTTTGCAAATCCCGCAGTCTTACACGCGCCTCGTCACAGCGTGATTGTGCCTGCAATTTGATGAATTGCTTCAATCCCTCGGTTCTACAAAGCTCCTCCAAGACGGATCTTAACATCCACAAATTACGACTGGTTTTCGTCTGTAACGGAGTTAACCCTTTTATGACCTCGTTGAGTATGTGGAGTACGCCTCGCTAAGAATGCAGTCGCGAAACCATGCGCGATCTAATTAAATGTGTTGTTAGACGATTTTGAATGTTCCCGTGTTATAAATGATAATTAATGGGTCTTAAGTACCTGGATTTAATCGTTTATAATAGGTGATTCTTAATGAAATAAATTCTACTAAATTTGGTTAGTTATCGGTTCTTAAACTTTCTCACTAGGTCCATTGTTATTAGCGAAATTATTTAAATAATTGTAATTGTTGCGTTTTGGTTTATTATAATTATCGTGTATCATTTACTATAATTTGTTAGTAGAGAATAGAGGTGCATTTAGCTGTTCTTTTTGCTAAAGCTAGCAATCAATTTATCTCATCTGTTAAAAGCTTTTCCCTACTTAAGGTTCTGTCTCGAATATTTTCAATAGATTGCCAAGATTCTCAATATGACGTACACATTTAGCAATTGGTAAATAAATGAATATAAATTTACATAAGTAGAACAACAAACACGTTTGGATATAAATGTAAATACCAAAATAAACTTCTAAACAAACGTTTCTCTACTATACTAACATGGCTCATGTAACTAAAAATACAACACCAACATTATCTGGAGATACATCAGCCCGACCGCGACCCCCGCCAGTCCCCTATAATGCAAAACTAAAACAAAATCACCCCCGAACTTCGGGCTAAATATGCGGCCCACTATTTTACAATGTGCGGGAGTTCATAAGGGAACTTTCAGAATTACTACGTACCGGCCCATCGCAGTTTATAAGCCTTTTGGAACAACAGTTTCTGTCTGTATCGGACGGAGTGTCCTGTTCAAGGCTTTGTGTCGAAGTTGTTGTATTGTGATTGGACAACGTCGTACCGGTTTGGCTTCTTTGCTGTTGTATCACTGTTTATTACATTTACTCGTAATCAAAAAGGTTTGGCCAAAATATGCGCCCCGCTTTTTTACAATGTGCTTTCCAGAATAAATATGTACCGGCCCAACGTAGTTTATAAGCCTTTTCGATCAA
Organism: Chrysoteuchia culmella; assembly: GCA_910589605.1. Lineage (NCBI taxonomy): Eukaryota > Metazoa > Arthropoda > Insecta > Lepidoptera > Crambidae > Chrysoteuchia > Chrysoteuchia culmella. The sequence goes on along the minus strand of OU342647.1, from coordinate 2,589,609 downwards.
CAGTTTCTGTCTGTATCGGACGGAAAGTCCTGTTCAAGGCTTTGTGTCGAGTTGTTGTAGTGTGATACGACAACATCGCACCGGTTTGGCTTCTTTGCTGTTGTATCACTGTTCATAACATTTACTTGTAATCAAATAGGTTCGGCCCTAATATGCGGCCCCACTATTTTACATGTGCAGGAGAGTCAATAAATAAGGGAACTTTGTACTGGCCCACTGCAGTTTATAAGCGTTTTGAAACAACAGTTTCTGTCTGTATCGGACGGAGTGTCCTGTTTAAGGTTTTTTACGAAAAAACCTTGTGTGTAGTGTGATCGGACGACATGCTATCGGTTTGGCTTTTTTACTATTGTATCAATGTTCATTTTCGTAATTAAAAAGGTTTGGCCAAAATATGTTCCTCTTTATTTTACAATGTACCTTCTTTAGAATTAATACGTACCGATGAATAGACGGAGAGTAACATAAGCTACATTTTATCCCTATATTTCCACGGGAACGGGAACCACGCGGGTGAAATCGCGAGCAGAAGCTAGTATGTCTATAGTCTAAAATAGTTAAGGCGATACTCGAAAAAAATATGCTGAAGCGAGATAGCAATGAGAAAACGACGCGCACGGGAGAGAGACCGATTTTGCAGATTAGGCAAAAAAAAACACAAAATCACTTCGTATTAAAAAACAACAGTGATTAAAAAAAAATGCTTCTATACGATCCTAAATATTATTGGTGTTCACCTATTAAACCAATTTCCAATAGTGTAAGTAACCCCGTTTAAGAATAATCTTGAATATTCGTATTTCTTAGAGGTCTTTTCGAAAAGAAAAAGTGTCGAGGCAAAATCGTAAAATCGTGTTTTTGAAACTATACGAATCTAGATAAAGGTATGAAGAAATATATATGTTATTACCAGATTTGTAACAACTGTAACCGTGTTGTAGTTTTATATCAAAAAGTCCATACTTTTTCCGAGTAGCGCCTTAAATTTCACTGCACGGATTCTAGCCAAGTGTCACTAGCGTAATAGAGTTTCTAGTTGAATAATTAAAATCGTTAAATTAATTATTTAACCAGATTCTGAGGTCTAAAACAAGTACCTAAACAAAATATGTACAGGTACCCTTTTATGGCCCATCAACGTATAAAAAGTCACCAAAACAAGATTAAACAGAAAGCAAACAGCCTAAACTCACAACGCGCATGTGAAAACAAACTGAGTAAGTAGAGAATTTAAAGTAACCTAAATAAACTCGAATCAGTGACTTCAGATTCTGCCAATATGCTTGAAAAACTCGCTTAGTAATAGTTGCCAATTAAAGCGATATTCGGAAAAAGTACGGACTTTTTCATATAAAACTATAGAACGGTTTAAAGATGTTACAATTCTAGTACATTTCCTCATAACTTTATCGAGATTTGTAGTGAACTAGAAACACGATTTTATTATTATTGCCTCGACTCTTCTTTTCGAATGAAAAATTCTAGATTTTTCTCAATTGGGGTTACACTATTAGAAATTGGTTTAATTAGTGGACTGCAACAATATTTATCTTTGTGTAGTTGTCTACTACGAATTGGTTTTGTGATTTTTCACCTAACCGGACTACTTTTTCTCGTTGCTTTCAGTTCATTCAGTTTGAATATCCTCAAAATATATAGTGGCGATTTCTCCTACTCGATCCAGTATCGTTTTGTCAGTCTTTCTCTACAGTTGCAACTCGATATTATCCTCCTCCCCTATGCCTCTCCCACGCTAGGCTGAGAGTGAAAGAAAAACATAGATTGCGCTAATTGCTAACTTCCCGGTGCTGCTAGAAAAGCTACCGACCTATATTGAGATAGATGGTAAAAGTGTACCTACCTTGCGTGCCAAAAGTTTTATCTACAGTCAAAGTTTTGCGACCTCACTCAGTTCGCTTGAGTCCATTGCCATGAAAACACGCGTCACTCAGAAACAAACATGGTTCATTGTGCAGTGCTTTCTAGCAAGAGCTCGTCAATAACATTTCTACATAACTGAATCTCTCTCGTGACGTCATCGTAGGTACGAAAAATTTGAAACCCTAGGTTATCATACAGTTTGAAGCGCTCATTTCGTCTATCTCGATATGGTCTTTGAGAAAAGCTTACCAATGGACAGGACATATTCGAAAACTTTTAAATACAAGCGACCGCTCGCGGTTTCAACCGCGTGATTTCCGTTCCCGTGGGAATATCAAGATAAAAAGTATCCTATGTTCATAACCAGACTACCTACTATCTGTGTACCAAATTTCATCCAAATCTATCCTGGAGTTTTTGAGTTTATTCGTTGCAAACAAACACACAATCTAATCTTTCGTCTTTATAATATTAGTATAGAAGTATAGAAACAACCTGTTACTCCACAGTCTAACTAAACACAAACATCGGTGCACTCGGCCGATATGACGCGCTCACACACACACACACGCAGCTCGCTATCGCTACACGGCCGGCCGGCCCCTCGGTCTCTCACTGGTTTTCACTTACTGGTAAAACAGTTGCGTGCGCGCATGTAGCGGCGCGTATCTGTGTAAGTGCGTCATTTTAGCCGTTTGTAGGCAGTGCAAAGACTGCGCTATAGCTTCTGTAGCACAGAATATATAATAGTAACAGAAGTTGCACACCTTTGATCTCGAAGAAAGCCGATATTTTAATATCCTACAAAATTTCCAACGCATCTGGTGCATTCAAAATTGCACCTTACCGCAACGCTCACAAGAGCGCAATTCTTTTGTGTTCAGAATTTACGCGCCACAGGCAGCGCCACAGCTCAAGTGTCAGGATTGTACAAGCAAAGTAAAATAAATAACAACATAATTTTACAAAGCATTTTTGTATTTACAATTGTTTAACTTTACTGTAATGTTGTTTGAATTTTTACCATCTCTAAAGTACCTTTTATTCAACTTCAGTATTGCGAAAATTCGAAATCGAACAAATAATTTTAAAAGGTATAGTGTAGGAAAAAATAAACATGGTGCAGTTAATTTCTAAGATAAATGTTTCGTTTATTTCGTAAGTAAGTATTAATGTTTTCTAAAATTCATGTTTCGAACTGCACGCGTGTACTCACAAGCGCGGGGCGGCCCTGACTGATTTACAACTCCAAGTTGTAGCGCGCTGTAGGTGCTTATCGCGGTGGGTATAAGCGCGTGACGGAGGCCTCACTGCTTGCCTTCTCACTGCCACAGGCCACGGGGGACCAGAGTAGTATGCACCCCTTAGACCGGCAGTCCGCCCGGCTGTCCGGGCCTCGTCGCGTGACGGAGGCCTGGCTATAGCTTCTATCTGGCGTATCGTAAAGCCAAAAGTGGCATCGTTGAGGTGGGATTCTGAGTGATGTTTCTTTCTACTTACATTGTTTACACTCGATCTGCCTTTCATGCTTAGCGAACTCCACAACGGATATATCTATAGCGTGATGAGTAGGTATGTTCATACCTATGTATGTTTATTTCCTTTAGAAGCTATTGCCTGTTCTATGCACTGCAAACAAAAGAGTTGCTCTTCATTGCGTACTCAAATATGTATTAATACGGGAGGTTCAAAAAAAAGGAGGACCAAGTTAACGAGTTTTGTCTCGCGGTCACGGCCGCAGGGGAGGTCATTAAAAAGTTCGCTTAGCCACTGTCGCCATACTCGCCATGTTGCGGCCCGCTGGGACCATGATTGGTGTGTAATTACTTGTTCGCACAAAAAGGACTGCATCCGAACGGTGGATTGTTTTCCCATTGTATCTAAATTGCCTGTTGTTTAATGTGAGTGTGTGTGACTTATCGTAATAGCATCTTTCTGAGATTTCAAAGACAGTTTTTTCTTTTTTCAAGAATAATTTTTAGCCATTAATTTCTTCAAAGATAATTCTTCAGTTTTGTCAGTTTAAATATCTTTTATAGAACAGTACCTACCGTAAACTTTTTAGTATTTATTTATGTTTTTTCAAGACGTAACGACACCCTGGGCAGGACAAAAGATGTGCCATGGTCTGAGGAGAGATATCACATAGAGATATCATGACTAAGGGGGGGAGTCACTCAGCCTGCTCAGTAAATGAGTCTAAGAAATGTCTCTCCTTCTAGAGCTTTACGCGTACTTATTTAGGCTTTTCGGAGTAAGTTGTAGCGACTCTTTAGCCTTTGGGACACCGGCATGTGGTGGTGTAAAGGGTGCCGTGGATCGGTTTCACACATCTCTGCGGACCTCAGGGGGAGCAACACCAGCCAGTGAACACAGCAAACCAACGGGAGTTGGTTTTAGACAGCCCGTAATGATTCGGCATGTGTCGTTTAGTGCTGCATTATCTAGCTGTGTGTGTGCTGAACGGCTCCAGACCGGGCTGGGGTATTCGTCAGCCGAAAAAGAAAGAGCTATACCAGTCGTTCGCAGAGTCTCCGGTGATGCTCCCACTTGGAGGATGTAAGGCGGCTCGCTTTCTTTCTGATTTTCATATAGTGTTGTTTGTAAGTCAACTCCTATCCAACGTTATACCAAGGTATTTTCGAGTAGAGCCGTGAGCTATCGGAACATCCTCCAATCGGATTTTTAGTGTCCGCTACACCCCCCAGAGACAGGCGATTCGCGCAGTGTCTAGACAGCTGTTGAAAAGCGCCAGTACACCTAGATTTTTAAGCTGTTCAACAGATAGATGTTATCAACCCCAGATGCCTAACCGTTTTTTAGAGATTTGATAGCTGCCATGATTTCTGTGAGAGAGATCAGGTTTCCGATTTCTGGACAACTGCTGAACTTAGGGCGTTTTAATAAGCCAAGGACGGTTAGTTGTTCCATTAAGAAGAAGTTGGTGGGCCACTTGGTTAGCTGTAACCTGACCTGGCGCGAAAGCAGTGGGAGGTTCGCCGGTAAGTTTCCGAATTGTATTCCACGCCTTTTTGCTGTTATGCGTCAGGTCAGTGCAGGGGCGTGCATTCCATATAGGCAATTAGGCAGTGCCTACCTCATTCAAAACCTAAATAAATATACAATAAGTGTTAAAGTTATTTTATTTTAGTTTGAACTTCTATTCAACACTCACCCACTAAGATATTCCTTACGCTAAATACTGAATACCTACCTATAGGCAGTCTCAAAATTGCCTACTCGAAACAAGCAGCGTTTCATACAAGAACACAACATATTTAGAAAAAGTATTGCTCAAGTATAAACCGCCCATGGCAAGAAGGGCGCTGTATGTATACGTGTAACATTCTAGCTTAAACTTCCGGAATATCTATACTAATATTATAAAGAGGAAAGATTTGTATTTTTATATGTAACGAATAAACTCAAAAACTACTGGACCGATTTTGACGAGATTTGGTATAGAGAATCCTTAGACCCCAAGTAGTAACATAGGCTATAAATGATCCCAAAATTCCCACGGGAACGGGAACCACGCATAAAGTAAGCATAAAGTATCAGTATAAAGTAAGCATGCCTACCTGACGAATGAATTTGGTCGCGAATTATTTTGTTGAGGAGTTATTTTAAAACTATCATATTGCCTAAGATATTCATTAAAATTTAATGATGTAAAGGACAATTTTGTTCAAAATTAAATACTTGTGATGATTAACGTATTTATTTAGATAAGGATTAATATCATGTTTATGAAACAGCTTCTCAAATAATACATTAGTTTAGAACAAAATTATTATCTGAAAAATGGTTATAGTGAGTTAACCATAAAACATAGACATATGCTGTCGCCGACTTTTTTTTTTGAACTTTTGATGGAGAATAATTTCGTCATACATGATTTTTACATAACTTTAACCGTTTACACACCATCCGCAACGGAAGCTCCCAAAACTAATATTTTTTTCCCGTTTCTGTAACGTTTTACATTAATGCTCTGCTCTTATTAATCGTACCGTGACATTAAATATCTTATTACCTTCCGAGATAAATGGACTATCCAGCACAAAAATAATTTTTCAATTCGAGCTAGTAGTTCCGGAGATTAGCGTGCTCAAACAATCAAACTCATCAGCATTTTAATATTCCTACTAAATATTACGAACCTTATCATTTATAACTAGCGCCGTTCTCGTTTCACTCGCCGCGTGGTTGCCGTTACCGTGGGAATATCAGGATAATTATAAATATTTGCATACAATGTGGTTTTCTGATATATAAGCTATATTGCTGTAAAGTTTCATCTTAATCAGTTCAGTAGTTTTTGAGTGAAATAGTAACAAACATTCCTCCATCCAAATATCCTCATAAACTTTCAAACTTATAATATTCGGTAGCAGGATAGGATAAGTGCAAAGTTACTAGTTAGATCTACAGTGCCTACTACGCTGGAAAACCAATGCACGCCCCTGGGTCAGTGTTGGTTACCATGGCTGTCCATCTCGCTCGCCGAGTTTCGCTGATATGATAGAGTAGTTCCTTACCAGTCCGGATGGTTTCTTCCGATAAAGGATTATTGGTGAACAGCTGTTAATATTGCTTCATCAGTTCGGCTGAGACAGCTCTGGGATATACCATGTGCGGCAACTCTTGAAATAAATTTGCGAGAAGCCAAGCGTTCAAAATGCATAGATGAAAAAAAACGTATCATTCGTCTTTTATATTTCTTTCATGATCTTATTTTAACAAATAAGGTAGGTTATTTTAACAAGTTAGGTCGTTCTTTTAACAAAGGATAGTATCCTTGGAAGAACAAAATCATATTATTCATAAGTATTTATTGCTTCTTGAACTATTATAAAAAAAAAAAATAATAAAAAACTAACATCTAATCTCACCGTTTTTTTATTAATTAATATTTACTCTATAATAAAAAAATCAATATAAATTCATTTAGGTCTTATGTTAATCACTTAACCATATTTAGTACTAGCCAACCGCGTATGAGCATACTTCGGCTCACCATGGGGGTCCCTTACTAATATTATAAAAAAAAATACTTATATAATATTATTAAAAATACTTTTGTGCTTATTTATTTCATTTGCATAATAAACTAAAATAAAGAAAGAAAATAAAAATTCATCTGTGCCTATCTTAATCATCTAGCCATATTGAATTGAGTATTAAAGAACGAAACGCGCGCTCGAGACGCACAAACATAGATCTTAAAATCGTCATAACTTTAAAAATTATTATTATTTTTATAAACTTCGAATACACCCCGAGATATAATTTTTCTGAACATGAACATGTTGAGCTTATGTTAAAAAAAACATAAATAAGAGTAGATATGGAGTACACAAGGGACCCCCTAAAATTACTGTGCATATTTTATATTTTTGTATATTATTAACCTTGTTAATACAAATATTTGACACCTATATTGACCCTCAATCAACTATATTGACCTAGAAATAGCGGGAATATCGGCATGATGCACTTTTTCCCTACAGAAGCGATCGAATAACATGTCCAATGTTAAAAAAAGAACTTTGACATCTTGGTCGTCAATATTAGAAGGGTTACTAGATATGATATAGAAACTCCAAATTGTAAGGTTATCTATGCTATGTTCTGGTATACTCTATGGAAGCTCTTGTGTGAAAATGTGGCGGACTAGCCGAGTTGATCTAATAAAGCAACAGTTTAATATACTAGCATTTTATTGACCCATGCTGCTATATAACCAATACAAATTATACTTGTCGTACCGTTCATGCCGTGAATTCTAAATCAAATAATAAGCTAAGTGTTGCCTTTGTTCAGAGTTCCTATGAAAAAAAAACTTGTTGAACCGTTTACGAACGTGTCAGTCGAACAAAGTGTGTGGGTTAAGCTCCAACTCCAAGATACACCTAAACTATTACACGTATTGGATAACAAAGGCTATTCTTAGTAGAGAAGTGTTATTTCACAATATTGGACTAAGTTCACCCTTTTAGTTGTAGTGTTATTCCAAAACATTATTAGCTTTATAATAGTTTCTAAGGTTGGATCATCTATTATGTATACAAAACTTACAGGGAATAGATGGAATTAAATAGAAAATTATTATTGTTGAATATTTAAACTATGTAGCAGATAGCAAAGTGTAAAATAATTAGTGGTTACCTTATTAGGGTAAGTTAATTAATCTTGAAGTCAGTAGTGAAAGTACCTTTTTAATAAAGACGTTTAATGAACAAACAGTAAATCAAGAATTACATAATTTTCAAATGAAACAATGAGATCACAATGTCTGTAAATACATTTTTCCAATATTTGTAAGTTCCAGACCTTATACCTTCAAAGGTTCCCACTGAAACGGAAAACAGAAAACCAAAACCACTAAAGTCAGAACGACTTTTCGACAACTCAAATAAGAAAGCCGCGACTTCTTCAGAAACAAAAGCAGTCAAAAAACAAGAACCAAGCGTTCGGGTAATAACAATAGATCGAACGTTGCAAATAACTCTGCATAAAAGACAAGCGGAAAGGAAACTTGCCAAGAATTGCCTGCGAGCTTGAATTGTAACCAGAAATGGAATGCAAATATTGAAACCTATGCTCTAAGAGCTTTTTATGCAGCGGCACGCCTCAACTAATACCTAAGAGCGTTTTTTCATTATCCGATCCGTTAACGGTATCGGCGCCGCCGATAGCCGACATCCGATATCGTGTGGTGGCTTCACATATCGGTAATATGTGAAGCCACCACACGGTTAAATCTGACATTTCTTCGTGCTATACCATTGAGATAAATCAATAGATATGAAACAATTACTAAAAAGGTGCCTACGTACACTCGATGGCACTGTGTGTTTGCGGACTTAACTAGGGCAGCTTGCCAGCTACTGAACATTCACAAGAAACTATGTTTGTAACTTCGTCATCGAAATATGATATATTTGTATAATGCACCTAAATTTCTATAGACAACTATCCCAGCTCCATGTACTTCTTTATTCAATGGTTACGCGTTCATACAAACATTATCGTCCGATAGCTCGATGTCGCCGCCAACATATCGGTGTCGGTTTCGATATCCGATATCGGGTCGGATAATGTGAAAGGCGAGTACATATTTCATACATTTTAAATGGCCTGATACATGTCGGGTGATATGGAAACGCTCTAACGATTATAGACACGCTATTCATATCGAACTTTGCTACTTCCAAGTTCCAATACTGAAAGTGAAGAAACGCTGTCGCGAATTGATAGACTTCCTTGGAATTGTTGAATCATTGAAACCCATTCCGAAGCTTTTGAAACAAGACGAAATAAATTATTGGCAGTGGTACTAATCCTCGTACGTACGGTAGGTGACTTCTACAGTAATGTGTCTGGATGTTCTATATCTATAAAATAATGTTAACCTATAATATCTCTATATAGTTTATCATTAGTTGGTTTTGATGTTACTAACAGAAGTGCTTAGTATACCTACGTATTAATATCTAATATATAAAATTCTCGTGTCACAGTTTTCGTTCCCATACTCCTCCGAAACGGCTTGATCGATTCTCATGAAATTTTGTGAGCGTATTGAGTAGGTCTGAGAATCGGCTACTATCTATTTTTTATCCCGAAATTCCACGGGAGCGAAGCCCCGGGGCACAGCTAGTATAGATATATAGACAGACACTTATTGCAGCTTTATTGGTATAGGTACAATCTGAGAACTTCCCGCTTGATCAGTAGAGATTTTTTTAAGAAAGTTATCTCTAAAAGTAATAGACTAATTGAAAACGTTTATATCACAAATAAAAGAGTTTTAGTAGGTATTTAATTTAATACTTACCGAAATATCGTTTGTCAAAAAACTCCTTAATCAGATCAATGTTTGTGTTTTTTTCTGACATTTATTTATTACCAGCTTCCGCTCGCGGTTTCACCCGCGTGGTTCCCGTTCCCGTGGGAATATCGGGATAAAAAAGTCCATCTCCATCTTTTCAATTGACTCTATGCCAAAAATCAAGTTGATTGGTTGCTTAGTTAGGGCGTGAAGAAAGGACAAACACGCTTTCGTATTTATAATATTAGTTAGGGCTAGTGGCCGCTGGCGTTTACTCCATCCTGGTCCGTTCCCTTGAGAATACCGACCTAGATAGAACCTATCCCTAATCTAAGCTTTAACTATCTGTGTGTCAATTTCATCTTAATCCATTCAGCGATTTTGCTCACAAGCAGTGATTGATAAAATATAATGTTCAATTCAAATTCAATATCATTTATTCAGTCTAGGCTGTTACAAGCACTTATGAACGTCAAAGAAACTACGCCATCGGTTCACAATCCCTAGACCTTGTAACGAGAAGAACCGGCAAGAAACTCGTCAAGGGCTATGAAATAAAACAGAAAGAAAAAATTCTTCCTGATTTATTTCATACAGAGTCGTCAAATATACAGACGGGGGGGGGGAGGTACCCTGCGGGCGGGTAATAACAACTAGTACCCGCCCGCAGGTTTACCCACTTTCCCGTGAGAATATTGGAATAAAATGTACTTTAAATTCCAGACCAGACCATTAACTATCTAAGTATCAAATTTTATCCAAATCTGTTTAGCCGTTCTGGCATGATTGACTCACAAACTTTCGCATAATATTTAGTCTGATTTTGGTCCAATGTCAGAATCCACATAAAATCACTATGCATTTCTTCCTTCAGGAAGTTATAACGCAGCAAATATATCAAATATATCTCCGAACGTCGGTCTAACAATGGAGCGCTACATATTTCTATAAATTGGCATACTATTTCGTTATTTGGTCACAAACTTTCTGTATTGCAAGAATATCGATGTTGTGAGCAGAATATTTCCTTGGAGGTTTTGGATTTCATTGTAAACTTCTGAGAATGTACGGATGTACGACTAGCTGAAGTGAACTTTATATTTGACTATTTTAGTAGAAAAGACCGTGCCAATCTCAGCACCGAGTCAGAGAGTCTCGGTGCTGAGATTGGCACGGTCTAACAACTCCTGAGGATGCTCCGTGTGTGGGCGAAACACGTGTAGAGTAGTCGGTGAAGGTGCAAGGTGTGTCACTGGGCTGCATCTGCATTTTTTCTTGCGGAATTACGCGACATATTTTTCTTTTTCTACTAAGATATGGATTTCCGCCAAGTAACGCCTGATTCTATCAAATTTGACTATTTTACTGGCGATGGAGGCAGTGAAATAAATAAACATAAATCTGACTACATCACACATTGACCTGATTTAGAAATAAGTAGCTTAAGACACTATACGAGAACGAAAGAGAGAAAAGTAAGTTTATTTTTTGACAAACAAAAGACAGTACATCCAAATAAAAATAAAACACATAATAGACGAAAAACCGTTTGTCCCAAAACGGTCCCGACTCAGCATAAAGCATGGCTTTAGGCCAGCGCTGATCTTCCGTTGGTACCGTTTTGGTGGGACTGCGAGCCAAAATAACAGGCTCGTATAAAAAAATTTTAAAAACAAATATTTATGATAATCATAGAAAAAGACGGGAACAAAACGCGTTACAATAAAAAACAATCAGAGCTATAACAAAAAATTAAGGGGAAAAAAACACATAAAAATAAAGACATAACTTAAAATCAAATCAGATTGCACCAGTGGAATGGGACAGAAAAAGAAAAAAAAACTTCTTTGCCTGAGGTCTTTACGGATGTACCTACCTACTTTTTGATATAAAACTATCTTCTTCTTACCGAGTGAGAATTAGTGGCCACCTCTGGTGTCAGAGTTTAACGAGCCGCCTATAAGGCCTCTGACTTTCCGAAGCATAAAGAATAAAGCAGGACGTGATGTTATATTTTTGGTCACCCATCCCGTGACAGACCACTGCGAAAGTAGCTTAACCGCTACAATCGCAAGTTTGGCGTCCGAGCTCCTCTAAAAATACATTAAAAAAATACCTTCACTTAAATCCCCCTTCCGTTTAAAGTCGGTTAAAAAATTCACAGCCGTTTCTTTTGTTTCCGTATCAAATAGAGACTTCGAATTTTATTCAAATTTAACGAGTAAGTAATTATGAGAAATAACAGGCTTGTGCTTTTATAGTAGCTGGCTTGGAAGGCTTTCAATTATTAGCATGCAATTTCTTAAGAAAATTGATACCTGTACTTAAGTAAATACAAAGTGTAACGAAGCGTAGTTTGTTATTTAAATAGCTGCGTATTTACCTAAATAATGCCAACTTACTTCAAGCGTGACTTGACTAAGAGCGAAACAAGGCCAAAAAGGTTAATTTTGTTCATCATTTAATGGCGAACTACAACCTTTGTGTGGTCTAGTGGTGATACCGCTGCGGTATCAGATTCAGAGTTTGATTTCCTGTGGAATTGCATTCTATCCCTGGTTGTTTTGATGGTAAATTGGTTCTAAATCCGAATAAGAAGTAATGTGTTAGTTCAACCTTTTTACCCGTTTAGCTTTTAAAAATATTCAGATAATCTTGATGTTAAGCAGTGTTGCTGTCACCTGCGCGGGGTGCAGATATCGCGCGATCGCTGCGGAGCGTCAAAATAAAAATGGTATTACCTATGTGATTGCTGACTAATCGTTCGTATAGCGGCGTCTCACGCGCCACGCGCGACGCGATAGATACGCAGCGTGTTACTATGACGCTAGCGCCAAAAACAATTTGGTAGCAACAACAAGAACTATATGAATGCACATTGTAGTTCATCGTTTGTTCGGTAGAGGCCGCACTGTTGATACGTAAAGCAATTATAGCGCAAATGTTGCTGTCGCATTGCTGTTGCAGAGATAGCTAATAGCCCCGCCGATCTCTTTGCTTATGAGATAAAATGTGATGGCAACACCGTTTGACTTCAGTATGACTTGAAAGTTTGTCTATGTAAGCCAAATTATTATTACTAGCCTAAATCGTCCCACTGCTGGGCAAAGGTATCTCCACCTTCCTTCCACTTGAGTAAGGCCAAAGAGTAGTTACTATTACTAGGTAAGGCCCCAAGTCAAAAAGTAAAAAAATAATGTCGTAATTACTTAACCTGTGCTCTAATTATATATTACTTGCGTAAAACTAGAGCTAATAACCAAAAGTTTTCACTCAAACCGTAAGCAAGAACCAGATAAAAAAGCCTTTTATTTCATTCCGATTCGCGTCCCCCATCCCTTCTAAAAAGGCGAAGAATGAAACGAGCTACAAATCCAACCCGTGTCTACAGAACTGCCACATGTCTGTCAGATTTATACATACAGAGCCGTGTCGCGGGCTTTTATTGAAATTGCCCTCATTACCATAATAATATTAGAAGGATTGGCAGCTATTTCCCCTGTATAAAACCATGACCACACTGGATACGAGGAATCTCACCGAATAATATCATGTTTCATATTATAAACAAATCTAATTATGGAAATTTCATCTGGAAATGTGAAACCATCAACCAATCAGTAACTAGAGAAAATAAGAAAAAATATTGATAAGTAACTACCATCTGTGGGATTTGTGCGCACGCTCTCATCACCAAATTCAAAAATAATTTCTGTTCTTCTTTTGAGTGAATGGCGGCGGGCTTTTGATTTTCGCCAATGTCTAGTTTTTGTACCTAAGATAAATATTAAATAGAAAAATATTGGAAAAAAACAACTCGGCCACAAGTGATCTCGACGTGAATTTCGACGGTGGTTCGCAAGTCTCGGTAGCTCAGTGGTTAGAGCATTGGACCGGATTTCTAAAGGTCGTGGGTTCGAGTCCCATCTGTTTATGAAAATAATTCCTGATTCCTTGGTTTTGTTTGACGGTTCACTTTTCATGGGGAAACTTTTATTTTTTTTTCTTTTTTAATTAACGACGGGGTGACTCTTAGCCTTCATTATACCTGATGTTACGTATTGATAAGGCTGAAGATGGAAGCGAGCCTCTCCCGGAATCCTCAATCACTGAGGAACTGGCTATCTTATTTATAACTGCCGGAACACAACAATGCTGAAAACATTGTTGTTATGGTGTCAGACTTAGATAAGATGGTGGTAGCTAGCCAGACGGACTTAGCACAAGTCCTACCTCCAACCAAACCGAATACAATATGTACCCCCGCTGGGAATCGAACCCGGTACCTGTGGGTCTGATACCGGTGTTTGTACCACTAGACCACAGAGGCGGTTAAGTTACGTACTTTTAAGTGAGTAGTATGATGTCCTGTATTAGTTTGAGACGTTAAAAGAACTAGGTTAGCCTGATTCTTCCTCAAGGTCGCCGCAAGTACATAAAGGTAACGACGCCCAAAAACCATTTTTTTTGTAAAACTTTGTAAATATTACGCTTATATCAATAATTCTCACATGAAAATGTTTGAATTGATGTTTCGCAGATCGCCCCCATCTAAAAATGGAATAAAAGAAATCAATATAAAGCTATTAAGAGTTTTCTTTTTTTTTCGCACGAATATTTGGTTGTTTTGCAGAATTAGAAAAACATATGCTCTCATTCAATAAATATGCGACTTATGAAGAAAAAGTGTGCTGTTTGAGGGTTACTGTTGTATATTGAAACTAAAGAATGGGCAACAAGAACTTTCAACCTTATTCTAGGCTTTCATCCGCGTGGACCCCCTTAATTACTCAATTACCTAACAAAGAGGTCGGTGGCGCAGTGGTTTGCAATGGTCAATTACATGATGGGTGACCAAAAATTTGTTATCTCGAGCTTCTTCTTGCTTCGGAAGGCACGTTAAGCCTTGGTCCCGGTTGTATTTACAGTCGTTACAACCCGCCAATTCTCATTAGATCCTCGTGGTTAATAAGGAAAGCCAATGCCCCAGCAGTATTACATTATAATGGCGATTAGGCTAAGCGTACGCTGGCTCGCAGAAATTTCTGCGTGACGCAGATTTTTTTTTCCAACGAGACGGTGTATGCATTTGGGGTGAGAGGTTGTTTGCTTGTGTGTTTGTGCAAGCCAATGTTGACAAAAGTAATTGTCCGATTTTGATGCGGTTTTTACTGATGGACTTTGGTTTGATTGGTGCATGTTCTTAGATAGGTGTTACGGTCACAACTCACCAGGGGGCGCTGCAATAAACATTTGTTTTGAGACTTTCGTCTTGAGACACTTCGGTAAGTTGGACGCGAAGATTTTACGGAGCTTCCCGAATGCTGCCCAACCGAGTTGGATTCGACGGGAGATCTCTTTCTCGAAGTTGGACTTACCTAACTGGATTGTCTGTCCAAGGTAAACGTAGTGGTCAACAACTTCGAGTGTAGTGTTCCCAACGTGAACTGGAGTGGGTAATTCGACATAATTTACGTCTTATCCATGTTCATCCTAAGACCCACTCTTTAGGAAGCACTACGGAGATCTTCGAGCATTGTGTTCAGGTCCTCCAAGGTCTCAGCCATAAGGACTATATCATCGGCAAAACGAAGGTGTGTCAGATACTGGCTATTAATGTTGATGCCGAGTCCTTTCCAGTCCAAGAGCTTAAAGATGTCCTCCAACGCAGCTGTGAACAGTTTCGGAGAAATGACGTCTCCCTGTCTCACACCTCGCTGCAGTTGGATGAGACTTGTGCTCTGGTTCTGTAATCGGACCGACATGGTGGCATGTTCGTATAAGTACCTTAACACCTCGATATACCTATAGTGCACTTGGCACCTCTGGAGAGACTGCAGCACCGCCCAGGCCTCTATCGAATCGAAGGCTATCTCATAGTCCACAAACGCCAAGCAAAGTGGCAGATTATACTCCTCGGCCTTCTGTATAACCTGCCGCAGCGTATGAATGTGGTCTATGGTGCTAAAGCCTTTTCGGAACCCGGCTTGTTCGGGAGGCTGGAAGTCGTCGAACCTGCGAGTGAGACGATTCGTAATGACTCTCGAAAACAACTTATAGACATAGCTTAGAAGTGAGATGGGTCTGAAGTTCTTCAAACGGGTGTTATCTCCCTTTTTGAAGAACAAAACTACCTCACTTATATTCCATGCCCTCGGCATTTTGCCCTCGACGATGACGGAATTGAAAAGCTTCTGGAGGACTTTGAGTATCGGCTTACCGCCCGCTCTCAGAAGTTCTGTAGTGATTCCGTCATCACCCGCTGCCTTGTTGTTTTTGAGTTGTTTGAGAGCCATACTAATCTGGTACAGGCTGACGTCCGGGATATCTTCGGTTCACCGAAGATATCCCGGACGTCAGACACATCAGTGTCGGCTCTGGGGTCTTTAGCCTTGCGTTCAACAGGTGTCTGCGTGGAATATAACTGTCCATAGAAACTCTCGATCTCTCTCAGGATTTCAGGTTTCGTAGAAATTATGCGACCGTCGTCAGTTTTCAGCTTTGTCATTTGGCTTTTCCCAATAGACAGATCTCTCGCGAACACTTTGGAGCCTTTATTCCGCTCGATAGCCTCTTTAATACGGTTCGTATTAAATTGGCGAAGGTCGCTTGTCAAAGACTTAGAGATCTGCTGATTTAGCTGCCGATAACGATGAGCATCCGCTGAGTTCTGAAGCCTCATTTCACGTCTCTGATCCATTAGTAGGAGTGTGTGGTCGGAGAGTTTCTTTAATTTGGGACGGCGAGTCTTAAAGTACTTGGACCCTACCGTACGGACAGTATCCACCACCGTGTTGTGTAGATCGTCCACATCTATGCTGTTCTCAAGGGCTTCGAAGCGGTTTTGGAGCTCGAGTTGAAAGCTCTCGGGGTTTTGGATATGGGCCGGTAATGGTCGGAGCGTAGACTTTATCAGCCGCGATCTTTCCAGTTTCACGTTGATATTCAACGTACCACGTACCATTCGGTGATCGCTCCCCGTCTTGACGGTGTTGATCACAGTGACATCATTGAATATTTGCTTTTTAGTCGACATGATAAAATCTATCTCATTTTTGACTTTACCGTCTGGACTGATCCAGGTCCACTTTCGGCCAGCATCTGGCCTCTGTTATTCCGTTGCCCAATTCCAAATTGCCCCACACTCAACTCGTCACCGCAACGTTTCCCCAACTTAGCATTAAAGTCCCCCATCACAACGGTGTAGTGGGTTTTGTGACTATGCATGGCTCTACAAATGTCCTCATACATAGCCTCCACTTCGTGTAACGAATACGTAAGTTGTTCGTGCTAGAGATACAGCACCCCGACCGCCTTATAGCTTGTGATATTGCTATAGCTATCTATTTTTCAAACCCCTACAAGGGCTCTCACTAACGCTATCACTTTCATACTAAAAATGCAATAGGGAATAGAAATATGTAGGAATTAGACAAAAACCCTATAGTTGAAGGATGAGTTTGAAGTTTGATAGCTATAGCGATAGCACAAGCTATACCGTTAGGCGGTCGGAGTGCAGGTCTCCTTTTGTTTTTATATATATAAAAAAACAGATCACTGTGACCTAAGCCTAGCCGATATACTGATTCTCCATCAATGTACAGTAACCCACACGCCTTTCCCCAGTAACACAGGATTCCATTACCCAATCTTTTATTTTTCCCAGTTTATGGGGATATCGGATTGTAAGGCCGATCATCAGCATTCGACGGATTCCGACGCAATACACTCACCGATTGATATTGCGTCCAAAAAAATAGAATTTACCTATTTGGTTTTATTAGCCTTACTATATTTTTGTATGGTGAGTGATTGGTGCCACAGTGTTATGTCTTTTTCTTTTTAAGTGTCAAATAATAACGAGAAAAGTATAATGGCCGATTGCACCAAAATTCCTTTTACGAATTCTCAAAAGCATAACGTAATTTTTTTGTCAAAGCTGTCAAATTTCATATTTTTGAAGCGAAAACTTCTTTAGCGGCGTTGTGCACATCAGAGTTTAAATTTTTTGCGATGGGTAAAAAATGTTAAAGTCGCATTAGGCAATGCATTCTGCAAAAAAATATAAAACTCTCTAGATCAATTCAAAAAAGTAATTGTCCTAAATCTTAAAATGAACTTTTATGTAAAATACCTAGTTATTAAACTAGCGGAACCTCGTGGTTTTACCCGCGTGGTGCCCGTTCCCGAGGAAATATCGGGATAAAAAATAGCCTATGTCACTCGGGAAATATGTAGCTTTCTAATGGTCTAAAATTATCTAAATCGGTCCAGTAGTTCTTGAGATTAGCGCGTTCAAACAAACAAACTCTTCAGCTTTATAATATTAGTATAGATAGGATAACTTGAAGATTGATGTATAAAGAGTATTAACCCTAATTAGTTATTATCAGAAGGGATTTATTCAAAACACGTTTACCGCTTACTAACTCCGTATAAGTATTGTCAACTACGCAAAGAATTCGTTACCGACCGGCAGGTACGCGTGTCAGGTAGGGATGCAACTGCTCAAGAACGACTATCTAAACACTGACTACTATACTGACTGTCTGTCAGTATAGTAGTCAGCGATCGCTCCGGAACGTCAAAATAAAAAAATATTACGGATGTGATTGCTGGCTAATCGCTCGCTGATGGTTCGTATAGTGGCGTCTCCTACCTACATGCGAGAGTGAGACGCCGCGTGTTGCTATGACGCTAGCGCCAAAAACAATTTGGTAGCAATAACAGGAACTAAATGAATGCACATTGTAGTTCATCGTTTGTTCGGTAGAGGCCGCACTTTTGATACGTGACGTAAAGCAATTATCGCGCAATTTCTGCTGTCGCGTTGCTGTTGAAAAGATAAACAATAGCCCCGCGCTTTATCTACCTTTTTTTTTATTTTCCTCTTGCCGCCGTAAGTCATGGCCATCAAGCCATTGGCGGTTTATATATCTGTGACTACGACAGACCGTTACGGTCACTACAGCTACGGCTCGTGTACCGTTACGACTCGTAGCATTGTGTCCCTACATCGTAGATAATAATAATTTACCTTTTAAATAGACTTTGTTACAAGTAATTAAATTTAATTTTGTCTTTCTTAGAGTAGAAATACGTAAGTATCAAATCAATATAGTCACAACGTACATTTTATGTACCATATAAAATCTCAAAATCTCCGCCCAAAACATGCAAATAAAAGGCACTTCACGAACCCTTCGGCTGAAAATATTCAAAATTGAGTCTCCGCCATCTCCCATTTAGAATTCCATATAAGAACACAATACTTTCCGGTTATACGCCGGCCCCATTCTGCGAGCCACTTAAAATCACATAATACTGCAGGAGCAATCTTAAAGAATCGCGAAAGAGGCTCCGAGGCTCCCGTCACGCACTCGCAAACCGACCATAACTCATAAGGAACCAAAAAGGACCACAGAACAAAAAAATAAACAAGACTTGCTCGCGAACAAATAGCATTACTTACGTGTTCTACAACTTAAATGTCCGCAAAGAAATGGAATCCTAGATAATGTTGCCATTCGTCTCCACTTAATGCAATATTATATAACCTCTTTCGTGGAGTGGGCCGTCTCGTAACTTAGGATCGTAGACAGCCGCAGATTAATGCCTCCGAGCATGTGCTCCTAAGTTTTTCTGCAGCGTCCGCCGGCTCTCTTGAGGAATTTTTCAATTTGCCCCTTGAGAGAATAGAAGCTATGTATGGTCTATTTTCTTTGCTTTGCCCTTAGGACGAAAAACATTGCTTACGAATTTACATTCGCTACTCCCTTTGTTTTAAGCGTTTCGCTTCTGCGACGTTTAAAATGTTATTAGTCCGACGGAGCAAGTGTGTGGATCGTGTATAAGTTTTTTGAAACTTTAAAGTGTACCTATTTCAAGAAGGCTTTTTCTAAGTTCCGGCTACGGCCAAATGAACATAATAATAATAATAATAATAATATATATTTATTTCACCAAAGAAAAAATACATTGATTGGCAAGTAACAATAAGACAACTGTAAACATAACTTAGTTCTTACATGAAAATAAACCATTGATTGAAACAAGCTAATGGTAAACATCTGCACCCGAACTAGGAAACCTGTATCTCAGGTGCAGTGCTCTTACTCTCACTATGTACAATACAAGGTTTAACCAGAGAGGCAAAATGGTATAAACTAAAACTAACAAAAAATGCCAGAATCAAAACTAAACCTTAAAATTAGATTATTATCTAATATTATCCATATTTTATGGTTAAACTCAGAAGTAGCAGAAGACCTCAACTCCTAATAAAGAGTCAATAAAATTAATAATTTGTAAGTAGGTACTGTGTTTCTTTAAAATGAGTAAATGGTTGCTTAAATCAACAAAGAAACAAATCATTTTCTTTTCATCTCTGCAATAAAAAAGTTCCTTAACAAAAAGGAATATTAATACCTACTAATTTCCCGGAAAATAGTGATTCAAAGGACCCCGATTCCAGCTTCCATAACCTGAATTCTTCGTACCAAGAAACTTTAGCGACCGGAGTTTCTTAGCGACTCCGAAGGGGCAGTTATTAAATTCTTATGCTAATAAGATCTCAGTTACCTGCTTGCATACCGCCCGGCGAGTCGGCCAGTGCCTCTTATTTTGATCTCCATAAAAAAAACTTCAGCCCAGGTTTCTGTATAACGGTTATTTAATAGCTCTGACTTCGTCAGCATGGAATACAGGGAGTGAAGTTATACGAAAAAACTCGCCAAGTGCGTGTCGGGCCACGAGCAGTATAGGGCAAACAACAACGTTATCCACAACATACATTTAAAATTTTAGTAGTTTCTAATATAATTATTAAGGTTATAAGTTACATACAATTTATAGATCTTACATTAAAGTTGTATCTAGATTTTGAATTATTATTAGTTATTAGTTATCCTATACAATAGTTTTAAATAGTTATACTTATATTAATTTCTCTCTTTTTGGCACTATTAATGACTATATCTGTCTATTCAATGGAATTTGTACCTATGACTACGTTTCTAATATTATAATTTTTTTAGTTAATTAACTATTACTCGTCAACCTGTAAAGTCTCGCTAGCGGCGATAGTTTTCGTTTGAACTTTATTAAATGTACTACTCTCCTGAAATTTTTCACGTATCCATAAGCTACCGTTTAAATTTAGAGAGGGAAAATAAAATTTAGCACTTTAAAACTTAATATTTAAAAAACAGATCCCTAAATCGAAATGTGGCCTTCTTAAACCTATAATATTTTTAGAAGACCTATCCAACGATAGCCCACTCTATGAGATTAATGATAAAAAAATGTAATACCCAAGATTTTTGAAGATTATTCCAGCACTCTTTTGGCGTAATATTCACATTCTTGCTTATTTACTTCTAGTACCTACTATTATATATTCTGTGCTATTACTACCGCACCTTGTCATCCCACATAATAACAAAATAAAAAACATCAAGGAACCCTAGGAAAAAACCTGAAAACGTAGCCGAAGTATAAGTCTGTAAATATTTACCTGATGGAAACCTTTAAGTAGAACCTTCCACATCAATTCATCATAAGCATTATAGGTATTCCACAAAATACCTTGAAAATACAAGCTCGTTACAAGTCACTCTCAGCCTTACACCAAATATATTCGCCACGTTATAAAAGTGTATTCTTGTAAAAACAAATTTTCCGGTCGCCGTCACCGAGAAAGAACGTCTAACACAGAGATTTTCCTAAAACGAGGCGTTTAAAGCAGATTACTCATTCAAAGCCGCGCCGCGCCAGCGTGGGTAAGTAACGAAATACTCGATTTTCCCACCTGCGAAAAAACAAGAATACGAAACGTTCAGTGGCTCGCGAAAATATTACATTATGGAGATGAGGAATATATTAAGCACACCGCACGTTACGCGTGAATATTTAAAAGTCGCGCGAACGCGCCGTCCGCAGCACGCGCGAACGCTTGAATAAAATTCACCCGCACGGATCGGAACGGCAGATCATAATTTTTGTAAAGGTCTCCTCGGTTTGTAGTACGCGACGTGTATACAAATAACTCCGTTTATGATTCGTTCACGTTTGGCGATTTCGTGATCGTCGATTTCAATAAACTGTCATAATACGCGGCGTGGTTTATTTAATTTTGCTGAATATTCATATGGTTGCGATGCCTGATTGTTGGATTAAATAAAGTACTTGTATACATAGTTAACCGTAAAGCGGTTTACAGAATACATCTACTGACCAAGTTTTAACTGTGTGATCCTTATAGTTTTGGAATAAAGTGGCTGTGACATCTTACCAATTTGGAAGTGTATAACTTTCCACTTTGGAAGTGTATATCTTTCAAACGGTTGATTTTGAGAAAAAACTGTAATAGAAACTTCAATGTAATTTTTAAAGACTCTATAGTACGCCTCAAGTATAGGATTGATAAAAAATAAAATTTAAATCCCTTCATTCCCTTCGAAAAAAATCGTTTTAGAAACCTCAATGCAATTTTTAAAGACCTATCTATAGAACCTACACGTATAAATTAGATGAAAAATAAAATTTCAGTGTCAGTTCCATGTATGGGGAGCATATATTTTTCATATATTTTTTTATTTTTGTGTAAAAACTGTAAAGCGGTTTACAGAATACATCTATCTACAGAGTTTCAACTGTGTAATCCTCATAGTTTTGGAATAAAAAGCGTGTGACATACATCGGTTTGGCCGAATCTATAAGGGTTTCGTTTTTTGCCTTTAGGCTACGAAACCCTAAAAAAAGAAGACAGTAGGCCGAGATATGGAAGTTGATTTAATCGTCATTTTTATCATTTAAAATATGTTCGAATGTTACTCGTTGTTACTTCCAATGTTGCAAAGTTCGTTGAATAAAATTTTATTAAATTAACTTCATTTATATGCAACTGAATCATGATCGTGTTAAATGAACCGCCAAACGAATGCAACAAATTTTACTGAATTAAATGACATGATTTTTCAACTTTAAATGTAACTAAGTGAAAGTAAAGTAATTCCATTTCCATTTGAAATGATAAAAATACTTATGTGTTTTTTTCAAAATTCTTTCGTCCTCTACAACTAATGTCAAATCTTTTTATCGCGTTAGTTTTATTCATAATAATGTTTTTTTTATTAATAAATTATTAGGTATACTTACTAAGAATTATTAGTGATAATAATATAGTATATAAAGGGCACAATTGAGAGGCTGGAAGTCCAGAAACACAGACATAACAGAACTTCAGCTCTAACACATGCAAATACAGTATTCGAATTATCATCCTAAATATATATAATACTAGAGGCCGGGCGCGGTTACACCCGCGTGGTTACCGTTCCCGTGGGAATTTTGGGATCATTTATAGCCTATGTTACTACTTGGGGTGTAAGGATTCTCTATACCAAATTTCGTCAAAATCGGTCCAGTAGTTTTGAGTTTATTCGTTACATACAAAAATACAAATCTTTCCTCTTTATAATATTAGTATAGATTATAAATGCGAAATTGTGTTTGCTTGTCCCTTCTTGACGCCCTAACTAAGCAACCAAACGACTTGATTTTTTGGCATAGAATTCTTTGAAAGGACGGAGAGTAACAAGGGATACTTTTTATCCCGATAATCCCACGGGAACGAAAACCACGCGAGTGAAACCGCGGGCGGAAAGCTAGTCATATGTAAGACTGATGTACCTACATATTTAGTGGAAATGGATATCATTTTCTACTGTTCATCTATTTATTACATTCGACTTTCTTCACAAAAGACTGCACAATTTTTAACTTCCAAAATATTACTTTTTACTGTCTTCTTGGACGCTCGGAACCCGTGTTCACGTGGAAACAACATCTCAAAACGGCACAAGCATCTTTTCCCGTCAGCTCCAAATCGGATTGAGCTCTCTAGTCTCCAAGAAGGCTCTAAAAATGTAACTGACGTTATTGGCAGTCTACTTTTTCTCCAAAATTGCTGTTGGCTCCCGTCCAATTGAAGAAAATTTCCCAGCATCCTTTTGGTACATTGACGACTTTCGAATATTGACATTGGCAACATAATGTACCCTGAAGATGCAACTGCGAGCTACTTGATATTCTTATACCGTTTTATAGAGAGAATACAGTTAAAGAGATTTTTCGTAATTGTTATTGCTGTTTTGTGGAGTAGGTACTTGTATTAGTTTCTTTGAGTAGTTTCACACTCTTCAGCAGTAAGATCCCCTTGCTTATGGCAATTTATGAACACATTGTATTTTTTATTTTTATTTTTTTATGCATGACGGGGAGACTCTTAAGTCTCCCCGTCATGCATAAAAAAATCATACGTCAATCATAGTCATATCATACGTCATATTATACTTAACATCATGTATGATAAAGTCCTTAGCCTTTATCATACATGATGTTAAGTACTGATAAGGCTGAAGATGGAAGCGAGCCTCTCCCGGATTCCTCAACCACTGAGGATTAACTTTATTTCCATTTATTTTAAACGTTCCTTTTGAAATGTACCTACTCGTAATTAAAAGTAAAATAGGACAAGTAGTATTTATAATGAACTTTAATGTCATTTTTTATTTTTAAGTCGGTTTTTGTTTTTTTTTTATAAAAAGTTTTTTATTTCACCATTTTTAAAGTTAGGTTAAGTCCCGCACTTCGGTTTGACTCAAACTAGTAGTGTATTTTTGAGATTTCCTGAAAAATACTGAACTGAAATTTTAGAAAATGGGACCAACTTGGGAACACCCCTGATCTAATAACGTTTGAATCATTACAATCGGTCCAGCCGTCTTCAAATAATCGATGTACATACATAAAAAAGAAATATATACGCGACGAACAGATAACCTCCTTCTTTTTTTTAAGTCGGTTAAAAATATGTTGTGTAAAACGGCTTCTAATAACCTTCAAGAAATACGCTATCCAATCACAGAGTGTATCTGTCGTAGGCCGACCGTTAAATTGGGCCGATCGAGATCTGCCTGGGCACATAACGATACGCCGGCATTTCTTGATTTACCGTTCAAAGCATAACGTTTGACAATTCGCCCAGCCACGTTTGGGCAAATCGATTACCGTGTGTGACCAAATTATAAGCAATAAAATGAAATTGGCACACTTATACATAAGCTTAAGTATCCCCTGTAGGTTCTGGCAGGGATGTACAAGCATCCGTGAAATCGAGAAAAAAACTTCTGTTTCATACAGTTTAGCAGACTTTTAATAAAAATTTGTACGAAACAGCTGATTTTCTTCGTAACTTCAAGGTTGCTTCACTTGAGGTTCTCCACTTGAGGTTTTGAGTATAAAATAACATTGTTTTAAAAATATAAAGACCTCTCTCATCCTATCAAGCAGTAACTTGGTCGCTCCTAGTCCTGAGGGAGTGAAACAACGGGGTCTGCACCGGTTATTTTTCTGTTTACTCGGCTCTCCCTTAGGACGGCTATAAATCTTGTATGTAATCCATGTAATTTTTGTATGGAAGCGGCCTCGAAATCGCAAAAACACAGTTGCTTCATACATTTTACCAAAGGTCAAATAAAAATTGATATGAAACAGCTTTATTTTAACCGCCTCTATGGTCTAGTCGTTCAACCACCGGTATCAGACCCAGGGGTCCCGGGTTCGATTCCCAGCGGGGGTACATATTGTATTCGGTTTGGTTGGTGGTAGGACTTGTTGTGAGTCCGCCTGGCTAGCTACCACCATCTTATCTAAGCCTGACGCCATAACAACAATGTTTTCAGCATTGTTGTGTTCCAGAGCAGTTAAAGATAAGATAGCCAGTTCCTCAGTGATTGGGGATTCCGGGAGAGACTTGCCTCCATCTTCAGCCTTATCAATACTTAACATCAGGTATGATGAAGGCTAAGAGTCTCCCCGTAGTTCATAAAAAAAGAAGCTTTTTTCTTCCTGACGTCTGGGTTGGCTCAATGCAAAAAGTTTTTCATAACGATGAGTTCTACAGACGGTTTTGAGTAAACATTAACTAACTTTGTATACAGATTTAACTTTTAAAATTATTAAAAGTCCACAACAACTGGTTTTGACCTATCATCCTCTCAAAAGTAATACCACTGCGAGTTACTTGCTCCTATGAGAGTAAAACAACGGGGTCTGCTCCTTTCCCCTTATTTTTCTGTTTACTCGGCTCTCCCTCAAGACGACTATAAATCAACACCATACGAGCTCCTTCAGAGGGGCTTAATCGGACACGTATCAGATTACGATTGCTGTGTCATAAATATTGGATTGATGGATTTGTAGTTTGATGGCCGCTTAAGATTTTATTCAATAAGCTAATTCAGTATACACTTTAATAATAATAAATGCGGAAGTAAATCTGTCTGCATGTTAGCATTACCACTTACACACCTAAGCTACTAAAATTTTGGTATTTGACCGAGATAAAGGTCTAAAGAGTGCAGTATAGCTGAATCAGACATAGAAATTCTACACAATTTGTTCACATAAGCTAATCAGCTAAGTCTTTAAAATAAATAAAAAAAAAGATTACAATAAAACGCGTTGCGTTTATTTTCACACGTTTAGATATAAGTATGTTCTGCTAAGTATTTAGTTTTATGTTTATCTTAGCTTTATTTTTCATAAGCTATCAACACTTTTCAAATGTTGTATTAATAAGAAACCAAAGAATAAAAGAAATCAAAGCTAGTATACGTAAGAGCGTAGTGATACGTTAGAGCTAGTATCAATTCATGCGTGCCTTTTACGCCATTCAGTATATGCAAAATTACATGTTTCTATATTTAAAAACTACCTGCCGCTCACCCGCGTGGTTCCCGTTCCCGTGGGAATATCGGGATAAAAAGTATCCTATATTCGTAACCAGGCTATCTACTATATGTGTATCAAATTTCATCCAAATCCGTTCAGTAGTTTCGGAGCCTATTCAATGCATACAAACAATCAAAATTTTCCTCTTTAAAGTTCCATCATCAGCCTGTGGACTTCCACTGCTAGACATAAGCCTCTCCTAGCCTCTTTATAATATAATATTAGTATAGAAGTACATCAACGTTTACACCAAAAGCAATATTACTTATTGCCCGTAGACATCCTAATCGCACCTCCGGGGCATTTAAATCGGAGCCAAATCTGACGCAGGTACGTTTACTTCGTTTAGTTTCCAGTTTACGTATACAGTTTCTCCCAGGGCTATAAATCAACGCAACAGAAACTCTTTCTGCACCTAAGCTGTTCTTACTCCGGGCGTAGTGGTGTAGTCCCATTTTGTCTTCTTTAATGGGGATTTATCATACGTCCTTGTTAATACTTTGCATCTTTGTATAACAAGTACGTATCTAAAAAAAAAGTGTTTATAAATTTATCCAGAAAACTACTTACAAATGGGCAAAGTAATTGGTGTGATTGAACAAATTTCCTGGGCAAGCATGCAACACCTTAGACCACATCCAGTTTATTAAGCACGATTGTGGTCAAAAGCCTGCCCAGTTATTATTAAAAAAAAAACCTTTTAGAATCTTTTAAATCCCCTTCATTTATGCCGACAACTATTTTGTAAATATTGCAATATACAGTATTGTAAGTATTGTTTTGCCACTATGACCACATACAAAATCATTCCAGTTGGATAGAAAGAACTGGGTCTCATTCACCATCCAAGATTTAACCCGAATCTCACTCTCTCCCTAGTTATAATTCCATAAGGTGGTGGGATCAGCTTTCCTTATCTTTCTCTCACTTTGGTGTGTCAACGCCGGTTACCTGAGGGAGCCTCAAACCTCACTCTCACCTTTTTTTATGAGCGACGGGGAATCTCTTAGCCTTCATCATACCTGATATTAAGTATTGATAAGGCTGAAGATGGAAAGGAGCCTCTCTCGGAATCCTCAATCACTGAAGAACTGGCTATCTAGTCTTTAACTGCCGGAACACAACAATGGTGAAAACATTATTGTTATGGCGTAAGACTTAGATAAGATGGTGGTAGCTAGCCAGGTGGTTTTACAACAAGTCCTACCACCAACCAAACCGAATACAATATGTACCCCCGCTGGGAATCGAACCCGGAACCCCTGGGTCTGATACCGGTGGTTGTACCACTAGACCACAGAGGCGGTTAGACCTTTCTTTAACACTATATCATTCCATCTTGTCTTGGGTACATTTTGGTTTTTTGGTTTGGTACACTTATAACAAATTACAACAAAATGTTTATTTTGGCTATATCTTTGCCTCATGTTTAGGCAGACGGTAATCGCCCAATCTGCGTCGCTTCGTTTCACGCTGCAGCGTCGCACGGTGCTATCGGCGGCGCGAAATGAACGTAATACAAATTGCAATTTGTGCGGTGGCGGTGCCGCCAGCTATCAAAGCATAACACGGTGTATAGTGTGCAATCGGATGAGATGTTTTATAAGAAACTGTGTAATAACGTGAGTACTCACACTCAGGTGTAGTATACTCAAAGTAAAAAAATCGCACCTTTTTAAAACTAATATTTACCTCGTTTAAAAGCGCAATAAATAAACTTAATAAATATCATTCTATTGCATTAAAAAACCATACTAACACAAATGTGACATTTAAAAAAAATACAATTATGTTCCTTATAAGAGCCGCTGGTTGAGCAATTGTGCTACAATCTGTGGGCGTTAAAGGGTCAATGCAGGTTCAATAGGGGATAATCCGTTATTTAGATAATGGATTACCCTTAAAAGACAAGTTTTAGTAAAATGTTTAAATACAAAAAGCATAATTAAGGAATGTTATTGTTTTGCAAACTCTATCTTTTGTTTTATATTCCAATAAAAATAAAAAAGTTGAATTGTTTTGGGAACTCCTTTTCGTTACCTTCCAAATAATAAAAAAAAATACTTTTGTAAGCTATCGTGTACAATAAAGAATATTTTATCTTTTATCTTTTTATCTTTATAGTATACAACAATTCCCTTATAAATTTATTCCAAATAAGGTTTGACTAAGTTTAAAAGTGGGATTTTGAAAGGTGTGATTTTTCTGATGGTGAGTCTATCACGACAAAATTGTTTATGAAACACACACTATCACTAAAGTCCAAAAAAACTATTATTTTTTATTTACTTTATAGATACTATAATAAAAACAAATTCAAATTCTTTTCTCTTTTCAATAATTTATTTAAATAGATTAGGTCTAGTAGCGATCTATTACTTAAAGGCGATCGGGCAGGCTAAGTGGCGTTGCCATCTTTGAAGACTTCCTAAATTAAGTACCTACTTTGACCTTGTCGGGTAAAAGATTTTTTTATTATATTATACTTTTATAAGCTTAACTTAACCTTCTCTTGCTAGGCTGATCAGGGTATAAAATCCTTTAACCGTTTAAGCTCTCTGCAGAAAAGGTAATAAAAGATAAATCATAGGGTACTTTATAATAAAAGCTCAGGGATCCCCTAGGGTGAATGGTTTCACTCAATCGGAACTGGAAGAACACCAGTCTTAGTCAGCAGGCTATATATTCACTTTACCTATAGAGCGCCGTCTAGCGCCAATATAGGACAACATTGTTTTCATTTACGTGCGCAAGATGGCGTTATAACTTTATACCCACCAACAAGTAATAATCGCCGCTCTCCGTTACCCAAGTATGTCCATTTTATTTGTAGGTGATGCAGTTTCTGTAAGTACTCATCATTATCAAATCAGCTATTATGACACCCACCCAGGTATAGGCCTTCCCCAAGGATCTGCTTGCATCCAACGGCTTCCCGCGACCTTCACCATATCGTCATTTCACCTTATCGGGGGCCTACACACGGATGTCGTCCGGTGCGCGGTAAACATTTCAGAACCTTTCTGCTAAGTATCTGTCCCGCCCACTGCCACTTCAGCTGAGCAATCCTTAGAGCTCGTTTCTGTACTAGTATAGTATTATATAGTCTGTGATAATACTGAGTACGTACACGTACTCCGCGCAGTGATGGGACGGCATTAATTTAGTGGCCGCCGCTGTGCGCCGAGATAACAACGGCGGCGGGTAAGCCAAGCATTTGCACACTCCATTTATAATTATCTTGTCGCTACTCTCTCAATCTTTTATACTAGCAGGTGACATTGTTATAAATTAACTAAGACCAAACTATAATTAATCTTCCGTAGGAGGTTGTTGCGCGAGTTCGGAAGTAACTTAATTTTGGGAAAGGTACTTTTAAAAAGGATTAAGTTTATACTGGAAAAACAAAACGACTAGTAAACAACAGACGCGAACTTCCGTCTCCGAGCAATTTGGGGATACTTAAGTAGATTTTTTATAAAAATTATCTTTTATTATAGAGCGTTGTGAAATTGTGAATGCAAAATATTATATCATTATGATCTTTTTATACTAAAGTATAGTCGAAATAACATAATTATCAGTAAAACAAGGCTAGTTAGAATGGTAAAACAAATATGCCAATTCAGAAGCGTCGAACTTTTTAAAGTATTTGAATATTAATAATTTTGATTTTCAGTGCCGTGTGGCGACGGCCTAAGAATACACGTCTCACCACTCCCTTACATGCCTAGGATGTCGTAAGAGACGACTAAGGGGCTCGACGCATTGAACACCTGTGCGAGAGAAGGAAAACTTGAAACAAAACCCTCTACCAACCCGTCTGGCCAGCGTGGTATCAGTAGGCTAATACCTATGAACGTCACAATAGGCGTGAGCTAGGAAAGGCTTATGTCCAGCAGTGGACGTCCACAGGCTGATGATGGAATTTTGATTTTCTCTTTATTCCCGACGATAATCAATCGGGCTCATTACAATATCTCAAACATCCCGATCTGTCCCAAATCACGGAGCCCATTTTTCTTTGGCCAACACATTCATCAAAGGAGCGCTCAGTAACAATGTTCGAGCCGGACCTCCTCGGGAATCTTTTGCGCCGTCAAAGTGAAATCTCTTTGTAATCTCCCTGAATAATATCGGATTAAAAGGAATTTGTTACTAATCCGTTTTCTTGTGCTGAATTCCTTTTATCTCATTGCCCGCTCCCAGCTTCGGTTTGAAGGTTAACTCGAATAAGATTGTCGCTAAACTTTTCCCTTCGCCTATCTGCTTTATGGATTTTTAATGATTTTATTTCGTGCACTTCTCCTTGTCTGTGCCACCTTGCGGTTGTGAAATACATTTATATCTCCTTTTAAATATTTTATATTCATCAAAAATGGTAGCGCTCTAAAAAATTTAAAACATTTTACTATTTTCCCTCTCGAAAAATACCAAAAGCTTGGTAATGAAATGCCCGAATCCGTTATTAATTTTGTCTATGACATAGAATTCCCATCTACCTCTTGTATACGTTTGTCGTGTCACTATTCGCTAAGAATACCTTTATCCCTTCTTATCCTATGTATATTGGAATTTCTGACTAAAAGATCCCAGTCAGAAAAAAGCACATCTTCTAATTTGTGTTTCAGAATTTGTTATTGAGTCCCCTATATTTCGGCGCAGTTGCATGCGCTGCACAGTGTGTCCGCTCATACAAAGAGCTGGACAAAATTATTTAACAATTATTTTTATTATATGTAATTTGTATAATCTTAACAAACATCTCTGATGCATTAAATCAAACTTTATTTGTGTTCATAAAATATTTTTTGTAAAATAATCTTATTTAGCAAGTAATAATATTTTTTTAACTCAATCTTCAGCGCAGTTTCTTTAGCCATTTTACAAATTGTTCTAAGCTAAAGTTTACTATCGTAATTATTTTCTTGATGATTGAACTATAGATTCAGCCGATTTACATCTGCAGTTGCAGCGAAAGAAAAAAATCATTAAAAAAAAGTGCAAAATGTTGCATTTTTTCTGGTTTTCTATCATAGTTAAAGATCTTAAGAATACATAGATACCATTTTCATAGGGGAGAAATGTGGAGAAATAAACCAAAGCCTTTTAGATATATAAAAAATATCTTGAATTTAAGAAGCTCCTTTTTTTCCATATATCATTTAAGCTAGCAATTACGTGATAACAAAATAGAAACATACTTCTTTCCAATGATGACATTATTTTAAAAATATCTTAAAACCAAGCTTAGGAAATTGCGACAGTAATAGTTCTTTTTTTATTAAAAATATATGTGATTGCTAGTCAGGGCTTAAATGTGTCAATCTTGTGAATTAGAAAACAACTATGAACATCGTAGTTTATGGAACGACTGAGTTTAGCACCTATACTTTACATTATACTTATTTTACCTATACTTTACATTTTGATTTTCCTTTTTGTCCTGTACTAGCCACACTGTGCGCCATGATCGAGGTGTCACTACAGCGGTGAGTCACACCGTAATCATGGCGCATGCAACGCAGGCACATGAATGGGACTCGACAACAAATACAAACATATCAAACGCGCTATATTTCACGAATTAAGTTGTAATTGTCCGTATTTTTTGGTTTTTTAGGGGTTTTTTGATTTCCCCGACGTTTCGGCACCTTTTCAGCTACCGTGGTCACGGGATGATATCCGTAAAAGTTGTTTTGTTTCAAAGAACAGTGCGCGCCAAAACATAAGATGTACGTAAATACAAACATGTTAAAAATCCCATTTTTCGTAATAGTGATAGTGATTATGACCATGAAAGTTTAAAATGTCTTTGTAGGGACACAGTATATACATTTAACTGAATCTGCATGTAATGGCTGCGTGGCAACTCGGTCGCCCGACGCTCACCAGTCGTTCCCCGTACGGGCTAGCGTGGAGCGTGACGGGGACCCCGTCACGCTCCACGCTAGCCCGTAATATTAAATCCGTGCTTACTTACGTTTGTAGTGCATTCTATTTATAGATCATTGTGTATCGTTGTACAACCTGAAAACTTGACAATACACAAGTTCAATGACAATTTGACTTTCATTTATGCAACCTTCTGGAAGTATTAGCCGTGGGGAATATAGGTACTAAAGTGTATTAGAGACTCGAGCTCCAACCCCATAGTCCCTAATTTCTAGAAGACTGCGATCGTCAAGCATACCAATCATAGTAATTACAGAAAAACCCCCAGTTTGAGGGAGATTGTAACCTAGCTTATGGAACTGATAAGCTCGTTCGTGTACAACGCACATCCTACTTAATAGAGGATCTACCAGTGTCTCAGCTCATTTAATACGGGCACACTCAACGAAACTTGCCAGTTCTCGTATTAATGCAAGTAAAATGGAAGGATTTCGTATTTAAACCTTATGAGAAAATTATGGCACACACCCGAGTAGTGCGCGGGCTTAAAATGTTCGGGACGTGACATTTTAGTTGCAGACCGTACTAACGACGTGTTTGACTTCAGCGCGATGTGTGAGAGGATTGCTGTCCGTACTGTTATTTGTTCTGGCCCTTATTTATTACTGGTGGCTCGTAAGTTGTATCTTCATCTACGTCTCTTTAGGTTAGACGTAGTGTGATCTATAGAAAGGTAAACCAGATTCCTGTAGCGATAAGACAACTGCCCACTAACTTGTTCGTGTTTCGTCTACGTAAGTGGCTAATAGAAAAATGTTCATATAGTTTAAATGAGTTTTTTAATAATTAGTGAATTGCAATATTTTGACATGATGAATGTATGTATAACTGATGAATTGGATTCAATTTTAATGGTCTTAAGCTTATGATAAAAAAAATTGTAAGTAGGAATTGTAATAGGAATTAAAATATAATGATGGCAGGAATTAAAATGTATGTTATTAAACAATGTTAATAATGTTATAAACACAAAGATTAATGTAAATTTCACAGATTTTGTGTATATTACTGACATATTAATTTAATTGACATATTTTTGCAATTATATTTGGTAATAGTACAATTTATTTAAAGGACTTGAGTATTGTTAAATAAAATGAAAAATAATTTAACGTGAATTTACAAGTAAAGGCAATAGTTGCCCCGCATGTTTGCTGTGCCCTAACAGGGCGTCACTCGTACTGTATCTACCGATTTATATAACACCTTTTTCAACTTGTGACTTGCAATAAATAAATCTGATCTTAATCTGAAATTATAAAGTTTCTAAGCTTGTTTGTAAGATGTAATCTCTTGAACTACAGAACCACTTTTGAAAATTCAGTCACCAAAAGGAAGTTAAATTATTCCTGGGCGTCGCATGTTATATTTGGTTGCGAAGCGCGGGTCAGGTATGTAAAAATATTATAACTTTCTTGAAGGTTTGGGCTTTCAAATAGGTAAAAAAAAACAGAAGTTTGCTGACCTTACTGAAAGGATTAACGAGTTATAACAAACAAACTCATCAACTTTTAAATAAAACAACTTTTGCGGAGTATTTAGTGAGGTTTATTTACCCGAAATATATATTTCAGTTGCCATGGCACGGATTGACCATTTTAGCCTTGACCACGGCGACTGAAAAGGTGTTGAAACGAAAACCAAAAAACTGCAAAAAAAAACGAAAAACTATAGTACCAAATATATATTTCCGGTAAATAAATCGCACTAAATACTCCGCAAAAGTTGTTTTATTTCAATTTTGAGTGCGCGAAGAAACTTAAGATGTGCTCATAAACTTTATTGGTATATTATGTTAAGACTGGTTTTCCACGAAGGATGTGACAACTATGAGAAAACAAGGATTAATTTCTTATTTCATGGAAGTTCTACGAAACAGGTCTTGATTGGTGCTACTAATTGGGTATTGACGCACCCGAATAATTGATCTCTCAACATCAATTAAAGCTTAGTTAGCAATAACAATTATTTGTATTCGTGTTGATACAAAAGAATTGCAATGGCAATTGCAAATTGTAAAAAAAGGGTTTGGCAATGCCTTTTTTAACAATTTGCTGAAGAAACTGATCTATCATCCTTTAAACATATTTTTATTTTGTTTTAAGTTCTCGCAGACACGTGCAGAATGCGTGCTCTCTGGAGACTTACCACGAACTTTTCAGAGCAAAATTAAAATATTTTTTGAGCGAGATAGCGCTATCACACTGTATAGCTCCGTCTCAATCTCGTCATAACTTCCATTTTGTGAAAACGGCAAATGGTAGGGCCTGAGCTGTCCGCCACTGAGCCACAATTTTACGCTTTTGACATTTTTAGCGCAGCTCCCTACAACGGCAGGTATTCTGGATTTTCCAGCTGTTCCTTTGTAAGCTGCAGCAGTAACGAACAGGTGATTCTTTTCTAATTTCCACGAGTGTGATAGAATCTTTTTGTTCAAACACTCTTACTTACTATCATTAAAAATACATATTTTTAACTAGCGACTGCGTGTGAGATCGTTAGCGTGAACTTTAGATACAAATAATAATAATAATTACTTTTAATCGTTCGAATACAAGATAGGTTGTTTTTTTTCTAGTATTTTTCCATTAAAATATATCTTATAAAGTAGCTTTGAAAATGCAAAGTTCAAAAACCATATACTAATGGTTGTTTCATCTTAATCGATCGTGAAACAATTATAAAAATGTTTCGTTCGAATATTCCGCGCATTGATGACATAACGCCGGCCTACAGTGTAGAAAATTTAAAAGTGCTAGAAAATTTCGAAGGCTGTTCGTAAGATTTATGTTAGTAAATTTTCTGTTTCTAAATATGATGGCTTCATTAGGCTATTAGTAGTTTTCTTTTTGACTTCAAACTATTTAGGGAGTAGATGGAAGTCAACTTATGTATTTTATTTTACAGTTTTGAGAAAAGGGCGTCAATAGCGTTTTGCGAAACTTATTTTACACGGCATTGTAGGACATACTTGGACAGCAGCTTGTCGACGTGCCAGGACTTCCATGTCGAGAGGAAAGTAGCATGTTTCCGCAATATACACCGAAAAATGTGAATTTGCCGAACAGTCAAGATCTGACATTCTGAGTATAACATATAGTGGGATATGTTTAAAAGTCATTATTTTTAATATGACCCTGGGTTTCCTTTCCAAATTCAGTATGATTGTAGTTCCAGCCCAATAGCCTAAGTTCGTACATATAATATTAGTTTTCTCCCAGTGAAAGCCCCTTCAAAGGGCTTCCAGCTCTTAGTGAAAACCATTCTTTATGATAGCTAAAACTACCTACTTATAATTGTAATAGAATTACGATGGCGCAGTGGCTAGTATAAAATAATAATAATAAATAAAGCATTTATTTCTCTATTTACAATAAATGGCTTAGGACTAAAACCTTTTCATTTTTTAGCGGCGTTGTGCACATCAGTGTTTTTTTTTTTTGGGTTGGGTAAAAAATGTTAAAGTCGTGTCAGGACACGTGACCCTGATCGAAAATTAATTTACCGTTGACCTATTTCAAATTACATAAAGTCTTACACTTCAAAGATCTCCGTACTTATATTAGTTAATACAACCATTATATAAAGATCCCTCATTACTACCAACTTTCATATTAATGCCAGGTCAGTTTTAATGGATTTACCTGCCAACTCAAGTTATTGTCATATGAAGTTGTGGTCAAGATATAGTGGATTTTTATCGTTGTTTTCATTTAAGCGGTCTTTACTTCTGTCGGCATTCCCAGAGTGCAACCCGTTGTTTTGTTTAAGACGAGCCTAGTCCCTGAAATAGTCAAAGTTGAAATGTTTTTATTCAAATAGACTTATAGATAATTGCTTTCGAATCGTCCTATTTTTTCCCGACTAGCCATTCAGGAGCCATAGGTTCCAGAAAAACCTGAACTACAGGTTAGCTTCATGAGATAACAATATTCATTCATTGGTAAGGAAAGAAACTTACTATATAGAAAGAAAGAATGAAAGAAAGAAAAATCGATTTATTTGAGACAAATAACACAGACAGTTACGAAAGCCAGTACACACACAGAGAACACTAAGATTTGTCCCAAAACTTTCACGACTCAGCATAATGCATGGTCTTACGACGCTCGCTGGTCTTCCGTCTTGTCCGGTTTGATGAAATTCCGGTTAATAACAGCAAAAACAAAACAACATACCAAACCATTATTTAAACACAAAAGAAAATAAATAAAAAAAGAAACACAAAAATATTAATTACCAAAATAAAACGTAAACTAATAAAATAAAAATAAAACGTAAACTAATACTAGTTAAATACAGCTACTAATTACTAATTTTACTGTTTAAGTTACGTAACATGACGAAGCTAAAATTATAGATAAATAAGTTGCCAAATACTAAAAATAAATAAATAAAACAAGTGTTTATTATTGGTTATTGCAGATAACCTATCGCATTGATCGGTCACGGGATGGGTACATTATAAAGTTCATAGCCATGCAGTAACGGTTCTCAAAATCTGCTTTTAGTTTAACATTTAAAGTTTCACAAAGTTAAGGATTAAACATCAAAGGATCACTTTATTCACTTAAAAATGAAACATTCAGAAGTTTCAAATTGAAACCCCCCATTCTAGTGACTGTAGTAAAAAGGAGGAATATA
This sequence comes from Chrysoteuchia culmella, assembly GCA_910589605.1. Lineage (NCBI taxonomy): Eukaryota > Metazoa > Arthropoda > Insecta > Lepidoptera > Crambidae > Chrysoteuchia > Chrysoteuchia culmella. Next base: position 2,552,495 of record OU342647.1, on the reverse strand, counting down.
AAGGGGTCCTCCCCGGAGGTCGGAGTGAATGAAATAATGATGTCTCCTTAAGCACGCCGCGTTTAGCTTATAGTTAATTTCCTCGGAGACTATTGGTCGTAGGATTAATGTGCCCTGTTATTTCGGACCTTCTACCGCGTAATCTGCGCCTGAGTAGTTAGTTACATCACCTTGTATTTGTAAAGATTAGCCCCCGTCTTTGGTGTTGTATGGCGGTAGATAAGGTTTGTTTGGGTTTGTGATGTTCTCTAAATCATAAAGGTAAGTGGCAAGTAGTTGGAGTGATGAACATTTAAAGCCTTTTGTTTATGATAAATTTTAAATAGAAAAGTATTGGAAAAATTAACTCGGCCACAAGTGAGTTCTCAGATGGGACTCGAACCCACGATCTTTGGAAATCCGGTCCAGTGCTCTAACCACTGAGCTACCGATCTTGCGGACCACCGTGGAAATTCTCCAATACTTTTATATTTTTAATACGCTGTAGGCCAGCGTTGTCACATCAATGCTAGGAATATCCTTGCATTCGAAAGAAACATCTATTCAGGCGGCTAATTGTCTAATTTTAAATCTATCGCAATCCCTTTCAATTCGTAATTTGAAAGATATTCAGGCCGTCACTATTTGACATTTGAAAGGGATTGTGATCGGGACGCGTTTTAAAAGGTATGGAATAAACGAAATTGAACTGTCTAAGCAATATGGCAGACGAAAATATCACAATCACAATACCTCTGAAAGGGATTGTGATAGATTTTAAATTAGACAATTAGGGGTCACGTACGGAGAATTAAAGCTGTCAAGCTATGTGTCACTATCGCTGAGATATTTTATTATTTTTTAAATTGTTCTGGGGCGCCCAAGTGCCCGTGGTCCTCGCGGCCGGCCGGCCCGGGCGAGGGCACGTCCGGTCTTGTGTTGGTGGCGGCGTGCGTGTTGTGATTTGGTGCTGAGTGGCAGGGTTATTTCCATCAACCTACCACATATTTCGTGCAAAGCATTGACAGGACGCCAAGACACCGTATCCCTGGATACCGTTGCCTAGCAACGGCGAGCTCGGCCTGCTTCACCCTTTTTTTTCATCTGCTCTGCTGCGCGCGCAGATTCCAATCATCAAGTCAACAAACAAACAATCTGTCAAGTGCCAACGAATTTTTATGTGTCTTTTTTTACTTTCTTTATAACTCTATTTTCATTTAAATATTTAGTATTAAGTGTAAGTACATGTTGAGTCAAAGTACGTCGTCCAGTAGTGTGCCGTTGCTCGGGTGCCCCATCTGCGCCGATCATAAACTTTATAAAGGTGAACGTGGTTTGGCAATTCACTCCAGCCGCCGCCACGTCCCTCGTACGACCCTTGCGATACCGCTGTCTCCATCGCAGCCGCCGACACTCTCTCAGCAGTTGGCCATAGGCACGGATGGAGCACATAGCACAAATCTCTGTAAGAGGCTAGCACACCTTAAGCACTCTGTCAAAATTGTTCGTAGGATCCCAAGAGGTGCGCGTGCTTCTGTAGCTCACAGCCTCTCTGAGTGTATAGCCAAAGTAGTCGCTGAAAACACTGCCGACAGTTGGGAAAGACTTCTGACATTTTCCTATTCAACTCTCCATGTAGACAACAGTTCAAACAAATCTTTAACAGCAAAACTTAAACAAAATACCGTTGACAACAACAGTTCCCCAATTTTTAACCCAATTCCCCATCCACGGATTCAAGAATCAGCCTTTAACTTTAACCTGATTGAAAGGAAAGTGTCAGATGGCAATATCAAGAGTGCAGCAAAATTGCTATTTACTAGTGACACTTTGGCTACAGACTCCCCCGATACGCTGGCTGCCCTAAAAGACAAACACCCGTTACCCTTAACAACTTCGCAACTTCCTGGCCCTTGCACACAGCCAGCACTAGCAGTTGATGAGGAGACTACTTTGCACGGTATTAACTCCTTCCCGAACGGTTCTGCCGGCGGGCTAGATGGTCTCACACCACAACATCTCAAAGACCTTACGGGCCCCTTTGTTGGTGCTGAGGGGAATAGACTAGTAAGCAATCTCACCGCCCTAATTAATTTAATGCTTTCAGGTAAAGTGCCCGCAGACATTACGCCCGTGGTTTATGGCGCTAATCTGGTAGCATTGACTAAGAAGGATGGTGGGATCCGCCCGATCGCCGTCGGTAGTACCGTGAGGCGATTAGCATCGAAACTTTGCTGCCGTGAGTTGCACGAAGAATTCCAAAAGAGGTTCCGTCCTCATCAACTGGGTTTCGGGGTTAGAGGAGGTTGTGAGGCAGCGGTTCATGCAGCCCGCACTTTTCTTCATACAAAAAATTATGATGTTTTCGTTAAAATTGATGTTAAAAATGCTTTCAACTCGGTGGACAGAGGCACCCTTCTTAGGGAAATAGAAAAAGAAGTACCCTCTATTTACCAATATATATGGCAATGTTATGGCTCCACTTCAAAATTGATGTTTGGTCAAAATGAAATAGATTCATGTGTGGGCTGCCAACAGGGTGATCCGCTCGGCCCTGCCATATTTAGTTTGGCTATTCAACCCATCATTTCTACTCTAAAATCAAAATTCAACCTTTGGTATTTAGATGACGGCACTTTGGGAGGGGATTTGTCTTCCGTACTGCATGACATGGACCACATAAAACAGCATTTTTTTAATATTGGTTTATGTCTAAATTTCAATAAATGTGAACTCTTCGTATCTGACGGCATGTCCCCCAATAGAATCCCACAAGTAATAAAACAGTTCGAATCCATAGCTCCTAATATATCTGTACAAACAAAGGCGTCTCTAACGCTATTGGGGGCCCCTTTGTTTGAGGAGGCAATCCCCTCATTAGTAAATTCAAAATTAGACAATTACAGCAAATTTGCATCTCGGCTCCATGGGTTGAAGCCACACATAGCTTTTTACATTCTTCGGCTTTGTCTTTTTACTCCAAAATTCTTGTATATCTTACGCTGTTCCCCTCTTTGGAAGTTCCCGTTGATCACTAAATCTATTGATGCGGAATTAAAAAGTACAATTTGCAAAATCCTAAATTTACAACTTGAAGATCGTCATTGGGAACAAGCCACTCTTCCAATTAGATATGGCGGGCTGGGCCTACGCACAACCTCACGTGTTGCACTCCCTGCCTTCCTGTCCTCGGCTTACAGCACCTTCTCACTCATCAGCGAGTTATTAAACTGCCCTACACTCGTTGACGCAGAGGTGTCATGCTTGTCGGAGGCCAGATCTGCCTGGAGTGCTACATTCCCGGAAGAGGATTGTCCCTTGGAACTGGAACACCAGAGCGCTTGGGAGTCACCAGCTCTCTCTTCAACTCACGCAGAGCTTCTGGCTACATGTCCGGATGACACAGACCGAGCCCGACTCTTAGCAGTCTCGGAAAAAGAATCCGGACATTGGCTTCACGCTCTTCCCTCCCACAACCTAGGTACCATCCTTGATCCCGCTACCCTTCGCATTTCGATTTGTTTACGCTTGGGTGCTAAGTTGTGCGAACCTCATCACTGTCCATGTGGCAAAGATGTGGACCAGTTCCGACGCCATGGGCTGACTTGCGTAAAGAGCGCCGGTCGCGCATATCGGCATGGTGCGATTAATGATTTAGTGAAGCGTGCTCTCGGCACTGCTTCGATCCCATCATCTCTGGAACCTTGTGGTTTATTCAGGGATGATGGTAAAAGACCCGATGGTGCGACGTTAGTGCCCTGGTGCTTGGGGCGTACCTTGGTATGGGATGCAACCAGTGTAGACACCTTAGGTCCTTCCCATATACGTGGTACGTCCTCAAGAGCTGGAGCCGCGGCGGAGCAAGCTCAATTCCTCAAGCGCCGCAAGTATGCGTCGCTCTCAGTAAGCCACGAATTTGCGGCGCTTGCCGTAGAGACAATGGGCCCTTGGTCGTCTGACACCAAAAAGTTTATTAAAGATCTTTTCATAAGACTGGTCCACGCCTCAGGAGACCTGAGAGCTGGTGCCTATCTTGCCCAGCGGCTGAGTCTTTGCATTCAGCGGGGCAACAGTACCAGTGTTCTCGGTACTATGCCACGCGGCTGTGAGTTGGACGGCGTATTTTTATTATAGTATAAGATTTTATTATTTAACGGTTTCTTGTTTTTCTACTAATTTGTAAATAAAGAAGTAATTATACTATCGATTAGGGGGCAGGTGTTTTGACGATCGATTCAGATGCAACAGCCAATAATTTATGATTTTTATTTTTTTGAATTTTTCTGTCCTATTTTTATATTTATGATAAATTGTAAATAGAAAAATATTGGAAAATAATTAACTCGGCCACAAGTGAATTCTCGATGGGACTCGAACCATGGCCTACACTACAGCGTATTAAAAATATAAAAGTATTGGAGAATTTCGACGGTGGTTCGCAAGTCTCGGTAGCTCAGTGGTTAGTGCTTTTTGTTTCTCCTTTTTTTTTCGTCTCTGTAAGTTTAGTGGTGCTGCTGGTATGTGACCAAATTCGTATTTTACTTGATCTGTTTATACTAACATAATAAGTTTAAGCTCATGACCGCGCTTGACAGACTGATCGTATTCGATCACGTTTGTAAAGCAAAGTTCGGCCCGGTCAGGTGTCGGATGGGTGACTGTAAAGTGGCATTACAACTGAGCGCTTCCGTGCTTCGGAGGGCACGTTAAACCGTCGGTCCCGGCTGTTGTCATTTGATTACATTAGTTAATGCGAGGCCTTAAAGGGTGCTTGATAAACTCTGGTACCAGATGGCCACTAATCCTCACTCGATAAGAAGAAGAAGTCTAAAGAGATCATTATTTTCTTCTTTTTCTGTTCTTTTTCTGTAACAAACACAACCCATATGATGGGAAAAAAATATTTTGCATTTGACTCTGTATGAAGCTGAGTAAATTGTTGAATTATGATGGGTGATTTTAATCTATATACTTAATTCAGGTTCGCAAAATTTGTGACGACTCGATAGGGACTTTGGCGCGTAGTACGCGGCCGAGTAAGGTATCAAATTAAAGGTACTCGAGTCTATTTGTTCCGAAAACTATAAAATATACAAAATGTTAAACGTGATGATCACAAACTGCAATTAAAGATTTTCGCATAATTTGGAATTTCGACGAACCCGAGTATCGAGTTGTAATAGATACTTTAATAGGGGTGAAAGTTTTAGGCATCAGCCGTTTTCACACAGTTTATATACCTAAATCGTTTTATATTCTTTAGCCACTTTGCCACCGCTTGGACATGAGTCAATTCATAGAGACGTTGCCTTTTCTACCATGCGTAGCAATGCTCACCTCGACAAAACTTTCTCGACACTTTTCTCGCGCTTCTTTCTTCAATGGGCTGAGATATAAGGGTCGACAGTGAATCGCGGTGTGCATGCAATGGCAGGAGTCGATATGAACAATATGCTCTGTGACACGCAATTTCATTCTTGTCAACACCAACCGTCAAGTATGAGTAAAGTCGACGGCATTTTCAAATTTCTACTGAAATTTAAAATAACGGCCACTTTCGGGAGTAGTAATTATTAAATAACATAATTTAAAGACCTCAATATGAAACATATACAGGATGGTAGAAAAAAAAAAACGGTCGTCGGAGGGAAAGTACCGTTAATACTGATGATAGCAAATTTTGGTGAAAGGAAACATTAGTTTATTTAAAAAAATAAATCAATTTTAGATACTATTTTACTTAAACTTAATTGATGCTTATGATTAACGCTATCGATCGGTATCCATAAAAGAACAGGTGTTTTTTTTAATTTAAGCTGGTTTGATTCCGCAGTGCAGTTTATGCAGTATTGTTTTTGAAAATAAAGGAATGTTTCCTTTCACCATAATTTGCAATCATCAGTATTAAGGGTACTTTTCCTCCGACGACCGTCTTTTTTTCCGCAATTGTTTTTACCTCAATTAACTATACAGGATAGTTAATTAAGGTAAAAAAAACATAAAAATCATATCTCAGCTCAAATATTACATAAGGCAAAGTTTATCACTCAGATATATATCTTAATGGTGACCAAGTTACTCAAACCCCTTTTTCCACCTGACTGTGAACTTAAATATGTTTTTAGATTTGGAGTTTATTAAAGAAAATAAAGTCATGTTACAATTGAATGAAAAAATACAAGTTCAAATCGACCCCTTTGCAAGTTAAGGGGTCGCGCCAAGTTCTAGGAGTTGCAAAGTAAATGTGTCCGAGAACGTAGCGGCGACGTATTGCAAGAATCTTTTACATCGGTTTTATCTTCAGCTCGAGACGTGGACAGTTCGAGCATTCAGCTTGAATAGCTTGGCTCTATCGCTCCATTACTCAGGGCAAGAGTTTGATGTTATACCGCGTTTTAGGTGGAGAAACGCTTGGGTGCAAATTTTCAAGAAACTGAATTTATTTTCCGGTTTACTATATGGGTACATCTACTTATTTTTACCAACTTAACCTTAGGTTGATACAATATTGCATCTGATTTATAATGATCTAATGGTCGTTTTTTTTACATTAAATAGGCTTACTCTTAGCCTCATTCTGAATCATTAGATTAAGAAGAGGCCTAAAATTGAGCGAGCTTGCCTAAAAAAATCCTATTCACTCGAGCTTTAAATATACCAGGATTATAGGCACCCGGGAATACAGACGCAGGCAGGGAGTTGCACTCCCTGGATGTGCGCATAATAAAAGATGAGGAAAAGCGCTTTGTAAGCAGACGTGGAATATCAACGAGGCAGGGGTTGATAGCCTGCAGTACGTCTGGATTCCCTGTGGTAAAAAGAAACTGGTGGGATGAGCCCATGCAGCTTAATAGCACACTCCGTAGTACAATCTGAATAGCATACAACAATTAAGCAACTCTTCGTCGATGTGGAGTTTGGTATTCAACAGTTTATCATCCCCAATGAGTTTTCTGGCTCTGCGTTCCACCGCTTCATTCATATAAACTATTCAACGTAAATTTGCTTGTCTGCGTTGTCAAATTCCATACTCCATACGTCAGTCATACGTATATACGAGTTCGTAAAATGAATTTTGGTGCACCCGGCCACGATAAAAATAATCGTAGTTAGTCTTACTAACTACGATTATTTTTATCGTTGTTTCTTAATTTTTTCATTGCCTTATAAATTCTCAGCCTCAATCGAATAAGTGTATTTTTTTATTTTAAACAGCGCTCAAAGTACGTCTTACTTTGTTTTCTAGGTAATCTCTATTGTATCTACTCTAGATACCAAATCTGACGAATTCCGCATATATTTATAATTAAAAGAAAACGCTTTTTTGGTATCTACAAATCCCGTTTTAACGGCCTTTGTTAACGCCGTTTTTTTACCCCGTTACGGAAATATTGATAGAGATAGACAACATTTTTAATTAAAAATGTTGTCTCTAATTCTTCTATATTTTTGGCGTATCGATTCTGGCTTACTTATATTTGTGATAATCAAAAAGTCACTGAAACGGCGCTAGTAGCCTGGTAAGTGTCTTCGCGTGTACATGTGTAAGGGCCGTACCTATTTATTTAATTTTACAAAAAAAAAGTTTTATTTTTTTTCAATTTTGTCTAGTATATTGTATAGTCGAGGAACTTCCCGGTTGACCAGTAGTGTTTTTAGGGAGCATTATTTAAAAAAGTAATTTATTCAAAAAACGTTTCTATCACAAATAATAGAACATTAATATGTATTTCATTTGAATAATCAATCATTTCTTTAACCTTAGTAGTTTCCGAGAAAAAGTTCCCTAAAAAAACTCTACTGATTGTACCATTAAACTGATTCAATTTCCCTTACCTTGGACCACAGAGTAAAGAATCGCCTAATATACAGACTGGGCGGACGGTTATTGTGTGGATTCTGCGTCGTCGTCTCTCGGGGCGCTCGTTACTCTCAATTGTTACATACGATTTTAGGATTATATCCACTATTATTGTACTGTTTATTATAGAGTAACGCCCTCGCTTTGGGAGAGGGATTGAACTCGAGTATGAATGCCTTCAGCCTCACTGAGTTGTGACTCGTTGGTAATGAAAACGTTAGGCGCTGTTTAGAAACGATAAGGTTAGATCTAATTTGGGAATAAAATACTGCTGCTGCTTCTCGGCCTCGTCGTCGTCTCACCCACTGCTGGGTATAGGCCTCCCCCAAAAGGTGGGGTTTGCCATAATCGCAACGCTTGGCAGGCGGGTTGGCGATCGCAGTATGGCCAAGTTTTGTAGGAGACGCTGCTGCCAGTCTCCTGACGGCTGAGTCCCTTAGTCGCCTTTTACGACACCCACGGGATGAGAGGGGGTAGTGCTATTCTAAGCCGACACTACACAGCATACTGAGAATTAGCAAAATTTTAATATTCTTTTTGGCGTCGTGATTAGACTAGGGCATTGATTGGCCAACTGTCCCAGGGGATGTTAGGTGGTAACAATTTTTTTTAACTGGTTACTTTTGCCGGGTTCCTGTATTACATTACGAGAAACGTTACGTTACGTTCCTGTATTACACTAAAGTATGTGTTGTGTATCGATCAACGACTTTCTTTTATTTACCGGTCGAAACCATATCTTAGATTTCATTTACTATTTTATTCATGGTCCTTCGAGCCGGATAGTGTTAGACGCTACGCTTCTGACTAGGATTGCATGCGAATCTTGTAATTCTGTATGCGAAAGTAATTTCAACGAATCAAAAATACGACTCTACGCTCGTACCTAGACATGCATTCACAGGCGTGGCAGACCCTTGGCGCAAAGGGAGGATGAAATAAGAAAATTCGTGATGATGAAGTAAGAAAAACAGTGAGAATAATTAGGTATTGAATTGGGGAAGGAAAATGACTATTCGAACCTCAACGAAATATTCGAACCTCAACGAAATATTCAATATAAATATAAATATTCTTATATTTCAATATATAAATAACATGAGCCGTGTTTCTATGAATACGCCTTTACTCGCACGGCCTTTGTGACAACAAGTACGTGGAAATCTCAATTGCTACAGAAACATTATACAGCCTATACGAGGATTTGTGTTTTAGATTTGAATTTGATACTTGTCACCGTCAGCGTTACACGGCACTCGAGTGAAGTATCAATGTCGTTAATTCTGAGCTATTCAGTCGACACGCCGTTATTAACCGTTATTAATATCTGGTACTCACTGGCTTCAAGATATTTAACGTGGATATATCGCGTTACTAAGATACTCATTTGTATAGGTAGGTATTAAGCGGGTGTGGCTTCTGTAACCAAAAGTGTTTCTAAGGGAAATGTATTCTGCCGCAAATTTTGAGTGGAATGACAAGTGGAAGACAGTGGAACTTTTGCCATGTTATTTACTAGAAAATACTGTTTCATTTTATCTGAAAGCCGAACGGTGCCCTTTGTTGATTGACAAATATTTAGTAATTTAGCACTTCATCTAATTTATCAGCTTTCTTATTAAAATACAGTCAACAGCAAGTCAGCTGTTTGCTGTCGTGTGTACAACTAAAATGCTATATATATTTTTTTTATTTTTTTTTTATTATTTATTTGTCATCAGGCTATTGAAGGTGCCACTTGGTCGATACGTTTGTTAGTGGTCGTAGTAAAGACGCTTTTACCCGTCTCCTGAAAATTGTGCACTCTTACTTCCGGTTACGGACAGTTATATTTTTCATAGATGAAATGACAAAATTTAATTGTCCGTAGCCAAAACAATCCTTTAGTAAGTTGTAGAAACCTGGGGTTAGTCAACTTTAATTCAAAGGAGGGGGAGTCACACAGGAACACAGGTAAATCAGCGATAATGTTTGGTTGACGACCTGTTTGGCGCAGGGGTACTAAACCCACCTTCTACGCCAGAGGTCCCGAGTTCGATCCCCGGACAAGACAAATATTTGTATGCATGAACATGTCTATTTGTCTTGGTCTGGGTGTTTAAAATGTATATTATGTATGTATTTACAAAATAAAAAATAAAAAATGTTTATCCGTTATCTGTATCCATAACACAAGTTCTTCATGAAACAACGTGGAAAAAAAAAACGACCTCCGTGGTAAAGTGGTACGTACACCGGTTTCAAGGTGTCGCCTACTGGGTTCGAATGGTAGGGGCAAATGTTAGTATGATGAATACGAGTATTTGTATCTGAGTCATTGACGTTTATATATATTTCTACACATAAATACCTATATATGTATAATTATATGTATTTATATCCGTTACCCTAGTATCCCATAACACAAGCCTTACAGTGCTTACTTTAGGGCTAGGTTAATTGTAGTTTTTTGAGTGTAAGAAATATTTATTATGTATTTTAGCTAGTATTTTTTGAAGCTGAGTTTTCTTCCTTAGTCTCATGAACTATTTTATGCATTTTTTTTAAGTGTCTTGCATGGCGAATTGGCGAGCAGCTATACTAACCAGCTATTAAGACACCATCAAAAGTACTTATCTAAAAAAGAATTTTTAAAATACTCGTCGAATGAGTCGTTTCGAGGAAAGCAGCGCCGGCTCTCCAAATTAATTGAATGAACCCTGCATATCTCTCTCGAAGAACACGGAAAGATAGGAATCGCTGAATATTGGCTCCAAATGTTCGTCGTATTTGCTTATCTTTGACTGAATTCCATTGTATATGTTCCAACTGAATATTTCAGTAGAGTTGATAACAGTTTCCGAAAAGGAAAACGTATTTCTTTCTCTGTTTATCGCGTGTGAGATAAGTTAGTTCGAGGTCGTATGTCTTGTACATAATTTATATAATATTATTTTATTTATGGAATAATATTTCTAGGCTCAAACTTATTTTAGTCAAACATTCATTCAAGTAATTTTTGTGCTATTGGCAGGTATTTGACACCTAATCCCTAAAAGAAGAAACAAACAACCTTCTTGCGAAGTCATTGAGTTATCGAGTTAGAAACGAGTTGCCTTCTTTATGAATAACGGGGAGTCTCTTAGCCTTCACCAAACCTGATGTTAAGTATTGATATGGCTGAATATGGAACCGAGCGTCTCCCGAAATCCTCAATAACTGAGGAACTGGCTATCTTATCTCCAACTGACGGAACACAACGATGCTGAAAACTGTTGATATGGCGTCAGACTTAGATATGATGGTTGTAGCTAGCCAGATGGACTTACAACAAGTCCTACCACCAACCTTGCAAGGTGTTAATAATTTACCAGTCATAATAGTTAAGTAGTTTAATATTGTATTTTGTTTGAATTATTTAACACAATTTAATGTTATAATTTTGTGTGTAGTCTCCTTTTTTTACTCATCTTAATTTAAATAACTTGATGTTTTAAATAATGAAATTGATATAATTATCCAATTTTACTATTTGATTTATATTATAATTTATATGTATTTATAGATTAATTACAATTGCTTAGTATGCGTTAATTTTTGGTGGAAACTTTACTGATTTATGTTGTTAGTTATAGTATTTTTTTATTTTTTGTATTAGAATATTGTTTGTTTCCCAAATAAAGTAAAAATAAAATAAAAATATTGCTTAGAAAATCTACAAAATACGAATATCTTGGCAATTGGAGCGTCATAATATTATCTACGTTTTTGACGAAATTAAGTATTAATATTAACTTTACAATGCTTTGACTAAAGCAGTTTTCTTTGTGAATACCAAATATTACAATAGTTCCGTCCAAAAAACCCGAATCCACTACTTTTCCAAATATCCAGGTCATCCATTATTCCTTTGTCACCACTGGACAAACCAGCTGCTGCGATACGTTTGCGGTAATGCAGTCTTTATTGCAATGCTTTAACAAAGGGATTTTATAAAAAATCGCTTGTCGTCACTGCAACCTGAACTGGTGAAGGAGCACAAAAGACGTCTGATGTTCGCAACGAGTTCCAGTTGTTTTACGTTTGTCGGTGCTTTCTTGGTCGAGATTGACCACGTAATCTCGCTAATGAGAAATCTACCGGCTTTTTAAAGAATTTCATAGACATTTTTAATTTTCGTGTAAAAAGTAAGGTAAAGGTTTTCGAGTAAGGTTTTTTTTTTATTTTGCATTTTTTTAATGCTATTTTTATACTTATGATAAATTTTAAATAGAAAAATATTGGGAAAAAATCAGCTGGGCCACAAGTGAATTCTCAGATGGGACTCGAACCCGCGACCTTTGGAAATCCGGTACAATGCTCTAACCATTGGGCTAACGATATTTTCAGACCACCGTCAAAATTCTCCAATACTTTTATATTTTTAATACGCTGTAGGCCAGCGTTGTCACATCAATGCTAGCATTCGAATATCCTTGCATTCGAAAGTAACATCTTTTCAGAAGTTTAGCGATCGATTGAAATGCAAAAAAATTTAAAATCATAAATTATTGGTTGTTGCATCTTAATCGATCGTTAAACATCTGTTCGAGATGTGGTTCGAGACGACAACGGTCGTGGGTTCGAGTCCTATCTAAGAACTCACTTGTGGCCGAGTTGATTTGTTCCAATTTTTTCTATTTAAAATTTATCATAAGTATAAGTAGGTAGGTATTAAGAGCCAGGGTATTAAGGGAAAGTCGACATAATTATTAAACTAACTATCATCATCAGCCATTTTTATTGTCCCCACTGCTGGGGCACTGGCCTTCCTTATGGATGGATAAGGAGAACGGGCCATGACCCACCACGCGGGCCCAATGCGGATTGGTGGGAAACGAACTATGAAGTATTATTTATATATCTAAGTAACAGATAAATAGGCAGTTTATTTAAAACGACAGGTCCCAAGTATGATAAACTTCATTTAAGCCATTACCATTTTTCTATATTAGAAATTAGTAATTTCATCAGGAAAATAGTGATAATCATGCGATGTATAACTTTTCAATTTATTATACTAAAAACAATAGAAATAACAACTCTAAATTAAATAAAAGTGAGAATTCAAAAATTTCAAGAGTTGTTTCTATAGTCTGATACTCCTTACGGAAGCTACCTTTACCCCCCATTCCTGTCACCAATTTGTACAATGGCAATGAACTCGGAAACAATAATTAAGATTGCTTGAGCCACTCAGATAGACATAAATAAGCTGGCCGATGTTAACTTCCAGATAAGTCCGTCTCTTACAAATGAAGTTCACCTGTTTCGCATTATCGTCGACGGCAGCCCGACAAACTTGAGTATGAACAACAACGAGAAACTCTAAACACTTTGATATTTCTAGTAATATTACCTTAGGCTCTGCACAGACGTAGACATTTGATTTTTGAATTTTTGCATTTTTCAATGCTATTTTTATATCTGGCTGTCTAGCGGTCCAATGCTCTCGGATTTCCAAAGGTCGTGGGTTCGAGTACCATCTGAGAATTCACTTGTGGCCGAGTTGACTTTTTCAAATATTTTTCTATTTAAAATTTATCATCCTGATCCATCATCAGCCTGTGGACGTCCACTGCTGGACATAGGCCTCTCCTAACTCACGCCTGTTGTGGCATTCTTAGGAGGCTATTAGCCTACTGCTACCACGCTGGCCAGACGGGTTGGTAGAGGGTTTGTTTCAAGTAATCCGTCTCTTGCACAGGTGTTCAATTCGTCGAGCCTCTTAGTCGACTCTTACGACATCCCAGGCATGTAAGGGAGTGGTGACACTTGTATTCTTAGACCGTCACCACACGGCGCAAAATTTATCATAAGTAGACACATTTATTAGATACAAGATACTATAATATTTAGGATACGAATAGGATACCATCGGATTAGGTACAATCGGGGACTTCCCGGTTGACCTGTAAAGTTTTTTGGGAAATGTTTTCTCGGAAAATACTAAAGTTAAAGAAATAATTTAGTATTCAAATGAAATACCTTTTAATATTTTTATTAGTCTTCTATATATCTACGACTTTTTTTGTATATAGCTCCCTAAAAAAACTCTACTAGTCAACCGGGAAATTGGGACTGTACCGACCGGTCTTATTGGCTTATAAGTGATCGATTAGCTTCCATTTGCGACTTCGACATTCGGAAAATATTTGGGATTTTCGGAACATTTTGACCATCGTCTCGTCTCTTCGTCTTCTCAACCACATAACACCCACTGCTGGGTATAAGCCTCCCCCAAAAGGGGGGGTTTGCCATAATCGCCACGCTTGGCAGGCGGGTTGGCGACCGCAGTATGGCCAAGTTTGTAGGAGACGCTGCTGCCCGTCTCCTGACGGCTGGGTCCCTTAGTCGCCTTTTACGACAGCCACGGGATGAGAGGGGGTAGTTATTCTAAGCCAATCAGCAATCATCGACCTATGCTTTATTCATTACCTCGGTCTCGTCAAGTCGAGATTTCCTGGGCAAGATTGTTACACCTTAGACCACATCCTGTTTACTAAGCACGATGGTGGTCAAATGCCTACCTAGTCACAGGTAAAAAAAATGTCGTTGTTCGGTTTCCCGTGAGTCTGTGTCATGTCAGTAGCAATATGCAAAACAATTGAGTCTGATAGTTACCACCAGACAGCAGCTACGGAGCTATGGTTTCCTGCGTTTCGAAATGGCGTAACAAAAGTGTTTAAGTTTGCGCAGCGCCTAAAAGGCTAGTGCTGAACTGCCAGTTCTAATTTATGAATTTATTAATTATGGTAATAATCGTCATTTCAAACTATTGAATATATTAATTATGGTAATAAATATATTCAATAGTTAAATGGCGGTTGACCTGTAGACTGCTCAGCCTTAATCGTCCAGACCTCCGAATAGTTGTAGGCACACTTACAGGTCACCTAACTTTAAACCGACAACTATTCATCATGAATGCGACAGACAGCCCCCTATGTAGGGGAAGCCTGGACGCAGAGGAAACAGCCGCCCACGTGATCCTGGAGTGCGTGGGTTTGGCCGCACAACGGGCAGAAATCCTCAAAGACGTGAGGTCGCTCCTAGAAGCCTGTGAACGCCCCAGGAGGCTTCTGCGCTTCTGGAAGGAGCTGGGATGGCTTGACTAGCCATACCGATGCTATGTTCACGCATAACGGACCAAATGGGAGTCTAAATGCGGAGAAAAGAGCCCATCACCAATACCAATACCAATATGGTAATAAAACAGTCGGTACGAGTAAAAGAGGTAGAAAACTCAACGAATGGGCTATGAAAAACAAAAATCAATTTCTTATACCTTTCCTGCTTTCAAAATTAAGCGTTAAAAACCGGCCAACCGGCCATTGAATGTCATACAATTACCTTACCTAACACCAGCAGTGGGAATAATAGGACAATTAACTAATAATGCTGCAAGAAAGACGTCGCCGTCCGTACCAAGGAGCGAACTCGGTAAGACGTCGCCGTTCGGTCGGATTAGCTCGGATTACCGACCGGTTGGACTCTTACTGCATTGTGTTATCTCCCTGTTACCTGCTCTCATGCTGCTACGTGACAAAACATTATAGTGTAATTTTTTTTTTCAATGTCAATTTCTTGAATCCAGGGGGTCAATTCTGCTAATTTTTTGTCGTAATCGTCTCTCAGTGGTGTTTCAATAGTAATGTTTATTTACACTGTTGTAACAAGAACTGTGAAAAACAGCACTACCATTGAAACACCACTGGAATACCATTGTGACTAAGCATCAGCAGAATTGGGCCCCAGAATGAGGCGAATAGTAGACCTATTTAGTATATAAAAAAAGAGTAAGCAAGATCTTTGGTATGGGATTGTGCTAAATGTTATGCAACTATCTACTTAGCTTAGAAATTAAATTAAAATTAGATTTATAGTATACTGTCCTTTCCTACTAATATAATAAATGTGAAAAATTATGAGGATGCGTTTGTTATTCTTTCACGGCAAATATTAGTGAGCATGAACATGTATATTTGTCTTGGTCTGGATGTATAATTTGTATAACATATTATACAAATTATACATCCGTTATCATCATCATCATACATCCAGACCAAGACAAATATACATGTTGAAAAAAATATATATAAGTAAATATTAAACAAGAAAATATACTAGAAAAAAGCAACTAGTCTCATGTCGCCCTGACATACATGTGACTAGTTGCTTTTTTCTAGTATATTTTCTTGTTTAATATTTATCACATAAAAATAGCATTGTAAAATGCAAAATTAAAAAGTTATAAATATATATATATAAGTAAATATTAAACAAGAAAATATACTAGAAAAAACAACTAGTCGCCATGACGATATGAGACTAGTTGCTTTTTTCTAGTATATTTTCTTCTTTAATATTTATCACACAAAAATAACATTGTATAATGCAAAATAAAAATATAATAAATATGTGTAAGTATTTTTTTATCGTTATCTAGTATCCATAACACAAGTTCTTTGTGAAATTAAACGTGAGGCTAGATAATTGGTGTGATTATATGCAATTATTTAAAAAATAATTTATAAAAAAACTACTGAACGGATTTGGTTGAAATTTTGCACACAGATAATAGATAGCCTGGATTCAAATCAAATCAAAATAAAATCAATATCATTTATTCAGTCTAGGCTGTTACAAGCACTTATGAACGTCAAAGAAGCTACGCCATCGGTTCACAAACCCTACGGCGGGAGACCTTGTAACGAGAAGAACCGGCAAGAAACTCGTCAAGGGCTATATTTTTCTCCCTGTTTTATTTGTTACAGAGTCGTCAAATTGAAAAGTGAGCTTAACATATCAGTAAGGTCAATTTCCATCACAAAAGAAAATACTAATTATAATATTACATTTTATGGTTATCCTAACCGTAAACAATTTACAACTCGTAAGGAAGGACTTACATTTAACATTTCTCGCATTACAAGGTTACTGTACTGCAAGTTGTGACGTACATACAGGTCGATAGCAATTTATTTTAGAGAAAATATTTAATCTCTAAGCACAACGTTAAGACAAGCAGACTGAAGTAGACCCATTTCCGCTGGCGGCACCCGTTCACGAGCATGACGCATGAACCAGCCATCGCTTCGCTCAACCATATTTTAGGGAACGTAACGACCCGCCTCACACGACACCGCCGAAGAAACGTTTAAGTGAGCATGACGTACTTCAGGTACTTATGTTAAAGTGTATAAATATAAAAAATACAATGGCAAAAACAAAAAAAAAAGTGCATTAATATAAGACGCAACTTACAATGTTACTGGAAGACGCATCAGCTGGGTCATAATCATAAAGCGTATTTAAAGTAAATTAAAAATAATAATAATAATGACTTTCATATACTTAATTATAATAATTGAAACAAAGGATACTTTTTATCCCTATATTATTTTGGGGGCAGGAACCACGTGGGTGAAACCGCGGGCGGGTCCTAGTTATAAATAAGAGAGTAATAAGAGAAAGTATAAAGAAAATAGCAGTAACAATAGAATGCAAATTTCCCCTTCTAATGTTACCAAGTTTAAACTTAACTAGGAAACTTAATAGTTCAAGCATTTAAATACGTAATGGCCTACTGTTAATCAAAGATAATAGACTTGCATTCGAGTTTTAGTGCTATAAAAAACAAAATATAATTCCGTAAGCAGTTCTTTATGGCCAGGTTTAAACAGAATAAAGTCAATATAAGTTCAGTGCAAAGCCGGGGACTTCCCCGCTGATCCCCTATTATAACCTGCATCCGGCGCGCAATCTAGAAAATTACCGTTTTGAATCCAGGCTTGGTGCACTTTAATTACGTTTTCCTAGTATTAATTATTATAGAATTACTTCCAATTAAGTTATAGGTTATAGTGCTCAGCTGTATAAATTCAATTTTAGTTTTTTTTTTACGACGTAATGCTGCCTTTTAGTATGCACGTCTGTACGTGTGTTTACGCCTTTAATTTATAATTAAAAAGTTAATTGGATTTAGTTTTATGTCTCACTCAACTTCATTTCACCTTAATTTTCATGTTATTTAATATTTATGTTAATTTCAAATCGATTTCTAGCACTCAGCATTGCGAATTACTTTTTATATGGTAGCAACCTTTAAATAATAAAAACTAAGCACAGTACATATTAAATTATAAATTCAATTTAAAATTATAATAAAATGTACAAGTAATTTTTACAAGACCATGCCTTAATTTTTTTATGAATACCTTATTCATAAAAAAATTAAGGCAGACGACTCTAAGCCTCCATCATACCTGATGTTAAGTATTGATAAGGCCGAAGATGGAAGCGAGCCTCTCCAGGAATCCACATAACCGAGAAATTGGCTATCTTATCTTTAACTGCCGGACCACAATAATGCTGAAACATTGTTGTTATGGCGTCAGGCTTAGATAAGATGGTGGTAGCTAGCCAGACGGACTTACAACAAGTCCTACCACCAACCAAACCAAATACATTATGTACCCCCGCTGGGAATCGAACCCAGGACCCCTGGGTCTGATACCGGTGGTAGTTACCACTAGACCACAGAGGCGGTTTAATTTTACTTAGGTGTAGGCAGTGATATATTATATCATCATTGGTTTGTAGGTAACAAACCCATGTTGTAATATGCTGTATTGTTTCTGTTAAGTATATCCTGCGTGAAAAGACACCCGAAGCACATTCACGCTAACTTTAAAAGTTAATACGATAACTTACCTAAAAATATAGGTCACCTTACTTTAAACCGACAACTATTCATCATGAATGCGACAGACAGCCCCCTATGTAGGGGATGCCTGGACGCAGAGGAAACAGCCGCCCACGTGATCCTGGAGTGCGTGGGTTTGGCCGCACAACGGGCAGAAATCCTCAAAGACGTGAGGACGCTCCTAGAAGCCTGTGAACGCCCCAGGAGGCTTCTGCGCTACTGGAAGGAGCTGGGATGGCTTGAGTAGCCATACCGATGCTATGTTCACGCATAACGGACCAAATGGGAGTCTAAATGCGGAGAAAAGAGCCCATCACCAATACCAATACCTAAAAATACTGCTTAAATTTTATTACTAACCCCCATATTCTAAATCGTTCCTCCAAAACTTTTTACACTCCACTCAACCTCGTCGTGGGTAACAATGGTAGTGTGCGTTAGCCCTAACACGGAGTGGCTACGTACTCTTTGGCTCCTCCAGGTCCTTACGGAGTTATGACTTAGAATACCGATTTCGAGGAGTATTTCGAAGAGGTTTTCAATGAGGTTTCGTTAAGTCGAGGACGAGTAAGTTTTGGAGGAACGACTTAGAATATGGGTCTAAGACTCTGAACTGTTTGTCTTGTTGACTGTCCCACAAAACACACAAGAGAAAACAACTAGTGAATATGCACTTTAGAGTGTCGTATCAGTCAATCCAAATCAAACATTTTCTACCAAACAAACATTCACAACAAATTAATTGTAACCAGCCCCTAATTGTCCAATTTCAATATCTATCACAATCCCCTTCAAAGGTATAGTGATTGTGATAGTGATTTATGGAATTGTGTAACTTATAGTCGCAATTCCTTTCAGAACGAATTATGTTTTAAATGACAATTCATTTGACACTTCTCCATACATTTGAAATATATTTTCGTCTGTCACTTTACTTAGACAGTTCAAATTTGTTCATTCAATACCTTTCAAAAAGCGTCCCGATCACAATCCCTTTTAAATGTCAAATAGTGACGGCCTGAAGTATTAAAATATCTTTCAAATGACTAATCGAAAGGGATTGCGATAGATTTTAAAATAATACATTAGCCCCAGAACCGAAAATCGTAGTCACATATTGCAAATGAACCAGGCGAAAAATATAACTAAGAGTAAATCACGTTATAGATTCTGAACAACGTCTTGTTTATTCGAAGCTGAATATTACAAGAATACTTAACAAAAGAACTGAACAAAGAATCAGAAAAAGCGTTTGTAACTAACGCAAAAATAAAGCGAGTCCGCAATTCATAGTCCGCATTTCAAGAATTTTTCTAGAACAATTTTCTTCAGTTTCAGACTTTTTAATGAGACGTGAAGTGCTGTGCTCTAATGCCTGATTATGACATCTGCAACAGATAATAAAAATAGCGTGCTGGAAAACAGAATTAACGCTGCTTTTTAACCGACTTCAAAAAAGGAGGAGGTTCTCAATTCGACTGTATTTTTTTTTTTATGTATGTTCTACCATAACTTCGCCAGTTGTTAACAGATTTTTATAACTCTTTTTTTATCTGAAAGAAAATGGTTTATGTGTGGTCCCATATAATTTTTACGAAGATCTGGCTTGTAGTTTTTTCATAATCTTGAAAAATATCAATCTACCTAGATGACATTGTTGGGTATGGGCTAATTTTTTGTGTAAGTAACGGCACATGATGTAACTAAAAAATCTAAAATAAATACATTTTATAAAAAAAAATTCAAACCGACTTCAAAAAGTAAACAATAAAACTTTTGGAGTCGGTGCTAGCTAGCTAAGGCCAAAAAAATATATAGTTAATAGAAGTGCAATGTAGAATGCCCTGGCTGGCACCGACTCCAAAAGTTTTATTTTTTACTTTTTGAAGTCGGTTTGAATTTTTTTTATAAAATGTTTTTATAAATGTATAAGATGTACCTATATATAGGCTAAGTTTCATACGCCTGTTCTTCTTGTTGGATTGGATGAAAGTCTTAAACAGTGGTAGGAAAATTAAGATGATTCAAAAACTCTAATATCTAAATCTATTTAGATAAAGATATTTTTATATTCATATAACCGCCTGTATCAGACCTAGGGGTCCCGGGTTCGATTCCCAGCAAGGGTACATATTGTATTCGGTTCGGTTGGTGATAGGACTTGTTGTTTGTCCGTCTGGCTAGCTACCACCATCTTTTCTAAGTCTGACGCCATAACAACAATGTTTTCAGCATTGTTGTGTTCCGTCAGTTAAAGATAAGATAGCCAGTTCCTCAGTGATTAAGGATTTCGGGAGAGGCTCGCTCCCATCTTCAGCTTTATCAATACTTCAGGATGAAGGCTAAGAGTCTCCCCGTCGTTTATTAAAAATAAATATAAATATAATATCACACGTTTATTCCAATACTGGAAAGTAAATATCTCACAAAACAAGCCGTCTAAGCTCGGTTGAATTTAATAACGGCAAACTTTCCTCATAGCTCAATAACAAATTACGTCTAAGGAAAACAAATGACTCTCCAAACCCTCTTCTTTACCATATCTTAAAATAAATGCCACGGATTATTACGCCGCTTACGAGTGTATCGTCCCGCCCACACATCTCCAAGAGCATAGGCAACATTCAGCTCTTATTCTGGCATAACAGCTCTCCCTCACGTAATCGTCTTCACGGTTAACGCGTGGAACCTATAAAGAGCACTCATAAAATCCATTTCCGAGTATTGTACACAAAGGGGAGTGTAACTCACTTAGGCTTATATTATTTAGCGCTCTGCGTTAGCACTGGACTCGTGGGGTTCCTCAAGGAAGTCAACTCGGTCACACTTTATAACCGTCGCGGTGTTTTGTGACTCTATTCAAAAGGTATATTGCTGCTATAGCTTTATTATAATATAAATCTGCAAGAATTTCATGACACGTAAAACTTTATTGCGAAGCGTTTCGACTCACCCCCAAGGTTTACGCGTAAACATTTGATGCTTACACCACAATTTTAAATCAAATTTAAAACGGGTTTCGTAGAGTAAGGTTTAAATCGAGAGATTTCTTAGCGATGAATGATTTAAAGGTATCTCGTGGAACAACACTTGTAAACTTAGCCAGAAAGTTCTACGTCTGCACAGAAACTCCTAAATGAGATTGAATGAAGTTCCCGCTTATCGTGGGAACATCTGTATCTTCTAACACAAATGTAATGAAAGTAACGCAGTTAGCCGAGCACCGTAGTGTAAACATCGTTATATCAATATGAGGGCAGATTCCGAGCAAACATTTTGATAACGCACGTTTAATACGCCCAGTATCATAAATAACAAATCCCTTAAATTTGCAACAGCTTAACTGGCACATTTTGGGAGTTGTTAACACCTGAACCAATTATATGCAATTACCTTTCGCTTGATTACGTTCTTAAATAGCTCGGGTAGTACTTACGATAAGGCCGTCCAGTTCAACGAGAGCCCTGTTAATATCGGTGTTTACCTTTATAGCTTCGGGCTTATTAGTAGAATGGGGACGCGAGGTAGTTCAACCTATATTTGTCATGTTATAAGTACGGGCGTTGTTTATACCACCACATCGCAGCCTAGAGAGATTAACACTTCCCGAAACTAGCCGGAATTAGATTTTACTGTTACATAGTTGTTAGGGATCCTAATAATTGGTCGCTTTGTAGCTATTCGCGTAATCACAATATTGATCTGAAACCAGATAAGTGGGACACCAGAGCTGCAGTTAAAGAAATTAGTAGCAATTTATAGCTGGCAGCAACAGTTGTTTTAGAACGACTGGGCTCAACTTCGAATCTGGTGTTACTTTAATTCGATTTGAAAAGAGTTGCACGACTGAACTGCGGTCCGTAATGGAATCGAGACGACGGAAAGGAAAAAATGGACAAGCAAAACGGGGAAGTGATTAAATTCAATTGGAGCTCACCTAACGATTTGTCGGAAATAGTTTCACTGGAGAAGTAAATATAAATGGAGGTTGAGGGACATTTCCTTTTTAATATTGCTTATTCAGCTATTTGACCGGGCGAACACAAAAACAAAGAACTTGAAGTAGAAATCGTTAAAGGCTTCTTGAAAAAAATAATAGTGCTCTAAACATCACCAGATATATTATTATAGGAAGGATTTTTGATTATCTAAGCACAAATTCTTGATATTAAATAAATATTTCTTACACTCACAACAATTAGCCTAGCTCCAAAGTAAGCACTGTCAGGCTTGTGTTATAGGATACTAGGGTAACGGATATAATACATATAATTATACATATATAAGTATTTATGTGTAGAAATATATATATATATAAACGTCCATGACTCAGGTACAAATACTCGTATTCATCATTCAAACATTAGCCCTACCGGGATTCGAACCCAGGACCTCAGAGTTGGCGACACCTTGAAACCGTTGTACGTACCATTCTACCATGGAGGTCGTCATATCGATGGCTGAAACGACGGATATCGCCCCATTTTCAATACTATTTTCAGTTTTCACAACAGCGTCGATGTTTGCTTACAGAAAAACACCCCTGATGTTAACGCATTTGTTTGTACCCTTGATATTTCGTACATATTTCTTAATAATCCGTAATATACATCAGCAGCAATGCGTGCGCGAAACTTTGCCGGGGTAATGCGGAACAATATTTTTTCGTACATAAGTAACCACAGATAAAAATTCCCTCTGCCTGTTTACAGGGTAAGCGAGGGGTTGTCATCAGAATAAATGAGTCGCATTAGGGTCACACCACACGTTGCCACTACGACCTTTTTCGCCCACTTTGGTCGAAATTCCGTGTTCTGTGCCACGCGCTGGGACATTCGGAAAGGAGACCGGGAATCTCGCGTGTAATGAGTTTGCATACGAAACTGGTTGTGTGTTAAATTTTGTTGAAGTCACATTAAACAGCTCTGCGAGTGTTTCGCTAGTATCATAATGAGATCTTTTCCTTTTTGTTCATCGTTATAAAGCGCATTATCAAAATGTTATACTTACCAGAAAATAAAGTGAGAATTTTGCGAATACGCTGAAATCGATTTCAGAATTTGGCGAATACCAAGTAGTAACGTCCCACTTTGAAACCGGTAAAAATATCATGTCATCTTCTTTGTTCTTTGGGAATGCTAATAACAAAGTACGTCAGCCGGCGCGGGGTGGACGTCTAAGCAGAGCGACTCAAAAGAAAGTGTCATTACATTACCTTTAGGTATAATCGGCTCGGGGAGTTCCCTTATTGAATCGGGGATCTTCCCGGTTGACCATAGGTAGAGTTTTTTGGGAAACGTTTCTTCGAATAGTAATAAGGTTAAAGTAAGTTATATTATTTGTAAAATAAAAGTTGTCTATAAATATAACGCTCTCTCAAAAACTCCACTGGTCTACCGGTTATTATTAGTAACGAGAAGTTTCCCAAAATTCTGTAATTGACTTGAAATTGCGTAAATTCAAGCAAAATTCAGTTGCAACAAGCGACCCCGACACGTGTTGTTAAAATTATTGAGCGGCAAATCAACTAACTATTATTTTCTAGGGTCCATCCTTCGTAACTTTTCTAATTAATGCTTATACCCAAGAGTAGGCATCGGGATGTCATATGATGACTTGACTTGACTTGACTATGACTTATGTTCATACTTAGTATAGGTCTAGTTTTGAATTGAAGTCAGTCGCCGTAGCCGGAATCGGCTAGGAACTGACACACACACACGCGCTTACATAGTTTTTAATCTTGGACGAATTAACCACTGGACGCGAAACGAGGACCGCGTTCGCCTTTACCCCTCTGTCACTTACCCTGCCTTTTAGACACAGTAAGCAATATGGCGTTGTCAGTATGACGCGGGATCTCGAAGTGGAACAATATCAAAAAAATGGGCAAATGCGCAGTGTTATTTTGTAAAAATCATAGTGGACAATCAAAAAAATTTTCTCTTCACGCGTAAGTACAATTTCAACCTATTAAATTACCAATTTTTCGTAAAATAAATAAAATTTGGTACGAATACTAAATATTATACGTCATTTCAAAAAGTAATCATTGCACATGTCAATTCTTCAAAGATATTGCTTATGTAATTTGGTTGGTTAATATGTATCACTCATTCGGTCAATTGTCATTTTTATGTCGTATAGGGCTTGAACATATCGATAAAAATATCGATGTATGTAAATGAACGAATGAATCTGATTTTAATATAGGAATTATTCAAATTTATTTTAGATTTCCAGTTGATAAAAATAAAAAGACAGTTAATAACCCGTATGTGCTTACTGCCCCATTTTTAAAACAGTTAATTATTGAATGCATGTGACGACTACAAAGTATTTATTTATGTTTGAATAATTCTATATTCCTTTGCTAGTATCCGGCAACATACATAATTAAAAAAAATAAGTCGTAGCCGCCATTTTATCTGTCATTTGTAAAAAATAAAAAGTTCATTTGTGATTTCACAATGTCGCGGAAACAAGGGTAAGTTTATTATTAGTTTATTTATTAGGAAAGCTAAATTTAGTAATTTGTTTTATTGTTTTATTTTATATTGAAGCCATGTAATATCATAAATCAACTACTTATGTTCACTAATGGATTTTCATAGACATTATTTATACCGCCCCAATATTGGAGCGCTGAGCACGAGATCTCACGTAGATTTCTAACTTTATGTTATATATGTTATATCGTTTTTACAGTATTTGTAACACACAATATGCTTAGATAATACACAAAAGTGGGTTTGTTGTAAGTTTTTATATGTAAAATATATTATTTCTGTTCCAGCTTGTCTTTGGCTGAAATAATAGACATATTGGAGACAGAGGAAGACATCATAGAGGGGACTGTGTATACCTGCCCACCTAGCAATCATATGTTGAATGATGCCGATAGTGACCAGGAATAGTAGATAATAGCATCAACTATCGAAGGGGGACAAAGAAGAAGATATCTATCCAACAGCCCACGTGTGTACAACACACGTGGGCTGTTGGATAGATATCTTCTTCTTTTCACTGCTTGACCAACGCTGTGCAGATCCCATCGGTGCAACCCCTTCGATAGTTGATGCTACGGTAACTACGCTATTATCATTGTAACGAACCAGAGTCACTCCTGATGTTTCGTCAGTTATTTGGTGATAGCTACCACGTACCTCTTTCTTCATTTCTGGCATTTGTTTTAGCGGCGCATTTTCTACACGGTTTGCTCGAATTGTACCCGTACCTTGATGGCCACGTTCCTTCAAAGCAGTAAGTAATCTGAAGGAGCAAGAAAGAGGTAGCTACCACGTACCTCTTTCTTGCTCCGACGTACAATAAATACATGGGTGGAGTTGATCGTCTTGATCAAAATGTAGGCTGCTACCGCATCAGCATAAATAAAAAAAAGTGGTATTGGCAACTTTTGATGTGGCCCTTGAATGCGTCAATGAATAACGCTTTTCAGTTATATAGGCTTTCACCAGCAGGACAAGAAAAGAGTCATCTCGACTACTTGGCTTTCACCAGGAATGTAGTTACGACATATTTGGCACGGTATGCATCATCATGTTCCATTGGCCGTCCATTGAAGCCAATGAGTAAGAAGAGGAGGGTGCCAGATGATGTTCGACTAGATGGTGCTGGTCACATCATTATTTCCAGTGCTACGCAAATACGATGTGCTGAATGTCACAAGAATACCACAAAAAAGTGCAGAAAATGTGATGTTGGCTGCCATACTAACTGCTTCGAAACCTTTCATACATAAAAACTATAATGCATCTGTGTTATTTCATATAATTACATAAATAAATATCTTTATATTAATTCATACTAGTTGTTTTATTTAGATATGGCTCTAATTTATAAGAGAAACTACGCGTGCTCGACAGTGCTCAACGCCCCAAAATTGGGGCGGGCAATATTTCCAAAATGGTAATATTTTAATTATTTTTTTTTACAAAATATAATATTTTTTGTTAATATAACCCATAATAACAGGAAACAATCACTGGCATGTTTAAAAAAATAAGTTAAGCACATACGGGATAAATTAATCAGAAGCCAACTTACTTCTCAGTATCGTTTCGTTTAGTAGATATTGGTTAGTGGAAAATGATAAGAAAATCGATAAGCACGAGTTTAGGCGCAAGTATTGCACTTTTTTCACTCTTTGATCTAAAAGTTCTTAATTATTGATAAAAAATAAAGATCAGTGATATTTTGTGGAGCGACAGATATTTCATCCATCATCATGGAGCGGAAGTCAGCCATATTAACTCTGTAATAAAATGACACAACACAATTGAGTTTGGGCTCGTTATATTTGCCTTGACGAGTACTCAGGTCTTAGATAACACCTAGTGTCTGATGATGGAGCCAGAAGATGGTTATAGGAACTCTGTAATTAAACGACGCAACCCCACGAAGTTTGAGCTCGTTATATTTGATGCATATTTTGCATGGTTCCCGTTCCCGTGGTAATATCAAAAAATTCTTTCTTAGTGCTCGGCAACATTGTTAAAAGAACCTGTATGCAAAATTTTAGCTTAATTAGTTTAGCCGTTTGGGCTGTACGTTAATTGTCAGTCAGTCACGGTATTGTTTTTAGTATTAGTCTTATGTTGTGCATTATCATGGTGTGTTGACATTAACATTTAAAAATTATCATATGTATAAAAATAGCATTGAAAAATGTAAAAATTCAAAAATCATAAATTATTAGCTGTTGCATCATAATCGATCTATAAACATTTGAAAAAATGTTTCTTTCGAATGCAAGGGAGGATATTCTTCGCACTGATGTAACAACGCTGGCCTACAGTACAGCGTTTTAAAAATATAAAAGTATCGGAGAATTTCGACCGTGGTTCGCAAGTTTTGGTAGCTCAGTGGTTAAAGCAGTGGGCCGGATTCCCAAAGGTGGGTGGGAGTCCCATCTGAAAATTCATTTGAGGCCGAGTTGATTTGTTCCAATATTTTTATATTTAAAATGTATCATAAATGGTGGTTACATTTATTAGTTGTTTCTAACATAGACCCTGTTAGGTCACAGCAAGAATAAAATTTATTATATTTATAATATATATACGTAAGCTATATTATAAAATTTTTCAATCTTTATTAATTTTAATTTTAATTATATTAAAATAAAACAATCTTAAAATGACAATAAACTATTCGTTGAAATATTCTTACAATTAGTATTTCAGCTAGTAGTTGCTAGAAAGATACTGCTTTGGCTTTTCTTAAATGTAGGTAATTTATATTCGATTTCGATAACTTCTGGGAGTTTGTTGTATATAACTGCCATAGCGTATGCTGGACCATACGCTATCCAATGGCTAGTCTACTATTTCTAATTTTGGTTTAGGTTGTGCTAATTTGGTAGAGTGGCGTAAATTTTGAGATCCTTAATAAAGTGAAAACAAGTTTATATTTTTTCTTACAAATACCTATGCAAATTTCTTTAATGTAAATGTATACTAGAGTTGAAATTAAAATGTTTTAGTCTCAACTATCTTTGACAATCCTATAATGCCGATGATTATTTTCAGTAAGTTTTAGTGTACTTAGATTTTTGGCTCTAAAAACATGTCGAATTGGAGATGTCGTAGGGCGAGAAGCACCCTGGGGGCTAATTGTCTAATTTTAAATCTATCACAATCCCTTTTAATTTGTCATTTGAAAGGTACATATTATACGAGCTTCGCGCCATAACTATTTGACCTTTGAAGGGATTGCAATCGATTATAAAATAAAACACTTATGGAGGGGTTGCTATTGTGTATGTCCTATACAAAGATTATGTAATGAACAAATTACCCATATTTTGTTTCATATTAAAAATCGCAAGTGCTTGAATAAGAAGTTAGTGTAAATAATGAATTATATTATTATAAAAACCAAATATTAATGTTTTTTACTCACTTAAAGAGTGTAGGTAATTTTGAAGTCCGCCTGGCTAGCGACTACCATCTTATCTAAATCCGTTCCGGCAGTTAGAGGTAAGATAGCCAGTTCCTCGTTGATTGAGGATTTCGGGAGAGGCGCGCTTCCATCTTAATCAGGTTGCATGCATCTCCCCATTTTTCACAAAAAACCAAACACAAACGCATTGGAAACCATATTTTATAGTTTTTTTTATGAATTTAAGGGATTTGATTATGAGATTTTCATATTATTAGGTGGTTTTTATTTTTTTCCCACGATATAAACAATTGACTTACTAATTTCTTTAAAACACACATGATTTATTAAACTAATTAGGTTCATTCATTCACTCCGTATTTATCGATAAAAAAAATATCGATTAGTTCAAGCACTACTGTCATTATTTGACATTTGTAATCGCCCCTCACCCCCGCAAGAAGTGGTCGAACGTGATTCCATACATTCTTCTCGGGTTTCGTGTCCAGTGGTTAATTCGTCCAAGTTTTTAATCCAACAATGACTCAAGTATCTCAAAAACTTATGATACATTTTAAATAGAAAAATACTGGAAAAAATTAACTCGGCTACAAGTGAATTCTCAGATGGGAATCGAACCCACGACCTTTGGAAATCCGGTCCAATGCTCTAACCGCTGAGCTACCGAGACAAACACGTATTTTAAAAAAACCTAAAATTTCTCGTTTCCATATGAGAACACAGCCTTTGTTCTGTACCTGTCTGTAAGTCGACGAGTTCAAAAAACATTATTGCATGTCTGGATATCGTGTCAGTTCTAGTTCACAGAGGTGAAACATTTTAAAGTGAATTTTACTGAAAATGCTGACACGGGCACCTCAAAAGGAATGTAACCGACCATTCAGTAGGATTCTGCAATGTTGTAAAAGCGATATTGTGTGATGGTCACATTATACGATGTTACAGAATTTGAAACTTTCATTTTCATTAACACTTATTGCTCTTTCGAAAAACAGGACTAAACTTTTCACGGATGATTTAAGTGCCACGCCCGTGAAACTACAAAACTAGCAAACGCTCGCAGTTTCACCCGCGTGGTTCCCGTTTCCGTGGGAATATCGAGATAACAAGTATCCTATGTTCATAACCAGGCTATCTACTATCTGTGTACCAAATTTCATCCAAATCCGTTCAGTAGTTTTTGAGTTTATTCGTTACAAACAAACAAACAATCAATCAAATCTATCCTCTTTATAATATTAGTATAGATAAACGAGCTAGGTATATTATTTATTTAAAAACGTACGCAGTGAAATTCGTAAAGGAATCGAACCCGTAACATCAAAACATCTTGGTCCAATGTTCTAATCAGTGAGCTAGTACTTTTGGCCAGCGTTGTTTCATCAATGGAGAAATATCTTTGCATTCGAAAGAAGCATTTCCCGTCTGAGCGGTATGGAAACTCATTGTTTTTTTTGCTAGCATATATATCGTGAAAGTTACTTCATATCAATGAGCAATAATAACTAAATGTTTTTTTTATTTGGGACTTTTTCGGCACTTTATCGTTCCTTTTAACGTAGGTTACTCTTTACATTACAAATTACAACATTTTATTGATAGCACAATATTTGTAGAAAGCAGAAAAGTACCTAAAACTTTTATTAAAAAAATCTTCATTCCGTAGGAATGGTGTTTCTAACTCCGTTTTGGAGAATGAGCCTTGTTTGTAAGATTTTTGTTAACAATTCCATCTAACTTGAATATGGAGAATATGATTATAAAAGCAAGGCCAAGAACCAGTGCCAGTCATCCTATCTTGAATGGATTTCAAAATTTGTTTGACGGCTGATAATAGTTTTATAAATTCGAAATATTACTTTGGCGGTCCTAACTTATACTCGTACCTACTTGTGATACATTTTATACTACGGAAACTTACTAGAAGATAAGTTATTTTGTTGTAAAAGTAACAAATTAAATTGTTTAAATACGAGATTTGTTGGAGAGCATTTTTGGTAATTATAAATGGAGAATATAGAAATCATAAAAATATTAGAAACATCAGGAGACCTATTATTATTTCTATCAAAATTCTGACAAGCAACATTACATTTTAAATTACTTGTCATGATTATTAAATAACACAATTATAACCTTCAATACCTCACCAACACCGACCCACATTGTTTGTGTAGGAAGTGTTTCAATTGGTTATTTTTTTAATGATTTCTAATTTTTTTATTTTTTTCAATGTTATATTTCCGGGCCAGATTCCCAAAAGTCGTAGGTCGTCGATCCCATCTGAGGATTCACTTGTGGGCGAGATGATTTTTTCCAATATTTTTCAATTTAAAATTTATCATAGAATAAATTATTAGGTCTTCTTCTTATCGTATAAAGATTAGTGGCCAACTCTTGTGTCAGAGTTTATCAAGCCGCCTAAAAGGCCTCTGACTTGGCTTAACGACTGTTATCAGATGACAACAGCCGGGACCGCCGGTTTAACGTACCCGCCAAAGCACGGAAGCGCTCAGTTGTAATGCCACTTTACGGTAACCCATCCGACACCTGACTGGACCGAACGTTGCTTAACAAACGTGATCGATTACGATCAGTATGTCAAGCGCGGCCACGAGCGCTTCAAAATTCAAAGTTATTTTGTGTCTTTTATATGAACTTAAAGTAAGTAACAAATTAGTTCAAATATATTTTTTTTCAATTCGAATATAATTATACCAAGTTGGCATAACAAGTTAGCCAAGTAGCTTTAGGTAGCGATTTTAATCCCCTCGCAAAATGTTCAGCGTAAGTTAGCGCATAGATAGCCTTTGATAATCCCCGCTCTGTGCATCGACGTTCGCACTGCCGTTCATACATTTTAAATAAGAATTACATGAAGTGAAGGCGACACTGGAAGTTGAGACGTCTCACCATTACAGCGAGAAATGCCAATTTAAACTTGTAACGAGGTTTGCCGCGAGTGGTTGCGGAACGAAATTAAAAAGTCGACGGTGCCGGTAGAATGGCTGCGGCGACTCGATGGGCGCTGGTAACAGGCCTAACTTCCATCCTCACTTTGTTACGTTCCCTCACGGCAATTTTCAGCCTTCACGATGCAAAAATCGAAACAACTACCGCCATCTCCCGGCCTCATTGAAATATACAACAAAGTTAACTTACTTGCTTCCACTAGATCGCGATGCAAAAATCGAGACAACTAAAGCCATCTAGCGCCAACCTCATTGATATACAGGGTAGTCCAAGCCTGGTGGTTATAACTTTTTTTTTAAGTTCAGATAGTTGACCAAGTGGCCTATTAGGAATAGGAACCGCAAGAAAAAAAAATCCGAGAATTTTTCTTTTTTTACTTTCCACGTATTTTTGGCATTTTCTTTGTTATTACATTATACAGCGCGTATAAAATCCGTAAATATTTTTTTTTTTTAAGAAAAGGACAGTTTACAATACTCACACTTATACATAAGTGAAAAACATGATCGGGTACAAAAGACACGTAGTGTGGCCTTAGTTACAAACTGCCACGGCATGTTAGGTTCACAACAAGCAGTTTAAGAACAGTTGTTTTATTTTAATGAACAGTACGCGACAAAACTTAATATGTACGAACCTCATAGGTCTTTTCTTAAAAAAAATCCAGGCCGATTGGTTATTTTAGATTAACAAATGTAAAAAAAAGTTTCTTCAAAATTTTTTTTCCTTGCGGTTCCTAATAGGCCGCTTGGTCAACTGTCTATGAAACAATTTATATCCACCAGGCTTGGACCACCCTGTATATAGGTACAACGAAGTTAGCGTTAACATGCACCCCTCTCACGGGATGTTCACCGGATAATATTATTTAGTAAACGATATCATTTACATAATGAATAATGCGATCCCTATTCCCTTTTGGCTTCTAATAGATATTCGAACACCATAAACAATAATACGCTATTTCAGCATCCCTGAAAAACTTGTGTATATAATCCAGGCGGATTAAATAAGTACATCGGCCTCGGCCATTTAGAAAGTATGGGCGAAGACCGGTAGGCCGTCCCCGATAACGATGGTGTGATGTGGTAGAACGGGATCTTCGCGAGCTTCAAGCTGGCGACTGGCGAGAACCCGCACAAGACCGGGACAAGTGGCGTTCTCTTGTATCGGAAGCTAAGACACTCTTTGGGCCGTTGAGCCAGCGTAGTAAGTAAATTTTCAATGGTTAGTTAATTTTAATATTTAACTTTATTCCTATTAATGCTAAATGTATCGAATATCGATATTTTCCACATGACAAAATAAGCGTAATATTCGCAGATGTTTCGATTAGACAGTATTCTTTGTTTAGGGATATGTTTGTACGAAACAGACAGAAAATGTCTACGTATCGTATTTCATTGGTATCTATGAAATAATTAAAAATGACAGATATCCGAATCGAAAAGAACTTTAAATTACAAGGATACAATAAAGAATAATAATGTGACCCATGTAAATTATCTTTTTTTTGCGACAAGACTCAAAATTATACATTGACAGTCTTGAAACGTCACACCGCACTCAAAATAAAATATTTTTCATAACTCTCTATGCATACATCCATTTCACTCTCACATTTAAAATGGTACCGACATTTAAGCTTTTAAGCTCAAAAGCATCATTACTCCCAGTAGCAAGTAACAACCTCAATAACACATTCCTTCCTACGAGCTTCAACAACAGCCAACCACTTCACAAAACGGTAGCTTTATGAAAAGTCATAATGCTACCGTAGCTCTCTTTAGAGTTGAACAAAATAAAATCTCTGTCGGACCCGACGTTTCGACGCATATGATATCCATTCAACTGTCAATGCAATGGGCTTAAGACCTTCTGGGGGCCTACCACCATCTCCTAGCGCAGTATTTCTATGTAAAAAATTCTCTTAAAGTAAGCTTGTTTTTGACGGAAGTTTTATGACGTTCTTGCTCAATCATCGCCTCCAAAGTGTGTCAAAATGTCACAACTTCAATAAAAACAAAATGCAAGCAAAACGTTTATATGACGTGATGGTTTCTAATAGACGATGGTAGACCCGCAGATGTACAGTTTAAAAACAAACTCGGAGGTACAGCGTGTTCTGAAACAATCCAGATGTTAAGACAAGATGTACGTGAGGTGAATACGGACCCGCCTCAATAGTGGTACACCAGTTATTGAATATTAAACTCACGAAATGGGTACTATGGCCGGAGAAAGTTAAGAGTTTATTGAATGAGCTTGTTTGTTGTAGATACATTTTCTTTATGAGATACTAGGAATGATAACGTTGGGATATTTTCCTGTCGAAAGGATAATATAAATACGCTTCTCCAAAATAAATAGAGGTTTGAATTTTGGTTCCTAAACAAGCAGAAATGTTTAGGTTTTCTTTTAGTTTTTTTTAGGTAATATTATAATGTGATTATATACGAAATATAAATTAGTGCTTTTAAACTAAAAGAAAACACATCACGTTAAGTTTAACAGCTACACGAAAAGCTTTCTTTAAAGGCGCGATCAGTAATGAATTTCATTGAATATAAATATTACTTTTATTTCAAAAAGATGATATAAATCAGTACTGCATACTCGTAAATATAGGTTCACAACTTTCTTTTATAAAAGACGTTGATTAAAATTCTGAACTGATTCCAAGAAAACAAAAGGTGATTTGTGTCGCACAAAGGAATCGCCAAAAGGTCCGAGGAACATTCGCGCGGAAGCAAGATGGCGGCTGTACGTGCGTCGCATGAGTCCGCACATCCGCCGCTGAACGTCGCTAGCGCTCGACCACAGTTACGAGCATAAGCGGGTGCGGGAGCGGAAATAGTCCTAAGCCTTACTACAAATACGAATCCAACAATAACCATTACAATAACCATAAAATTTCATATTATAATTAGTATTTATTTTTGTGATGGAAATTGACCTTACTGATATGTTAAGGTCATTTTTCAATTTGACGACTCTGTATGAAATAAAACAGGGAGAAAAAAACTCCCGCCGTAGGGTTTGTGAACCGATGGCATAGCTTCTTTGACTTTCATAAGTGCTTGTAACAGCCTAGACTGAATAAATGATATTGACTTTGACTTGACTTTGACTTTGAACAACAGCGATGCTGTTTAGTGATATGGAAATTATGACTTTGTTGTTTGATGATCAGCGAAAGCAAGATGACGGCTGAACATTCGTCGCATGAGTCCGCACGTCCGCCGCCCAATGTCGCTAGTGCTTGTCCATAGTTACTAGCATAAGTGTGCGCGGGAGCGGAAATATTCCTAGGCCTCACAACTTGTATGAAACCATCAGCGATGTTGTTTAGTGATATGAAAATTATGACTTTCTTGTTTGATGGTCGGCGAATTTCTGACATGAGCCTCATTACATGGTAATTATGTATACATAATAGTAATATTGAAATTGTTGTTTCATGATCAGTGTAATAATACGGCAGCTGTATTTGAGACACTAAGTGCTCATTTGAACCTAAACGCCCGTTCACAGTCATGGACGATATCGGGCGTGCTAGCGGGAATATTACTGATATCGGATTTTTTTCCGCAAGCGGGAGAGTACTGATTGTTCGTAATCCCGTATGAATCCAAATGTTATTAGTACGTCGAAATGAATTGTTTTAAAGTAGGCAAACAATCATGTAATTAAACTTTAGAAAATAATTGAAGTTACCATGTAATTGCGTACCTTAAAACAAGGTATATTTTCGTATTTATTGTAATCGAAGTCGTTGTCGAAAGTTAACACAATTTTATTATTCTTAGTCTACTTATTAAAATATTATCACAGAACTTTCATACACCAACGCATTGTAACCACAAAGTGTTCACATCTCACACCACCTTCGCCATCCGCTTGTTGCCCGCTTAAGCACTCTAGACACGCCCTTACAAGTCCGCTCGCCGGCCGACTTCGCAACATTTGAGATCACCCTGTATTCCGACCGTGTGTGCATTGAAAAATAACTCTGCCCCGCTTCCGCTATGAATTTAAGTGGGAGTTAGTGAGAAACACATTTCTCGAGTTTAAGGTTGATTTAGTATGTTACGTTTTAAAGGTTCGTAAGTCGTTTTGTCCGCAGTGAGAACTAGCATTACTAGCTTGAGAAGTTCTACTCAGAAGTTAGTATGAGTACATTATTTTAGAAGCATTGAAACTAAGAATTGGGTTAGATTAAAAAATATAAATTGAGTTTATCAAAATAAAATCTAATGCAAACATAATCCACTATTGAAGCTCTGGCAAATTGAAATTCAAAAGCGATTGAACTCATTTACGTTACAGCAATCAGTATTGAAATAATACTAATATCAAGATTTGGGACCGACCACTATTACCGGGTAGTTAGTCGGTTATTACAATTAGAATTAAGAAACAAATTACTTGGTACTAGATTTGTGTGCTTCGTCATCAGGATCTTTTAATCGCCTGTGTGGTGTGTAGTGATTGGTAACACGACCGGTGTCAGACCCATTCCGGGTTCGATTCCCAGTGGGGGTACATACTGTATTCAGTTTGGTTGGCGTTAGGCTCATTGTAAATCCGCCTGGCTAGTTACCACCATCTTATCTAAGTCTGACGCCATAACAACAATGTTTTCAGCATTATTGTTTTCCGGCAGTTAGAGAAAAGAAGGCCAACTTCCCTGTAGACCAATAGAGTTTTTTGGGAAAACTTCTCGGAAAATACTAAGGTTAATGAAATAATTTACTATTCAAAGTCAAAGTCAAAAGATTTTTATTCAAATAGACTTATAGCTACTGTTTAGTACTTTCGAATAGTCCAAAAATTTTTTTCCCTACCAGCCATTCAGGACATCTTTTAACTGATAAGAAGAACGGCCGCAAGATACTTATCAGCTTTAACAGAAACAACAACGTTTACAATGGAACATGTTGTTGCCAAAGACAAATCTACAATCTTGAAATATATTTAATAAAAGAAGAAAATTTTCTGATACTCGTATTAGAATATTTTCCTCTTACACAATTTACAATAGTAATGTTTAATGTTGGTATCACATCCATGCATCTTGGTCTTTTAAATAGTCTACCTTGTAATAATAACCTTTGCTTAAGAGCGTTTTTTTTAACATATATTTTAAATTTATGCAAAGGCAGCTCAATCACTTGTTGTAGAACTTTATTAAAAAAGGCTATGCCTTTCCCCAAAAACGAGCGTCTACATTTTTCAAACCGAATTCAAATAAATACCTATTAATGTTCTATTATTTGTGATACAAAAGGTTTCTATAATATTCGTTACTTTTTAAAATAAAGCTCCCCAATAAAACTCTACTGGTCAACCGGGAAGTTGTCCGACTTATATAACACTTCGTCGTCGTCTCAGCCACATAACACCCACTGCAGTGTATAGCCCCCCCCCCCCCCCCAAAAGGGGGGGTTTGCCATAATCGCCACGCTTGGCAGGCGGGTTGGCGATCGCAGTATGGCCAAGTTTGTAGGAGACGCTTCTGCCCGTCCCCTGAAGGCTGAGTCCCTTAGTCGCCTTTAACGACACCCACGGGATGAGAGGGGGTAGTGCTATTCTAAGCCGACACTACACAGCATATATACTTACTCTTAGCCATTATAAAACCGCCCAGCTGGGGTACACCATTCATTACTGCGAAACAGAAGTGCTAACACATAAAAAGTTTCAAAATCGAAATGGCGTACCAATATACGTACACATTCCCAGGGTTCATTTAACTTTTTCCTGGAGACGCAATTTACCTTTCATCAGACAGATCCAATCCAGACCTTCGCAATTTTTAGGGTTCCTTTCCGCATATTAGGGTGACCCCCTAATTTTCTAATTTTAAAATCTATCGATTGTGATATTGATATATGGAATTGTGTAACTTATAGCCGCAATCCCTTTCGGAACGAATGATGTTTTAAATGACACTTTATTTGACACTTCTCCATTTACAGTTAACCGATATTTTCGAGTGTCACTTTGCTTAGACAGTTCAATTTCGTTCATTCAATACCTTTCAAAACGCGTCCTGATCACAATCCTTATCAAATGTCAAATAGGTTTGAAGTAAGTAAATATCTTTCAAATGACGAATTGAATGGAATTGTGATAGATTTTAAAATAAGACAATTAGCCCCCCAGACGCACCGCAACGCGTCGCATAACAAATATCCTCTATATGAAATATCGCACACTACAACGGGCAACTTCGCTTAGCAGCGCGCGCCCTGGTAGTTTTTTTATGAACAACGGGAAGACGCATAGCCTTCATGAAGATTTGACGACTCTGTATGATTTGAAGACTCTGTATGAAATAAAACAGGGAGAAAAAAATAGCCCTTGACGAGTTTCTTGCCGGTTCTTCTCGTTACAAGGTCTCCCGCCGTAGGGTTTGTGAACCGATGGCGTAGCTTCTTTGACGTTCATAAGTGCTTGTAACAGCCTAGACTGAATAAATGATATTGATTTGATTTGATTTGATTTGATTTAATGAAAGCGGGGAATCCTCAACCACTGAGGAACTGGCGAAACACGTTTAGGCTTGAAATCTCGCTAAGTAGTTCTTTGTCCTGATCTACCTATAACAATACCAATACATGTAATTTAATTATATATATTTTTTACATTAAATAGGCTGTGTTGGTCTCATTCTGAATCGTAAGATTAAAAAAAGGCCTAAGATGTATCGCTATTCACTCGAGCTTTAAATACACCAGGATTATAAAATAAATAATTGTATCGTAAAATCAAACAAATAAATTAACCAAAATTATTAGTACGGAACCTCCCACACGCATACCAAGCTCACACCAACCCAGTTTTTCGACATAATCACAGCTCCAATACCGTGGATATTCGAGACAAGAACATCGACACCGAGAGAGAATGAAAAGAGAATTGTAATAAACGGTTTATCGAAGAAATCAGGGCGGTCTCCCGAGACACGAGAATTAAGGACCTCGCTAATGAGATGTTGATTGCATCCAGCTCCGTTTGTCGCTTGTCTCTTTTGCATTAAATTTCCTTTTTAATTTTTTTTTTCTTTCTGTGAATGCAAGATGCTTCTTAGCTCTTTGTTGTCTTGGGAGGATTTATGGAAATTGTATTCAACTTTCAATTTGGTAATGGCGTAATTCATTTTGTTAATTATAAAGTGAATGACGACGATGAATTTAAAAGGTGGTCAGTATAAATATTTTATAACAAAACGGGTATTAAAGGCGCACAAATATACGAAAGGTATTTCACCTTCCTAATGCAACGCGAAAGTTTAAAGTTTGGGTACCTTTATTACAAACATTATTGGTATAATTACCAAATCAGACGACCTCCTTGGTAGTTCCATTGGAGTGTACATACGACAACAAAGTTTCAAGGCCTCGCTCTGATGTCCTGGTTTCAAATCCGGTTAGGATCAAATCTTTTTATGATAAGTAACTGAGTCTGTTTAACCGCCTCTGTGGTCTAGTGGTACAACCACGCACCGGTATCAGGCCCAGGGGTCCCGGGTTCGATTCCCAGAGGGGGTACATATTGTATTCAGTTTGGTTGGTGGTAGGACTTGTTATAAGTCCGCCTGGCTAGCTACCTCCATCTATCTAAGTCTGACGCCATAACAACAATGTTTTCAGCATAGTTGTATTCCGGCAGTTAATGATAAGATAGCCAGTTCCTGATCAGTGATTGGGGATTCCGGGAGAGGCTCGCTTCCATCTTCAGCCTTATTAACATCAGGTATGGGGAAGGCTATGAGTCTGAACGTATTTCATAAAAAAAGTCTGATTGACACAATAGAATCAGGAATAGCAGAACCAAAATATAACACCCAGATATAACACAAACGTCGACTACATGTTTCGACTATTTGACCGACCTTTTGCACATTTGAATAAATAAACAATATTTCAGATAAAACCTCGTATAATGCTTAAATCAAAAGCAATTCTTCTTTTATTGTTTTCAATAATCCCAGCTCAGACGGATGGGTTTTCCTTTGTTTTAAAAAGAATGTCGTTGTAAATATTACTTTTTTCCATTTTCTTAAGAAGCTAGCATTATTACTCTATTAGAAGTATGATGAACTAGAAATTATTTTGAATCCTTAACTAAGAATCTATACTAATATTATAAAGCAGAAGAGTTTGTTTGTTTGAACGCGCTAATCTCAGGAACTACTGGACCGATTTAGAAAATTCTTAGACCATTCATCATCATCATCATCATCAGCCTGTGGACATTCACTGCTGAACATAATCCTCTCCTAGCTCACGCCTATTGTGGCGTTCATAGGAGGTTATTAGCCTACTGCTACCACGCTGGCCAGACGGGTTGGTAGAGGGTATGTTTCAAGTTTACCTTCTCTCGCACAGGTGTTCAATGCGTCGAGCCTCTTAGTCGACTCTAACGACATCCCAGCCATGTAAGGGAGTGGTGACACTTGTATTCTTTGGCCGTCACCACACGACTCACCATTACACACATTGCCACACGGCAGACCATTAGAAAACTACATTTCTCCCAAGTGATATAGGCTTTATTTTATCCCGATATTTCCACGGGAACGCGCGGGTAAAACCGCGAGAATCCGCTAGTAATATAATAAATGCAAAAGTGTGTTTGTTCGTCTTTCCTTCACGCCCTAACTTAGCAACCAATCGACTTGATTTTTGGCATAGAGTTAGTTGAAAGGACGGAGAGTAACATAGGCTACTTTTTATCTCGATGTTTTCACGGGAACGGGAACCACGCGAGTGAAACCGCGGGTTCCCGTTTACCGCTCTTGCTGTAGCACGTAACGCTCTTGGTGTCTACGCCGTAGCAGACGTCGTAGTAGCATCGTAGTATTGTAATATTTGTTTCATAGTGTAATAGAAAACGAAGTACACAGTTTTGACGACCTGTTTGGCGCAGGGGTACTAACCCCGCCTTCTGCGCCAGAGGTCCCGGGTTCGATCCCCGGACAAGTCAAATATTTGTGTAATTGAACATGTCTATTTGTCTTGGTCTGGGTATCCATAACACAAATTCTTCATGAAACTTAACGTGGGCTAGACAATTGGTGTGATTGTATGCAAATATTTATTTATTTATAGTTTATAGGAAACAATAGGTTAATCCTAGCATTGATGTGACAACGCTGGCGTACAGCGTATTAAAAATATAAAAGTATTGGAGAATTTCGACGGTGGTCCGCAAGTCTCCGTAGCTCAGTGCTTAGAGCATTGGACCGGATTTCCAAAGGTCGTGGATTCGAGTCCCATCTGAGAATTCACTTATGGCCGAGTTTATGTATTCCAATATTTTTGTATTTCAAATTTATAATAAGTATAAAAATAGCATTGTAAAATGCAAAAAATCATAGGTCTTAAAAAAGTTAGATTGACTTCAATTCTACCGTCGAATCGAACAATGCTAACTTCGTAGTCATTTTCTATTGTAAAATAGCCAATTGCAGAATTATTGTTGACGATCTCAATGGAAGAAACAGGTTAGATTGGTTTGTACAGACGTTCAAGGTGTCGCCTTCTCTGGGGTCCTGGCAAAGAATACTAATTATTATTAATTCTGGGTTTGATTCCCAGTAGGGGATTGTTTTGAATTGAAAACTTCATTAGCGGCGTTGTGCACATCAGAGTTTTAAATTTTTGGGATGGGTAAAAAATGTTAAAGTCGCGTCAGGACACGTGACCAAATTTTTGGGATGGGTAAAAAATGTTAAAGTCGCGTCAGGACACGTGACCTGATCGAAAATTCATAAGACGGATAGTAATATCCCCCTCTCTTTCTACCGCGCGGTGAAAATGTATGCCTGCTCCTGCTGTTTCGTTTAAGCGGTTTTCATTTCTGCCGACACTCCCGGAGTGCAACCCGTTGTTTTTTTTATGATTAATACGAGCATATACATATTAGTACAATGCTTACAGTGCTTACTTTGGGCAAAGAATATAGGTATATAGTTACGTGCTTAGGAGCAGCTTTTTTCCTTTCTAATAGGCGTGAGTGTAAGAAATATTTATTTATAACCTCGAAAACTAAAAAACTTAATAAACATTAGTACAGTCGGGAACTTCCCGGTTGACCAGTACAGTTTTTAGGGAGCTTTATTTAAAAAAGTCATAGATGTAAAGAAAACGTTTATATAACAATTAATAGAACATTAACAGGTATACTTAGATATGATAAATTTTAAATAGAATAATATTGGAAAAAATTCACTCGACCACAAGTGAATTCTCAGATGGGAATCGAACCCACGACCTTTGGTAATCCGGTCCCATGCTCTAACCACTGAGCTACCGAGACTTGCGAACCACCGTCGAAATTCTCCAATACTTTTATTACGATACGGATAAAATTTATCATAAGTATAAAAATAGCATTGAAAAATGCAAACATTCAAAAATCATAAATTAACAGGTATTTCATTTGAATAACTAATTATTTCTTTAACCTTAGTACTTCCCAAGAAAACGTTTCCAAAAACTCTACTGGTCTAAAACAACAACTTACATAATCAAAGAACATCGATAAAAAATGTATTCTAAAGACGTTGAAATTAACTTGAACTCCTTAGTACAAAACCTTTCGCGAAGCATTCCATAGACTCCAATAAATTCCCAATTAACAGATACAAGATTTACAGCCTTTTATTACCGT
Source organism: Chrysoteuchia culmella (assembly GCA_910589605.1). NCBI lineage: Eukaryota > Metazoa > Arthropoda > Insecta > Lepidoptera > Crambidae > Chrysoteuchia > Chrysoteuchia culmella. The sequence continues at coordinate 2,510,349 of OU342647.1, read as the reverse complement.
GTAGCAACATTAATCAGAGTGGTAACGGATACTCTTATTGGAACACGAATCTGTTGAAGATGTAAATAAAATACTGTTTTAGAAACTTGAATTTTATTGAAAAAAGCAGGTTACGTGAAAGGTTAACGCGTTAACGCGTGATCGCTACTTTTCGTATTAAACACTCTCAGACTTGCTTATAAACGTGGAGTAAGTTACACCTAGCAGTAAATCTGATGCTGTCTCTATCTTCCTTTTAACGAATAAAAGTGACAGCAGAGTTACACCGTGTAACTTTACTCCACGTTAATTAATAAGGCTGTCTATAACTAGTGAATAGGGTATTTCTAGACAAGCTTGGTCTATCTTAGGCCTCTTAAATTTAACGATTCAGAATGAGGCAAAGAGTAAGCCTATTTAATTAAAAAATAAAAACAGAAAACAAATTAATTTTAACTTCAAAATTAAATTGGTACTATAACTATAACTCGCAGGGAGACTCTCTTACTCGCCAGCGAGCGTCTTAAGGAAATTACTCCGCACGTTGCGCTGGTCCTAATGCAGAATTGTTTTGCTGTCCCAAAAATGGCCACCACGGCCCCCATTTGGTTGTTTCCTGGTGCTGTTGAATCTGTTGACGCCGTAATCAGGAGCATTATGAAACAATATTAAACGTTTCTTTGAGCGGCGAGCACTGGACGCAAGCTATTTTACCAGTCCATTACGGGGGACTTGGGGTGCGATGCATTCGGGATGTGAGCCTGCCGGCTTTCTTGGCGTCGGCCCATGGGGTTGCGGACCTAGTCGCTGATATGTTGAAGATGTAAATAAAATACTGTTTTAGAAACTTGAATTTTATTGAAAAAACAGGTTACGTGAAAGGTTAACGCGTTAACGCGTGAGCGCTACTTTTCGTATTAAACACTCTCAGACTTGCTAATAAACGTGGAGTAAGTTACACCTAGCAGTATATCTGATGCTGTCTCTATCTTCCTTTTAACGACTAAAATTGACAGCAGAAGTTACACCGTGTAACTTTACTCCACGTTAATTAATAAGGCTGTCTATAACTAGTGAATAGGGTATTTCTAGGCAAGCTCGGTCTATCTTAGGCCTCTTGATTTTGCGATTCAGAATGAGACCCAGAGCAAGCCTATTTAATTAAAAAAGAAACAGAAAACAAATGAATTTTAACGTAAAAATTAAATTAATACTATAATAAATAATATCTAACTGATTAACTTAAGTAATTTATGTGATAAATATTAAACAAGAAAATATACTAGAAAAAAACAACTAGTTGTTTTTTTTTAAAATAGCATTGTAAAATGCAAAATTAAAAAGTTATAATTAAGTAATTTAATTTTATGTTAAAACTGTAACGCGCGATCACTACTTTTATAATAAAAATCACTTTAGCTGGATACTGTTCTTATATTCTATCGATTATGTAATTTTACAATTTATAAATATTTTATCTGACAAGGCACATTTTATCTGACAAGGTTCATATCAACGCACGACGGGCCTCTCCTTAATTTTTATAAAAGCATAATCAGCCAGCAACGGCGGTGTACCGGCCTGGTTGTGGTGCTGAGACATATACGATCTCCACAGTACCGACGCTGCTGGCCGTTGAGGCGGAGCGGTATTGAAATGGCGCCCCCGACAAGGTGAACCGACGATCTGGTGAAGGTCGCGAGATGCGGGCAGCGCAGGACCGCTCGTCGTGGAGATCCTTGGGGGAGGCATTTACCCAGCAATGGGTGTCGTATGCCTGAGATAATTATGACCATGTACTTGCTACACTTAAATATCGAAAAATACGTTGAAGATCGCGGTCCCCGAGCAGATGGCACCTAGCTCGGAGGAAATACCTACTTCCCTTTTCGATTAATCAATGGTGAAAAGATCCTGAATAGTCTGCTAGCCAATTTTTTTTACATCGTTTTGGCCCTTTGTACTTCATACAGACCACTGCAATGCAATGTCAATATAAATGGTGTTTAGAGGTACTTCGCTACTTAATCAGTCGTTTAATCAGTTGATGAAAATTGATCTTAGGCCCAAGTCCAAGGCCCAAGGCCAGAGGCCCAAAGCCCAAAGCCCAAGGCCCAAGGCTCAAAGCCCAAGTTCACCAACTTCACAAAGTCAAAGTCAAAGTCAAAGATTTTTATTCAAATAGACTTATAGATAAGTACTTTCGAATAGTCCAAAAATTAATAAGTAACTCTGTCTGTCTGTTACCTTACTGTTACTTAACAGTCTATGAGCTATTATTATGTATATCGGCATAAACAGATAATTATTTAAATCTTCTTCTTCTTAACGAGTGAGGATTAGTGGCCACCTCTGGTGTCAAAGTTTATCAAGCCGCCTATAAGCCGACTTGGCTTAACGACTGTAATCAAATGACAACAGCCAGGACCGACGGTTTAACGTGCCCTCCGAAGCACAGAAGCGCTCAGTTATAATGCCACTTTACGTTCACCCATCCGACACCTGACCGAGCCGAACTTTGCTTAACAAACGTGATCGAATACGATCAGTCTGTCAAGCGCGGAAATGATTTAAATTAAAGAACTCCATAAAGGGGGCGTTATAACAGAACTAGCGGCCTCGCGGTTTCACCCGCGTGGTTCCCACTCCTGAGGGAATATCCTGATAAAAATTACCCAATGTTACTCTCCATCCGTTCAACTAACTCTATGCCAAAAATCAAGTTGATTGGCTGCTTAGTTAGGGCGTGAAGGGAGGACAAACAAACGAATACACCTTCGCATTTTAGTTAGGATTTCACGCGAACTACATTGTGGGAGGAACCCGAGTTTGAATTAATTAAAACAGACAACAATACATCTTATAAACAGGTTCACAACCCAATACATCCACTCCCCAAGTCACATCTAATATTAAAGCAACAGCGAACCCCGCTGACATGCAACTCGCAAATAAATCAAGTCAATCAGAACTTCGTAACGCAATTAAAGGAAACAATGCAATAAACAAGAAACTTCCCAGTAGTTAACTCCTGAGTGGCACGGGCCCTAACTGCGAGTTAATTTTCCCTAAACAGTATAATCAATCGAACGAGTCATGAATAATTCGGGAACAAACACTCCCCTCTCCCTCCTCGGTGAATAACACCCTTAAAACATTTCACAAACTCTATTTCGTAAACTTTAAATTTGATGAAGTTGAGAGGCTACCTCCAAATTTGCTATGCTTGTCGAAATTTAAAACTTTTTTTGCAGTGGGCGGTGACTAACTAGCACTCATCTACGAGTGTATTGAAAAAAAACTTTTACGGCTACATCCCAATTTGTTGGCATAAAAGATTTGTCTGATTATTTGGTTTTGTTTTGTTTTTTTCGGTTGGGTTGCTGATTGCTAATAACTAAAGGTTTTACCTATAAAATAGCCAAAATAGATGCTTTATAAAATCATAGTATTTATATTATATGCCATTATTTAAACATTCTCAGACTTTTTTTTATGAATTTGTAATTTTTGCATTTTTCAATTCTATTTTTATACTTATGGTAAATTTTTTAAATAGAAAAATATTGGAAAAAATTAACTCGGCCACATTTTCGACGGTGGTTCGCAAGTCTCGGTAGCTCAGCGGTTAGAGCATTAGACCGGATTTCCAAAGGTCGCGCGTTCGATTCCCGTCTGAGAATTCACTTGTGGCCGCGTTAATTTTTAAGTCTCGGTAGCTCAGCGGTTAGAGCATTGGACCGGATTTCCAAAGGTCGCGGGTTCAATTCCCGTCTGAGAATTCACTTGTGGCCGAGTTAATTTTTTCCAATATTTTTCTATTTAAAAAATTTACCATAAATTCTCAGACTTGCTAATAAACGTGCTAGTAAATCTAATGGTGTCTTTAAGTTCCTTTTAACGAATAAAAGTGACAGCAAAGTACACCGTGTAACTATGTTATAGGACCAATATTGTACAACAAAATTATGAAAATTTTTAATATTCTTAGCCAATCAAATTACATTTGTAAGAATACTTTAAAAACGTGGTTGTTAACACTTGATTATCAGTCAACGGAAGAACTAATCGAAATACAAAAATAATATTTTGTGATGCAAGGCAGGGCATAACAATTGTAAAAAATATCTTTGTTCATAGAAAGTAAGTTTTATAGTATATAGACACCCACTCATACACACACACATACACACACATGCATACATACATAAACACACACACACACACACAAACACATAGCGCACACAAAAAATTGTTTATAACAAAGAGCATAAGTGCCTATAAGAACAGGTTCGACCTAGTTTAGGTACTTAAGTGTCATGTCTGGCTATGTTCTGTTTATTTTATGTCAATAAAGATTTTTATTTATTATTATTATAATCCGTGTTTATTAATAAATCTGTCTATAACTTGTGAATAGGTTTTTTCTAAGCAAGCTCGTTCTATCTTGGGCCTAGGCTCTTAAATTTAACGATTCAGAATGAGGCCAAGAGTAAGCCTATTTAATTAAAAAAAAACGGGTTGCACTCTGGAAGTTCCGGCAGAAGTGAAAACCGCTTAAACGAAAATAACGATCAAAATGTACTAAATCTTGACCACATCTTGGCAGGTTAATCCATTAAAACTGACCTGGCATCAATATGAAAGTTGGTAGTAATGATAGATCTTTATATAATGGTTGTAATTAACTAATATACGTAGATCTTTCAAGTGTGAGAGCTTTATGTAATTTAAAATAGGTCAACGCTAAATGGTCTTACGAATTTTCGATCAGGGTCACGCGTCCTGACGCGACTTTAACATTTTTAACCCATCCCAAAAACTTTAAACTCTGATGTGCACAACGACGCTAAAGAAGTTTTCACTTCAAAAAAAATCAGTAAAACAGATGAAGTTTAAACGTAAAAATTTTATTGGTACTATAATAAATAATATCTAACTGAATAACTTAAGCATTTTAATTTTATGTTCTTAGCACTTTCTGTTTACATATCTCCTAGTTCAGCCACCAGTCTCCTAAATATATCATTTCATTTTAATTTATATATAACCTATAGTTTGTGTAGGTATTATTCGTGTCTGTGTAAAAGAAGATTACGGGAAAAATCTAAATTTTCTTCACACGGGAAATATTTAACAGGCCCGCCGTATCAAATAGGCGGACATAAGCGTTCCACCGTCGATAATTAGACTGATGAGTTAATTGATCAAAGTCGGCCGTGGACTTTGCAGTCATCGATCACGCCGGTGTTCCACATTAGGCCAACATGTACGGTTTACTATGGGATTTAAAAGGGAATCACTATAATACAGGTTGGGCACTTCTGATCCCGGAGGAGCCCGTGGCGCAGTGGTTCGCGCGCTCGGCCTGCGATTGTTGAGGTTAAGCAACTTTCGCAATGGTCTGTCACGGGATGGGTGGCCAAAAATTTACTATTTCGATATTCTCCGTGCTTCGGAAGGCACGGTAAGCCGTTGGTCCCGGCTGCATTTGCATTCGTTAAAACTCGCCAGTCCGCATTGGGCCCGCGTGGTGGGTTATGGCCCGTTCTCCTTATCATCCATAAGGAAGGCCAGTGCCCCAGCAGTGGGGACATTAAAAAATGGCTGATGACGACTTGTGATCTCACGTACCAATTAGGTTGCCATAGAAAATATCATCATCATCCCCCCTTATCATGGCCATATCCTCCTCGCGGGGCTAGTGCCTATTAGTGGGTTTAATGACTGCAAATACAGCCGGTCTAACGGCTTTACGTGCCCTCCGAAGCACGAAGGAGATCGAGATAAGAATACATGGTCAGCCATCTCGTAACCGACCATTTAAAGTTGCTTAAAGTACACTTAAAGTTGAAGCGCTCCTTTCCGCGCTAAGCGCTCATGGCCGCGCTTGACACACTGATCGTATTCAATCACGTTCGTTAAGCAAAATTCGGCCCGGTCAGGTGTCGGATGGGTGACCGTAAAGTGACAATATAACTGAGCGCTTCCGTGCTTCGCAGGGCACGTTAAACCGTCGGTCCCGGCTGTTGTCATTTGATTACAGTCGTTAAGCCAAGTCAGAGGCCTTATAGGCGGCTAGATAAACTCTGACACCAGAGGTGGCCACTAATCCTCACTCGATAAGAAGAAGACTTAAAGTTGAACACATATTCTCAAAATCCAAACGTGTAATAAACAGTAAATATAATATTATTTCAACCACTAAAACATATTATCGTGACATAGTAACTACAAGAACAATAGGATCCTTACTCTTCAAAGATGCCACTCGAGGCTAGGAAGAACAAAACTTTTATTTCCCGGTGTGTACGTCACTAATTCAGGGCCATTCATCTGCCTGTAACAATGGCGAACAGTTGAATTCACATAAATGCCTTTCACTGTATTCTAAAGAAAATCTCTTGTATTACAAATTGCGGGCTATAAAGGTCCTCCCGGAAAAGAACTTTTGCTGGATCATAACACGGAAAATTTGGTCAAAGGAGACTCTATAACTTTTTGCTTGTTCACCGATTAGTTACGGAAGATTTTTCTTTCTCCGCCTGAGTTATTTCTTGCTTTTTAACGCAAGCATCGCGTGTTGTTGACAGCCCATCGATTTTCCTTACGGCTACAATAACCTATTCTCCCGAATAAAAGAGGAATCTTATAGATATTCTGTAATTTAGTTTGAGATAATGGGAATTACTATTAAGGGTTCAAAATACCTTAATAGTAGATTATGCACTATCGCCCGAAATTAATGACCTATCGGAGATAGTTGCCTAGGATATTTTTGTTAATGTAACCAAAATAACAGCGGTTGCTAGGCAACGAAGCCAGTATCCTAGGCAACTATCGCAGATAGCCCTATCCATATCTACAGATAGGTTATTAATTTCGGCCGTAAGGGGATAAGGCAGTGTCTTATGTCAACGGCAGCATATTGAATTCTGAGCGAAATTAAGGATTCTGTAGTTAATTCCGGAACGTAGAGAGGAGCATACTCTACTTTATACACCTACAGTGTGTTTATAATTTGTTTTTACTTAACGTTTAATAAAAAAAAGAAATTATAAAACTTATAAATGACAAAAAAATTACAATTCGCTGAAAATATCATGGATCGAAAATCATCGTTTTTTCCAAATTCCAAATTTATTTATTTGCAGAATACAGGGTTTACAATAGTTGGCGGTGTTTACAAAATCTTTTCAAAGAGAAAGTCCATTAAATTTAAAAACATTAGTATAAAAAATTCATTAATAATACAATCAATTATTTAAATTTAAATGTCAGGGTCACATAACTATTCGGTCAATGTTAAGTATGTTTTATTTTCTAAAAATTGTTTAAGTGCCACTTTGAATTTCGTTAAATTATCAATGCCTTGTATGACTTTCGGAAGCTTATTATAGATTTTAGGAGCAAAACCATAAATATTATTTCCAAATAAAGCAGCTTTATGTGGTATTTGACACAACTTGTGATTACACCGCCTCTTTGATGAAAATTTACCAAATAATGTTATATTCGACTTAACAAAAACACACATTTCGAATATGTATATACACCCATTTGCAAAAAAAACGGGCGGTTTTGATTTTCATTCATCTTTAAAAAGATACAATTCCAAAAAGGTTTCAATCGTTTGTACACGTTACTGGCCGGTTTTAAAAATGCTGTGGTATTTAAAAAAGTACGTTCTAAATTCAAATTTTCATTTGATGCTCATTTTTACAGAAAATCCCTTTTTATCCTACATTTTTGGCGCGAAGTTCCAAAAGTTAACATCGACTTTCATAACTTTTATTCAATTTTTATCGATTAATTTCATATCCTTGACTGTCAAAGCTTTATTTATTGCTGTTTGGCTGTATCAAAAATGGTAGATAAAGTGGTAAAAGCTACCAAAACTATCGCGCTGCTTGAAGAGGGTTGCAGCCAATGTTTCGTGGCTAGGAGGCTAAATGTTAGTCGCTCGACAGTCCAAAGGACCTGGCAGCGATATCAGGAGACTGGTTCCGTCGAGAGAAGGCCTTGTTCTGGAAGAAAACCATGTACCCAACCACGGGATGATCGTTTTCTTGTGAGTCGCGCATTGAGAAATCGCAAATCTTCGTATGTGGATCTTAAGAACAACCTCCAAGAAGTAAGAAATGTGCATATTAGTCTATGGACGGTCAGGAGGAGGCTTCTCGCTGCCAATATACGCAGTCACCGCCCGGCCCGCGGCCCCAAATTACTCCGTGAGCACAGAGTTCACAGGCTTAGGTTCGCTAGAAATTGTTAATCATGGACTCAAGAAGATTGGAATAGGGTTTTGTTCTCTGATGAAGCCAGGATATCTCTGTTCGGTGAAGATCGACATCGGCGAGTGCTAAGAAGACAAGGAGAACGCTTTGCAGAGGCATGTTTCGAAGAAATCACACCTTATGGTGGGGGCTCCGTTATGTTTTGGGCAGGAATAAATTCAATGGATCGTACAGAGTTAGTCTTCATTGAAAACGGCTCACTGACTGGGCATCGATACATAACGGAAGTTCTAATTCCTCATGCACAACCCGCATTGGCCGCTCTAGGTGAAGACTCGATTTTTATGGACGGCAATGCTCGCGCCCACCGATCCCGCGATGTTAATGCGTATGTGCAAAAGGTCGGCATTCGTCGTTTGGATTGACCAGCTCGAAGTCCCGACCTCAATCCCATAGAGCATGTCTGGGACGTTCTGAAACGGCGTGTGAGATCAGTACACCCGGCTCCGCCGACAATCAGAGAGCTGAAGAATGTGATTACTGCGGAGTGGGAACGTATTCCGCAAGCAAGTATCCGGGATATCGCTAGCATGCCCAGACGAATTCAAGCTGTGATTTTAGCTAGAGGGGGTCACACTCGATACTAAACATTTATCTGCTTTTACTTTATTAAAGAAAAACAAACAAGAAAACTTTTTTATTTTTACTTCATGAGTATATGCACTACTAGCGAACATACACTACTAGCGAGGTTTAGCATTATTTCCCATAAATTGTATCTAAATTTTATGAAATACTGATGAAAACGATTGTTTTCTTATTAATTTACCAAATTGTGAGGATAAAACTACCTATAATTATCAAACAAAGCAATATTAACATTTGAAATGGTTCATTGCTTAGGTGCCCGTTTTTTTTGCAAATGAGTTTACATGGTACAGTAAAAAAATTAAATTCTTTGAAGTATGGGCAGCAGGAGTCAGTTGGACAAAGCCTACATATTGCTCGAACACACTTTTTTTGGGCTTTAAAGACTGTCTTTATTGGTCGAGTTTCCCCAAAAAAGATTCTTATTTCTTACTTCTTTCTATTTACTAAGTTCCGTAGGCATTGATAATCTAACAATAGATATCTTACGTCCATAGTAATTTGCGTTGAAATCGCTGAGCAAGACACACAATTTCACATTTTCCCTTGTTTTACTGATGTCATTAATGATATGATTATGATTTATATATTATAAAAGGATAAATAGAACTCTAAAAACCCGGAAATTAAAAAACGCTTTTTTTTATTCAAGGGACTCCGAGACATACAGCCAAGTTAGTTGTTAATTATTTTTAATAGGAGTAAAGTCTTTTTAATGTGTCAATATATGTCTTTTTAATATGTCTTTATAGTTAAAACCTTGGACCAAGGAAGCAATGCCTAGGACAGCCTTGTTTTTTTTTTCTCAAATGAATTTGCGATAGAAGTTTTTGTTGACATTTTAGCGTTCCAAATTTAAATGTCATCATAATTACCCAAGGGATCTTCCATACAATTTTAGCTCCCTCGGGCATTGCTTACTTTCAATTAAGAATACTCGATATTTATTAAGTGCTCCAGATGCAGGTGGTGTACAAATTAAATTACTTCACGGCAGATTTCTTACAAGAATATGATATTGAAGTGTTTCTTATATATTTTTGAGTTTAATTTATAAGTATGGTCAGTTTGCTATAATACAAATAATTAATACCAATCGAAATTAGCCAATACCTACATTTATTTTTAGCAACAGCAAATCAACCACCCACGCGTGTTAAGTAATATTAATGAAATTATTTCTCCAAATAATAATAATACACATAATTATTAATAATACACCACCTACGTAAGCTTAAACATCAATATTAGTGTGGCAATATAAACAAAATATATAAAGGCTAAAATCATTTCGATTCATTCATCTATGAAACCCAGTCGGAATGAGCGTATGTTGTACGTTATGTTTCGTGCATTTCGTCACGTCACAGCGTCGTTATTTAGTTGGCAACTGTCGTTAATACGGCGTGAAGAGGGCGCGTCGATGCAAAACAAACCAGATAAAACTAGTTCCGGGATAGAGCGTGTGTGTCGCACGTGGGCCTG